>CM055117.1:301567287-302946928 GCA_029206835.1 Rana muscosa
CTTTGAGACCCCTCACCAGTTCTGCTGAGAGCTTACGGGAGGCAGCATTTATTTCATCCCGAACTATACCGCGGAACTTCTGGAGCAGGGCATCAGATCCAGCGTCAGTAGGGCTTACCAAGTTGGAGGGGAATTGAAGTAAGCTGTCCTCGGAATGCTGAGTGGTGTCATCCGGCTCCGGAGGCTCGGGTGCCATTTTGCCCTTCCCTTTCCCCTTCCCCACGGCCGGAGAGGTTTTATTCTGGGAGCGGTAGCGCTGCCGGTTCCGGGGTGTATTGTACATACCCGCCGGGTGTCTGGTAGTGTCCGTTGCTCAGAGAGCTTGTATGGTGGCGTCAGGGAGCAAGATGTGCCTTTATTTGCCGAGGTTGGGAGGTCCGACGGCGCAGAGCAGGGAGATTAAGCTGTCATCCTCCCCGACTCTGCGTATGCGCCCCCCAGGACTATGAGTTCAGAACATATCAGAACCTAGCATATACAGCTACCTAGTTCAGGGGCCATAGCCTGACCAGCCAAAGCACCTAGGCTTCCAGGGGCAACTGGTAGATAAAGGAGAATCCAAATGATGGGCCCTAGGGTGCAGCAAGATGGCCGCCGAGCACTGGGCTGTATCTGACTCTCAGACAGCTGGCAAACAGGGAGTGCCGCTAAATATTGTGGGCAGTGGGTAGCGTAAGGGCATGCATCAGTGGCCGTACCTTAAGTGAAGTAGGTGCTTGGTGAGTCCTGAGAAGCAGAAGTGGGCCGTGGAGCTTCAGCTAGGTGGAGCAAGATGGCCGCTGTGCTGCCGGACGAGGTTACCAGCCCTCTTACAGGCCGTCGTGGGTTGTCACCGGGATCCAGAGGTGGCGGTTAGCCCGAGGTTAAGCTCCTGTGTCAGTGTCAAGGGAGGGCTGAGCACAGGGAGGCCTGGAACTGACGTGGATTCCTCGGTCGGGTGGAGCAAGATGGCCGCCGTGCAGCAGGCCGAGATCACCAGACCCCTTGCAGGCCTCCGTGGGTGAGTGTCACCGGGTTCCAGAGGGGGCGGTTAGCCCGTGGCGCGGCTCCGGTGCCGGTATCGAGGGAGGGCTGAGCAGAGGGAGGTCTGTAAGGCCAGGAGCAGATGTGGGTGCCTCGATCAGGTGGAGAAAGATGGCCGCCGGACCCAGGACTAGGCCGGAACTGCGATGCGTCTCCCGGGAGATTACAGGTGCCCAAAACACCACAATTTCGGGCACAAGCAATGCGCTTTTTGCCTGGCGAGCTCCAGGTGTTGTATAGGAGGCAGGATGGGTCTCCTGTAGGTTGGATGCAGCGGATTGCAGCCCGGGTAGCAGGAGCTTAGCAGCAGCACGTCCTATCCCGCTCTTGCTGTAGTTTTCTTTAAAGTTTGACACATCTCCATACTGGCAAAATAAGCTCAACATGGTGGGGAGAACCGATATAGAGATGAAGAATAGAAGGATAGAAGAGGGGTCCCCCTTGACAGGGCAGAATGTATGAGGCCAGTTACCCTGGCTGTGTTGTCTCAGGCTTCTTGTGTGCCATGAAGCCTACTTGGCCAGTGTGGATCAGTTGAGGAATAGGGGGATGCAATCTACTGGCTAGGATCTTAAGAAGTTTGAGATTAACATTGAAAAGGGCTATAGGCTAACATCTGCCTCACTGGAATCTTTGTCGGCTTTGGGCAGTACTGTGATGTGGACACATGAAGTGTCGGGGAAGCATTTGACCTGATGTGATGGAATTAAACGCTTAAAAAAAAAAGGAGGAGAGTGTTTCAGCAAATCGGCTAAAGCAACTCAGAGAAAGCCTATCGGGGCCAGGGGCTTTGCCTGCCTTAGAGGAGGAGATGGCACATGTTGTTCTTCAGCAGTTTAAAGTTTAGCAAAGAATTTGCAATTCCCTTTATATCAAGGAGGCTAGGGATTTTTTGTGAGCCTTTTCCAGCTTTTAGATCTGGGTACGGAGAGAAGAGCTTAGCTGTGTACACTCCTTTTGCTTCTAGCTCCATTTTAAAAATATCCTCCTCACCACACATTTGTGTGCCTCTTATAGTGTGGTGGGACTAATGTCTGGAGTGTCATTAACCTAAAAAGAAGCAGCAAGTTTTTTAGAGACCTCCTGAATGGTAAGAGAGTCCTGGAGGAGGGCCTCATTGAGCCTACAGGAGGGGATGTTGTGAGACACAGTGAAGAGGTCAAGAAGCATATGCATGGCGCTATAGCCTGGGAGTACTACTGAGTCAATTTCAGAGGATATAATTAATGTCAGCTTTTTTTATGGGGAATGAAAAACAGGAATAAGTATAATGCATGGGTGAGTAAAACGTGTAGTCTCTAACTATCGGATGAGAACAACGCCAAGCGTCCACTAGACGGAGCCAATGTAGTTCCATTTTTATTTTTTTAAGATAACAGTAGGCTAGGTGTAAGACCCCCCTGAAGACATCTATCAAGGGGTGTATGCAATGTTATATAGCGCTTACCACCCTCTCCTCCTCGTCTTTGGCTCCTCGCAGGAGGAAAGGGCACATCCAGCTCTATATGCCTGTACCCTCCTGTGTGAAGAGGTTGAGCGGTGTTGTGATGGGTCTCCACAGCCAGATTCTCCAGAGAATGGCTCTTATCTCTATAGTCAATAAAGACAAGTTTCTAATTCCCCCAATGACTTTAATGTCCACACCAGCTATAACTCCAACGTAGAGTTTATTTCTCTTAAACGACAGTCTCTGATAGGAAAGGTTGGAGAGAGAACAGGACAGCATAAGGTGTGGGAGAGGTCCAGGCACAAACGTAATACACTTCACTGCTTGGCTTCTCAAGCAGACTTAGCCCATTTGGATAGTCTCCCTAGATAGGGACTAGCAGCCAAAATGGTACTCGAACTAACCGCACAATCACTTCACAAACTGGTACACTAGGTCTCTGCCACAGACCCGGTGAACTTGGTCTCTGCCACAGACCTGGTGAACTTGGTTTTCAAAGCTTGGCCTCTTTGTAAGGAGAAGACATCCCTCCAGAGAGTTACCGGGCCCCTTCCTTCACTGTGACTTCTCACCAGTCCCTCGGAATGGTCTTTCCCCAACCTCCTCGTCTAAGATGCGGGTCCCCTCGCAAGGCGGCACCCTGAGATTCCTCGATCCTTGATAGGCCCCAGCCGAAGGTGCTGGGCCCAAGGCCTTTAGTTGCAGCCCCAGGGCTAAAGGTGCCTGGGACTGATTCAACGACCACCGCCCCTGGGCAAAAGGTGCCCAGGGCGGACAGGAACACACACTCCCTGAGAGTAGGACTCCCGACGACCGACCCCTGAACAGGCAGCGTCTGCCCCTTTTATATCCTCTCCCAGCATACACAGCAGGCCGACCACTCCCACTGCATGGTTGCCGAGAGGGGACACACAAGGCACAGCACTGAATCAGCGGTTCAACCCTGGCCCACTATGGCAGCGCTACCTGCAGGCCACAGGGAACAGTACACCGATACTCTTCCTGCAGACAAAAATGGTTGATAATGTCCTAACAATTTAGGTGTTTGAGCATAACTACCACTCAAACACTACCCCTAAATTGAGGACCCGCTACAGTTAAAATCACTGTTTTAAAATTAAAAGCCCCTCACTGTGTTCCAGCACCAGAGAAATCAAGTGTTTGAAAAAATTGTACAGTGTATGAGCATGAACAACTTTAATTCCAATGGAGATGGAAGGGCCGTTGCAATCACCACAGTGATGCCTTGTGAGCAGATGTATTTATAAACATGCATAAAATCCCTTTTCAATACTTTAACTTATGGAGAGATATTAAATATAATAATAGAAGTCGGAGCTATCACCTGTACAGGGGTTGGAGGGCTTTCCTCCACAGCACCTATAAATAAACAGTGAGGTGTTAGGCCCCCTCCCAAAACCCACAGTCTACAATATGCCACTTGCATCTCGTAATGAAGCAATATACACTGAAAAGGAAAAACTACTTGGGTATATGAAGGGTACACATAAGCAGAGAAATGTATTAATGAATCACATGAGAGTGCTTATTCCGCCTTCCAACCCAGCCCATAAGAGGGCAGGGGGAGCCGCAGGAAGTCATCCAGGGGCAGTGAGCTCATAAAAGTAGGACTCACAAGATTAGGTTCCCTAGGCTCTGTAGGTATTCCTGCATACATCTATATCAGATATAATCACAGAAAAAATTCAACATTCAAACAGTCACGTGTGAAATTCAAAAGAAGACTAAACTGCACCAATCTCCCCCATTCACGAAAGGTACCCACAAAGGGGGCCCACAAACAGCGGACTATTTGGGGGGGGGCACGTAGTTTTATTTTTAAATTTTGGCGTAGTTCCCCTCCAAATCCATACCAGACTCGAAGGGCCTTGTTTTGGATTGGGGGGGGGGGGGGGGGGACATCTCACGCAATTTTAATTTTTCTTTATTTTTTTCAATAGCCAGGTGCCGGAAATAGTAACCACGAGTCATTTTAAATTTGACTGTTTTTTTTTTTTCTTTAGAAATTCAATTTTTGCTGTAGCATGTTTTATGCATGCTACAGATGCGCCACTTTACAGGCACATTAAGGGGACCCACCAGGCACTATATTTAAAGGATTTTTCATTTTTATTGTTGCACTTTAAGCATAATTACCACTTGCTCACTGGGCACTTAAACCCCCTTCCTAACCAGGCCAGTTTTCAGCTTTTAGTGCTCTTACACTGTGAATGACAATTACTCAGTCATGCAACACTGTACCCATATGAATTTTTTTGCATGGCAGGGGACCTGATGTGCATGGCCGGCGAGCGCGATGTCTACTGGCCGGCGAGCGCAATGTCTACCGGCCACACGCGATTGCGGGCACGAGAGCCAGAACTGGGATGTGTGTGTGTGTGTGTAACACACAAATCCCCATTCTGTCAGGAGAGGAGTTAGGAACAGTTCTTTGACTCCTCCTCTAGTCAGTTCCATCCCCCCACAGTTAGAAACACACACAAGGGAACACATTTAACCCCTTGATCGCCCCCCTATTGTTAACCCCTTCCCTGTCAGTGACATTTACACAGTAATCAGTACATTTTTATAGCACTGATCACTGTATAGATGTTAATGGTCCCAAAAATGTGTAAAATGTGTCCGATCTGTCTGCCGCAATGTCGCAGTCCCGCTAAAAATCGCTGATCGCGCCATTATTAGTAAAAATAAATAAATAATAATAATAAAAATGCCATAAATATAGCTCCTATTTTGTTGACGCTATAACTTTTGCGCAAATCAATCAATATACACTTATTGCGATTTTTTTTTTATACCAAAGATATGCAGAAGAATATATCGGCCTAAACTGAGGAAGAAAATAATTTTTATTTTTAAATTGGGATATTTATTATAGCAAAAAGTAAAAAATATTGTGTTTTTTTTCAAAAATGTCGCTCTTTTTTTGTTTATAGCGCAAAAAACATAAACTGCAGAGGTGGATTTCCAGGTATATTCTACAAGCAATTTGGAGAGATTCTTAGCCCAATCTTGGCTAATTTATTTCATGAAATTAAATTAGACCGTCCATTTACTAAACAGGCACAGGAGACACGTTACTCTTATAGCAAAACCAGAAAAAGACCCTACACAGTGTTCTAGTTACAGGCCCATATCCTTGGTAAATGTGGATTTAAAAATGTACGCAAAATTACTAGCTGCACGTTTACAAACCCTTATTCCTTCTCTAATAGGATTAGATCAAGTGGGATTCGTACCAAATAGGGAAGCGCAAGATAACATCCTAAAGACAAGCTTGTTGATATTGTTGATATATCATGCTCGGAGATCAAATAGTCCGCTTTGCCTTCTCTCCTTAGATGCGGAGAAGGCTTTTGATCGTTTAGACTGGAATTTCATGGTAGCAACTTTAGAACAAGTAGGATTACCGAGGGAATTCATACAGAAAATAATGGCCCTCTATAATGCCCCATCAGCAAGAATAAAGGTTAATGGGACACTATCCTCGTCCGTTAAAATTTGTAACGGGACACGCCAGGGTTGTCCTTTGTCACTATACTTGTGTAGCAAGGTGTCACTTTTGCACGTAGCTTATGGACTACAGTTTGTCCTATCAGGAATCTAGCTCCCTCCAGTGTACGTCTTATGTTAGACTACTAACATTGTTTGGTTCAGTTATTGGATAAAGCCTTGTGGGTATTGTGGTGTCAGAGACAAAGACTCTATTGGCGTGGATAGAACTGAGACTACATTACCCAAAAGACCACTGTTCTACCAAAAGTGTATGGCGCCAAGCAAGGCCTTCTGGGAGGACCTATTTAAAGCAAGGCGGGGCTTTTGTTCCATCTCTCGGGATGCCATCTTCAAGCTGGGAGGAGGCCTGTGTTGAGACCTGGAGTGAGCATGCTTAGGCCTGAGAAGCCTGGGCCTAAGGTACGGAGACCGGATCGCCTGATGGAGGGATTCCTGTCACCGCCCTGCTGATTGGACCAGGAAGATGGTCCACTCTACACTCCACAGCGTCTAGAGTCACCGATCCATTAGCACCTTGTGAGCGACTGAGCAGAGGACCAGGAACCATGACTTGCAGGGGGGCTGTGAACCGTGAAGGGTCCAGACGGAGCATATCGGCGAGGCGAGGCCTCATTTGGTGAGAGGGCACCTGCCCACCAACATAACTAACAGGGTTGCAGGAAGGTGACTTCCATAGTTTCACTTATACTCGTGGGCCACTGCATTGCCGCACGTGGAGACACTTTATGCCTGGGAGTGTTATAGGAGAACTGACGTTTCTGTTACCGCTCAACTTTATACACCAAGTGATTGATTTTCTTCACCCTATTGTTGGATTACAAATAACTAAGTGCACCAACAGAGCTAGCAGAAGATTACTGGAAGCTGGAAGGAACTATCATCAGTTCCGTTCCTTCCTTAAATTGATACAGCGGGACACGCACCAGTTGAGCTGCCCAATAGAGGGAGCCAAATAGCTTGCAAACTCATATATGTGACACAACTGTTTGTATTACTTTGATTACTGCTTTGCTGTTTCAGTGAGCTGGGTGGGACTTGGTGGAGAGGTATCCCATTGCTGGCTTATTGCATTGGGAGATTCCTCCACTGCGCACTTACCCAGGTTTGACTCTAGGTTGGGTTAATCGGGTTCCTCTTTATAGGGACACCCTAAAATTGTTATGCATGTGTATATCACTTGATTCTTCAAGGGGATCTGTTTTAGTCAAATGTTGCTCATGTAATCTCTATTCTATATTTCTTTACCAAGTAAAAATATTACCGTTTGTTTAAACTACATCTTGTGTGGGACTCTGTCTTTTGAAGCTGTGTGGCAGGTAAACCACACTAAGGTAACAATACTTAACTACATTCATTGTTGTGTGGTATCATTGTGGCCCTCTAGAGCCTTTTAGGGGCCCACAATCACATTGTTGTCCAGTTGTGCCAAGGGGGAACTGAGCCAAATTATAGGGGTTGATAGGCAGAGTACAGGCCCAAAATTTAACCAACAGCTCCTTGTCAGGGTCACCTGTGGCCAGGTGACAGATGCACACCGTAGGGGGACAGGAGTGCACCGCGAGGTAGTGAACCCTATGGCTGGCTTCTGCGGGTAGGAAACTGGGTGGTTGTGGAAAGCGGGACCAGAGGAGCACAACCGAGATCCTAACGGAAGCTAGAGCCAAGATTCCCCAGGGCGCGGAGTCTAAGACCCAGCTGGTCTTCTCCAGGGCCTCCAGTGGTGAGGATGTTGCGCTGCAGGCTGGGACCAGGTCGCGGCCCCTGGAGTTTCCTAGCTCACGCCCCGTAGGATAAGGGGAAAAGAGGGGAAGCAGCAGCACAAGATAAGGGAGAACCGAAACAAGCCGAAGGTCAGGGGCCACAAGCAGACAAGGATAACGAAAGAACGAGCCGAAGGTCAAGGGTCACGAGCAGACAGGAATAGTCGGGGACAAGCCAATAACGTAACAGAGAGACAGACGTAGCACACGGCAGGCAGGAACCCAAACACACAATGCCTAACAAACACGTTGATCAGCAAGGCAGGCTTGCAGTGCACAGGTTAATATAGTGTTCTGTGATAGGGCCTGGGGTGGAGTCAGGCTGGGAGGAGATTATAAAGGAAGCCAGGTGAAGGAGGTCTGGTCTCTAGATGAACACATGAGGAGGAAGGTAAGATGGCAGACAGACATTAATGCATATCCATGACAGTACCCTCCCTCTTACGAGGCCTCCCCGTTCCCCGCCTGGGCCCAGGTTTAGAGGGAAACTTCAGATGAAACTCCTTTAACAGACGAGGTGCAAAGACCTCTGATGCAGTGATCCAAGACCTCTCCTCAGGGCCAAACCCTTTCCAATGAACGAGGTACTGAAGAACGCCTTTACAGAGTCGGGAGTCCAGAATTTGACTGATCTCGTACTCCTGATTATCCTCAGAGACAGGCGCCACGGTAGGGAGAGGACGAGAGAATTTGTTGAGGACTAAAGGCTTTAGAAGAGCAACATGAAAGGAGTTAGTGATTTTAAGGCTCTTAGGAATCTGGAGTTTGAAACAAACCGGATTCAGTTTAGCAGTTACCGTGTATGGACCGATGAATCGTGGAGCAAACTTCAGAGAAGGAACTCGGAGCTTGATGTTCCTGGTAGAGAGCCAGACTTTGTCCCCTTGCTGAAGAGAAGGCGGTTTACGCCTGCGGCGGTCGGCAAAGCCTTTGAATTTTTCAGCAGCTGCCCGGAGGGAATCATGAACGTGACCCCAAACGGAATTGAGAGACTCCTGAACCGAAGCCAAAGCTGGAATGTCAGGAGAACAGATCATGGGAAGAGGAAGTTGAGGGTGTTTTCCATAAACTGTGAAAAAGGGTGTCTTCTGCGAACTGGTATTCACATGATTGTTATGGGAGAATTCTGCCCACGGGAGTAGAGAGGACCAATCGTCATGGTGAGAAGACACAAAGGTGCGAAGAAAGACCTCTAACTCCTGATTAACCCTCTCAGTCTGTCCATTGGATTGGGGATGGTAAGAAGAAGAAAAATCCAAGACAATATTGAGGGATTTGCAAAAGGCTCTCCAAAAACGAGACGTGAATTGGACTCCCCTGTCAGAAACAATATGAGAAGGGACCCCATGTAGGCGGAGAATTTCTCGAATGAAAATGGGAACCAAGGCAGGGGCAGAAGGAAGACCAGGAAGAGGAACAAAATGAGCCATCTTGGAGAATCGATCAATTACCACCCAAATTACTGTATTATTCTCAGACAGTGGGAGATCGGTGATAAAATCCATGGCAATATGGGCCCAGGGTTCCTTAGGAATGGGCAAGGGCATGAGGAGACCAGCAGGAGCTTGTGTGGAGGATTTGGACTGAGCACAGACATGACAGGCTTTAACGTAGTCTTTGACGTCTGAGCGGAGATTAGGCCACCAGTAGTGACGACTGATGAGTAGGAAGGATCGGAGGAATCCAGAATGCCCTGCCACCTTAGAATCATGTCCCCAACGAAGGATCTTAGCTCTTAGCTCAGTGGGGACAAAGGTCTTACCAGGCGGAATTTTTGACTTCAGGGTGGTAGAGTGGGCAACAATGCATGAGGTTGGAATGATCGGCTCAGGTTCAGGGGCGGACTCCTCGTCCAAAGTGTCAAATGACCTAGAGAGCGCATCAGCCCGACCGTTGCAGGAACCAGGTTTGTAGGTAATCGTGAAATTAAAACGGGCAAAGAAGAGACTCCACCTGGCCTGTCTAGGATTCAGACGTTTAGCATTCTGTAGATACTGTAAATTCTTGTGATCGGTAAAGATCGTTATGGAGTGAGGGGAACCAAGAGATGACGCCACTCCTCTAACGCCAATTTAATTGCGAGAAGTTCCCGATCACCGATGGCATAATTCCTCTTTGCCTGAGAATTTTTTTTGGAGAAGAACGCACATGGTTGGCGTCTCTTCTCAAAGATTTGAAGAAGCACAGCTCCCACCCCCATTGAGGAAGCGTCCACTTCAATAAAAAATGCATTCCCAGGATTTGGTCTCCTCAAGAGGGGGCCAGAAACAAAGGCCTGTTTCAGGTTGTGAAATGCAGAGACAGCTTCGGGAGGCCAGTCTCTGGCATTCACACCCTTCTTGGTCAAAGCGATAATAGGCGCGGCAATGGAAGAGTAATTCCTTATGAACTGCCTATAATAATTAGTGAAGCAAAGAAAGCGCTGTGTGGCCTTGAGGGTAGCAGGAAGAGGCCAGTTGGTGATAGCCAAGACCTTCCCAGGGTCCATACGAAGACCCGAACATGAGATGAAGCACCCCAAAAACAGGACCTCAGAACATTCAAAGGAACATTTCTCCAGCTTGGCATAGAGATTGTTCTCTCTAAGACGTTGAAGTACAGTGCGGACATGGTTTCTGTGGACGAGCAGATTTTCAGAAAAGATCAGAATGTCATCCAGATAGATGACAACAAACTGGTACAGCAGATCTCTGAAAATTTCATTGACAAAGTTTTGAAACACGGCTGGAGCATTACACAGACCAAAAGGCATCACCAGATATTCGTAATGCCCGTCTCTAGTGTTAAATGCAGTCTTCCATTCGTCACCCTCCCGTATCCGAATGAGATTGTACGCGCCTCTGAGATCCAACTTGGTGAAAATGGAGGCACCCTTCAACCTATCGAATAGCTCAGATATTAAGGGTAAGGGGTATCGATTTTTAATAGTAACCGCATTTAAACCCCGATAATCGATGCAGGGTCTTAAGGTACCATCCTTTTTGGCAACAAAAAAGAACCCTGCCCCTGCAGGCGATGAGGATTTCCGGATGAAACCTCTCTCCAGATTCTCTGCGACATACTCCGACATGGCCTGGGTCTCTGGGATGGACAGAGGGTAGGTACGACCCCTGGGTAGAGTTGCTCCGGGGACAAGATCAATAGCACAGTCAAAAGACCTGTGGGGAGGAAGCACCTCAGCTGATTTCTTACAGAACACATCCCGGTAATCGCTGTATGTAGCAGGAAGATCAGAAGAAACAGAAGTGGCAGCAACCGGAAGACTCTCCTTGGGGGTCACCTTGAGAAGACACGACGAGAAACATGAGGAACCCCAGGCCAGGATCTGCCCAGAGACCCAGTCCACATGTGGAGAGTGGAGCTGTAGCCAAGGGAGGCCCAATACAACTGGGGTAGAGGCCTTGGGTAGAATAAGAAAGGATATCCACTCCTGGTGGAGAATCCCTACCGACATCCTAATGGGTAGCGTCTGGAAGCGAATAGGGCCCCCTGGGAGAACAGTGCCATCAATTGCCGAGACTACCAATGGGGTAGTGAGAGGTGAAAGGGTAAGCTTCATAGAAGAAGCAGTTCTCCAATCCATAAAATTGCCGGCAGCCCCGGAATCCAGGTATGCAAGGGTTGACTGAGGAGAAGTGCCTACATGAAAGAACACCGGCAAGAGCAGGCAAGAAGGTGATGTTTCTGGGTCCAATACTCCACCTTCCAAATGTATTAGACCCGAGCGTTTCCCGGACGAAGTGAGCAGGAGTCACGAAAATGACCCTTGCCCCCACAATAGAGGCACAAGCCCAGAGTTCTGCGCCTAGCACGTTCTTCGGGGGTTAATCTGGTCCGGCCCAGCTGCATAGGTTCTTCAGCAGGTAGAGGATGCTCCACGGAATGAAGGGAGGGAAGCTCAGACTGGCTAGGACCCAGAGAGTGCTGGCGTCTTTTTTCTAAAGACCTCTCTTGAAAACGAATGTCGATCTGGTTGCATAATGAAATTACATCGTCCAGACCGACGGGAATGGCTCTTCCCGCTAATTTGTCTTTCACTCGGTCAGAGAGGCCATGTAAAAAGGTAGCGACCAGGGCCTCATTATTCCAGCTCAATTCAGCTGTGTGGATACGGAACTGAAGAGCATATTGCCCCACTGAACTAGATTCTTGGCGAAGACGTAAGACAGCACTAGCCGCTGAAGAAGCCTGAGCCGACTCTTCGAAGATATTACGAAAGAGCTTCAAAAAATCGGACAGACTGGAAACCACCGGATCGTTCCTCTCCCACAGGGGGGCAGCCCAGGCCAAAGCTTCACCGGAGAGGAGGGAAATGACATAGGCTACCCTAGCCCGGTCAGACAGGAAGCTTTGAGGCTGAAGCTCAAAATGAATTGTGCATTGGCTGAGAAACCCCCTGCAGGCCTTGGAGTCCCCAGAGAAACGGGACGGAGCTGGCAATCTTAGTGAGTGTGAGGCTGCGACTGGTGCGATAGGTACAGCCGCTGGTTGTACTTGGGGTTGCGGACTCGGGGTTCCCAAGGAGACCTGAAGCTGCTCGAATCGAGAAGCCAGATCCTGGAGGAATCGCATCACCTGAGTCTGATTTGATTCCTGGGCTTCGAGTCTGCAAACTATGCCCTGCAATGGATCATCCGCGGGAAGCGGGATGTCAGCCGGGTTCATGGCTGATCAAACTGTCAGGGTCACCTGTGGCCAGGTGACAGATGCACACCGTAGGGGGACAGGAGTGCACCGCGGGTAGGAAACTGGGTGGTTGTGGAAAGCGGGACCAGAGGAGCACAACCGAGATCCTAACGGAAGCTAGAGCCAAGATTCCCCAGGGCGCGGAGTCTAAGACCCAGCTGGTCTTCTCCAGGGCCTCCAGTGGTGAGGATGTTGCGCTGCAGGCTGGGACCAGGTCGCGGCCCCTGGAGTTTCCTAGCTCACGCCCCGTAGGATAAGGGGAAAAGAGGGGAAGCAGCAGCACAAGATAAGGGAGAACCGAAACAAGCCGAAGGTCAGGGGCCACAAGCAGACAAGGATAACGAAAGAACGAGCCGAAGGTCAAGGGTCACGAGCAGACAGGAATAGTCGGGGACAAGCCAATAACGTAACAGAGAGACAGACGTAGCACACGGCAGGCAGGAACCCAAACACACAATGCCTAACAAACACGTTGATCAGCAAGGCAGGCTTGCAGTGCACAGGTTAATATAGTGTTCTGTGATAGGGCCTGGGGTGGAGTCAGGCTGGGAGGAGATTATAAAGGAAGCCAGGTGAAGGAGGTCTGGTCTCTAGATGAACACATGAGGAGGAAGGTAAGATGGCAGACAGACATTAATGCATATCCATGACACTCCTAAGGGGGTAGAAAAAACTGAGAAAAACAGGCGCCACTTAGTTTAAAATTGTTACACTTTAATTACAAAGGCATCAAAGCACTCACTTTTAAGATTACTGTAAAAGGCATATTCGGGTCCAAACGACGATCAAACTCCGCTGGTTGGTGGTCTCAGAAACTGACAGACATCTGCTTGTGTGGAGCGGAGCCGGTATTGTGTCCGTGTCGGATGTTTGCCGGATATCGCTGCAGTTAGCCAGGGAGAGGGCTGGAACACAGACTCAGAGTTTTTGCTGAGACGCAACGCACGGCGGAGTGACGTCACGACCCCCATGCAACGCGTTTCAATGCAGGCACAAGAAGACGATAGAAGTCCCTGCGCGCATCTTTTTCAAGCTCCTAAGGGGGTAGTGCTACACTTATGCCGCGTACACACGACTGTTTTTCATGACGAGAAAAATGCCATTTTTTAAATTGGTCATTAAAAACGATTGTGTCTAGGCTCCAGAGCATTTTTCTCGACGTGAAAAATGGGCATTAAAAATGTAGAATATGCTCTATTTTTTCTCGTCGTTTTTCACGTCGCAGTTTTTCTCGTCATGAAAAACAGCCGTGTGTACGCTTTAATGATGGGAAAAAAACGCTCATGCTCAGAAGCATGTTATGAGACGGGAGCGCTTCCAGATTCTGCAGACCCCCACAACCACCGGGCAAGGGTTGTGGGGATGAGGCCTTTGTCCCCATCTACATGGGGACAAGGTGTTTTTGGGGGGGATCCCAAAACACCCTCCCCATGTTGAAGGCATGTGGCCTGGTCCGGTTCAGGAGGGGGGGCGCTCTTTCGCCCCCCTTTTCCTGTGGCCTGCCAGGTTGTGTGCTCGGATAAGGGTCATATATGGATTTTGGGGGACCCCCACGCCATTTAAAAAAAAATGTTGGCACAGGGTTCCCCTTAATATCCATACCAGACCTGAAGGACCTGGTATGGATTTTGGTGGGACCCCCACGCACTTATTTTTTTTAATTTTGGTGCAGGGTTCCCCTTAATATTCATACCAGACCCAAAGGGCCTGGCAATGGACTGGGGGGGGGGGGACCCATGCCGGTTTTTTCAATGACTTTTATCTATATTGCTGGGATCCGACAATACATCACACCTGCGAGCAGTTTTAAATGAAATTTTTTCCTTTAGAAATGTAAATTTGCTGTGGTACTGTTCTAAACACGGGAAAGATGTGCTACTTTACAGGCAGACTAAGGACACCCCCCAGGCATGATATTTAAAGGAATATACATTTTTTATTGTTTCACATTAAGCATTAAAGCACTAAACACTTTTTATGGCAATAACTTGCATATAATGCCGCGTACACACGACCGTTTTTCATGACGAGAAAAATGCAATTTTTTAAATTGGTCATTAAAAACGATCGTGTGTAGGCTCCAGAGCATTTTTCTCGACGTGAAAAATGGGCATTAAAAATTTAGAACATGCTCTATTTTTTCTCGTCGTTTTTCACGTCGTTGTTTTTCTCGTCGTGAAAAACAGCCTTGTGTACGCTTTAATGACGGAAAAAAACGCACATGCTCAGAAGCAAGTTATGAGACGGGAGTGGTCGTTCTGGTAAAACTAGCGTTCTGAATGGAGATAGCACATTCGTCACGCTGTAATGGACTGAAGAGCACAAGGCTGAAAAGCGTGAATCGTCTCTCACCAAACTTTTACTAACATGAGGATCAGCAAATGCAGTCCAAAGGGTGGTGCCATCCGAATGGAACTTCCCCTTTATAGTGCCCTCGTACGTGTTGTACATCACCACGCTTTGCTCAAGCATTTTCTTTTCACGATAGTGTGTAGGCAAGGCAGGCTTGAGAAGAATTACGTTGAGAAAAACATCGTTTTTTTCAATGACATTAAAAACGGCCGTGTGTACGCGGCATAAGCCTTTAAAATGAGCACTTTTGATTTTTCATGTTCACGTGTTTGCACAAATGTCTTGCCTGTTCGCAAGTTCTGGTGCAAACCGAATGGGGGGTGTCATCCCTAGTGGCCTTTGGTGTCAAGCTACAGGTGGTCTGAGCGCTGTTTAGTGGATGACAGACTAAAGAAGCAAAAGAAATTGCATTGTAACTGGGTTTACAGGAATTTCTCCAATATCTCTGCATCTGGGATAAGGGGTTGATACCATGCCTCTAATGCAGTGTAGTGCCGGTAGATAAAAATGAAATAATATGTTGCCACATTCACTTGCATTAGTTATTTAGCTAATTACTTTTGGCCTTTTGGCTAAGATCAAGTGTAGTATCTGTTCTTATCAGTTGCCAGAGGATGCGCTGAAGCACCTCCTACATGGGGAGGGTGGATGCAAATCCAATGGCGTCATTGCACCTGGAAGGACGGTTTCAGTAGTGACTACGCCGGCTGCCCGACAGTAAACTGGGGGCTGGCCCATGGTCAAATCTGTGCCGTCTGGAAGGGTGCTCCTGGTGAGGATGGGTGGCTTCATTTGGTCTGGTCTTTTTGCCGAGTCTTATTCCGGCCTTCTGGCTGGTGTCGGTGTAAGTGCTGTCCCTGTCGGCGATCTGGAGGGAGGAGCTGGCATAGCCCTGTAGATGAGGCAGGGCGAGGCCATGCAAATCTGCCGGATTGATGGGGGCCTGGAAGGGCTAGTACCAGTGGAGGCTGCTATTAGGGGGCAGCTCTCCCTGAGAAAACCTTGAAGGGTTCTCTATCGGCAGAGACGGAGGGCTGGATAGGAACCAGAAAGCCTATGGTGTATGTGCCCCTGTAGTGGCAGTCCAGGGGTGTCAGAAGATCACTGTGATTGAGGGTCACATTGATTTATGGCACCACGGTCACTGCACCATATACACGCTTTTATTTTAGCACCTGCCTCCTGGGCCGGGCCTTTTGGCGGGGACCGGAGGAATTTTGTATTCCTGGCCGGAGGGCCTGGCCATTGTATTGCACAATGGCCACCTTTTCACTCTCCTCTCCTCTTCACTTCACTTATTCCTTCCCCACTTTATTTTATTTATTTCCTTTGTTTGTCACTTTTTGATTGTACACGGTTTGTTGCACTGTGTGACCGGTAGGGTGTAGGTCCTCGGGCCTGCCCTGAAAGTCTTGGGGGGAGGTGGACATGGCCTTCTGGCTTAGTTCGCCTTCCCTCATGGGGTCTCCCTTCGGGGGAGCCCCACCTAGTACTTGGGTGGGTCTGTTTCGGCAGACCCCCCAGAGAATGGGGTCCGTCTGGTTTCGGCCAGATGGACCAAAGTGTAAGTACCCTTGTCCCTGTCTGGAGCCTAACGCCCCGGGAGATTCAGGGCAAGGCCCTCTGATTTTAGAGGGCTTGTGTACACCCGTTGCACGTTTTTTGTGTCACCTCTTTATATTGTGCACATTTTTTTGGCACCGGGTGAAGTTTTTGAGTGTGTTTCACACGCCATGGGCTTTCGAAAAAAAAAAAAAATGTAGCTAATTTCTTTACTTCTTATGCAATAAACTTATAAAGTAACATGTTTAAGTAAATTTGTTCACAGAAACAAGTTAATTTTTAGACCCTTTCTGATTTTTTTTCCATTCCTGAAAACATGTCTGAACTTGTTTTTTCGCTATTTGACTTGTAGGGCTCCCAAACAATACCAAAGGTTATATGGTGAATTAACCTCATTAACTTGTCTGTGTGACTTTGTTTGTTATCTATCAACAGTCTGGTGGAAGACAGCCCCCCAAAAAAGCCTAGACTGGCCTTAAGTGCCGGTTCACACAGGGGCAACCTGACTTACAGCGCGACTATGCAAGGCGATCTGCACACGACTTCAGCGGCGGCTTGCAAAATGACTTATAGAAGTCAATGCAAGTCACCCTGAAGTCATCCCAAAGTAGTACAGGAACCTTTTTCTAAGTCGGAGCGACTTGAATCGCTCCTATTAGAACGGTTCCATAGTACAGAACGGAGCGCGACTTGTCAGGCAACATAGTCGCCCCTGTGTGAACCGGCATATAATCAGCAGATCTGGAGGACAGTAAGTGAGGATATACTGTATCTGCTAGTCCTCAAACAGTGCAGCTTCTAATGGTATTACTATTTGGTGCTCTATATGCCCTAAAAAGCTTCACCTTATACACACAATCAGAAAATTAGGAGAAAAATACTTCTTTCAAAGCAATCGTTATCATAATCTGATCGTTAGTACATAGCTTTCAAGAGCTGATCACGACTGTTCATGCAAAATTATCCAAAGGGACAAACATGAACATTTTTCTCGTACCATACCAGAACGAACGATTTTAGTTTAATTAGTACAGTATGAGCCCGAAAGAAATCGGAAGATCAAGACCACGCATGCTCAGAAATGAAAGAATACATTACAACAATATACAACACATTACATCACTTCTGAAGTTGTATTCTGTCGTACAAGAATTTTTGTAACTTTAGTAACTTATTGGTTTTTAATATGAGACTGTCATGCAAAATAAAAAACAGACGATCATTCACCAATATTCTCATCTTGTGTACGAGGCTATAACCTGAAAATTCCATGATATCCATCATGCGACTACATAACCACATAAAAAAATAGCTAAAGAAGAGGGCTTAAGCAGCTCATAAATTAGTCTTTTTTTTTTGTTCAACCAGCAAGTTGAATGAACAAAAATTACTTGATTCCCCCATCCACACATTTGATGTGGACAGGAAATCCACCCTGCTGAGTTATTGGATTCTGACAGTGGGGAGATTTCCCCACCGTCAGAAAACACTGATCAGATTTCTTGTGAAAAAAGAAAACACTGATCAGCACTGCCGATAGCATGAGGAGAGAAAAAGAAAGCCGATAACCGGCTTCTGCTTTGGGGACATCGGTCCCAACAGTGCTGCTAATCAGTGCCCTTCAGTGCTGCTAATTTGTGCCCACAAGTCCTGCTAATCAGTGCCCATCAGTGCTGCCAATCAGTACTGCCTATGGTAATGACTAAGCGCTGATATTTGTGCGAAACGCGTTTACCTTTTTGTCCCCTGCTTCATCTGTCAACCACTTGTCATATGAAGCTTCAATAAAAGGATTTTTGGAAGTGCAGCCGTCCGGAATTATTTCTTCACGTCACAGCATGCGAGCTGGGCTAGCACCTGACTAGTGTGTGTGGGGATTAACCAGAGACACACTCACCTGGAGTAGCTTTTCTTGTTTCATGATTGTAAGTACTCAAGTCGCCCCAAGTCGCTGGACATAAGAAATGCCATAAGTGAATGAGAGCTGTCTTAATGAACACTACTGAAGTCGCTCCGACTTCAAAAAAGGTTCCTGTACTACTTCAAGTCGACTTCTAGGCAACTTGTACCCATAGATTTCAATGGAAGTCGCCTCCAAGTCGGATCTCTATCTCTATTGAAGTGACTTTACAGCAAGAACTTACCCAGGTACTCCCCACGTTTTCCCAGGCAACCCCCTCCCTCCCACAGAGCTGATTATTTTGTGATTGGCCACAGCCAAAGTCGCCTGTCCTGGAGACGACTTTAAGTTGCGTTGTAAGTTGCTCAAAGTCACGCTTAAGTCGCCTCTGAATCGCCTTTCAAGTCGCGCTGTAAGTCAGGTTGCCCCTGTGTGAACCGGCACTAAATCCAAATGTACATTGCAGGTTAAAAAATGTTTAATGTGTCATTTTTTTTCTTGAGCCTGCAATCAGCAGATCATGGGTACAATGCCAGGATTCTGCAGAATTTCAGTATAGCTGCCTGCCCGTACCTCCCATACAGACAGACAGTTACTGGAGAGCAGCAAAATGAATGAACTACGGGAGTACTCACCAGCATCCTCGAAGTTCATTGAGAACTACAATAAGATGTCTACTGCAATGTCAGGTAATAGTTGTAATTCATTAATTTACAGATCGCTGTGAATGAATGACAGGGCCAAATTCTTTTTAAATTGTGACATTGACTGCGGGAAGAAGATCCCCCGCCCGCTGTCACAGTGGGGGATCGAAGAGACACAGACAGGTGCTCTTTGGGAACATGTTACATCCTAAATACAGGTGTAACATGTTACCAAAGGTGACCTTATCCTTAAACCATTTATTTTTGTGCATTAATCTTCATTGTTCACATTACAGGAGCAAGGTGTCCTTTGCCTACACCCCCAGGTGTTTTCACTTCATGTCTGTATGTACTTTAGATTATAGTAGGCATTTATGCTATGACAATTCCTATGGGTTGAAAAACTTTCCACAATTTCAACTATTGTACTCCTTTTAAGTTGATGAAAGAATTGCTGACGCTAAAGTGCACATGAGGACCTGAGACTTTAAAGTGAAATTTATTTGTATTATATGTTGATTTGATTTTACACCCTCCCTCTATTGTTAATCCTTATTTGCACTGCCTGTTACAGCTTGCCCTTATCGGCACACTATTTGTGCTTATTGATTACACCATACTTACATAGTGAGTGAGACATTGTAGGCCTCTCTATGTGGCTAGGCTGTAAAAAAAAGTCTCACAGAGTAGCAGAATGTGTTTTAAAGTGTAATTCTAAATATAAAACAAAACCAAACCTAATTTTATATTTACAGGATGCTTCTTTGTCTTTAGAAACAGCAATGCAGATAATTGATAATTGTGGCACATATTCAGGCCGAAAAATTTATTGGCAAAAGTTGGCTTTGATGTCTCTCCACCCCCCAGGTTTTTTCATGTGGAGAAGCTGCAAATCCTCTTAAAGTAGTATCTTTATTTAAATATCTGGGAATAATAATTACACTATTCCCTTCAGTTACCTTGTCAGTCAACTTGGATCCCTTACTACAAGTAATTAAAACTAAACTGGACCCCTGGGATAAACTTCCTCTACCGGTAGCCAACAGGATAAATCTAATAAAAATAATTTTTTGGGCGAAATGTCTTTGTGTCCTCCCATATGCCGGTCTCGGTACCTAAATCATTCTTCAAAACTTTAGATGCATTATTCAGCTCATTTATATGGGCAAATAACAGATGAAAGCTTAAATTATCCACTTTACAGTGCCCTAAATTTGAGGCAGGCATGGCACTTTCTAACATATATTATTATTATATAGCTGGGCAACTGCGCCATTTGACTGATTGGATTACACCGGTCACACCGGCAGTGGTGGAGTCATATTTAGTCCATGTCCTCAAGTTAAACCATTTACTAATAGCACTGGAAGAACCAATGACAGTTCTGGAAAAGGTGTGTTTACCAATCTTGAATCTAGCTCATTCGATAGGGAGGGAAGCTAAACATAGAGCAGAATTCAAAGATATTGACGTTGAACTCCCTATTTGGCATAACCCTATGTTTCCCCATTTGCTACACTTCATAGATTATTTCTTTTGGAAACAAAAGGGTCTTGACACTTTAGAGGACATCTACACTGTTCTCTCCTCTTCATGAGTTACAAAGAAAAATTGACCTTCCCCGCTCTGCCTTTTACCAGTATCTTCAGTTTAGGCATGCACTTCAGGCACAGTTTGGGATAAATTCTACTAAATGTTCTAATTACCTACTAATAGGGGTGTTAAGGTTGCAGGCAGGGCCGGCCCTACCATGGGACCCAGTGGGCCCATGGTCCCAGGCGGCATTTTAAAAGGGGCGGCAGCCATCCCAGCTGTCTCCCGAGATCTGCCATGAAAGGCTGCATCTATTGTGTGCAGCCCTTACTGCCTGGAGACAGTTTCACACTGAGCCGATTTTGACACTTGCCAGAGATGTAAAATACCTGAATGCAGAGAGACTAGCTGTTGGTATTGAGAGTTGATGTCGGGGTGGGTGGGGGAGCTATCAAACACCAGCCAATGGGATGGGGTCTGAGCGGGCCGCTATGTGTATGTAGCCCCGCCCCCTTTCTTAAACAGGACAATCATTGGCTGGTGCTCGATAGCTGCTGGGTCCCGCCCACCCCACATCACCGCTGAATTTATAAAGCTGGTCTCTCTCTGCACTGCCTATGCTGACACTGAATTCCATGTTACACCAGGCAGAGATTTGGGCGCTGCAATCCTGAACACTGAGCCTGAGAGGAAGCATGGAAACATACTTGTTACAGTGTTTCTGACAGTAGATGCAGAATCCAGGCAGAGATATAGTGAGGAGGGCAGACAGACCAGTGTCAGTCCCCTCTGCATGTGCTCTGTTGTGTGATCAGACACCTTGAGGCTGCAAACATCTGGGAGCCTCTGAAGCAAAGGACAGCTTCATACCTTCTAATCGGCTGCAGTTCCTGACCATCTGATTACACAAAACGAGGTTGGTGGGGAGAAGGGGGGCTGCTTCTAGTTCACAGGGTCTGCCCGCCCCTTGTACCTGGCTGAGGTGCACTGATATGGTTGCTAGGTTTAATAAAGGAAGGCTGCAAGTGCAGGAGCTCCTTCTATATTTTCTTTTATGTCCCTATGCCCACCATGGTCCCTAATAGAAGGTCTGTACTGAGATGGGGCTGGAATGGTGGTTTGTGCTGAGGGGAGTTTAGGACTGTGGGGGGAGATCTGTACTGAGTAGGGATTTTGGGGGGGGGGGGTCTTCATGGTAGAATATGACCTTGGAGGGGAGATTTGTACTAAAAGGAAGGGGTTTGGTTGTCATCAGCGTTCCCATGTGGTGCGATTTTGGAGCCCATTCATTTTAAATGGGCTTTAGTTCACACCAGAACACAGAAAAAAATTGTGCATGTACTACTTTTTGGTGGTGTGTTTGCAAACTGCTTTACAGGTGGCGTAAAGCACCCACAGCAGATCACATGGTTCGTGCTTTCCAGCAGCATCAAAAATGCTCACAGAAGAATAAATACAATTCTAAAAAAAATAAAAAAATTTAATTCTAAAACATAATTAGCAAAAAATAAAGGGCCGTTCACATGTACTTTGCTATCTGAAGAGCTGTCAGCATTTAGATTGCTCATCAGAGAGCTTTTAACAGGTGGTGAGGAGGCATATTGCCTCCTCACTGCCTGTTTTAACGCCACACTAGCACGCTACAATCATGTGCTTTGCATGCTGTTGCAGGACACTTGCAGAGCAGCACTATTCACTTGACTTTTTCGACAAGGATATAATTTCTGCTATGGCTGTGAAGCACGGCATCGAATGTCATGGCATGTGTATACCCCCAGCCACTGCCTCCACTGCTAAAGGGGGTAGCATTTTGTCAGGCAGTAAAAACACTGTTCAACCATGGGTTTTTACCACCCCCAAGCTCATGTGTAAATGAGCCCTAAGGACTCATTCATCCATGTATTCTGGCCTTGCGAATGAGTATATTGTTCACACAGCTGGAGCTGCCTGTTAGGCCCCTTTCACACGGGACGGATACGTGATGATCTGCCCTGTGAAGCTCCGCTTGCTCAGTGGGGATTGCTCCGTTGATCCCCGCTGAGCTGGCAGATGACAGGGCGGTCCCTGCACACTGTGCAGGGACCGCCCTGTCAGATCTCTGCTCTCCCCTATGGGGGGATCGGATGAACACGGACCGTCTGTCCGTGTTCATCCGATCTGCTCTGCAGACGGATTGAAAAATGGGATTTTCCTCCGTCTGCAGAATCGGAGGATTGCGGACACGGAGGAGATCGGGTGTCAGCGGATATTCATCCGCTGACACCCGCAATCTCATAGGGACCAATGTATGTCCCTTTTTCATCCGTAAACGGATGGATGAAAAAGCGGACATACGGTCAGCATGTGTGAAAGGGGCCTTAGGGACACAGTGGTTGTATGAACACAGCCACAGGTCCAAATTTGACAGGTGTGCAATTGTGGGGGAGTGGTCCTGAATGCACACTATGGGCTCTTTCACACGGGCGGATCCCGTGATGATCCGCCCCGTGAACATCCGCTTGCTTAGCGAAGATCGCTTCATTGATCCCCGCTGAGCCGGCGGATGACTTGTCCGTCTCTGCACATTGTGCAGAAACGAAACGGTCAGATCGCCGCTTTCCTCTATGGGGGGATCGGATGAAAACGGACCTTCTGTCCGTTTTCATCCGATCCGCAGACGGATGGAAAAGTAGGATTTTCCTCCGTCATGCTAAACGGACCATAGCGGAGACTGATGTCATCCGCTGACATCCGCTATCCCATAGGGATACATGCATGTCCGTTTTTTCATCCGAAAACGGATGGATGAAAAACAGACATACGGAACGTCCTTGTGAAAGAGCCCTTTGGGGCCGTACACCTGCACTCACACACCTGTCACCCATAGTGTAACATTTGCTGCCTGCACACAGCTCCAGGTGACTCCAGACACAAACAAACCACTGATTTACATTGTACAGGCCACAGTACCCTTGTGAATGAGCCCCGATACCTCATTCACACATAAAGCTTTAATTCTCAATACACTTTCTTAGCTTTTAGATTTAGTAGGAATTCTGTTGTGTTTGTGTCAGGTAGACTGTACAGGGCCCCGCAATTTCTAACAGCAGCTCTGATTACATGACAGTGTCGCACACAGTTTCACTAAGGGTCAATATCGGCTCAGTGTGAAACTCCCTCTTCTCTGTCAGTGCTAATCAGTGCCACCTGTCAGTGCCAATCAGTGCCAGTCAGTGCCTATCAGTGTTTCAAATCAGTGCCGCCTAATATCAGTGCCAACCAATGCCACCTATTGGTGCCAAGTGTTTCCAATCAGTGCCACCTACCAGTGCCAATCAGTGACAGTGCTTCCAAACAGTGCCCATCAGTGTCGCCAATCAATGCCCATGAGTGCCACCTATCAGCGCCCAGTGATGCCAATTTGTGCCCATCAGTGCTGCCAATTAGTGCCCATCAGCGCTGCCAATCAGTGCCACTAAGTGCTGCCTATTAGTGTCAATCAGTGCTTTCTATGAGTGCCAATCAGTGGCGCCTGTCAGTGCCAATCATTGCTGCCTGTCTGCCAACCATTGCTGCCAATCTGCCAAACTGAGTGCAGGAATGGGGCGATGAACTCGGCAGCCAGGCACATTGTCCATGGGGAGCCGGCCTGGTGGGGCACAACTAAAATCTGTTGATGTTTATTAATTCCACATGCCGATCTTTAGTATAATAGGTAATCACCACACTACTAATTTTCAATAAACTACTGGAGGTAAAATAAAAAAAAGTGTCAGTAAAAGGCCTGCCCCTAAGCACTGTTATGTGTTCCCACACCACCAAAAAAAAAGAAAGTGCAGCGCTAACTTACTGATCAATAACTTTAAAAAAATGTCTTCATCAGTTCAGGCCAATATGTATTCTTCTACATATTTTTGGTTAGAAAAAAAAAAAAAAAACAATAAGCGTATATTGATTGGTTTGCGTAGAAGTTATAGCGTCTACAAAATAGGGAATAGATTTATGGCATTTTTATACTGATTTTCTGATAAAATTTATTTTAGTTATGATATAACTTAATGAATGTGGGGGGCCTTTTGGTGGGCGTGATTTTTTTTGGGGGGGCAGCATTTCATTATTGGTCCCAGGCAGCACAATGTCTTGGGCCGGCCCTGGTTGCAGGGCCCTGGAAATCTCATGTCTGAGGTTTCATACCCATTTATTAACCGCCACTATCAACAAAACTCTGTTAATGGTGCACTCTAAATGACAACAGCTCATCCCAGATTCATCAGATGAGGATTGGGAAGAAGCTTGTTCCTACACCTACAGGTGTCTCCAGCCATTAACAATAAGTTAATACAACTCTATATGATACATCAAACATACACTATGTTACCAAAAGTATTGGTAAATCTGCCTTTACACGCACATGAACTTTATTGACATCCCAGTCTTAGTCAGTAGGGTTCAATATTGAGTTGGCCCATCCTTTGCAGTTTCAAATCTTATAGGAAGGCTGTCCACAAGGTTTAGGAGTGTGTCTATGGGAATGTTTGACCACTCTTCCAGAAGCACATTTGTGAGGTCAGGCACTGATGTGGATGAGAAGGCCTGGCTGGCAGTCTCCACTCTATAACCCAGGGTAAAACAAAACCCCCAAAAATTCCCAGCTCATCGTACAGGCCAGCCTGCAACCAACTAAAATATCCAGTCTAACTGTTTGCATTAAAAACAGGCGTTTGCATTAAAGACGGATGCCCCGAGGCACTATGGAAAGCTTGTCTTGCTTCCGTTGTGTTGTCTTTAGTCCCATCAGGATAAGAGACACAGCCTCGGTTCATGTTAATTGCTCTGCAGGAAATCCCAATGGATGTTGAGGATGTGGCGGAAGAAGCGCGTGCCAGGTACCACTGGGCTTTGTCATTCTGCCTTATCCCATCGTCCATGTTTGCATCAGGATACTGGCAGTTCTGTCCTCTTGTGCGGGAGGCTTTTTCCTTCCTGTATAGGAGGAGGAGGCGCGAGCCGCGGATCGCAGTCCGGGCCTCTCATGTAAGTTTTCTGGCTGAATCCCGCACATTCGCAATGGGATTACATCCCGTCCACGCGCCGCCAGTGAAGTCACATGCCAGGCAGCATAGGAAGGATAAAAGGCCGGCGACTTTCAGCCATTCTATTGGAGCCACGAGGCAGCTAACATGGGGAACATCATATATGACACTGTAAGTTGCAATTTAACCCATTTTGTATTATTGGTGATTAAAAGGATCAATTTCATATATAGCCTTGTTCTACAGTGGATTAATCCTTTGATGTCTGTCTAAAACTGGGTGGATGGCATTTGATGTATTTACTGTCTGGTAGTTTACACTGAAACACTCTATTTAAGTATAATTGGATAAATACCGTATTTATCGGCGTATAAGGCCCCATGCACACGAGACGCAGGTGCAAACTCTGCTGAACACACGTTTTTAAACGCTGAAACCGGCGTTTATAAACGTGCGTTTTGCCGCGTTTGCGGCCGCGTTTAGCGGCGTTTAACCGCGTTTGCGTTTATAAGCGTTTCATCATAGACCCTCCCTAAGCTCAAAAAACAGTACATTTTAACCATTTCAGCCAGTTTGTGAGACCAGAGTGAGTAGCAGCAGCTGAGAGAGCAGCAGTGTACTTGTATTTAGCGTATCACTTGCCACATCATCTGCCACAAGTTGTGGATTGTCCACTTGCCACGTCACCTGCCACGTCACCTGGCCACATCACCTGGCCACGTCACCTGGCCACGTCACCTGCCACAAGTTGTGGATTGTCCACTTGCCACATCACGTGCCACGTCACCTGCCACAAGTTGTGGATTGTCCACTTGCCACGTTACCTGGCCACGTCACCTGGCCATGTTACCTGCCACGTCACCTGGCCACGTTACCTGCCACGTCAGCTGGCCACGTCACCTGCCACAAGTTGTGGATTGTCCACTTGCCACGTCACCTGCCACGTCACCTGGCCACGTCACCTGCCACAAGTTGTGGATTGTCCACTTGCCATGTCACCTGGCCACATCACGTGCCACGTCACCTGGCCACTTCACCTGCCACAAGTTGTGAATTGTCCACTTGCCACGTCACCTGCCACGTCACCTGGCCACGTCACCTGCCACAAGTTGTGGATTGTCCACTTGCCACGTCACCTGGCCACGTCACCTGGCCACGTTACCTGCCACGTCACCTGCCACGTCACCTGCCACAAGCTGTGGATTGTCCACTTGCCACGTCACCTGGCCACGTCACCTGGCCACATCACCTGACACAAGTTGTGGATTGTCCACTTGCCACTTTACCTGCCACAAGTTGTGGATTGTCCACAATGCGATGCAAGCAATTACAGTTTTCTTTTATATTTTTTAATAGTTTTTCATCATTTGCCATCATTTTTGAGATTTCTAATGTTAAAAAATAGGTCACCTTTAAAAACGCTTATAAACGCAAACGCGGCAAAACGCCGGTACCGCGTTTAGCCGCGTTTAGCCGCGTTTAGCGTCTGAAACGTGAAAACTTTTGCGTCTGAACCCATTTTTTTGCTTCTGGAAAAACGAGGTTAAACGCAACTGCTTGTAAACGCCAAAAAACGAGAGTGTGTGCATGGACACATAGGATAACATTGAATGGGTTCAGGAGCAGTTGAAAAAAGCGTCCAACTGCCTCTGAACGCGCGTTCAACAGCAAATAACAGCGTCTCGTGTGCATGGGGCCTAACACGCACAGGCGTATAACACGCAACCTAACTTTAAGAGGGGAAGTTTCAGGAAAAAAACTTTCCACAGCCCCCTGCGTATAACACGCAGGCACAGTTTACTCTCTATTTTCAGGGTAAAAAAGTGAGTGTTATACGCCAATAAATACAGTATGTTCCATGGATCCATAGACAGTGTTGCTACCTATTATTGGAAGGGAATTGATATTATAGTTTTAGAAATGGTGATATAACTATACAAGAAAACAATTGTGTACCTATGTTTTGGCTGTGATAAACAAAGTTAATATAAGCGTTACTAATTACTAGTAAGGCAATGTTTCTAAATAAATAAATTGGGCGTGTAATAGACATTATAATATTGACTCCAATAATGTTTATTGTCATAGATTTATGAATAAATCAGTCCCATCTGGATACGCTACCAGTTAAACAACTCCAGAACTTCAGAAATCACCTTTAATCGATATAAAATATAACGGTGTAAGTAATAAAATATAACAATAACCCTAATCAATATTAATATTTAATAAGTTACATCTAATTGTTTGAATATACCTTTATGTAGCCAGGACTTGTTATCCTTCCTGTGGCCATCTACTCGGCTTCCTTGATCTCCAATACTTGGGCTCCAGTTGGGTTTGACAATAATAGTTATCTCTTTTATCCTATGAATTAACAGGTATGTACCCCCACTAAAACAACTGGTCTGATAATAGATATGTAGCGCCCCTCCCAATATTTGGGGTCGCTATGTACAAATTTAGGGGTAGTCTGAGCCAGTAGTTAGGCTCAGACCAATTGCATTTTCAATTATTTGCTTCTGCTCTGAGTGTGATGCTGCCTGGCAGTACAGTTCCCTGTTGCCTGTAGGTGGCACGGTCACCGCTGGCTCAGGTTGAACCACAGGGGGTATCACAGCACCATTGGGTGTCCTTTTTCGGCAGTGGGAGTGGTCAACCCGCTGTGCATGCTGGAAGAGGGTACATAAGGGGCAGACGCCATTAGGCGTGAGGTATTCCAGGAGACCCCTTGGTCCTGGAGGACGTTCGGCACGTACCCCACCTCTTGTGGCCCTCATGGCCAGGGGAGCATGCATGTGTTTCAGCCTCGGGCACCTGTAGCCCGAGGCTGCATCAGTGCTTGGTAGGCCCAGCTCGGCTGGCTAGGGCCTACACCTCACAGAAAGATCACAGGCTGCCCATTGGAAGGGGGCCCAACTTTAGGAAAGGAGTTCCAGGGGAAGATCAGTCCTGTCTGAGATAGTAACAGTACTGCTGTCTCTCGGAGAGGCCTGGAGGCCTACCTAAAGAGGGATCCATCATCGTTGATACGAGCCCTGCAATATCCTAAAGGTTTCTCTCATTGTTGCTTGGCTGGGAGCTTTGGGACTGGATAATCCTGTGGCAGAGGATTCCTAATCGCATCCCCATTTCATAAAGGACAGATTAATTCGTGCTCTACTCCGGCTGCTAGGACCTATCTAAAAGGGGGACTATCCGGGAGAGCAAGGCCCACTCAGGCTTGAGTGACGACAGTGTATTTAATGTATGTATTTTTTTGTAGACAACTTCAATTGATGCCTAACACTCCTGAAGAAGCTGAAATCTTTTGACAAAACATGTAGAGGTTGACGCATCTAGTGCAAAACTTGAAATATGTGAACAATGTCTGTCAACTGTATTTAATGATATCATTGGTTTTATATGAAAGTTTTTAAAATTGTTATGAACAAAAATTTGTTAAATTTTAACAATTTTGTTTATTTATCAGCATCTTAAAAGTCCTGTTTGCTTCTGTATATATCTACCAATTATTGGGATGTGATGCCATTAAAGTGTATCCCTTCCATATAGAACATTATATATTCCCCATTAAAAACAGGGGTTTAGTTAGCACACATTTGCCAACACATGCATAAGCTCCAGAGCCACTTCACAGCGCCCCAGTATTATCTTCAGTGCTAACTCTATGTTGTATGTTATAAATATCTTATTAACACCTTCCTTACTGGGCACATATACCCCCTTCCTACCCAGGCGAAATTTCAGCTTTCGGCACTGCGTCGCTTTATCTGACAATTGCGCGGTCGTGCGACGTGGCTCCCAAACAAAATTGACGTCCTTTTTTTCCCACAAATAGAGCTTTCTTTTGGTGGTATTTGATCACCTCTGCGGTTTTTATTTTTTGCGATATAAACCAAAAGTTAATAAGTTTATGAGTTTAGGCCGATACGTATTCTTCTACATATTTTTGGTTAAAAAAAAAAAAAAAATCGCAATAAGCGTATAGTGATTGGTTTGCGCAAAAGTTATAGCGTCTACAAAATAGGGGATAGAATTCTGACATTTTTTTTATTATTTTTTTTTTTACTAGTAATGGGGACGATCAGCGATTTTTATCATGACTGCGATATTGCGGCGGACACATCGGACACATTTGACACATTTTTGGGACCATTCACATTTATACAGCGATTAGTGCTATAAAAATGCACTGATTACTGTATAAATGTGACTGGCAGGGAAGGGGTTAACACTAGGGGGCGAGGAAGGGGTTAAATGTATGCCCTATGAGTGATTGCTACTGTGGGGGGAGGGGACTGACTGGGGGAGGTGACCAATCTGTGTCCCTATGTACAAGGGACACAGCATCGGTCTCCTCTCCCTGACAGGACATGGATCTGTGTGTTTACACACACAAATCCATGTCCTTGTCTGTGTACAGGCCGATCGCGGGTGCCTGGCGGACATCGCGGCCGCCAGGCACGCGCATCGGCATCTCAGTGATGCGCCGGGCGCGCTCCGCCGGCGGCGCTCGCGCGCCCCCCAGTGGCCGAAGGATCGGAGACTGTATAATGACGGCCTCCCGGCATTTAAGAACCACTTTGCGGCCGTCATTAGTCATATGACGGGCGCAAAGTGGTTAATTGACAACTTTGTTCCAAAAACTTGTGGCAAAAAAAAAAAATCTTCAAAAGACTCACCAGGCCTCTTAGAATATATCTTGGGGGTTACTTTCTAAAATGTGGTAATTTTTGGGGTGTTCCTATCCTGGTGCTCCAGGGCCTCCAAAAATGTGATAAGTAGTCATGAAATTAGATGTGTAATTTAATTTTAAAGCGGAGCTCTGCCGAAAAAAATTATATTAAAAGCCAGCAGCTACAAATACTGCAGCTGCTGACTTTTAATATTAGGACACTTACCTGTCCTGGAGTCCAGCGACGTCCGCAGCAGAGGACGCTCAATCGCTCGTCACTCTGCTGCCCCCACCGCCATCCTCGGTGAGGGAACCAGGAAGTGAAGCCTTGCGGCTTCACTGCCCGGTTCCCTACAGCGCATGCGCGAGTCGCGCTGCGCTGTTCTGACTGGTCCTCCTGTGTTCTGGGAGCCGAGTGTCTCCCAGAACACTACGGGTATTCTGCGGGAAGTGACGTGTTTCCCGCAGAGAGGACTCCCGGAAGTGGGTGCAAATACCTGTCTTAGACAGGTATCTGCACCCCCCTCCCCCCTGAAAGGTGTCAATTGTGACACCGGAAGGGGGGAGGGTTTCCGATGAGCGGAAGTTCCACTTTAAGGTGGAGCTCCGCTTTAAGTATACCTATGCTGTATGTTAGAAAATAATTATTAATTAACAACTTTTGTGTAAAGTACGTTGTCAGGACATTAGCTGTGTAATTTATGCCCCTAGAATACCTGAAGGTGCTCTTTTGATTTTGGGCCCCTCTTTGTTGCTAGCCTGTGAAAAAGTCTTACAGTATCCTAAAGCAGACCAGCGCTATAAATATTCAATTTGAGCTCTCTTAAAAATCACAGTTTAATAAGAAATAGTACATGCTCATGTGTTATTATGCTTAATCTGTTTAGCTGAAGTCATGTGACCAATTGAACAACAATGTCATATAAAAAATGTTTGGAGAGTACTTAAAGAGGAACTTCAGTTAAAAAATACTGTAGCCGCTGACATTTAATGTAAAGTCATTTACCAGTTCAGGAATCCAGGAAGTGACAGGGGGTAACTGTCAAAACTAGGTAGCCAGTCCCAGAAAAAAATAATACACACAGTGGAGGGGGTGAGGAGGACAATCAGTAAAGTTATTTTTTGAAGCCCTCCCCAGTAGTTTGATTGTTGCTTTTTTCACAGCCTCATTTATTTTTATAATAGAACAAGATCTTTACAATAGCTCAGATATAATTTTTGTAAAACTTTAAATATTTTACAAAATTGGTACATTTTGCTGTAATTTTCTGGGCAATATATTTTCCCAAAACAATATTGCAGATGCCTGGGCAATAGGCTTAGAACATAGGTATATTTGCACCTATGCCCACAACTATTAATCACTTCCCATCCAGCCAAAAAATATATATAAGGACGGGAGCTTTATTGATGTCCAAGGGGGTATATATATATGGCCTCCCTCATCGACCCTGCATGCAGGGCTTCTATAGCGCGCACTAGCATGCCCTGTAATCGTTGTTTCCCTCGGACACAGCGGATCATAGGACTGGGTTCATGGCCAGTGAAATTACCCCTGTATAAACATTTAGCTGTGAGAGTCATCAGGACTTTACTACACACTGATGCCGCATACACACGATCATTATTCACGGCGGTTAAAAAACCGCCGTGAATAATGTCATTAAAAACGAGGGAACGGCTTGTTCCCCACACACGGTCGTTTTTCACGTCGTTTTTTCTCTTGTCGAGAAAAACGACCGTCTGTGGGCGCCGCGGCAGTGTTTCCCTATGGGAAACACTGCCGCGGAAAACATGTCGAAAAAAACGACGAGAAAAATTAGAACATGTTCTAATTTTTATCATCGTTTTTAATGCCGTTTTTCTCGTCAAAAAAAAAGACAGAAAGCCCACAGACTATCGACGAGAAAAACGGCCGTATGTACGCGGAATGAGAGTGTAAAAACTGAAAAAATATCACAGCCAGTGTTGCCAACCCCCTGAAGTGAAATTTACTGGCAAGGATGCCAAAATTTCTGTACGGCACCAATTTCGTACTGGCAAAAATAATGAAGATTACTGGCAGAGCCGCATTTTTTACTGATGCTGCAAAAAAGTACCTAAAATTACGGTTTTTAGTACTAAACAGTGCAAATATCAATATTTCAACTATAAACACACAGCTAATGCTAATATCAATGTGTTTAAGTTAAACAAAAGTAAAAAAACATATTTCTCAATTCACATGAAGGTTAGGATACTATAACCCAGTGTTTCTCAACTCCAGTCCTCAAGGCGCACCAACAGGTCATGTTTTCAGGATTTCTCTCAGAGAAAACTGCTGTGCTAATTACTAAAGGCAGTGAAACTGATCAAATCACCTGTGCAAAATAATGGTAAACCTAAAAACATGACCCGTTGGGGCGCCTTGAGGACTGGAGTTGAAAAACACTGCTATAACCCAGCCAGCACAGAGTTCCCTCTTACATCAGAGTCTGCAGGATGCCCCCTTACAGTGCAAGGGAACTCTTATGTAAAGGGGAACGCTGCAGATCATGATGTAAGGGGGAACTCTGATGTGGAGGGGGGCTCTGGTGAATAGAGACCACCTTCCACAGAGTGAATACACTAAGGTAAGGGGGGGTACTAATATAAAGGGGGAAACCTTTATATCAGTGCCCCCTTACATTATTGTATTCATTCACCTCCTTACATCAGTGACCCCCCCCCCCTCAGAATGGCCTGGCGGCACTGTCACTTACCTCCTCTCGGGTGCACAGTGTGGGGCTCAGTCAGACGGCTCCAGCTTGGTGGCTCTGATCTCCTCTTCCCAGTCCACACGTCTGTTTCTTCCTGGGCCGTAACCCCCATCCCGGCGGCACTCCCACTCTTGACTCCTTTCTAGGATCCCCTCAGAGACTGTAGACATGACAAGAGATGGTCAGAGGCTGCGGAAACACGATACAGGAGGTGGACAGAGACTGCGGACATACTACAGGAGGGGGACAGAGACTGCGGACATACTACAGGAGGGGGACAGAGACTGCAGACACACTACAGGAGGGGGACAGAGGCTGCGGACACACTACAGGAGGGGGACAGAGGCTGCGGACACACTACAGGAGGGGGACAGAGGCTGCGGACACACTACAGGAGGGGGACAGAGGCTGCGGACACACTACAGGAGGGGGACAGAGGCTGCTGACACACTACAGGAGGGGGACAGAGGCTGCGGACACACTACAGGAGGGGGACAGAGGCTGCGGACACACTACAGGAGGGGGACAGAGGCTGCGGACACACTACAGGAGGGGGACAGAGGCTGCGGACACACTACAGGAGGGGGACAGAGGCTGCGGACACACTACAGGAGGGGGACAGAGGCTGCGGACACACTACAGGAGGGGGACAGAGGCTGCGGACACACTACAGGAGGGGGACAGAGGCTGCGGACACACTACAGGAGGGGGACAGAGGCTGCGGACACACTACAGGAGGGGGATAGAGGCTGCGGACACACTACAGGAGGGGGACAGAGGCTGCGGACACACTACAGGAGGGGGACAGAGGCTGCGGACACACTACAGGAGGGGGACAGAGGCTGCGGACACACTACAGGAGGGGGACAGAGGCTGCGGACACACTACAGGAGGGGGACAGAGGCTGCGGACACACTGCAGGAGGGGGACAGAGGCTGCGGACACACTACAGGAGGGGGACAGAGGCTGCGGACATACTACAGGAGGGGGACAGAGGCTACGGACATACTACAGGAGGGGGACAGAGGCTACGGACATACTACAGGAGGGGGACAGAGGATGCGGACACACTACAGGAGGGGGACAGAGGCTGCGGACATACTACAGGAGGGGCCGGTGGAGACAGGCTGTGAACATGATGGTGCCCTCCTCACCCCCTCACAGTAGCCTCCTCCTCTGTCCACCACCATATTACTTCTGCACATCATCAGTGTGCTGTGTCCTCCTCCGGTGCCCCTTTCACCACTCCACAGGTCAGGGCAGCACTGTGCTGCCCTGACCTGTGAAGAGGTGAAAGGGACACAGGAACCAGAGGAGGATACAGCACACTGATGACGCTGTCCCCTTGTATCCCCCCTGTTTCACTGACCTTGAGTCCGTCCTCCTCACCCCTGGCTGGGCCCTGTCAGTGCTCCGCTCCGAGTCCTCCACCGACCACCTATGATGAGTGCATGGCATGCACTCACTGCAGGTGTCCCGCCACTGCCGCCAGGCACTGTGGCCTTTTCAAAAATGGCGCCAGCGGCGCCATCACGTTACTGCGTGTGCACCGCCCGGCCGAGTTCCGAATGCGCTCGGCCGGCGCATTCGGAACGGCGCATGCGCAGTTGTATGGCCGGCTCGCGGCCATCTTTTTTATGGGCGCCGGTGCCCATAAACTGACTTTTACGTACAGCCCGAAAAAGGGGTTAAATCGCGGGCTGTACGTAAATCTACGTACGGTTGGCAACACTGATCACAGCCCACTGAGCAGTACAGTGTCACTGTGGTGATATTGTACTGCTCTGTCTATCAATCAGACACTGACTGCTGCACTGATGACACTGTATGCCAGCTCCAGCAGTACAATGTCACCATAGTGCACTGCTCTGGTGACAGTATTTGTACATGTACAATGGCTGGCTGCTCTGATGGCACAGTATGTTAGTGCAGCTAGCCATTATCTCTGATCACTGCCACAGCAGTACAATGTCACCAGACCAGTACAGCCAGTCAGTGTCTCCAATCACCACCACACCAGTCCCATTGTCACCATAAGGCCTCGTTCACATGTGCGGTGCTCTCTGAAAAATTATTCCCCGGCAGATGCCTCGGCAGCTAAAGGGGATAGTAGTTGGGGGTTGGTAAAACTGCGGCTCAACAGCAAGGTTTTAAACCTTCCAGCCTCACATATGAACGAGCCCTAATAGTGCAGCCACTCACAGTGTGTCCGATCACCACCACAGCAGTCAAAGTGTCCAAATATGTGATAGATAGTCGAATGCGTGATTTAAAGCGGAGGTCCCGCAAAAAAACTGACTTTTAATAAATGGACACTTACCTGTCCAGGGTTCTCGCGTTGTCGGCAGCAGCAGACGAGCAATCGCTCGTCTCTCGGCTGCCCCTGCCACCATCCTCGGTGAGGGAATCAGGAAGTGAAGCGTTGCGGCTTCACTGCCCGGTTCCCTATTGCGCATGCGCGAGTAGCGCGGCGTGTTCCCAGTGGTCCCCGCTCTCTCCTGGGACCAGTGTGTTTCCCAGAAGACAGGGGGGGGGACAGGAAGTTGAGTGACTCCCATGGGAGTCACTCACCGGAAGTGAGTGCAAATACCTGTATTTGCACCCCCCTCCTCCCTAAAAGGTGCCAAATGTGACACCGGAGGGAGGGAGGGTTCCAAAAAGTGGAAGTTCAATTTTTGGGTGGAACTCCGCTTTCAGCTCCCAGAAAGCATGAAGGTGCTCTTTGGATTTTGGTTTCTTTATCAGGGATGTGTGTTGACTGTGCGGTCATTGGCTGGTGAGGCACTGGCTACACACAGGTTACATACGTCATGATTGTTAGAGCGAGATACAATAATTCTAGCACTAGACCTCCTCTGTAACTCTAAACATATAACCTGTAAAAAAAAATTCAAGCGTCGCTTATGGAGATTTTTAAGTTCCAAAGTTTGGCGACATTCCACGAGTGTGCTCAATTTCTAAGTGTGATGTGTTCGGTATCTATTTACTTGGCGTAACATCATCTTTCACATTTTTACAAAAAATAAATCTCAGTCTGCTGCAAACGGCGTGTGCCAGGTTGTATTTTAACTGGCCGCTCTGTATGTAGCTTCTGACAGGCTGCACAAGAAGCCCCGTATCTCTGGAACTATAGGTGACAGGAGCCCCAGTGGTGGGGTAGGACTTCAGCTACCTACCCCCCAAATTTTGGGTCTCTGTGACCCCAGTTCGCCGAGCTCTGCCTCCCCTGCCTCCCCTGCTTGCACATCCCTGCTCACTATGTGGCTAGACTGTAAAAAAGTCTTAGGCCTTGTACACACGACTGAGTTTCTCGGCAAGAACCAGCAAGAAACTTGCTGGCAGAGATGTCTTGCCGAGAAATTCGTTCGTGTGTATGGTTTCTCGTCAAGAAAACCGACAAGTAATCTCGACGAGAAAATAGAGATCCGGCTCTCTATTTTCTCGTCGAGATTCTCGTCGGCATGTTTCTCGACGAGAAAAGTGAGTGTGTGTACACTTACCTGTCCTCCCGGAAGCCCGCGCATGCTCGAAATTAATTTGACGCATGCGCGATAGCTTCCTAGGCATACGTAGGGTATACCAAGATGGCGGCGACGGCATCGAATGTGACGAGCGCATGCTCGTCGTAGTCGATGACGTCACCGCGTACGCTCCATTCAAAGAACCGCGGGTTCTTTGAATCGAGCGTGTGTACACTCGGCCGGGACAAGTTTCTTGTCCAAGAATCTCGTCGAAAAAAACGACATGTTTTTTTCGACAAGAATCTCGGCCGTGTGTACGAGGCTTTACACATGTGGAATTGCCATACTCAGGAGGAGGAGCAAAATGTTTTTTGGGGTGTAATTCCAAATATGTCGTGCGTTTGAAATATCGAATTAATTGACAACTTTGTGTAAAAAATACAATTTCATTTTCATTCTGCATGTCCCAAAAACTTGTGGCAAAAAAATTAGGTCTAAAAAAAGACTCACCATGCCTCTTAGATGATACCTTGGGCTTTAGGCCTCATGCCCACGGACGTTTTTACAGCCGCGTTTTTGAGCGTTTTTTACAGCTTAAAAACGCCTGTCCATGTTAGTCTATAGCTTCATGCCCACCTAGACGTTTTTGAGCTGTAAAAAAAACCCAGGACCAGTGCGTTCCTCAGCGTCAGAATTAGGGTCCTTTCACACGGGGCGGATCCGTGCAGATCCGCCCCGTGAAGCTCCGCTTGCTCAGCGGGGATCGCTCCGTTGATCCCCGCTGAGCCGACGGATGACTGGGCGGTCCCCGCACACTGTGCAGGGACCGCCCTGTCAGAGCGCCGCTCTCCCCTATGGGGAATCGGATGACGACGGACCGTAGAGTCCGTTGTCATCCGATCCGCTCCGCCGACGGAAGGAAAAATAGGGTTTTCCTCCGTCACACTTGGGCGGAGCGGAGCGGATGTCAGCGGACATGTCTCCGCTGACATCCGTGCTTCCATAGGGGTACATGGAGGATCCGTTTCAGGTCCGCCTAAAAAACTGACAGGCGGACCTGAACGGAGCTCCGTGTGAAAGAGCCCTTAGGCAGAAAAAAACGCGAGCGTCAAAAAACGTGCAAAAACGCGCGGTCGCGTTTTTAGCTCCGAGGTTTTTTTTTGTTTTTTTTTTAAATATTTAGGCCTCATGCCCACTGGCGTTTTTACAGCTGCGTTTTTTGCAGCTTAAAAACGCCTGTCCATGTTATTGTAAATATATATTTAAAAAAAAACAAAAAAAAAACGTCGGAGCTAAAAACGCGACCACGCGTTAGTGCGCGTTTTTGCGCGTTAGTGCGCGTTTTTTGACGCTCGCGTTTTTTCCTGCCTAATTCTGACGCTGAGGAACGCACTGGTCCTGGTTTTTTTTTACAGCTTACAAACGCCTATGCTCTTTACAGCTCAAAAACGCCTAGGTGGGCATGAAGCTATAGACTAACATGGACAGGCGTTTTTAAGCTGTAGAAAACGCTCAAAAACGCGGCTGAAAAAACGCCCGTGGGCATGAGGCCTAACAATAACATGGACAGGCGTTTTAAGGCCCCATGCACACAGGGCGTTTTTGCAGCTGCTAACAGCAGCTTTAGACGTTTTTTTTTTACAGCTTCAAAACGCCCATCCATGTTATTCTATTGTGTCATGCACACTAGAGCTTTTATGAGCTCCAAGTGGCATAGGCGTTTTCCAGCTGCAAAAAAACCCCAATTCCAGTGCGTTCTGGAGCTCCAGGTTCGAGCTGCAAAAACGCCTGACGCTATTAAACGCGCATAAACGCGCATAAAACGCCGCGAAAACGCGCAAAAACGCAGCGATTTGCGTTTTTGAGGTCCGGGATTTTTTTTTTTAAAAAGGTCAAAAAATGTCAAAAAATGTTTACAAAACATGGACAGGCGTTTTTAAGCTCTAAAAAAAGCGGCTGTAAAAACGCCCTGTGTGCATGGGGCCTTAAGCTGCAAAAAACGCAGCTGTAAAAACGCCAGTGGGCATGAGGCCTAAGGGCTCTTTCACACGGAGGTCCGTTCAGGTCCGCCTGTCAGTTTTTTAGGCGGACCTAAAACGGATCCTCCATGTACCCCTATGGAAGCACGGATGTCAGCGGAGACATGTCCGCTGACATCCGCTCCGCTCCGCCAAAGTGTGACGGAGGAAAACCCTATTTTTCCTTCCGTCGGCGGAGCGGATCGGATGACAACGGACTCTACGGTCCGTCGTCATCCGATTCCCCATAGGGGAGAGCGGCGCTCTGACAGGGCGGTCCCTGCACAGTGTGCGGGGACCGCCCAGTCATCCGTCGGCTCAGCGGGGATCAACGGAGCGATCCCCGCTGAGCAAGCGGAGCTTCACGGGGCGGATCTTCACGGATCCGCCCCGTGTGAAAGGGGCCTAAGTATGCCTATGCTGTGTGTTAGATATATCTTACTAACTAACAACTTTGTGAAAAGAAAACATTTTCATTGTTTTCTGCATTTTCCAAAAGCATGTAAAAAAAAAAAAACCATTTCCAAACTACTCACTATGTCTTTCAGAAAATATTGGGACTCAAGAATATAACAACGTGGAGTTTATTTTTCTCTTATGCATAGTCATTTAAACAGGAAAGGTTGGAGGAAGATCAGGACAGCAAGAGGTGTTGGAGTAGGTCCAGGCACAAACGAATACTTATTCACTACCCATATCTTCAGGTAGTCTCAGCTCACCTGGATAGCCTCCCATTAGAGTGGATCCTAGCAGCCGGAGTGATGCTCGAATTAGATTACACACAGTCTCTGCGCAAACTCTGCCACAGATCTGGTGGACGTTGGTTCTGGTATTAGGCCTCTAACGGGAAGATTACATCCCTCCAGAGAGTCACCGGGCCCCTTCCTTCACTGTGATCTCTCACCAGTCCCTTGGAACGGTCCTCCCCCGGCCTCCTCTTCTAGATACGGGTCTCCTCACAAGGCAGCACCCTGGGATTCCTCCTCCCTCCGTGGGCTCCAGCCGAAGGTGCTGGACCCAAGGCCTTCAGTTGCAGCCCCAGGGCTAAAGGTGCCTGGGACTGATCCGCCAGTGTACTGGACCAGGAACTCCACCCCAGGGCTAAAGGTGCCTGGGGTGGCCACGAACAGGACAACACACTCCCGGGGTCGGACCCCCGGGAACTCACCTCTACAGACAGGGTCTGCCCCTTTTATATCCTCTCCCGGCATGCACAGCAGGCCGACACGCCCACCATACCACCGCCGAGAGGGGACATCCAAGGCGCAGCACTGTACCAGCGGTTCAACCCTGGCCTCCGATGGCAACGCCATCAACAGGCCACAGGGAACTATACACCAGCACCCCACCTGTAGTAAAAGAATGGTTTACAGAACCCTATCAAATAATGTGTTAGAGTACAACTACCACTCAAACATTCCCTTAGATTTTAAAGCCCGGCTACATGTTTAACTGTGAAAGTCTCACACATGTGGTATCTCCATACTCAGGAGGAGTAGCATAATGTGTTTTGGGGTATAATTGTAAGTATGTCTATGCAGTGTAAAAAAAAATCCTTATTAATCATTCCAATACATTGCACTTTCACCCCCTTCCTGCCCAGGTCAATTTTCAGCTTTCAGCGCTGTCACATTTTGAATGACAGTTGCGCGGTCATGTAAAAGTGCATTCAAACCAAATTTTTATAATTTTTTTTTTACAAATAGAGCTTTCTTTTGGTGGTATTTGATCACTACTGCGTTTTTTATTTTTTGCTAAACAAATTAACATTTTTTTTTTATTTTGTTTCTTTTATAAAATGTAGTAAATACAGTGGGGAAAAAAAGCATTTAGTCAGCCACCAATTGTGCAAGTTCTCCCACTTAAAAATATGAGAGAGGCCTGTAATTGTCATCATAGGTATACCTCAACTATAAGAGACAAAATGTGGAGACAAATCCAGACAATCACATTGTCTGATTTGGAAAGAATTTATTTGCAAATTATGGTTGAAAATAAGTATTTGGTTAATATCAAAAGTTCATCTCAATACTTTGTTATATATCCTTTGTTGGCAATGACAGAGGTCAAACGTTTTCTGTAAGTCTTCACAAGGTTATCACACACTGTTGCTGGTATGTTGGCCCATTCCTCCATGCAGATCTCCTCTACAGCAGTGATGTTTTGGGGCTGTCGCTGGGCAACACAAACTTTCAACTCCCTCCAAAGGTTTTCTATGGGGTTGAGATCTGGAGACTGGCTAGGCCACTCCAGGACCTTGAAATGCTTCTTAGGAAGCCACTCCTTCGTTGCCCGGGGGCGGTGTGTTTGGGATCATTGTCATGCTGAAAGACCCAGCCAGGTTTCATCTTTAATGCCCTTGCTCATGGGAGGAGGTTTTCACAAAAAATCTCATGATACATGGCCCCATTCATCCTTTCATGTACACAGATCAGTCGTCATGTTCCCTTTGCAGAGAAACAGCCCCAAAGCATGATGTTGCCACCCCCATGCTTTACAGTAGATATGGTGTTCTTTGGTTGCAACTCAGCAAATAGCCGATAAATGGCACTTCCTGGTTACGATGTGCCCAGCTGTGATTGGACACAGCTGATCACATGGTAAATAAAGAGCCTACGTCATAGGCTCTTTACCAGGATCGGAGATGCGGTGTGTCAGAGCAAAAGCACTGCACTACCAATCGCCACGCTGCGTGCCCTTGCGGGCGCAACTTATCCTACTGGACGTCATATGATGCCCAGTCAGGATAATAGAGCCACCCTGCGGCGATCAGTACGCATACGGCGGAGAAGTGATTAAAATAACTACTTTGCAAAGTTTTATAACAGAAAAAAAGAAAAACATTTTTTAAATCAGAATGTTCAGTCTTTTTTTCTTTTATATAGCAAAAAAATTAAAAACCCAACAGTGATTATATACTACCAAAAGAAAGTTCTGTCTAAAAAATAATAATTGGCTATATTACCAGGAAGGACACCGTTATGCGGGAAGCCATCAGTGCTGAGCAGAGGCTCATCGCCACGTCGCGTTACCTGGCGACAGGGAGAAGTCTTCAGGACTTGAAGTTCACCACAGGCATCTCCCCCCAGGCTCTGGGCCTCATAATCCCAGACACCTGTTCTGCCATCATCCAAGTCCTGCAGGAGGACTATATTAGGGTAAGTTTTCTCCCTTAACATCACATTTTATGTATTACATGTATGCTAATGTATTGTATTTCTTTCATCCTTCCCTAATTACCATGATTGTAATATGCTGAGAATGTCCCCTTTGTCCCCATGCATGTTGGAAGCTTTAGATTGCCCCTTTTTTATCCTCCCTAAATATTTCCCCTCACTAACTTTTCCAGCAGGGGCGCCTGTTGCTCCAAATGTTGGGGGGTTCCAACCCCAATTTCGGAAATAAACTTCCTCCTTTTTTGCTCTGTTGCCTAATAAACGCCCCCAGTTGTCCCCTCCAATGCAGCCATTTAGTCCCCTCTAATGCAGCCAGTTTCCCCCCAGCCCTGCACTTACCTTCTTGTGGTCAGCGCCATCCTTCTTCTGTCCTTGATGTCTTCTCCTTCCCTTCATGTTGCATCAGCCAATCATGTTACCATTAAACAGACTTGGTGAACATGATTGGCAGAGCAGCCTGTCAGTGTTTACACAAGGAATGCCCCCCTCCTTGCGTCCCCGATTTTTCTTGGAGGAAGCCAATTACATCCCTCAGGTTGTAATTTGCAAGACTATTTTAATACCTGTTTCTGCTCTGCAATTTTAACCCCCTAAATGCCGCAATTATTCATATGTCGGTCGCTTTACAAGAGGCCATCCACCTGAATAGTGTGCGGCATAGACAATACATAGGTTCATGCAACGCATGAACCTATGTATTGTTCTGAGTGATGGGCACAGGAGAGAGGGGACAGTGCTCCAGCGCCCACTCTGGACGCACCGCCACTGCAATGCTATCCTGTGGCCAAACACATCTCCCCCCCCCCAAAATAATTTAGTAATGGCCCATCAGAGGGGGTGATGAATATGATAAATGAGCCTTCCATTATACTTTTTTTTACACACCTTAATAAACGTATAATTAGATTGATGTTGGTCTCTAATTTTTTGGGATAGAATTTCCTTGTAATGTATGCCTTTGTTTTTCTAATATTATTTCATCTTGTTTCACTCCACAGCTTCCTTCCACGCCACAGGAATGGCAGACTGTGGCATCGGAGTTTGCCACGCGGTGGGACTTCCCCAACTGCGGTGGTGCCATAGACGGGAAGCACGTCCGCATCTTGCCGCCACCCCGTTCTGGATCCTACTACTACAATTACAAGGGGTTTCATAGCATTGTGCTGATGGCGGTGGTGTCAGCACGGTATGAATTCCTCTATGTTGATGTAGGGAAGAATGGCCGGATGTCCGATGGGGGATCCTTCATCCAGACGGAGTTTGCCCTCCGTCTCCAGAGTGACGACCTTGCATTGCCACCGGATGCAGGGAATATTGAAGGACTCCCCTTTGTTTTCTTGGCTGATGAAGCCTTCGGACTCGGACGGCATCTTATGAGGCCATTTCCACAGAGGACCCTGACCCCAGAGAAGAGTGTGTTCAATTACCGGCTGGCCAGGGCCCGAAGAGTCGTTGAAAATGCCTTCGGCATAATGGCCAGCCGGTTCCGCCTTTTTATGACTTCCATCCACTTGGCGGACTACAAAATAAACTATGTAGTGTTATGCTGCTGTGTGCTACACAACTTTCTGAGCCAAAAATCTAATTCCTATATGGCCTCAGTTTTGCCAGAGGCTGGACTTTCCCCTGCAAATCCCCTTCCGGGCCTGGAATCTGCCCGTCTTGGCTTGCCCCCCCAAAATGCCCGTGTGGTTCGGGACAAATACATGGAGTATTTCACGGGTAGGGGGGCAATTCCTATGCCAGCCTATGTCTAAGTATCCCAATAAAAATCTTGTTTAAACCTTTAATTATTTGTTCTTTCCTGTCTCCTAGTTTGTCTTTGTGCATTTGTAGTGGCAAGTGTATTTTACTTTAGTAAATAACAACCAATTTCACTATGTTACCTTACAAAAGAACCAAATAAGCTTAGAGAGTATTATAAAAAGAAGCTACACGTTGTTTGTGGTCAAATATTTTACTCTCTGCACATTTTTTTTTGTTTTACTTTGGGGTTGGCCTGGCCACAACCCGGAAAATTTTGGCTTATGAAAATACAAAAATACCACTTGCATTTCTAAAATGACAACATTGGATACCTCTGAGCAATCTGAGACATTCAGTTACACAAACTATGTCTCTATGTGCCCGTCCTAATATGGGGTCCTGCCACCCCTTGCCCAGCCAAAAATTCAATATGCACACATTTTTACTTTTTTGCAAATAGGAAGTTTACAATCCTGATCCCTATTGTCAACATGTGCTATCTGCCATCAGGGGTGATCAATGGACGTGTTTTGGGGGTGCATCCCCTTCCTCAGTTCACCGACTTTTGATACGAGGAAGGGGTTGCACCCACAAAAGACGTACATGGATATCCCCTGATGGCAGATAGCACATGTTCACACACTGTGTGCATATTGAATTTGTGGCTGCTTTGTTACTCAAAAAATTAGAAAAAATATAAAAACAAACATGTAAAAACAAATGTGTTTGGATGGCTTATTGAATTCTCCCCAAAACATCGAGAATGTCTTTAAATGTTTGTTCCATCACATGGATTCTTTGTTTAATTAGGTCCAGTTCCGTGCTACATTCCATCACTTGCTGGATGAGGCGGAGGGCACTGTCAGCAGAGAACCGTGTGCTATCCTTCACAACATTTCCATCCCCTAAAAACCATAAAAAAAAAATAATAAAACTCTGCAGGCCTACCTCGCTTACCTTAAGCTGTGGTGTCAGATACTGACCTGTTGTGGTGACCAGATCCACAACGTCATCCACCTCTCCTTCCTGCACTTCTCCTTCCTCCACCTCAACTTCCTGCACATCTTTCGGTTGTGGATCTTTGGGAGTTTGGGGTTGCTTGGAAGTTGTGGGGTGCATGTGCTCCCTGGAGTGTCCTCCTCCCAGTCTTCTCTCCCCTATGAGAATAAAACCAAAGGTCTATTTATCACACTGTAAAAATCTCATTGTTAAACTAAAAACAGGCTAAATTGTTTGGAAGTGGGGTACAAGTGTGTGTTTGTGCGGAATTTAAAGAAAAATGCATTATTTATGACCCCAAATATGTTTAGTATTCACATTTGGATGTAATTTTTTTGGACATGGAGGCACCACAAATAAACTCTGATGCACCTGTGTGGGACACCCAAAAAAGGCGGGTCTGGTGGCCCACACTATAGTGCTCCAAAGTACAGATGTGGAAGCAGCTGCTGAGTGTCCTCTCCTTTACACTGATTAAAGTTTGCATTTCATTCTCCTTACAAACACATCATCTAGACTTAAAAATTATCCACAATACTTGATCAAAAATGGCAGATGTCTAATTACTTTTGTGGCTCTTAAATAAGCCAAAACCGCGGATAGTGGCCGAACGAAGTGTCGGTAACGTAACGAACGATTACTGTGCCCAACCTAGTTCAAAATATTACATTTTGGAAGGGAGTCCAATATGATAAAAAAAAAAAAAATGTCAGTTTCTAAAAAGATTAATAGCAGAAAGGTCGTCATTTTACTTACTTTTAGCGAGCATCCTCTTTATGATCCTCAACTGGTCTGGCTCCCTCAGTTTGAGGTCTGACCACCTCTTTCTGAGCTGCTCATTTGAGCGTTTCACCCCGAACTTCGCCCTCAGACTCTTCACAACTTCAGTGAGGATTTTGGCCTTCCTTCTATTTGGTTTGCTATACGGCCCATGCTTGGCATCATAATCAGCCTTGACCAAGATGTCCACCATCTCCGCCAAAGACATATTCGATGCCTTGAATCTCCTCCTTGATCGTGACGTGTCCTCGGTCTCCGGGCTTGTCTCCTCGCTAGTTGCGGAATTATCAGACACCTGCTGTAACTCCGCCATATCTGTCTGCGCGCCGAAAGAGAAGGGGCGGGGAAAAGATGTTAGTTAGAACGTCATGGGCGGGCGACGTGTGCGGAGTAACGTGTTCGAATTTGGACGCATGCGTGGTGTGTATATAGCAAACACACATGTGACTATAGTACGTTCGGTGTGCGGAGAGAGGAGTTCAAGTGACGGACGTGCGAACGAAGGTATGTGATTTTGTGAGACTTGTAAAAATTGTTGGCCTATACTGTCTTGAGATTGGTGGAGGATATATATGGTGACTAGGATGTGAAGGAGGTTAGACTGTTTGCCTCACATTATTTAAATATAATTTATTTTACTTGCAGATACAATATGAATGTCTTTATTAGCGACAAAGAGTTCCTGGTGGAATTTATTGACCGGGTAAGGGAGCTGCCGGCTCTGTGGGAGACCAAAAACCCCATCCATAAAAAAAAGGGGTGAGAAAAGCAGCGCTGGAGAAGCTGCTCCCATTTGTGCATACCAAGGTGCCCACAGCCACAGCAAAACAAGTGGACACTAAAATTGGGAGCTTGAGAGGTACCTACAGGACTGAACGCTCTAAGGTGCTGGCTTCTCAGAGGTCAGGAGCAGCAGCAGATGATGTTTATGTCCCGATTTTGTGGTACTACAGCAGGATGTCCTTCCTGGATGACCACATTGAGCCAAGGCCATCACTCTCCACTCTTCCCCCCAGACTTCCCTGCAGCCAACCTGAGCCTTCTCTGGAGCAAGAGGAGGCAGCCATCCTGGATGATCCTGATTTGTCCATCTGGAGCCAGGTATAGTATTAACTGAAAATGTAGTGGGATAAAATTTATGTTTCCCAAATATGTCAGGATGAGAAACATACATTATTTTGTATTCCACAAGTGAAATCATGATCTGTAGACATTATTCTGCACTTAATTGTGTGGTAAATAGTCAAGCTGATGTAGTGGTAAATTTAAAGCAAGGATTTATGCATTTACATTCTAATTGCTTCCATCAGGATTACAAAGTTTGATGCAAAGATTAAACCAACATATTAAACTATGTTCCTTTTTCATACACAGGATGAAATCAGCCAGGAGGAGGGTCTGGAAACTGTCAGGCAGGAGGAGGAAGGGCCCAGTGGCAGCCAGGAGGTGGCAGGGCCCAGTGGCAGCCAGGAGGTGGCAGGGCCCAGTGGCAGCCAGGAGGTGGCAGGGCCCAGTGGCAGACAGGAGGTGGCAGGGCCCAGTGGCAGACAGGAGGTGGCAGGGCAAAGGAGAAGCACCAGATCCCAGGTGCCTCCCATCCGGCTTCACAAAAGAGGCAGGAGGGACAGGACCACCAGTGAGGCAGCAATGGCCCTTATTAAAGAGGCCCATGCCACCCTCAAGGAGCCCACATCCCCTGAAGAGGCCATTGCCGGCCTAGTGGAGGCTAAGTTCAAGGTGATGAGCATGGAGCAACGCCTCCTATGCGAGCCCCTGCTCATCACCTTGCTCAACAAGGGGGTGATGGAGCAAATTACCCCCAATACCGCCATATGTGAGGTGGCCCAACTGACCCAACCTCAACCTCCACCTCCACCTTCCTCTTCTGCCCCACCCCCTTCTGCTACACCTCCACCTTCTGCCCCACCCCCTTCTGCTACACCTCCACCTTCTGCCCCACCCCCTTCTGCTACACCTCCACCTTCTGCCCCACCATCTTCTGCTACACCTCCACCTTCTGCCCCACCCCCTTCTGCTACACCTCCACCTTCTGCCCCACCCTCTTCTGCTACACCTCCACCTTCTGCCCCACCCTCTTCTGCTACACCTCCACCTTCTGCCCCACCCCCTTCTGCTACACCTCCACCTTCTTCTTCTGCCCCACCCCCTTCTGCTACACCTCCACCTCCTCCTCCTGACAGGAGTACCCCTCCAGTGGGCCAGCCTCCAGCCAAACGAAGAAGGAAGGCTGCAGGAAAGGCTGCAGGAAAGGCTTCAGGAAAGGCTTCAGGAAAGGCTTCAGGAAAGGCTGCAGGGAAGGTTGCCAGGAAGAAGAGGAAGTGATGGCCTTGCTTCATTGTGGTCGGACAGAAGGCAGCCTGTTGTAGTACCACACACTTGGGACATATATCTCACCTGCTGCTGTTCCTGACCTCTGGGAGGCCAGCATCAGATTGTGTTCTGAAATGTGGGCCTTCTCAAGCTCCCAATTTTAGTGTCCACACAGGGTTGCTGTGTGCTCTGGGGTCCCTGGGATGCACAAATGGCAGCAGCTTCTCCAGCGCTGCCTTCTCTTTATTTAATTTATAAACATGAATAAATGTGTTTTTTGTTTAAGTTCATACTTGACTATGTGTATTTTTAAATAAAAAAAAACAAGCTTTGGAGTAAGCAGATACATTTGACTGACAATAAAATGCACAGATATCACCCCCCCAAAAGAATAACTAAATCTGATTAGCTCAAAAACATGGTGTGAAATTTTTAAAATATAGATTCGAAAATTAAATGGGAGATCGCTATCAAAACATTGAGAAATTATAATTAACATCATTTTGAAAAATCTAACCATTTAAATTATTCCTAAAAACTTGCACGATATAATACACATAAATCTTATAAAGAGCAGCATGAAAAAGGTTAAAAATAAGGCAGAACTCTGTGTGAATATCAGCAGCAAAAGAAGGTCACTCGTTTTGATTAATGTAACATTCTAACGAAGAATTCAATGCAGAACATTTAAACTATGATATATTTATGAGCGTGACGAATGTGCTCTCTCCATTATGAAGGCTTGTTTTACCAGAAGATGCGCTCCCGTCTCATAGTTGCTTGTGAGCATGCGCGCTTTTGGAAGAGTCGTAAAAGCATACACACGAACCATTTTCTCGTCACAAAACAGGCCGACGAGAAACACGACGAGGAAATCTGGAATCCTGACGAGAAAATAGAGAGCAGGTTCTCTATTTTCTCGTCGAGATTCTCGTCAAGTTTCTCGTCGTAAAACCATACACACGAACGTTTTTCTAGACAAAAAAACTCTCGCGGCACTTTTCTTGACTGTTTTGGATGAGAAAATCGGTCGTGTGTACGAGGCCTCAATCTTACTCAATTTCTGTTTTGTATCTGAAACAGGAAGCAGACAGAAATTTTCGCAATGTGACACAGGCAGCAAAATATACACTGAAAGGGTTCTAACCCTTTCACATTCTATCCAAAACTGAAAGAAAAATAGACTTTTGGCTACACATTCACTTTAGTTTGTACAGTCAAAACGTTTATTCCAAGATATGACATAGGAGTCTTACAGACATTTATAACCTATGCACTAACACCTGTCTTCACATTAAAGATTATTTCCAAAGTTACCCACTGCAAACACAACACAGATGAGACACAAAAGCCTCGTACACACGGGCGGGAATCCCGTCCAAAAAAAAACGTTGGTTTTCTCGACGGGATTCCTGACAAGCTTGTCTTGCCAAGCCCTGTGTACACACGCCTTTTGAATAAAAGAACCGCCGTTCTTTTGAATGGCAAGAACGCGGTGACGTCATTGACTACGACGAGCCGGCGCTCATCATATTCAATGCCGTCGCCGCCATCTTGCTACACCCTACACTACCCTTATATGCTACCGTGCATGCGTCAAAGTCTCATCGAGCATGCGCGGGTTTCCCCGGACAGGTAAGCATACAGACGACCGGGTTTCTCGGCAGGAAACACTCTGCCGAGAATCACGACGAGAAAAATAGAGAGCAGGTTCTCTATTTTTCTCGTCGAGATGCCCGGCAGTTTTCCTGCCGAGAAACCATACACATGAACGGTTTTCTCGGCAAAAAGCTCTCCCAGCAGTTTTCTTGCCGAGAAAAACGGCCGTGTGTACAAGGCTAAAGAGTATTTCACTGCCAAAGTGCACATAGCCTTAACAAATATGTTTAGTTGTGGAATGTGGTGCTAACATTTTATAGTGCACATAAGCTGTAGCAGAGCACTTAAAATGGCTTTGCACCACTATTCTACCCATTTGTAAATGTTCAACCTCTCCACTTGTGACCTTATTTTTGTACTTTGAAGGGCAGTCAGTAACTTCCCATATCTGTGTTGCTAGCAAGATCTGGTATCTCTGACTGTTTTGCAGGTAATTAGCTTTGTGCAGTTTAAACTCTTACCCCCTTCTTATCTGACCCTATAGTGATGTCACCTTTTATTTCCTGAATCAGCAGTGGAGAAAACCATTCCCTGGACTTCATAAAGAGTATAGTAGATACTCTTTAGAAACCTTGTGTGACACAGCCATAACAGAACTGTGGCAAGCATCTTTTCTGTGGAGGCAGAGGAGCTATTTGTAAGAAGTTGGGAGAGTATTGAAAATTCATAAAATATCAGTTCCAGGGGAACATATGTGACACAACCACACATGCCACGGAAATAACAATTTGCTTTGACATTGGAGAGGTTTTGTTTACCTCCACTCTTTATCACTAATATGGCAGTATTTTTTCATAAAATTGTCTCGACAATAGCGGTATACTGTAAAAGTGTTGCAGATAAAAATACTTGACTTATTCAAACGCATCAGTTCTAACAATGAAAATTTCACACAATTTTCATTATATTGGTGCATGGCATCTGACTGCATACACATCAAGGAAATCTCTTCCCCGCAGCCGCACATTACAAAGGTGTAGTGATGTTGCCCATTTTAGGGTTGGGATGTGGCCATATTTGTAGCGGTACCCCCGTAGGAGCTGCTGAGAATTGTGGTCCTTCTGTCACCCTGCCCAGTCAGGCACTCACTTTTTCACTCCTCAGGGACAATAAAGCAGTCCTTGCATTTTGTTTTTGTTTGTTTTATTGAGGGATATTAAACTTGTGTAGCAATACCCCCAAACTAAGAGAGCCGCTGGTTTTGTTTTGGGCCCTGTACACAGCACAGCCAACCCCCGGCAATCTACTCGACCCTTCTCTGGCACAGCTAGTCTAGGGGTGGTATCTATATGTATGGCTTCTATACCAGTTCCTGAACAATTCCACAATAACCCAGACAGTTGTGAAATATAGTAATGGACACCAATACCAGAATGATTAACTGTAATAGGTTTACTCGTATAGAAAGGGTAACGGTCAGTACCATGTAACACATACATGCAGAGCCCTGCAGTAATAACACTAGTCAACTATAGTGCACATATAGTTCTATCACACACTAATATATATATATATATATATATATATATATATATATATATATTGTGGGAGATAGGCTCGTGGGGATCACCTTTTCTCAGAATGAAGGCATACCTCCCAACTGGCACGGATTGTGCGGGTTTTACCCGCAGAGGCTCCTCCTTCCCGCACTCCCGCGAGACTATCATGTTTCCCGCACAGCAGGAAACATGAACAGAAGAAGAGGAGCAGCAGCAGCAGGTAAGAGCCCCCCCCCCGCGATCGGCGGACTAGTATGGCCCCCCCCAGATCGGCGGGCCCTCTTTTTTTTTCAAAATGTTCCGGCGGCAACCACCATCACCCCCCCATCACCCCCCCGATTTTTTTGGGGCAATGTCCCGCACCCCCCCCCCCCCCCGCTCAACAACTGTGGTTGGCAGGGGTGAGGGGACATCGGAAAGTCCCGCGATGGGACTTTACAAAGTTGGGAGGTATGATGAAGGCCAGCGTACAGGCAGTTTCTTTAAAACCTGGCGTATTGCCAGCTTTATTTACGAGTGGTTTGCAATAGTCATACAAAATAAACAAAACAGTAAAACAAATCCTTGCCGTCCGGCGCTAAACTATACAGTAACCGCTCTCTATACGGTGAGGGGCTGGTCCCCGTCACCCACAAAACACAAGGTGAAGTAAAGCAAACCTTTTTCTTTCAGCCCAAATAAACAGCGCTCCTCTTATTCAGATTCCCTTCTGAGTCTCAGGCCAGAGCCATGCTGTCCTCTCTTCCTGGATTTTTAAAGCCCAGCTGCCTATGGATTCCAGTGAACCTGAATATCTGGACCGGAACCCAGCCAACTACAGAGGCTGGAAAAACCTGGGCCGGATTCTGGTTCAGTCCCTTACAATGGTCCGAATGCGAGGTGAAACATAGTGGTTGTCATATATCTCACCCCGCATACCGTCACAATATATATATATATATATATATATATATATATATATATATATATATATATATTCCCTTGTGAGCAATATGGCGCCCAGCAATGCTATAAACCCCCCAGTCAGGCCTGACTCAGTTAATGTTCAGTCTTTGAGTGAGGAATCTTCGCATGCAAGATGATCGGTGGTGCACATACAGGAACAATGATTTGTAATCCAACAGTGGTCTATGGCAATGGAAGCAACTCCCCGGAGACTATATTACTCAGTTCTGCAACTAGTCTCCAGTCAGGAAAGCAAGTATAACACGATGGGCCAAGGCAGTCAATAGGCCTAACAAAGTACTCAGTTATAGCTGTGAGCAGGTGTTCTCTCACCCCTCCGGACTCGATCCCAGTCCGGAACTCCCACCACTGTGTCTCCGCACACAGGATCTGCCACCGCCGGATCTCTGGTCCAACTGACGTCCTCGAAGCAGGTAGATGTCAGATGCCGCACAGGCTCAGCAGCGAGGTGGAAGGCTCTCTGGAAGTGCGCAAGGCCCAGGCCTCGGGCCTTGCACTCGCAGCAGGTCTGCACAGGAAGTCCTCTTGCCAGCCGCGCGGTGTCCAAAGAGGCCGGGCTTAGCCTCGCCCTCCCCTTTTATATCCCACCCATGAGTCTCTGCGGCAGCCCAACTGGTGCCAAACTGGGTTCTGGGTAACGTAGTCCATGGGGCCTCAACGGAGACCCCGCTACACACTCACCCCACTTAAACTCTTTGGTCCCCAAAGATAATTGCCAACATACACTACGCACAACATTAGACAAAGTTGCGTATGATGTCGGCAGAGGAAGTTCCCACCAAAAATGAGAGGGCAAACTTCCTCGCCCACAGGTCACACTATCATAAGTGGCCTGCCTAACTGTGCCAGGGGGTGAGTTGGGGTTGCCCTCCACCAAATGAACAGTGGAGGGATCAGGGCTTTCTGCACTCCTCCTGGCAGTTGCCACAGAGTCCTCCGAGCTCCTCCCCATTTGTGGGTAAGTCAACTTTCGGGGAGGCCTTATGACCCTCTTCACCCTCCGCTCTCTTGGGATTTCTGGCTTGGACACTGTAGGTTCCTCTTCCGGAACAGACATGGCAGCCTCCACTGTTTCTGAAACATTTAACTCAGGAGCAGGAGGATTCACTGAACATCTTGGATCCTCCTCTGGGAGTGAGTCAAGGGCATCTTCCCATGAGTCTGATAGAGGACTGGACGGGATGAATTCAGTAGCTTCTGCATTCAGTGTACTGTCTATGGTGTCTTCCAAAGGTGGGAGATCTATAGCAGAAGTCACTGGGGCCTGGGAAGGCCATAGCCATTCTAGCTCTTCCCTCTCATCCTCACTAGGTTCAGAGACATCTGTTTCTTCAGACCGAGATGCCTGGGACCGGGTATTTGGCCTAGGAGTAACCAGGATGGAAGCTGGCTCGGGGAAGTCCTTTGCAGGGGGTATCTGAACTGCTTCGGCAAGTGGGAGTATGTGGTTCCGGTGCCAAGTCTTCAATGGCCCCACCTTTCCCTCCAGCTTCAGTTGGTAGACTGGCAGGCCGGGCAGCTTCCTGCAAATAACATACGGCTCAGGTCTCCATCTGTCTGCAAGTTTGTGCTTCCCAGGGACTCCTAAGTTCCGTAGCAGCACTCTGTCCCCAGGCTGCAGATCCTGGATCCGGACCTTCAGGTCAAAGTTTCTCTTGTTGCGGGCTCCTCTCTGATCCGAAGCTGCTTGGGCCTGCTCATAGGCCAACTTTAAACTGTGTCTCAGCCTGTCCACATATCCTTTGTGGGAAGTGGCTGAGGAATGGTCTATGGAGGTGCCAAAGGCCAGGTCTACGGGTAGTCTTGCTTCTCTCCCAAACATGAGTCGTTAGGGAGAGTACCCTGTAGCATCACTTGTTGTACTGTTGTAAGCATGCACAATTGCTGCTATGTGTCTGCTCCAGTGCTGCTTCCCAGCATGTCGAGTAGGGTTCGGTTGAACCTCTCAGGCTGTGCATCCCCTTGTGGGTGATAGGGAGTGGTTCGGGTCTTCTTGATCCCTAAGGAGTCCAGGAGTTTCCTGATCAGCCGACTCTCAAAGTCCCTCCCCTGATCCGAGTGGAGACGCTGTGGTAGCCCATAGTGCACAAAGTATTTTTCTATGAGTACTTTGGCCACTGTGGAAGCCTTCTGGTCTTTGGTTGGGAAGGCCTGGGCATACCGGGTGAAATGGTCGGTTATCACCAGAACATTTCCTAGTCCACTCAAGTCGGGTTCGAGGCAAAGGAAATCAATGCATACCAAATCCAATGGGCCTTGACTTTGCAGGTGGCCCATTGGGGCAGCTTGATGGGGTAGAGTTTTCTGCTGGATGCAGCGTGCGCATGAATGGCAGTATTCCTCTACTTCAGCCCTTATGCAGGGCCAATAGAACCGACTTCTGACAAGTTGAAAGGTCTATTCAGCTGCTAAATGACCATGTGGTTGTGTAATGCGACCAAGACAGTCTCTCTGTGTTTCTCAGGTAGAAACAGTTGCCATTTGTCTTCCAGGTCATCACAGGGGCCCCTTCGGTAGGCCACCCCTTGATGCACCTGCAACCTGTCCCACTCCTTCCGCAACAGGCGAGCTTCCTTTGAAGGATGATGCAAGAGTCTATCTGGATCCTGATTTTCCAGGGCCTCTAGGACCAATTTCCCCAAAGGGTCTTCCAATTGGTCACATCTCAATTCTTTTTTTGACAGCTTGGGTAAGTCATCTTCCTCTATCTGAGTTACTCCACAGTATTGCTTGGGGACCCCCACTACTGTGACCCCTATATCTTCTGCTCTGGAACCCCCCCTGGCCTGGAGTTCAGCCCCTTGACAGAGGACCCGCACCCCGTCCGGTGCCACTTGGGTCCAGTCTTCCGTGCTGCTAGTGGGAGCATGAGATCTTCTGGACAGGGAATCCGCATCTCGATTTCCAGCCCCAGGTCTGTATTTCAGGCTGAAGTTGAATCCAGACAGTGCAGCCAGCCACCGATGGCCTGTGGCATCCAGTTTTGCTGTGGTGAAAAGATAAGTAAGGGGGTTGTTGTCAGTTTTCACAGTGAATTCTGCCCCATACAGATAGTCTTTAAGTTTATCAACTACAGCCCACTTGAGGGCCAGGAACTCCAACTTATGAGTGGGGTAGTTTCTTTCAGAGGGGGGTCAAACTTCTGCTCACATATGCGACGGGTCGCAGTTGCCCTTCATGCTCCTAGTAGAGCACTCCTCCCAGACCGTCATGACTGGCATCTACATGGAGTTCATAGGGTTTCCTTGGGTCTGCATAGGCCAAGACAGGGGCAGTGGTTAAGCTCTTCTTCAGCATTTGGAAGGCCTCTTCACACTTTCCATTCCACTGGTCTTCGACTGACTCTCCCGGCTTCCTGGGACCCGAGTCATCCTCTTCTCCCTCTGTCTTTAACAGTTCATTCAGGGGTCTGGCAATCCATGCGAACCCCTCTACGAACCTCCTATAGTAGGAGCAGAACCCTGAAAAGGACCTGAGTTCTGTCACAGTGGTGGGCCGTGGCCAGGAGGTAACCTCCAGTTTCCCGGGGTCTGTGGCTGTGGCTACCCCTTCTTCGGACACTATGTGCCCCAGATAGTTGACTGATGACTGGTAGAACTGGCATTTCTCTGACGAAAGCTTGAGTCCCTCTTCGCTGGGCCTTCTCAAGACTTTTTCCAGTCTCTCCTCATGTTCCTCTAGAGAGTCTTCCCAAAGACGATGATGTCATCCAAGTACACGAGAACTTCGATGAGGTTCATGTCTCCTACGGTTTTCTCCATGAGGCATTGAAAAGTGGCAGGGGCTCCATACAGACCTTGGGGCATCCGGTCAAATTCAAAGAATCACACAGGGGTTATGAAGGCTGTCTTCTCCTTATCTTCTGGATGCATAGGGATCTGGTAGTATCCACTCTTTAGGTCCATGACACTGAACCACCTGGCTCCAGACAAACTCTGTAGGGCATTCTCTATCCTCGGAGTGGTATACTGGTCGGGTATTGTTCTCCCGTTGAGAGTCCTGTAGTCTATACACAACCTCAACAACCCATTCTTCTTCTTGACCACCACTATTGGGGAGGCATAGGGGCTTCTAGATTCCCGGATAACACCGGTTCGCTTGAGCTCGGCGAGCTGTTCTCTCAGGTCTTCTAGGTCTGCTAGAGGAACTCGCCTGACTCTCTCTCTTGTCTTCCTGGAGGCGGATTCGATGGGTGGCACTCTTCGCACACCCTACATTGAACTCATCTTTGGAAAAAATCTTCCTCCATCTGGTCAACTGGGCCTTTGCTCTCTCTTTCCAGGCCCTTGGCAGATTCGGATTCTCCATGCAGAGCTTCTCCTAGATAGTTCTTTCTCCCTCTGTCTTCTCCACATCTGATAAAACAATTGGGGCAGCAGGGCTTACCTGGCCCAACAACATCCTGGCAGGGATCTCCATGGGGGTACCCGTGGGATTCCTGACGCTCACCGGCACCCTACAGTGTGCCTTCTTCAAAGCTCTTACTGGAACCATTTCTGGGATCACTTCTAAGCCTGAGTATTCTTCCCGTGGGTCTGGTTCCAACATGACAAAGGGGCCAGGTTGCTCCCAAGTAAGCTTCACAGTGGCCCTGAGACAGGTTACTTCACCGGGCTGCAATACTATCCCTTTCTTCGCCAGTCTCCAGACTTTCCCCACCCCCTCTTCTGGGGCCTGCTGTTCCAAGACTAGTAACTGGTAGGCTGTCTTCAACATTGGGTGGATTCTGGTGACAGCGGAATTCTTCCCTCGCACTAGAGGGGCCAAGAGCCTTCTCATCAGGTCTGTGTTGGTCCCTATTATTAGGGAGCTCTTGTTGGCTCCAGGCGGTCGGGGGGCACACCACTGCCAGGGTATCGAACACTTCAGCCTTCCCGGCTACTGAGGGGTCAAAGATCAGTTTTATGGGCAAGTAACCATCGTAAGGGAAACACTGTGTTCCGATTCCCCATATCTCTAAATCTTCAATTCTCTGGATGGGTAGATGACTCAGATGCTTATCATAGAAGTTCCAGTATAACAAGGTCACCTGTGCCCCAGTATCCAAAATGGCTCTTGTGTAGACTCCCTCCACCTGGATAGGCACTACGGGGGAGGGGCCAACCAATTTTCTGGATATGGCTTCAGAGGGGACTCTCTCTGTTGGTCCCCACACTTTCCCTTGGAATTTTCCTTCTTGTGTTTGGCTGTTGACTTTAGTCCCTCTTGGGCTCGGTATGCATTGATCTCCCCCCTCTTTTTAGGTGTATGCTCCCGCTGAGGGACATTATTTCTCCTTTTATGTGTATATTCCCGCTGAGGAACACTGTTCTTCTTCAGAGGGGGTTTGCCCCCTTTCCTTCTGGGCTTCTCATTTATTGCACAATGGCCACTTTTCACTCTCCCACCTTCCTTCTCCCCACTTTCTTTTAATTTAACCCCCGTGTTTGTCACTTTTTTGTATTTTTTTGTTGGTTGTCTGCACGTTTGTCACAGTGTGTTTAGTAGGGTGTAGGTCCTCGGGCATGCCCTGAACGACTTGGGAGTCGGTGGACATGGCCTTCTGGCTTGGTTCACCTGCTCTCATGGGGTCTCCCTTCGGGGGAGCCCCACCTAGTACTTGGGTGGGTCTATTTCGGCAGACCCTCCAGAGAAAGGGGTCCGTCTAGTTTCGGCCAGATGGACCACGTGATGTACCTCAGTCCCCGTCAGGAGCCTAACGCCCCGGGGATCAGGGTAAGGTCCTTCCATGTGGAGGACAAGTGTAACACCCGTTGCACGTTTTGTGTCACTGTTTATATGTGTGCACTTTTTTTGGCACCGGGTGGAGTTTTTGGGTGTGTTTCACACGCCATGGGCTTTTCAAAAATGCGTCTTGATCGCTTGCTGATCCTTCAGTAGAGCCTCTTCATCTCTGATGATCCTTACCAGATCAGGGTAATTCAGTGACATACCTCCTCCAGAGGTTTTCAGGTGAAGCCAGACTGGATCCGAGTGTAGCGCTCCCTTTAAGATCTGCTTCATTCTTGCTGCATCTATGGCTTGGGGCACCATCCCTTTTTTTAGCACGATTTGGCAAAGCATCTTGTTCAGTCTTCTGACATACTCCGACAGCCTTTCACCTGGTAGCTGAAAGGTGTGTTCGAACTGATACACCAGTTCCGTTACTTTCTCGAACTGACCGAACTCTTCTTGTAGCATGGCTAAACAGTCATAAGCCGTGCAGGCAGTATTTCCAAACCGGAGACTTTTTACAGCTTCTGCAGCCGCACCTTTCAGACTTTCCATCACGCGCTGCTTCTTCTGCGCTTCAGGCACCTCCCATGCCTCTACTGCTAATAAGGCCTGCTCGATCCAGGTATCGAAGTCCTCCTCCCCCACAGGGACGGGCAGTCTCCCTGAAAATGTTCTCAGCTTCCGGTAGCTGGCCTCTATGTGTACCGTGTTCGTTTTCTGACACTTCGTGAGCAGATCCCCTAAGGCATTTAACAGCTCTGGCCCTATGGCAGTAATAGATGTCACCGGAGGTGTCATCCCTTTCTGCTTCTCTGTTGCATGGGGTATCCCTGGCGGTGATCCCGTTGGGGATGGCGGAGGTGACTCCGTCTTCACGGTCATCGCGTGCGCCAAACCATAAGTTTTGTTATCTGGCGTCTGCACACTTCGGCCTTTAAAGTTCCCCGGTACTCCATCCCACCACTCTACCAGTGCATATTGAAACGAGGTGTCTGGGTCTGATTTCATGTCCATCACCCATGGTGTATTATTTGGGGATAACGACACTAAGAGTTGCTCCGCTGCACCTTTTGACCATTCTTCTCCTGGGAGACTGATGACCACTGACATGTCTGGATTTATTTTGGCTGCTTCGCACCACGCTTTCACTTCTAGCGGGTCCATACCGGTACTTTTGGCGTGCTTGCTTGCCGTATACAGGATCCCGGACGACGCCCCCACGTGTAGCGATACCCCCAAACTAAGAGAGCCGCTGGTTTTGTTTTGGGCCCTGTACACAGCACAGCCAACCCCCGGCAATCTACTCGACCCTTCTCTGGCACAGCTAGTCTAGGGGTGGTATCTATATGTATGGCTTCTATACCAGTTCCTGAACAATCCCACAATAACCCAGACAGTTGTGAAATATAGTAATGGACGCCAATACCAGAATGATTAACTGTAATAGGTTTACTCGTATAGAATGGGTAACAGTCAGTACCATGTAACACATACATGCAGAGCCCTGCAGTAATAATAACACTAGTCAACTATAGTGCACATATGTTCTATCACACACTAATATATATATATATATATATATATCTATTTTCCCTTGTGAGCAATATGGCACCCAGCAATGCTATAAACCCCCCAGTCAGGCCTGACTCAGTTAAAGTTCAGTCTTTGAGTGAGGAATCTTCGCATGCAAGATGATCGGTGGTGCACATACAGGAACAATGATTTGTAATCCAACAGTGGTCTATGACAATGGAAGCAACTCCCCGGAGACTATATAACTCAGTTCTGCAACTAGTCTCCAGTCAGGAAAGCAAGTATAACACGATGGGCCAAGGCAGTCAATAGGCCTAACAAAGTACTCAGTTATAGCTGTAAGCAGGTGCTCTCTCACCCCTCCGGACTCGATCCCAGTCTGGAACTCCCACCGCTGTGTCTCCGCACACAGGATCTGCCACCGCCGGATCTCTGGTTCAACTGACGTCCGCAAAAGCAGGTAGATGTCAGATGCCACACAGGCTCAGCAGCGAGGTGGAAGGCTCTCTGGAAGTGCGCAAGGCCCAGGCCTCGGGCCTTGCACTCGCAGCAGGTCCACACAGGAAGTCCTCTTGCCAGCCGCGCAGTGTCCAAAGAGGCTGGGCTTAGCCTCGCCCTCCCCTTTTATATCCCACCCATGAGTCTCTGCGGCAGCCCAATGCACCCTGGGTACCAAACGGGGTTCTGGGTAACGTAGTCCATGGGGCCTCAACGGAGACCCCACTACACTTAGATAGTGACGGGGACTTATGAGATGCCCAAATGATCAGAACAATTGCAATTTGGGACTATATATACATCCGGTATATACATCACTCCATTTCTCCTTGTGCACATTGCTTCCTCTCTTTTGAGTATCACGCCATACTCCTCCTGCACATAGCTTCCTCTCTTTTGAGTATCACTCCATACTCCTCCTGAACATTGCTTCCTCTCCAGACTAGCTAGCACTGATTTGGTAGGCTTGACACTGGCTCAGCCATGCCCAAAGCAGGTGCCCTTTCCAGGCAGGGACTGCGGGCCCCTATGGTGTAGCAAAATAGAAAAGTCCCAGTGCTAGCTGTCCCTGTGGTTACTGCTCCCAGCACCACCTCTTCAGGCACTGTCAGCCCTCCTGGCTGCAGCTGCCCCTTTCCACCGCCCGTGCCAACCCAATCATCCAGACTGGCTCTGCACCCATCCCAGACTGGTCCACAACAGTCCTCTCAGGCATGCCTCCCCAGTCCTTCTGACTGTGTGCACACTCACCAGCCTTCCTGTCTGTCTCAGTGGAACTCCTGGAGACTTGCCAGCAGTGTTCTCCTGCTGTCCTCTCTTGCTCCTCTTGTCCAGAACACCTACACGCTTCCTTGGAGGGACCCGTCTGCACCCGAGCCCAGGCCCAAAGTCAACCCCCCCAGACTGGGTGGTTCCCTCAAAGACCCCGACAGCCTAACACTCCATCTCCATTCTTGCACCGGATCAACTCCTCTCCAGCTGGGCTGACCCTGGGTATTTAGGGAGGCCTGCCCCCTGCCAATCCAAGTTGGGGATTGGTCAGGGCTTCTTAGAACACCCCAGGTGGCTCCACATCCCCCCAGCCTCTCTTTCTAGAAAACACTAGAAGATTCTAGAAAGAAGTAGGAGGTCCTAGTGATGCCACCTGTTAGTCACCCAGCACTCACTCTGAGCCACTCCCAACCCAGATCACAAAACACACCCAGACTTGGCTACCAGCCAAGCCTGGAAACTTACCTGTACTAGGAAAAAACCCTGCACTATTTCCCTAGCACACTAGAGGGTGCTAAACTCACCCCCCCCCCTCCATCCCCTAAAATCCAGCTAGTCCCTTAGCTGGGAAAAATTGACAAAAAGAGCTCCTGGGTCCAGGAGCAAGGGCATCTCATAAGCTAAAAAAGTGGATGGGGAAAAAGGAACAACCTGGAACAGGGCTATGTACAAATAAATACGTAGAAAAAAAAATATATATAAAAATGTCTGGTAGGTATTTACATCATGTACAACATAACACACATGATTTAACTACAGGTCCCTGCAGCTAACAGTAACACACATTATAATATAGACTTTGAGCCAGAGCATCTCTCCCTTAAGAGAGATACTCTGCTCGCAGGGGTCTTGACTTCAGCCGGAGGGGATGGACAGCTGTCCCATCCCAGAAGATCCTAAGAGAAAACAAAACACAACAGCATTCTAAACTGACATCTATCTACACACTTTAAACAGTTTCTGTCGGGAGGGGGTTAGCATCCTGTGGACAGAAATGGCAAATCTTCACTTTATACACATTTCTCTTTTGTTCTGTCAGGAGGGGGTTATGGCCTGCTGACAGAGACAACCAGGGGAAAAAAACTGTATCAAGTGAATAGTTCTCTTCCCTGACTGACCAGCTCCTTCAGAGTTCAAGTAGGAATCAGACCTCACCCACAGTGTCCTACAATAGGAAAGTCTTGTCAATATTCCTATCACACAATGGCACTTGAAATGGTGGGTGCTGCAACGATTACCAGCTGGGTCCTGAAAACATCAAGCAAGTGCACATATTCGCCAGTACACCATGGATCGACAATCACCATCCAAAGGTTTCTTTAACCACTTGTCCCCCGCCCACTGTCAATTGACAGCGGGCGGAGGACACTCTCGTTCTGGGACGACGTCATATGACGTCCTCCCTTTAAAACGAGCTAGGGGGCGCGCGCGCACGCCCGCCGCGTTCCCAAGGCCCCGATGCGCGTGCCCGGCGGCCGCGATTGCCGCCGGGCACCCGCGATTGCCCGGGAAACTAGCAGGAAAGTGGATCTCTGTGTGTAAACACAGAGATCCACGTTCTGTGAGGGAGAGGGGACCGATGGTGTGTCCCTTGTACATAGGGACAACCATCGGTCACCTCCCCCAGTCAGTCACCTTCCCCCACAGTTAGAACACATTGAGGGAACATATTTAACCCCTTCCCGCCCCCTAGTGGTTAACCCCTTCCCTGCCAATCACATTTATACAGTAATCAATGCATTTTTATAGCAGGGATCGCTGTATAAATGTGCATGGTCCCAAAAATGTGTCAAAAGTGTCCGATGTGTCCGCCGCAATATCGCAGTCACAATAAAAATCGCAGATCGCCGCCATTACTAATAATTTTTTTTAAAAAATGCTATAAATCTATCCCCTATTTTGTAGACGCTATAACTTTTGCGCAAACCAATCAATACGCGCTTATTGCGATTTTTTTTTTACCAAAAATATGTAGAAGAATACGTATCGGCCTAAACTGAGGAAAATTTTATGTGAAAAAAAAAAAAAAGGGTATTTATTATAGCAAAAAGTAAAAAATAGTGTTTTTTTCCCAAACTGGACGCTCTTCTTTTGTTTATAGCACACAAAATAAAAACCACAGAGGTGATCAAATACCACCAAAAGAAAGCTTTATTTGTGGGAAAAAAAAAGGACGCAAATTTCGTTTGGGAGCCACGTCACACGACCGCGCAATTGTCATTCAAAGGCTGACAGCGCTGAAAGCTGAAAAATGGCTTGGGCAGGAAGGGGGTTTTCGTGCACAGTAGGGAAGTGGTTAATTAAGAGAGATCACATCACAGAGATAATTGCAACGTTTTGGAGCCGCACAGTGCCCTTTCGTCAGGCATGTGATAAAGTGCAACAGTGTCAAAGCAGAATATACATACATCAGCCATCAACCAGAACATGCAAAAAATGTAATACTCCCCACCATGTGACGTCATTATGATGTCAAATCCCGCCAAACATCGTTAAATAATCAAATCCCACAAAGTAGCATAAAGCAGGCTGAAGTATTAAACACTTAAATACTGGGGAATGCAGTTCACCTGCATAGCGTCAGTGTGTGTGCATCAGATCGGCACATCAGTCAGATGCGCACGATCAGCCACTAGGACCCAGAGATTAGGTTGCTGTCGGCCGGAAATCACGGCGGGCCACGTATGCCGCGCATGCGCACGGCACTCATATCGACAGGGCAACGGGAGGACGCTTACTTGCCGGACCGCCGTCGCCACGGAAACCCGTGACGTAAGGCCGGCACGGTGTTAGGTATACCATAGTGCTAAAGAAAGTGTATGCGTGTAGGAGCTAGGCTAGGGAAGGCGAGCAACTGAAGAAGAGTGATAGAAGATCAGGGAAAAATGGTGAGAGAGGATAAAAAAAGGAAAATATGAATGAGAGAAAAATATAGAAGAGATAAAAAAGAAAAGCCTCGGTCAACTTCGGTTGCTAGGGGCAGCGGCTGGCAGGTTACCTGTGAACAGACAGTCCCAGAACGAGCCTCCATATGTAGCGGTACCCCCATAGGAGCTGCTGAGAATTGTGGTCCATCAGCTCAGCAATGGCATGCAATGCCAAGCTGCTGCAAGCAAACAGAACATTGGCATGCATTAAAAAAAGTCATTTAAAAGCACTCGCAGCTATAATGAATTGTTAGCTCCCAGCAATACAGAGAAAAGCCATTGAAAGTCATTGATAAAAAATAAATAAAAATGCGTGTGGGTTCCCCTAAATTCAACTACCAGGCCCTTCAGGTCTGGTATGGATATTAAGGGAAACCCTGCGTCAAATAAAAAAAAAATTATGTGGGGTTCCCCCAAATATCCATACCAGACCCTTCAGGTCTGGCAGGGCCGGATTAACATAGGGGTTATTGGAGCTGCAGCTCCAGGCCCCTTCCTCAAGATAGGCTCATCTGCCCAAAAAAAATCTAAAAAAAAAAATCTAAAAAAAAAATTAAAAAAAAGATCGACTTTGAGGATTGTAGCTCGGCGACCAGGGGTCACAGAGACCCCATATTTGGGGGGGGGGTATGTAGCTGAAGACACTCCCCACCACTGGTCAAAATATGGGGCTGCTACCATTTATGGTTCCGAAGATACGAGGATGCTTGCGCAGCCTGTCAGAAGCTATATACAGAACAGCCAGTTTAAATACAAGCTGACACACTGCAGCAGAGAGGATGAGCTCACAGTGCTTATAATAATTATTTGTATATTACTAAGACTGCTTTCACACAATGCCGCCCCGAGCGTTGGCGGTAGAATAGCGGTAAAATGCTGCTATTTTACCGTCGGATTTGCGGAACATTTCGGCCGCTAGCGGGGCGCTTTTAACCCCCGCTAGCGACCAAGAAAGGGTAAAAACCACCCGAGATGCGTCGCTACAGCGGCATACTGCCGGCTGTACGGCGGTGCTGCCCATTGATTCCAATGGGCAGGATCGCATTAGGAGCGGTGAGTTTACCGCTCCTAATGCGCTCCAAAGAAGTTGCTGGCAGGACTTTCACACTGGAGTGAATAGAGCAGCTGTTTAAGGGCGGATTGCAGGCGCTATTTTTAATGCTATAGCGCCTGCAAAACGCCCTCAGTGTGAAAGGGGTCATAGTAATTAACCCCTCGCCACCCAGGCCAATTCTGAAACTTCTCTCCTACATATAAAAATCATCATTTGTTTTTTGCTAGAAAATTACTCAGAACCCCCAAACATTATATATTGTTTTAGCAGACACCCTATGGAATAAAATGGTGGTCTTTGCAACTTTTTATGTTACACAGTATTTGCGCAGCAATTTTTCAAACGTGTTTTTTTTGGAAAGAAAAAACACTAAAGTTAGCACGATTTTTTTTTTTGTATACTAAGCGATGCTTTATTTATTTTTTTACAGTTTACATGTTTAGAGTTACAGAGGAGGTCTAGTGCTAGAATTACTGCTCTCGCTCCAACGATCGTGGCGTATGTAACCTGTGTGTATCTGGCTCTGATACTGGCCCGTGCCTACCCAGCCACTGACAAGTATCTCTCCCCAGCCTGTCCCCACACACCCTCTCACCTGCTGAACTGTGGATGGGGGAATCACTCCTGCAGTGTTATTGTGTTCTGCCTGTGAATACAATGATCAGTGTTGCTAACTATAGCTGGCAGCACTGATTGTTTTGGGAAAAACCTGACAGTCTGGTTGTACTCAAGTCAGATAATAGATTGACTTAAAACCAGCTAGCCCATACATAGATCGACTATGGCTGGTCTCTGCTTAATTGGCGTAATTTCAATCCATGTATGGCTCGCTTAACCACTACGCATCCTTCCACAAACCTTTACATTTTTCCTTCCCAGATTTCCTTCATCCTCCTCACCTGTACATACTCTCCACACTACTCTCCTTTACATACTGCTCACTGTCATACCCTCCACACTTCTCTCCTATACATAGTGCCCGCTGTCATACCCTACACACTCCTCTCCTGTACATAGTGCCCACTGTCATACACTTCTCTCCTGTACATAGTGCCCGCTGTCGTACTCTCCACACTCCTCTCCTGTACATACTGCTCACTGTCATACCCTCCACACTTCTCTCCTATACATAGTGCCCACCGTCATACCCTCCACACCCCTCTCCTGTGCATACTGCTGACTGTCATACCCTCTACACTTCTCTTCTATACATAGTGCCCACTGTCATACCCTCCACACTTCTCTCCTATACATAGTGCCCACCGTCATACCCTCCACACCCCTCTCCTGTGCATACTGCTCACTGTCATACCCTCTTCACTTCTCTTCTATACATAGTGCCCACTGTCATACCCTCCACACTTCTCTCCTATACATAGTGCCCACCATCATACCCTCCACACTCCTCTCCTGTACATACTGTTCACTGTCATACCCTCCACACTTCTCTCCTATACATAGTGCCCACTGTCATACCCTCTACACTTCTCTTCTATACACAGTGGCCACTGTCATACCCTCCACACTTCTCTCCTATACATAGTGCCCACCATCATACCCTCCACACTCCTCTCCTGTACATACTGTTCACTGTCATACCCTCCACACTTCTCTCCTATACATAGTGCCCACTGTCATACCCTCTACACTTCTCTTATGTACATACTGCTCACTGTCTTACCCTCCACGCTCATCTCATGTACATACTGCTCAGTATCATACCGTCCACACTCCTCTCATGTGCATACTGCTCAGTATCATACCGTCCACACTCCTCTCCTGTACATACTGCCCACTTTCATAAACTCCTCTATTGTACATAGTGCCGGCTGTCATACCCTCCACACTCCTCTACTTTACATACTGCTCGCTCTCATACCCTCCACATTCCTTTTCTGTACATACTGCCTATTGTCATACCCTCCCCACTCCTCTCCTGTACATACTGCTCACTGTCTTACCCTCCACACTCATTTAATGTACATACTGCTCAGTATCATACCGTCTACACTCCTCTCCTGTACATACTGCCCAAATTCATAAATGACTCTATTGTACATAGTGCCAACTGTCATACCCTCCACACTCTTCTCCTGTGCATACTGCCCACTATCATACCCTCCACACTCCTCTCCTGTACATACTGCCCCCATTATACCCTCCACACCCCTCTCCTGTACATACTGCCCACTATCATGCCATCCACACTCCTCTCCTGTACATACTGTAACCCAACCTTACCCTCCACACTCCTCTCCTGTACATACTGCCAACTATCTTTCTCTCCACATTCCTCTCCTGTACATACTGCCCCCATCATACCCTCCACATTCCTTTCCTGTGCATACTGCCCACTGTTATACTCTCCACACTCCTCCTCTGTACATACTGCCCACTTTCATACCCTCCACACTCCTCTCCGGTACATACCACCCTCTGTCATATCCTCCACACTCCTCTGCTGTGCATGCTGCCCACTGTCATACCCCTCAAACTCCTCTCCTGTACATAGTGCCATCTGCCATACCCTCCACACTCCTCTCCTGTACATAGTGCCCACTGTTAGACCCTCCACATTCCTCTCCATTACCTGCACATACTTCCCAATTTTATACCCTCCATACCCCTCCCCTGTGCCTCTTACCCACAAGAACAGTTCTTTAAAATTACAGTAAACCCCCCTCCATCGCGGGGGTTACGTTCCGGACCCACCCGCGAAATAGAAACCCTATCTAAATACACACTAGGCATGTTTTTATAACTTTCACTATACTTTTAAAAGCATTTTAAGGTCTTTAAACACACTTTTAAAACAATAGAAACACATTTAAACACATAAAAGATACTGAGAGATATAGGAAGAGCAATGGAAAACACAAAAATATTTAATTAACAATGATTTTATCAATAAAATAATGTTAATAGGTCTTACAGAAAAAAACACAATATACCGGGACCGCAAAAACTGAACCACGATATAACGGGGGTTTACTGTATACTGAATATCCGCAATGTTACCAGCTCTAGAATGGGCACAATTTTGTTAGTTCAACTAAAGGAAATCTTCTCAGTCCTCATATTTGTTCTGCCCCATTATTAGTACTCATTTCATATTGTGATTACTACTGTGATGTATAGAGGAACATAGGGGATCTCAGCTACTCTAAATATAGCACTGGTGAAAAAAGTGCCCCTTAAAAATATTTTTGAAATGTTGGCAACTATGCACTTAGGCACTGACCAAGGGCCACCGGGTCAGTGGGGGGCCCCATGAGAGGCTCCTGGAATCCTGTGATAATAAAGCGGTAGTAAACTTCACTAACATTACTACTTTTTAGAGGCCCTGAGGTAGGTTATGCCATAGTGTACAAATATGTACAGCATATTAGCACGTTAGGGTACACTTAAATTGTCAGACTGAGCCCTCCAGTGCTGTGCTGTGATCAATCCGGCGGGTCCCGGCGCTTCCATTTTCACCCGGTCTTCCTTCTGGGCTCTGTGCCTTTGGTCACTTGCCTTGGCTGGGCTGCGTTGATGTCATTCCCATGCATGCTCATGCGCATCCTCTCTCTCATCCCCCCTTTCTCTCTCATCCTCCCTCCCTTACCCCTCACCCCTCTCTCATCCTCTCTCTCTCTTTCTCATCCTCCCTCTCTCTCTTTAATTTAATTTGTTATCGCAAAAAATTGTTTGCATATTTATTTATTTATAAAAGGCCCACCAAAATCCTCAGCACCAGGCCCATGATGTTCTTAATCTGGCCCTGAGGTCTGGTATGGATTTTAAGGGGAGCTCCACGCCAAATAAAAAAAAAATATGTTGTGGAGTTCCCCCCAAAAATCCATACTAGACCCTTTATCTGAGCACGCAACCTGGCAGGCTGCAGGAAAAGAGGGGGGACGAGAGAGTGCCCCCCTCCTGAACTGTACCAGGCCACATGCCCTCAACATGGGGAGGATGCTTTGGGGGTCTGTGACCCCTCAAAGAACCATGTCCCCATGTTGATGAGAAAATATAGGAGAAAATATAGGAGAGAAGCGCTCACAATGCCACATCCGTATATTGTAGAGGGAAACATGAAAAGCTACTAATAGGGAAGTAACCAAGGTCAGACTTTTTAGGCAAGGAAACAATAGAGATTACAAAAAATATTTATTGGAGCAAAAAAAGTATAACAAGTACAGTGTTCAAGAATTAAAACAAGAAAGTATACAGTATTGATACAGTCCCTTGTACGTCTACGCGTTCTGACGTGAGGCTTCTTCAGGACAAACAAAGTAGCAAGAGCAGAAAAAACTAGTCTCACTATCTGAAATGAAATATGTTAAAGTTATAGACCAAGCATTAAAAAGAAAAATACATTATATTCTTACAACTTTAAAAGGCATATGTTCTAATGTCCCACAGACATCCGACTGACTAACCAACACATAGATACTTTGGAATAGGCAGGACCTAGTATATGAACATTCGAATATCGAGGAATCTATGTACAGATGGGAAACTTCCACAGGAAGTAGCAATAACACCATGTATATCTGAAGAAACGAAAAGGGAAAAGCAAGGCATAAGAAATATATATATGTATAGTGAAAAAATGGAAAAAGTCCCATATTGGACTAAAAAATAAAATAAATAAATGTATATATGCAGATGGCAGAAAATGTCATTGCATATGTAGCTGCAGATCCCCACCTGTTTAAAGGCTAAGTGTGGACATGCAGTTGCTTCCAGTGTGGAGAGTGTCCACTATGGGAAAAAACATTGATTAGGCAGCAATGAGCATATCACTAGTATTTCTGAAAATATGAAATAAAAAAAGAAAAGAAAAGGGATGGCAACATATGAATCCCATAAAGGATGAATATAGAAATGTTTGTTTGAGGAAAAACAGAATACCTACTGGAATGCATGCATCACACAGTGGGGGGCAGACATCCCTGGTACAGGGTGCTTGAGGTACATAGACGTCAGATAGAGCAACCAGCAATCCAATGAGGAGAAAATTAGATATAACGAGAACCCACCTTATAATGAATCCAGGTAGGATCTGAGGGGATGCATAGTGAGAGAGCCACTGGTGAGGATGGCAAAGGTACTGAATGGAGACCCACAGAAAGTAAAATAACGAGAAGTGTACTTACAGATGCCAGTAGATGTATCAAGTATGCCCCCAGGAGACAGCTAACCGCTGTGCACAGGGTCGGGATCAGGATGCAGCATTTAAATGTGTGTGCGGAAGCGGGAAAACAGCAGCGCGCGAAAATACGGCGTGGACATATGTCGTCATAGCCCAGCGCCGAGAGCAGCATGTAAACATGCTGATGTGTGCGGCAAAGACCGCGCAAGCGTCCAACAGGTAGGACAGACTCTGAAGATGCGCAGGCGCCCTGGACAGTGATAGAGAAAAAACAGCCCCACACTTAGCACATATGTAAATGCCTATGGTTGACCACCAGGCTGGAAAACAAGCCGGATCCAATATGCAGGCATAGAACGGCCATAGAGGGGAGATAATACCAAAAGGAACCACAAGATGGCAGACCCACCTATATGGATAATAGAGGTCTCTTAAGGAAAATATGTGTAGGATGCAGTCGGATTGTATATAGAGCAGTGAACACATGTCAAAAACAGTTAAAAGAATAAAGAACACTGAAAAAGTTGTATTTGTATTCATGCATATTTAGCTCAAAAATCATTCTATTGTAGAGTAAATTGGATAACTAATCATATAGTCAAAATAAGTATATCTCAGTACATTGTAAAATATGTATATAAACTACCTTCCAGTCTCATATTGTATCGTGGCTTATTAGAGGCCAAGGTGTTACAACACTCATATATATCTATGGGAAATCAATAGGTTATATTCCTATTATCAATGAAGAATTAAAAGCAGGAAAAAATAAAAAAATTTAAAAAAGGGCAAAACAACAAACGGTATAGATAAAGTGAGATAAACTGGGCCTTCTCTGATTCATGTTCTATCCTCTTATGATATCCTAGTCAGATTTACAAAAAAGGCTTAAAAATGAACATGTCATTGAGACCTGGGTAAGTTGTCGCCCGAAGGTTATAGATCCACTGGGTCTCACGTTGTAGGACCTTTTGGTCAAAGTTGCCGCCCCGGGGGTCCTCATAGACCCTGTCAAGGGCGGCAAATTTGAAAACCTGGGGCTCATACTTATGTTTAAAGGCCACATGGTGACCAATGGTAGGATGAGTAGTCCACTCGTGGCATAGTAGACATGGTCCTTTATTCGTTTCCAAAAAGGCCTGATAGTCTTCCCGACGTAGAATGATCCACATTGGCAGAATATGATGTAGATCATTCCTTTGGTTTGACACGTGATGTGGTGTCTCAAGGAGTGAACATGGCCATTGGGAAGGGGTATCGAAGGTCCTTCAATAAGTAACTCACAAAAATCGCAATGGCCACATTTGAAAAGCCCTAAGGCCCCTTTCACACTGGGGCGTTTTTCATGCGGTTTAGCGCTAATATTAGCGCTACTATACCGCATGAAAAATTTGTGCCTGTAGCCTTCAATGTGAAAGCCCGAAGGCTTTCACACTGAAGCGGTGCGCCAGCAGGACCGCTCCAAAAGTCCTGCTAGCCGCTTCTTTACAGCAGTGAAGGAGCGGTGTGTTCACCGCTCCTTTACCACGGCTGCCCATTGAAATCAATGGGACACCGCGGTAATACCGCCCGCAAACCGCGGCAATAGCCGCGGTTTGCGGGCGGTATTAACCCTTTTTCAGCCGCTAGCGGGGGTTAAATTCACCCCCCTAGCGGCCGCATACCGCGGTAAGAACGACGGTATAGCAGCGCTGAAAATCGCGCTGCTATACCGCCACCGCACCTGCCCGCCCCAGTGTGAAAGGGGCCTAAAGGTTCACAGGGTTTAGCTTCTGTTTTACAGTATTTGCTTTGTACTAGACGATCCCTGAGGGATCCTGATCAACAAAAAGTAATTTCGGGATTTGGACCTATGTATTTGGTAATTATGAGGTCTGCTGATAGGATGTGCCAATGTCTTTGGATAATGGATCAAATTTTTGCATGTTGGTCCGAATAGGTAGTGATAAATCTTACTATATTTGAGGTTGGCTTTTTGGGAACCTAGAGAGGATAGTACTTCCGGGTTTGGTTTGGGCTTTTTTAAAAACCTTCTTAAGACAATTTTTACTGTACCCTCTAATAGATAAACGTTCATATAAAAGGTCCGTCTCTTGTTTGAAGTTGTCATCGTTGGAGCAATTGCGCCTTAGGCGCAAATATTGCCCAAACGGAATACTCTGAATTAATGAGTGGGGGTGGGCACTTGCAGCATGCAGAATAGTATTCCCTGCCGTAGCTTTGCGATAAAGTGATGTCTCTATCGTTCCATCTTTAGTAAAGGAGATAGATATATCCAAGTATGCAATCGTGGTAGAACTTGATTGCATAGTGAATTTCAAATTGTAGTCATTCTGACTCAATATTCGCATAAACTCATGTAGTGCCTTGTGTGACCTCGCCCATAATAACAATATATCATCGATATATCGGAACCATCCTAAAACAAAAGAAAAAAGATTGCAGCATTCCTCATTTGAGAACAAATCCCGCTCCCACCCCCCCAGGTACAGGTTCGCGTAGGAAGGTGCGCAGCACATACCCATTGCGACCCCCTGTACCTGGAGGAAGAGGGACCCGTCGAAAGAAAATACATTTTTGGTAAAAATGTGGGACAGTAAGTGTAGTACAAATCTATTGAGGTCAGTGGATTTAGGGCCTCTTTCCCTCAAAAATTGCGCAATGACCTCCATTCCGCGTGCATGCGGGATGGACAAGTATAAGGCTTCGACATCAATAGAAACTAGGAGACAACTTGTAGGGACATTCAGGCCATCCAGACTTCTCAAAAGGTCTGGAGTGTCCTGGATGTATGAAGGCAGTGTGGTGACATGTGGGCGTAAGTATTCGTCCACAAACTTACTGGCTCTCTCTGTTTTAGATCCTACGCCAGAGACTATAGGACGTCCTGGTTTTGTTTTTAGATTCTTATGGGTTTTGGGAAGTGAGTAGAACGTTGGGGTTCTAGGGTATGGAACCTGTATACCCTCAAAGATCTCCCTGGTGATCAAGCCATCGGCAAAGGCGGATTGAATGGTGTCATTATATTGTTGGTTGAACCTCACTACGATGTCTTCCGATATAGGTTTATACCATGCTTGGTTTTTGAGGATATCCCAACACATATTTCTATAGTGAAGTTCATTCATGACCACAACATTTCCGCTCTTGTCTGAGGGCTTGATCATCAATTACATTTTTTTTACTGAGGCTATCCAAAGCCAGTCTCTGTGCTTGGTTAAGATTTTGATTGACCGACTTTAACAGAGTAGATGATTCAACATCCTTAATGGTTTGGGTCAAGAAGAATATAGTTGTAAGAATATAATGTATTTTTCTTTTTAATGCTTGGTCTATAACTTTAACATATCTAATTTCAGATAGTGAAGCCTCGTACACACGACCGAGTTTCTCAGCAAGAACCAGCAAGAAACTTGCAGGCAGAGCTTTCTTGCCGAGTAAATCGGTTGTGTGTACGTGGCTATCATGTTTCTCCTCAAGAAAACCAACAAGAATCTCGACGAGAAAAATAGAGAACCTGCTCTCTATTTTCTCATTGAGATTCTTGTCAGCATGTTTCTCGACGAGAAAAGTGTGTGTGTGTGTGTGTATACTTACCTGCCCTCTGGGAAGCCCGCGCATGCTCGAAATGACTTTGACGTATGCGCGGTAGCTTTCTAGGCATAGGTAGGGTGTAGCAAGATGGCGGCGATGGCATCGAATGTGACGAGCGCACGCTCGTCGTAGTCGATTACGTCACCGCGTTCACTCCATTCAAAGAACCCGCGGGTTCTTTGAAAGGAGCGTGTGTACACTCGGCCGGGACAAGTTTCTTGTCCAAGAATCTCGACGTGTTTTTTCTTGACAAGATTCTCAGTCGTGTGTACGAGGCCTGAGACTATTTTTTTCTGCTCTTGCTACTTTGTTAGTCCTGAAGAAGCCTCACGGCGAAACGCGTAGACGTACAAGGGACTGTATCAATGCTGTGTACTTTCTTGTTTTAATTCTTGAACACTGTACTTGTTATACTTTTTTCGCTTCAATAAATATTTTTTGTAATCTCTATTGTTTCCTTGCCTAAAAAGTCCGACCTTGGTTACTTCCCTTTTAGTAGCTTTTCATGTTTCCCTCTACAATATACGGATGTGGCATTGTGAGTGCTTCTCTCCTATTTTTTCATTATTTTGGGTGGTAAACACCAATTCCCGCGTTTCATTGCACTCGTAGGGTGACGAGTCCTTTATCTCAGGACTACACCCATTTTTATTTTTCCTTCCCCTTGTTTGTCTTATATCTGACATTTATAATACTTTATCTTTTTTATTGATCTTTAATATATTTTTTAGTGGGACTGTACCAATGGCGGACTTTGCGGGAAACAATTGGGAAGGTTTCACGATGGGCATTAAGCACACCTGTGCCTCTGCTAAAACCAACAATGTGGAATTTAAAAATCGTATACCAAAAGCTCCTGTAAACCTTTGAATGAATATTTTGAACAATATATTATGGAGGATCTGAACCCAAAGGGCCTAAGGGTCCAGGTGTTTCCCAAATATTTGGGCACTTGACACAGATTTTAAAGCCCAATGGGAGCAGAACCTCCAATCATGTTCCAAGGAAATAATGGAACTAATGGTAGAATATTACATGCAGGAACTGAAATTAGTGGACTGCGAAATCAAAAGTATTTATGATGAAAACGCAGTAACACTCAACAGTCCTAATTTTGGAGTATTTGACTTACGATTAAAGGAACATATCCAGAGTTTTACTAAAGATTTACTTTTGAAAAAAGAAGATAAACTTTCACGTGACAAATTAGCCTTAGCAGGCAAATACGCTTACAATTAGCCACTTAACAACGGCCAAAGGGGGGGGGGGGGGGCGGAAACCTGTAGGTCCTTATAAAAATGCCAGAAGATCTATTGACAAGGCGAATGATTCTGATTCCTCTGGCAATTCTTATGCTTCACAGAATTCCAGAACAAGTGACCGAGGACGACAGAGGAGCCGAGGCTCAAGAAAAAGACCTCAAAATGGTGGTGGGTACCAGATGAGCACTGAGAGTAAAAGACGAATAGTTAATGATGCCAACTTGACAGTAGGCAACAACCAAATGGATATAGTACGTAGAGACTCTACCTTGATGACAAATCAAGGGATGTCGATGTTCCCCAATTCAACACTGGGTGTCTCTTCCGATGCTTTGCCTGTACCCTCTTCTTCATCCTTGACCTCTAGGATTGAACCTGACATCCAACAACAGATTTTAGAGTCGGCTCAATCTCTTGTGAGATAAAGTAGTACAGCTACATCTGGAGCGATCCAGAAAGACTTTAAAAAGATGACATGTAGACCAATACTTTCCCCGTGTCAAATGTGCCACTACTTTCGACACTGTTATCTCCCCTGGTCCCTCTTCTATTACACAACAAATGTCTCAGGCTACATTAATTTCAGCCAATCCAGTGAACAGTAGGGATGAGCCGAACACCCCCCTGTTCGGTTCGCACCAGAACCTGCGAACAGACCAAAAGTTTACGTGAACTTTAGAACCTGTCAGGTCACCTGTGGCCAGGTGACAGATGCACACCGTAGGGGGACAGGAGTGCACCGCAAGGTAGTGAACCCTATGGCTGACTGCTGCGGATAGGAAACTGGGTGGTTGTGGAAAGCGGGACCAGAGGAGCACAACCGGGATCCTATGGGAAGCTAGAGCCAAGATTCCCCAGGGCGCGGAGTCTAAGACCCAGCAGGTCTTCTCCAGAGCCTCTAGTAGTGAGGATGTTATGCTGCAGACTGGGTCCAGGTCGCGGCCCCTAGAGTCTCCTAGCTCACGCCCCGTAGGATAAGGGGACAAGAGGGGAAGCAGCAGCACGAGATATAAGAGTAACGAATAACAAGCTGAAAGTCAAGGGCCACAAGCAGACAAGGATAACGAAAGACAAGCCGAAGGTCAAGGGTCACGAGCAGACAGGGATAGTCGGGGACAAGCCAAAAACGTAACAGAGAGACAGACGTAGCACACGGCAGGCAGGAACCCAAACACACAATGCCTAACAAACACGTTGATCAGCAAAGCAGGCTTGCAGTGCACAGGTTAATATAGTGTTCTGTGATAGGGCCTGGGGTGGAGTCAGGCTGGGAGGAGATTATAAAGGAAGCCAGGTGAAAGGGTTCTGGCCTCTAAGATGAACACATGGGAAGGAAGGTAAGCTGACAGACAAACACTACTGCATATCCATGACAGTACCCTCCCTCTTATGGGCCCTCCCCCGCCTGGGCCCAGGCTTAAAGGGAAATCTCTGATGAAACCTCCTCAACAGATGAGGTGCAGCGACATCAGATGCAGCGATCCAAGACGCCTCCTCAGGACCAAAACCTCTCCAATGCACAAGGTACTGAAGAATGCCTCTGCAGAGCCGAGAATCCAGAACTTGTCTAACCTCGTACTTAAGATTATCCTCAGAGACCGAAAACGAGGTAGGGAGATGACAAGAAGATCTATTGAGGACCAAAGGCTCTCTAGGAATAAACAAGGGCATGAGAGGATCAACAGGAATCTGAGGAGGGTCCCCTAGACCCTTAAAGGGGAACTGGTCATCTTGCACAGGACCATCAGACTGGGCAGATGTCAGTGGAACCCTGAAGTCAGGTTGGTTAGAAGGTGACATGTCGCCGGAGTCAAGCTGAATAGCTGAAGGACAAGCAGAATGTCCTGAACAAGAAAAAGTAGGAGGCTCACTGGGCATGGGCTGGACTGGCATAACTAGTACAGAGGCAGAGTGAATAGCTGAGTCAGGTGTAGCGACTACCTGAATCGCATCGCAAGATGTAGCGACTGCAGGACTTGTAGACAAGCTAGCCTTGCTGTGCGTCCAAGGGTGGTTAGGGACAGAGAAATGTAAATGGTTATGCAACCTGGAATGAATGACCGGCTCAGGTTCACAGGGGGCAACCTTGGGTAGGCAGGACGAGGAACAGGAGGGACCCCAAGCCAGGATCTGTCCAGTAGTCCAGTCCACATGAGGAGAATGGATCTGTAACCATGGGAGACCCAAAATTATAGGCGTTGAGGCCTTGGGTAAGATAAGGAAGGATATCCACTCCTGGTGGAGTGTCCCTACCGACATCTTAACAGGGAGGGTCTGGAAGCGGATAGGTCCCCCTGGGAGAACAGTACCATCAATCGCCAAGACCACCAATGGCGTGGTGAGGGGCAAAAGAGTAAGTCTCATGGACGATGCGATTTCCCAGTCCATGAAATTACCAGCGGCTCCGGAATCCAGATATGCTGAGACCGAATGAGAAGAAGCACCAACATGAAGGAACACAGAAAGCAGAAGACGAGAAGGGGAAGGTGATATTTCTGGGTCCAATACTCCACTTTCCAGATGAAGTGGACCCGAACGTTTTTCTGGACAAAGAGAGCAAGTGTCACGAAAATGACCTTTGCCCCCACAGTAAAGACACAGACCAAGAGTTCTGCGCCTAGCACGTTCCTCGGGGGATAGCCTGGTCCGACCCAGCTGCATGGGTTCCTCAGCTGGTAGGAGATGCTCTACGGGTCGAAGAGAGGGGAGCTCAGGCTGACTAAGAACCAAGGAGTGCTGGCGTTGCTTTTCTAAGGTCCTCTCCTGAAAGCGAATGATGATCTGGTTACACAAGGAGATAACGCCGGCCAGATCAGTGGGGATGGTTCTTCCTGCTAATTCATCCTTCACTCTATCAGACAGGCCATGCAAAAAGGTTGCGACTAAGGCCTCATTGTTCCAGCTCAACTCAGCCAACAGTATGCGGAAATGAAGGGCATACTGTCCCACAGAAGCAGACTCTTGGCGGAGACGTAAAAGGGCGCTGGCCGCTGAAGAGACAAGAGCCGGTTCTTCGAAGATATTCCGAAAAAGTTTCAAGAAGCCAGACAGGCTAGAAACCACTGGATCATTCAGTTCCCACAGAGGGGCTGCCCAGGCTAAAGCTTCACCAGAGAGGAGGGAAATGATATAGGCTACCTTAGCCCGATCAGACAGGAAGTTTTGGGGCTGGAGCTCAAAATGAATCGTGCATTGGCTAAGGAACCCCCTGCAAGCCTTGGAGTCCCCAGAGAAACGGGACAGAGCTGGCAGTTGTAGTGAGTGTGTGGCTGCGACTGGTGCAATAGGTGCAGCCGCTGGTTGTATTTGAGGTTGCGGATTCAGGGTTCCCAAGGAGGCCTGAAGCTGCTCGAAGCGAGAAGCCAGATTCTGGAGGAATTGCATCACCTGAGTCTGATTCGATTCCTGGGTTTCAAGTCTGCAAACTATGCCCTGCAATGGATCATCCGCGGGGAGCGGGATGTCAGCCGGGTTCATGGCTGATCAAACTGTCAGGTCACCTGTGGCCAGGTGACAGATGCACACCGTAGGGGGACAGGAGTGCACCGCAAAGTTGTGAACCCTATGGCTGACTGCTGCGGATAGGAAACTGGGTGGTTGTGGAAAGCGGGACCAGAGGAGCACAACCGGGATCCTATGGGAAGCTAGAGCCAAGATTCCCCAGGGCGCGGAGTCTAAGACCCAGCAGGTCTTCTCCAGAGCCTCTAGTGGTGAGGATGTTATGCTGCAGGCTGGGTCCAGGTCGCGGCCCCTAGAGTCTCCTAGCTCACGCCCCGTAGGATAAGGGGACAAGAGGGGAAGCAGCAGCACGAGATATAAGAGTAACGAATAACAAGCTGAAAGTCAAGGGCCACAAGCAGACAAGGATAACGAAAGACAAGCCGAAGGTCAAGGGTCACGAGCAGACAGGGATAGTCGGGGACAAGCCAATAACGTAACAGAGAGACAGACGTAGCACACGGCAGGCAGGAACCCAAACACACAATGCCTAACGAACACGTTGATCAGCAAAGCAGGCTTGCAGTGCACAGGTTAATATAGTGTTCTGTGATAGGGCCTGGGGTGGAGTCAGGCTGGGAGGAGATTATAAAGGAAGCCAGGTGAAAGGGTTCAGGCCTCTAAGATGAACACATGGGAAGGAAGGTAAGCTGACAGACAAACACTACTGCATATCCATGACAGAACCCTATTAAATACAATGGACTTGAACGTTCGAAATCAAAAGTGCTAATTATAAAGGCTAATATGCAAGCTATTGTCATAAAAAGGGTTTGGGGACCCGGGTCCTGCCCCAGGGGACATGTATCAATGCAAAAAAAAGTTTTAAAAACGGCCGTTTTTTCGGGAGCAGTGATTTTAATAATGCTTAAAGTGAAACAACATAAATGAAATATTCCTTTAAATTTCGTACCTGGGGGGGTGTATAGTATGCCTGTAAAGCAGCGCTTGTTTCCCTTGCTTAGAACTGTCTTTGCACAAAGTGTAATTTCTGAAGGAAAAAAAGTAATTTAAAAGCACTCGCGGCTATAATGAATTGTCGGTTCCCGGCAATACAGAGAAAAGTCATTGATAAAAAATTAAAAAATGCGTGGGGGTCCCCCCAAATTCAATTACCAGGCCCTTCAGGTCTGGTATGGATATTAAGGGGAACCCTGCATCAAATTTAAAAAAAAAATTACGTGGGGTTCCGCCCAAATATCCATACTAGACCCTCCAGCTCTGGTATGGATTTTAAGGGGAACTCCACCCCAAATTTAAAAAAAAATGGCGTGGAGTTCCCCCAAGAATCCATACCAGACCCTTTATCTGAGCACGCAACCTGGCAGGCCGCAGGAAAAGAGGGGGGGATGAGAGAGCACCCCCCCCTCCTAAACCGTACCAGGCCACATGCCCTCAACATGGGGAGGATGTCCCCATGTTGATGGGGACAAGAGCCTCATCCCCACAACCCTTGCCCGGTGGTTGTGGGGGTATGCGGGCAGGACGCTTATCGGAATCTGGAAGACCCCTTTAACAAAGGGGACCCCCAGATCCCAGCCCCCCCAATGTGAATTGGTAAGGGGTACATTGTACCCCTACCATTTCATTGAAAAAGTGTAAATTAAAAAAAAAAAAAAAGACAGACACCTTGGAAAAGTCAGGCAATGTTCTAGTCGAACATGAGTTCGACTCGAACTCGAAGTTCATCCCTAGTCAACAGTGTGGAATATGAAAGCCCTCATAGACTGGAGGTGATTAATTTGTCATCTTACTCGTTGAGTACGGCGGAATCAGAGTTGTTGAGTTTTGGCCTTAGTTTCTGTCCTAATGCATCATCCAATAGATTTGAGATCATCAAAGATCTCTACCTTTTCGCAAGGAAACTCACGTACAAATTCATGTTCGATAATGATAGATGCACAAATCAAGCCAATATTTCCCACCAGGAGATCTGGAAGGATTTCACTGTGGCGGACTTTCGGGCTCTTAAAAACCTTGTCCTTCTTGATGAGAGTGAGGGAACAGAAATACAGGAAGCTGTTCTTGAAACGGAGGAAGTAGTGGGCCAAAGGGTCCAAACGCTGCAATACCAAAATGATATCAAATCCCTTGGTGAAGCAGTAAAGAAAAAATCCACCCAATTCCTATCCCTACATACAAACTCCAATATTTGGGCCTTCTTGACCCAAACCATTAAGGATGTTGAATCATCTACTCTGTTAAAGTCGGTCGATCAAAATCTTAACCGAGCACAGAGACTGGCTTTGGATAGCCTCAGTAAAAACTCTCACCTGGTGATCAAGCACTCGGACAAGGGCGGAAATGTTGTGGTCATGAATGAACTTCACTATAGAAATATGTGTTGGGATATCCTCAAAAATCGAGCATGGTATATTCCCATTGGAAACTGCCATAACGAACCCTGGCTGAGATCTGTTCCTAGGGGACAGTTTGTCAGGATGAGACGAAACTGTACCTCTTTGGAAGATTACAGATCACAGACAGCCATATTGAAATCTAGGCTCTGTGAAAAGGGTTACGATGTAGAATCTCTTGAGACCTTAATTGAGGAAGTTGCCAATATTGATAGATCCCAATTATTGGAGGATCATCATAAAATAGAGAAAGAAAGACCTCAGATACCTTTCATAACTACTTTCTCTACACAGCACTTCGCAATTAAAAAAATCATTCAAAGACATTGGCATTTGTTAGGCAATGACCAAGTCATTAGCCAATTTTTACCATCTAAACCTCAAGTGATTTTTAGGGGAGTACCTTCCCTTCGTGATAGGGTGGCTCCCAATGTGGTTGACCCTCCTACAAGAAAGGTGTCTTTTTTCCAGAAGGGACTGTCAGGATATCATCAGTGTCGTAGATGCCAGGTTTGCACCTTTAATAAGAGCAAACTAAAGAAAACAGAATCTTTTCATTCCACCAGTACCTCTAAGGAGCACACGATAGAGCCATTCATTACTTGTAGTTCAACGGGTATTGTTTATTTGCTCCAGTGCCCTTGTGGACTCCAATATATTGGCAGGACCAAAAGGTCCATGCAGGTTAGACTAGGTGAGCATATCACGAATAGGGATGAGCTCGGTGTTCGAGTCGAACATACGTTCGACTCGAACATCGGCTGTTCGATCGTTCGCCGAACAACGAACGATTTGGGCCGTTCGCGCCTAATTCGCGGCTCACAATGCACTACGCCATCGCAGTGTCATCCAGGCGCTGTGATTGGCCAAGCATGCACTGTGACCCCGCATGCTTGGCCAATCACAGCGCCGGCAGCGAGGAGAGCAATGATTGGCCACAGGCAGGATGCCTGTGGCCAATTATTGCTGAGGGTGTTTAGTACACGCCCCACACTATAAAAGGCCGCCAGCACGGCGGCCTAGTGTAGTGTGTTCCGGAGCAGGGAAAGAGAAGTATAGGCAGGGACAGTGACATTTTTTTTTCTTGCTTAACCTGGATTCCTTTAGTTTAGGGAAAGAGAAGGATAGGTAGGGAGAGTGTCAGTCTGTTTTACTGTGCTAAACCTTGTTTGTAGGGACAGGGAAGGACAGTGAGGGAAATTCTCATTGTGCTATACTGTGCTAAAGCATTCATCATCAACCATCTTTAAAAAAACATTTTTTATAGGGACAGAAAACTATAGGTAGGGAGAGTGTCAGTGTGTTTTACTGTGCTAATCCTTGTTTGTAGGGACAGGGAAGGACAGTGAGGGAAATTCTCATTGTGCTATACTGTGCTAAAGCATTCATCATCAACCATCTTTAAAAAAACATTTTTTATAGGGACAGAAAACTATAGGTAGGGAGAGTGTCAGTGTGTTTTACTGTGCTAATCCTTGTTTGTAGGGACAGGGAAGGACAGTGAGGGAAATTCTCATTGTGCTATACTGTGCTAAAGCATTCATCATCAACCATCTTTAAAAAAAACATTTTTTATAGGGACAGAAAACTATAGGTAGGGAGAGTGTCAGTGTGTTTTACTGTGCTAATCCTTGTTTGTAGGGACAGGGAAGGACAGTGAGGGAAATTCTCATTGTGCTATACTGTGCTAAAGCATTCATCATCAACCATCTTTAAAAAAACATTTTTTATAGGGACAGAAAACTATAGGTAGTGTGACAGCAGGAAGGTAAAGTCACCTGGTTGCATCCAGGGGGGTAGATATATTTCGCCCAGATTCAGGCTTTACGCCGACTTATACAACTAGGTGGAGAGTTGTATAAGCCCAGCTGAGGCTAGTGGGCTCATGGATGACTCATACCTCTAGGGAGAGTGTGGGGCGTCGTGCAGACAGGGAGTTGATGAGACCAGCTGAAGCTTGTCAGCTCATTTAGGCCTCTATAAGAACTCCCAGATTCATTAGGTGTTTGCTCATGCCTGGACCCAGACCTGTGTGGACTGTCTAGGGAGAGTGAACCCCTGTGCGGTGAGACAAAGCCTGTGTGGCTATTTGCTTGGACATTTAAAACCAGGGACTTAGGGACTAGGACAGCACTAGGCTGATCCCAGTTGTTAGTTAGGAAACCTGTATGTTTAGTCAGAGGTCAAGTTGACCAGGATTTATTTTATTTATGTTTCTTTTGCTTTGCTGTGTTTTGTCACTGTAAATAGAAAATAAACCGCACCTTTTTGATTTTGAAAACCACAACCTCCGTTTGCTGGGCCTGTTTTTGTGTGGGGAGCCCATCCCGGGGGTCACACACACCCGCTGCCGAGCTAACCCCCTCACAGTTGGTGGAGAACCAGTGGCAGTTTTTTTTTAAGCCAGCATGGAGGAGATACTGAAGCAGCTGGCTCTAGCAAATGCCAATCAACAGCAGACAAATGCAGGTTTGCAAAAGAGCCTTGCAGCTCATCAACAGAGCCTTGCAGCTCAACAACAGAACTTCGCAGCCCAGCAGCAAGCTCATCAACAGAGCCTTGCAGCCCAGCAGCAGACAAACGCAACTTTGCAACAGAGTCTGGAGGCTCAGCAACAAGCCCAGCAGCAATCTGAGGCCCGCTTCATAGACCTGTTGCAGAAGCAAGAGCAGAGACTACAACAACACATGGAAGCAGTAATGCAGCAACGTCCGCAGACCAGTGAGGAAAGCCGTCCCACTAATACCGCGTCCTTTGGGGTGAGTCGTTTATTGACAAAAATGACTGGAGAGGATGATCCAGAGGTATTTTTGACCACATTTGAAAGGACCGCTGAAAGAGAAAAGTGGCCTGAGGAGCAGTGGGCTGGACTGGTGGCTCCTCTGTTAACTGGTGAATCGCAGAAAGCTTACTATGACCTAGAGCCTAACCAAGCAAAAGACTATGTGATGCTAAAAGCTGAAATTTTGGCAAGGCTGGGTGTCACCCAGGCTGTCCGGGCTCAGCGTGTGCATAACTGGACTTTCCAGCTTGGAAAACCCCCCAGGTCTCAAATGTATGATCTCATTCACCTGAGCAGAAAGTGGCTACAGCCAGAGACTTTGTCCGCACCAAAGATTGTGGAACGTGTTGTAATGGATCGGTTTTTGAGAGCTCTTCCTACTGCCATCCAAAAGTGGGTAAGCCATGGAGACCCAGAGACGGCCGATGGTCTTGTGGATCGTGTGGAGAAATACTTGGCTACAGAGAACCTGACGGCCTCTTCCAGAGACACTCGGACTTTCCACCCTAAGACCAGACCATCCCCAGGGGCGGATAAGAGGATTCCAAGGGGTGAGGGTGGAGAGAGTGAGAGGGTGGGAGCTCTACCCCAAGTTTGGCGAGAACAGCCTGGGAAATCAGCGGCTCAAGAGGCGGCAAGAAGGATCGTTTGCTACCGCTGCCGGCAAGCGGGACATATTGCAGCCAATTGCCCGGTTGTGGAGGAACCCATGCAGTGTGACTTTCTGACGGGCAGACGTCAGTCGCTGTGTGCGACAGTCGCATGCACTGCCATTCGAGGAACTGAGAAACATTTATGCAAAATGTGTGTTAATGGTAGAAATGTTGTGGTATTGCTGGATTCAGGTAGCCTTGTGACCCTGATAAAGGCTGAGTTAGTTAAAACAGAGGTCTTTGGGAATAGCAAGGTAGCTGTTATTTGTGTGCATGGGGACACCCGAGAGTATCCAGTGACTACAGTGTGTTTCGAGACCCCCAAAGGTACCCTCTCTCATCCAGTGGGCTTAGTATCTCAGTTACCGCATGACGCCATTGTGGGAAGGGATTTTCCGAAGTTCTGGGAACTGTGGGATGATCCTGAGCCCCCCACTGGTGCCCCTATGTACCAGGAATGTGATAGCCAGAACTCCCCTGAGAGTGGTGAGGACTCTCCGGAATTTCCCTTATCAGTATTGGCAGGGGAGACTCAAGAAACTGGAGAGGAGCCCACCTCCTCAGACGAAAACCTACCGTCTGTGGAGTTTTCTGATCTTGAGGTTCACAGGGAAAACTTTGCCACAGAACAGTTGAAAGACCCCGCCCTAATAAAGGCACGGGAAAACGTAGTGAAAATAGATGGCGAGTTAGTGAACCCAGATAATACCTGCACTTACCCATACTTCAGCGTAGAGAAGGACCTACTGTATCGGGTGGCAAAAAGGGCAGAAGAAACCGTTGAGCAGCTTGTGGTGCCCAAACCTTACAGGAAGTTGGTGTTGGAGTTGGCCCATGGGCACATTCTTGGAGGTCATCTGGGGACAGAGAAAACCCGAGAGAGGGTATTACAGAGATTCTATTGGCCGGGGGTGATGAAGGACATAGAAAATTATTGTTCCTCCTGCCCTGTGTGTCAGAGGTCGGCCCTGATGCCACATTTCTGTAGCCCGCTGGTCCCTCTACCCATCATTGAGGTCCCGTTTGAGAGGATCGCCATGGATTTGGTAGGGCCTATAATCAAGTCCGCTAGGGGGCACCAGTACATATTAGTTATAATGGACTATGCCACCCGTTATCCAGAAGCGATCCCTCTCCGAAATACCTCGGCCAAAACCATAGCCAAAGAGCTATCTCTTGTGTTTAGCCGGGTGGGTATTTGTAAAGAACTGCTTACGGACCAAGGTACACCCTTTATGTCCCGGGTTATGAAGGAGCTGTGTAAATTGTTCAAAGTGACGCAATTACGTACATCTGTGTATCACCCCCAAACCGATGGGCTGGTTGAAAGATTCAACAAAACCCTAAAACAAATGTTGAAGAAAGTGGTGGATAGAGATGGAAAGGATTGGGACTGTCTACTTCCTTATCTGATGTTTGCTATTAGGGAGGTGCCCCAATCCTCTACGGGATTCTCCCCCTTTGAGTTACTGTATGGGAGACACCCAAGAGGGCTGTTGGATATTGCCAAGGAAACTTGGGAAAGTGAGAGTTCTCCCCACAGGAGTGTGATTGAGCATGTCGCCCTGATGCAAGACCGAATTGCACAGGTAATGCCCATCGTGAAGGAAAATTTGGCCCAAGCGCAGTTAGCACAGCAGAGAGTGTACAACCGTGGAGCCAAGACCCGTACCTTTTCCCCGGGGGATAGGATACTGGTACTTGTCCCTACGGTTGAAAGTAAATTCCTTGCCAAATGGCAAGGCCCCTATGAGATAATGGAAAAAGTGAGCGAAGTGAATTACAAGGTCAGACAACCAGGAAGGCGAAAGCCCGAACAGATCTATCACGTTAATCTGTTGAAAGCCTGGAGGGATAGAGAGTCCCTAGTCGCAGACACTTGGTCACCAGCTCAAACTGGTTGCGTGATTCCTGAGGTTGGAATAGCAGCCACCTTGTCACAACCCCAACAACAGGAGGTTAAGGAGTTTGTGCTTCGCAACAAGGAGGTATTCTCTGAGCTGCCGGGACAAACATCTGGGGTAGAGCATGACATCATTACCCCGCCCGGTGAAAGGGTGAAGTTAAAACCCTATCGGATCCCAGAGGCCCGACGGGAGGCAATACGGGAGGAAGTACAGAAAATGCTGAACTTAGGGGTGATAGAGGAGTCCCAAAGTGATTGGTCTAGTCCCATTGTGTTGGTGCCTAAACCGGATGGGAGCTGGCGATTTTGTAACGATTTTCGTCAGTTGAACAAAGTTACAAAATTTGACACCTACCCCATGCCACGTATAGATGAGTTGATCGACCGGCTGGGAACAGCCCGATACATGACGACTCTTGACCTCACAAAAGGGTATTGGCAAATCCCCCTGGCCAAGTCGGCCAAAGAGAAAACCGCATTTGTAACCCCAGACGGGGCGTTCCAATATAAAAGAATGCCGTTCGGGTTACAGAATGCGCCGGCCACATTCCAGCGGAAAATGGACCAGATGCTGAGGCCCCATCGGAAGTATGCTGCGGCTTACCTGGATGACGTAATTGTCCATAGCACAGATTGGGCCTCACATCTGCCAAAAGTGCAAGCAGTCCTGGACTCTGTTCGGGAAGCGGGGTTTACGGCTAACCCCAAGAAGTGTACCATTGGGCAGGAGGAGGCCAAATATCTTGGGTACACCATTGGGAGGGGAGTAATAAAACCCCAACTCAACAAAGTCGAGGCCATCCAGAGTTGGCCACGTCCCAACAGCAAGAAGCAGGTACGAGCCTTTCTGGGAATCGCTGGGTATTATCGGCGATTCATTCCCCACTTTGCTTCTAAGGCTGTGCCCCTAACCAACCTGACGAAGGGGAAAGGGTCGGTCATGATTAAATGGACCCCCGAGGCTGAGGCAGCATTCCAATTCTTGAAACAAGCCTTATGTAGCCAGCCAGTGTTGTACTCACCCGACTTCTCTAAAGACTTTGTCGTACAAAGTGATGCGTCAGATGTGGGGTTAGGAGCAGTATTGTCCCAGGTCTGGAACGGGGAAGAGCACCCAGTCATTTACCTCAGCAGGAAGTTGAAGTCCCATGAGGTAAATTACGCCACCGTTGAAAAGGAGTGTTTAGCGGTGAAGTGGGCTCTAGATTCCCTTCGGTACTACCTGCTAGGTAGGCACTTTGACATGGTTACGGATCACGCTCCGTTAAAGTGGATGGCTCAAAACAAGGAAACAAATAGAAGAGTGAATAGGTGGTTCCTGGCCCTCCAGGAATTCAACTTCACAGTAAAGCATCGCCCTGGCGTTCAAATGGGGAATGTGGATGCTTTGTCTCGAGTACATGAATGCCTGATTGCTGGTGTTCCAACCCCGAGGTTAAAACAAGAGGGGGGGGTATGTGACAGCAGGAAGGTAAAGTCACCTGGTTGCATCCAGGGGGGTAGATATATTTCGCCCAGATTCAGGCTTTACGCCGACTTATACAACTAGGTGGAGAGTTGTATAAGCCCAGCTGAGGCTAGTGGGCTCATGGATGACTCATACCTCTAGGGAGAGTGTGGGGCGTCGTGCAGACAGGGAGTTGATGAGACCAGCTGAAGCTTGTCAGCTCATTTAGGCCTCTATAAGAACTCCCAGATTCATTAGGTGTTTGCTCATGCCTGGACCCAGACCTGTGTGGACTGTCTAGGGAGAGTGAACCCCTGTGCGGTGAGACAAAGCCTGTGTGGCTATTTGCTTGGACATTTAAAACCAGGGACTTAGGGACTAGGACAGCACTAGGCTGATCCCAGTTGTTAGTTAGGAAACCTGTATGTTTAGTCAGAGGTCAAGTTGACCAGGATTTATTTTATTTATGTTTCTTTTGCTTTGCTGTGTTTTGTCACTGTAAATAGAAAATAAACCGCACCTTTTTGATTTTGAAAACCACAACCTCCGTTTGCTGGGCCTGTTTTTGTGTGGGGAGCCCATCCCGGGGGTCACACACACCCGCTGCCGAGCTAACCCCCTCACAGTAGGGAGAGTGTCAGTGTGTTTTACTGTGCTAATCCTTGTTTGTAGGGACAGGGAAGGACAGTGAGGGAAATTCTCATTGTGCTATACTGTGCTAAAGCATTCATCATCAACCATCTTTAAAAAAACATTTTTTATAGGGACAGAAAACTATAGGTAGGGAGAGTGTCAGTGTGTTTTACTGTGCTAATCCTTGTTTGTAGGGACAGGGAAGGACAGTGAGGGAAATTCTCATTGTGCTATACTGTGCTAAAGCATTCATCATCAACCATCTTTAAAAAAACATTTTTTATAGGGACAGAAAACTATAGGTAGGGAGAGTGTCAGTGTGTTTTACTGGGCTAATCCTTGTTTGTAGGGACAGGGAAGGACAGTGAGGGAAATTCTCATTGTGCTATACTGTGCTAAAGCATTCATCATCAACCATCTTTAAAAAAACATTTTTTATAGGGACAGAAAACTATAGGTTTGGAGAGTGTCAGTGTGTTTTACTGTGCTAATCCTTGTTTGTAGGGACAGGGAAGGACAGTGAGGGAAATTCTCATTGTGCTATACTGTGCTAAAGCATTCATCATCAACCATCTTTAAAAAAACATTTTTTATAGGGACAGAAAACTATAGGTAGGGAGAGTGTCAGTGTGTTTTACTGTGCTAATCCTTGTTTGCAGGGACAGGGAAGGACAGTGAGGGAAATTCTCATTGTGCTATACTGTGCTAAAGCATTCATCATCAACCATCTTTAAAAAAACATTTTTTATAGGGACAGAAAACTATAGGTAGGGAGAGTGTCAGTGTGTTTTACTGTGCTAATCCTTGTTTGTAGGGACAGGGAAGGACAGTGAGGGAAATTCTCATTGTGCTATACTGTGCTAAAGCATTCATCATCAACCATCTTTAAAAAAACATTTTTTATAGGGACAGAAAACTATAGGTAGGGAGAGTGTCAGTGTGTTTTACTGTGCTAATCCTTGTTTGTAGGGACAGGGAAGGACAGTGAGGGAAATTCTCATTGTGCTATACTGTGCTAAAGCATTCATCATCAACCATCTTTAAAAAAAAAAAATTATAGGGGCAGAAAACTATAGGTAGGGAGAGTGTCAGTGTGTTTTACTGTGCTAAACCTTGTTTGTAGGGACAGGGAAGGACAGTGAGGGAAATTCTCATTGTGCTATACTGTGCTAAAGCATTCATCATCAACCATCTTTAAAAAAACATTTTTTATAGGGACAGAAAACTATAGGTAGGGAGAGTGTCAGTGTGTTTTACTGTGCTAAACCTTGTTTGTAGGGACAGGGAAGGACAGTGAGGGAAATTCTCATTGTGCTATACTGTGCTAAAGCATTCATCATCAACCATCTTTAAAAAAACATTTTTTATAGGGACAGAAAACTATAGGTAGGGAGAGTGTCAGTGTGTTTTACTGTGCTAATCCTTGTTTGTAGGGACAGGGAAGGACAGTGAGGGAAATTCTCATTGTGCTATACTGTGCTAAAGCATTCATCATCAACCATCTTTAAAAAAACATTTTTTATAGGGACAGAAAACTATAGGTAGGGAGAGTGTCAGTGTGTTTTACTGTGCTAATCCTTGTTTGTAGGGACAGGGAAGGACAGTGAGGGAAATTCTCATTATGCTATACTGTGCTAAAGCATTCATCATCAACCATCTTTAAAAAAACATTTTTTATAGGGACAGAAAACTATAGCTAGGGAGAGTGTCAGTGTGTTTTACTGTGCTAATCCTTGTTTGTAGGGACAGGGAAGGACAGTGAGGGAAATTCTCATTGTGCTATACTGTGCTAAAGCATTCATCATCAACCATCTTTAAAAAAACATTTTTTATAGGGACAGAAAACTATAGGTAGGGAGAGTGTCAGTGTGTTTTACTGTGCTAATCCTTGTTTGTAGGGACAGGGAAGGACAGTGAGGGAAATTCTCATTGTGCTATACTGTGCTAAAGCATTCATCATCAACCATCTTTAAAAAAACATTTTTTATAGGGACAGAAAACTATAGGTAGGGAGAGTGTCAGTGTGTTTTACTGTGCTAATCCTTGTTTGTAGGGACAGGGAAGGACAGTGAGGGAAATTCTCATTATGCTATACTGTGCTAAAGCATTCATCATCAACCATCTTTAAAAAAACATTTTTTATAGGGACAGAAAACTATAGCTAGGGAGAGTGTCAGTGTGTTTTACTGTGCTAATCCTTGTTTGTAGGGACAGGGAAGGACAGTGAGGGAAATTCTCATTGTGCTATACTGTGCTAAAGCATTCATCATCAACCATCTTTAAAAAAACATTTTTTATAGGGACAGAAAACTATAGGTAGTGTGACAGCAGGAAGGTAAAGTCACCTGGTTGCATCCAGGGGGGTAGATATATTTCGCCCAGATTCAGGCTTTACGCCGACTTATACAACTAGGTGGAGAGTTGTATAAGCCCAGCTGAGGCTAGTGGGCTCATGGATGACTCATACCTCTAGGGAGAGTGTGGGGCGTCGTGCAGACAGGGAGTTGATGAGACCAGCTGAAGCTTGTCAGCTCATTTAGGCCTCTATAAGAACTCCCAGATTCATTAGGTGTTAGCTCATGCCTGGACCCAGACCTGTGTGGACTGTCTAGGGAGAGTGAACCCCTGTGCGGTGAGACAAAGCCTGTGTGGCTATTTGCTTGGACATTCAAAACCAGGGACTTAGGGACTAGGACAGCACTAGGCTGATCCCAGTTGTTAGTTAGGAAACCTGTATGTTTACTCAGAGGTCAAGTTGACCAGGATTTATTTTATTTATGTTTCTTTTGCTTTGCTGTGTTTTGTCACTGTAAATAGAAAATAAACCGCACCTTTTTGATTTTGAAAACCACAACCTCCGTTTGCTGGGCCTGTTTTTGTGTGGGGAGCCCATCCCGGGGGTCACACACACCCGCTGCCGAGCTAACCCCCTCACAGTTGGTGGAGAACCAGTGGCAGTTTTTTTTAAGCCAGCATGGAGGAGATACTGAAACAGCTGGCTCTAGCAAATGCCAATCAACAGCAGACAAATGCAGGTTTGCAAAGGAGCCTTGCAGCCCAGCAGCAAGCTCATCAACAGAGCCTTGCAGCCCAGCAGCAAGCTCACCAACAGAGTCTGGAAGCTCAGCAACAAGCCCAGCAGCAATCTGAGGCCCGCTTCATAGACCTGTTACAGAAGCAAGAGCAGAGACTACAACAAATGGAAGCAGTAATGCAGCAACGTCCGCAGACCAGTGAGGAAAGCCATCCCACTAATACCGCGTCCTTTGGGGTGAGTCGTTTATTGACAAAAATGACTGGAGAGGATGATCCAGAGGTATTTTTGACCACATTTGAAAGGACCGCTGAAAGAGAAAAGTGGCCTGAGGAGCAGTGGGCTGGACTGGTGGCTCCTCTGTTAACTGGTGAATCGCAGAAAGCTTACTATGACCTAGAGCCTAACCAAGCAAAAGACTATGTGATGCTAAAAGCTGAAATTTTGGCAAGGCTGGGTGTCACCCAGGCTGTCCGGGCTCAGCGTGTGCATAACTGGACTTTCCAGCTTGGAAAACCCCCCAGGTCTCAAATGTATGATCTCATTCACCTGAGCAGAAAGTGGCTACAGCCAGAGACTTTGTCCGCACCAAAGATTGTGGAACGTGTTGTAATGGATCGGTTTTTGAGAGCTCTTCCTACTGCCATCCAAAAGTGGGTAAGCCATGGAGACCCAGAGACGGCCGATGGTCTTGTGGATCGTGTGGAGAAATACTTGGCTACAGAGAACCTGACGGCCTCTTCCAGAGACACTCGGACTTTCCACCCTAAGACCAGACCATCCCCAGGGGCGGATAAGAGGATTCCAAGGGGTGAGGGTGGAGAGAGTGAGAGGGTGGGAGCTCTACCCCAAGTTTGGCGAGAACAGCCTGGGAAATCAGCGGCTCAAGAGGCGGCAAGAAGGATCGTTTGCTACCGCTGCCGGCAAGCGGGACATATTGCAGCCAATTGCCCGGTTGTGGAGGAACCCATGCAGTGTGACTTTCTGACGGGCAGACGTCAGTCGCTGTGTGCGACAGTCGCATGCACTGCCATTCGAGGAACTGAGAAACATTTATGCAAAATGTGTGTTAATGGTAGAAATGTTGTGGTATTGCTGGATTCAGGTAGCCTTGTGACCCTGATAAAGGCTGAATTAGTTAAAACAGAGGTCTCTGGGAATAGCAAGGTAGCTGTTATTTGTGTGCATGGGGACACCCGAGAGTATCCAGTGACTACAGTGTGTTTCGAGACCCCCAAAGGTACCCTCTCTCATCCAGTGGGGTTAGTATCTCAATTACCGCATGATGCCATTGTGGGAAGGGATTTTCCGAAGTTCTGGGAACTGTGGGATGATCCTGAGCCCCCCACTGGTGCCCCTATGTACCAGGAATGTGATAGCCAGAACTCCTCTGAGAGTGGTGAGGACTCTCCAGAATTTCCCTTGTCAGTATTGGCAGGGGAGACTCAAGAAACTGGAGAGGAGCCCACCTCCTCAGACGAAAACCTACCGTCTGTGGAGTTTTCTGATCTGGAGGTTCACAGGGAAAATTTTGCCACAGAACAGTTAAAAGACCCCGCCCTAATAAAGGCACGGGAAAACGTAGTGGAAATAGATGGCGAGTTAGTGAACCCAGATAATACCTGCACTTACCCATACTTCAGCGTAGAGAAGGACCTACTGTATCGGGTGGCAAAAAGGGCAGAAGAAACCGTTGAGCAGCTTGTGGTGCCCAAACCTTACAGGAAGTTGGTGTTGGAGTTGGCCCATGGGCACATTCTTGGAGGTCATCTGGGGACAGAGAAAACCCGAGAGAGGGTATTACAGAGATTCTATTGGCCTGGGGTGATGAAGGACATAGAAAATTATTGTTCCTCCTGCCCTGTGTGTCAGAGGTCGGCCCCGATGCCACATTTCCGTAGCCCGCTGGTCCCTCTACCCATCATTGAGGTCCCGTTTGAGAGAATCGCAATGGATTTGGTAGGTCCTATAATCAAGTCCGCTAGGGGGCACCAGTACATATTGGTTATAATGGACTATGCCACCCGTTATCCAGAAGCGATCCCTCTCAGAAATACCTCGGCCAAAACCATAGCCAAAGAGCTATCTCTTGTTTTTAGCCGGGTGGGTATTTGTAAAGAACTGCTTACGGACCAAGGTACACCCTTTATGTCCCGGGTTATGAAAGAGCTGTGTAAATTGTTCAAAGTGACGCAATTGCGTACATCTGTGTATCACCCCCAAACCGATGGGCTGGTTGAAAGATTCAACAAAACCCTAAAACAAATGTTGAAGAAAGTGGTGGATAGAGATGGAAAGGATTGGGACTGTCTACTTCCTTATTTGATGTTTGCTATTAGGGAGGTGCCCCAATCCTCTACGGGATTCTCCCCCTTTGAGTTACTGTATGGGAGACACCCAAGAGGGCTGTTGGATATTGCCAAGGAAACTTGGGAAAGTGAGAGTTCTCCCCACAGGAGTGTGATTGAGCATGTCGCACTGATGCAAGACCGAATTGCACAGGTAATGCCCATCGTGAAGGAACATTTGGCCCAAGCGCAGTTAGCACAGCAGAGAGTGTACAACCGTGGAGCCAAGACCCGTACCTTTTCCCCGGGGGATAGGATACTGGTACTTGTCCCTACGGTTGAAAGTAAATTCCTTGCCAAATGGCAAGGCCCCTATGAGATAATGGAAAAAGTGAGCGAAGTGAATTACAAGGTCAGACAACCAGGAAGGCGAAAGCCCGAACAGATCTATCACGTTAATCTGTTGAAAGCCTGGAGGGATAGAGAGTCCCTAGTCGCAGACACTTGGTCACCAGCTCAAACTGGTTGCGTGATTCCTGAGGTTGGAATAGCAGCCACCTTGTCACAACCCCAACAACAGGAGGTTAAGGAGTTTGTGCTTCGCAACAAGGAGGTATTCTCTGAGCTGCCGGGACAAACATCTGGGGTAGAGCATGACATCATTACCCCGCCCGGTGAAAGGGTGAAGTTAAAACCCTATCGGATCCCAGAGGCCCGACGGGAGGCAATACGGGAGGAAGTACAGAAAATGCTGAACTTAGGGGTGATAGAGGAGTCCCAAAGTGATTGGTCTAGTCCCATTGTGTTGGTGCCTAAACCGGATGGGAGCTGGCGATTTTGTAACGATTTTCGTCAGTTGAACAAAGTTACAAAATTTGACACCTACCCCATGCCACGTATAGATGAGTTGATCGACCGGCTGGGAACAGCCCGATACATGACGACTCTTGACCTCACAAAAGGGTATTGGCAAATCCCCCTGGCCAAGTCGGCCAAAGAGAAAACCGCATTTGTAACCCCAGACGGGGCGTTCCAATATAAAAGAATGCTGTTCGGGTTACAGAATGCGCCGGCCACATTCCAGCGGAAAATGGACCAGATGCTGAGGCCCCATCGGAAGTATGCTGCGGCTTACCTGGATGACGTAATTGTCCATAGCACAGATTGGGCCTCACATCTGCCAAAAGTGCAAGCAGTCCTGGACTCTGTTCGGAAAGCGGGGTTTACGGCTAACCCCAAGAAGTGTACCATTGGGCAGGAGGAGGCCAAATATCTTGGGTACACCATTGGGAGGGGAGTAATAAAACCCCAACTCAACAAAGTCGAGGCCATCCAGAGTTGGCCACGTCCCAACAGCAAGAAGCAGGTACGAGCCTTTCTGGGAATCGCTGGGTATTATCGGCGATTCATTCCCCACTTTGCTTCTAAGGCTGTGCCCCTAACCAACCTGACGAAGGGGAAAGGGTCGGTCATGATTAAATGGACCCCCGAGGCTGAGGCAGCATTCCAATTCTTGAAACAAGCCTTATGTAGCCAGCCAGTGTTGTACTCACCCGACTTCTCTAAAGACTTTGTCGTACAAAGTGATGCGTCAGATGTGGGGTTAGGAGCAGTATTGTCCCAGGTCTGGAACGGGGAAGAGCACCCAGTCATTTACCTCAGCAGGAAGTTGAAGTCCCATGAGGTAAATTACGCCACCGTTGAAAAGGAGTGTTTAGCGGTGAAGTGGGCTCTAGATTCCCTTCGGTACTACCTGCTAGGTAGGCACTTTGACATGGTTACGGATCACGCTCCGTTAAAGTGGATGGCTCAAAACAAGGAAACAAATAGAAGAGTGAATAGGTGGTTCCTGGCCCTCCAGGAATTCAACTTCACAGTAAAGCATCGCCCTGGCGTTCAAATGGGGAATGTGGATGCTTTGTCTCGAGTACATGAATGCCTGATTGCTGGTGTTCCAACCCCGAGGTTAAAACAAGAGGGGGGGGTATGTGACAGCAGGAAGGTAAAGTCACCTGGTTGCATCCAGGGGGGTAGATATATTTCGCCCAGATTCAGGCTTTACGCCGACTTATACAACTAGGTGGAGAGTTGTATAAGCCCAGCTGAGGCTAGTGGGCTCATGGATGACTCATACCTCTAGGGAGAGTGTGGGGCGTCGTGCAGACAGGGAGTTGATGAGACCAGCTGAAGCTTGTCAGCTCATTTAGGCCTCTATAAGAACTCCCAGATTCATTAGGTGTTAGCTCATGCCTGGACCCAGACCTGTGTGGACTGTCTAGGGAGAGTGAACCCCTGTGCGGTGAGACAAAGCCTGTGTGGCTATTTGCTTGGACATTCAAAACCAGGGACTTAGGGACTAGGACAGCACTAGGCTGATCCCAGTTGTTAGTTAGGAAACCTGTATGTTTACTCAGAGGTCAAGTTGACCAGGATTTATTTTATTTATGTTTCTTTTGCTTTGCTGTGTTTTGTCACTGTAAATAGAAAATAAACCGCACCTTTTTGATTTTGAAAACCACAACCTCCGTTTGCTGGGCCTGTTTTTGTGTGGGGAGCCCATCCCGGGGGTCACACACACCCGCTGCCGAGCTAACCCCCTCACAGTAGGGAGAGTGTCAGTGTGTTTTACTGTGCTAATCCTTGTTTGTAGGGACAGGGAAGGACAGTGAGGGAAATTCTCATTGTGCTATACTGTGCTAAAGCATTCCTCATCAACCATCTTTGAAATCCTTGTTTTTTGGACAGTCAGGGAAATTGTCATTGTGCTATTCTGTGCGAAAGCAATCATCCTCAACCATATTTAGAAATCCTTTAGTAAAGGGACAGAGAAGGACACCTGAAGGTAGCCCTTATTGCTTTTTTACCATCTCCCTGCAGGCCATCCATTAGAATGTCTGGAAGGCAAACAAGGAGAGGCAGACAGTCAGGAGGCAATAAAAGAGGGCAAGCAGGCTCTGTGTCTGGGGGCAACAGTGCTGGTCGTGGACGCGGTGCATTGTCATCAGCACATGGCCATGGGACACGCTTGTCCTTCTTTTCGGCAGCTGGACATGTTGAGCCACATCATGCCGAAGACTTGGTAGAGTGGATGACCAAGCCCTCCTCCTCCTCCTCATCCTCTCTCACCCAGGCTCAGGGTACTGGCAAAGCAGCTGCCAAAGCGTCCTCTTCCCTGGTATCAATGTCAGACTCATCATCAGTCACTCCTTCCCTAGACCCACCATGTCCTCCTCCTGAGGAGTCCCCCGAACTGTTTGAGCACAGTGTTGGGTACATGCTCCAGGAGGATGCCCAGCGTTTCGAAGGGTCTGATGATGAAACCCAGCTAGAGGAAGGCAGTAGCGTGAGAGCAGACAGAGGGGATGCTCAAGAAGGACACCAATCTGGCAGTCATGTTCCAGCAGCTGCAGCATACTGCCAGATTGGCTCCAGTGATGAGGAGGGAGGGGATGATGAGGTCACTGACTCCACGTGGGTGCCTAATAGGAGAGAGGAGGAGGATGAGGAGGAGGCACATCTCCAACGAGGCAGGATGCCCTTTGGTGGCCAGCGTAAGGGCAGTACACAGACGGAATCACACCGCAGAGCTCCGCCTGTGCAAGGCGCTGCCTCTGCCCGTCATTCAAAAAGTTCTTTGGTGTGGGCCTTTTTTGAGGCTAGTGCATCAGATCGCACAGCTGCTGTTTGCAACATATGTCTCAAGCGTATATCGCGTGGCCAAAACATCAGCCGCTTGGGTACCACATGCCTGACCAGACATATGTTGACCTGCCATGCAGCTCGTTGGCAAGCCTACCTCAAAGACCCACACCAAAGAACAAAGCGGACCTCTCCTTGCACCGCATCAGCTGGGATCTCCAACCCCACTATAACTTCAGTCCTCTCTGAAACATGCACTGAGAGGAATGAAGGTGTAGAATTAGGTGTGTCACAGCCAAGTACTTGCAGCCACTCTGCTAGCAGTACACCGACGTCCGATTCTAGCAGGCAAATTTCCCTGCCCCAGCTGCTGGACCGTCGAAAGAAGTTCACTCCCAGCCATCCACATGCCCAGCGGTTGAATGCTAGCTTGGCTAAATTGCTAGCGCTTCAACTGCTGCCTTTTCAGTTGGTAGACTCGGCCCCCTTCCGTGAGTTTGTGCAATGTGCGGTTCCTCAGTGGCAGGTTCCCAAATGCCACTTTTTCTCACGGAAGGCTATTCCGGCTCTCTACCGGCATGTGGAAGGCAATGTCTTGGCCTCGCTGGACAGGGCGGTCAGCGGTAAGGTGCATATTACCGCTGACTCATGGTCCAGCAGGCATGGACAGGGACGTTACCTTTCTTTCACGGCCCATTGGGTCACTCTTTTGGCAGCTGGGAAGGATGCAGGACAAGGTGCAGTAGTGTTGGAGGTTGTTCCACCGCCACGCCTCCAAAATGCTACTACTGGTTGTGACACACCTCTCTCCTCCACCCCCTCCTCTTCTTCTTCCTCCATGGCCTCTTCCTGTGCTTTGTCCTCTGAACCAGCGGTGCTCCGTAGCCGTTCAAGGGGCTACGCAAGTACGCAGGCAAAAAGATGCCATGCCGTGCTTGCGCTGGTGTGTTTGGGGGACAGAAGCCACACTGGGGCAGAGGTCCTGTCTGCTCTGCAGGGCCAGGCCGATAGGTGGTTGACGCCACGCCAGCTTAAGCCAGGAATGGTGGTTTGCGACAATGGCACCAACCTCCTCTCCGCCCTCCGACAGGGACAACTGACCCATGTGCCCTGTGTGGCTCACGTCCTTAACCTGGTGGTGCAGCGGTTCTTGGGCAGGTACCCGGGCTTACAGGATGTCCTGAGGCAGGCCAGGAAAGTCTGTGTGCATTTCCGCAGATCTTATAATGCCAGTGCTCGCCTGGCTGAGCTGCAAAAGGAGTTGAACCTGCCCAAGAACCGCCTTATATGTGACATGCCCACCAGGTGGAACTCAACGCTGGCCATGCTGCAGCGGCTGCACACGCAGCAGAGGGCCATCAATGAGTACCTGTGCGACTACGGCACCAGGACAGGGTCAGGGGAGCGTGTTTTTTTTTCTCCACGCCAGTGGGGCATGATCAGGGATGCATGCACTGTCCTGGCACCATTTGAGAAGGCCACGAGGATGGTGAGCAGTGACAGTGCATGCATCAGTGACACTGTACCTCTTGTCCACCTGTTGGAGCACACGCTGCGTGGAATAATGGACAGGGCACTTGAGGCAGAACAGAGGCAGGAAGAGGAGGACTTCCTTGCCTCTCAAGGCCCCCTTTACCCAGACAGTGTTCCTTCTGTCCCACCCATCGCACAGGAAGAGGAGGAGGAGGAGGATTGTGTCAGCATGGAGGTGGAGGCTGGCACTCAGCATCATCAGCAGCAGTCTTTTAGGGATGATTTACAGTCCCAAGAAACCAGTGGACTTGTACGTGGCTGGGAGGAGGTGGCTGCGGATCATGTCGTCCTTAGTGACCCAGAGGACTCCGGACCGAATGCCTCAGCTAACCTACGCTGCATGGCCTCCCTGATCCTGCAAAGTCTGCGGAAGGATCCTCGTATTCTTCGGATCAAGGAGAGGGACCATTACTGGCTGGCCACTCTCCTTGATCCACGGTACAAGGGTAAGGTTGCGGACCTTATGTTACCGTCACAGAGGGAGCAGAGGATGAGACAACTCCGGGAGGCCTTGCAGAAAGGTCTGTGCAACGCGTTCCCAGAGACTGGGAGGTTACAAACTCCTGGTCCTGGACAACGAGTTGCTGAGGCTTCGGCCAGTCAAAGAAGGAGCGGTGGGGAAGGTGGCCGTCTGACCGATGCGTTCAGACAATTCTTTAGTCCGCAGCCCCAAAGTATGATCGGTTCCAGCAACCATCGCCAGCGTCTGATAAACATGGTGCAGGAATATCTAGGGGCAAGGTCAGACTTGGACACCTTCCCCACCGAAAATCCTCTGGCTTACTGGGTCTTGAGGATGGATCACTGGCCAGAGCTTGCACAGTATGCAATTGAGCTACTGGCCTGTCCTGCATCCAGCGTTCTTTCGGAACGCACATTCAGTGCTGCTGGAGGATTTGTCACGGATCACAGGGTGCGCCTGTCCACCGACTCGGTTGATCGACTGACTTTCATCAAGATGAACCAGTCTTGGATCACCACCAGCTACCACACACCTGATGCTGATATAACAGACTAATTGATTTTAACATGTCACATCCCTTCAAGACTGATGCTGATGCTGAGTGCCTGTGCTGTTATGTTGACTGGCTATCCTCCTCCTCCGAGTCCTCAATGATACGATTAATGATGATAGCTTGGAAGATCATTTTTGTTTATGGGTGCCTAAGGCCCAATTTTTCAGCCCCTGTTTAACAGGGGCGTGTAATTACAATTTTTGAAGCAATACTTTGCAACAGGGCTCATTGCTGTGCTCCAAGTACAGTATCTGTGAGGGGCTGGAGTGTTGTGCCACCAGTGCCTAAGGCCCAATTTTTCAGCCCCTGTTTAACAGGGGCGTGTCATTACAATTTTTGAAGCAATACTTTGCAACAGGGCTCATTGCTGTGCTCCAAGTACAGTATCTGTGAGGGGTTGCAGTGTTGTGCCACCAGTGCCTAAGGCCCAATTTTTCAGCCCCTGTTCAACAGGGGCATGTAATTACAATTCTTGATCTAATAATTCACAGCAGGGCCCATTGCTGCACCCACCAAGAGTAACTCTGAGGGCTTACAGTGTTGTGGCAACGCCACCACCACCACCACCACGAAAGGCCCAATTTTTCAGCCCCTGTTCAAAAGGGGCATGTAATTACAATTCTTGATCTAATAATTCACAGCAGGGCCCATTCCTGCACCCACCAAGAGTAACTGTCAGGGCTTACAGTGTTGTGGCACCAGCACCACCATCAAAGGCCCAATTTTTACTACCACTGTTCAACAATTATATGTAATTACAATTCCTGATATAATAGTTGACAGCAGGGCGTTCCAGCACCAACCAAGAGTAACTGTGAGTGCTTACAGTGTTGTGCCAACACCAACAACTAAGGGGCCTATTTCTGCAGAGTATATACGGCAGGTCCCTACTTTCAAACATCCAACTTACAAACGACTCCTACTTGCAAACGCAAGAAGACAACAGGAAGTGAGAGGAAATCTACCCCTAGGAAGGAAAATTCTCTCCTGTAAGAATTAATATGGGAGAAAGGTGTCTCCTCTGTACTGATGCTTTATCACCAATCCTTGTTTCAAGAAAAACACCACATTTCAAAAACAGTTGTCATTGGGACGGAAAGTGAGGTGAAATGTTCTGAACAGGGGCACAGACAGCAAAACAAATGTTACAGGGGTGATAACCCTTACCTATGTTTTCCAAAAAGTTTAAAAATAGATTTTTGGGCTGGAGCTACACTTAAACAATGTACCTGTTCAAAATTACAAACACATTCTACATAAGAACAAACCTACAGTCCCTGTCTTGTATGCACCGCCTGTATACGGCTGTTCAGAGTATATAGGGCCTTTTTTATTTTGTGTGCGGTGTTCCCCTTAATATCCATACAAGACCCAAAGGGGCTGGTAATGGGCTGGGGTAGGGGGGGGGGGTCATGGGGTAGCTATGCCATTTTTCTTAAAGATTTTCATCCATATTACCGGGACCAGACATTACATTAAAGCCGCAAGCAGTTTTAAATTGCTTTTTTTTCCTTTAGAAGTGTCATTTTGTGCAGGGACAGTTCTAAACACGGGAAACACGTGGCACTTCACAGGCATACTTTAGACACCCCCCAGGTACGATATTTAAAGGAATATTTGACTTTTTTTTTTTCACTTTATGCATCATTAAAATGACTGCTCCCGAAAAACGACCGTTTTTAAAACTTCTTTTTGCATTGATACATGTCCCCTGGTGCAGAACCCGGGTTCCCAAACCCTTTTTAGGACAATAACATGCATAATAGTCGTTATAATTAGCACTTTAGAATTTGAACGTTCGCATCCATTGTATTTAATAGGGTTCTAATGTTCGTACGAACTTTCGGTCCGTTCGCGGGTTCTGGTGCGAACCGAACCCGGGGGTGTTCGGCTCATCACTAATCACGAACATCAAAACGGGTTTTCAAAACCATTCTGTTTCGAAACATTACGAAACTCACCACGATCGTAACCCAGCTAACACCCTTTTTCTGGGGATTGATAAATTTGAGCCCCACTGGAGGGGTAGTTTATTAGTTAGGGAGCTGTCCAGGCTTGAGATGGCCTGGATATATCGAGTACGATTCTATAGCCCTTATGGCCTTAACATTGACACTGATGTCAATGCGTTCATTGAGAATGGTTAATTGAGAATCTTTGCTTATCTCTTGTTTATGTAGATAGTCCAGTTCAATGAGGCAATATGTAAACCAGCACTGAATTCTGGGTAAACCTCTGGTAAATCCAACTTAGTACCTGTTCGAACCTTTGATGTGACTTTTTATGTCACTTTGGATCCCTTGATATGTGATCCGGAATTTATTCCAAACCAAAACTACATGTTGTCTTATCATTTTTGATTGTAGGTATTGGATAGTTTGTCTAGATGGATCTTGGGTCCACCTCCATTCCCCTTTTTTTCTTCCTTTTTTTTGGTTTTCCTTGGGCACAATGGTATCATTATCAGGATGCATTACCATTGGCCTACCAGCGGGTGGCACAATGGGACATTGCGTCTCTTGCTCCCAAGTTATGTCAGCACCTCCAAGCTGACGTAGTTCCAACATATTCACTAAACTATTTTGTATTCTATTTGTGGTCTAGTATTTTATAATTGCCCACTCTTATGTCCAATGCTGGGACATTGTGGTAAACACATTACTCAGCATTTATACATGCTTAATTTATAGTATGTTTTTTATATCCAGTTTATTTCTGGTTGGGTAACATGTGTTTATGAACAATGTGTCTATAGGTGGAATATCTGCCGTTCCACCAACTGACATCACTAACGTTACTCATAGCCTTTCCATTATTATGACAATGTAATCACCAATTGCCGTTTTAATAGATGCCATTGTGCATTTAGTGTTTTTCTTAATTTATTTATTTTATTATCCTCTATCCATGGCATCCTTTCAGGTTTTGTCTTTAGGGTAACGATTATATTATATACAATCAATTTGATTGCAGCCTTTATGACTGCATTTATGCTGAAGTGCTAGTGTTGGTCTCACCAGCAATATGGTGAGAGCGGCGAAGTATGGGCAACTTTCTACTTTCAAAGATGGTGGATTGATACAAGGGTTTCCTGGAGCTCAGAGCTGGGCGTGCCTTTTTTGTCATATGTTAGATATATAGCGGTGAGTCAGCACGCCGCTCGTGCCCCTGGAAGACGTCATCTTTGACGAAACGACGTAGGGAGGAGCGGCGTGCTGACGTCACCGATGAATACAACGCTATCTCGGAAGGAATGAGCGGATAGCAAGAGCCGGCCGGCTTGAGACATTTTAAATGCTTTTATCTTACATCGATATTGTAAGTGTATTTTTTCTTTCTTCTTTTATTAAATTCCATTGCATACTTCACTATTTTGGCCCTTATGTCTTTTCGGAATCATACTCCCGGGAGTTATATTAGGGTGCCAGAGTGTTGAGGAAGGCTACATCCTGTATGCTGGTCTGCAGTTGAAAGACCCTTGGCGGGGGAATTAAGCCACAAGCGGTTGTGATCTCTTCCATTGAGATCCATTTGAGCTGGTAAGCGGATCTGATATTTGAGGTGGAGGATCTCTGTCTTTACCATCACTGCACTTTTTTCTTGGGTGTTTAAGAGTGTGGAGTCACGATTATCTACCTGCATGAAACAGCTGCATGCCATAGTGCCATCGTGGAACGTTCATTTATGGTTTCTCTTGTTTTTCATTATCACATTGTGGACATTGTATGGAAGATCCCAGACTGCCACATACCATTTTATTTTTTCATCGGACAATTTTGGTCATTGTTCACAACACTTCATGTATTTTGCATTGGTTCACTCCAATAAGGTAGCATTGCATACAATCTATGTGTTGTTAGTTTTGCAGCGCAACTGCATTTTTCTTATTATTTGCTTTTGTGTGTATCCACATTTACAGTTGCAGCAGCGGTTATTCAATTCAATTTATCTTTTTAGTTCAATTATTTACTTCAGACATGCACAGTAGTTTCCTTTGCTATAAACCTATATCCAAAGACATCGTAGTGAAGTTCAACCAACACTATAATGACACCATTCAATCCGCCTTTGCCGATGGCTTGATCACCAGGGAGATCTTTGAGGGTATACAGGTTCCATACCCTAGAACCCCAACGTTCTACTCGCTTCCCAAAACCCATAAGAATAATAATAAAAAAAAAAAACAGGACGTCCTATAGTCTCTGGCGTAGGATCTAAAACAGAGAGAGCCAGTAAGTTTGTGGACGAATACTTATGCCCACATGTCACCACACTGCCTTCATACATCCAGGACACTCCAGACCTTTTGAGAAGTCTGGATGGCCTGAATGTCCCTCCGGGTTGTCTCCTAGTTTCTATTGATGTCGAAGCCTTACACTCGTCCATCCCGCATGCACGCGGAATGGAGGTCATTGCGCAATTTTTGAGGGAAAGAGGCCCTAAATCCACTGACCTCAATAGATTTGTACTACACTTACTGTCCCACATTTTTACCAAAAATGTATTTTCTTTCGACGGGTCCCTCCTCCTCCAGGTACAGGGGGTCGCAATGGGTATGTGCTGCGCACTTTCCTACGCGAACATGTACCTGGGGGGGTGGGAGCGGGATTTGTTCTCAAATGAGGAATGCTGCAATCTTTTTTCTTTTGTTTTAGGATGGTTCTGATATATCGATGATATATTGTTATTATGGGCGAGGTCACACAAGGCACTACATGAGTTTATGCGAATATTGAGTCAGAATGACTACAATTTGAAATTCACTATGCAATCAAGTTCTACCACAATTGCATACTTGGATATATCTATCTCCATCACTAAAGATGGAACGATAGAGACATCACTTTATCGCAAACCTACGGCAGGGAATACTATTCTGCATGCTGCAAGTGCCCACCCCCACTCATTAATTCAGAGTATTCAGTTTGGGCAATATTTGTGCCTAAGGCGCAATTGCTCCAACGATGACAACTTCAAACAAGAGACAGACCTTTTATATGAACGTTTATATATTAGAGGGTACAGTAAGAATTGTCTTAAAAAGGTTTTTAACCACTTCAATACAGGGCTTTTTGTACCTATTCAATACCGGGCCTATTTTGGCACTTCTCTCCTACATGTACAAATCATCATTCTTTTGCTAGAAAATTACTCAGAACCCCCAAACATTATACATGTTTTTTTAGCAGACACCCTAGGGAATAAAATGACGGTCATTGCAACATTTTTTCTTGCACAATATTTACGCAATAATTTTTCAAACGTCTTTTTTTTAAAAAAAAAATGGTTTCATGAATTAAAAAATAACAAAACAGTAAAGTTAGCCCAATTTTTGGGGAAAATATGAAAGATAATGTTACGCCGAGTAAATAGATACCTAACATGTCACGCTTTAAAATTGCGCACACTCATGGAATGGCGCCAAACTTCGGTACTTAAAAATCTCCATAGGCGACGCTTTAATTTTTTTTACAGGTTACCAGGTTAGAATTACAGAGGAGGTCTAGTTCTAGAATTGTTGCACGCGCTCTAACGCACGCGGCAATACCTCACATACGTGGTTTGAACGGCGTTTACATATGTGGGCGACTTACGTGTGCATTCGCTTCTGATCGCGAGCTACCGGGGACAGGGGCGTTTTAATTTTTTTTTTTTATTTATTTATTTATTTTACTTATTTACGGTATTTATTTTTTTACAATGATTTTACTTTTTTTTTTTTTTTTGATCACTTTTATTCCTATTACAAGGAATGTAAACATCCCTTGTAATAGGAATGTGTGTGACAGGTTCTCTTTATTGAGAGATGCGGGGTCAATAAGACCCCACATCTCTCCTCCAGGCTGGAAAGCATGAGATCAGTGAAAATTTTTTCACTGATTTCATACTTACAGCCGCAATGGCGGCTTTGTTTACATTTGAGACCCGGGCGTGACGTCATCACATCGCGCCCGGGCCTCCAACGATCATAGAGATGACTGGTGACCATCTGGTCACCAGTCAGCTCTATGCTCATCACGTGACTCCACCAACGATGCCGGAAGATTCGCTCCGGGTCCCCGATCGCACGGGGGAGCCCGGAGAAGCACCGGATGGCGGCGGGAGGGGACACCTATAAGAACGATAAGAACGATCAAGCGGCGGAACCGCCGCTATGATTGTTCTTATGGTGCACAGAATCGCCGGCACTTCAAAAGGATATCTGAATGATGCCTCTAGCTGCAGGCATCATTCAGATATCCCCCTACAAAGCCAAGGACGTCATATGACGTCCACCCAGGATGGGAGATCCCATCTGTGGACGTCATTTGTCTATGGCTGGGTAGCTAAGTGGTTAAAAAAGCCCAAACCAAACCTAGAAGTACTATCCTCTCTAGAATTCCCAAAAAGCCAACCTCAATTATAGTAAGATTTATCACTACCTATTCGGACCAACATGCAAAAATTAGATCCATTATCCAAAGTCATTGGCACATCCTATCAGCAGACCCCATAATTACCAAATACATAGGTCCAAATCCCGAAATTACTTTTCGTCGATCAGGATCCTTCAGGGATCGTCTAGTACAAAGCAAATACTGTAAAACAGAAGCTAAACCCTGTGAACCTTTAGGGCTTTTCAAATGTGGCCATTGCGATTTTTGTGAGTTACTTATTGAAGGACCTTCGATACCCCTTCCCAATGGCCATGTTCACTCCTTGAGACACCACATCACGTGTCAAACCAAAGGAGTGATCTACATCATATTCTGTCGATGTGGATCATTCTACGTCGGGAAGACTATCAGGCCTTTTTGGAAACGAATAAAGGACCATGTCTACTATGCCACGAGTGGACTACTCAATACTACCATTGGTCACCATGTGGCCTTTAAACATAAGTATGAACCCCAGGTTTTCAAATTTGCCGCCCTTGACAGGGTCTTTGAGGATCCCCGGGGCGACAACTTTGACCAAAAGGTCCTACAACATGAGACCCAGTAGATCTATAACCTTCGGGCGACAACTTACCCAGGTCTCAATGACATGTTCAGTTTTAAGCCTTTTTTGTAAATCTGACTAGGATATCATAAGAGGATAGAACATGAATCAGAGAAGGCCCAGTTTATCTCACTTTATCTATACCGTTTGTTGTTTTGCCCTTTTTTGAAGTTTAATTTTTTCCTGCTTTTAATTCTTCATTGATGATAGGAATATAACCTATTAATTTCCCATAGATATATATATGTGTTGTTACACCTTGGCCTCTAATAAGCCATGATACAATATGGGACTGGAAGGTAATTTAATTAATTTATATTTTACAATGTACTGAGATATACTTATTTTGACTATATGATTAGTTATCGAATTTATTCTACAATAGAATGCTTTTTGAGCTAAATATGCATGAATACAAATACAACTTTTTCAGTGTTCTTTATTCTTTTAACTGTTTTTGGCATGTGTTCACTGCTCTATATACAATCCGACTGCATCCTACACATATTCTCCTTAAGAGACCTCTATTATCCATATAGGTGGGTCTGCCATCTTGTGGTTCCTTTTGGTATTATCTGCCCTCTATGGCCGTTCTATGCCTGCATATTGGGTCCGGCTTGTTTTCCGGACTGGTGGTCAGCCATAGGCATTTACATATGTGCTAAGTGTAGGGCTGTTTTTTCTCTATCACTGTCCAGGGCGTCTGCGCGTCTTCAAAGTCTGTCCTACCTGTTGGACGCTTACACGGTCTTTGCCGCACACGTCAGCATGTTTACATACTGCTCTCGGCGCTGGGCTATGACGTCATATGCCCACGTCGTATTTTCGCACGCTGTTTTCCCGCGCCCGCACACACATTTAAACGCTGCATCCTGATCCCGACCCTGTGCACAGCGGTTAGCTGTCTCCTGGGGGCATACTTGATACATCTACTGGCATCTGTAAGTACACTTCTTGTTATTTTACTTTCTGCGGGTCTCCATTCAGTACCTTTGCCATCCTCACCAGTGGCTCTCTCACTATGTATCCCCTCAGATCCTACCTGGATTCATTATAAGGCGGGTTCTCGTTATATCTAATTTTCTCCTTATTGGATTGCTGGTTGCTCTATCTGACGTCTATGTACCTCGAGCACCCTGTACCAGGGATGTCTGCCCCCACTGTGTGATGCATGCATTCCAGTAGGTATTCTGTTTTTCCTTAAACAAACATTTCTATATTCATCCTTTATGGGATTCATATGTTGCCATCCCTTTTCTTTTATTTATTTCATATTTTCAGAAATACTAGTGATATGCTCATTGCTGCCTAATCAATGGTTTTTCCCATAGTGGACACTCTCCACACTGGAAGCAACTGCATGTCCACACTTAGCCTTTAAACAGGTGGGGATCTGCATCTACATATGCAATGACATTTTCTGCCATCTGCATACATACTGTATTTATTGGCGTATAACACTCACTTTTTTACCCTGAAAATAGAGGGTAAACTGTGCCTGCGTGTTATACGCAGGGGGCTGTGGAAAGTTTTTTTCCTGAAACTTCCCCTCTAAAGCCCCGTACACACGATCGGATAACCTATGGATTTTCGTCCGATGGATTTGACCATCGGAAATCCGATGAAACTGTTTTTCATCAGTCTTGGCCACACACCATCAGTCAAAAAACCGACGGCAAGAAAACGACGGCACGTTCAAAACGTACGACGCGCTATAAAAGGGCCGAACAAATCTAATGGCGCCACCCCTTGGGCTGCTTTTGCTGATTTCGTGTTTTCGCGTGTTAGTAAAAGTTTGGTGAGAGCCGATTCGCGCTTTTCAGTCTCCGTGCTTTGCAGATCATTTCCTGGTGTTCAGTTTGTGCTTGTGGGTTTGTATTTGTGATTCAGTGCGTGCAGTCAGGTCGTTACTGCCTTGCATTGCCTTCTTGGCCGTTCGTTTACTGTTTATCAGATCGTTCTTTTCAGATCTTGCTGTTCCACGGTGCATTCTGTTTGAGTGCGTTCTGACCAGCCGACCGGTTTAAAACCATGTTTGAAGTGCGTTCTCATTCTCGAGCTCGTGCTGGCTTTGGGCTTGGTGTTGCAGTTAACACTGTAACCCGAGTTCAGTCTGTGAACAGGGTGAGGAGGAGTTCATGGATTAAGAATTGGTTGCTCCAGCGGGACCAATTCTCTCATATGCCTCTGCTGCGGGAAATCCATGAGAATAACCCTGATGATTTCAGGAATTATCTCAGGATGACGGACCCCGTATTTCACCGTCTGTTGGATTTGCTGTCCCCCTATATCACGAGGCAGGACACTGTGATGCGCCAGGCCATCACTGCCGAGCAGAGGCTTATTGCCACGTTGAGATACCTGGCGACTGGGAGAAGCTTGCAGGACCTCAAGTTCTCAACAGGCATCTCCCCCTAGGCTCTCGGGATCATTATCCCTGAGACGTGTTCAGCCATCATTCAGGTCCTGCAGAAGGACTATATGAAGGTAATTTTGCTCCTTTAACCTCACATTATATATTTTGATTGTTTTTGAATCTTCTCTTTTTTTTTCCTCCTAACACAAATATGCCTGTTTGTAATATCCTGGTAATGTCCCCATTTTCACCATGCCTTTTTTTACCTGTAAAGCCCTTTTTGGGCCCTACATGCCTATTTCCCTTCACTAACCTCTCCAGCATGCTATCGTGGGCGCAAACCCAGCTAGCCTTCTATTTTCCTTTTCATTTTTGGGGGGTCATAGCCCTCGTAGTTTGACAACCCTCCCTCCCCCCCCCCTAAAGATGTTAAAAAAATTTTAGTTCTCAATCAAGCTCAGCAGAGTGGTAGAGCGTTTTTTTGGATCCCCCACAATCACCTTAGCCCCCCCCCCCTTAGATTATTTTAGAATGTCCACTCAGCGGGGTGAGGCATCTGCTAAGTGGGCCTTTGTTTATTGGTCGGAAAAACTCCCTTAAATAATAATGTTAGAATGATGTTGGTCACAAATGTTTTTGTGTGTAATCTGCTTGCACTGTAAACCTAAACCGTACTAATGTCTTCTTTTTTGTTTGACTCCACAGTTCCCTAGCACACCACAGGAATGGCTGACTGTGGCCTCCCAATTTGCCCAGCGGTGGGATTTCCCCAACTGCGGAGGGGCAATTGATGGGAAGCACGTTCACATAGTGCCGCCACCCCGTTCGGGGTTATCCTATTTCAACTATAAAGGTTTTAATAGCATGGTGTTAATGGCGGTGGTGTCGGCACGGTACGAGTTCCTATATGTGGACGTGGGGAAGAACGGCCGGATGTCCGATGGTGGATCATTCACGGAGACGGAGTTCGCTCACCGTCTGCAGGCTGGGGGTCTTGCACTGCCTCCAGATGCAGAGAACGTTGAAGGGCTTCGGTTCCTTTTTATATCGGGAGAGGCTTTTGGACTAGGACCACACCTGATGCGGCGGTTTCCCCAACGCACCCTCACCCCGGAGAGGAGGGTTTTTAAAAACCGGCTGGCCAGAGCCCGGAGAGTTGTGGAGAATGCCTTCGGGATAATGGCCAGCCGGTTCCGCCTGTTCCAGACAGCGATACATTTGGCGGATTATAAACTGAACCACATCGTCTACTGCTGCTGCTTGTTGCACAATTTTCTACGCAAATTTGCGACAAATTATGTCTCATCATTTGGGCCTGAGGCCGGTCCATCAGAACTGATTAATCTGACCGGCCTCAGCACTGCCCGTACTGGCTTGGCCCCCCAAAGTGCCCGTGAAGTACGCCAGAAATACGTAGAGTACTTCACGGGTAGGGGGGCCATCGCAATGCCAGACCACATCTGACCAATTATTATACCTTTTTAAAATAAAATAAAAATTTGAATTCATACAAACTTGTGTTGTCATTCTTGTATTTTGGGTTTATGTGTCTCCCAGGTTCTAGTAGTGCCAAGTGTATTTCTCCTTAGTAAATAGCCTCAAAACTCAGAGGGAAAAACAGTGTTTTTGCATCTTCAGAACTGCTCTTGAGCATAGAAAGAACAAGGCACACCTTTTTTACACTTCCCAAGTCTTTCTATTGATTGCACCACATTTTTTTAGTCTTTTCGAAACACTAGCCTTTTTTTTGGTGGTGCGGCTTTATTTGCAGAAACATGGGTCGAAAGCCATTTTTTTTTTTCCAAAAAAAGGAAGAAAATAACACAGTGAAAAATACAAACAGGAGATGGGGTGATGTTACCCCTGATCCATCCCAAATGTGAAGAACCACACTTTATTTTTGGGGCTCAAATGGGTATCTTCAACATGATCCCATGGCTAAGGTAAACATGTGCTATCTGCCATCATGGGGGATCAATGGACGTGCTTTGGGGGTGAAAACCCTTCCTCTCACCTACTTGAGGAGGGAGGAAGAGGTTGCACCCCCAAAACAGGGACATAGATATCCTGTGACGGCAGATAGCACATGTTGAGTCAGTGTGTGCATCTTCACATTTGGGCTGGTGGAAATCCCAGAGATAATTTCAGACGCATAACAAAACACACAAAAAGGGGGGGTTCACACTATTCTCCCCAAAATATCTATCATGTTTTTATATTTTTGTTCAATCACAATCATTCTCTTTCTCATAATGTCCATTTCGCTACTGCATTCCATGATTTCCTGAATGATTATTTTGGCGCTGGCACTCGAGAATGGCGGATTTGGACTTCCTGACACACCCCCACGTTCAGTCCCTAAAAAGAAACCAACATTTTTAAACTAGGCAGGCCTACATCTGTATTTACCTTGAAGTTGTGGTGACAGACACTGACCTGTTGTGCTGATAAGCTCCACCTCTCCTTCCTCCACCTCCCCTTCCTCCACCTCCGCTTCCTCCACCTCCACTTCCTGAACCTGCTGATCTTGGTCTGCTTTGGGATCTTCGGGGAGTTTCTGTGGTGTTGGGTTCCTCGTCTCATGAGCATGGTGTCCTCCCAGTCTCCTCTCCCCTATGGGAATTTAAAAAATAATGTATACTTTAGCACACAGACTTTTTAAAGGCCTGCAAAGGGATTCTCAATGTTTTGAAGTGGGGTACAATTGATATTTGGCCCTGAGTTCCAACATAAACATATGTGATCTTGCAAACTCAACAAAGCAACATGTTATTTTTGAGGACACTCACAAATACACTTGGATAACCACCAAGGTATACACTGGACCACCTGTGTGTGACACCGTTAAGAAATTTGGTCATGTGGCCCAGAGTATAGTATCTTGATGAAGAACAAAAAAAAGTACACAACTGCTGGAGTGTCATCTCCTTTACCCAGAATACAGATTATCCTTTCATTCACATTCTAGTTTTCCTTACAACACATCATCTAGCCAACAATGTGTAGATAAACATTGTTGAAGTAAAATGAGGCATGCCCACATGTAGTTTACGTGCATATGTGCCAAACATGTTTGGGGGAAGAGCAGCAAGTTTTTGGTCAACACATTTTGCAAATAAGTGGACTCTCCACTTAACATAAAAGATGAGATTTAAAAATGTGAACCCAGTCAAGCCAAGCACATGTTGCAAAACATGGAAGAATACATATTACAATGTGAAAGAACACAGTAAAATAAACTTACTTTTTTCTATGCTTTTTAAAAGCTTCTTATACTGCTCCGGCTCCCTGATCTTGAGGTCTGACCACCTTTTACGGAGTTGTTCCTTGGATCTCCTGACCCCATATTTTTTATAGAGACTCTTCGCCACTTTGTCCATAATTTGTGACTTCCGGAGATTAGGGTGTCGTATGGGCCATGCTTGCCGTCGTAATCCTTCCTCCGCAGAATGTCCACCATCTCCGCCATCTCTGAAAAAGACATATTAGTCGCCTTGTATCTTTTTTTACAGGATCGGGATGTTTCCGCCTCCGGGCTTTCCTCGTCGGTAATTTCTACTAAAGAAGCCACCTGTGTCTGTGACATGTCGCCGTCTCACACTGTGCGCCGATCGTTAAGGGGCGGGGAAATGCGGAAAAAGTCCGTCATGGGCGGGCGACGAGGGCGGAGTTACACGCATGCGCAGGGTATAAAAAGGGGAAAGAAGTTATTAGGGATGCGCGGAGTAAGGACGACCGGAAGTGAACCAACAAAGTGAACTAAGGTAAGAAGGGAACTCGGGCCTGCAGTGGCATATTAATGGGTCATGATTGTAAAGGGCAATATTGTGATAAGTTGAGGAGAAACAATTCTGATCCTTTTCTTTATTTTTATTTTTTTGGTACTTGCTGATCCAAATAGATGCATGAACTAAGAGAGCCGGAGGTGATGCTGATTTTTATCGAAAAGTATAAGGAACAGCGCAACCTGTGGGAGCTCAAACACCCTGCGTATCACAAAAGTGATGTACGACGGGCAACTATTACCAAATTAGCAGAGGATATGAAGCCATGGATCCCAGATGCAGACTACACTATGATCAATAATAAAATCAACAACCTGCGCAATTCTTATAAAAAAAAAAAATACAAGGAAGTGCGCCAGTCCAAGAGATCAGGAGCAGCAGCCGACGATGTAGTAAAGCCCAAGCTGTGGTACTACAGACATCTTCAATTTCTGGATGACCAGATCGAGGCCAGGGAATCTATTTCCAGGCTTCCCTCAACCCTTCCTTCCACCCTTCCCTCCAGCGTTCCTTCCACCCTTCCCTCCACCCCTGCAGAGGCGGAGGAGGAGCCTCCCGAGCTAGAAGAGCCAGATCTTCACATCTTCAGCCAGGTATAGTATTTTTGATCATAATTATTGTCCACTAAGTAATATTGAGTTGAACTGTTTTGATTAGCCATAAAGGATCCCACCCCCCCCCCCTCAAAAAAAACCCAGTACTGAGTTCAAAATTGTGTGTGATCGATTCCTCAAATAATATAATTTTTCATTTTATTTTATAAACAGGATGAGGCAAGCCAGGAGGAAGAGGGTCAGGAGTGTGACAGGCAGGAGGAGGCAGGGCCCAGTGGTACTCAGCAGGTCCCCAGGCCTAGTGGCAGCACCGTCTCCCAAGTGGCTCCCCTCCACGTCAGACCGCCAAAACAACGGCGGATGACACAAGTGGAGGAGGAGTCACTAAAGATGATTCAGGAGGCTGCTGCCATTATGAGGGCCCCCCTCAACCCTACGGAGGGGTTTAGCACCTATCTGGCAGATAAGCTGCTCAGAATGGAGGCGGGACAACGGGCCCTCTGTGAGCATCTCATCTATATGGCCGTACACATGGGGGCGAGGGGACAGCTGACTGAGGCCACCCATATCTCACATCAGCCCAATCCCTCTCCTCCTTCTCCTCCTCCTCCTGCCACATCACCACCCACAGTGGCCCAGCCTGCAAGGGTGCGTGGACGGGGCCGTGGAGAGAACGCTGCAGAGAGGCGTGGAAGGAAGGCTACAAGGAAGAGCAGGAGGTGATTCCCTGGCCTCGAGCTGCTCATCCAGAAATTGAAGGTTGATGGAGTACCACAGCTTGGGATGATGTATGTCTTTGGCTGCTGCTCCTGATTTCATGATGTTGTTGATTTTATTATTGATCATAGTCAGGTCTGCATTTGGGATCGAATGACTTTATATTCTCTGCTAATTTGGGAACAGTTGCCCTTCGGTTTTTGTTTTGTTTATTTCCGAAATAAAGGGAAATTTGATTTCAGCAAACCTACATGCCTGATGTGTTTTTTTTTTGAAGTAGCAATAAGATTGCATAAATACAATGTGTAATTAATAACAAGGGACACCAACCTCCATGATTTGTGAAAAATAAAATATTATGTTGTTCTGAGAAATTGACACACCCAAAAATGCACAACAAAATTAAAGACCAAAAAAAAGGGGGAATTTGTGAGGTCGGCCTTGAAGAATTTTAATAATTATTCCTCAAATCACAAGATAAAAGAAAGACATACGTTTGTCAGAACTCATGAGAAAGTTCTGCTGCCAAAATGACATTTTAAAGACCGTTCGAAAGCAAAAAAACATGCGCTGCATTAAACGAAGCAATAACTTGTAGAATGACGAATGTGCTCTCTCCATTAGGAACACTAGTTTTACAAGAACCAGCGCTCCCGTCTCCTAATTCAGTCTGAGCATGCGTGGGTTTTTGAACCGATGGACTTGCCCATAGACGATCGGAAATTCCAATCGGTTTTTTATCCATCGGAAAATTTTAAAACAAGTTCTATTTTTTCCAACCGATGGAAAAAAGACCGATGGGTACCATACACGATCGGTTTGTCTGATGAAAACCATCCATCGGACGGTTTTCATCAGTTAAACCGATCGTGTGTACGGGGCTTTAAAGTTAGGTTGCGTGTTATACGCCTGTGCGTGTTATACGCCGATAAATACGGTACATTTTTTTATTTTATTTTTAGTCCAATATGGGACTTTTTTAATTTTTGCACAATACATATATATATTTCTTATGCCTTGCTTTTCCCTTTTCGTTTATTCAGATATACATGGTGTTATTGCTACTTCCTGTGGAAGTTTCCCGTCTGTACATAGATTCCCCGATATTCGGATGTTCATATACTAGGTCCTGCCTATTCCAAGGTATCTATGTGTTGGTTAGTCAGTCGGATGTCCGTGGGACATTAGAACATATGCCTTTTAAAGTTGTAAGAATATAATGTATTTTTCTTTTTAATGCTTGGTCTATAACTTTAACATATCTCATTTCAGATAGTGAGACTAGTTTTTTCTGCTCTTGCTACTTTGTTAGTCCTGAAGAAGCCTCACGGCGAAACGCGTAGACGTACAAGGGACTGTATCAATACTGTGTACTTTCTTGTTTTAATTCTTGAACACTGTACTTGTTATACTTTTTTCGCTCCAATAAATATTTTTTGTAATCTCTATTGTTTCCTTGCCTAAAAAGTCCAACCTTGGTTTCTTCCCTTTTAGTAGCTTTTCCTGTTTCCCCATGTTGATGGGGACAAGGGCCACATCCCCACAACCCTTGCCCGGTGGTTGTGGGGGTCTGCGGGCGGGGGGCTTATCGGAATCTGGAAGACCCCTTTAACAAAGGGGACCCCCAGGTCCCGGCCCCCCTATGTGAATTGGTAAGGGGTGCCTCTACCATTTCACAAAGAAAGTGTAAAAATTGTAAAAAAACACACAGACCGTTGGGATAAGTCCTTTATTAAAAATAAAAAAAATAAAAAAAGATTCCAGCGGTGGTAATCCACTCTCGGTCTCCACTCCAATGCTGTCGGTATCCTGCGATGGGTGATCTCCTCTCCAGGGTCCAGTGATGGATGATCTCTCCTCTCCAGGTCCAGGCTCCAACGATGATGTCTAGCGCAGCGAGGAACAGCAAGCATCCTGTCTCCACCGGAGACACCCCGGGAATCCCGGCAGCCTGACAGGTCTCTTATGTAGCTGAGGACGGGGGCAACCCGTCACGTGACCCCGTCCCCCTCTGACGCAAGGGGAAACCCGGGCTTCCCCAGTGACGTGCGGGTGACCCCTCCCCCCTCTGATGTAACGCTGCGCTGGACATCTCATCGTTGGAGCCTGGACCTGGAGAGGAGAGATCATCCATCGCTGGACCCCGGAGAGGAGATCACCCATTGCAGGATACCGACAGCGTTGGAGTGGAGACCGAGAGTGGATTACCACCGCTGGAATCTTTTTTTTTTTTTTAATAAAGGACTTATCCCAACGGTGTCTGTGTGTTTTTTTTTTTAATTTTCACACTTTCTTTGTGAAATGGTAGGGGTACAATGTACCCCTTACCAATTCACATGGGGGGAGGCGGGATCTGGGGGTTCCCTTTGTTAAAGGGGTCTTCCAGATTCCAATAAGCCCCCCGCCCACAGACCCCCACAACCACCGGGCAAGGGTTGTGGGGATGAGGCCCTTGTCCCCATCAACATGGGGACATGGTGCTTTGAGGGGTCACAGACCCCCAAAGCATCCTCCCCATGTTGAGGGCATGTGGCCTGGTATGGTTCAGGAGGGGGGGGGGCGCTCTCTCGTCCCCCCTCTTTTCCTGCGGCCTGCCAGGTTGCGTGCTCGGATAAAGGGTCTGGTATGGATTCTTGGGGGGAACTCCACGCCATTTTTTTTCGCCTCAAATTGTTCGCTGTTCGGCGAACGGACGAACAGGCAATGTTTGAGTCGAACATGAGTTTGACTCGAACTCAAAGCTCATCCCTACTTCCCAGTATAGGGGGACACTAGTCAGTGTCCCTAATTCCTCCTAATGGCTTTGTGCCTGTGTGGGTGATCACCAAGTCCAAGTTCTGTCACATGGGGTTAGGGGGAGTGTATAATGTCTTGTGTAAGTTTAAACCTGCTTAGCAAATCAGGCACCTTACACAAATTCTTGGGCAGCCTAGTAGCAATAACAACTGGGGACTGCAGCATGCTAAAGTAGAATTCCAGCCTGAAGTAGAATTCCAGCTTAACCACTTCAGCCCCGGAAGAATTTACCCCCTTCCTTACCAGAGCACTTTTTGCGATTCGGCACTGCGGCACTGTGTTGCTTTAACTGACAATTGCGCGGTCGTGCGACGTGGCTCCCAGACAAAATTGACGTCCTTTTTTTCCCACAAATAGAGCTTTCTTTTGGTGGTGTTTGATCACCTCTGCGGTTTTTATTTTTGTGCTATAAACAAAAATAGAGCGACAATTTTGAAAAAAATGCAATATTTTTTACTTTTTGCTATTATAAATATCCCCAAAAAATCTATAAAAAAATTAAAAATTTTCACAGTTTAGGCCGATACGTATTCTTCTACATATTTTTGGTAAATACAAAATCGCAATAAGCGTATATTGATTGGTTTGCGCAAAAGTTATAGCGTCTACAAAATAGGGGATAGATTTATTGTATTTTTATTTTTTTACTAGTAATAGCGGCGATCTGCGATTTTTATTGTGACTGTGACATTGCGACGGACATATCGGACACTTTTGACACATTTTTGGGACCATTCACATTTATACAGCAATTAGTGATATAAAACTGCACTGATTACTGTATAAATGTGACTGGCAGGGAAGGTGTTAACACTAGGGGGCGGTTAAGGGGTTAAATATGTTCCCTAGTGAGTGATTCTAACTGTAGGGGGAGGGGACTCACAAGGGGAGGAGACCGATCTGTGTTCCCCTGTACTGGGAACACACATCGGTCTCCTCACCTCTGACAGGACGTGGATCTGTGTGTGTGTTTACACACACAGATCCACGGTCCTGCTGTGATTGTAGGCAATCGCGGGTGCCTGGTGGACATCGTGGCTGCCGGGCAATGCCGCGCGCCCCCTAGACGGCCAGGAAGTCATATGGCATCCACCCAGGATGGAAAATCCCATCTGTGGACGTCATATTACTATGGGCGGGTAGGGAAGTGGTTAAACATAAGTAGCCTTAAAATGTCCCCTCCACCCTCCCAACACCTATGCTAACCAATTATATGAAAATAAACAACACTTTTATTAACAAATTAATACAAGATTATTAAAAGAAAAAACAGCTATGCTAAAAACTGCAGTGTGACTACAGTGGCAAAAAACTCCAATAAAAGTCAGAAGATGTCAACACACGTCACCGTGGGCATGTATGACCGTACTCGATAGTAGCAAAATTGTTTAGTACTACATGTTTCGCGAGAATCGCTTCTTCAGGAGCTAGTTAAATTTCTAAAATGAAACAAACCATTTGTAGCGGCCTCACCCTCTCTCTCTTCTTTAGTGGATACTTTGGCTTCGGTCTAGGGGTACTTTGAAGGGGAGAGCGAGGTGCGCCACGGCCCATGTCCTCTAGATTACTGCGTGTAGAGGTGAAGGCCAGAATCAGATTACACCCGGGCGGTGCAGGTTCAACTCCGGCCCAGGGCGACAACGCCACCCGCAGGCCACAGGGAACCTTGCGCCTGGGTGCCGCTGCGTCCTCCAACTCTGAACCCACTCTGAACCCCAAGGTCAGGGCGTCCGCCCCTTTTATCTCCTCTCCCTTTGCGTCACAGCAGGTTCCCCGCCCCGCTGTACCGGCACCAGGAAAGGACAAAAAGGTACAGTCTTGCGGTGCAGGTTCAACTCCGGTCCTGGGCGACAACGCCAGCCGCAGGCCACAGGGAACCTTGCGCCACCAGAGTCCTCCAAGAACCACAAAAGGGATTCTCAGATTCCCTAACAATTAGTACATCTGGGTTAACTAACCCAGATGCTCCCCCCCAAATTTAAATACCCGCTACACTCTCCACCCTGTAATTTGACACTGGTCCCCACTGTCTGGTCCAAACCCACACCCCACAAAGGTGGTATATGAGCTCCGCCCAGAGACTAAACCATACAAATTACCCCTGAATTGTGCCAAGACCTAGAATGGGAAAGGGAAAATATAAAATAGTAGAACTATAGAACTTTCAATAAAACACTTCTGACATTTACACATGCACCATCCTCCCTCTGACTATCTAAGGACCACCCACACTCAGCAGCCTTGACAGACGAATCTCCTGCAGAAGGGAAAAAACAACATCCTAACACAATGTGTGTTTTCTTGGAATGAACGGGCCTGTCCTTGAAAAGGCCCATTCGCTCCAATGAGTATGGTGATGCAAGTGTAAAAAAAAAAAACAGTCGTTGCGCAGCACTGCCACCTGGTGACAGTGCCACGGTAATGACACTTGACCAAATCCTCCAGACAACTTTATTTTCTCTGTGTCTACACTAACTACACCCCAAAGTCATTATCTTCTTTGCAGTGCAGGGAGAAAGAGGGAGAACAAACAGTAACAGCTCCCATTTCTCCAAAAGAGTAAAACGCCAAATCAAAAAAAACTAGGGCACAGTCCTTGTGTTCCGGCAAGTTCAGCAATGAACAATAATAGAGCACACAGGAGTCTTTTCCTCCTAAAGGTAGAACTTTGGGTGCGACAGGAACAGCGGCTTCAGGTGTTTATCAAAAGTCTCCACATTATACTCAATGTTCTCTCCGTCCTTGCGACAAATAAGCACCTTGTCCGCATGGATGTGCCGACCCAACATCCACTCTGCTTTACAGTCCTTAAACTTCTTGGACACGGGGGATGAGCATGAAAGATATCTGCGAGCATGGGGCACTTTGAGCTTTTCCCAGACAAACTCATCATACCATCGCTGCCGCAGAACTTCCACTTCAAAAAGCAAGTCCCGGGGTAGGTCTGGGTACTCCCACCCATATTCACGGGCAACTCTCTGACAGAAGAGCAGCTGTAGCCGGGCCAGAGGTGGCATGGTGGCATGGTCTCCTTCTCCAGGCTGGACTATGGACTCCGGATGCCGAGGTACTTTAACTACCTCCGTTGGCTTGGACTTGGGAGCCCGCAGCAATGAACGATGTGTTCCCGTCACCGGAATGGATGAAACAGTAGGCGATTCACAGGATGGAAGGGTAGGCAAGAGACCAGATTCCTCCCCGGCCTCCGGGACCTCCACCCGGGGTGTACTATCTCCTGTAGACATGGGCAGATCCCTTGGCGCATGGAGTGCGGGTAATGGCATCTTGTCCCAACCCTTGCAGTGAAAGACCTCGTCAATCTCGCCATCATCGCCAGCATCTGACAGCGACTCTGGGTCGGAGGTGTCGTACATTTCCGCGGGCAGGTAATTCCCAGTAGATGGAGAATCACCCTCCCTCACGGGCTCCACGACAATGGACTCCTGACACCTTCAACCACACTCACAGTCCCAACCCCTGGCTCACCTGGGCCTTCAGTAGAACAGGGATGTCCAGGGCTCTTCCCGCCAGATCCATCCAGGCCAGGCAAGCGGCAGGGCGAAGCTCTTCCACGACCATAGGATGATTGTACGAGGCCGACTTTCCTCTTCGGAGGTGGGAGCAGGGAGCTTGTGGTGACCGAAGCAGCATCCTTGGATTTTTCAAACTCAGTCTCTGTTTGGGCACTCTCTTTGCCCTGGTCAGCGCGCACAGAAATCTCCACAAAGGCCTAGATCTCCCCTTCCGAAGTGCCGGTACCCGTGAGGCAGTTGAGGTGGAAGGCCTGGGGCCTTTCTGTGAATGGTTCCACCTCAAAAAGAAACTCCTTGCAGGCCTCACATCGCCCGAATGGCTTCAAGCTGACCACTAGTCCCGAGCAGCCGGGACAGATCACACCGAGGGCCTCTATGTCTCTGCATACATACAGAGCCAAACGTCCTTGGGGCCTGAGTCTTATTCCTGTAATGTTATGGAAGCAGCAAAGGAAGTCATCTTCGTGGGGTAAGGAACCTAAATCCACGGGGTACTTGAGGTCATCCCGACTGTCTGCTGCTCCATTGCGCACTGACCAACACGCGCCAGAATCCCCACGTGACTACTTCCACATGGCCAGACTCCTCCCACAGTCTGCACTTCTTCGCGGGCTTTCCCTTCTCCCCGCCCACGAACTGCGCAGCTATGGTGTACCTCGTGGCGCGGCTGCCAACATGGCCGACCTACTTGGAACTCTACCGGGCAGCAAAGTCTAAACACAGACGTTCCCAGCTCCATACACGAAACACACATCCCGGACTTACGAGCCCCCACGTGTAGCGGCCTCACCCTCTCTCTCTTCTTTAGTGGATACTTTGGCTTCGGTCTAGGGGTACTTTGAAGGGGAGAGCGAGGTCCGCCACGGCCCATGTCCTCTAGATTACTGCCCTTAGAGGTGAAGGCCAGAATCAGATTACACCCGGGCTGTGTATACGCTCAGAGCCAAGTCTGTTCTGCTGATAACCCCCTTTGCTCCCAGTAATTGGAGTACCACACACTGAAAAGGTCCAACACTTATTTATTCCATAACGGCAAATAAATAGTCCTTTGCGAGCAGACAGTTTGAGACCCATAGAACAGTTCAGTATTGGTGGGGAGTAGGTCAAGGCACAATCCTCAAAGAAACTAAACCGTTGAGGTTTCACCAACGGTTGCTAAGCACAGTGGCTGTTAAATGGACTTTTTGGCTTCAGAGTCTCTTCCAGCGACTCTAGTGAACAGGAACTGGAGTTACCTTCGCTACGTTGCAGCCCCTGTCAGGGGAAGACATCCCTCCAAGGGAGTTACCAGAGGCCCCGCCGTCACCGGATTAATACTGTACCGGGCTATCCAGAAGGGTTACACTCCCGGCCTCCTCGCCTCAGATACGGGTCCCAACACCTTAGGGCCCCTCGGACTCCTCCACCCTCACGGAACACAGTCGAAGTTACTGGGCTCCAGGCCTCGGCCATAGTACCTCACCCCAGGCTTAAGGTGCCTAGGATGGACTCCATCCCTCGCTTCGGTCAGGTCAAGGGCACCTGGGCCCGGATCTCCGGAACGCCAGCACCCAGGCCGAAGGTGCCTGGGTGCGGCTGCGTCCTCCAACTCTGAACCCACTCTGAACCCCAAGGTCACCTTCCGCCCCTTTTATCTCCTCTCCCTTTGCGTCACAGCAGGTTCCCCACCCCGCTGTACCGGCGCCAGGAAAGGACAAAAAGGTACAGTCTTGCGGTGCAGGTTCAACTCTGGTCAACTCCGGTCCAGGGCGACAACGCCACCCGCAGGCCACAGGGAACCTTGCGCCACCAGAGTCCTCCAAGAACCACAAAAGGGATTCTCAGATTCCCTAACAATTAGTACATCTGGGTTAACTAACCCAGATGCTCCCCCCCAAATTTAAATACCCGCTACACATTATTGATTATTAGTAAAAAGTAAACCCACAATATATCACATACTTTATAGTACATCTAAAATCAGCTTTTCAAGATATGTGAGTGACACCAAAGACCACCCATGCATGCAGGCCAGACAAACACCCCATGCAATGTGCATAGCAGGACGGATGTGGGGACACATCTGATAGTGTACAGTAAAGATAAAATGTCCCATGGGAAAGATATGGGTGTTAATTTACTGTAAGTAAGAACCTACACAAGGAGGGGTATGTTATACCCACAGCCTATGGTCTAGGAAGGAAAAGAGGAAAAACATGAATAAAGTGAGTGTGTATACAGGGCAAGAAAAACACAAAGCTATGCTAACCAACCTGTGTATAAAATATGTCAGTCGGTCATGTGGTCCGCAGTGTCAGCCAGAAGTGGATCCAGAGTAGAGGAGAGAGCACTTGACAACAGCTGGTAAAGCCTGGAGTGGTAACGTCACCCATAGGCATCGCCAGTTTGTTCAGCAGGGCAATGCTTGCATTTTTTGTGATATTGACCATAGTGACTAAAAATGAAAAGGAATGTATCCACATCGAAAAGTGGCAAACTTTTGGGCAAGTTCACCATATGTGTAAGGTCGTACCTATCTGGCCACAACCCCTGAAGCAGGAGGCCAACGAGCCTGGGTACATCTTCGAGAGGCGCTCTGTAACCAAGTACGACCTTGTAAATGGTGGAATTAGCATGGCTGTATTATAGAGGGAAACACACTGCGTTGTATTGTAAATTAAGTAACTTTAATTGCCAGATAAGCAACAGTGGAAAATTATATTTATAAAAGTGGAGTAAACAGTTCTCTTGTTAGCTTATAAGGCACGATTCACAGTCCATTCACCAAACATACAGAATGCAGCTAAACTGACACTGTAGTTATAATTCCTCTCTTCAGGCCCATCAGTGGTATACAAGGCACATTTTGATTACTTGCCATAGGCTGCTGTCCATAAGCAGGTTTCACAGATGCAGCAGAGATAATTTAACAGGAAAATACACTGTCTTAGATGAGCTTCTATCACAAGCATAGCAGCAGTGCTGATAGGCGGGACTCCTGAAGGAACCCTGTTCTGTCCCTACAGGCTGGAACACTCTCCCTGAGTAAGGCCTACCTTTCCCTCACAGGCAGTATACCTTTCCCTCACTCATTCCACACACATGTCTCCTCAAAATGGTGGCTGGGCCCTCTTTTATATGGAAGATAACAGAAAATGGTGGACAAAATCTCAAGAAAACTTGGTACCAATCAGAACATGAGGCTTCTCCAAGATGGCTGCTGGAAACAAATTCTGAGAAGTTACAGCCTCAACAGGATTTCACAAAACAGCAGGAAAACACAAACACATGCAGAATATGACATTTCTGTATGAGGAAGTAAGTATGATACAATTGTAGTCCCACTTCTCCTCTCAGCCAGCAAGACTGTCCTGTCACTAGGGATGAGCTTCGTGTTCGAGTCGAACATACGTTCGACTCGAACATTGGCTGTTCGATCGTTCGACGAAGATCGAACGATTTGGGCCGTTCGCGCCAAATTCGAGTGACGCGAACGGCCCACAATGCACTACGCCATCGCAGTGTCATCCAGGCGCTGTGATTGGCCAAGCATGCACTGTGACCCCGCATGCTTGGCCAATCACAGCGCCGGCAGCGAGGAGAGCAATGATTGGCCACAGGCAGGATGCCTGTGGCCAATTATTGCTGAGGGTGTTTAGTACACGCCCCACACTATAAAAGGCCGCCAGCACGGCGGCCTAGTGTAGTGTGTTCCGGAGCAGGGATAGAGTAGCATAGGCAGGGACAGTGACTGTTATTTCTTTCTTGCTTAACCTGGATTCCTTTAGTTTAGGGAAAGAGAAGGATAGGTAGGGAGAGTGTCAGTGTGTTTTGTGCTTCTGCTATAGTGTGCTTAAAAAAAACATTTATTCTAGGGACAGAAAACTCTAGGTAGGGACAGTGTCAGTTTCTTTCACTCTGCAAGTCCTTGTTTCCAGGGACCTGTAAGGACAGTGAGTTAATTGTCCTTGTGCTATATTGTGCTTAAAAAAAACATTTATTCTAGGGACAGAAAACTCTAGGTAGGGACAGTGTCAGTTTCTTTCACTCTGCAAGTCCTTGTTTCCAGGGACCTGTAAGGACAGTGAGTTAATTGTCCTTGTGCTATATTGTGATTAAAAAAAACATTTATTCTAGGGACAGAAAACTCTAGGTAGGGACAGTGTCAGTTTCTTTCACTCTGCAAGTCCTTGTTTCCAGGGACCTGTAAGGACAGTGAGTTAATTTTCCTTGTGCTATATTGTGATTAAAAAAAACATTTTTTCTAGGGACAGAAAACTGTAGGTAGGGAGAGTGTTTTTTTTCTTTCACTCTGCAAGTCCTTGTTTCCAGGGACCTGTAAGGACAGTGAGTTAATTGTCCTTGTGCTATATTGTGCTTAAAAAAAACATTTATTCTAGGGACAGAAAACTCTAGGTAGGGACAGTGTCAGTTTCTTTCACTCTGCAAGTCCTTGTTTCCAGGGACCTGTAAGGACAGTGAGTTAATTTTCCTTGTGCTATATTGTGATTAAAAAAAACATTTATTCTAGGGACAGAAAACTCTAGGTAGGGACAGTGTCAGTTTCTTTCACTCTGCAAGTCCTTGTTTCCAGGGACCTGTAAGGACAGTGAGTTAATTTTCCTTGTGCTATATTGTGATTAAAAAAAACATTTTTTCTAGGGACAGAAAACTGTAGGTAGGGAGAGTGTTTTTTTTCTTTCACTCTGCAAGTCCTTGTTTCCAGGGACCTGTAAGGACAGTGAGTTAATTTTCCTTGTGCTATATTGTGCTTAAAAAAAACATTTTTTCTAGGGACAGAAAACTGTAGGTAGGGAGAGTGTTTTTTTTCTTTCACTCTGCAAGTCCTTGTTTCCAGGGACCTGTAAGGACAGTGAGTTAATTGTCCTTGTGCTATATTGTGCTTAAAAAAAACATTTATTCTAGGGACAGAAAACTCTAGGTAGGGACAGTGTCAGTTTCTTTCACTCTGCAAGTCCTTGTTTCCAGGGACCTGTAAGGACAGTGAGTTAATTTTCCTTGTGCTATATTGTGATTAAAAAAAACATTTATTCTAGGGACAGAAAACTCTAGGTAGGGACAGTGTCAGTTTCTTTCACTCTGCAAGTCCTTGTTTCCAGGGACCTGTAAGGACAGTGAGTTAATTTTCCTTGTGCTATATTGTGATTAAAAAAAACATTTTTTCTAGGGACAGAAAACTGTAGGTAGGGAGAGTGTTTTTTTTCTTTCACTCTGCAAGTCCTTGTTTCCAGGGACCTGTAAGGACAGTGAGTTAATTTTCCTTGTGCTATATTGTGCTTAAAAAAAACATTTTTTCTAGGGACAGAAAACTGTAGGTAGGGAGAGTGTTTTTTTTCTTTCACTCTGCAAGTCCTTGTTTCCAGGGACCTGTAAGGACAGTGAGTTAATTGTCCTTGTGCTATATTGTGCTTAAAAAAAACATTTATTCTAGGGACAGAAAACTCTAGGTAGGGACAGTGTCAGTTTCTTTCACTCTGCAAGTCCTTGTTTCCAGGGACCTGTAAGGACAGTGAGTTAATTTTCCTTGTGCTATATTGTGATTAAAAAAAACATTTTTTCTAGGGACAGAAAACTGTAGGTAGGGAGAGTGTTTTTTTTCTTTCACTCTGCAAGTCCTTGTTTCCAGGGACCTGTAAGGACAGTGAGTTAATTTTCCTTGTGCTATATTGTGATTAAAAAAAACATTTTTTCTAGGGACAGAAAACTGTAGGTAGGGAGAGTGTTTTTTTTCTTTCACTCTGCAAGTCCTTGTTTCCAGGGACCTGTAAGGACAGTGAGTTAATTGTCCTTGTGCTATATTGTGCTTAAAAAAAACATTTATTCTAGGGACAGAAAACTCTAGGTAGGGACAGTGTCAGTTTCTTTCACTCTGCAAGTCCTTGTTTCCAGGGACCTGTAAGGACAGTGAGTTAATTTTCCTTGTGCTATATTGTGCTTAAAAAAAACATTTATTCTAGGGACAGAAAACTCTAGGTAGGGACAGTGTCAGTTTCTTTCACTCTGCAAGTCCTTGTTTCCAGGGACCTGTAAGGACAGTGAGTTAATTGTCCTTGTGCTATATTGTGCTTAAAAAAAACATTTATTCTAGGGACAGAAAACTCTAGGTAGGGACAGTGTCAGTTTCTTTCACTCTGCAAGTCCTTGTTTCCAGGGACCTGTAAGGACAGTGAGTTAATTTTCCTTGTGCTATATTGTGATTAAAAAAAACATTTATTCTAGGGACAGAAAACTCTAGGTAGGGACAGTGTCAGTTTCTTTCACTCTGCAAGTCCTTGTTTCCAGGGACCTGTAAGGACAGTGAGTTAATTTTCCTTGTGCTATATTGTGATTAAAAAAAACATTTTTTCTAGGGACAGAAAACTGTAGGTAGGGAGAGTGTTTTTTTTCTTTCACTCTGCAAGTCCTTGTTTCCAGGGACCTGTAAGGACAGTGAGTTAATTTTCCTTGTGCTATATTGTGCTTAAAAAAAACATTTTTTCTAGGGACAGAAAACTGTAGGTAGGGAGAGTGTTTTTTTTCTTTCACTCTGCAAGTCCTTGTTTCCAGGGACCTGTAAGGACAGTGAGTTAATTGTCCTTGTGCTATATTGTGCTTAAAAAAAACATTTATTCTAGGGACAGAAAACTCTAGGTAGGGACAGTGTCAGTTTCTTTCACTCTGCAAGTCCTTGTTTCCAGGGACCTGTAAGGACAGTGAGTTAATTGTCCTTGTGCTATATTGTGATTAAAAAAAACATTTATTCTAGGGACAGAAAACTCTAGGTAGGGAGAGTGTTTTTTTTCTTTCACTCTGCAAGTCCTTGTTTCCAGGGACCTGTAAGGACAGTGAGTTAATTTTCCTTGTGCTATATTGTGATTAAAAAAAACATTTTTTCTAGGGACAGAAAACTGTAGGTAGGGAGAGTGTTTTTTTTCTTTCACTCTGCAAGTCCTTGTTTCCAGGGACCTGTAAGGACAGTGAGTTAATTGTCCTTGTGCTATATTGTGCTTAAAAAAAACATTTTTTCTAGGGACAGAAAACTCTAGGTAGGGAGAGTGTTTTTTTTTTTTCACTCTGCAAGTCCTTGTTTCCAGGGACCTGTAAGGACAGTGAGTTAATTGTCCTTGTGCTATATTGTGCTTAAAAAAAACATTTATTCTAGGGACAGAAAACTCTAGGTAGGGACAGTGTCAGTTTCTTTCACTCTGCAAGTCCTTGTTTCCAGGGACCTGTAAGGACAGTGAGTTAATTTTCCTTGTGCTATATTGTGCTTAAAAAAAACATTTATTCTAGGGACAGAAAACTCTAGGTAGGGACAGTGTCAGTTTCTTTCACTCTGCAAGTCCTTGTTTCCAGGGACCTGTAAGGACAGTGAGTTAATTGTCCTTGTGCTATATTGTGCTTAAAAAAAACATTTATTCTAGGGACAGAAAACTCTAGGTAGGGACAGTGTCAGTTTCTTTCACTCTGCAAGTCCTTGTTTCCAGGGACCTGTAAGGACAGTGAGTTAATTTTCCTTGTGCTATATTGTGATTAAAAAAAACATTTTTTCTAGGGACAGAAAACTGTAGGTAGGGAGAGTGTTTTTTTTCTTTCACTCTGCAAGTCCTTGTTTCCAGGGACCTGTAAGGACAGTGAGTTAATTTTCCTTGTGCTATATTGTGATTAAAAAAAACATTTTTTCTAGGGACAGAAAACTGTAGGTAGGGAGAGTGTTTTTTTTCTTTCACTCTGCAAGTCCTTGTTTCCAGGGACCTGTAAGGACAGTGAGTTAATTGTCCTTGTGCTATATTGTGCTTAAAAAAAACATTTTTTCTAGGGACAGAAAACTGTAGGTAGGGAGAGTGTTTTTTTTTTTTCACTCTGCAAGTCCTTGTTTCCAGGGACCTGTAAGGACAGTGAGTTAATTTTCCTTGTGCTATATTGTGCTTAAAAAAAACATTTATTCTAGGGACAGAAAACTCTAGGTAGGGACAGTGTCAGTTTCTTTCACTCTGCAAGTCCTTGTTTCCAGGGACCTGGAGAGACATTGAGTGAATTGTCCTTGTGCTATATTGTGATTAAAAAAAACATTTATTCTAGGGACAGAAAACTCTAGGTAGGGACAGTGTCAGTTTCTTTCACTGTGAAAGTCCTTGTTTCAAGGGACAGAGAAGGACACCTGAAGGTAGCCCTTATTGCTTTTTTCCCATCTCCCTGCAGGCCATCTATTAGAATGTCTGGAAGGCAAACAAGGAGAGGCAGACAGTCAGGAGGCAATAAAAGAGGGCAAGCAGGCTCTGTGTCTGGGGGCAACAGTGCTGGTCGTGGACGCGGTGCATTGTCATCAGCACATGGCCATGGGACACGCTTGTCCTTCTTTTCGGCAGCTGGACATGTTGAGCCACATCATGCCGAAGACTTGGTAGAGTGGATGACCAAGCCCTCCTCCTCCTCCTCATCCTCTCTCACCCAGGCTCAGGGTACTGGAAAAGCAGCTGCCAAAGCGTCGTCTTCCCTGGTATCAATGTCAGACAAATCATCAGTCACTCCTTCCCTAGACCCACCATGTCCTCCTCCTGAGGAGTCCCCCGAACTGTTTCAGCACAGTGTTGGGTACATGCTCCAGGAGGATGCCCAGCGTTTCGAAGGGTCTGATGATGAAACCCAGCTAGAGGAAGGCAGTAGCGTGAGAGCAGACAGAGGGGATGCTCAAGAAGGACACCAATCTGGCAGTCATGTTCCAGCAGCTGCAGCATACTGCCAGATTGGCTCCAGTGATGAGGAGGGAGGGGATGATGAGGTCAATGACTCCACGTGGGTGCCTAATAGGAGAGAGGAGGAGGAGGAGGATGAGGAGGAGGCACATCTCCAACGAGGCAGGATGCCCTTTGGTGGCCAGCGTAAGGGCAGTACACCGACGGAATCACACCGCAGAGCTCCGCCTGTGCAGGGCGCTGCCTCTGCCCGTCATTCAAAAAGTTCTTTGGTGTGGGCCTTTTTTGAGGCTAGTGCATCAGATCGCACAGCTGCTGTTTGCAACATATGTCTCAAGCGTATATCGCGTGGCCAAAACATCAGCCGCTTGGGTACCACATGCCTGACCAGACATATGTTGACCTGCCATGCAGCTCGTTGGCAAGCCTACCTCAAAGACCCACACCAAAGAACAAAGCGGACCTCTCCTTGCACCGCATCAGCTGGGATCTCCAACCCCACTATAACTTCAGTCCTCTCTGAAACATGCACTGAGAGGAATGAAGGTGTAGAATTAGGTGTGTCACAGCCAAGTACTTGCGCCCACTCTGCTAGCAGTACACCGACGTCCGATTCTAGCAGGCAAATTTCCCTGCCCCAGCTGCTGGACCGTCGAAAGAAGTTCACTCCCAGCCATCCACATGCCCAGCGGTTGAATGCTAGCTTGGCTAAATTGCTAGCGCTTCAACTGCTGCCTTTTCAGTTGGTAGACTCGGCCCCCTTCCGTGAGTTTGTGCAATGTGCGGTTCCTCAGTGGCAGGTTCCCAAACGCCACTTTTTCTCACGGAAGGCTATTCCGGCTCTCTACCGGCATGTGGAAGGCAATGTCTTGGCCTCGCTGGACAGGGCGGTCAGCGGTAAGGTGCATATTACCGCTGACTCATGGTCCAGCAGGCATGGACAGGGACGTTACCTTTCTTTCACGGCCCATTGGGTCACTCTTTTGGCAGCTGGGAAGGATTCAGGACAAGGTGCAGTAGTGTTGGAGGTTGTCCCACCGCCACGCCTCCAAAATGCTACTACTGGTTGTGACACACCTCTCTCCTCCACCCCCTCCTCTTCTTCTTCCTCCATGGCCTCTTCCTGTGGTTTGTCCTATGAACCAGCGGTGCTCCGTAGCCGTTCACGGGGCTACGCAAGTACGCAGGCAAAAAGATGCCATGCCGTGCTTGCGCTGGTGTGTTTGGGGGACAGAAGCCACACTGGGGCAGAGGTCCTGTCTGCTCTGCAGGGCCAGGCCGAGAGGTGGTTGACGCCACGCCAGCTTAAGCCAGGAATGGTGGTTTGCGACAATGGCACCAACCTCCTCTCCGCCCTCCGACAGGGACAACTGACCCATGTGCCCTGTGTGGCTCACGTCCTTAACCTGGTGGTGCAGCGCTTCTTGGGCAGGTACCCGGGCTTACAGGATGTCCTGAGGCAGGCCAGGAAAGTCTGTGTGCATTTCCGCAGATCTTATAATGCCAGTGCTCGCCTGGCTGAGCTGCAAAAGGAGTTGAACCTGCCCAAGAACCGCCTTATATGTGACATGCCCACCAGGTGGAACTCAACGTTGGCCATGCTGCAGCGGCTGCACACGCAGCAGAGGGCCATCAATGAGTACCTGTGCGACTACGGCACCAGGACAGGGTCAGGGGAGCTTGGTTTTTTTTCTCCACGCCAGTGGGGCATGATCAGGGATGCATGCACTGTCCTGGCACCATTTGAGGAGGCCACGAGGATGGTGAGCAGTGACAGTGCATGCACCAGTGACACTGTACCTCTTGTCCACCTGTTGGAGCACACGCTGCGTGGAATAATGGACAGGGCACTTGAGGCAGAACAGAGGCAGGAAGAGGAGGACTTCCTTGCCTCTCAAGGCCCCCTTTACCCAGACAGTGTTCCTTCTGTCCCACCCATCGCACAGGAAGAGGAGGAGGAGGAGGAGGAGGAGGAGGAGGAGGATTGTGTCAGCATGGAGGTGGAGGCTGGCACTCAGCATCATCAGCAGCAGTCTTTTAGGGATGATTTACAGTCCCAAGAAACCAGTGGACTTGTACGTGGCTGGGAGGAGGTGGCTGCGGATCATGTCGTCCTTAGTGACCCAGAGGACTCCGGAGCGAATGCCTCAGCAAACCTACGCTGCATGGCCTCCCTGATCCTGCAAAGTCTGCGGAAGGATCCTCGTATTCTTCGGATCAAGGAGAGGGACCATTACTGGCTGGCCACTCTCCTTGATCCACGGTACAAGGGTAAGGTTGCGGACCTTATGTTACCGTCGCAGAGGGAGCAGAGGATGAGACAACTCCGGGAGGCCTTGCAGAAAGGTCTGTGCAACGCGTTCCCAGAGACTGGGAGGTTGCAAACTCCTGGTCCTGGACAACGAGTTGCTGAGGCTTCGGCCAGTCAAAGAAGGAGCGGTGGGGAAGGTGGCCGTCTGACCGATGCGTTCAGACAATTCTTTAGTCCGCAGCCCCAAAGTATGATCGGTTCCAGCAACCATCGCCAGCGTCTGATAAACATGGTGCAGGAATATCTAGGGGCAAGGTCAGACTTGGACACCTTCCCCACCGAAAATCCTCTGGCTTACTGGGTCTTGAGGATGGATCACTGGCCAGAGCTTGCACAGTATGCAATTGAGCTACTGGCCTTTCCTGCATCCAGCGTTCTTTCGGAACGCACATTCAGTGCTGCTGGAGGATTTGTCACGGATCACAGGGTGCGCCTGTCCACCGACTCGGTTGATCGACTGACTTTCATCAAGATGAACCAGTCTTGGATCACCACCAGCTACCACACACCTGATGCTGATATAACAGACTAATTGATTTTAAAATGTCACATCCCTTCAAGACTGATGCTGATGCTGAGTGCCTGTGCTGTTATGTTGACTGGCTATCCTCCTCCTCCGAGTCCTCAATGATACGATTGATGATGATAGCTTGGAAGATCATTTTTGTTTATGGGTGCCGCCACCAGTGCCTAACGCCCAATTTTTCAGCCCCTGTTTAACAGGGGCGTGTAATTACAATTTTTGAAGCAATACTTTGCAACAGGGCTCATTGCTGTGCTCCAAGTACAGTATCTGTGAGGAGTTGCAGTGTTGTGCCACCAGTGCCTAAGGCCCAATTTTTCAGCCCCTGTTTAACAGGGGCGTGTAATTACAATTTTTGAAGCAATACTTTGCAACAGGGCTCATTGCTGTGCTCCAAGTACAGTATCTGTGAGGAGTTGCAGTGTTGTGCCACCAGTGCCTAAGGCCCAATTTTTCAGCCCCTGTTTAACAGGGGCGTGTCATTACAATTTTTGAAGCAATACTTTGCAACAGGGCTCATTGCTGTGCTCCAAGTACAGTATCTGTGAGGAGTTGCAGTGTTGTGCCACCAGTGCCTAAGGCCCAATTTTTCAGCCCCTGTTTAACAGGGGCGTGTAATTACAATTTTTGAAGCAATACTTTGCAACAGGGCTCATTGCTGTGCTCCAAGTACAGTATCTGTGAGGAGTTGCAGTGTTGTGCCACCAGTGCCTAAGGCCCAATTTTTCAGCCCCTGTTTAACAGGGGCGTGTCATTACAATTTTTGAAGCAATACTTTGCAACAGGGCTCATTGCTGTGCTCCAAGTACAGTATCTGTGAAGGGTTGCAGTGTTGTGCCACCAGTGCCTAAGGCCCAATTTTTCAGCCCCTGTTCAACAGGGGCATGTAATTACAATTCTTGATCTAATAATTCACAGCAGGGCCCATTGCTGCACCCACCAAGAGTAACTGTCAGGGCTTACAGTGTTGTGGCACCAGCACCACCATCAAAGGCCCAATTTTTACTACCACTGTTCAACAATTATATGTAATTAAAATTCCTGATATAATAGTTGACAGCAGGGCGTTCCAGCACCAACCAAGAGTAACTGTGAGTGCTTACAGTGTTGTGCCAACACCAACAACTAAGGGGCCTATTTCTGCAGAGTATATACGGCAGGTCCCTACTTTCAAACATCCAACTTACAAACGACTCCTACTTGCAAACGCAAGAAGACAACAGGAAGTGAGAGGAAATCTACCACTAGGAAGGAAAATTCTCTCCTGTAAGAATAAATATGGGAGAAAGGTGTCTCCTCTGTACTGATGCTTTATCAGCAATCCTTGTTTCAAGAAAAACACCACATTTCAAAAACAGTTGTCATTAGGACGGAAAGTGAGGTGAAATGTTCTGAACAGGGGCACAGACAGCAAAACAAATGTTACAGGGGTGATAACCCTTACCTATGTTTTCCAAAAAGTTTAAAAATAGATTTTTGGTCTGGAGCTACACTTCAACAATGTACCTGTTCAAAATTACAAACAGATTCTACATAAGAACAAACCTACAGTCCCTGTCTTGTATGCACCGCCTGTATACGGCTGTTCAGAGTATATAGGGCCTTTTTTATTTTATGTGCGGGGTTCCCCTTAATATCCATACAAGACCCAAAGGGGCTGGTAATGGGCTGGGGTAGGGGGGGGTCATGGGGTAGCTATGCCATTTTTCTTAAAGATTTTCATCCATATTACCGGGACCAGACATTACATTAAAGCCGCAAGCAGTTTTAAATGGCTTTTTTTTCCTTTAGAAGTGTCATTTTGTGCAGGGACAGTTCTAAACACGGGAAACACGTGGCACTTCACAGGCATACTTTAGACACCCCCCAGGTACGATATTTAAAGGAATATTTGACTTTTTTTTTTTCACTTTATGCATCATTAAAATGACTGCTCCCGGAAAACGACCGTTTTTAAAACTTATTTTTGCATTGATACATGTCCCCTGGTGCAGAACCCGGGTTCCCAAACCCTTTTTAGGACAATAACATGCATAATAGTTGTTATAATTAGCACTTTAGAATTCGAACGTTCGCATCCATTGTATTTAATAGGGTTCTAATGTTCGTTCGAACTTTCGGTCCGTTCGCGGGTTCTGGTGCGAACCGAACCCGGGGGTGTTCGGCTCATCACTACCTGTCACAGTTAACTGTATGTTAGGAGGCTACCTTATAACCTGGCATGTACTTTTTTACCCTGCTTCAATCGAAACGATGTTTAAAATGCCTTTGTGAATACGGGTACACAATGAGCGCCAATCCTCCGCCTCGGGAGCTATGCCCAATTCCCACTCCCACGCCACGGTAAGAGAGCCTAGCCGAAGGAGTGATAAAAAGTTTGTACAGCATGGAAATGCCCCCCCTGCATAGAGGCATCCTGTATGCATCTATTTTCAAACATGGTGCATACTGCTAGGTCAGAGCCTTTTTTTCTGTAATGTTTTAAGAGAATGGTAAATTTGCTATAGGTGAAAGTTTTCCAAGGGGGGCATCTCCAAGCTGCTCATAAAAAATGATGAAGGGTTAATCCCTTACTCAATAAGGTCCCTTACTCAATAAGCAAATCTATCAGACTACATACCGGGTGGGAATAGGGGGTTGTTGAAAAGAGGGGTTACAGGTGTATGAGATGAACGTAGGGGCCATCTTCTACAGCTTACATCACACAAATGTATAGAGTGGGAGAGCGTTGGGCATAGTTTAGCTTTGTGATATATCGATGGGGAGCAGGTTTGGGCCTCTAAGGACACCCAGTCTGGCTTATAATGTCTGCTATGGAGTTGGCATAATTGTGCAAGCTAAGCCGCCACATAATAGTTCCTGAAATCTGGCACTCCCAATCCACCCATATCCTTAAGAGCATACATTGTGGTCCGAGTCACTCAAATAAGCTGGAAAATTTTGGATAGAAATTGCTGCGTTGCAATAACGGGGAACTGGATAGGCAAGGTTATAAAAAAATATAAGACCCTGGGTAGGACTGTCATGTTTACCGAAGCGATTCTCACCATCCGCGACAAGTTCACGTCAGACCATGTCTTCATGTCCTCTAAAAGTTTAAAATTAAAATGTATTTTTTCATACAAAGTTGTCAATAAGTAAAATATTTCTAACACACATCATAGGCATACTTAGAAATACACCCCAAACACGTTCTGCTACTCCTCCTGAGTATGGGAATACCACATCTCTGAGACTTTTTCACAGCCTAGCTACAAAGATAGGTGGGGTGCAGTGTGGTGCGGCCGTAATAATACACTTAGTCCCAGTGCGGTGAAAGAACATGTATTGAAATTATGCAAAGAAAGTTCACAAATAACCCAGTGGGTAGACAGCCCAGCCGGGAACACTCACAGTTCCAACAGCATGTAGAGAGCAGGATTCAGCCAAACTGACAGCGCCTATTGAGGGGTAGAATGCAGCCTGGAAGTCTTGTGCCCAAACAGGAAGTTGTCCAGGGAAGTTGCCAGCCATACACTTTCCCTCCTCGTCAGGAACCTTTTCCTGCCACTAGTTTTGTCCCTACCAGATAAGCTACCTGCCCCTACTCTGCCAACTTGCAAAGGCACTTTAATTCTGGGAGCCAGGGCCTTAAAAAGGCTCTGCATGACCCAAGATGGCTGCGGGTCACTTCTCCAGTCACCCAGGAAACTATGTTCCTCCTGACTTCCTCTTCAACTGCAGAAAAGCACCACCTGCACTGGAGAAAGTAGACTGCACCTGCCTACAAGCACCTTGATGCATTCCAGGGGCATAAATTAAACATCCAAATTCCTGACTGCCTATCATAATTTTGGAGGCCCAGGAGCACCATGACAACATTTTGGAAAGAAAAAACCCCAAGGTATTTTCCAAGAGGTACAATGAGTATTTTGAAGACTTTATTTTTTGACTAAAGTTTTTGGAAAATGTGGAATGAAAATTATTTTTAATTTTACACAAAGTTGTCAATTAATAAGATATTCCTAATACACAGCATAGGCATACTTATATATAAATATAAAAACACATTCTAATACTTCTCGCAAGCATGGCACTTTTTCACAGCATAGCCACATAGAGAGGCCCAAAATCCAAGGAGTACCTTCAGGTTTTCTAGGGGCATAAATTACACATCTAATTTTTCTTTCTTTCTTTTTTAGTTTTGAATTGTGTAAGGAAGGTCTGGTTTTCATTGCTTCCTGACTCACTGTTGGGAAGATTATTCCGCTCTATTTGTCTTGTTTGCTTTTGTCACCAGGAACAAAAGTGATGGCAAGTCCACAATTTCAATGTTGCTACTGGCACTCTTGTCTGACATTGGATGGCCTATCAACTGGCTATAGATCACGTGCTTAGCTACTGCATGGGCATGTCAAGGAACCCAGGGATTGGTGGGAAAAGGAGTTTAAGGGGCCTGTACCTGCATCTGCACATGGTGAATATATTTGCACTCTGCTAAAAAAAATAACCCGCCCCCTCTGAAAAAATGTGCAGCAACCACATCTAAGGAATGCTAAACTGCAATATATTACATTGTTGTTTTTGGGTTTAGATACACGTTAACTCCAAGTTGTTAATTTTCAGAGTGATGTTAGAAGGTAATTTTATCGGTAGTAAGGCCCCTTTCACACATTTCATTTCATTTCATTAATTTCATCAGTTCAGTCACGTTTTTTCAAAGAAAAAACAGATGAAGTTTACATAAATTTTTCATCAGTTTACATTAGTTTTTCATCCGTTTTTACATCAGCTTTTTTACATCCACTACCAATGCAAAAACGGACTGGTTGTCCGTTTACATCCGTTTTCTGTTTGTGCATTTTTTTTACAGAAAAAAAAATAGGGCTTTGATCTGTTATAAAAAAACTGATGTTGAGGGATGCGGATGTAAACTGATGTAAATAGTTGATTATCCGTTTACACCTGCTTTTGCATAGAGATGCATTGATGTCCGTCTTTCATCCGTCAATGGAGGAAAAATGAACAAACGGTCCGTATGTGTGAAAGGAGCCTTAAGCTCTAGCATAGGTTAGGTGTTATGGGAAAGTAGGGTTTAGGCTTATATTTCAGCCTTAAAGGGTAGAATAGAATTAATGTTAAGAGTAAGAGTTTTAGGTGTATAGTGATAAGACGGGGGGGGGGTGGGGGAGTTGGGGTTTAAGGTGACAATAAATGTTAGAGATAGGTGATACCTGCGAAGGCAGAGACTTATAAGAGGGGGATTGTAAGTTTGCACTTGGAAACAGGTTTAAGATCCCCAAAATTCACTAACAACTATAGCTAGCTAGTTTCTATAAACAATGTCTGTATCATTATTTTATGCAGTAAGTTCCATTATAAAATGACAAAAATGTCAATATAAATATATGCAGTCTCTTTTAAGCATTTCACTTCCTTCTTTAAATTCTGGAGGAAAATTATGTGTTAATGACTGAATTTCCAATTTTCAGTAAGTATACTGCAAACTCAGAGAACAGTAAAGAGGAACCATTGAAAGGGGGAAGTTTGAGGGAGAGATTTGTGTAGAGAATCTACTGACACATAGTGAAAGGCAGAGCACTTACAAGACAAACGACCAAAGAAATCGCTAGGCATAGAGTGGAGGACACATGTTGTGCAGCAACAATCACGCACTTCAAGGTAGGACACATCAATTTCTTTTATATGAATAATTGATTTTTATCTGAACTAGATCTAACTACAAAAGCTGGAATCTATGAGTGAAAGAATAGTCCTATGTGTTTTTAAATTTACAATATACGTATGCTGCATAGAGGTGAATACATTTTATTTGCATCTTCTACTGATTTTCAAATGCTAGCAAAAATGAAGAAATTTTAATATATTTCTATCAGTCAGTTGCTGTGCGCACATAACATTAAAGACATTTTTAGACTGTATACTGTATCTTAACCATTCAATAACTGAGCAGCACAGTAACTTTGAGGTTAGCACTTCGTCTTGTAACACTATCCCAGCCAGAGTGGAGTGCATGGAGTTTGCATGATCTCCCTGTGCTTGTGTAGGTTGCCCCCCACACTCCAATGACACACTGTTCTGTTAATTTGGACATATCTGAATTGACCCTAGTATGTGTGTTTGCATGCATGTGAGATAGAGACCTTGGATTGTAAGCTTCTTGAGGGCACAGACTGCTGTGAATGTAAAAAGCATGGCATATATTGTTGCCGCTACTGTATATAAATACTGTATATGTAAAAACTGCAGCTTTAGCATGCTCAGGTGACCTGGGTAGTAAAGAAAACCCATCAGTAGACATTCTTGGACCACTAGGTTGGAGTAAAAAGTGATTGGTTGAACTTTATTAGTCTCCAGTTATTTAAGTCTTTTTATTTTCCTGGCATACAGAAGAGACAGAATGGGCACAATGGATGTATCATGCCCAGTGACGGTGCGTCCATAGTGGTCGCAGGAGAGCCGCCCCCTCTCGCTCCTGCGCCCGTCACTCGCAACTATACATAGATTCATGCATTGCATGGACCCATGTATTGTCACCGCCGCTGCCGCCCACTATTCAGATGGCCGGCCCCCTGTTGAGCGCCAGCTATCTGAAGAACAGCGGCTGGTTGGTTTTTGGAAGTGCCTATCAGAGCCAGCGGACAGAAGAAGGACTGCGCTGACCCGAGGAAGGTAAGTGCAGGGCTGGGGGGACAAACTGGCTGCATTTGGGGGGAAACTGGCTGTATTTGGTGACACACTGGCTGTATATGGGGACAAACTGGCTGCATTTGGGGACAAACTGGCTGCATATGAGGACAAACTGGCTATATATGAGGACAAACTGGCTGTATTTGGGGGGAAACTGGCTGTATTTGGGGGGAAACTGGCTGCATTTGGGGGGAAACTGGCTGTATATGGAGGAAACTGGCTGCATTTGGGGGGTAACTGGCTTCATTTGGGGGGGAAACTGGCTGCATTTGGGGGGGAAACTGGCTGCATTTGGGGGGGAACTGTCTGCATTTGGGGGGGGGGGGGAGAAACTGTCTGCATTTGGGGGGGAAACTGTCTGCATTTGGGGGGAACTGTCTGCATTTGGGGGGGAAACTGGCTGCATTTGGGGGGGAAACTGGCTGCATTTGAGGGGGAAAACTGGTGGCGTTTTGGGCACAGTGGCTGCATTTAATGGGCACAGTGGCGGCAATTGATGTTTTTTTTTTTCCATTTGTTTGCGCACCCCCAAAATTTTTGAGCACTAGCCACCACTGATCATGCCTATCACATACATGAATGTTAATGGCATGTACAGTAAACATGTTTGTGTATGATAAAGTGGAGCAAGATACATGTCCAGTGTATTATTGCTAACATACTATTTTCAACATCCAGTCCAACTCCTAAATATATAGAGAGATATGAATTTTTGGCCAGTTTATTGATATCCGCCAAATAAAAATACAGAGAAAAATGCACATTCCAAAAAATAAATATACATTTTTTTAAATGAAAATCATTTTGTGGGAAAATTTAAGATAAGTTCCCATGTGTAGACAGGATGTGACTACTTCCTGCGACCATTAGTAAGCACACTGTCAAAAAAAAAAAAAAATCACTCTCCTAATTTAGCTAATCCATGCTTTAAAATTTTCTTACACTGGCAGGCTTGAGCAATGCTATCATCTTTTTAATCATCTTGTAGCATTGTGTAGATAAGAAGATATCTTTCTATAACTAAGATATTTCTTACAATGCATGAACCAGTTAATGAAATGGCAATTGCATGCCTATGAAATAAATTCATAAATCCCTTGCTCCTTCCAAGCCAAGAGCTGAAAAACCCAAGCACTGGGGAAGAAGAGACCAGTGTTAATTTCATCTACAAAATGAACACTATTTTAGTCTACTAAAATATGGATAAAACAGTTCAGAAGACTAAAATACAACTAAAATTAAAAAGGCATTTTAGTCAAAAGACTATGACTAAAACTAAGTTGAAATGTGACGTAGAAATTAACAGCTAAATCTGTGTCTGGAGTGCATGTTCAAACATTAATACCATAAATAATAACATGTTATTAGATTTTTACTCCAGAAGTACAGGTCCTTCTCAAAAAATTAGCATATTGTGATAAAGTTCATTATTTTCTGTAATGTACTGATAAACATTAGACTTTCATATATTTTAGATTCATTACACACAACTGAAGTAGTTCAAGCCTTTTCTTGTTTTAATATTGATGATTTTGGCATACAGCTCATGAAAACCCAAAAATCCTATCTCAAAAAATTAGCATATCATGAAAAGGTTCTCTAAACGAGCTATTAACCTAATCATCTGAATCAACTAATTAACTCTAAACACCTGCAAAAGATTCCTGAGGCTTTTAAAAACTCCCAGCCTGGTTCATTACTCAAAACCGCAATCATGGGTAAGACCTGACTGCTGTCCAGAAGGCCATCATTGACACCCTCAAGCAAGAGGGTAAGACACAGAAAGAAATTTCTGAACGAATAGGCTGTTCCCAGAGTTCTGTATCAAGGCACCTCAGTGGGAAGTCTGTGGGAAGGGAAAAGTGTGGCAGAAAACGCTGCACAACGAGAAGAGGTGACCGGACCCTGAAGAAGATTGTGGAGAAGGACCGATTCCAGACCTTGGAGGACCTGCGGAAGCAGTGGACTGAGTCTGGAGTAGAAACATCCAGAGCCACCGTGAACAGGCGTGTGCAGGAAATGGGCTACAGGTGCCGCATTCCCCAGGTCAAACCACTTTTGAACCAGAAACAGCGGCAGAAGCGCCTGACCTGGGCTACAGAGAAGCAGCACTGGACTGTTGCTCAGTGGTCCAAAGTACATTCGGAAATCAAGGTGCCAGAGTCTGGAGGAAGACTGGGGAGAGGGAAATGCCAAAATGCCTGAAGTCCAGTGTCAAGTACCCACAGTCAGTGATGGTCTGGGGTGCCATGTCAGCTGCTGGTGTTGGTCCACTGTGTTTTATCAAGGGCAGGGTCAATGCAGCTAGCTATCAGGAGATTTTGGAGCACTTCATGCTTCCATCTGCTGAAAAGCTTTATGGAGATGAAGATTTCATTTTTCAGCATGACCTGGCACCTGCTCACAGTGCCAAAACCACTGGTAAATGGTTTACTGGCCATGGTATTACTGTGCTCAATTGGCCTGCCAACTCTCCTGACCTGAACCCCATAGAGAATCTGTGGGATATTGGGAAGAGAAAGTTGAGAGACGCAAGACCCAACACTCTGGATGAGCTTAAGGCCGCTATCGAAGCATCCTGGGCCTCCATAACACCTCAGCAGTGCCACAGGCTGGTTGCCTCCATGCCACGCCGCATTGAAGCAGTCATTTCTGCAAAAGGATTCCCGACCAAGTATTGAGTGCATAACTGAACATAATTATTTGAAGGTTGACTTTTTTTGTATTAAAAACACTTTTCTTTTATTGGTCGGATGAAATATGCTAATTTTTTGAGATAGGATTTTTGGGTTTTCATGAGCTGTATGCCAAAATCATCAATATTAAAACAAGAAAAGGCTTGAACTACTTCAGTTGTGTGTAATGAATCTAAAATATATGAAAGTCTAATGTTTATCAGTACATTACAGAAAATAATGAACTTTATCACAATATGCTAATTTTTTGAGAAGGACCTGTATATTTATGAGTTTGGAAATTCGGGAGAAATGCCTAAATAAGTCATTACAATTTACCTAAACCCATTAGATTTTAGTCTTTTAAAATGTACAGGAGATTTTAGTCAACTAAAATACAACTAAAACGAAAACAATTCAGATGACTAAAACACGACTAAAACATTTTAGTCAAATGACTAAAACTAAATCAAAATTTTATGTCAAAATTAACACTGGAAGAGTACATAAAAGTACATAAAAAATGCGGATAAATTAAAGTATAGCTAAAGGTAAAACATTTTTTTAATTTTGGACAGAGTGGAGATTAACCACTTCCCGCCTGGTCAATAGGGAATTGACGTCTGGGAAGTGGTTTTGTTATCCTGACTGGACCTCTATTGACGTCCAGCAGGATAACATGCCGGCGCGCGCCCGCGGGGGCGCACATCGCGGCGAACGCGAGTGCGGCGTGTCAGTCTGACACGACCGCATCTCCGATCGTGATAAGAAGCCTCTGTCAGAGGCTTCTTACCACGTGATCAGCTGTGACCAATCACAGCTGATCATCGCGTGAACCAGGAAGTGCCGGTAAACGGCATTTCTCGGTTCACTCTGACAGGGAGAGCCGATCGGCGTCTCTCCCTGTCAGAGGGGGGGTCTGTGCTGATAATCAGCACATTGATTATCAGCACAGCCCCCTCCAATGTACAAATAGCCTGCCAACCAGTGCCACAATAATAAAATGTGCATTTGCCCACCACAGTGCCAATCCCTGCCCACCACAGTGCCAATCACTGCCCACCACAGTACCAATCACTGCCCACCACAGTGCCAGCAGAAACACCTGTCAGTACCTCATTATCAGTGCTGCCCATCAGTGCCACCTGTCAGTGCCAATCAGTACTGCCTATCAGTGCCAATCTGTGCCGCCTGTCAGTGCCCATCACAGCCGCCTGTCAGTGCCCATCACAGCCGCCTGTCAGTGCCCATTAGTGCCGACTGTCAGTGCCCATCAGTGCTGCCCATCAGTGTCCATCAGTGCCACCTATCAGTACCGCCTATCAGTGCCCATCAGTGCCGCCTATTGGTGCCCATCAGTGCTGCATATCAGTGCCACCTATCAGTGCCCATCAATTCTACATATCAGTGCCTCCTCATCAGTGCCCATCAGTGCCACTTTATCAGTGCCAACTCATCAATGCCCATCAGTGCTGCCTCATCAGTGCCGCCTCATCAGTGCCCGTCAGTGAAGGGGAAAACGAAATTTTATGACAGAAACTAAAAAAAAACATTTTTTTTCAAAATTTTTGGTCTTTTTTAGTTTGTTTAGCAAAAAATAAAAACCGCAGAGGTGATCAAATACAACCAAAATAAAGCTCTATTTGTGGGAAGAAAATGATAAAAATTTAGTTTGGGTACAGTGTTTGTAACGGCACCCCAAATACGAAGGGGGTTAACGCCGTATAAGATGTTCCCTCTCCTGGACACCCACTCGCTACCAATCTTCCACAGCCAGGCGACCACTTCCCATAAGATTAATCCTTCCAGAAGAAACGAGACGTAATCTGTCTCTTCCAGGATACGAGACAACGCTCTGTATTTCAAGTTCCAAAACAGGGAATGACTTTATTTTCAAAACACATGGTAACACATTTCTCTTCAAAACCCTCCCCTCCCATCCTTTGGGGAACGGGGCGGGTTAAACTGTCCAATGACAATGGTGATACAGGTCAGATGTGTATTCAAACTTCTCCTTTGATAAACAGTCTTAGGCAGGAGGGTTGATTCCCCCCCCCTCCTCACAGAAGACACTTCCACATCCCATAATATGGAGCCAGACGGTTTACCAAGCTCCAATCCACATCGTCACAGTAGCAGACTTAATTCATAATAGACAATAGAATGCAAATCACCTTAACTCCTCACAGCAATGATTACACAACCCCCCCCCCCTCACAGTACACATCCAATCTAGATACAATGTCTGTGCAGGATTGAATATGGCTATCATAGACCATATTGGGGTTTTCATTCACCCTGTGCCCCTAATAGAGACACAGGGTGGTTGACACATAAGAGGCATTGGGGGAGCTGAAGCAAGGGTATCTCATACTTTCTAAGCGATTCTGAGTTCCCCGGGCCTTCCCGTTACATCTCTCCCCTTTCGGCAGGGGACTAACAGAGGAGGGGAACCCAGACGGGTTGACTCCGAAGTTAGTCCATAGGTCCCTTCTTCTAATGCCGGTATCCACACAGTACCCCAAATAAATTTCTCCAAACAGAGCATTACTTACCCAGCCAACCTCTGCCTCTCTCAGAGAACATACCCGCCGCTGGGGAGAGGCCTGGACTGGCCCTTCTCACTGGAGTCCTTTCAGCCGCTGGAGAGAAGACAGGGTGACTGGGCTCAGTCCGTCATGCTGTTGGGGATCTGGGTCGACTGCCCGGCATCCCTGGGGTATACAAGTGGAGACTGAAGTCCCATCCACTTGTGGTAGGTGAAAATCCCCCAGTGCTTGCAAAGCAAGGCTGACATCCTCCTGTCTCAGTGTCACACCATTTTCTGGGGTTGTGTCAGTGAGGACTGAAGTCCCATCCAATACCACAGGAACTCCCTCTTCTGTTAGTTGAGAGCAGAGGCCCGTGGCACTCTGCTCTGTTGCCAGCTCTTCTGCTGGGTTGCTGTGAGTGGGGACCGCAGTTCCATCCACCGATATCCACTCAAGCTGCAGTTGTGTGCAGAGGCCAGTAGCATTCTGCCCTGCTGCCAGTGATTCAGCTGGGGGTAAAAGCTTTACTGCCTCAGCTTGTTGCTGGGGAGAAGGGCCAACTGCCCCGACTCCCTGAAACTTCACAGTGGTTCCTGGTGCTGGGCAGAGGTGGGTATCACTCTGCCCTGTTGCCAGCACTTCTGCTGGGGACTCCACACCATCTGCTCTGGTTAACTGTTGGGGGGGGGGAAATGGCCTGCTTCTCCTCCCTGCATCTCTGAAATCCACTGGGAAAGAGAAACCATCGCCTTCTCACCTCGGGCCTCCAAAACTGCCACGGGTGTAGAGCAGGGGTCTGCAGTACTTTGTCCTGCTGCCAGTACTTGGGCCGGCGATGCATAATCCCTAACATCCTCTGAACAGTCCCTTAAGTCCATACCTTCTGTAATCTGTGGCTGGGGAGATGAGCCAACTGCCCTAGCTCCCTGGAACTCCACATCATCCACTTCGGCTTTAGGGAGTCCAATCTTCAGCTTTTCCACTGCAGATTCTTCAGCCAGGCTAGCTCCCTGGAACTCCGTATCATTCACTTCGGCTTTAGGGACGGCAATCTTCAGATTTTCCACTGCTGATTCTTCAGCCAGGATTTCATAGTTGTCAACTGGTACTTCCTGATAGTCCCAGGCAAAGGCAGCCCCCCCCTGCTGCTGAGCAGATTCCAGCAGCTGTCTGTAGGTGATCTCCGATTGCCGTATCTCCGCCGTTCTCCGCTCATGTTGCCGCTCTCGTTCTCTCTTTTGTCGCTCTAGTTCTCTCTCTTGCCACTCTAGTTCTCTCTTTTGTCGCGCATCCTGCAGCTGGATGCCTCTAATGGCTTCCTGTAAGGCGGTCTCTGATGGGTTAGCACCATATAATGCCAAGCGCTGTCGAACTCGTTGCTGAAACAAATCTTCAACTGACCGGGGTCCTGCATCACCCTTCTTCTGGTCCATCTCGGCTCTCAAGTAGGTCTTTCAGCGTGACTTTCCTGCAGGCTTAATAGCTGGTCATTCACTGTGGTGGTTTGGAGTGTCCCAGGAACTGGAGGGAAAATCCCGCTGCTGCCAACCAATGTAACGGCACCCCAAATACGAAGGGGGTGAACGCCGTTTCCTCTGTCCCCTCTCCTGGACACCCATTCAAGAACCAATCTTCCACAGCCAGGCGACCCTTTCCCATAGGAATTAATCCTTCTGGAAGAACGAGACACACGCTCTGTATCTTCCTAAATCGAATGCCTCTTATTGAGAAAAATTTTAACTTTTATATACATCTAATACACAGTAGTTTAACATGAACAATGGCCCAGCTCCACCCACACATTACAAGACTCAACACATTACTTTGACGTCTGTTAGGAGACAACAGACTTTACACAATAGACGTAACGATCTTCAATACACATCTTCTCATCAAAGGGTTGGCAGACGCTCCGTCTGCAGAGTACAATACACACAGGCATAGTGTTAACTATCTCTATTCACACCAGCCCTTTATGTTTAAATAACTATGCATGACCTTTATTCACCAGACTGTCTGGCACTTTACAATACACACAAGGACAGACTCAATTTCCCCAATCCACATCACCACAAATAATGAACAGGTCCCTTAGAAGCTGGGATTTACATCACACTGGCAGGTAACCCATCTCTCAATTAACCTGGTAAGTTTCAGAATAAAACAATATTGTGGACTAATATTCCTATTTCAATTTCCAGCCAGCCAAGCCATATTCTTAATGTCCATGGTTTCCTGGCTCACCCTGTGTCCAACGTGACCCTCCTGACACAGTGTTGTATGACTGCGCAATTGTCATTCAAATTGTGACAGCGCTGAAAGCTGAAAATTGTCCTGGGCAGGAAGGGACGTAAGTGCCTGGTATTGAAGTGGTTAAAACACCTATTAGGTTTTTATTGTTGTCTGTACTCCCGTTAGGATTATTCACCCTCTCTATTTGTCCCATTTACCATTATCATCGAAAGTGGAATTAAAAGAAAGCCCCAAATTTTGGTCTGTCCCCAGAAAAGTAATAGAGGGGACATTTTCCAAAGGGGACACTAGTTCTGGTGACCTGAAGGTCCCTAAGGTATTCTCTTAATTTCCTGTTTTGGCTATAGGACAGGAAGGTAAGGTAACTCTCCCCAATGGGACACAGATGGCAAAAAATTAATTTACGGGCACTAATCCTCTCTTAGACCAATTGTTTTGCACCTGTTTGACAGGTGCATATCATTGCAATTTTGGACAGCAAGGTCAATTCTTGCTTTCATCAAGAGTACCTCTTATAGGGTTACGGTGTGAAGGCGCCACTGACACCCAAAGACCAATTTTCCTGTACCTTTTGTGACAGGTGCATATCATTGCAATTTTGGACAGAAAGGCCAATTCTTGCTTTCATTAAGAGTACCTCTATAGGGTTATGGTGTGAAGGCGCCACCAACACCCAAAAAACTATTTTATCTATACTTATCAAAAAGGCAATGTAATGATACGAAGTTCCTTTAACTGTAAATGAACACAGATATTAACTCAATCACAGAAACAGGTTAACAGGAGGGTAGAGAGTTGGCACTATATCTTCTGTGTCAGGCTTCTCCCTTCTGCCTCCTCAACCCACAGGATTTCTAAAATCTTGTACAATATAAAGAAACAATATGTAAACCATTATATTCTTTTAATCCAGAAAAAAGTTTATTAAAGTACACATATAAACATACACCAAAGCTACAGATAAATTCCAGTACATTTTCAAACATCATAAGCCATAAGTTTACATTCTGCATACCTAACTAGACATTCCTTGACTATCTGATCATGTCCCCCGCCATGTTCTGGGTTGAACTGCCAGTGCCCACAGAGGAGGACCAGTAGTCCAGCATACAACCTGTTCAAGTACCCATGCCCAGCAATCTGCCCATGACTAGATCCACCGGGCCGAGCCCCGGTACATTCAACCATGATCCCCATAATTTCTCGAATTTCTGGGCGCTACCCCTATGTTGGTATATTATTTTTTCTTTCCGTAGCATATCCCCATTGTATTAATCCACTCTTTGAGAGCGGGAGGATCCTCCGATATCCAGTGGGTCATTATTAGCTTGCGTGCCAGAAACAGGGATCTATTAACTGCTACCCTAGTGCATTCCTCCCATTCTAGCTCATCCAGTATATTAAGTAGGCAGTGTTTTGGCAGACTATTATATTCGAATTGGCTGACTCCCTTTAGATGAAGTCCAATGGAATTAAAGTGGATGAAGGAAAAGGATAGCAAAAGGTAAAAGGGTATTCCTTGAAATCCAGATGTCTTCAGCTAGCCTCGTTGTGTTGTAACTAAGGTAATACTTGATAACAGGGTATAGCAAATTTGGCAGAACTTTAAGTTTTTCTTGTTGGATTGTAACTTCCTCTGATATGATCCTAATGGTGTTATCCAGTATAGCTACAAGAATCAATAATGTGAACTGGGCAAAGATGTCTGCTTTCAGTGTTCGTTATAAAACAAGAACTGACTTCCGGTGGAACTACAAGTACCACCAAGCTGAACTGTGTAAATGATGTCTGAAAGCAGTGTCTTTAACAACAAGATGGGCTATGCCCGCTCACCCCTCTGGAACTCAGATTCAGTTGGCAAAAATGTAGATGATGAGAAGACTCTATCAGGAACTCTGTCTGTATCTTGGCTTTGGGAAATGGCGCTCGCCGCCACACGCTGCAGCTCACTGGAATCTGAAGTGCAGGTGTCTCTGGATGACCTGGAACACCCTCCGGTCTGCTGCAGGGAAGAAGCGATGCTGTCCGCAAAGGGCCCTCTGGGTATAGCTGACCAGTTCCCCGCTGTGTAGGCTGCAAATCAATAGCAGCTCCCTGTTACACAGACCTCCTGCTGGCAGAGTCAAACAGCGTCCCAAGAGACTGATCTAGACCACGTCAGCCCTTTTTATATCCTTTCCTAGCAGTCTGTTCTGTCCACTCAGCATTCTGTTAATTGTAGTTCAGTTCAGTCCTGCTGGCATTGAAACTTCAGCATTCTGAACTACACATTCCATGATGCTTTGCTCTGAATCTAAGCACAAGAAAAGGAAATGACACAGCAAATACTAGAGGGAGCCAACCCCACATTAATAACACAGAAAAATGTCTCTGGATTGCAGGCATAATAGCCAGCTCCTTGCTACATTTACAAACTTTTTTTTCATTGATACCACAGGGCAGTACCCAGACTCCTATAACTATTGTATGCCCAATTACTTGCATATAAGCCTTCAAATTGGCCCCTTTGATTTTTCTAGTTCGGGTCCCAAAGACTGCAATGGGGTTTGTTATTCGGCTCCAAACTTTTGCGATGTTCGAAAGTTCTGGTGCGAACCGGACAGGGGGTCGTTTGGCCCATCCCTAGTAGTAACGAGGATCAGGTAATTGAACAAGCTTCCCAGATGATTCAATAGAAGTGATTTAATGCAGCTTGGTCAAGTCTTCAAATAACAGTCTGGGTGAAATATGACGACCATAATACCAGGTTTGCAAGACATTTGTGTATGTTCCTCCATGTCTAGGTGACAACTTCTTTATATCACAGTGAGCAGGAATTTTCAGGTACTTACGAAAAGCAGTATCAACCCACTGTGCCCGTTTGCATTGGAGTTCAGCCTCCAAACTCTCTGGCACATACGAGTACAAGTAGCCATATTGTATTAAGCTTGGGATCCCCACATCCCGGTAGCACTGGGATATCTGGAGCACACTTAACAGGATAACCCTCAATTCTGTCTGGCTTTCATACAGCAGCATTTGCAGTTTTAACACAGTGCTCCCATCGCTCTTTTTCTAAAGAACTTACATGACAGGGAACAGGAGATGTAGATGCAAACAACTCAGGCCTGATACTGGAGGTATGGGTAGTTGAGAGAACTTCCTCCTCTGCAGGCTCACACTGTTGCTCAGCATCACTATCAGACCATCTCTCACCCCAAGGCACAGTGTCAGAGAACCATTCAGAGATCCAATCAGACAGGATATCAGAATGTGACTCTGTAGAGAACTCTTCAGCCAGGAGCAGATCAAACTTTGAACGTGCAGCAGCAGACTTTCCTGACTCTGCTCCCTAAGTGGCTACAGGTTTTACAGTCCCAACAGGCACACTGCCCTCACTCACATCAGTCTTACCAGGCTCAGTAATCTTCTCCCTGGGAGGTTTCACCATCAAGGAACATAGGTGACCGTGACCACAGGAGATCACTAATGCACCTGACTTTGGAGCGGTCACCTTAGCTGAAGGAGCAGCCACTTCAGCAGACTGGGTGACAGTGACAATGACCACAGGAACTGGTTCTGGAGCAGGGGTGGTGACACACTTGACCCATTTCACTTGTAGCACCCGTTGTGATAAGGCTGGTGAGACTACCTCTAGTAGTGGATTTGACCGCAGGCGATCTAGCCCCGAATGTTAGTAGCCAGTCCTGAGCACTTTGAACACAGCAGCCCAATTGCTTCATAGCCTCCTGCCGTATAGAGCGCCAGGCTACTTTTTGGTACATACCGCACTCCGGTGTTGGTAAGGACCTCTTTCAGACGGCCTGGACCAGGACCAATGCAGGTACAAGGACTTTCCAATCAGACATGGAGACTCCGAGATGCGTCATGCTTCTCCCTCTGTAGCAGTATTGCAGCACGTGGACCCGTGATGGCGGCATGCACAACTGCATTTCTGTCTCCTCCTCTGCAGAGCAGTGACTTCTCCCCCTGCCAAGAGATTGGTCCAGCTGCTCTTTAGGAACTGCAGCGCCTGCCTCTTTTCTTTAGCAGCACGCCAAAACTTTTCTGGAGTCTGCCTTAACCCCTTCAGCACTCCCGCAAAGTGACAAAAGACACTGTCAGAGAAGCTAGTAGACCAGACTGTGTGACTGCACAGAGGAGACCAAACGGATGTAGGTGAAAATATAATAATTTATTAAGATCAATGAACAAACACAAAACCACCTCCAACAGAACGCTATGCAATAAATCAACCAATAAACAGTGACTATAGACAATATGTACAATAATGGGAGATACCAGAATCAGAGTAAAGCCAGGCTGAGGTCATACACAAGGGGATGTCAGCAGATGGGTAAGGACGGGAGACAAACAGGAACAGGGAGGGGATGGATGGGTAGGTTGTAGAGCAGGGATCCAAAGTACTCCGGTAACAGGAGGACAGGTGACCGTGTTTATCAGGAGACAGGAGGGACAGGTGCAGGATGGGCTCAGGATAGGGATCAGGTCGGATCGGGTCAGGTAGGATGCAGGCTCAAAGTCAGGATCGCAGGTTCTAGGTCAGGGAGAGAGATACCAGGGCAAGGTGTGTTTGTACTTGATATAAATAGGAAGGCTTGTAATTGGCTTCAAGTCACACCTGAGCGCAGGAAGAGCAGTTCGCTCCACACTGCCAGGATCCATCCGCTGGTGGAGACCAGTACTGCGTCCAAAGGATAATATAATACCAGCAGGGAGAAATTCTCCTGACAGTTCCAGACTGCCAGGAGACACCTGCTGGTGGACCACAGTACTGCAAGCCAAATAATAAATATCACCAGTGGATGGAACCTTTCCTGACAGTACCCCCCCCCCCCCTCAAAGGAGTGGCCTCCGGACGCTCCAACTAACGGTTTCTGGGGAAAGTTCATGGCAACAAGCTGGGCAACAGGCAAAGTCACATCCGGGCAGACAGTGTGCACATCCGGGCAGACAGCAGGCACATCAAGCTGGGCAGCAGACAGGGGCAAATCAAGCTGGGCAGCAGACAGGGGCAAATCAAGCTGGGCAGCAGACAGGAACACATCAGGCTGGGCAGCAGGCTGGAACAAACCACGCTGGGCAGCAGGCTCCGGGACTTCGAGCTGGGCAGCAGGCTCCGAGACATCAAGCTGGGCAGCAGGCTCCGGGACATCGAGCTGGGCAGCAGGCTCCGGGAGATCGAGCTGGGCAGCACGCTCCGGGAGATCGAGCTGGGCAGCAGACAGGGGCAAATCAAGCTGGGCAGCAGACAGGAACACACCAGGCTGGGCAGCAGGCAGGAACACATCAGGCTGGGCAGCAGGCTCCGAGTCATCGAGCTGGGAAGCAGGCTCCGGGTCATCGAGCAGGGCAGCAGGCACCGGGTCATCGAGCTGGGCAGCAGGCTCCGGGACATCGAGCTGGGCAGCAGGCTCCGGGAGATCGAGCTGGGCAGCAGGCTCCGGGAGATCGAGCTGGGCAGCACGCTCCGGGAGATCGAGCTGGGCAGCACGCTCCGGGAGATCGAGCTGGGCAGCAGACAGGGGCAAATCAAGCTGGGCAGCAGACAGGAACACACCAGGCTGGGCAGCAGGCAGGAATACATCAGGCTGGGCAGCAGGCTCCGGGTCATCGAGCTGGGAAGCAGGCTCCGGGTCATCGAGCTGGGCAGCAGGCTCCGGGTCATCGAGCTGGGCAGCAGGCACCGGGTCATCGAGCTGGGCAGCAGGCTCCGGGTCATCGAGCTGGGCAGAAGGCTCCGGGTCATCGAGCTGGGCAGCAGGCTCCGGGTCATCGAGCTGGGCAGCAGGCTTCGGGTCATCGAGCTGGGAAGCAGATAGAGGCTCCGCAGGCCAGGAAACGGGCACCATAACCTCAGGCCGGGAAACGGGCACCACAACCTCAGACTGGGAAACGGGCACCACAACCTCAGACTGGGAAACGGGCACCACAACCTCAGGCCGGGAAACAGGCACCACAATCTCAGGCTGGGACGCTGGCTCTAGCTCTTCAGGCTGGAATGCTGGTACTGGTTCTTCAGGCTGGAACTCTGGCACCCCGGGCTGAAACACTGACATCTCGGGCTGAAACACTGACACCAGGACATCAGACTGGAAGGCAGGCACCAGGACATCAGACTGGAAGGCAGGCACCAGGACATCAGACTGGAAGGCAGGCACCAGGACATCAGACTGGAAGGCAGGCACCAGGACATCAGACTGGAAGGCAGGCACCAGGACATCAGACTGGAAGGAAGGCACCAGGACATCAGACTGGAAGGAAGGCACCAGGACATCAGACTGGAAGGAAGGCACCAGGACATCAGACTGGAAAGCAGGCACCAGGACATCAGACTGGAAAGCAGGCACCAGGACAACAGACTGGAAGGCAGGCACCAGGACATCAGACTGGAAGGCAGGCACCAGGACATCAGACTGGAGGGCAGGCACCAGGACATCAGACTGGAAGGCAGGCACCAGGACATCAGACTGGAAGGCAGGCACCAGGACATCAGGCTGGAAGGCAGGCGCCAAGACATCAGACTGGAAGGCAGGCGCCAAGACATCAGACTGGAAGGCAGGCGCCAAGACATCAGACTGGAAGGCAGGCTCCAAGACATCAGACTGGAAGGCAGGCACCAAGACATCAGACTGGAAGGCAGGCACCAAGACATCAGACTGGAAGGCAGGTACTGAGACTTCAGGCAGAGAAACGGGCACCGGATCTTCAGGCCCAAACACGGGCACAGGGCCATCGAGCTGGAACACGGGCACAGGAACTGCAGGCTGGCAGACTGGCACAGGAACTTCAGGCTGGCAGACTGGCACAGGAACTTCAGGCTGGCAGACTGGCACAGGAACTTCAGGCCGGCAGACTGGCACAGGAACCTCAGGCCGGCAGACTGGCACAGGAACGTCAGACAGGGTAAAAGGCACTGGGACGTCAGACTGGGTAAAAGGCATAGAGTTGGCAGATTTAGGTGGGTCATCAGGTTCAACTGGCATTAACGCAGGCTGGAGCAGGTTGGTAGGTGTGGAGGCAGGTTGGGTTACTGGTAGGATTGTGTGGGTCGGAAAGTACTTCCGCTTCTTTTTAGGCTTAGTCACTGCAGATTTGTAAATAGCGGGAGGGATGTATGAAAAGGATGGAATTGAGTAAGAGGAAGGACTGGAATGCGGCAGAGACACGGGAACAGTGGCTGGAGGAGGTTCTTGTGGATTTGTTACTGGTGGAAGGGAAGAAGCAGTTGGATTGAAGGCAGGGTAGGTGCGACAAGTAGAGACTGGGTAATAATATTTGATAGGAAGCTGTGTAAACTGGGCTGTAGCTGGGGTTGCCATAGGCGATGGGCGGATAGATTCTTGGGAAGGCAGATGATTAATGGCAGGGCTGGAATGTTGTGGCTTGGCTAAATTCAGGAGATCTGACCATGCCTCTAGCACAGGTTGAACAAACATTGGTTCACACAAAGCCTGTCTGACCAGGGATTGCACTGAATGGATGCAATCAGACAACACCTGCTGGGAACAGGAGGAATAACATTCACTAAAATAGGCTGGATCATCCTCTAATAACCATACCAAAGATTCAACTTGGTCGTAATTGATATGGGGCGAAAAATCGTCACTCCCATCGGGAATAAATGACATGGCTGGCTTTACACATAACCGGATTAACGGCTGAACATCCTCAAAAGACATGTAACCCTGATCCACTAGGGAATGAGCTCACTGGATAGTTTCCATCAGCTGGTCACTGGTCCAATCTTTTAAAATCTGACGACAATATTCACCATCCTCTGCTGCCAGCAGAGAATAATAAATGTTTTCATTGATATCTATATTAACAGGACTTAACGAACCAGGATGGTTCCCTTAATGCAGCCACATCTGGTTTAGGGATGGCCCTGGTATACTGTCAGAGAAGCTAGTAGACCAGACTGTGTGACTGCACAGAGGAGACCAAACGCATGTAGGTGAAAATATAATAATTTATTAAAGCGGTTGTATACCCAAAAATATTGCATGCACCTACAGGTAAGCCTACATTAAGGCTTACCTGTAGGTGCTTGCAATATCTCCGAGACCTACACGGTCTTGGAGATATTTGCAAAAAAGACTGTACCGATATCTACGGCGCATGTGCGCGGCGGCTCTTGAATGGGAGCCCGCCGGACACTGCTGGAATTCGTTCATGCGCGGGGATCGTGCTGTTCCTCACGCATGCACTGGAATGACGTCATCGCCGCTCCGGCCAATCACAGCACCAGGGCTGCGATACCCGGAAGTCACTCCGGGTATCATGGTGGCAACGGAGGACGTGTTTGATAATGAGCTAGTATGCTAGTCATACTAGCTCATTATGCCTTTGCCTTGCAGGTTGAAAAAAAAAAAAAAAGTTTTGCAGTATACAACCGCTTTAAGATCAATGAACAAACACACAACCACCTCCAACAGAACACCGTGCAATAAATCAACCAATAAACAGTGACTATAGAGAATATGTACAATAATGGGAGATACCAGAATCGTAGTAAAGCCAGGCCGAGGTCATACACAAGGGGATGTCAGCAGATGGGTAAGGACGGGAGACAAACAGGAACAGGGAGGGGATGGATGGGTAGGCTGCAGAGCAGGGATCCAAAGTACTCAGGTAACAGGAGGACAGGTGACTGTGGTTATCAGGAGACAGGAGGGACAGGTGCAGGATGGGCTCAGGATAGGGCTCAGGATAGGGGTCAGGTCAGATCGGGTCAGGTAGGATGCAGGCTCAACGTCAAGCTCGCAGGTTCTAGGTCAGGGTGAGAGATACCAGGGCAAGGTGTGTTTGTACTTGCCGGGTATAAATAGGAAGGCTTGTAATTGGCTTCAAGTCACACCTGAGTGCAGGAAGAGCAGTTCGTTCCACACTGCCAGGATCCATCCGCTGGTGGAGACCAGTACTGTGTCCAAAGGATAATATAATACCAGCAGGGAGAAATTCTCCTGACAGTTCCACACTGCCAGGAGACACCTGCTGGTGGACCACAGTACTGCAAGCCAAATAATAAATATCACCAGCAGATGGAACCTTTCCTGACAGACACTCTTCCAAGAGCAAAGAGACAATTTGGTTCTTCCCAACATGGTTCAAAAGGACACAAGCACAGTCTCTGAGGCATAAAGATATTACTTGCCACTTTACCACGGAGCCGAACTCTGTAGTTGGGGTGACCACAGCAAAAATAACGAAAATGTAGCGACCTCCCCAACCTCCAAGGGCCTAGTGGTGACCCCCAGAGGCCGGAAGGGCTGACCTACTTCCTCAGGGTGCAGGTTCCTAGGCATGGTGGGTGTTGTGCAAGGTGAAAAGATGGGCGTCAGTCACTTTTAAAAATTAGATTTTATTTCTCCTAACAGAAACAGTGGGAGAAAGGGGTAGGGAAAACCCCTCACAACTACCTGCTGGATTCCTCAAGCTTAACTCACAGCTACCCACTGGATTCCTTGGATGAGTTCTCTCCTGAAGCTTTCCCAGCCACTTCACAGTCCCCGTCTGGTGAAGAGTCTCCTCTGGTACTCCTTCAGAACTCCACCCTCCACACATGCCTCCGGCAACAAGAGTGGTTGACCCTCTGGCAACTTCCTCTTCCATGCCTCCCAGAAACGATCAGGCTCTCTCCGACAGAGCCCCTGACACACATGGCAAGGCCCCAGGCGTCAGGCCTACACCTCTGCTGCTGCTCCACACACGCTCACCCAGGCCGCAGCCCGGGTGGAAAATAACCCAGATCACCTGACCTTCTCCGAATAAATACCTTCTCCCAGCATCTTCGGCGGCCAAAGAAACTCCTGCTTATTCAAGAGAAGTATATACACTCATAACCCGAGTCCACTATAAGTCATCACACTGATGCCAAAGGTAACAGTGCCACTTATTGACAAAAAGGAGAAACCCATTTGATCAATAGACTAGAAATTAGCCAGGCTAGCTACCACCCAGCACCGCTAAATTTACTAGCAGCCCTGTTTAGGACAAGGGTGCTACAAGTGTTATAGGCTTTAGCCTGCAGCACTGACCCAGCAGAAAACATCCGGTAGGAGGGCTGTACAGAAGTTGATCTATAGATCAACTTCTGTACAACCTCGGTGCCCATACATGCATTGAAATTCAGCCGGGCCCTGCTGAACCGGGCTACATTTCAATCTGTATATGGCCGGCTTAAGACTGCTGCTGGGCACTGACATTTTAGATGTAATGTCAGCAGTCAAGCAGATGCAGAGTGGTCACTTAAGTTCTGGTTCTTCTGATTTTATCTAATCATAGCATTATGCATTATGAGTTATTACCATATAGACTGTTATGTATCTACAAGTCTTTACGTTAAAGTGTTACTAAACCCACAACAGTAAAATCAGTCTGTATATGCAGTACAGCATGCTTGTTATACTCACTGTGAAACCTAAGGGGTTAATCTTCCCCATTGTGTAAAAAGGCTGTTTGATCCTGTCTTCTCTGATGCTCTCCTCCTTCCACTGCCCCCTAATAATTTCCTGATAACACAGAGTCTATGGAGTCAGACTGCACATGCTCAGTTTGGTGTATATTGCTAGAGAGTTTTTCTTTCTCTTGGAAGAGTGCATGTGATCAGCACAGCGCAAATCAGCACTATCCAGACAGAGGGTCATGGGTCTTGCAGTCTAATAGGACAGTCAGAAAACTACTCCTACAGGCTTTAACCAGTGCTGGACACTGATAGAAGTCACAAGACTGCTATATACTGCTGATGAGAAATGGTATTTAGCAGTTTATATTTACTAAAATAATTGCATTTCCATGTTCTGTGTACTGTGGGAGACCAGATATAGTGAATGCAGTGTCCTGGGTTTAGTAACACTTTAAATAAAGTCAAGAAAATATGAAATTTGGGAAACCTAATAAAATGTAAAGAGTAATTTAAAAAACAAAATGGTAAAAAGATCAGCGAGCGCTTAGGAGGTGGAGCCGCTAGCATAAAAGGTGACCAAGCTGATAAATAATACTAAAAATCAAACAAGTGCAGCGCTAAAATACATTAACAATTTTAACCATTTAACCACGCGCACCGCCGAATAACAGCGACAGGGTGGTTCCTTAACTCTGGGAGGACGTTATATAGCGTACTCCCAGAATCGCGCGCACACGGTAGTCACCATGACCGCCGGGTCCGGAGGACCCGGCGCATCACGGATCACGGTAAATCGCCACTGGTAGCGGCCGTTTACCACGTGATCGCTCCGTCAAATGATGGAGCGATCACTTGTAAACAGACCGGCGTCATGTGATGACGCCGGTTCCTCTCTCCCCTCTCTGTACCGATCGGTACAGTGTGAGAGGGGAAGAGAGCGGATGGCAGCAGGACCGTGGGCTGGATCTGTGACAATTGCAGTCACAGATCCAGCCATCCATCCATCCACCCATGCTCAGCCATCCCTGTCCATACTGTGCAATACCCTGCCAATACTCTGCCCATACTGTACAATACCCTGCCAATACTCTGCCCATACTGTGCAATACTGTGCAATACCCTGCCCATACTGTGCAATACTCTGCAATACCCTCCCCATACTGTGCAATACTCTGCAACACCCTGCCCATACTGTGCAATACTCTGCCCATACTGTGCAATACTCTGCAATACCCTGCCCATACTGTGCAATACTCTGCAATACCCTGCCCATACTGTGCAATACTGTGCAATACCCTGTCATACTGTGCAATACCCTGCCATACTGTGCAATACCCTGCCATACACCGCAATACTCTGCAATACTCTACAATACCCTGCAATACTCCGCAAAACTCTGCAATACCCTGCAATACCCTGAAATACCCTGCAATACTCTGCAATAACCACTTCCCGCCCGCCGGCCGTCATATGACGTATTTGACTTTGTGCGGGGATATCTGAATGATGGGTGCAGCTACAGGCATCATTCAGATATCAGCTTTTTCAGCCGGCGATTCCCTACACCATAAGAACAATCATAGCGGCTGTTCCACAGCTTGATCATTCTTACGGGAGGCGAGAGGGGACGTCCCCCCTCCCGCCGCCCTCTGGTGCTTCTACCGACTCACCGATACGATCGAAGACAGGATTGTTTTTTTAATTTTTTTTATTAATCCAGGCTTCCCAGCCTAGAGGTGAGATGTGGGGTCTTATTGACCCCATATCTCACTGTAAAGAGGACCTGTCATGCCATATTCCTATTACAAGGGATGTTTACGTTCCTTGTAATAGGAATAAAAGTGATCAAAAAAAATATTTTTGCAAAAAAACGCGTTAAACTAAAATAAATAAAGTAAAATGAACAATAATTTTTTTTTTTTTTAAGCGCCCCTGTCCCCGTGAGCTCGCATACAGAAGCGAACGCATACGTAAGTCCCGCCCACATATGAAAACGGTGTTCAAACCACACATGTGAGGTATCTCTGTGAACGTTAGAGTGAAAGCAATAATTTTGGCCCTAGACCTCCTCTGTAACTTAAAACATGTAACCAGTAAAAATATTTAAAGCGTCGCCTATAGGGATTTTTAAGTAGCGAAGTTTGGCGCCATTCCACGAGCGTGTGCAATTTTAAAGGGGACATGTTGGGTATCTATTTACTCGGCGTAACTTCATTTTTCACATTATACAAAAACATTGGGCTAACTTTACTGGTTTTTTTTAAGCACAAAACTGTTTTTTTTCCGTAAAAAACGCGGTAGAAAATTGCTGCGCAAATACCGTGCGAGATAAAAAGTTGCAACGACCACCATTGAATTCTCTAAGGTCTTTGCTAAAAAAAAAACATATATAATGTTTTGGGGTTCTATGTAATTTTCTAGCAAACAAATGATGATTTTACATGTAGGAGAGAAATGTCAGAATTGGCCTGGGTGCTCCAGAACGCCTGAAGGTGCTCCCTGCAAGTCTCACACATATGGTATCGCCATACTCGGGAGTAATTGCAGAATGTGTTTTGGGGTGTAATTTGTGGTATGCATATGCTGTGTGTAAGAAATAACCTGCTAATATGACAATTTTGTTGAAAAAAGAAAAAAAAATCTTGATTTTGCGAAAAATTGTGGGAAAAAATGACAACTTCAAAAAACTCACAATGCCTCTTTCTAAATGCCTTGGAATGTCTTCTTTCCAAAAAGGTGTCATTTGGGGGGTATTAGTACTTTTCTGGCATGTTAGGGTCTCAAGAAATGAGATAGGCTGTCAGTTCTTCAGGTGTAATCAATTTTCAGATATTGGCACCATAGCTTGTGGACTCTATAACTTTCACAAAGACCAAATAATATGCACAAATTTGTACTTATTTTTACCAAAGATGTGTAGCAGTATAAATTTTGGCCAAAATTTATGAAGAAAAATTACTAATTTGCTAAATTTTTTAACAGAAACAAAGAAAAATGTATTTTTTTACAGAATTTTCAGTCTTTTTTCTCTTATAGCGCAAAAAAAAACCCCAACGGTGATTAAATACCACCAAAAGAAAGCTCTATTTGTGTGAAAAAAAATTCAAAAATGTCATATGGGTACAGTGTTGTATGACAGAGTAATTGTCATTCAAAATGTGAGAGCACCGAAAGCTGAAAATTGGTCTTTTTATTAAGGGGTTTAAGTGCCCAGTGATCAAGTGGTTAAATAAATGTGGAAAAGCATGTGTTAATATAAATTAATAAACACTATACACGTGATCATAAAGTGTCCATAGGAAAACTCCCATATAAATCAGAAAGTACTCAAAATGTAATAGACATGTGCGGTTCGCTTCATTCCTAATTAATATTCAGAGAAATGTTACATTATTCTGAGATTCAGATATATCCATTTGATCCATATTTTCCATTTGATTTTGAACTTTAACCACTTCAATACAGGGCTTTCTTGTACCTATTCAATACCGGGCCTATTCTAGCACTTCTCTCCTACATGTACAAATCATCATTCTTTTGCTAGAAAATTACTCAGAACCCCCAAACATTATATATGTTTTTTTAGCAGACACCCTAGGAAATAAAATGATGGTCATTGCAACATTTTTTCTTGCACAATATTTGCGCAATAATTTTTCAAACGCCTTTTTTTAAAAAAAAAAATGGTTTCATGAATTAAAAAATAACAAAACAGTAAAGTTAGCCCAATTTTTGGGGAAAATATGAAAGATAATGTTACGCCGAGTAAATAGATACCTAACATGTCACGCTTTAAAATTGCGCACACTCATGGAATGGCGCCAAACTTCGGTACTTAAAAATCTCCATAGGCGACGCTTAAATTTTTTTTACAGGTTACCAGGTTAGAATTACAGAGGAGGTCTAGTGCTAGAATTGTTGCACGCGCTCTAACGCACGCGGCGATACCTCACATGCGTGGTTTGAACGGCGTTTACATATGTGGGCGACTTACGTGTGCATTCGCTTCTGATCGCGAGCTACCGGGGACAGGGGCGTTTTAATTTTTTTTTTTTATTATTATTTATTTATTTTTTTACTTATTTATTTATTTTTTTACAATGATTTTACTTTTTTTTTTTTTTGATCACTTTTATTCCTATTACAAGGAATGTAAACATCCCTTGTAATAGGAATGTGTGTGACAGGTTCTCTTTATTGAGAGATGCGGGGTCAATAAGACCCCACATCTCTCCTCCAGGCTGGAAAGCATGAGATCAGTGAAAAATTTTTCACTGATCTCATACTTACAGCCGCAATGGCGGCTTTGTTTACATTTGAGACCCGGGTGTGACGTCATCACATCGCGCCCGGGCCTCAGACGATCATAGAGATGACTGGTGACCATTAGGGATGAGCCGAACACCCCCGGGTTCGGTTCGCACCAGAACCCGCAAACGGACCGAAAGTTCGCACGAACATTAGAACCCTATTAAATACAATGGATGCGAACGTTCGAATTCTAAAGTGCTAATTATAACGACTATTATCCATGTTATTGTCCTAAACAGAGTTTGGGAACTCGGGTTCTGCACCAGGGGACATGTATCAATGCAAAAAGAAGTTTTAAAAACGGCCGTTTTTCCGGAGCAGTCATTTTAATGATGCATAAAGTGAAAAAAAAAAAGTCAAATATTCCTTTAAATATTGTACCTGGGGGGTGTCTAAAGTATGCCTGTGAAGTGCCACGTGTTTCCCGTGTTTAGAACTGTCCCTGCACAAAATTACATTTCTAAAGGAAAAAAAAGCCATTTAAAACTGCTTGCGGCTTTAATGTAATGTCTGGTCCCGGTAATATGGATGAAAATCTTTAAGAAAAATGGCATAGCTACCCCATCACCCCCACCCCAGCCCATTACCAGCCCCTTTGGGTCTTGTATGGATATTAAGGGGAACCCCGCACACAAAATAAAAAAGGCCCTATATACTCTGAACAGCCGTATACAGGCGGTGCATACAAGACAGGGACTGTAGGTTTGTTCTTATGTAGAATCTGTTTGTAATTTTGAACAGCTACATTGTTTAAGTGTAGCTCCAGCCCAAATACCTATTTTTAAGCTTTTTGGAAAACATAGGGAAGGGTTATCACCCCTGTAACATTTGTTTTGCTGTCTGTGCCCCTGTTCAGAACATTTCACCTCACTTTGCGTCCCAATGACAACTGTTTTTGAAATGTGGTGTTTTTATTGAAACAAGGATTGGTGATAAAGCATCAGTAGAGAGGAGACACCTTTCTCCCATATTAATTCTTACAGGAGAGAATTTTCCTTCCTAGGGGTAGATTTCCTCTCACTTCCTGTTGTCTTCTTCCGTTTGCAAGTAGGAGTCGTTTGTAAGTTGGATGTTTGAAAGTAGGGACCTGCCGTATATACTCTGCAGAAATTGGCCCCTTAGGTGTTGGTGTTGGCACAACACTGTAAGCACTCACAGTTACTCTTGGTGGGTGCTGGAACGCCCTGCTGTCAACTATTATATCAGGAATTGGAATAACATATAATTGTTGAACAGTGGTAGTAAAAATTGGGCCTTTGATGGTGGTGCTGGTGCCACAACACTGTAAGGCCTGACAGTTACTCTTGGTGGGCGCAGCAATGGGCCCTGCTGTGAATTATTAGATCAATAATTATAATTGCATGCCCCTGTTGAACAGGGGCTGAAAAATTGGGCCTTTGGTGGTGGTGGTGGTGGTGGTGTTGACACAACACTGTAAGGCCTGACAGTTACTCTTGGTGGGCGCAGCAATGGGCCCTGCTGTGAATTATTAGATCAATAATTATAATTGCATGCCCCTGTTGAACAGGGGCTGAAAAATTGGGCCTTTGGTGGTGGTGGTGGTGGTGGTGGTGGTGGTGGTGTTGACACAACACTGTAAGGCCTGACAGTTACTCTTGGTGGGCGCAGCAATGGGCCCTGCTGTGAATTATTAGATCAATAATTATAATTGCATGCCCCTGTTGAACAGGGGCTGAAAAATTGGGCCTTAGGCACTGGTGGCACAACACTGCAACCCCTCACAGATACTGTACTTGGAGCACAGCAATGAGGCCTGTTGCAAAGTATTGCATCAAAAATTGTAATTACACACCCCTGTTAAACAGGGGCTGAAAAATTGGGCCTTAGCCACTGGTGGCGGCACCCATAAACCAAAATGATCTTCCAAGCTATCATCATTAATCGGATCATTGAGGAGGAGGAGGAGGATAGCCAGTCAACATAACAGCACAGGCACTCAGCATCAGCATCAGTCTTGAAGGGATGTGACATTTTAAAATCAATTAGTCTGTTATATCAGCATCAGGTGTGTGGTAGCTGGTGGTGATCCAAGACTGGTTCATCTTGATGAAAGTCAGTCGATCAACCGAGTCGGTGGACAGGCGCATCCTGTGATCCGTGACAAATCCTCCAGCAGCACTGAATGTGCGTTCTGAAAGAACGCTGGATGCAGGACAGGCCAGTAGCTCAATTGCATACTGTGCAAGCTCTGGCCAGTGATCCATCCTCAAGACCCAGTAAGCCAGAGGATTTTTGGTGGGGAAGGTGTCCAAGTCTGACCTTGCCCCTAGGTATTCCTGCACCATGTATATCAGACGCTGGCGATGGTTGCTGGAACCGATCATACTTTGGGGCTGCGGACTAAAGAATTGTCTGAACGCATCGGTCAGACGGCCACCTTCCCCACCGCTCCTTCTTTGACTGACCGAAGCCTCAGCAACTCGTTGTCCAGGACCAGGAGTTTGTAACCTCCCAGTCTCTGGGAACGCGTTGCACAGACCTTTCTGCAAGGCCTCCCGGAGTTGTCTCATCCTCTGCTCCCTCTGCGACGGTAACATAAGGTCCGCAACCTTACCCTTGTACCGTGGATCAAGGAGAGTGGCCAGCCAGTAATGGTCCCTCTCCTTGATCCGAAGAATACGAGGATCCTTCCGCAGACTTTGCAGGATCAGGGAGGCCATGCAGCGTAGGTTAGCTGAGGCATTCAGTCCGGAGTCCTCTGGGTCACTACGGACGACATGATCCGCAGCCACCTCCTCCCAGCCACGTACAAGTCCACTGGTTTCTTGGGACTGTAAATCATCCCTAAAAGACTGCTGCTGATGATGCTGAGTGCCAGCCTCCACCTCCATGCTGACACAATCCTCCTCCTCCTCCTCCTCCTCCTCCTCTTCCTGTGCGATGGGTGGGACAGAAGGAACACTGTCTGGGTAAAGGGGGCCTTGAGAGGCAAGGAAGTCCTCCTCTTCCTGCCTCTGTTCTGCCTCAAGTGCCCTGTCCATTATTCTACGCAGCGTGTGCTCCAACAGGTGGACAAGAGGTACAGTGTCACTGATGCATGCACTGTCACTGCTCACCATCCTCGTGGCCTCCTCAAATGGTGCCAGGACAGTGCATGCATCCCTGATCATGCCCCACTGGCGTGGTGAAAAAAACCCGAGCTCCCCTGACCCTGTCCTGGTGCCATAGTCGCACAGGTACTCATTGATGGCCCTCTGCTGCGTGTGCAGCCGCTGCAGCATGGCCAACGTTGAGTTCCACCTGGTGGGCATGTCACATATAAGGCGGTTCTTGGGCAGGTTCAACTCCTTTTGCAGCTCAGCCAGGCGAGCACTGGCATTATAAGATCTGCGGAAATGCACACAGACTCTCCTGGCCTGCCTCAGGACATCCTGTAAGCCCGGGTACCTGCCCAAGAACCGCTGCACCACCAGGTTAAGGACGTGAGCCACACAGGGCACATGGGTCAGTTGTCCCTGTCGGAGGGCGGAGAGGAGGTTGGTGCCATTGTCGCAAACCACCATTCCTGGCTTAAGCTGGCGTGGCGTCAACCACCTCTCGGCCTGCCCCTGCAGAGCAGACAGGACCTCTGCCCCAGTGTGGCTCCTGTCCCCCAAACACACCAGCGCAAGCACGGCATGGCATTTTTTTGCCTGCGTACTTGCGTAGCCCCTTGAACGCCTACGGAGCACCGCTGGTTCCGAGGACAAAGCACAGGAAGAGGCCATGGAGGAAGAAGAAGAGGAGGGGGTGGAGGAGAGAGGTGTGTCACAACCAGTAGTAGCATTTTGGAGGCGTGGCGGTGGAACAACCTCCAACACTACTGCACCTTGTCCTGCATCCTTCCCAGCTGCCAAAAGAGTGACCCAATGGGCCGTGAAAGAAAGGTAACGTCCCTGTCCATGCCTGCTGGACCATGAGTCAGCGGTAATATGCACCTTACCGCTGACCGCCCTGTCCAGCGAGGCCAAGACATTGCCTTCCACATGCCTGTAGAGAGCCGGAATCGCCTTCCGTGAGAAAAAGTGGCGTTTGGGAACCTGCCACTGAGGAACCGCACATTGCACAAACTCACGGAAGGGGGCCGAGTCTACCAACTGAAAAGGCAGCAGTTGAAGCGCTAGCAATTTAGCCAAGCTAGCATTCAACCGCTGGGCATGTGGATGGCTGGGAGTGAACTTCTTTCGACGGTCCAGCAGCTGGGGCAGGGAAATTTGCCTGCTAGAATCGGACGTCGGTGTACTGCTAGCAGAGTGGCCGCAAGTACTTGGCTGTGACACACCTAATTCTACACCTTCATTCCTCTCAGTGCAGGTTTCAGAGAGGACTGAAGGTATAGTGGGGTTGGAGATCCCAGCTGATGCGGTGCAAGGAGAGGTCCGCTTTGTTCTTTGGTGTGGGTCTTTAAGGTAGGCTTGCCAACGAGCTGCATGGCAGGTCAACATATGTCTGATCAAGCATGTGGTGCCCAAGCGGCTGATGTTTTGGCCACGCGATATACGCTTGAGACATATGTTGCAAACAGCAGCTGTGCGATCTGATGCACTCGCCTCAAAAAAGGCCCACACCAAAGAACTTTTTGAATGACGGGCAGAGGCAGCGCCCTGCACAGGCGGAGCTCTGCGGTGTGATTCCGTCGGTGTGCTGCACATACGCTGGCCACCCAAGGGCATCCTGCCTCGTTGGAGATGTGCCTCCTCCTCATCCTCCTCCTCTTCCTCTCTCCTATTAGGCACCCACGTGGAGTCAGTGACCTCATCATCCCCTCCCTCCTCATCACTGGAGCCAATCTGGCAGTATGCTGCAGCTGCTGGAGCATGAATGCCAGATTGGTGTCCTTCTTGAGCATCCCCTCTCTCTGCTCTCACGCTACTGCCTTCCTCTAGCTGGGTATCATCATCAGATCCTTCGAAATGCTGGGCATCCTCCTGGAGCATGTACCCAACACTGTGCTCAAACAGTTCGGGGGACTCCTCAGGAGGAGGACATGGTGGGTCTAGGGAAGGAGTGACTAATGATGACATTGATACCAGAGAAGAGGACGCTTTGGCAGCTGCTTTGCCAGTACCCTGAGCCTGGGTGAGAGAGGATGAGGAGGATGAGGTGGGCTTGGTCATCCACTCTACCAAGTCTTCGGCATGATGTGGCTCAACATGTCCAGCTGCCGAAAAGAAGGACAAGCGTGTCCCATGGCCATGTGCTGATGACAATGCACCGCGTCCACGACCAGCACTGTTGCCCCCAGACACAGAGCCTGCTTGCCCTCTTTTTTGCCTCCTGACTGTCTGCCTCTCCTTGTTTGCCTTCCAGACATTTTAATGGATGGCCTGCAGGGAGATGGGAAAAACAGCAATAAGGGCTACCTTCAGGTGTATACTGTGCAGGAGGCTTAGCAACAATGACACTGACACTGTCCCCTGCCTATCCTTCTCTGTCCCTAAACACAAGGATTTGCAATATGCTTCAGCAAGATTGGTTTAGCACAGAATAGCACACTGACAGTTTCCCTCACTGTCCTTCTCTGTCCCTACAAACAAGGTTTAGCACAGAATAGCACACTGACACTTTCCCTCACTGTCCTTCTCTGTCCCTACAAACAAGGTTTAGCACAGAATAGCACACTGATAGTTTCCCTCACTGTCCTTCTCTGTCCCTACAAACAAGATTTAGCACAGAATAGCACACTGATAGTTTCCACGAGTGTCCTTCTCTGTCCCTAAACTCAAGGATTTCAAATACGGTTCAGCAAGATTGGTTTAGAACAGAATAGCACACTGACAGTTTCCCTCACTGTCCTTCTCTGTCCCTACAAACAAGGTTTAGCACAGAATAGCACACTGACACTTTCCCTCACTGTCCTTCTCTGTCCCTACAAACAAGGTTTAGCACAGAATAGCACACTGATAGTTTCCCTCACTGTCCTTCTCTGTCCCTACAAACAAGATTTAGCACAGAATAGCACACTGATAGTTTCCACGAGTGTCCTTCTCTGTCCCTAAACTCAAGGATTTCAAATACGGTTCAGCAAGATTGGTTTAGAACAGAATAGCACACTGACAGTTTCCCTCACTGTCCTTCTCTGTCCCTACAAACAAGGTTTAGCACAGAATAGCACACTGACACTTTCCCTCACTGTCCTTCTCTGTCCCTACAAACAAGGTTTAGCACAGAATAGCACACTGATAGTTTCCCTCACTGTCCTTCTCTGTAGAGGTCGACCGATATGGGTTTTTCTCTGGCCGATGCCGATGCCGATATTTAGAAATCGCTGTGGCCGATGGCCGATATATGATGCCGATTTTTTTGGGCCGATATGTTAGGCCGATGAAGGGGAAAAAAAAAAACTAACAGTTGGACCCCTTTCACACTGGGGTGTTTTTCAGGCACTTTTGGGCTAAAAATAGCACCTGTAAAAATGGCTGCAAAACAGCTCCCCTGCAGTCTCAGTGTGAAAGCCTGAGTGCTTTCACACTGAGGCGGTGCGCTGGCAGGACGTTAAAAAAAAGTCCTGCAAGCAGCATCTTTGGAACGGTGTATACCGCTCCTCCATCACTACTGCCTATTGAAATTAATGGGCACTGCTGCTGAAGCGCCTGCAAAGCGCTTCTGCAGCGGTGCTACACGGGCGCATTTAACCTCTTCATCGGCCGCTAGCTGGGTTATAAGCACCCCGCTAGCAGCCGAATATCGCCGCTAAAATTATGGTAAAGCGCAGCTAAAACTAGCTGCATTTTACCGCCAACGCCTGCCTGCTCCAGTGTGAAAGCAGCTGAGTTCCGCCAAAAAAAAAAAATATATTAAAAGTCAGCAGCTACAAATACTGCAGCTGCTGACTTTTAATATATGGACACTTACTTGTCCTGGGCGCCCGCGATGTCGGCACCCGAAGCCGATCTCTCTCTCGGCTCTCGGGTGCTGCCGCCGCCATCTTCGGTAAGGGAATCAGGAAGCATGCACAAAAACAGGTAATCAAAACTTTGACGAAAAAAAAAGTTTAGTTTTATTTAACATTCATTAAAGTGTATTTTTTTCCCAAAGAATTGCGTTTGAAAGACCGCTGCGCAAATACCGTGTGACATAAAATATTGCAACAACCGCCATTTTATTCCCTAGGGTCTCTGCAAAAAAAAAATATATAATGTTTGGGGGTTCCAAGTGATTTTCTAGCAGAAAAGACAGGATTTTTACTTGTAAGCTACAAGTGTCAGAAAAGATTTAGCCTTTAAATGGTTAAACTGAGAACTTCTACTCACAAGTTCAGTTCATTAATAAGAAGAAACATTTGTAACTTTTCTCTCTCACTTGGCAGGCTGCCCAAAGATGAGTCACTGCACGGGAAACTTCAGGCAACTTGTATTGACTTCTATGAGAGATGTCATTTCCAAGCCGCGCTGAAGTTTTTTTTTTTTTTTTAATATCGGCTTCTGTTCTCAGAATATCGGCCAAAGCCGATTAATGAAAAAATGCCAAAAATCGGCCGATATATCGGCCGACCGATATATCGGTCGACCTCTACTTCTCTGTCCCTACAAACAAGATTTAGCACAGAATAGCACACTGATAGTTTCCACGAGTGTCCTTCTCTGTCCCTAAACTCAAGGATTTCAAATACGGTTCAGCAAGATTGGTTTAGAACAGAATAGCAAACTGACAGTTTCCCTCACTGTCCTTCTCTGTCCCTACAAACAAGGTTTAGCACAGAATAGCACACTGACACTTTCCCTCACTGTCCTTCTCTGTCCCTACAAACAAGGTTTAGCACAGAATAACACACTGACACTCTCCCTACCTATCCTTCTCTGTCCCTAAACACAAGGAATCCAGGATTAGTAAAGGAAAAAAATGACACTGTCCCTGCCTATGCTTCTCTTTCCCTGCTTCGGAACACACTACACAAGGCCGCCGCGCTGGCGGCCTTTTATAGTGTGGGGCGTGTACTAAACCCCCTCAGCAATAATTGGCCACAGGCATCCTGCCTGTGGCCAATGATTGCTCTCCTCGCTGCCGGCACTGTGATTGGCCAAGCATGCGGGGTCACAGTGCATGCTTGGCCAATCACAGCGCCTGGATGACACTGCGATGGCGTAGTGCATTGTGGGCCGTTCGCGTCACTCGAATTTGGCGCGAACGGCCCAAATCGTTCGATCTTCGTCGAACGATCGAACAGCCGATGTTCGAGTCGAACGTATGTTCGACTCGAACACGAAGCTCATCCCTGGTGACCATCTGGTCACCAGTCATCTCTATGCTCATCACGTGACCCCACCAACGATGCCGGAAGATTCGCTCCGGGTCCCCGATCGCACGGGGGAGCCCGGAGAAGCACCGGATGGCGGCAGGAGGGGGGTGTCCCCTCCCGTCGCCTATAAGAACGATCAAGCGGTGGAACCGCTGCTATGATCATTCTTATGGTGCACAGAATCGCCGGCACTTCAAAAGGATATCTGAATGATGCCTCTAGCTGCAGGCATCATTCAGATATCCCCCTACAAAGCCGAGGACGTCATATGACGTCCACCCAGGATGGGAGATCCCATCTGTGGATGTCATTTGACTATGGCTGGGTAGGGAAGTGGTTAAACATATTTCTGAAATCAAAGACTGTGTGTTATTATAGTACCATTTCGAAATAATTCTGTTTTTGTTAAGCCAAAGGTGTATTAAAAAGAGTCATTGTAATAATTTGATGAAGATCTTTCTTTTGTTTGTTCACTTTGCTATGAATCGAAAAAAATATATAACATCTTCGATTTGTTTAGATTCAAAATTTATCGATTCGAATGTTTCGGAAAAAATACAAAACAAATTACGAAAACTAATCCCGAATTGAACGAATCAACCAGATTTAACTAAACTAATTTTTTCGTCATGCACATGTCTAAATGTAAACTTGATATAGCAATTGATGAAAAGTCCTCTAGTAGTGACACTTCCCAGTGCAGCAGTGGGAAAACATAATGTGACTCTAGTGTTCTTCCTGCATAGTTGTATATAAAATGCACTATTTATCTTTCAAAAAGTGTTTCCCAGTGCTAAACTTTTCATTCAATTTCTAAATTGCTGCATTTGTAAATTTCAAAAGCCAGTATAAAGAAACAGTAGTGGTAAAACTTCTGGGTTTAACTAATCTTTTAATTCTCCTTTAAGGGGGCGTAGTGGGGTGTGTCCAATGCCTACATACTTTTTCTAATAGGTGTCCCTCGTTCCCATCTCAAAAAGTTTGGAGGTATGGCTTACACATGCAGTGTAGTAGTGCAAAATGGCCCTGTAAATTATGTGCATAACATATCACAATAACTGAAACGTACTATGTAGCACGGTATCTTAATCTTATGAAAATATAATGCAACTGTATGTGACAAATGTAACATAATATAAATATATTTTTTGAATTGAAGCCCATAACTAAAATGTTTGCTATGGATAACTTTATTATTGCCTTTATACTAATGATTGAAAATAAGCAAGATGATGATATACTTGTAGCACACAAACCCTTTTTTCCTGCCTACCTTCACTTGCAGGGGTAAAGGCACACCATGCCACATGCCCGTATCCTCCTGGTATAAGAGGTTGAGCGGTGTTCTTTCAATTTTGGGTCCTGCAGCGAGTTACCTCCCTCCGTTGGTTCTCGTCCCTAGAATGTAGGGAAAAGTCTATTCTTCCCCGAAAGAAGGCCAATGTCCAGACAATATTTAAACTCCAACAGATGAGTTTATTTTCTTTGCTTGAAACAAATTGGGAAAGAGGTTGAAGACAGCAATAGGATTAGGTTGGGAATTATGTTCAGGCACGCGGCACCCAGTCACCCTATTCTCCACTCAAGCCTGAGTGGATGTTGCTCACCCGGATAGATCCCTCTCACAGTTCCAGCAGCCGGAGTGAAGCACGAACATGACACTTCAGTTTTAGTCCCCTTCACGGACAAGTTCAGGAGATCCTCTGCCACAGAATCCTTTAGTTCCTGAATTTAGAACTTCCTAACACCTGTAGATTACAGAGACCATAGGTGCCAATGGGGCACGCTACAGGAGCTACCTTGCAACTCACGAATCCTTCCCTCTGATAGACAACCAAGCCTCCCCAAGACCGTGACTTCCTTCACCGATCCATCGGACAGGTCCTTCCCCCGGTTTCCTCTGTTTCAGAGCGGGCCACCCTTCCTCGGGTTCCCTGGGACTCCAGTGGTTGGTTTGTAGACCCAGTTTTTTTTATAATCAAAATGTTTTATTTTATTATAAACTTCAACATTTCCATTCAGTATTGTACATTCTTATATTCCATCATTTACATAAAAAACACAAATGAACATTACAGAAAATAACTAGGTACAAAATTGTCTTATCAAAAGTTTATCAATTATACTACCCCCCCCCCCCCCTTCTCCAAAAGAAGTGTAGCGGCCTCACCTCTCTCCCTTGCTTTATCGGTTATGTGGCTGTTGTCTAGGGGTACCTGGGGGAGAGAGATGATACACACCACGGCCCGTGTCCTCCTTTTACTAGGAGATGAAGGCCAGAAGATTGGGCTTTTGTGTAGATGTCCTAGAGTCAAGTTCAGTCCTTCGTCCCTGACTCTTTTGCTTAGTAACCCAAGTTCCACACAGTGAATAGGTACAACTCAGTTTTATTCTTCTTGCCAAGCAATAAAACAGTTTTTCTCCCTTTGAATAATGGGGGGACAGATCGAGGCACAATCCTTTCCCTTCTTGCTGCTGCCCACTGTGCTGTCACCAGTGGTGAATAGTCACTGCCACTGACTAGGTAATATAGAACGTGAATTACCTTCGCTCACTTTGCCCCTGTCAGAGGGAGAAATCCGTCCAAGGGAGAAATGGAGGCCTCTCCGTCACCAGCGATGCTGCGCCGGACTCTCCGGAGAAGTTACTGCGCACCAGTCCTCACGAACTTAGACACGGGCACCCAAGGCGTTAGGGCGCCCTCGGATTCCTCCACCCTCGCGGAACTCAGTCGAAGGTACTGAGCCCCAGGCATCCGCCATAGTACCTCACCCCAGGCTAAAGGTGCCTGAGATGGACTCCATCTCCGCTCCAGCTAGGCCAAGGGCGCCTAGGCCTGGAACACCGGAACGCCAGCACCCAAGCTGAAGGTGCCTGGGCGCGGCCACGTCCTCCGACTCTCTCCCTAAAATCAGGGCCTCCGCCCCTTTTATGACCTCTCCCTTTGCATCACAGCGGGTTCCCCGCCCCGCTGTACCAGCTCCAGGGGAGGACAAAAAGGCACAGTTTGCGGTGTGTGTTCAGCTCGGGCCCAAGGCAACAGTGCCACCCAGGGACCCCAAGGAACTTCACACCACCAGAGTCCTTACAAAATTCAAATACCCGCTACAGAAGGAAAGAAAAAAAGAGTAAGAGAGAAGAAAAAAAAAAAAAAAGGACATGGAAAATAAAGTAATTCCCTCACCTCCCCCCCCTTCACGCCATCTCCGGCTGCGGTGGAGTAAGTCTGCTCTGTCCCTACCCACTCCATTCCTTCTACTTGAGTCGTGTGTTCTCCTACTGTGCCCTTCTGTGTCATTTAAACAAAACCCCTTCCTACTTTCAAAGAGGGCACTGATGGCCATAGTGACTATTCTCTTGTGTGGGAAAAAAAAATATGTGTATGTATATTGTGCCTCATGGTTAATATTAATTACCTGTAATTATGTGTAGCGGCCCCCATGGCCTGAATCCCCAACTTAAGTAAAAGCAAACGAACTTAAAAAAAAAAAAAAAAAAAAGGGAATAAAGGAGGGCGGGGAGGATCCCCTCTCCTACTTCCACGTGTTTATTTATTAATTCCCCCTCAACCAAAACCTCATAAGAGGCCACCAATGGCCATGGTGTTGAAAATAGATAATTGTACCTTGTGATAAAATAAAAAAAATTAAAAATTATTTTGATATCCTCATGCCGCGTACACACGATCATTTTTCACGTCGTGAAAAATGACATTTTTTGTTTTCAACAAGAAAAACGACCGTGTGTGGTCTTTTTGTCATTTTTCACGACGTGAAAAACGGCATTAAAAACTACGAGAAAAATTAGAACATGTTCTAATTTTTCTCGTCGTTTTTCCTGACATTTCTTCCGCGGCAGTGTTTCCCATAGGGAAACACTGCCGCGGAGCCCATAGACGATCGTTTTTCTCGTCATTTTAAAAAATGACGAGAAAAATGACCGTGTGTGGGGAACAAGCTGTTTCCTCGTTTAAAATGTCATTATTCACGGCGGTTTTTTAACCGGCGTGAATAATGATCGTGTGTACGCGGCATCACAGTGACATTGTACAATCTCTGTCCTAATTCTACTTTAAGTCCCTCCTCTCCTGTGTGTGCCCTACTCCTTATCCTCCCCTCCCCCTTTCCCATCCCTCCCCTCACTATTTCAACGTGACTTAATGCCGCGTACACACAATCGTGATTCACGGCGGTGAAAACACTGATGTGAATTACGACAGGAAAAACGAGGGAACGGCTTGTTCCCCCACACACGGCCATTTTTCCTGTCATTTTTTCTCTCTGCCGCGGAAAAAAATTACAGGAATCACGACGAGAAAAATTAGAGCATGTTCTAATTTTTCTCGTCGTGATTAATGCAGTTTTTTCCTGTCGGGAAAAACGGCAAAAAGCCCAGACGATCGTTTTTCTCATCCAAAGGAAAAAATTTCATTTTTCCCGACGGTGAAAAATGATCGTGTGTACGCGGCATATGTCTGTTTCTCTCTCCTAATTAGGGGCAGACGTCCTACTCCACACTATCAAAGCAGTAAGAAATTGAAAGGGAGGTCAATGAGAAAAAAAAAAAACAAGAAGGAAAATATAAATATATCAATCCTGGTCAAGATTCATGGTTCGGCTCTTCATTCTTCTATAGCTATGTTGACCCAGTTGAAGGTACTGGGCCTACCTGGAACTCTGCAGCCTCAGGCTAAAGACCAGTTCACGCACCCCCCGGCCAGCAGGGCACGACTTTGCCACCAGGGGTCCTCATTGGAATCCCCCCGGCACACCACCCCAGATCATGGCGTCTGCCCTTTATGTACCCACTCCCGGCATGCACCGCAGGCTAAACCCGCCCACCGCATGGTAGCCGAGAGAGGACACTCAACCACACCGTAACACCACCTGTGGTTCTCCTCAAGACCTGGGCAACAGCGCCACCCACAGGACAAGGGGAACTATACTCCAGGAAACATTACAGCAGAGCAGAGTCCAAACTAAGCAGAATTGGAGAACCTGAGCCAAACTATTGCTCAGGCTGCCCTTAAATTTAGAGCATAGCAACCCCAATTTTGGGGGTCCGCTACATACAAAAGGGACATTATCAAAGGGTAACGAAACCACATTGGTAGGCAAGCAGTACATTTATTATATGGATCTGTACATCACAATTAAATAAGGCATATTTTTTTAAGGAAACAGGGACAAAGTATTTAAGTTAAAAAGAGTCTGTCTGAATAAAGAACAGCTGACAGTTATGCAGGTGTAATTGGGCACTGTAGGTGGCACATGTAACATGGTACTATATATGAAGTATGCTACATAGGGCTGTATCTGCCCGGTTTTTACGTGGCACAGTTCCTGACTTATAAAATAGCACTGTATCTGACAGGCTTAAAGTGGTATTAAACCCAAAAGCAAACATTTATTATATTGCAGCATAGCATTTCCTAGATGTGATGGCTGCATTCATTTTCTTGTTTAGGCTTTCTTTCTTCCATTTTCATTTGGTGACCTGGCCAGCATGTTTGTTATTTTTTCAAAAAGAACAAGCTCTCCTGAAGATGTATCAGTTACAGAGATGAAACAAACCATTTAACACTAGCAGGGATGCTTACAATAATCAGCTTTTATTCATTTATGTAAAATCTTTATTCCAAAAGGAAAAAACTGTTCTCTGTACCTGTTTATATATAGGTATAATTTGCATATTTTATCTGTATTTGAGGGCAGACACATTTAATCACAAAATATATAGGTTCTGATTCCTGCGTTGCAGTGCTACACAATTCTTGTGCTTTACGGCTTCTTTTCAGTTTCTTCTTACAAAGCTGTTCTAGTCAGTCGGCTCAATGAAAACGATACACTTCCTGTGTGGTTGATTTATTTTCTCAACAGCTTGTAAACATATTATATTCACATTAAAAATGACTTTTACATAAACACTACAACAATACATTGATATGCTTATTAAAAAAAGGTAGTACTTTCCCCTTTAAAAGAGGTAATATAAATAGTGTTTAATGCAAATGATCATTCACCGAAAAGTTATGAACATTCTTACAAAATCCAGTATACTCGTTTATCCGGTAGGATTCAGCTGGCAGGTTTGGGAACAGGACTTTTGGGGCCAAAGACAAGTTAGAAAAAAGTATGTACAAGCTGTGACATTGGGGGATGTCTAGCTCAGTGATAGATGCATTTTAAGTGAGTTCACCGCCAACAGGAACTAAGGTTTAAGGCATGGTAGCCCACTTTTATTGAAAGTAACAAAAAGATGAAAGTTCACAGATGCATTTGGTTTCTTCTCCCAAAAACAACAACAACTAAAAAATGCCAATCCACCTGGCTCTTCAGGCTCGCTCAGCCTTGGGTGCAGTACGTTGCTGCACAGGCCCACTCCTGGCCTCTAGAAAGGGGTTCTACTGACACTCCAGGCTTCCACACTCCTCCAAGACTCACGGTTCCCTCTGGTCCCCAAGACTCTCTCTTCCAGTTGTCTCAGCTATAGTCTCCCTGACTCTCTCAGCTGGCCCAACTCTCTCAGTCCACTGACCTGGAACCTCTCCCACATGGAGTGCCGTCTCAAGGATGTTGCTTGAGTTCTTACACAGTAGCACACTTCCCTCCAGCAACTGCTGTCACACCAACTCCTTTCCCACACACACTGAGCTATGCCTTATAACGGGTGTGTGCACCTGGACACACACACAACCTGCAGAGCTTCTGGAAAACCCGGACACATAACTGAAGACTCCATCCCTCCCAATGCTCTTTGAAGTCTTCAAGTTTCCAGCCCCAATCCAGACTTACAAAATCCAGAGAAAACTTAAAGCATAGTTTTCTCTGCTCACAAATCTTTTCCTGGAACTTCTCAAATTGCTTCTTTGAGAGTCCTGTGTCCATTTTAAACACATTTTCACTAAGACAGGGGCTCTCACTCTCACATATCCCCCCCCCTTTGTTTTGATCTGGAGGGAGGAACACCAGCACACGTCATCAGGGTTGGGACACCTCTGTGCCGGCTGTCAGCCGCGTAGGCCCAACCCTTTTTTCGGGTGCGCTTCCAGGTAAGTCCTTCCTTGACTCTCCATGGGATCCCATTCGTTTCTACCCTACGTTTTTTTTCTCTTCTGGGGTTCCTGGGCTTATTTGCTTTTCTCGGGGGAACTCTGCCTTCCCTAATACCCTCACTTTCTTGATATAGGAAACCTGTTCCTAATACTTTGCCTGATGGGGAACCACCTTTTCCCTCAGTGACACCAGTTTTTCCCATTACAATAGTTTTTTTTTGTTTCACTGCTTGTTTGAGGTTATCCACGGCAATTAAACCCTCGTTAGCAGTACCGGCCATTAGCATATCACTAATTTTGAGATCCCAACTTCCGATACCATCAGTGCTTTTTTCAAAATTTGCTAGGACCCATCCTGAGGAGAGACCACACACAGGCGAGTGACTATGCTCCACGGAACTATCACCAAGCTCCACCTCACTTGCTGTCCAACGCTCCATGGGCAGCTGTCCTAGCAAATGACACTGACCCAAGCACAAATCATTCCTTGCGGCGATAATGTCAACTGGTGTACGCATTACATTGCTACAGCAACCAATTCCTTCAGCACTTTCTCCCACAGTGTCTCCGGGTACTTTAATTTGTACCTTTGTGCGAATGACAGGAAAAATCTCTGCTACTGCCATGTCCATTTCGGCCCCTTCCTTCACGCAACGTCTAGTGGGTGAGTCAGTGTCCATGCCCTTTACTGACCACTGCTCAGCCACACTTTGGACCGCATCAGCAGAAGTTTTCTTAGTCACCGCATAAGGCGGAGAGACTTCTGGTGTTTTCAAATGTTCTCCTGAGCGCCTTCCATCCAAACCGGTAACTAGAAGGACCCTTTCAGAGAACCTTGAGACCATTTGCCACACTGCTAATAAATATAGTACCAACCAGTTCCTCTCATGATTATCAAGCATAGCTTGTACTACTTGGCTCCACCTACTGGTACTACACAGTACCACCTTGTCCGACCATGGCGGAGACACCCAAGTGTACAGCAAATGTGCTTTTTGGACTTCAAGCATTTTCAACAATACATTAGTCATCTTAATGCGATCCACATCTACATACAAGACCTTTCTAGGGACTTTTCCATTATCAATGACGTGGAGGGGCTCATCCACTGAAGCTGGAAAGGTCGAGACATTTACAGCGACCTCCACCTCACTGGCGGTATCGGTCTTCACAGCCTGGTGCTCAACTGGAGCACCGTCAGATGTACGTCTCACATTTATCCCTTCTGCCACAGCATCAGTGAGCCGCTGCAGGTCATACGTCACATTGCCATTTTTGCACTCACTATTTTCCAGCGGTTGGGCTGCAGATAACACAACTGCCATGCATGCGCCCTTAACTGGTCCTTCTGATTGGAGAGGGCCAATCTCTGCTGGGGCCAACATGCCCTTGGCCACTGGCCACCCTGCAATCCCTCAGTTGAGCATAACAGGTGTTATGTCCACCTCTGTGTTACGTAACCTAGCCTTATCCAGCATGGCTAGCAATTGTTTGGCCCAGCTGTCCCAGTCAGTGGTACTTCCCTGACAGGCATTCAGCAGCGCTGCATCACCTGTTCTAAGAGGCACCAAAGGAACCTGGGACTCATTACCCAATACTGTACATTTGTCATCTCTATATGCATCACATTGTACAAGCACAGTTTCACTTATGTCACATTGGGACGATGCACAGGGTGCAATACACTATTTTGACCAGATTGTTCTGGTGGCACTACCATCACACCCAGCTTTACACTAACAGCTTTAACAGGGTGAATAACTTGTTCACCAGTCTGGTCACATACCAGGGGGGTGGTCTGCACCCACACACTCTCATTGTGTGGTGCAGTCACTCCTTGTTCCCCCAGAGTAGTGCCAGAGCGGTCCTGGACAACCTCTAGTTCCAACACAGGAAGATCCCTGGAGGTTTCCATGGACCACTTTGCAGCTCTGCCTCTGGTGGTCACGGAAGACATCCTACTTCCAACCTTTTTAGTAAACATATTACCAACTTTATTCTCAAATATGACATTTCCAGAAATACATTTCTCAACCTTTAGAGGATCATCATGACACTTAGACATAGCTGTAGCTATTGTGGGTGGCCCTTTACCCACTTGAGCAGCTCCACAGCTGACCTGGGAAACCCTCCGCTCCAACACTGTGTGCTCCTGGGAGGTTTCCCTGTGCAACCCTGCAGCACCTGTCTCTGTCACTAGGAAACATGGTATATGGATTTCTTTGGTCACCCCTAGTACAGCTCTTCCAGCACTCTGCTGGATTCCACCAGGTACATACAGAGTCCCCCATGTCCTTTTTGTCTTTAGTCCTGCTGCCAGTTGGGCTTTACCCTGTGCCTTCCCCCTACTCTGGGTAGCACACTGTAGCAAGTCCACCTGTACTGCGGATCTCCCACGCTGAACACACTTCCATTTCATTGGGTTCTGTCCCATAAACTGCAACAGTCTTACAAATTCCTGTAGGTGTGTCATAGCCTTCATTTGAGTGCGTTGTCTCTCATCTGTGGTGTCTCCACAGGCTGACTCTTCCATGTGGTCATGGAGCAACACTGCCTTTCCAGACCCACCAAAATCCCCTGCATGTAACACAGGACCCCTGTTGCTAGGGGTAACAGTAGACCAGCACTCCAAAGATGGTTGGCTACACCTCATGGTGGTTACAGACTGTTGCGCCCTTCTTTCTGGGCTGACCACTTCACATAAGCAGCCATAATACACATCTTTACATTCCTCATTGGTACCCCCTGCAGGCCACACAGACTTCTTGCCACTGTTGCCAGGGGTGACAACCGATATGTTTGCAGAAAACCCAGGGCTGGTACACTGATGCACACTCATGCTCTCCTGAGCCATTGCTTGATTGGTGCTTTGTTGTCGCAGTGATGCCTCTCCCATTGCTATGGGTGATGACCTCCCTTTGCTGGAGCGTTGCTGGCGGCCCATGATACGATGGAACTCTCCTGTAAGAAGGATTTCCTCTTTAAACTTGCGGTAGTCATCCTGGTCCCCATCCATCAAATGGTAAACCGACCGGAACTCTATCCGTAACAAGGTTTGCAGCAACTTTGGCCACAGGTCTCTAGGCCATTTTCTCTTTACAGCAACTTTTTCAAATCTTACTAGGAAGTCTTCAACCTCCTCTGTAGGTAGCATGGGTTGCATGTAATCAGAGGCCCAGATCATAGCCCCTTGAACTGCATCCGACTCTTTTGTCTGTTTCCGCTTGAACCACTCATTCACGGTCTCATACACCACTGGCCCCTTTTGACTGGCCCTCCTAGGTGGAGACATCTTCTCAGGCCACGCTGAGCTCACTTCCCCTTTAACTTAATTTAGCATGAACTTCATGTGTTTTGACTGGCTCATCCTTGCAGTCACATGCACAGCAGCTTGTTACACAGTTCAAAGCAGTAAAAAGAAAAAAATTCTCACAGGTGCACCACCTGTATGCAACAGAGTCCATCAATTGATCTCCTGCGCAATGCAGTTTGCCTGGCTGCCACACACAGCTAGCAGCAGTTCTTGAAATGACTCACTACTGGTGCAGAGACCCGGATTTCACCGTCTGTATACCCACTGAATCCACCACTTGTGACATTGGGGGATGTCTAGCTCAGTGATAGATGCGTTTTAAGTGAGTTCACCGCCAACAGGAACTAAGGTTTAAGGGCATGGTAGCCCACTTTTATTGAAAGTAAAAAAAGGTGAAAGTTCACAGATGCATTTGGTTTCTTCTCCCAAAAACAACAACAACAACTGAAAAATGACAATCCACCTGGCTCTTCAGGCTCGCTCAGCCTTGGGTGCAGTACCTTGCTGCACAGGCCCACTCCTTGCCTCTAGGAAGGGGCTCTCCTGACACTCCAGGCTTCCACACTCCTCCAAGACTCACGGTTCCCTCTGGTCCCCAAGACTTTCTCTTCCAGTTGTCTCAGCTATAGTCTCCCTAACTCTCTCAGCTGGCCCAACTCTCTCAGTCCACTGACCTGGAACCTCTCCCACATGGAGTACCATCTCAAGGATGTTGCCTGAGTTCAGGCCCGGACTGGGACAAAAAATAGGCCCGGGCATTTTAGACTGAGCAGCCCGGGGGGCGGTGGTTTATGATGGGATGTGGGGTGCCAGCACCTTGTACCTCTGGACCCCTTTACATTACACAGCACCCTGCACCTCTGGACCCCTTTTCATTACACAGCACCCTGGACCCCTTTACATTACATAGCACCGCACCTCTGGACCCTTTTACATTACACAGCACCCTGCACCTCTGGGCCCCTTTAAATTACACAGCACCCTGCACCTCTGGACCCCTTTACATTACACAGCACCCTGCACCTCTGGACCCTTTAACATTACACAGCACCCTGCACCTCTGGACCCCATTACATTACATAGCACCACACCTCTGGACCACTTTACATTACACAGCCCCCCACAGTTTGTTACACAGACACCCCCTAACAGTTCTGGACCCCCTGCATGTTACACAGACCTCCCTACTGTACAGACCCCCTCCCTACAGTGCAGACCCCCTCCCTACAGTACAGACCCCCTCCCTACAGTACAGACCCCCCTACAGTACAAACTCCCTCTACATTACAGACCCCCCTACATTACAGCCCCCCTCTACAATACAGACTCCCCCTACATTACAGACCCCCCTACATTACAGACCCCCCTACATTACAGACCCCCTCCCTACAGTACAGACCCCCCCTACATTACAGACCCCCCTACAATACAGAACCCCCCTACAATACAGACCCCCCTACATTACAGACCCCCCTACAATACAGACCCCCTACAATACAGACCCCCCTACATTTCAGACTCCTCTAAAATACATTACCCCCTACATTTCAGACCCCCCCTACAATACAGAACCCCCCAACAATACAGAACCTCCTACATTTCAGACCCCCCTACATTTCAGACCCCCCTACAATACAGAACCCACCTACATTTCAGACCCCCCACAATACAGAACCCCCCCTACATTTCAGACCCTCTTCAATACAGAACGCCCTACATTACAGAACCCCCCCTACAACACAGACCCCCCTACATTACAGACCCCCCCTACAATACAGACCCCCCTACAATACATAACCCCCCTAGATTACAGACCCCCCTACAATACAGAACCCATCTACATTTCAGACCCCCCTACAATACAGAACCCCCTACATTTAAGACCCCCCTACAATACAGAACCCCCTACATTTCAGACCCCCTACAATACAGAACCCCCCTACATTACAGACCCCCTACAATACAGAACCCCCTACATTTCAGACCCCCCTACAATACAGAACCCCCTACATTTCAGACCCCCCTACAATACAGAACCCCCCTATATTACAGACCCCCCTACAATACAGAACCCCCCCTCATTTCAGACCCCCCTACAATACAGAACCCCCCTACATTTCAGACCCCCCCTACAATACAGAACCCCCCTACAATACAGACCCCCCTACATTTCAGACTCCCCTTAAATACAGAACCCCCCTACATTTCAGACCCCCCCTACAATACAGAACCCCCTACATTACAGACCCCCCTACAATACAGAACCCCCTACATTTCAGACCCCCCCTACATTTCAGACCCCCCTACAATACAGAACCCCCTACATTTCAGAACCCCCTACAATACAGAACCCCCCTACATTTCAGACCCCCTTCAATACAGAACCCCCTACATTACAGACCCTCTACAATACAGAACCCCCCTACAATACAGACCCCCCCTACATTACAGACCCCCCTACAATACTGACCCCCCTACAATACATAACCCCCCTACATTACAGACCCCCCTACAATACAGACCCCCCTACAATACAGAACCCACCTACATTTCAGACCCCCCTACAATATAGAACCCCCCTACATTTCAGACCCCCCTACAATACAGAACCCCCCTACATTTCAGACCCCCTTACAATACAGAACCCCCCTACATTACAGACCCCCCTACAATACAGAACCCCCCTACATTTCAGACCCCCCTACAATACAGAACCCCCTACATTACAGACCCCCCTACAATACAGGAGGAGGGCGAGGCGGCTTCACTCTGCTCGGCTGTGTGAGACAGCCGAGCCGAGACTGATCAGATCATCAGTGCCGCGGCCACCTTGCCAGAGAGAAGGGGATCGTTGCGGGTCCCGGCCCCCTGATGTGCCGACGGGTGTCACTGTCACTCGAGTGCGGCTCCGACTCGCAGCTGAGAGTGCACTGGGGCAGTGGCGTCACTAGGGTTGGTGTCACCTGGTGCGGCAAAACATGGTGTCACCCCCCTCCTGTCTATCCTGCCCAGCGTCCTGCAGGCAGCGCACGGTCACGAGGCGCACCCCCAAATGACCCCTGTAAATTAAAGTATAGGGTGGTATTGGGCCGGCTGGGGCGATATAGGGCAGGTTGGGGTAATATAGGGCAGGTTGCAGTGATATAGGGCAGGCTGGGGTGGCATAGGAAAGGTTGGGGTTGTATAGGGCAGGCTGGGGTGGTATAGACAGGTTTGGGTGGTATAAGGCAGTTTGCGGTGGTATATGGCAGGCTGGGTGGCATAGGGCAGGTTGGGGTGATATAGGGCAGGGTGTGGTGGCATAGAGCAGGTTGCGGTGCCATAGGGCAGGTTGGGGTGGTATAGAGCAGTTTGCGGTGGCATAGGGCAGGTTGGGGTGGTATAGAGCAGTTTGCAGTGGCATAGGGCAGGTTGTGGTGGCATAGGGCAGGCTGGGGTGGTATAGGGCAGTTTGCGGTGGTATAGGGCAGGTTGCGGTGGCATAGGGCAGGTTGGAGTGGTATAGAGCAGTTTGCGGTGGCATAGGGCAGGTTGCGGTGGCATAGGGCAGGCTGGGGTGGTATAGGGCAATTTGCGGTGGCATAAGGCAGGTTGCGGTGGCATAGGGCAGGGTGTGGTGGCATAAGGCAGGCTGGGGTGGCATGGTGCCAGGTTAGGACTCTATGTAGTGACATGTGCAGCAGTGCAGTAACTTACAGCATGCCTGAAGATGAAGACACTCTGGCTGCTGTGTCCTTGTTTCTTTCTCCTTCAGCTGTGGGATCAGCCAGAGTGAACAAGTCTTTGGGAGGAGTGGAGGGGCAGCCACACCCCCAGCTCCACCCACCAACTCCGGCTGCCTCCGGAGACATTGGAGATGATGGGGAAGACGTGACATGCTGTCCGGCGGCCCACCGGGCATTTGTCCGGTCTGCCCTATGGCCAGTCCGGGCCTGCCTGAGTTCTTACACAGTAGCACACTTCCCTCCAGCAACTGCTGGCACATCAACACCTTTCCCACACACACTGAGCTATGCTCAGCTCTGCCTTATAACGGGTGTGTGCACCTGGACACACACAACCTGCAGAGCTTCTGGAAAACCCTAACACATGACTGAAGACTCCATCCCTCCCAATGCTCTTTGAAGTCTTCAAGTTTTCAGCCCCAATCCAGACTTACAAAATCCAGAGAAAACTTAAAGGGGTTGTAAAGGTTCGTTTTTCATGTAGCGCACCCACCCCAGCCTTTACCTGCTTTTCTTCTATTTGGCTCCTTCGCAGGAAAAGACTGAGGCACACCGCACCACAAGCCCGTACCCGCCTGGATGGGGAGGTTGAGCGGTGTTAGTTTCTCGGGCCTGCCTGCAGCCAGTGTTTAAAAACCTCCAGAGCTGACCTCGTTTCTGGGGTAGCCAGAAACAAGTCCTTAGTTCTCCCCAGTAAGCAACTGTCCACACCAACTGAAAAGTCTAACTTCTTATTTATTCTTAAGGGCAATAAATAGTCTCTTTGAGAGCAGACAGGTTGAGACAAACACGGGTCAGATAAGGTGGGAGGAGGTCCAGGCACAAACTTAATTAAGGTTTTCTCCTGTTCTGGTTCGCACAAATAGGCTTGGTGCATGGTCCCTGCCACGGACCATGAGGTTGGTCACTGCCACTGACCTGGTGAATAGTTGCAAGTCACTGCCACTGACCTGGTGTGCGTAGAGTCACTGCCACTGTGACATAAAGAACCCGCACTTCCCTCTTTGAGTAACTTGGCCTCTTTTTAGGATAAGAACATCCCTCCGGAGAGTTACCAGAGGCCCCCTCTGTCACCATGACTCTGCGCTGGGTCTTCAGAAAGGGTCACCTCCCTGGCCTCCTCGATCCTTGATACGGGTCCCCACGCAAGGCAGATCCCTGGGAGCCTCGATCCTTAGCAGACCCCAGCCAAAGGTTGCTGGGTACCGGCCCTCGCCAAAGTACCTCACCCCAGACTGAAGGTGTCTGGGATGGAAACAGCAGCTCCGTCTCAGGGCCTATGGCACCCGGAGACAACACACTCGACCAGGCCTAGGGGCCTAGGGCACCCGGAGGCGACACACACACCCAGGCCTAAGGTGCCTGGGCGTGGAACCCACCCCTCTTGAAGATGGCCGCCCCCTTTTATATCCTCTCCCGACAGGCACAGCAGGTTCCCCGCCCCGCCTTACTGCTGCCGAGAGGGGACAAGAAAAGGCACAACCCTGTACCACGGTTCAACCCGGGCCTATGGCAACAGCGCCACCTATAGGCCCCAGGGAACTGCACATCAGTACTATCTCCCAGGGACAGAAATGGTCCATGAAACCTAACAATTTGTGCATCTGAGCCTGATTACCACTCAGATGCTCCCCCTAAATATGACACCCCGCTACATTTATTTTCTAAATAGGTTCCTTTCAGCTAGTGCATTGTTGGTTCACTTACCTTTTCCTTCGATTTCCCTTCTAAATGTTTTTTTCTTTGTTTTCTTTGTCTGAATTTCTCACTTCCTGTTCCTCCCCAGTAAACTTTTCAGTAAGCTGTTCTGGCTGACTAACCACCGCTCGGATGATGGTGTGAAGTGTACTGAGGAGGAACAGAAAGTGAGAAATTCAGACAAAGAAAAAAAACATTTAGAAGGGAAATCAAAGCAAAAGGTAAGTGAACCAACAATGCACTAGCTTAAAGGAACCTATTTAGAAAATAAAAAACAAACCTTTACAACTCCTTTAAAGCATAGTTTTCTCTGCTCACCAATCTTTTGCTGGAACTTCTCAAATTGCTTCTTTGAGAGTCCTGTGTCCATTTTAAATACATTTTCACTCAGACAGGGGCTCTCACTCTCACAAAGCATACACACTTATAACAACAGCCTGACCCTGGCACTTAACCCCCAGCCAATTGAAAACTTAACCTAACAATTGAACTGATGCCTTTAGGTGTATGTAAACTCTAACAATGAGTTTGTTTCAGGTGCTCCCTTTTGGGTGGTTAAACATATCATTAAAAAGTATACTGCAAAAATGTGAGGAGATAGCCTGGCCGCTGCACACCTCACCTGGCCCAAGTGGTTAGCAGATGAAAGCAGGTAAAAGCAGCCACAGCTTGAGTCATCCAGACCACAATTCCAACATGTTTCACCCCGCCCTTGGGGCTTAATCAGGGAGATCCATGGTACGCCATGATTAAGCTCTGAGGGCGGGGCGAAACATGTTGACGTTGTGGTCTGGATGATCGTGCTGAGGCTGCTTTTACCTGCATTCATCTGCTAACCACTCGGGCCAGGTGAGGTATGCAGCGGCTGGGCTATCTCTTCTCATTTTTGCAGTATGCTTTGAGTCTGGACAGACCTTTCCTCAGGCTGCAACCTCACTAGCCAGCGGCATCCAACTCATCGGACCTTGACAGCCTGAATGGGGACCCTTATGCAATTATCATGGATACCATTAAAAGGTGTTCAATAAGTGCAAATAAATGCATTTATCCTGCCAGAAATTTAATGCATGTGTAAATTGTAAGCAGTGTTATTAACCCAGCCCCAAGGACCCCTGTAAAAGAACACCTCATCCTATTTCACCCTATATTATGGAGATGGGAAGAATAGTACAGTTTAAGTACTGAGTGAACATTGTCATCCAGGACAGGAAGCATTTTACTGGCAGACTCACCAGGTGATAATAAAGAGAAAAAAGCCTGAACATAAGAAAACAAGTGCAGCCACCACATCTGTGGAGTGGTAAGCTGAAATATATTACATTTTTGTTCTTGGATCTAAATTCACATTAAAACAACCTTAACCTAAGCTGAAATATAAAACTTTTTCAGTCAACCTAAGCTCTTTACTTTAAGCGGAACTTCACCCTAAAGGGGAAGTTCTGCTTTATGTGCTCCCCCCTCCTCTGCCACATTTGGCACAGTGTATTTATTTTTGGGGAGTGGGTACCTAGTTTTGACAGGTACCTGCTCCCGCTTACGCTCAGAGCGGAAGTTCACCCTGCTCTTTTTACCCGTAGCATTCTAGGACATGTCACAGTTCCCAGAAGGCTGCGGGACCATTTTCAAAATGCAGCAGGTCTTGTGCATGCACAGTGGGAAGCCGGCTATGAACCCGCAAGGATTCAAAGCTTAGATGTAATCACTGAGATGAGCTGACAGGAATGATCCCTCTCTCTGTGCTCCAGACTCTTCTAAGGCTGCATTCACACCTGAGCGTAGCGATTCGGGCGTTTTTACCGTCGTTCTTACCATTGTTTTGTCGCGCGAATTTGCGCCCGTCGAAACGCTCGTTGTCGCGCTAGACGCTTGAATCGGGCGTTTCCGTTACATTATATGAATCCTAAAACGCCCAATCTGCCCGATTCGCGAGACAAAAAAGGGTCCGGAACTTGTTTGAGCTTCAGGCGTTCGGCTTCAGACGTTTTTGAGTGGAGATGTGAACCATCTCCATAGAGAATAATGTATTTTTTCCCCTCTAGCGTTTTGTAGCTTCAGGCTTAGGGCTACAAAACGCTCAGGTGTGAATGCAGCCTAAGTGTGTTGGACAAGATCTCTGGTCCCACAAATTTCATGTAATAAAGAAAATATATAGTGCTCTCTGCAAGGACTGATGTTTATTATAATTTAAGAATAAAACTTACAAACATGGCATTGCAACCCAGTGTCTGGTATGCGAGCGTGTACAAACAATTCCAAATGAATCAGCGATGGCTGCGGGTGACGTCACGTGATTCCCTTCCGAAAACACGTTACATTTCAGGGGGTGGGACTTCATCAGGAAGGAAATCACACAACGTCACCCGTGGCCATCGGTGATTCATGTGGAATTGTTTGTACACGCTCGCATCTACTAACACAGTAATACATACCCTTTTGGGGAAAGCGTTTGTGACCCTTCTGTTCATTCAGGGGTTCACTCATTGAGGTGAGCTGCTAGTATTACAAGTGGTGGAGGTTCTTCACGGATTCACCTGCATGATCGTACTTAGAAGCACTATTTTATTCTTGGCGCTCGTGTGTTCTGTTGCATATGGACTTTTTGTCGTTTGTTATGTGTTTCTCTCTGCGTTGCACTGTTTTATATTATAACTATGTACCGTATTTATCAGTGTATAACACGCACCTTTTTCCTCTTAAAATCAGGGGAAAATCGTGGGTGTGTGTTATATCCCCCGCTGATTTTGAGGAAACGAGCGAGCGGAGCCGAGATACACAAAGCCGAAATACACTCGGCTTTACTCGGTTCCTCTCACAGTCACGCCCACCTCCACTGATTGCGAGAGGAGCGAACGCCGCTGAAATACAGAAAGCCGAGTGTACTTCGGCTAGTCTCAGCTCCTCTCGCAGTCCCGCCCCTGACTTTGAGCAGAGCCGAGTCTAGCTGAAGTACACTCGGCTTTCTGTATGTCAGCGGCGCTCGCTCCTCTCCTCTCGCAATCAGTGGAGATGGGCGGGACTGTGAGTAGAGCCGAGTCTAGCCGAAGTACACTCGGCTTTCTGTATCTCGACTCCGCTTGCTCCTCTCCGCTCACAGTCAGCGGAAATCGGCGCCAATTTTAAATCAGGGCAATGCTGAAAAGGCACTGGGCAAGGCTGCAAAGGCACTGGGCAAGGCTGCAGATGGACACTGGGCAATGCTGCAATGATGGACAAGGCTGCAGATGGACACTGGGCAATGCTGCAATGATGGACAAGGCTGCAGATGGACACTGGGCAAGGCTGCAATGATGGACATTTAAATGTAATTTTTTTCCTTAAACTTCCCTCCTAAAAGTTTTTTTCCTTAAAATTCCCTCCTAAACTTGGGGTGCGTGTTATACGCCGGCGCGTGTTATACGCCGATAAATACAGTAATTAAAAGTCATCAGCTACACTATTTGTAGCTGCTGACTTTTAATTTTGTCTTTCTAGAGTGAAGATTCTCTTTAACCATAACTCAACTCTTGGATTACCCTTAAAACTGAACATTAACCACGTTAATACTGGGCACTTTCACCCCCTTCCTTCCCGGAGCAATTTTCAGCTTTCAGCGCTCTCGCACTTTCAATGACAATTGCGCGGTCATGCAACGCTGTACCCAAATGACATTTTTATCATTTTGTTCGCACAAATAGAGATTTATTAAAATTATTTTCTTCTTTCTATTTTAAAAGAAATCCAATAAAATCGAATTTTGTCATACATTTAAGCCAAAATCTATTCTGCTACATGTCTTTGGTAAAAAAATCCAGTTAAGTGTATAATAATTGGTTTATGTGATCACGGACAGATGTACGCAGATAATCGTGTACAGATGTGCGCAGGTGATCACGGACATATGTGTGCAGATGATCATTGGGACATATGATTTTACTGTTACATATGTGGGGGGACAGGTGTTTTTACTGTGTGGAAACATGTGTGTGGGGACAGTGTTTTAGGGACACTATTTTGGGGACTTTGTGTGTTTATATTGTGTTGGGACATGTGTGTTTACACTAGACTGGTGATCAGAGTGTAAAAAGCTGTAAAAAAACGCTCATACTCACTGATCACCGGCCGGCTGCAGAGATCCACTCTCCTCTCCTCATTGACATGTTCTATGTGAGGAGAGGAGAGCCGATCGCCTAGCAACCGGCTCTCTATTTACATCACATGACGGCTGTGATTGGACACAGCCGTCATGTGATCATGTGATCATGCCGATCGGAGATGTGCCATGTCCGGGTGACATAAGTGCATCGTGATCGCCATGCTGCGCGGGCACGCGCACGTGCGATCCCCCTCCTTCTGAGGGACATTCCTGAACGTCCACTCGGAAAGGAGGAAGCGCCCACCCGGCCGTATAAATGCAGTGGCCAGGTGGGATGTGGTTAAGCATCTCTGGGCAAAACTCTCCCAGCCCCCATTCACCAGTTATTAGAATAAGAAATACCTTGTGTATCAAGGTCAAATTTAGGATGATCCTGGGGTTGGCTGTGCCCCCCCAGATTTTAGTTTCACCCTCCAGGACTAGTGGCATTGGCAGGGCCACCCCTTTAATGAGGCACTTTATCCTTAGCCTAACCCAGCCCAGCTGAAGAATAGCAGCCACTGCCAGTGCAGTTTTTAGTCTGAGGACAGCTCCTAGACCTATGGGAGGCAGGAAGACAGACTGATCGGCCTAGGCAAGTCCACTAACAGTGTTTGAGAGCCTTGGAGGTGCCATTCACTGTTAGTGGCATAGCAGTCTGTCCTTCATCCCTGGCTGGTTTGCTCTCCTCAGACTTACCACCATGCTAAAGGCAAGACAAGGTAATGTCCAGGCTAGTCTGTATACTCTGGTCAGAACCTGGAAGTCTGGATGCACAGTTACTTTGAGTCAGTGGGTGGGTACTGAGATATGCACTGGTCACTGCTGGGGGCTCTGAGATCTGTACTAGTCACTCCTGTAGACACTGACATTTGTACTTGTCACTGCTAGGGGCACTGAGATCTGTGCCAGCCACTGGTGGGGACACTGAGATTTGTACTGATCACTGCTGCGGGCACTGAAATCTATACTGGTAATTGTTGGGGACACTAATGCCCCGTACACACGATCGGAAATTCCGACAGCACAAGTCAGATGGGAGCTTTTCATCAGAAATTCCGACCGTGTGTATGCTCCATCAGACTTTTGCTGTCGGAATTTCTTTAAAGGTAGACTCAGTGTTATTTTTTTTTGTGTGCAAAAAAGTAATTATAATGAAAGAGTTGAATATTTTAAAAATGGCCCTTTGTCCTGAGGTTTAAGTGTGACTGTCACTTATGGTTCAGTAAATAGCAGTGTTTTGTGGGTACAAGAGCTGTGGCATACAGTAGGTGTGCAATGTACACAGTGAATAGACGCTGTCACACATAATCTTTCCATACCCACCATTCACATAGCCACAAGGATAAAAAGAAGGTGTGTTGCTCAAGCAGCTTCCAAATCTCTTATTAACACCTGTATTATAGAGGCAAACTATACGGTCCTTCTAAGGTGGTACATGGTGCCGATTAGGTTAGCCACATATGTCCCAGGAGCTTCTCCAAAATGCTTCAGAGGTTGCGGACAAGATGGAACGGCTTACCACATATGGTGGCAATGCCCCAAGGTGCGTAGATTTTTGGATAAGGGTGTACAACTTTATTTATACCCTTACCCAGGTCAACCTCACCAAATCCCCTAAACACGCCCTGCTGGGGCTAAAAGTTGACGTGGCCTCAAAAAAACAGAGAAGGCTTCTTACTTTTATATTCACCTCTGCCAGAATAACTATAGCCAGGAATTGGAGGTCAGCTCCCATCCCATTTGACCAGCTTAAGCATAAGCTCTCATGGCTCATGATGAACGAAAGGCTCTCGGCAGTCTTGAATGACAAACTAGTGGTCTTCGAAAAAGTTTGGAGCCTGTGGATCAGTTACTTGACGGGAGATCCCCGTACGGCTCCGATCTAAGGATCTTTTGAGTGGCAGGGATCAGAGCTTGGGGTCTCCCCCCCCCTCTTTTCTCTCTCTTTTCCTTTCTACTTTGTATCCTTTTGGTTTCATAAGGAATTTGACAAGTACTATCTGAGTTCCAAGACAGAGGTACCCAGTGTTTTCACTTGTATAAACAAACGTCAGTACTCTGCAATTGCAATAATGTCTGCATGGTTTGCTTTTGTTGTTTCCGATGGAGAAAATGCAGATAAAAACATTGAAAGGAAAGTTAAGGTAAAGGGGATAACTATCCTTACAATATGTTAGTACGCTCTAATTGCATTACCATTATCCCATAATGTTTTGGAAAAGCACAAGGACATTGTAATCGTATTTCTACTTAGTACTTGGTATTCTGATATTTATTGTTTACAAAATCAATAAAAACGATTGAAAGTAAAAGAAGGTGTGTTGACACTATGCTCCCTTGACTTTTTTACTGCAACCCAAGATCTGACAAGATCCGGCCCTGTTCTGAAGCCTTTATTATACTCACGTACACCCCTCACATTTTTGTAAATATTTTATTATATCTTTTCATCTGACAACACTGAAGAAATTACACTTTGTTACAATGTAAAGTAGTGAGTGTACAGCTTGTATAACAGTGTTGCTGTCCCCTCAAAATAACTCAACACACAGCCATTAATGTCTAAACCGCTGGCAACAAAACTGAGTACACCCCTAAGTGAAAATGTCCAAATTGGGCCCAATTAGCCATTTTCCCTCCCAGGTGTCATGTGACTCATTAGTGTTACAAGGTCTCAGGTGTGAATGGGGAGCAGGTGTGTTAAATTTGGTGTTATCACTCTCTCATACTGGTCACTGAAAGTTCAACATGGCACCTTATGCCAAAGAACTCTCTGAGGATCTGAAAAATAGAATTGTTGCTCTACATAAAGATGGCCTAGGCCATAAGAAGATTGTCAAGACCCTGAAACTGAGCTGCAGCACAGTTTCCAAGACCATACAGCAATTTAACAGGACAGGTTCCACTCAGAACAGGCCTCGCCATGGTCGAGCAAAGAGGATGAGTGCACGTGCTCAGTGTCATATCCAGAGGTTGTCTTTGGGAAATAGATGTATGAGGGCTGCCAGCATTGCTGCAGAGGTTGAAGGGGTGGGGGGGTCAGCCTGTCGGTGCTCAGACCATACGCCGCACATTGTATTAAATTGGTCTGCATGGCTGTCGTCCCAGAAGAAAGCCTCTTCTAAAGATGATGCACAAAAAAAGCCCGCAAACAGTTTGCTGAAGACAAGCAGACTAAGGACATGGATTACTGGAACCAACTCCTGTGGTCTGATGAGACCAAGATAAACTTATTTGGTTCAGATGGTGTCAAGCGTGTATGGCGGCAACCAGGTGAGGAGTACAAAGACAAGTGTGTCTTGCCTACAGTCAAGCAGGGTGGTGGGAGTGTCATGGTCTGGGGCTGCATGAGTGCTGCCAGCACTGGGGAGCTACAGTTCATTGAGGGAACCATGAATGCCAACATGTACTGTGACATACTGAAGCAGAGCTTGATCCCCTCATTTCGAAGACTGGGCCACAGGGCAGTATTCCAACATGATAAGGACCCCAAACACACCTCCAAGACGACCACTGCCTTGCTAAAGAAGCTGAGGGTAAAGGTGATGGACTGGCCAAGTCTCCAGACCTTAACCCTATTGAGGTGGGGCATCCTCAAACAGAAGGTGGAGGAGCGCAAGGTCTCTAACATCCACCAACTTCGTGATGTCGTCATGGAGGAGTGGAAGAGGACTCCAGTGGCAACCTGTGAAGCTCTGGTGAACTCCATGCCCAAGAGGATTAAGGCAGTGCTGGAAAATAATGATGGCCACACAAAATATTGACACTTTGGGCCCAATTTGGACATTTTCACTTATAGGTGTACTCACTTTTGTTGCCAGCAGTTTAGACATTAATGGCTCTGTGTTGAGTTATTTTGAGGGGACAGCAAATTTACACTGTTATACAAGCTGTACACTCACTACTTTACATTGTAGAAAAGTGTCATTTCTTCAGTGTTGTCACATGGAAAGATATAGTAAAATATTTAAAAAAATGTGAGGGGTGTACTAACTTTTGTGAGATACTGTATACTCATACCATACTTATGTACTCTGTGCCCAAACTAGCCAGTCATCTCTTTGTGAAAGCTTCACTCTGCTTAAAGTGTCCACATCTAGCAGTTAAGCCTCGTACACACGACCAGTTTTCTCGGCAAGCAAACTGCTGGGAGAGCTTTTTGCAGAGAAAACCGGTCGTGTGTATGGTTTCTCGACAGGAAAACTGCCGGGAATCTCGACGAGAAAAATAGAGAAGCTGCTCTCTATTTTTCTCGTCGGGATTCTCGGCAGAGTTTTCCTGCTGCGAAAACCGTTCGTGAGTATGCTTACCTGTCCCCGGTAAGCCTGCGCATGCTCAATGAGACTTCGACGCATGCGCGGTAGCATACAAGGGTAGTGTAGGGTGTAGCAAGATGGCGGCGACGGAATGTGATGATCGCCGGCTCGTCATAGTCGATGACGTCACTACGTTCTTGCCATTCAAAAGAACGGCGGTTCTTTTGAATGGTTGCGTGTGTACACGGGCTTGGCAAGACAAGCTTGCCAGGAATCCCGTCGAGAAAACCGACGTTTTTTTTCCGTCAGGATTCCCGCCTGTGTGTACAGGGCTTAAGTGACATAAATCCCAATAAAGGACCTTCCTCCTCTGCAAGAAAGGAAGATGGAATTCTTGAGACCTGGTGCATCATTTGCCAAGATTTAGATATGTATTTGGAGTATTTAAAATAGTTATTATTTAAACTAACCCAGAAACTAGTTAGAAGGAGAGGGGAAGTGCTCTAAATTCAGCTTTATCTATGGGAAAAACTATTTTTTTCATTTTTGGATAGCATAGAGAAAGGTTAAAACACCATAATTTTTCTGTTGCCTGTGTACCGCTGTCCACAGCTCCCCTCTGAATCCCCTGTCCACAGTCCTCCTTTACCACAACCACTGGATTTCAGTTGTGCACTTCCTCCAGCAGCCAAAGTGTTGTCACAGCTAAGGAAAAGCCAGCATTACTCCCAGGGCTTTTGACAAAATATTGTGTAGAAACCCAACCACCCCATCTCCCAACACCCCCTGCTCACATCTGCAAACCCCGTTCACAGTTCACTTCTGCACCCCCTGTTCACAGCTTACTATTTCTCCCCTCACCATTGCACCCCCATCCACAACTTGCCTCTGCACCCGAACCACAGCTCACCTATACACTCCCCAATCCACAATTCACTTCTGTACCTACCCCCCTGCCCACAGCTCACCACTGCACCCCTATCGACAGCTCACCTCTGCTCCCCCCATCCTTAGCTCACCCCTGCATCTCCTCCATCCACAGCTTACCCCCCTTGTCCACAACTTACCTCTTTCCACAGCTCACCTCTTCAATCCTTCCAACTCACCTCCAAACCTCAATCTACAGTTCACATTTATACTCCCCATTCACAGCTCGTCTTCTCACACTCTCACAGCTCACCTCTGCACCCCCTCATCCACAGCACACCTCTAAACCCCCTCATCCACAGCTCCTCTCTGCACCCCCTGTCCATAGCTCAACTCTGCACCCTGAATCCAGAGCTCATCACTCCCCCCTCCACTCCAGTCCACCTCTTTACCCCTATCTAAAGCTCACCTGTGCACCTCCATCCACAGCTAACCTCTACACACCCTGTCAGCTCACCACTTCTCCTCCCACTCCAGCTCACCTCTGCACCAACATCCACTGCTCAACTTTGCACCCCAACCACAATTCGCCTCTGCACACCCATCCACGGATCACCTCTGCACCCCCTCTGTGTACAGCTTACTTCTGCATCCACCCTGTTTACTGCTTACCTCTGCCCCCCCCCCCCCGCCCACAATTCAACTGTGCCCTTTTTGTTCATCGTTCATCACTTCTCTACCCCACATCAACTCACCCCTACTCTCCCATCCACAGCTCACCTCTGCACCCCCATCTCTACACCTTTAATGGCAAATTTCTGTAACTGTAAACCAATGAACAAAATCTCATCTATGATCAATCAAGATTATTCAGTCACCATGGTCCCCGACTAACAGCAATCTGATTTCCATATTGGAAGGTAAACTCGACAAAATGCATTTAAAATGTTGTACAATATGGGAAGTTTGTCACACGGTCATTAACTTTTCTGTATTGCTAAATATTACACTTATACCTCCACCCCTCACACTCCCCCGCTCTTCCTTCCTCCACACACCAAAAACCTGCAGCAACCAGAAAAATAATTTACTTCTACGCTCCACCGACAATATCAGGAAAACCTGCAGCCACTTTCTTACTGGATGTAGTAAGTACCTTTATACAAAAAAATGTTAATATGTTAGTCAGCTCAAGGGCGATCCTTGAGAGAATTTATATATGAAATTGTGTTCTCTCACTGGCCTTCTCTGTTATGCTTTTGCAAAATAATGAAGTAGAGATGACAGAAAAGGATGTAAACTAGAACAGCAGTTGCAGAATGAAATCTATCAGTCAGCAAGGGACGCTATTTGTGCTGCAAGAAAGCCATGATGGGGTCTGTAGGAGAATGTCAACAGAGTCGTACTTAAAGTAAATCCCTACTTTTGCAAAATAAAAACAAAATGACTATAGCTACATTAGGCATTTTAAGGCCTCACTCCAGCCAAAAATATGTTTTGTTTTGGTCCGTATGTGGAAGGATTAGAACTTTTGTCAGGTTTTAAAAAATCTCGATGGAGATGTGGCTTTAGAAGCTACCTACTTCTCATCTTGTTCTCTTTTACACCTTCCTGCAGAGGAGGCAAGAGTATATATCCCATCTCTGGGAACTAAGACAGAAAAAAAAACCTGACAGAGGTTCTAAACTTTCTTCACTGTACTATGATTTTTTTTTTGTATTGCTGCTTGTGACCCTGTTGAGGGGAATTCTCTTGTGACACAGGATGGAGAAGTCTCCAAACGGAGACATGGACCACAACAAGAACTGACATATCAAAATCTATATACATTTTGGTGGTATTGGGTTAGAAAGTTATATAAAAAGTTATTAAAAAGTATTAATCATCTTTACATCACAAACTATACAATTCTAAGGTGTAAAAAATAAATAAAAATCAACTGTTGCTTCCTTGCAATATATTGTGTACAGAATGTCCCAAGAAAACGTCATTCCTTGCTTGTTTGATTGGTTCATTGCTTTTTTTCAAAAGCTTACACTGAGGTACAAGTCAAATTTTTAGTATTTTTCCACAACAGGATTTGAGTTGAATTTTTAGTGAGATCCTTTCTAAGCGTAGGTTTACACCAGTGCGGCTGTGCGTCCTGCGTTTGCTCGGGCACAGCAGTCCATTCATTTGAATGGGCAGCTGTGCCGCATGAACCGCACAAAAAAGTTGCATGCAACTTTTTATACAGTGGCAGCAGGGAAACGACATGGTCTTTTTGACCATGCGGTTTACCTGTGGTTCCCGTGACTGTGTTGCGGATTGAGACGCGTAGGAGTGCCATTCAAAATGAATGGCAGCCCGTCCTTCTCGCAAGAGCAGTGCGATTCGGCTGTGGGTGGTTGTGGGTGCAGGAATCAATGTGATTCCTGCACCCGCAAATGGAACGCACATTGCAGGCTAGTGTGAACCTAGCCTTGTGGCCCGTACACACGATTCAAAAATCGGACGAAAAATTCGATTTTTTACTCACCGTAAAATCCTTTTCTCTGAGTTCATGGACGGACACAGCTTCTTATTGACAAGTGGGTATTATCCTTCATTTAGGAGTGACTAGGCAGAAAACTTGTAGAAAGTGTTAACACACCACACCCTCTACAGCACCGCCCAGGGGGTGGACCCTCCGGGTATAATCCCTCTCTCTGCACCTCGCAGATCAGTTCGTCAAAAAGCAGTACAAACTTAAAACGAGGGGTGGGTGCTGTGTCCGTCCATAACCTCAGAGAAAAGGATTTTACGGTGAGTAGAAAATCCTATTTACTCTTTCGTTAATGGACGGACACAGCTTCCTATTGACAAGTGGGACGTCCCAAAGCAGTGTGAAAAACGACGGGTGGGATCAGCATTAAAACAACTTCACCCCAAAACAAAACAGAGCTCTTCAACGGAGGATTTGCAACTCTAAACAGCCGCCTGCAATACCTTGCGGCTGAAAGAAGCATCCGAAGATGCACACACATCAACTTGTAAAGTTTAGTGAAAGTGTGAACGGACGAGCAGGTCGCCGCCTTACACACCTGGTGAAACAAACGCTTGATGCTCTCAGAGCTCGGACAGCGTCCAAAAATACAACGTCGTCTCATAGGATTCGACGGATGAGGACACAAGGATGGCAGTACAATGTCTTCCTTGAGATGGAAGGTTGAACGACCCTACGAAGAAAAGAAGGCTGCGGACGCAGCACCACCTATCCTTGTGGAAGATCAGATAAGGAGCCTTGCAAGACAAGGCTGCCGGTTCAGAAAACCGTCTTAACTGACGTAAACCAAGAGGCACCTCTTGCCCTGGTCGAATGCGCCGGGAAAGGGAGGCGTCTGATCCTTCATGGCATAAGCCTGATCACGATCTGTCGGATCCACCTAGAAATGGTGGCCGACGAGACCGCTGGGCCCTACTTGGGACCAGCCACCGAAACAAACAGTGAGTCTGGACTCTGGAACGTAGCAGTACCAGACAAGCATTCTCTCAGAGAAGGAATGCAACGTCGTCTCCTTAGGATCCGACGGATGAGGATACAAGGATGGCAGTACAATGTCTTCCTTGAGATGGAAGGTCGAAACACGACCTTAGGAAGAAAGAAGGCTGCGGACGCAGCGCCACCTTATCCTTGTGGAGGATCAGATAGGGAGGCTTGCATGACAAGGCTGCCAGTTCAGAAACCCGTCCTAACTGACGTAACAGCCACCAAAAAGACCACTTTCTGAGAAAGTGTCAACAAGGGAATCTCCCTGATGTTCTCAAATGGTGGTTTCTGAGGCACCTAGAGGCCATGCCGTTGAAGCCATTGACTGCAAGCAGGATGGCATATGGGACCCTGCGCCAGCAGGTCCTCTCGTAGTGGTAGACGCCAAAAGGACGTCTGCTAAACAAGCCCCACGGAGGTAGTGGAGGGTGGACCGGAGGGGCCGCCTGCCGAACCCACTGTACAAACGTTCTCACTAGAGAGTGAGCCACTAGGGGTCGTTGAAAAAGACAGCCAGGGCAGATACCTGCCCCCTAATTGTACTTAAAGTAAAATTTAAGCAGGGCCCGAAGGGAGCCATGTCCTTCTCCTTACTAGGCAGAAAAAAAATGATCTGCGAGGTGCAGAGAGGGATTATACTCGGAGGGTTCGCCCCCTAGGCGGTGCTGTAGAGGGTGTGGTGTGTTAACACTTTCTACAAGTTTTCGGCCTAGTCACTCCTAAATGAAGTATAATACCCACTTGTCAATAGGAAGCTGTGTCTGTCCATGAACGAAAGAGTAAATAACGCTTTCGGCGCGATCGTACGATAATCGGATCGTAAGTACAGAGCTTTCGAGAGCCGATCACGACAGTTCATTTGATATTATCCGATCTGACAAACACAAAAAAAAAATCTCGCACGATACCAGATCGGATGATTTTTGTTTAATCAGTACAGTTGTTGTCCAAAAATACAATACAAATACACCACAACATATGACATCACTTCCGATTTTTTTATTCTGTCGTACGAGAATTTTCGTTACTTTAGTAAACTCTTTAGGTTCGATATACGGCCAGCATGTAAAAAAAAAAAAAACTATCTGTCGTCTGATGGATCGTGTGTACGAGGCTTTAGGCTGGTTATAGTCACATAAACTATTTGATCGGATGCAGCCACTGTTTGGCCAACAGTCTAGAATGTTGTTGGAGTGATGTTATGAGGACCACCCATGAAGAGAATTGTTTCTGGATCATCAAGAATCAACTAAAATTTGATCAGTGTATAGACAGTGTAAGGCTTAGTCTGCAGCTAGTCGCAGTTTGCTCTCTTTCGGCAAGGCCATCCTGTTCACTCGCAGCAGGAGACAGGGTTGAAAGCAGTTGTAGCACGTGTAGGCTGCTGTGTAACAGTGTGGGACTGTGTGGCTGCAGTGGGAAAACGTCATTAAAAGAATATGCATTCATTCATGTTGGCTTGGTTGAAGTATTTTGCATATGTGATGTTTATACCTGATCATAGGCCTGTATAGATTTCCCCAAGGATGTCCTGTTCACATAAGTGGCTCACTGCCTTTGGCAGCAGTTTTTGTCTTGGTTGTAAACCCTTACATCTACCTGGTGAAGTGACTACCCTCAGGTTGTCCTTCATAAGTTGTACCTGGTTATCTGCTGCTATTTCTTCCGTAGATCATTCTAAAATCACAGATCAAAGGACTTTTCTCAGTATAGCAGCAGGGGTGGGGATCTGATGTCACACACAGAGCTGATTTCACACTGCAGAGCTAGAACACGGAGTTTCTGATATCCAATTGGAGGAAAGGGACATACACCCCCCCTACACAAGCTTATAGGTTCAGAGAAAAACACACAGAACTGAAGGTATGAGTCACCTGCTGTGTGCTTGAGGGGAGGTAGGCCATCTCCCTAGGCTGCTGTGTCTGGAAAAACTTTCGGAAGTGACTCATTCAGATAGCAGAGAGAGAACAAATCAGAGAGGAGCCACACTCTTGGATTCAGGCTAGTACACAATATAGAAGGATGTGCTTTGTTAATTTTTCGTGCCTGGAGTTTACAATCACTTTCATCACCGGCTGAAGCTGGTTGGCTGCAACTAATCAATAAATGCATGCAGGTTGCAGTTTGCATATTTCAGGCGCATTTTGCGTTTTTCAATTCACGTTTTTGATATATTGAAGTCTATGGAACCAAAAAACTGAAAAAAGTCCCTGGCCCTTTCCATAAAATGCACAGATATGAACGTGACCCATAGGAAACCATGTTAAATGGACTGTATTGAGTTTCTGAAAAATGGAAAATGCACTAAAAAATGCATAGGTGTGAACCAGGCCTACGTCATTTAGAGCCCCCGAGCGTCTCATAATTTTTCAGGAAAAATTTTAAAAATTGTACTGGCCTAGCCAATATTGCTAATTCTGAAACTAGATAATTGTCTTCCTCATTCTCTTCTCAAAGCTTTTTTAAACCCCATGTGATATACTGATTAAAGGACAGCTTTCCTGAAGCAAACACTGCTGATTATTCATTCATTCTGCAAAGGCTAGAAGCCTAGAAGCTATTATGCCGCGTACACACAACCGTTTTTTATGATGAGAAAAATGCAATTTTTTAATTTGGTCATTAAAAACGATCGTGTGTGGGCTCCAGAGCATTTTTCACGATGTGAAAAATGGGCACTAAAAATTTGGAACATGCTCTAATTTTTCTCGTCGTTTTTCACGTCGTTTTTCTCGTCATGAAAAACGGCCGTGTGTAGGCTCTAACGACGTGAAAAAAACGCGCATGCTCAGAAGCAAGTGATGAGACGGGAGCGCTCGTTCAGGTAAAACTAGCGTTCGGAATGGAGATAGCACATTCGTCACGCTGTAACGGACTGAAAAGCACAAGGCTGAAAAGCGCGAATCGTCTCTCACCAAACTTTACTAACACGAGGATCAGCAAAAGCAGCCCAAAGGGTGGCGCCATCCGAATAGAACTTCCCCTTTATAGTGCCGTCGTACATTTCGTACGTCACCGCTAGTGATGAGCCGAACACCCCCGGGTTCGGTTCGCACCAGAACCCGCGAACGGACCGAAAGTTCGAACGAACATTAGAACCCTATTAAATACAATGGATGCGAACGTTCGAATTCTAAAGTGCTAATTATAACAACTATTATGCATGTTATTGTCCTAAAAAGGGTTTGGGAACCCGGGTTCTGCACCAGGGGACATGTATCAATGCAAAAAGAAGTTTTAAAAACGGTCGTTTTTCGGGAGCAGTCATTTTAATGATGCATAAAGTGAAAAAAAAAAATCAAATATTCCTTTAAATATCGTACCTGGGGGGTGTCTAAAGTATGCCTGTGAAGTGCCACGTGTTTCCCGTGTTTAGAACTGTCCCTGCACAAAATGACACTTCTAAAGGAAAAAAAAGCCATTTAAAACTGCTTGCGGCTTTAATGTAATGTCTGGTCCCGGTAATATGGATGAAATTCTTTAAGAAAAATGGCATAGCTACCCCATGACCCCCCCCTACCCCAGCCCATTACCAGCCCCTTTGGGTCTTGTATGGATATTAAGGGGAACCCCGCACATAAAATAAAAAAGGCCCTATATACTCTGAACAGCCCTATACAGGCGGTGCATACAAGACAGGGACTGTAGGTTTGTTCTTATGTAGAGTCTGTTTGTAATTTTGAACAGGTACATTGTTGAAGTGTAGCTCCAGACCAAAAATCTATTTTTAAACTTTTTGGAAAACATAGGTAAGGGTTATCACCCCTGTAACATTTGTTTTGCTGTCTGTGCCCCTGTTCAGAACATTTCACCTCACTTTCCGTCCCAATGACAACTGTTTTTGAAATGTGGTGTTTTTCTTGAAACAAGGATTGCTGATAAAGCATCAGTACAGAGGAGACACCTTTCTCCCATATTTATTCTTACAGGAGAGAATTTTCCTTCCTAGTGGTAGATTTCCTCTCACTTCCTGTTGTCTTCTTGCGTTTGCAAGTAGGAGTCGTTTGTAAGTTGGATGTTTGAAAGTAGGGACCTGCCGTATATACTCTGCAGAAATAGGCCCCTTAGTTGTTGGTGTTGGCACAACACTGTAAGCACTCACAGTTACTCTTGGTTGGTGCTGGAACGCCCTGCTGTCAACTATTATATCAGGAATTTTAATTACATATAATTGTTGAACAGTGGTAGTAAAAATTGGGCCTTTGATGGTGGTGCTGGTGCCACAACACTGTAAGCCCTGACAGTTACTCTTGGTGGGTGCAGCAATGGGCCCTGCTGTGAATTATTAGATCAAGAATTGTAATTACATGCCCCTGTTGAACAGGGGCTGAAAAATTGGGCCTTAGGCACTGGTGGCACAACACTGCAACCCCTCACAGCAACTGTACTTGGAGCACAGCAATGAGCCCTGTTGCAAAGTATTGCTTCAAAAATTGTAATGACACGCCCCTGTTAAACAGGGGCTGAAAAATTGGGCCTTAGGCACTGGTGGCACAACACTGCAACTCCTCACAGATACTGTACTTGGAGCACACCAATGAGCCCTGTTGCAAAGTATTGCTTCAAAAATTGTAATGACACGCCCCTGTTAAACAGGGGCTGAAAAATTGGGCCTTAGGCACTGGTGGCACAACACTGCAACTCCTCACAGATACTGTACTTGGAGCACAGCAATGAGCCCTGTTGCAAAGTATTGCTTCAAAAATTGTAATTACACGCCCCTGTTAAACAGGGGCTGAAAAATTGGGCCTTAGGCACTGGTGGCACAACACTGCAACTCCTCACAGATACTGTACTTGGAGCACAGCAATGAGCCCTGTTGCAAAGTATTGCTTCAAAAATTGTAATTACACGCCCCTGTTAAACAGGGGCTGAAAAATTGGGCGTTAGGCACTGGTGGCGGCACCCATAAACAAAAATGATCTTACAAGCTATCATCATCAATCGTATCATTGAGGACTCGGAGGAGGAGGATAGCCAGTCAACATAACAGCACAGGCACTCAGCATCAGCATCAGTCTTGAAGGGATGTGACATGTTAAAATCAATTAGTCTGTTATATCAGCATCAGGTGTGTGGTAGCTGGTGGTGATCCAAGACTGGTTCATCTTGATGAAAGTCAGTCGATCAACCGAGTCGGTGGACAGGCGCACCCTGTGATCCGTGACAAATCCTCCAGCAGCACTGAATGTGCGTTCCGAAAGAACGCTGGATGCAGGACAGGCCAGTAGCTCAATTGCATACTGTGCAAGCTCTGGCCAGTGATCCATCCTCAAGACCCAGTAAGCCAGAGGATTTTCGGTGGGGAAGGTGTCCAAGTCTGACCTTGCCCCTAGATATTCCTGCACCATGTTTATCAGACGCTGGCGATGGTTGCTGGAACCGATCATACTTTGGGGCTGCGGACTAAAGAATTGTCTGAACGCATCGGTCAGACGGCCACCTTCCCCACCGCTCCTTCTTTGACTGGCCGAAGCCTCAGCAACTCGTTGTCCAGGACCAGGAGTTTGCAACCTCCCAGTCTCTGGGAACGCGTTGCACAGACCTTTCTGCAAGGCCTCCCGGAGTTGTCTCATCCTCTGCTCCCTCTGCGACGGTAACATAAGGTCCGCAACCTTACCCTTGTACCGTGGATCAAGGAGAGTGGCCAGCCAGTAATGGTCCCTCTCCTTGATCCGAAGAATACGAGGATCCTTCCGCAGACTTTGCAGGATCAGGGAGGCCATGCAGCGTAGGTTTGCTGAGGCATTCGCTCCGGAGTCCTCTGGGTCACTAAGGACGACATGATCCGCAGCCACCTCCTCCCAGCCACGTACAAGTCCACTGGTTTCTTGGGACTGTAAATCATCCCTAAAAGACTGCTGCTGATGATGCTGAGTGCCAGCCTCCACCTCCATGCTGACACAATCCTCCTCCTCCTCCTCCTCCTCCTCCTCCTCCTCTTCCTGTGCGATGGGTGGGACAGAAGGAACACTGTCTGGGTAAAGGGGGCCTTGAGAGGCAAGGAAGTCCTCCTCTTCCTGCCTCTGTTCTGCCTCAAGTGCCCTGTCCATTATTCCACGCAGCGTGTGCTCCAACAGGTGGACAAGAGGTACAGTGTCACTGATGCATGCACTGTCACTGCTCACCATCCTCGTGGCCTCCTCAAATGGTGCCAGGACAGTGCATGCATCCCTGATCATGCCCCACTGGCGTGGAGAAAAAAAACCAAGCTCCCCTGACCCTGTCCTGGTGCCGTAGTCGCACAGGTACTCATTGATGGCCCTCTGCTGCGTGTGCAGCCGCTGCAGCATGGCCAACGTTGAGTTCCACCTGGTGGGCATGTCACATATAAGGCGGTTCTTGGGCAGGTTCAACTCCTTTTGCAGCTCAGCCAGGCGAGCACTGGCATTATAAGATCTGCGGAAATGCACACAGACTTTCCTGGCCTGCCTCAGGACATCCTGTAAGCCCGGGTACCTGCCCAAGAAGCGCTGCACCACCAGGTTAAGGACGTGAGCCACACAGGGCACATGGGTCAGTTGTCCCTGTCGGAGGGCGGAGAGGAGGTTGGTGCCATTGTCGCAAACCACCATTCCTGGCTTAAGCTGGCGTGGCGTCAACCACCTCTCGGCCTGGCCCTGCAGAGCAGACAGGACCTCTGCCCCAGTGTGGCTTCTGTCCCCCAAACACACCAGCGCAAGCACGGCATGGCATCTTTTTGCCTGCGTACTTGCGTAGCCCCGTGAACGGCTACGGAGCACCGCTGGTTCATAGGACAAACCACAGGAAGAGGCCATGGAGGAAGAAGAAGAGGAGGGGGTGGAGGAGAGAGGTGTGTCACAACCAGTAGTAGCATTTTGGAGGCGTGGCGGTGGGACAACCTCCAACACTACTGCACCTTGTCCTGAATCCTTCCCAGCTGCCAAAAGAGTGACCCAATGGGCCGTGAAAGAAAGGTAACGTCCCTGTCCATGCCTGCTGGACCATGAGTCAGCGGTAATATGCACCTTACCGCTGACCGCCCTGTCCAGCGAGGCCAAGACATTGCCTTCCACATGCCGGTAGAGAGCCGGAATAGCCTTCCGTGAGAAAAAGTGGCGTTTGGGAACCTGCCACTGAGGAACTGCACATTGCACAAACTCACGGAAGGGGGCCGAGTCTACCAACTGAAAAGGCAGCAGTTGAAGCGCTAGCAATTTAGCCAAGCTAGCATTCAACCGCTGGGCATGTGGATGGCTGGGAGTGAACTTCTTTCGACGGTCCAGCAGCTGGGGCAGGGAAATTTGCCTGCTAGAATCGGACGTCGGTGTACTGCTAGCAGAGTGGGCGCAAGTACTTGGCTGTGACACACCTAATTCTACACCTTCATTCCTCTCAGTGCATGTTTCAGAGAGGACTGAAGTTATAGTGGGGTTGGAGATCCCAGCTGATGCGGTGCAAGGAGAGGTCCGCTTTGTTCTTTGGTGTGGGTCTTTCAGGTAGGCTTGCCAACGAGCTGCATGGCAGGTCAACATATGTCTGGTCAGGCATGTGGTACCCAAGCGGCTGATGTTTTGGCCACGCGATATACGCTTGAGACATATGTTGCAAACAGCAGCTGTGCGATCTGATGCACTAGCCTCAAAAAAGGCCCACACCAAAGAACTTTTTGAATGACGGGCAGAGGCAGCGCCCTGCACAGGCGGAGCTCTGCGGTGTGATTCCGTCGGTGTACTGCCCTTACGCTGGCCACCAAAGGGCATCCTGCCTCGTTGGAGATGTGCCTCCTCCTCATCCTCCTCCTCCTCCTCTCTCCTATTAGGCACCCACGTGGAGTCAGTGACCTCATCATCCCCTCCCTCCTCATCACTGGAGCCAATCTGGCAGTATGCTGCAGCTGCTGGAACATGACTGCCAGATTGGTGTCCTTCTTGAGCATCCCCTCTGTCTGCTCTCACGCTACTGCCTTCCTCTAGCTGGGTTTCATCATCAGACCCTTCAAAACGCTGGGCATCCTCCTGGAGCATGTACCCAACACTGTGCTGAAACAGTTCGGGGGACTCCTCAGGAGGAGGACATGGTGGGTCTAGGGAAGGAGTGACTGATGATTTGTCTGACATTGATACCAGGGAAGACGACGCTTTGGCAGCTGCTTTTCCAGTACCCTGAGCCTGGGTGAGAGAGGATGAGGAGGAGGAGGAGGGCTTGGTCATCCACTCTACCAAGTCTTCGGCATGATGTGGCTCAACATGTCCAGCTGCCGAAAAGAAGGACAAGCGTGTCCCATGGCCATGTGCTGATGACAATGCACCGCGTCCACGACCAGCACTGTTGCCCCCAGACACAGAGCCTGCTTGCCCTCTTTTATTGCCTCCTGACTGTCTGCCTCTCCTTGTTTGCCTTCCAGACATTCTAATAGATGGCCTGCAGGGAGATGGGAAAAAAGCAATAAGGGCTACCTTCAGGTGTCCTTCTCTGTCCCTTGAAACAAGGACTTGCAGAGTGAAATAAACTGACACTCTCCCTACCTACAGTTTTCTGTCCCTAGAATAAATGTTTTTTTTAATCACAATATAGCACAAGGACAATTCAGTCACTGTCCTTCCAGGTCCCTGGAAACAAGGACTTGCAGAGTGAAATAAACTGACACTCTCCCTACCTACAGTTTTCTGTCCCTAGAATAAATGTTTTTTTTAAGCACAATATAGCACAAGGACAATTCACTCACTGTCCTTACAGGTCCCTGGAAACAAGGACTTGCAGAGTGAAAGAAAAAAAACACTCTCCCTACCTACAGTTTTCTGTCCCTAGAAAAAATGTTTTTTTTAATCACAATATAACACAAGGACAATTCACTCACTGTCCTTCCAGGTCCCTGGAAACAAGGACTTGCAGAGTGAAATAAACTGACACTCTCCCTACCTACAGTTTTCTGTCCCTAGAATAAATGTTTTTTTTAATCACAATATAGCACAAGGACAATTCAGTCACTGTCCTTCCAGGTCCCTGGAAACAAGGACTTGCAGAGTGAAATAAACTGACACTCTCCCTACCTACAGTTTTCTGTCCCTAGAATAAATGTTTTTTTTAATCACAATATAGCACAAGGACAATTCAGTCACTGTCCTTCCAGGTCCCTGGAAACAAGGACTTGCAGAGTGAAATAAACTGACACTCTCCCTACCTACAGTTTTCTGTCCCTAGAATAAATGTTTTTTTTAAGCACAATATAGCACAAGGACAATTCACTCACTGTCCTTACAGGTCCCTGGAAACAAGGACTTGCAGAGTGAAAGAAAAAAAACACTCTCCCTACCTACAGTTTTCTGTCCCTAGAAAAAATGTTTTTTTTAATCACAATATAACACAAGGACAATTCACTCACTGTCCTTCCAGGTCCCTGGAAACAAGGACTTGCAGAGTGAAATAAACTGACACTCTCCCTACCTACAGTTTTCTGTCCCTAGAATAAATGTTTTTTTTAATCACAATATAGCACAAGGACAATTCAGTCACTGTCCTTCCAGGTCCCTGGAAACAAGGACTTGCAGAGTGAAATAAACTGACACTCTCCCTACCTACAGTTTTCTGTCCCTAGAATAAATGTTTTTTTTAATCACAATATAGCACAAGGACAATTCAGTCACTGTCCTTCCAGGTCCCTGGAAACAAGGACTTGCAGAGTGAAATAAACTGACACTCTCCCTACCTACAGTTTTCTGTCCCTAGAATAAATGTTTTTTTTAAGCACAATATAGCACAAGGACAATTCACTCACTGTCCTTACAGGTCCCTGGAAACAAGGACTTGCAGAGTGAAAGAAAAAAAACACTCTCCCTACCTACAGTTTTCTGTCCCTAGAAAAAATGTTTTTTTTAATCACAATATAACACAAGGACAATTCACTCACTGTCCTTCCAGGTCCCTGGAAACAAGGACTTGCAGAGTGAAATAAACTGACACTCTCCCTACCTACAGTTTTCTGTCCCTAGAATAAATGTTTTTTTTAATCACAATATAGCACAAGGACAATTCAGTCACTGTCCTTCCAGGTCCCTGGAAACAAGGACTTGCAGAGTGAAATAAACTGACACTCTCCCTACCTACAGTTTTCTGTCCCTAGAATAAATGTTTTTTTTAATCACAATATAGCACAAGGACAATTCAGTCACTGTCCTTCCAGGTCCCTGGAAACAAGGACTTGCAGAGTGAAATAAACTGACACTCTCCCTACCTACAGTTTTCTGTCCCTAGAATAAATGTTTTTTTTAATCACAATATAGCACAAGGACAATTCAGTCACTGTCCTTCCAGGTCCCTGGAAACAAGGACTTGCAGAGTGAAATAAACTGACACTCTCCCTACCTACAGTTTTCTGTCCCTAGAATAAATGTTTTTTTTAATCACAATATAGCACAAGGACAATTCAGTCACTGTCCTTCCAGGTCCCTGGAAACAAGGACTTGCAGAGTGAAATAAACTGACACTCTCCCTACCTACAGTTTTCTGTCCCTAGAATAAATGTTTTTTTTAATCACAATATAGCACAAGGACAATTCAGTCACTGTCCTTCCAGGTCCCTGGAAACAAGGACTTGCAGAGTGAAATAAACTGACACTCTCCCTACCTACAGTTTTCTGTCCCTAGAATAAATGTTTTTTTTAATCACAATATAGCACAAGGACAATTCAGTCACTGTCCTTCCAGGTCCCTGGAAACAAGGACTTGCAGAGTGAAATAAACTGACACTCTCCCTACCTACAGTTTTCTGTCCCTAGAATAAATGTTTTTTTTAATCACAATATAGCACAAGGACAATTCAGTCACTGTCCTTCCAGGTCCCTGGAAACAAGGACTTGCAGAGTGAAATAAACTGACACTCTCCCTACCTACAGTTTTCTGTCCCTAGAATAAATGTTTTTTTTAATCACAATATAGCACAAGGACAATTCAGTCACTGTCCTTCCAGGTCCCTGGAAACAAGGACTTGCAGAGTGAAATAAACTGACACTCTCCCTACCTACAGTTTTCTGTCCCTAGAATAAATGTTTTTTTTAATCACAATATAGCACAAGGACAATTCAGTCACTGTCCTTCCAGGTCCCTGGAAACAAGGACTTGCAGAGTGAAATAAACTGACACTCTCCCTACCTACAGTTTTCTGTCCCTAGAATAAATGTTTTTTTTAATCACAATATAGCACAAGGACAATTCAGTCACTGTCCTTCCAGGTCCCTGGAAACAAGGACTTGCAGAGTGAAATAAACTGACACTCTCCCTACCTACAGTTTTCTGTCCCTAGAATAAATGTTTTTTTTAATCACAATATAGCACAAGGACAATTCAGTCACTGTCCTTCCAGGTCCCTGGAAACAAGGACTTGCAGAGTGAAATAAACTGACACTCTCCCTACCTACAGTTTTCTGTCCCTAGAATAAATGTTTTTTTTAATCACAATATAGCACAAGGACAATTCAGTCACTGTCCTTCCAGGTCCCTGGAAACAAGGACTTGCAGAGTGAAATAAACTGACACTCTCCCTACCTACAGTTTTCTGTCCCTAGAATAAATGTTTTTTTTAATCACAATATAGCACAAGGACAATTCAGTCACTGTCCTTCCAGGTCCCTGGAAACAAGGACTTGCAGAGTGAAATAAACTGACACTCTCCCTACCTACAGTTTTCTGTCCCTAGAATAAATGTTTTTTTTAATCACAATATAGCACAAGGACAATTCAGTCACTGTCCTTCCAGGTCCCTGGAAACAAGGACTTGCAGAGTGAAATAAACTGACACTCTCCCTACCTACAGTTTTCTGTCCCTAGAATAAATGTTTTTTTTAAGCACAATATAGCACAAGGACAATTCACTCACTGTCCTTACAGGTCCCTGGAAACAAGGACTTGCAGAGTGAAAGAAAAAAAACACTCTCCCTACCTACAGTTTTCTGTCCCTAGAAAAAATGTTTTTTTTAATCACAATATAACACAAGGACAATTCACTCACTGTCCTTCCAGGTCCCTGGAAACAAGGACTTGCAGAGTGAAATAAACTGACACTCTCCCTACCTACAGTTTTCTGTCCCTAGAATAAATGTTTTTTTTAAGCACAATATAGCACAAGGACAATTCACTCACTGTCCTTACAGGTCCCTGGAAACAAGGACTTGCAGAGTGAAAGAAAAAAAACACTCTCCCTACCTACAGTTTTCTGTCCCTAGAAAAAATGTTTTTTTTAATCACAATATAACACAAGGACAATTCACTCACTGTCCTTCCAGGTCCCTGGAAACAAGGACTTGCAGAGTGAAATAAACTGACACTCTCCCTACCTACAGTTTTCTGTCCCTAGAATAAATGTTTTTTTTAATCACAATATAGCACAAGGACAATTCAGTCACTGTCCTTCCAGGTCCCTGGAAACAAGGACTTGCAGAGTGAAATAAACTGACACTCTCCCTACCTACAGTTTTCTGTCCCTAGAATAAATGTTTTTTTTAATCACAATATAGCACAAGGACAATTCAGTCACTGTCCTTCCAGGTCCCTGGAAACAAGGACTTGCAGAGTGAAATAAACTGACACTCTCCCTACCTACAGTTTTCTGTCCCTAGAATAAATGTTTTTTTTAATCACAATATAGCACAAGGACAATTCAGTCACTGTCCTTCCAGGTCCCTGGAAACAAGGACTTGCAGAGTGAAATAAACTGACACTCTCCCTACCTACAGTTTTCTGTCCCTAGAATAAATGTTTTTTTTAAGCACAATATAGCACAAGGACAATTCACTCACTGTCCTTCCAGGTCCCTGGAAACAAGGACTTGCAGAGTGAAAGAAACTGACACTCTCCCTACCTACAGTTTTCTGTCCCTAGAATAAATGTTTTTTTAAGCACAATATAGCACAAGGACAATTCACTCACTGTCCTTCCAGGTCCCTGGAAACAAGGACTTGCAGAGTGAAAGAAACTGACACTGTCCCTACCTACAGTTTTCTGTCCCTAGAATAAATGTTTTTTTTAAGCACACTATAGCACAAGCACAAAACACACTGACACTCTCCCTACCTATCCTTCTCTTTCCCTAAACTAAAGGAATCCAGGTTAAGCAAGAAAGAAATAACAGTCACTGTCCCTGCCTATGCTGCTCTATCCCTGCTCCGGAACACACTACACTAGGCCGCCGTGCTGGCGGCCTTTTATAGTGTGGGGCGTGTACTAAACACCCTCAGCAATAATTGGCCACAGGCATCCTGCCTGTGGCCAATCATTGCTCTCCTCGCTGCCGGCGCTGTGATTGGCCAAGCATGCGGGGTCACAGTGCATGCTTGGCCAATCACAGCGCCTGGATGACACTGCGATGGCGTAGTGCATTGTGGGCCGTTCGCGTCACTCGAATTTGGCGCGAACGGCCCAAATCGTTCGATCTTCGTCGAACGATCGAACAGCCGATGTTCGAGTCGAACGTATGTTCGACTCGAACACGAAGCTCATCCCTAGTCACCGCGCTTTGCCCTAGCATTTTTTTTTATGATCGTGTGTAGGCAAGGCAGGCTTGAAAAGAATCACGTCGAGAAAAACTTTGTTTTTTTCAATGACATTAAAAACGGTCGCGTGTACGCGGCATTACAGTATTAGCAGTTTTTTTTCTGCTCCTAGAAGCTAAATAGTGTTATCCTATGTGTCCATAAGAAGGAAGTGTCACCAGCACACCAGGATCTCCAAAACTGGGTCCAAAACTTTAATCACATAGTATCAAAAATTTAAAGCAACGTTTCGGAGCCACGTAGGACCCCTTAATGTGGTCACATGCCTGATGATGGGGTCCTGGATGGCTCCAAAACGTTGCTTTGAAATTTTGATGCTATGCGATAAAAGATTTGGACCCAGTTTTTGAGATCCTGGTGTGCTGGTGACACTTCCTTCTAAAGATTGCAGTCAGTTCCAGCCGTTGGTCATTTCAGCTCCTGCAAAAACGCTAATAAAATGCTAATACTCCTAACAGCTACTAAAACACTACTAGAAGCTGGCACAAAACGCTATTATCAGCATTTTTCATCCAGCTTTCTTTTGTGCATGGAGCCCAATTCTCATGCTGACCAGCTTGCCAGCTCATAAAAAGCATATAGAAAATTACATTCTGTGGGTTTTTTGATGTGAATACATGTTCCAGGTCATTGATTTAGAAAGTACAAACGCCAGAGGCCTGGGCAACTACCGTGTTTCCCCGAAAATAAGCCCGGGTCTTATATTAATTTTGGCTACAAAAGACACAATAGGGCTTATTTTTGGGGTAGGTCTTACCATGTAATGTGCTGTCTTCTCTCCCCCACTCTCTCCCTGCCTGACAGGTATCCCCAGTGTGAACTGAGTTAAAATGCTTGTAAAATCCTATAATCCACTCTATTACAGTAGTATATAATGTACAATGTGTGTGTTTCTGTAAAATAATTGTGCCAAATACCTTCGTTATAGCGCCGCTCTGCGCTTCTGTGACCCTCCGGAGCTCTTTTCCCTGCAATTATATTACAGAAATGCACTATACTACTGTAATAGAGTGGATCATAGGATTTCACAAGCATTTTAAACTAGGGCTTATTTTTGGGGTAGGGCGTATATTGCAGCCCTCCTGGAAAATAACGCTAGGTCTTATTTTCGGGGTAGGTCTTATTTTTGGGGGAACACGTAGCATTTTTACAAGGAGGTCAACTGTGGCAGCCCCCATAATGTTTACTTGGGCACATGTAAAAATGTGTAACAATTTTGTATCTAAATTCACTAAGCTTTACCCCATGCGGTAAGGGTATCAAGTTACTCATTTGCATAAATTATTGCATGTGGTAAAAAAAAGTCCAATTCATTAAAAAAAATAAAGATTTTGCGGTATACAACGGAAAAATAAAAATTGTCTGTAAATATCGCAAAAAGTCATACAGTAATCTGTTAAGTCCAATTCACAAACGAAACAGGAACTAAAAAAAGGTGTGATATTTAACATTACCCTTTTGGTGGCGGTAACCAGTGCGGTACCAGAAAGCTGTACACTCACTACTTTACATTGTAGCAAAGTGTAATTTCTTCAGTGTTGTCACATGAAAAGATATAATAAAATACTTACAAAAATGTGAGGGGTGTACTCACTTTTGTGAGATACTGTATACAGTATATACATATATATATGTAGCGGGTATTTGAATTTAGGGGAAGCATCTGGGTGGTAGTGTAACCCAGATGCACTGATTGCTAGGGAATCTGAGACCCTTTTATGGTTCTTGGAGGACTCTGGTGGTGTGAGGTTCCCTGCGGCCTACAGGTGGCGTTGTTGCCTGGGGCCGGAATTGAACTCAAACCGCAAGACTGTGCCTTTTTGTCCTCCCCCTGCGCTGGTACAGCGGGGTGGGGAACCCACTGTGGCGCAAAGGGAGAGGGGATAAAAGGGGCGGACGCCCTTACCACGGGGTTCAGAGTCTGGAGGATGGGGTGCTGGCGTTCCAGTGTTCCGGGCCCAGGTGCCCTTGACCTAGCCGGAGCAGAGATGGAGTCCATCTCAGGCACCTTTAGCCTGGGGTGAGGTACTATGGCGGATGCCTGGGGCTCGGTACCTTCGAACGAGTTCTGCGAGGGTGGAGGAATCCGAGGGGGCCCTAATTCCTTGGGTGCCCGTGTCTGAGTTCGTGAGGACTGGTGAGCAGAACTTCTCTGGAGAGTCCGGCACAGCATTGCTGGTGACAGAGGGGCCTCCGGTACCTCCCTTGGATGGATATCCTTCCCCTGACAGGGGCCGTGCTAGCGAAGGTAATTCATGTTCTATTTCACATAGTCAGTGGCAGTGACTATTCGCCACTGGTGAGACCACAGTGGTTAGCTATATTGGGAAGCATTGTGCCTCGACCTACTCTCATTCTGTTGCAAAGGTCCCAACTTGACTGTGCTGTATGTTCGTTCGCTGAGAAGAATAAAACTGTGTTGGACCTATTCAGTGTGTGGAACTCTGGTTACTAGGAGCAAAGCGAAGTCAAGGACGAAGGACAGGACTTGACTCTAGGACACCTACACAAAGTCCGATCTTTCTGGCCTTCACCTCGTCACTATGGAGGACATGGGCCGTGGTGTATCTCATCCCTCCCCCCGGTACTAACACCCCTAGACAAAGACAGACAAGCCGAGCATGAGAAGGGGTGAGAAGGGGTGAGGCCGCTACATATACATATATATATATATATATATATATATACATCCAAATCAGATCAAAACAACATCAGTTCTTCTGGGTACACTTGCACACCGTTTTGAAGGAACTCGGCAGGCAGGTTGTTTCAAACATCTTGGAGAACTAACCACAGATCTTCTGTTGATGTAGGCTGTCTCAAATCTTTATTTCTCTTAATGAAATCCCAGACAGACTCAATGATGGTGAGATCAGGGCTCTGTGGGGTCCAAACCATCACGTTTAGTTAGACCTTATTTAGACTATTGTGTCCAGTTTTGAGACCTCACTTACAAAAAGATATTAAAAGAGAAATAAAAAACAAAAACAAAAACATGTATACTCACCTAGGTGGATGCAATATCGATCCAATGCTGAATCTGTCCCCCACCGGCTCTGCAGTGAAAACTGAGCTATCAAACACCGCTGATCACTTAGTTCTCCCCCTCCACTCTGAGCAGATAGCCATGACTGTCAGTCAGCGGCTCCCTGCTCTGCCCCTCCAACGCTCACCTAAAACACACTGACCCTAAGGCCGCCCATTCCCCCAGGCACACAGACAGTGTTGACACGGGAATCCCTCCTCCTGGGCCATTGTCTTCTTCCGGTGGGGGGCGCAGGGGAAGCTGCCCCTTCTGGGAGAAGACCGTGAATAGCCGCGGGCTGGTCGTACCATAGTTCATCGATCGATCAACTTGGTACATTCAGCCTGCCCAATAACGGTTTGAACCGTGTATGGCTGGCCTAACACTGCCACTAACTGCCACTTACACTTATAATGACTAACGCTTATACTGGCACTCACTAAACTAGATCAAGCCCTAATCTAGTTAATCTTTTTTTTTACAGACTGTTTCACTGCTAGAGCACGTACAGTATGTCCTTAACATGCCTTGCCATGTGGCCCTCGCACCCAGTTTTGCTGCCACAATGCGGCGGAACTCCATTCTTCCACCTCTCTCTTACCCTCCGCTCCTGAACCCCACTGTCATTTGTAAACCAGAAGCCTTCAGTGTTTATAAGGGACAGCTTTGCTCTCAGCAGCTCCCAGATCCAACGGATACCTGCACACACTCACAGTGGGACAAGTTGGGGACAGATCTCCAGAATCTGATAAAACAATCTCCCTGCGAGGCAAGGCAGAGCCACCTACACAGGGAGGTACTAGAGTTGGGTCAGGTAGAAGAGAGTAGAGATGCAAGGAAGCTTTGGAGTTGGGGTTTCACAGTGTATAGTGCACCCCTAAATCTTGTACGCTGTACACAGCCCACCCCTGAACTCTTCACTCTGCACACAGAGTACTCCTGAACCCTGTACTCTATGTAACAAACTCCTGAAGCCTGCACTCTATGTAACAAACTCCTGAAGCCTGCACTCTATGTAACAAACTCCTGAAGCCTGCACTCTATGTAACAAACTCCTGAAGCCTGCGCTCATTGTAACAAACTCCTGAAGCCTGCACTCTATGTAACAAACTTAAAGATGGACTTTTGCCTAATCACTAACAAATCGTTTTATCACATACACATGACAGCGCAACACATTGATATATGTAACAAACTCCCGAACCCTGTACTCTGTATGTAATGAACTCCTGAACCATGCACTCTGTACATAATAAATTCCTGAACCCTGCACTCTGTATTTAGCGCACTCCTAAACTCTGTACTCTGTATGTAGCGCACTCCTGAACGCTGCACTCTGTATGTAGCGCACTCCTGAACTCTCCTGAACTCTGCACTCTGTATGTAGCGCACTCCTGGACTCTGTATGTAGCGCACTCCTAAACTCTGTATGTAGCGTACACCTGAACTCTGTATGTAGCGCACTCCTGAACTCTGTATTTAACACACTCCTGAACCATGCACTCTGTACATAATAAATTCCTGAACCCTGCACTCTGTATTTAGCGCACTCCTGAACTCTGCACTCTGTATGTAGCGCACTCCTGAACTCTGCACTCTGTATGTAGCGCACTCCTGAACACTGAACTCTGTATGTAGCGCACTCCTGGACTCTGTATGTAGCGCACTCCTAAACTCTGTATGTAGCGTACACCTGAACTCTGTATGTAGCGCACTCCTGAACTCTGTATGTAGCGCACTCCTGAACTCTGTATGTAGCGCACTCCTGAACTCTGTATGTAGCGCACTCCTGAACTCTGCACTCTGTATGTAGTGCAATCCTGAACTCTGCACTCTGTATGTAGTGCACTCCTGAACACTGCACTCTGTATGTAGTGCAATCCTGAACTCTGCACTCTGTATGTAGTGCAATCCTGAACTCTGCACTCTGTATGTAGTGCACTCCTGAACTCTGAACTCTGTATATAGTACATCCCTGAACTCTGCACGTAGCACACTTCTGAACCCTGCACTCTGTATGTAGTGCACCCCATATAACAGGCCCTTTGAGGGCAAGTGTAGCGGGTATGTACTATTTAGGGGCAGCAACTGGGTGGTAGTATGACCCAGATGCACTATTGGTAGAGCAGGGCTATGTTTTATTCGTGTGAGGACATCAGTGGTGTTGAGTTCCCTGCGGCTCAGTAGGTGGCGTTGTCATTCTGAGCTGGGGTTGAACCGCTACTGCAGTGCCGTACCCTTTGTGACCTCTCGCAGCAGCTGTACTGTGGGGCGGGAAACCCGCTGTGCTTGCTGGGAGAGGGTACAAAGGGGGCGGACATCTTCACCACGAGGTCCGAGTCCCAGGCACCTTCAGCCTGAGGGCTGCTGTCCGTTATCGGTGTACAGGTGCCCTTGGCCTGTACACGTGGAGTTCGTGTTCCATCCCAGACACCTTCAGTCTGGGGTGAGGTACTCAACTGGAGGCCTGGGGCCCAGTACCTTCCACTGGGTCCCACAAGGGAGGGATTGTCCTAGGGTGCCCCAGGTGTTGGGCACCCGAATCCAGAGGCGTAAGGGACCAGAGGAGGGATTCAACCGAAGATCTGGTGCAGCATATTGCCAGTGCCGGATGAACCTCTGGAGACCGTCCGGATGGATATCTTTCCCGACCAAAGGCCAATTCATCAGGGAAGGTGATTCATTGTCTATGACCGGTGGCAGCGGTTCATCTAGACAACTCAGGTCGGTGGCAGAGACCTGCTATTAGGCCTGTGGCAGGGGCCTCAACAGTTCACCCGGTCGGTGGCAGCGACCAATCTCACGGTCGGTGGCAGAGACCGTGCGCCAAGCCTATTTGCAAGAAAAAGGAATAGGAGTGTTCACTGTGCCTGGGCATACTCGTATCCACACCCTTTCTGTTCTTTTTAAAAGTTCAACTGATGCTGTTCAAGTGAAAGAAGAATAAAGGAGTGTTGGACTTTTTATGGTGTGGGGCTTCATTACTGACAGTCAAACTTCCCCTCTGCAGGAGGGCCAGAGGCTCCGTCCAGAACACAGACCCGAAGGTAACATAAGTGTTGGCTTTCACCTCTACATACTAGAGGACATGGGCCATAGTGAACCTCATCCTCCTCCCGCATACCCCTAGACAAGCCAGCTGTTTTATTTACAAGGGGGACGGGGGGTGAGGCCGCTACACAACCATAGTTCTGATGTAGCCCACGGTGAAATTGAATTTGACATCCCTGCTCTAGGGAGTAGTGATGAGCCGAACACCCCCGGGTTCGGTTCGCACCAGAACCCGCGAACGGACCGAAAGTTCGAACGAACATTAGAACCCTATTAAATACAATGGATGCGAACGTTCGAATTCTAAAGTGCTAATTATAAAAACTATTATGCATGTTATTGTCCTAAAAAGGGTTTGGGAACCCGGGTTCTGCACCAGGGGACATGTATCAATGCAAAAATAAGTTTTAAAAACGGTCGTTTTCCGGGAGCAGTCATTTTAATGATGCATAAAGTGAAAAAAAAAAGTCAAATATTCCTTTAAATATCGTACCTGGGGGGTGTCTAAAGTATGCCTGTGAAGTGCCACGTGTTTCCCGTGTTTAGAACTGTCCCTGCACAAAATGACACTTCTAAAGGAAAAAAAAGCCATTTAAAACTGCTTGCGGCTTTAATGTAATGTCTGGTCCCGGTAATATGGATGAAAATCTTTAAGAAAAATGGCATAGCTACCCCATGACCCCCCCCCTACCCCAGCCCATTACCAGCCCCTTTGGGTCTTGTATGGATATTAAGGGGAACCCCGCACATAAAATAAAAAAGGCCCTATATACTCTGAACAGCCGTATACAGGCGGTGCATACAAGACAGGGACTGTAGGTTTGTTCTTATGTAGAATCTGTTTGTAATTTTGAACAGGTACATTGTTGAAGTGTAGCTCCAGACCAAAAATGTATTTTTAAACTTTTTGGAAAACATAGGTAAGGGTTATCACCCCTGTAACATTTGTTTTGCTGTCTGTGCCCCTGTTCAGAACATTTCACCTCACTTTCCGTCCTAATGACAACTGTTTTTGAAATGTGGTGTTTTTCTTGAAACAAGGATTGCTGATAAAGCATCAGTACAGAGGAGACACCTTTCTCCCATATTTATTCTTACAGGAGAGAATTTTCCTTCCTAGTGGTAGATTTCCTCTCACTTCCTGTTGTCTTCTTGCGTTTGCAAGTAGGAGTCGTTTGTAAGTTGGATGTTTGAAAGTAGGGACCTGCCGTATATACTCTGCAGAAATAGGCCCCTTAGTTGTTGGTGTTGGCACAACACTGTAAGCACTCACAGTTACTCTTGGTTGGTGCTGGAACGCCCTGCTGTCAACTATTATATCAGGAATTTTAATTACATATAATTGTTGAACAGTGGTAGTAAAAATTGGGCCTTTGATGGTGGTGCTGGTGCCACAACACTGTAAGCCCTGACAGTTACTCTTGGTGGGTGCAGCAATGGGCCCTGCTGTGAATTATTAGATCAAGAATTGTAATTACATGCCCCTGTTGAACAGGGGCTGAAAAATTGGGCCTTAGGCACTGGTGGCACAACACTGCAACCCTTCACAGATACTGTACTTGGAGCACAGCAATGAGCCCTGTTGCAAAGTATTGCTTCAAAAATTGTAATGACACGCCCCTGTTAAACAGGGGCTGAAAAATTGGGCCTTAGGCACTGGTGGCACAACACTGCAACTCCTCACAGATACTGTACTTGGAGCACAGCAATGAGCCCTGTTGCAAAGTATTGCTTCAAAAATTGTAATTACACGCCCCTGTTAAACAGGGGCTGAAAAATTGGGCGTTAGGCACTGGTGGCGGCACCCATAAACAAAAATGATCTTCCAAGCTATCATCATCAATCGTATCATTGAGGACTCGGAGGAGGAGGATAGCCAGTCAACATAACAGCACAGGCACTCAGCATCAGCATCAGTCTTGAAGGGATGTGACATTTTAAAATCAATTAGTCTGTTATATCAGCATCAGGTGTGTGGTAGCTGGTGGTGATCCAAGACTGGTTCATCTTGATGAAAGTCAGTCGATCAACCGAGTCGGTGGACAGGCGCACCCTGTGATCCGTGACAAATCCTCCAGCAGCACTGAATGTGCGTTCCGAAAGAACGCTGGATGCAGGACAGGCCAGTAGCTCAATTGCATACTGTGCAAGCTCTGGCCAGTGATCCATCCTCAAGACCCAGTAAGCCAGAGGATTTTCGGTGGGGAAGGTGTCCAAGTCTGACCTTGCCCCTAGATATTCCTGCACCATGTTTATCAGACGCTGGCGATGGTTGCTGGAACCGATCATACTTTGGGGCTGCGGACTAAAGAATTGTCTGAACGCATCGGTCAGACGGCCACCTTCCCCACCGCTCCTTCTTTGACTGGCCGAAGCCTCAGCAACTCGTTGTCCAGGACCAGGAGTTTGCAACCTCCCAGTCTCTGGGAACGCGTTGCACAGACCTTTCTGCAAGGCCTCCCGGAGTTGTCTCATCCTCTGCTCCCTCTGCGACGGTAACATAAGGTCCGCAACCTTACCCTTGTACCGTGGATCAAGGAGAGTGGCCAGCCAGTAATGGTCCCTCTCCTTGATCCGAAGAATACGAGGATCCTTCCGCAGACTTTGCAGGATCAGGGAGGCCATGCAGCGTAGGTTTGCTGAGGCATTCGCTCCGGAGTCCTCTGGGTCACTAAGGACGACATGATCCGCAGCCACCTCCTCCCAGCCACGTACAAGTCCACTGGTTTCTTGGGACTGTAAATCATCCCTAAAAGACTGCTGCTGATGATGCTGAGTGCCAGCCTCCACCTCCATGCTGACACAATCCTCCTCCTCCTCCTCCTCCTCCTCCTCCTCTTCCTGTGCGATGGGTGGGACAGAAGGAACACTGTCTGGGTAAAGGGGGCCTTGAGAGGCAAGGAAGTCCTCCTCTTCCTGCCTCTGTTCTGCCTCAAGTGCCCTGTCCATTATTCCACGCAGCGTGTGCTCCAACAGGTGGACAAGAGGTACAGTGTCACTGATGCATGCACTGTCACTGCTCACCATCCTCGTGGCCTCCTCAAATGGTGCCAGGACAGTGCATGCATCCCTGATCATGCCCCACTGGCGTGGAGAAAAAAAACCAAGCTCCCCTGACCCTGTCCTGGTGCCGTAGTCGCACAGGTACTCATTGATGGCCCTCTGCTGCGTGTGCAGCCGCTGCAGCATGGCCAACGTTGAGTTCCACCTGGTGGGCATGTCACATATAAGGCGGTTCTTGGGCAGGTTCAACTCCTTTTGCAGCTCAGCCAGGCGAGCACTGGCATTATAAGATCTGCGGAAATGCACACAGACTTTCCTGGCCTGCCTCAGGACATCCTGTAAGCCCGGGTACCTGCCCAAGAAGCGCTGCACCACCAGGTTAAGGACGTGAGCCACACAGGGCACATGGGTCAGTTGTCCCTGTCGGAGGGCGGAGAGGAGGTTGGTGCCATTGTCGCAAACCACCATTCCTGGCTTAAGCTGGCGTGGCGTCAACCACCTCTCGGCCTGGCCCTGCAGAGCAGACAGGACCTCTGCCCCAGTGTGGCTTCTGTCCCCCAAACACACCAGCGCAAGCACGGCATGGCATCTTTTTGCCTGCGTACTTGCGTAGCCCCGTGAACGGCTACGGAGCACCGCTGGTTCATAGGACAAACCACAGGAAGAGGCCATGGAGGAAGAAGAAGAGGAGGGGGTGGAGGAGAGAGGTGTGTCACAACCAGTAGTAGCATTTTTGAGGCGTGGCGGTGGGACAACCTCCAACACTACTGCACCTTGTCCTGAATCCTTCCCAGCTGCCAAAAGAGTGACCCAATGGGCCGTGAAAGAAAGGTAACGTCCCTGTCCATGCCTGCTGGACCATGAGTCAGCGGTAATATGCACCTTACCGCTGACCGCCCTGTCCAGCGAGGCCAAGACATTGCCTTCCACATGCCGGTAGAGAGCCGGAATAGCCTTCCGTGAGAAAAAGTGGCGTTTGGGAACCTGCCACTGAGGAACCGCACATTGCACAAACTCACGGAAGGGGGCCGAGTCTACCAACTGAAAAGGCAGCAGTTGAAGCGCTAGCAATTTAGCCAAGCTAGCATTCAACCGCTGGGCATGTGGATGGCTGGGAGTGAACTTCTTTCGACGGTCCAGCAGCTGGGGCAGGGAAATTTGCCTGCTAGAATCGGACGTCGGTGTACTGCTAGCAGAGTGGGCGCAAGTACTTGGCTGTGACACACCTAATTCTACACCTTCATTCCTCTCAGTGCATGTTTCAGAGAGGACTGAAGTTATAGTGGGGTTGGAGATCCCAGCTGATGCGGTGCAAGGAGAGGTCCGCTTTGTTCTTTGGTGTGGGTCTTTGAGGTAGGCTTGCCAACGAGCTGCATGGCAGGTCAACATATGTCTGGTCAGGCATGTGGTACCCAAGCGGCTGATGTTTTGGCCACGCGATATACGCTTGAGACATATGTTGCAAACAGCAGCTGTGCGATCTGATGCACTAGCCTCAAAAAAGGCCCACACCAAAGAACTTTTTGAATGACGGGCAGAGGCAGCGCCCTGCACAGGCGGAGCTCTGCGGTGTGATTCCGTCGGTGTACTGCCCTTACGCTGGCCACCAAAGGGCATCCTGCCTCGTTGGAGATGTGCCTCCTCCTCATCCTCCTCCTCCTCCTCTCTCCTATTAGGCACCCACGTGGAGTCATTGACCTCATCATCCCCTCCCTCCTCATCACTGGAGCCAATCTGGCAGTATGCTGCAGCTGCTGGAACATGACTGCCAGATTGGTGTCCTTCTTGAGCATCCCCTCTGTCTGCTCTCACGCTACTGCCTTCCTCTAGCTGGGTTTCATCATCAGACCCTTCGAAACGCTGGGCATCCTCCTGGAGCATGTACCCAACACTGTGCTGAAACAGTTCGGGGGACTCCTCAGGAGGAGGACATGGTGGGTCTAGGGAAGGAGTGACTGATGATTTGTCTGACATTGATACCAGGGAAGACGACGCTTTGGCAGCTGCTTTTCCAGTACCCTGAGCCTGGGTGAGAGAGGATGAGGAGGAGGAGGAGGGCTTGGTCATCCACTCTACCAAGTCTTCGGCATGATGTGGCTCAACATGTCCAGCTGCCGAAAAGAAGGACAAGCGTGTCCCATGGCCATGTGCTGATGACAATGCACCGCGTCCACGACCAGCACTGTTGCCCCCAGACACAGAGCCTGCTTGCCCTCTTTTATTGCCTCCTGACTGTCTGCCTCTCCTTGTTTGCCTTCCAGACATTCTAATAGATGGCCTGCAGGGAGATGGGAAAAAAGCAATAAGGGCTACCTTCAGGTGTCCTTCTCTGTCCCTTGAAACAAGGACTTTCACAGTGAAAGAAACTGACACTGTCCCTACCTAGAGTTTTCTGTCCCTAGAATAAATGTTTTTTTTAATCACAATATAGCACAAGGACAATTCACTCAATGTCTCTCCAGGTCCCTGGAAACAAGGACTTGCAGAGTGAAAGAAACTGACACTGTCCCTACCTAGAGTTTTCTGTCCCTAGAATAAATGTTTTTTTTAAGCACAATATAGCACAAGGACAATTAACTCACTGTCCTTACAGGTCCCTGGAAACAAGGACTTGCAGAGTGAAAAAAAAAAAACACTCTCCCTACCTACAGTTTTCTGTCCCTAGAAAAAATGTTTTTTTTAAGCACAATATAGCACAAGGACAATTAACTCACTGTCCTTACAGGTCCCTGGAAACAAGGACTTGCAGAGTGAAAGAAAAAAAACACTCTCCCTACCTACAGTTTTCTGTCCCTAGAAAAAATGTTTTTTTTAATCACAATATAGCACAAGGAAAATTAACTCACTGTCCTTACAGGTCCCTGGAAACAAGGACTTGCAGAGTGAAAGAAAAAAAACACTCTCCCTACCTACAGTTTTCTGTCCCTAGAAAAAATGTTTTTTTTAATCACAATATAGCACAAGGAAAATTAACTCACTGTCCTTACAGGTCCCTGGAAACAAGGACTTGCAGAGTGAAAGAAACTGACACTGTCCCTACCTAGAGTTTTCTGTCCCTAGAATAAATGTTTTTTTAAGCACAATATAGCACAAGGACAATTAACTCACTGTCCTTACAGGTCCCTGGAAACAAGGACTTGCAGAGTGAAAGAAAAAAAACACTCTCCCTACCTACAGTTTTCTGTCCCTAGAAAAAATGTTTTTTTTAAGCACAATATAGCACAAGTAAAATTAACTCACTGTCCTTACAGGTCCCTGGAAACAAGGACTTGCAGAGTGAAAGAAAAAAAACACTCTCCCTACCTACAGTTTTCTGTCCCTAGAAAAAATGTTTTTTTTAATCACAATATAGCACAAGGAAAATTAACTCACTGTCCTTACAGGTCCCTGGAAACAAGGACTTGCAGAGTGAAAGAAACTGACACTGTCCCTACCTAGAGTTTTCTGTCCCTAGAATAAATGTTTTTTTTAATCACAATATAGCACAAGGAAAATTAACTCACTGTCCTTACAGGTCCCTGGAAACAAGGACTTGCAGAGTGAAAGAAACTGACACTGTCCCTACCTAGAGTTTTCTGTCCCTAGAATAAATGTTTTTTTTAAGCACAATATAGCACAAGGACAATTAACTCACTGTCCTTACAGGTCCCTGGAAACAAGGACTTGCAGAGTGAAAGAAAAAAAACACTCTCCCTACCTACAGTTTTCTGTCCCTAGAAAAAATGTTTTTTTTAAGCACAATATAGCACAAGTAAAATTAACTCACTGTCCTTACAGGTCCCTGGAAACAAGGACTTGCAGAGTGAAAGAAAAAAAACACTCTCCCTACCTACAGTTTTCTGTCCCTAGAAAAAATGTTTTTTTTAATCACAATATAGCACAAGGAAAATTAACTCACTGTCCTTACAGGTCCCTGGAAACAAGGACTTGCAGAGTGAAAGAAACTGACACTGTCCCTACCTAGAGTTTTCTGTCCCTAGAATAAATGTTTTTTTTAATCACAATATAGCACAAGGAAAATTAACTCACTGTCCTTACAGGTCCCTGGAAACAAGGACTTGCAGAGTGAAAGAAACTGACACTGTCCCTACCTAGAGTTTTCTGTCCCTAGAATAAATGTTTTTTTTAAGCACAATATAGCACAAGGACAATTAACTCACTGTCCTTACAGGTCCCTGGAAACAAGGACTTGCAGAGTGAAAGAAAAAAAACACTCTCCCTACCTACAGTTTTCTGTCCCTAGAAAAAATGTTTTTTTTAAGCACAATATAGCACAAGTAAAATTAACTCACTGTCCTTACAGGTCCCTGGAAACAAGGACTTGCAGAGTGAAAGAAAAAAAACACTCTCCCTACCTACAGTTTTCTGTCCCTAGAAAAAATGTTTTTTTTAATCACAATATAGCACAAGGAAAATTAACTCACTGTCCTTACAGGTCCCTGGAAACAAGGACTTGCAGAGTGAAAGAAACTGACACTGTCCCTACCTAGAGTTTTCTGTCCCTAGAATAAATGTTTTTTTTAATCACAATATAGCACAAGGAAAATTAACTCACTGTCCTTACAGGTCCCTGGAAACAAGGACTTGCAGAGTGAAAGAAACTGACACTGTCCCTACCTAGAGTTTTCTGTCCCTAGAATAAATGTTTTTTTTAAGCACAATATAGCACAAGGACAATTAACTCACTGTCCTTACAGGTCCCTGGAAACAAGGACTTGCAGAGTGAAAGAAAAAAAACACTCTCCCTACCTACAGTTTTCTGTCCCTAGAAAAAATGTTTTTTTTAAGCACAATATAGCACAAGTAAAATTAACTCACTGTCCTTACAGGTCCCTGGAAACAAGGACTTGCAGAGTGAAAGAAAAAAAACACTCTCCCTACCTACAGTTTTCTGTCCCTAGAAAAAATGTTTTTTTTAATCACAATATAGCACAAGGAAAATTAACTCACTGTCCTTACAGGTCCCTGGAAACAAGGACTTGCAGAGTGAAAGAAACTGACACTGTCCCTACCTAGAGTTTTCTGTCCCTAGAATAAATGTTTTTTTTAATCACAATATAGCACAAGGAAAATTAACTCACTGTCCTTACAGGTCCCTGGAAACAAGGACTTGCAGAGTGAAAGAAACTGACACTGTCCCTACCTAGAGTTTTCTGTCCCTAGAATAAATGTTTTTTTTAAGCACAATATAGCACAAGGACAATTAACTCACTGTCCTTACAGGTCCCTGGAAACAAGGACTTGCAGAGTGAAAGAAAAAAAACACTCTCCCTACCTACAGTTTTCTGTCCCTAGAAAAAATGTTTTTTTTAATCACAATATAGCACAAGGAAAATTAACTCACTGTCCTTACAGGTCCCTGGAAACAAGGACTTGCAGAGTGAAAGAAACTGACACTGTCCCTACCTAGAGTTTTCTGTCCCTAGAATAAATGTTTTTTTTAATCACAATATAGCACAAGGAAAATTAACTCACTGTCCTTACAGGTCCCTGGAAACAAGGACTTGCAGAGTGAAAGAAACTGACACTGTCCCTACCTAGAGTTTTCTGTCCCTAGAATAAATGTTTTTTTTAAGCACAATATAGCACAAGGACAATTAACTCACTGTCCTTACAGGTCCCTGGAAACAAGGACTTGCAGAGTGAAAAAAAAAAACACTCTCCCTACCTAGAGTTTTCTGTCCCTAGAAAAAATGTTTTTTTTAAGCACAATATAGCACAAGGACAATTAACTCACTGTCCTTACAGGTCCCTGGAAACAAGGACTTGCAGAGTGAAAGAAAAAAAACACTCTCCCTACCTAGAGTTTTCTGTCCCTAGAAAAAATGTTTTTTTTAATCACAATATAGCACAAGGAAAATTAACTCACTGTCCTTACAGGTCCCTGGAAACAAGGACTTGCAGAGTGAAAGAAAAAAAACACTCTCCCTACCTACAGTTTTCTGTCCCTAGAAAAAATGTTTTTTTTAATCACAATATAGCACAAGGAAAATTAACTCACTGTCCTTACAGGTCCCTGGAAACAAGGACTTGCAGAGTGAAAGAAACTGACACTGTCCCTACCTAGAGTTTTCTGTCCCTAGAATAAATGTTTTTTTTAATCACAATATAGCACAAGGAAAATTAACTCACTGTCCTTACAGGTCCCTGGAAACAAGGACTTGCAGAGTGAAAGAAACTGACACTGTCCCTACCTAGAGTTTTCTGTCCCTAGAATAAATGTTTTTTTTAAGCACAATATAGCACAAGGACAATTAACTCACTGTCCTTACAGGTCCCTGGAAACAAGGACTTGCAGAGTGAAAGAAAAAAAACACTCTCCCTACCTACAGTTTTCTGTCCCTAGAAAAAATGTTTTTTTTAATCACAATATAGCACAAGGAAAATTAACTCACTGTCCTTACAGGTCCCTGGAAACAAGGACTTGCAGAGTGAAAGAAACTGACACTGTCCCTACCTAGAGTTTTCTGTCCCTAGAATAAATGTTTTTTTTAATCACAATATAGCACAAGGACAATTAACTCACTGTCCTTACAGGTCCCTGGAAACAAGGACTTGCAGAGTGAAAGAAACTGACACTGTCCCTACCTAGAGTTTTCTGTCCCTAGAATAAATGTTTTTTTTAAGCACAATATAGCACAAGGACAATTAACTCACTGTCCTTACAGGTCCCTGGAAACAAGGACTTGCAGAGTGAAAGAAAAAAAACACTCTCCCTACCTACAGTTTTCTGTCCCTAGAAAAAATGTTTTTTTTAATCACAATATAGCACAAGGAAAATTAACTCACTGTCCTTACAGGTCCCGGGAAACAAGGACTTGCAGAGTGAAAGAAACTGACACTGTCCCTACCTAGAGTTTTCTGTCCCTAGAATAAATGTTTTTTTTAATCACAATATAGCACAAGGACAATTAACTCACTGTCCTTACAGGTCCCTGGAAACAAGGACTTGCAGAGTGAAAGAAACTGACACTGTCCCTACCTAGAGTTTTCTGTCCCTAGAATAAATGTTTTTTTTAAGCACAATATAGCACAAGGACAATTAACTCACTGTCCTTACAGGTCCCTGGAAACAAGGACTTGCAGAGTGAAAGAAACTGACACTGTCCCTACCTAGAGTTTTCTGTCCCTAGAATAAATGTTTTTTTTAAGCACACTATAGCAGAAGCACAAAACACACTGACACTCTCCCTACCTATCCTTCTCTTTCCCTAAACTAAAGGAATCCAGGTTAAGCAAGAAAGAAATAACAGTCACTGTCCCTGCCTATGCTACTCTATCCCTGCTCCGGAACACACTACACTAGGCCGCCGTGCTGGCGGCCTTTTATAGTGTGGGGCGTGTACTAAACACCCTCAGCAATAATTGGCCACAGGCATCCTGCCTGTGGCCAATCATTGCTCTCCTCGCTGCCGGCGCTGTGATTGGCCAAGCATGCGGGGTCACAGTGCATGCTTGGCCAATCACAGCGCCTGGATGACACTGCGATGGCGTAGTGCATTGTGGGCCGTTCGCGTCACTCGAATTTGGCGCGAACGGCCCAAATCGTTCGATCTTCGTCGAACGATCGAACAGCCAATGTTCGAGTCGAACGTATGTTCGACTCGAACACGAAGCTCATCCCTACTAGGGAGAAGGATAAGATACATTTATCTTTTCCTCTTCAGAGGAGAAACACTGGGGTAGGTTTTCACAGTAGTGATCACTGTGATTGGCTAATCACAGTGATCACATGATCTAGAGCTGTCAGAACGAGACCCAGAGCTGTCATTAACAGTCTTAGAACTGGGAGCATGTGATCGAGAGCATTTCCAGTACAATTTGTAAACATTTTTTTTAAATCAGAAATCAGCTTTATTAGGAAAACGTACATGGTACAGACATCAAATGTAAAAGCAAATTAAAAAAAGGGGGGGGGAAGGGGGGGACAATTAAACAATGCAAATCATGATACCAAAGATCAAATCATAAAGCTTTGGAACTCATACTCTGTCATGAAGCATGGATATGATCATGAAAATCATGCCAGTTAGTGGATTAGAAGTGCAGGGTGGGTACATTAAGACAGAAAGCAAACAACTATGTAGGTGACTTAAACAGTAGACTTATAATGAATGACATGTCTCATTTTGCAAATAATTTAAGGCATCTACACGCATGTTACAAGCATTTGTGTCCTCAAAGCCTTGTAAAAGGTCATTTCTTTTCATACAGGAGGTAAGCTACATTTTTAACAAGATTCACTGAACCCTTGGAAAATCTAAACCTTGGCATATTCACTCAACGTTATTCATTAATATAGTAAATCTATGGCCTCACCCAAGCTAAGAAAATTAGTTCAAGGGTCTTTGCTGGGCTAGGTCCTCATTGAATAATTATGTTATTATTCATTCCTATGCTATTTAGCAATCAGGAAATCTCCCCATTTGGGAGATTCCTTCTCAGCATTTGTCTCTGTGACATCAGGACAACAAATGAGACTATCTGGGAACTTTTTTTTTTTCTAAGATTTTATTGCCGTAGGTAAACAAGGTACATTGAACAATATGCATATTACAAAACTGGATACACATACAGGGAAAAAAGTATTTGATCCCCTGCTGATTTTGTATGTTTGCCCACTGACAAAGGAATTATAAATCCATAATTTTAATGGTAGGGTTATTTTAACAGTGAGAGACAGAAAAACAGCAAAAATATGTTTCAAAAAAGATATAAATTGATTTGCATTTTAATGAGTAAAATAAGTGTAGCGATACCTTCAACTAAGAAGGCTGCAGATTTAGTTTGGGCCCTGAAAACAGCTCCGCCAACCCCCGGCAATGTACTCGACCCCCTACTGGCACAGTTAGTTATGACAGCAATAAAATTCTTATACTGTATGAGTAAACTCAGACACCAAGGCAATAATGAAAGGGGTATCAAATTTACTTTAAGTTTATGATGAAGAAAAATTAACAATGGTAACAGTTTACAGGTAATAGGTTGCAGAGCCCTGCAGCAATAAACATACTATGCATTAAATGAACATTAAAGGTGCGCCGTGTAGGCGACCGTTAACGAGGCGCCCTGTGGCGCAGTACCTAAATGAACTAACTAGCTGGCCAGGCCTGGCTCAGATATCTAAAACTCAGTCTATAGGGGATGATGGTTTCTTCACCGGCAATTCTTTAAAGGTGGTGCACATTAACAGAATACCATTTGTAATCCAGTGGGAAGATTGTGATGAAATAAACACTTTACTGAATGAACTCTGAGTTCAGCTCTGATATGGATCTCCAGTGAGAGTATCAGATATAAACTTGTGGGCCACGGCAGTCTATAGGCACACTAGCAACAACAGTATATGATCTGAGCATACGCTCGCTCCCCCCTCCGGACGCGATCCCAGTCCAGGAACTTCCACCGACTGTGTCCTCACACACACACAGTGTCTCCAGCGATCGGGTCCCCGATCCAACCAAGGCTGCAGACAAGCGAAGTCAGATGCCACCCAGGCTCGCAGTGGGGTGGAAGGCTCTTTGGTGCTGCGCAAGGCCTCAGGCTTCAGGCCTTGCACTCCGGCACGTCCGCACAGGAGGATCAGTTACTGAAGTCTTGTGTCCCAAAGAGGCCGAGCCCAGTCTCGCCTCCTCCTTTTATAACCCCTCCCATGAGTCTCTGGGGTGGAAACATGGCGAAAGGGATTCTGGGCAAGGTAGTCCCGAGAGTCTTAAAGGGGACCCCGCTACACACTCCCCCCACTTAAATTCTTTGGTCCCCAAAGAAACCTTAGCATACACTGCGTACAACCCCAGACAACATTGCATAAGAGGTTGGCATAGGGAATTCCCACCAAAACCGAGGGGTTGGATTCCCTTTCCCACAGGTCATACTATCTTTAGTGACCTGCCTAACTGTGCCAGACAGTGAGTGGGGGTTGCCCTCTACCAAATGTACAGTGGAGGGGTCCAGATTCTCTACACTCCTCCTAGCAGTGATCACAGAATCTTCTGAGCTCTTCCCCATTTGTGGGTAGGTCAACTTTCTGGGAGGCCTTATGACTCTGCGGGCCCTTTGTTCCCTAGGGGTTTCTGGCTCTAGCGCCACATGCTCTTCTTCTGGAACAGGCTCAGGCAACTCGGCAGGCTCTGTAACATCTGCTTCAGGAGCCGAGGGATACATAGAGTCTCTAGGGTCCTGTTCAGGGTAAACATCTCGGGCATCTTCCCAGTAATCAAATGAAGGACTATATGGGATGAATTCAATGGCTTCTGCATTCAGTTGTGTATCTGTAGTGTCTTCAGTAGTTGGAAGATCTATAGCAGAAGTCCCTTGAGTTGGGGAAGGCCACAGACAGTCAAGCTCTCCCTCCTCATCTCCACTGAGTTCAGAAGCTTCTATATCTTCAGTCCGAGAGGTCTGGGACTGAGTGTTGGGCCTGGGGGTATCCAGAATAGAAACTGGTTCAGGGGAGTCTCTCACTGGAGGTATCCTGACTGCTTCAGCAAGTGGGAGCAGGTGGTTTTGATGCCACATCTTCAGTGGGCCTACCTTTCCTTCTGGCTTCAACTTGTAGACAGGTAGGCCCGGCAACTTCCTACAGATGACATAGGGTTCAGATCTCCATCTGTCTGCAAGTTTGTGTTTTCCAGGGACCCCCAGATTGCGTAGCAGTACTCGGTCCCCGGTCTGTAGGTCTTGTACCCGGACCTTCAAGTCGAAGTTTCTTTTGTTTCGAGCTCCCCTTTGATCTGAGGCCGCTTGAGCTTGTTCATAGGCTACTTTCAGGCTGTGTCTGAGCCTGTCCACATATCCTTTGTGGGATGTGGCTGAGGAATGGTCTAAAGAGGTGCCAAAGGCCAAGTCTACAGGTAGTCTCGCTTCTCTCCCAAACATAAGTCGATATGGGGAGTAGCCTGTAGCATCACTGGTGGTGCAGTTGTAAGCATGTACTATAGCTGCTATGTGTTTGCTCCAATGTTGTTTCTTCTCACTTTCCAGAGTCCCCAACATGTTGAGCAAGGTTCGGTTAAACCTCTCCGGCTGAGTATCCCCCTGTGGGTGGTAAGGTGTAGTTCGAGTCTTCTTGATTCCCAACGAATCCAGGAGTTTCCGGATCAGTCGACTCTCAAAGTCCCTTCCTTGATCTGAATGAAGTCGCTGGGGCAGCCCATAATGGACAAAATACTTCTCCATAAGTACCTTGGCTACTGTGGAAGCCTTCTGGTGTTTGGTTGGGAAAGCTTGGGCATACCGGGTGAAATGATCGGTTATCACCAGAACATTTCCTAGTCCACTCAGATCGGGTTCGAGGCAGAGGAAATCAATGCATACCAGATCCATTGGGCCTTGACTCTGTAGATGGCCCATTGGGGCAGCTTGATGGGGTAAAGTCTTCCTCTGGATGCAGCGTGCACACGAATGGCAGTACTCTTCTACTTCTGCCCTCATACAGGGCCAATAGAACCGACTTCTGACAAGTTGAAAGGTCCTTTCCGCCCCTAAGTGACCATGATTGTCATGTAGGGCCATCAGAACAGTCTCTCTGTGTTTTTCTGGAAGAAACAATTGCCATTTATCTTCCAGGTCATCAGAGGGGCCCCTTCGGTAGACCACTCCCTGATGCACCTGTAACCTGTCCCACTTTTTCCTCAACAGGCGAGCTTCCTTTGAGGAGTGACTCAGAAGTCTGTTTGGATCCTGATTCTCCAGGGCTTCCAGAACTAATTTCCCCATGGGGTCTTCTAATTGGTCACATCTTAGCTCCTTCTTGGACAGCTTTGGCAGATGGTCTTCCTCCAGTTGAGTTACTCCACAGTATTGTTTGGGGACTCCAACCATGGTAACTCCTATCTCTTCCGCCCTTGAGCCCCCTCTAGCTTGCAATTCAGCCCCCTGACATAGGGCCCGCACCCCATCTGGTGCCACTTGAGTCCAGTCTTCCATGTCATGGGTGGAACCATGAGATCTTCTGGACAAAGCGTCTGCATCTCGATTCCCAATCCCTGGCCTGTACTTTAGGCTGAAATTGAATCCAGACAATGCGGCCAGCCACCTGTGTCCAGTGGCGTCCAGCTTTGCTGTAGTGAATAGGTAGGTCAGGGGGTTGTTGTCGGTCTTCACAGTGAACTCCGCCCCATACAGGTAGTCTTTGAGCTTGTCTACTACCGCCCATTTAAGGGCCAGGAACTCCAGCTTGTGAGTGGGTTAGTTTTTCTCAGAGGGGGTCAGGCTCCTGCTCACGTAGGCAACAGGCCGTAGTTGCCCTTCGTGTTCTTGATAAAGTACTCCTCCCAGACCATCATGACTAGCATCTACGTGTAGTTCATAGGGTTTGGTTGGGTCTGCGTAGGCCAAGACTGGAGCAGTGGTTAGGCTCTTCTTCAATGCCTGGAAGGCCTCTTCACATTTCTGGTTCCACTGATCTTTGACTGACTCTCCCGGCTTCCTGGGCCCTGAGTCGTCCTCTTCTCCCTCAGTCTTGAGCAGTTCATTCAATGGTCTAGCAATTCGGGCGAATCCTTCCACAAACCTCCTGTAATAAGAGCAGAACCCTAAGAAGGATCTGAGTTCTGTTACTGTGGTGGGTCGTGGCCAGGAGGTAACTGCCTCCAATTTCTCAGGGTCTGTGGCCACCCCTTCTTCAGACACTATGTGCCCCAGGTAGTTCACAGAAGACTGGTAGAACCGACACTTCTCAGGCGAAAGCTTGAGTCCCTCCTCACTGAGTCTCCTCAAGACTTTTTCCAGCCTCCCCTCGTGTTCCTCCAGGGTTCTTTCAAAGACAATGACATCGTCCAGGTATACAAGGACTTCAATAGGGTTCATGTCTCCTACAGTCTTCTCCATGAGACGTTGGAAAGTAGCTGGGGCTCCAGACTGACCTTGGGGCATCCAGTCGAATTCAAAGAACCCCACTGGGGTTATGAAAGCTGTCTTCTCCTTGTCTTCTGGGTGCATAGGGATCTGATAGTACCCACTCTTGAGATCCATAACGCTGAACCACTTGGCTCCAGACAAGCTCTGTAGGGCATCCTCTATCCTCGGAGTGGTGTACTGGTCGGGTATGGTTCTCCTGTTAAGAGTCCTGTAGTCGATACAGAGCCTCAACGATCCATTCTTCTTCCTGACCACCACTATCGGGGAGGCATAAGGGCTTCTAGACTCCTGTATAACACCAGTCCTCTTGAGTTCTGCAAGTTGTTCCCTTAGATCCTCCAGATCCGCTAGTGGGACCCGCCTGACTCTCTCTCTGAAGGGCTTATCTTCTTGGAGGCGGATCCGATGGGTGGCACTCCTTGCACACCCCACATCAAACTCATCTTTGGAGAAGATCTTCTCCCATCTGGTCAACTGGGCCTTGGCTCTCTCTTTCCAAGCCCTGGGCAGATTCGGGTTTTCCATGGATAGCTTCTCCCAAGCATCTCCTCCTTCACCCGTCCCCTTCACTTCTGACAAGTTGACAGGGGCAGCAGGGCTCACCTGGCCCAGCAGCATCCTGGCTGGGATTTCCATGGGGCCATCTGTATTGTTCCTAACACTCACTGGAACTCTACAATGGGCCTTCTTCAGGGCCTTCAGTGGAATCACTTCTGGTATCACATCCAGACCGGGGGACTCTTCCCTTGGGTTGGACTCCAACATGACAAAGGGTCCAGGCTGCTCCCAAGTAAGCTTCACAGTGGCTCTGAGACAGGTTACTTCACCGGGCTGCATCACTACCCCTTCTCTTCCAAGTCTCCACACCTTCCCTATCCCCTCTCCAGGGGTCTTCTGCTCCAGGACCAGCCGTTGGTAGGCCGTCTTCAGCATGGGGTGGATCTTGGTGGCCGCTGGCCCCTTCTCTTTCACTAGAGGGGTCAGAAGTCTTCGGACCAGGTCCGTGTTCATCCCTATTATAAGGGAACTCTTGTTGGCTCCCGGCGGCCGAGGGCACACAACCGCCAGGGTGTCAAACACTCTGGCTTTTCCAGCCACAGATGGGTCAAAGATCATCTTGACGGGCAGATAGCCATCGTAGGGGAAATTCTGGGTTTCAATCCCACATATTTCTAGTCCCTCTATCTTCTGGATGGGCAGGTGACTCAAGTGCTTATCGTAGAAATCTCGGTATAACATTGTCACTTGTGCCCCAGTATCCAAGATGGCTCTGGTATAGACTCCCTCCACTTGAATGGGCACTATAGGAGATGGGCCTACCAGCTTCTCTGGATATGGCCTGGCAGGGGTCGCCTTCTTCTGGTCCTTTCCCTTCGGACTCTCTCTCGTCCAATTCCCTTTGGACTTTAATCTTTCTTGAGCCTGGTATGCATTGATTCCCCCTCTTTCAATGGGTGTACGGACCCGCTGAGGGATACTATTATTCTTCTTAGGTGTGCACCCCCTCTGGGGAGTGCTGTGCCCCTTCTGAGGGGTCTTGCCCCCTTTTTCTGGGGTGTATCTCTGTTGAGGAATGTTGCGTTTCCTCTTAGGTGTTTTATCTCCTCTTTTCTTCTGCTTCGCATTCAGCTTGGAGCTCACTGAAAGTGATGGGCACCCGGTTGACTCCTTCACCGGGGCCCTCTGGAGTTTCCCGCCGGCTTGCGGTTGTCTGGTTTCTTCTTCTTGGGACTGGAACATGTAGCTGCAATATGGCCAATTCCTCCACAGTTAAAGCAGACTATATCTCCCCATGCTTGTAAAGATGCGGGTGCTGAGGCAATTGGGAATAATTCCTTCCTTGGTACTTCTCTCTTGGGACCCTCTGTGTCTTTTGCCATCAGAGAGGTCAACATCTCTAACACCTTGGACATTTGGGCTTTTAGAGTGTCTACCTCTGAGTCTCTTTCAGGGGTCATCACTGGATTGACTAGCACCTGTGCGGGTACAACATTTGCCTTAATCATTTGCTGGTCCTGTTGTAGCGCCTCCTCATCTCTGATGATTTTTATCAAGTCAGCATAAGTCTGTAACGTTCCTCCTCCCGAGGTCTTCAGGTGCAGCCAGACTGGATCCGAGCGTAATGCTCCCTTTAAAACTTGTTTCATTCTTGCCGCATCTGCATCTTGGGGCTTCATTCCCTTCTTCAACACAATCTTGCACAGCAACCTGTTCAGTCTTCTAACATACTCTGAAAGTTTCTCCTTCGGTTGTTGGAAAGTATGTTCAAATTGGTAGACCATCTCTGTCACCTTTTCCAATTGACCAAACTCTTCCTGTAGCATGGCTAGACAGTCTTGAGCCGTGCAGTCTGCATTCCCAAACCCGAAAACTTTTCACTGCTTCTGCTGCTGCGCCTTTAAGGCTTTCTATCACTCGTTGCCTCTTCTGCGCTTCAGGCACCTCCCATGCCTCTACTGCTTGTAATCCCTGCTCCACCCAGGTGTCAAAATCTTCTTCCCCTGCAGGGACAGGGAGCTTCCCCGAGAATGTCTTTAGTCTCCGGTAGCTAGTCTCTACATGCACCGTGTTTGTCTTCTGACACTTGGTTAGCAGATCCCCTATTGCATTTATCAATTCTGGTGATATAGCAGTGACAGGTGCAGGCGCCACCGGAGGCGTCGCCCTGTCTCCTCTTTCAGGTGGGGTACGGGCCGAAGCCTGCGGTGATCCCGTCGGTGATGGCTCCTTCTTAATTACGTGCGCCAACCTATAGGATCTATTATCTGGCGTCTGTACACAGTTGCGCTTACAAGCCTCTGGCATCCCGTCCAAGTATTCCACTAGTGCATACTGGTATGAGATGTCTGGGTCTGACTTTATTCCCATCACCCACGGTGTGTGATCTGGGGTCACTGACTTCATTAACTCCTCTATCGTTTCAATTGACCATTCCTCCCCTGGTAGGTTGATGACCACTGACTGGCTTGGGTCTGTCTTAGCCACTTCGCACCATGCTCTTATTCCTTGCGGGTCCATGATGGCACCTCTGGCGTTTAATTGCTGTATCAGGATCCCGGACGAGAACCCCCACGTGTAGCGATACCTTCAACTAAGAAGGCTGCAGATTTAGTTTGGGCCCTGAAAACAGCTCCGCCAACCCCCGGCAATGTACTCGACCCCCTACTGGCACAGTTAGTTATGACAGCAATAAAATTCTTATACTGTATGAGTAAACTCAGACACCAAGGCAATAATGAAAGGGGTATCAAATTTACTTTAAGCTTATGATGAGAAAAATTAACAATGGTAACAGTTTACAGGTAATAGGTTGCAGAGCCCTGCAGCAATAAACATACTATGCATTAAATGAACAGTAAAGGTGCGCCGCGTAGGCGACTGTTAACGAGGCGCCCTGTGGCGCAGTACCTAAATGAACTAACTAGCTGGCCAGGCCTGGCTCAGATATCTAAAACTCAATCTATAGGGGATGATGGTTTCTTCACCGGCAATTCTTTAAAGGTGGTGCACATTAACAGAATACCATTTGTAATCCAGTGGGAAGATTGTGATGAAATAAACACTTTACTGAATGAACTCTGAGTTCAGCTCTGATATGGATCTCCAGTGAGAGTATCAGATATAAACTTGTGGGCCACGGCAGTCTATAGGCACACTAGCAACAACAGTATATGGTCTGAGCATACGCTCGCTCACCCCTCCGGACGCGATCCCAGTCCGGGAACTTCCACCGACTGTGTCCTCACACACACAGTGTCTCCAGCGATCACGTCCCCGATCCAACCAAGGCTGTAGACAAGCGAAGTCAGATGCCACCCAGGCTCGCAGTGGGATGGAAGGCTCTTTGGTGCTGCGCAAGGCCTCAGGCTTCAGGCCTTACACTCCGGCACGTCCGCACAGGAGGATCAGTTACTTGAGTCTCGTGTCCCAAAGAGGCCGAGCCCAGCCTCGCCTCCTCCTTTTATAACCCCTCCCATGAGTCTCTGGGGTGGAAACATGCCGAAAGGGATTCTGGGCAAGCTAGTCCCGAGAGTCTTAAAGGGGACCCCGTTACATAAGTATTTGATCCCCTATCAATCAGCAAGATTTCTGTCTCCCGGGTGTCTTCTATACAGGTAACGAGCTGAGCTTAGGAGCACTCCTAATCTCAGCTTGTTACCTGTATAAAAGACACCTGTCCACAGAAGCAATCAATCATATTCCAATCTCTCCACCATGACCAAGACCAAAGAGCTGTCCAAGGATGTCAGGGACAATATTGTAGACCTACACAAGGCTGGAATGGGCTACAAGACCATCTTAGCTCAGTGAGAGGGTGACAACAGTTGGTGCGATTATTTGTAAATGGAAGAAACAGAAATAACTGTCAATCTCCCCCGGTCTGGGGCTCCATGCAAGATCTCACCTCATGGAGTTTCAATGATCGTGAGAACGGTGAGGAATCAGCCCAGAACTACACTGGGGAATCTTGTCAATGATCTCAAGGCAGCTGGGACCATTGTCACCAAAAAACAATTGGTAACACACTACACCGTGAAGGACTGAAATCCTGCAGACCCCCTGCTCAAGAAAGCCCGTCTAAAGTTTGCTAATGAACATCTGAATGATTCAGAGGAGAACTGGATGAAAGTGTTTCAGATGAGACCAAAATCGAGCTCCTTGGCATCAACTTAACTTTCCCATTTGAAGGAATGCTTCCCATGACCCCAAGAACACCATCCCCACCGTCAAACATGGAGGTGGAAACATTATGCTTTGGGGGTGTTTTTCTGCTAAGGGGACAGGAAAACATCACCACATCAAAGAGACGATGGACGGGTCCCATGTACCGTCAAATCTTGGGTAAGAACCTCCTTCCCTCAGCAAGGGCATTAAAATGGGTCATGGATGGGTATTCCAGCATGACAATGACCCAAAACACACTGCCAAGGCAACAAAGGAGTGGCTCAAGAAGAAGCGCATTAAGGTCCTGGAGTGGCCTAGCCAGTCTCCAGACCTTAATCTCATAGAAAATATGAGGAGGGAGCTGAAGGTTTGAGTCACTGAACGTCAGCCTCGAAACCTCAATGACTTGGAAAGGATCTGCAAAGGGGAGTTGGACAATATCCCTCCTGAGATGTGTGCAAACCTGGTGCCCAACTACAAGAAACGTCTGACCTCTGTAATTGCCGACAAGGATTTTGCCACCAAGTACTAAGTCATGTTTTGCGAAGGGGTCAAATACTTATTTCACTCATTAAAATGCAAATCAATTTATAACTTTTTTGAAATGCGTTTTTATGGATTTTGTTGTTGTTATTCTGTCTCTCACTGTTAAAATAAACTTACCATTATAATCATAGACTGATCATTTCTTTGACAGTGGGCAAATGTACAAAATCAGCTGGGGATCAAATACTTTTTTCCCTCACTGTAAATATATCTCAGATCAGAAGCCATATGAATTGGACCACATCACACAACCTATAGTGTATAATACAGTTGGGCAAGGTATCAGGGAACTTTAAGATCGCTAGGAGCTTGCGATTGCAGGGCAGTGGGGCTAACAGTGGCATGATAATGGGGATAATAAAGGTGCATTTAGCACTGCAGTGAACTTGAAACATTGACAAAATATTAGAGGCATAGTCGTGCGCACAGGGTCACCTCGTACGTATTAGCATTATCACTATGTGTGCTGGCGGGGAGATTGGAAAGATCTCCCTTTTATCGGCTCTGGAGTTCAATTTTTAATTGCCCATGATTTTAAAATGCCACAATTTATTTGTTTAGTAGAAGCTATTAGCGAACAAACTTGTTTCTTCTCCTCCATAGACTTGAATAGGAGTAGGAGAATAATTACTGAACAGTTGCTAATTAAGGACACTGGGACGGTGCTAATGTAGGCCCCTTTCACACGGGACAGATCAGTAATGATCCGCCCTGTGAACCTCCGCTTGCTCAGCGGGGATCGCTCTGTTCATCCCCGCTGAGCCGGTGGATAACAGGGCGGTACCCGCACACTGTGCAGGAACCGCCCTGTCAGATCTCCGCTCTCCCCTATGGGGGGATCGGATGAACAAGGACCGTCTGTCCGTGTTCATCCGGTCCGCTCCGCAGACGGATAGAAAAATAGGAATTTTTCTATCAAGAAAAACTGAGCATTGCGGGCACGGATAAGATCGGATGAACATCCGCTGACATCCGCTATCCCATAGGGATACATGTATGTCCGTTTTTCATCCGAAAACGGATGGATGAAAAACGGACATACGGTCCGCCTGTGTGAAAGGGGCCTTATGGTTTGGGATTTTTCCCATTCCAATATACCCCTTCAAATTAATCTCATGATACTAATCTCCTAACAATTGGCCAATAATCTCTTGTAGTAGCACAGAGAAGTGTTTTTTTTTTAATGTCTGAGATTACAATTTGAAAAAAAAAAGAACAGTGTAAAAATAAAAAATAAAAAATTCCAGACAAGCTCGCGTGCAGAAGCGAACACATACATGAGTAGCGCCTGCATATGAAAACGGTGTTCAAACCACACACGTAAGGTATCACCACGATCGTTAGTGCGAGAGCAATAATTCTAGACCTCCTCTGTAACTCAAAACATGCAACCTGTAGAATTTTTTAAACGTCGCCTATGGAGATTTTTTTTTTTTAACAGTAAATAGGTTTTTATTTAAAAGTATTAAAGTTGACAATGACACAGTATATGGACATCAAATATATACATAAGGTCATAAAGGTCTGATGGAACAGGTCAGATAAAGCTAGTACCGGTAATCCTTGTCTCAAGATAGTGATAGTCTAAAGCAGTTGATACATAGTTGTGATCTAGTACCAGGTACCAGTGGTAAATATGAAAGAGGGGTAAGGAGGGGAGAGAGAAAAGAAAGGGGAGGGGGGAGAGGGGGAGGGGAGAGAAGGGGGGGGGGAGGGAGAGGAGGGGATATATAAAACGCATGATAGAACAACATTCCTAGCCACAACCAGGAGATAATATTGGAGACAGCAGTGTCTATGAAGATTTTTAAGGGTAAAAGTTTGTCGCCATTCCACGAGCAGGCGCAATTTTGAAGAGTGACACGTTGGTTATCAATTTACTCGGCGTAACATCATCTTTCACAATATAAAAAAAATTGGGCTACTTTAATGTTGTCTTCTTTTTTAATTAAAAAAAAACTGTATTTCCCCCCCCCCCCCCCCAAAAAAATGTGCTTGTAAGACCGCTGCGCAAATACGGTGTGACAGAAAGTATTGCAAGGCCCAACATTTTATTCTCTATGGTGTGTTAGAAAAAAAATATATATAATGTTTGGGGGTTCTAAGTAATTTTATAGCAAAAACAAAGTGATTTTAACTTATTAACAACAAGTTTGAAAAAAAGGCCCGGTCCTTAAGTGGTTAAAATTGTGCACACTTGTGGAATGGCGCTAAACTTCAGTAATTAATAAATCTCAATAGGAGATGCTTTACATTTTTTTACAGGTTACATGTTTAGAGTTACAGAGGAGGTCTAATGCTAGAATTATTGTTCTCGCTCTAACAGTTGCGATGTACCGTATATACTCGAGTATAAGCCGACTAGAGTATAAGCCGAGGTACCTAATGTTGCCCAAAAAAAACTGGGAAACCTTACTGACTCGAGTATAAGCCGATGACCCACTGTTCCCTAGCTCGCTGTTCCCTGTAAATAGAAATTTTTACATTGTAAATATTACCTGTAAAGAAGTTGCGGCTGCGGCGTCCATCGTTCAAATTCCGCGGCGTCCATCGTTCAAAATTCCGCGGTCTCTTCCTGTTCCTTCCTTGATAGGCGAGTCTCAGCAGACACTCTCCGCCTATCACGATCATTCTCTCATCCTTAGTTTTCCCAGCAGACACTGTGTTGGGTGTTCCGCCAATCAGAGACGTCTGCTGGAAAACTGAGGATGAGAGAACGTTCGTGATAGGCGGAGAGTGTCTGCTGAGACTCGCCTATCAAGGAAGGAACAGGAAGAGACCGCGGAATTTGAACGATGGACGCCGCGGAATTTGAACGATGGACGCCGCAGCCGCAACTTCTTTACAGGTAATATTTACAATGTAAAAATTTCTATGACTCGAGTATAAGCCGAGGGGGGGACTTTCAGCCCCAAAAAAAGGGCTAAAAATCTCGGCTTATACTCGAGTATATACGGTATGTAACCAGTGTGTATCTGGCTCTGATACTAGCCAGTGCCTCACCAGCCATTGACCTCAACACACGTCCCTGTGCAGTATGCATAAGTTCTGAAGCAAATGGTCAATGGTCAGGGGTAATCAGATGTATATACAGACAGGAAGTTCTGCTCTGCTAAATACAGTAATGCAGAAGAGAAGTTGTAAAAATAAAACCCATGAAAACAAAAACTGCGCAGCAGCAATTGTAGACCTGTTTTCCTAAAGGTTAAGTTCCAATGCATGAAAAAAGCATGAAGCCAGTGAAAGTTTTGAAAGATAACTAAAAGTACACAAAACTGGGCTACACGGTCGAATTTCGAACAAATTTTCTTTTCAAAATCAGAAAGTTATTTTTTTTTGTGATCCGATGATGCCACCATTGATTTTCGAAATTCGGCCGACCAAACCTTCATGTTGCCGGGAATATTCTTTTATCTCCGGGAATATTCGTTTCTCCCTTGGGAATATTCTTTTCTTGCACATGCGCATTTTTTTTTCTATTACATTTCTCTCACGATTCTCCCATCATTGATCAGAAAATCGTTAGTTTTTCAAAAAAATTCCAACATGTCGGATTCCTCAAATTTGATTGCCGCACAAAAATCGGCTGTTGCTGCAGCCCACTAACGGTGCGAAATTCGTACGGAAATTCTTTGATACGATTTTCGAAAGAAAATTATTTCGAAATTCGAACCGTGTATGGCCCGCCTTAAGTAGTAATCTGAATAGTGTCTTTAAATATTATAACTCATGTACGATTACTTATTAAAGTGGTATTGTATATTTCCCTATTGCTTAGTTTGGTATAATTTGTCTCGGCCTGACATTATATTGGGAGTGGGGAAATTCAGAGGTCAGTTTCTGCCTGTCCACTTCCTGATCTAACACTTTGAACACTTTGAACACACAGAAGATGGGAGGGAGTATGTGAGGTCGGGTAGTTTACAGACCAGGAACTTCAGATTTTGTTTTTAAGTATATCTAAACCCAAGAACAAAAATATAATATATTGCACTTATTGCACTTACTTAGATGTGATGGCTGCATTCATTTTTTTTTTTTCAAGTATTTTTCTTTTCACCTGGTGATCTTGCCAGTAACACACTTTCTGTTTTAGGGTGACAACACTCACTGTACTGTACCTATGGAGAAGCAATGTTGTCACCCTTGGCTGCTTTCTTCTGACTTGGACTACAGAACAAATTCACCCCTCATCTTCGTAACACAGGCGTAATGTGTTCTGTAGTTCACAGAGGAGATATGGGCTGCTAGAGATAAAGTGTAACAGTGCAGAGGAAGATCATGAGGTCTTTGGTAAGTTCAGCAGCTATTTTTTTGTGCTTGCAGTGTTTTTAAAAAGTCCAAGTGAAAAGAACTCACAGCTCCAGGTGTAACTGATACGCCCGCTGAAACACAAACCTGAGTGCTAGCCCCGTGTCATGGATATGCAGTAGTGTTTGTCTGTCAGCTTACCTTCCTTCCCATGTGTTCATCTAGAGACCAGACCTCCTTCACCTGGCTTCCTTTATAATCTCCTCCCAGCCTGACTCCACCCCAGGCCCTATCACAGAACACTATAATAACCTGTGCACTGCAAGCCTGCTTTGCTGATCAACGTGTTTGTTAGGCATTGTGTGTTTGGGTTCCTGCCTGCCGTGTGCTACGTCTGTCTCTCTGTTACGTTATTGGCTTGTCCCCGACTATCCCTGTCTGCTCGTGACCCTTGACCTTCGGCTCGTTCTTCGTTATCCTTGTCTGCTTGTGGCCCCTGACCTTCAGCTTGTTATTCGGTTCTCTCTTATCGTGTGCTGCTGCTTCCCCTCTTTTCCCCTTATCCTACAGGGCGTGAGCTAGGAAACTCCAGGGGCCGCGACCTGGTCCCAGCCTGCAGCGTAACATCCTCACCACTAGAGGCCCTGGAGAAGACCAGCTGGGTCTTAGACTCCGCGCCCTGGGGAATCTTGGCTCTAGCTTCCGTTTGGATCCCGGTTGTGCTCCTCTGGTCCCGCTTTCCACAACCACCCAGTTTCCTATCCGCAGAAGCCAGCCATAGGGTTCACTACCTCGCGGTGCACTCCTGTCCCCCTACGGTGTGCATCTGTCACCTGGCCACAGGTGACCCTGACAGTTTGATCAGCCATGAACCCGGCTGACATCCCGCTACCCGCGGATGATCCATTGCAGGGCATAGTTTGCAGACTTGAAACCCAGGAATCGAATCAGACTCAGGTGATGCGATTCCTCCAGGATCTGGCTTCTCGCTTCGAGCAGCTTCAGGCCTCCTTGGGAACCCTGAATCCGCAACCTCAAATACAATCAGCGGCTGCACCTATTGCACCAGTCGCAGCCACACACTCGCTACAACTGCCAGCTCCGTCCCGTTTCTCTGGGGACTCCAAGGCTTGCAGGGGGTTCCTTAGCCAATGCACGATTCATTTTGAGCTCCAGCCCCAAAACTTCCTGTCTGATCGGGCTAAGGTAGCCTATATCATTTCCCTCCTCTCTGGTGAAGCTTTAGCCTGGGCAGCCCCTCTGTGGGAACTGAATGATCCAGTGGTTTCTAGCCTGTCTGGCTTCTTGAAACTTTTTCGGAATATCTTCGAAGAACCGGCTCGTGTCTCTTCAGCGGCCAGCGCCCTTTTACGTCTCCGCCAAGAGTCTGCTTCTGTGGGACAGTATGCCCTTCATTTCCGCATACTGTCGGCTGAGTTGAGCTGGAACAATGAGGCCTTAGTCGCAACCTTTTTGCATGGCCTGTCTGATAGAGTGAAGGATGAATTAGCTGGAAGAACCATCCCCACTGATCTGGCCGGCGTTATCTCCTTGTGTAACCAGATCGATATTCGCTTTCAGGAGAGGACCTTAGAAAAGCAACGCCAGCACTCCTTGGTTCTTAGTCAGCCTGAGCTCCCCTCTCTTCGACCCGTAGAGCATCTCCTACCAGCTGAGGAACCCATGCAGCTGGGTCGGACCAGGCTATCCCCCGAGGAACGTGCTAGGCGCAGAACTCTTGGTCTGTGTCTTTACTGTGGGGGCAAAGGTCATTTTCGTGACACTTGCTCTCTTTGTCCAGAAAAACTTTCGGGTCCACTTCATCTGGAAAGTGGAGTATTGGACCCAGAAATATCACCTTCCCCTTCTCGTCTTCTGCTTTCTGTGTTCCTTCATGTTGGTGCTTCTTCTCATTCGGTCTCAGCATATCTGGATTCCGGAGCCGCTGGTAATTTCATGGACTGGGAAATCGCATTGTCCATGAGACTTACTCTTTTGCCCCTCACCACGCCATTGGTGGTCTTGGCGATTGATGGTACTGTTCTCCCAGGGGGACCTATCCGCTTCCAGACCCTCCCTGTTAAGATGTCGGTAGGGACACTCCACCAGGAGTGGATATCCTTCCTTATCTTACCCAAGGCCTCAACGCCTATAATTTTGGGTCTTCCATGGTTACAGCTCCATTCTCCTCATGTGGACTGGACTACTGGACAGATCCTGGCTTGGGGTCCCTCCTGTTCCTCGTCCTGCCTACCCAAGGTTGCCCCCTGTGAATCTGAGCCGGTCATTCATTCCAGGTTGCATAACCATTTACATTTCTCTGTCCCTAACCACCCTTGGAGGCACAGCCAGGCTAGCTTGTCTACAAGTCCTGCAGTCGCTACGTCTTGCGATGCGATTCAGGTAGTCGCTACACCTGACTCAGCTATTCACTCTGCCTCTGTACTAGTTATGCCAGTCCAGCCCATGCCCAGTGAGCCTCTTACTTTTTCTTGTTCGGGACATTCTGCTTGTCCTTCAGCTATTCAGCTTGACTCCGGCGACATGTCACCTTCTAACCAACCTGACTTTAGGGTTCCACTGACATCTGCCCAGTCTGATGGTCCTGTGCAAGATGACCAGTTCCCCTTTAAGGGTCTAGGGGACCCTCCTCAGATTCCTGTTGATCCTCTCATGCCCTTGCTTATTCCTAGAGAGCCTTTGGTCCTCAATAGATCTTCTTGTCATCTCCCTACCTCGTTTTCGGTCTCTGAGGATAATTTTAAGTACGAGGTTAGACAAGTTCTGGATTCTCGGCTCTGCAGAGGCATTCTTCAGTACCTTGTGCATTGGAGAGGTTTTGGTCCTGAGGAGGCGTCTTGGATCGCTGCATCTGATGTCGCTGCACCTCATCTGTTGAGAAGGTTTCATCAGAGATTTCCCTTTAAGCCTGGGTCCAGGCGGGGGAGGGCCCATAAGAGGGAGGGTACTGTCATGGATATGCAGTAGTGTTTGTCTGTCAGCTTACCTTCCTTCCCATGTGTTCATCTAGAGACCAGACCTCCTTCACCTGGCTTCCTTTATAATCTCCTCCCAGCCTGACTCCACCCCAGGCCCTATCACAGAACACTATATTAACCTGTGCACTGCAAGCCTGCTTTGCTGATCAACGTGTTTGTTAGGCATTGTGTGTTTGGGTTCCTGCCTGCCGTGTGCTACGTCTGTCTCTCTGTTACGTTATTGGCTTGTCCCCGACTATCCCTGTCTGCTCGTGACCCTTGACCTTCGGCTCGTTCTTCGTTATCCTTGTCTGCTTGTGGCCTCTGACCTTCAGCTTGTTATTCGGTTCTCTCTTATCGTGTGCTGCTGCTTCCCCTCTTTTCCCCTTATCCTACGGGGCGTGAGCTAGGAAACTCCAGGGGCCGCGACCTGGTCCCAGCCTGCAGCTAACATCCTCACCACTAGAGGCCCTGGAGAAGACCAGCTGGGTCTTAGACTCCGCGCCCTGGGGAATCTTGGCTCTAGCTTCCGTTTGGATCCCGGTTGTGCTCCTCTGGTCCCGCTTTCCACAACCACCCAGTTTCCTATCCGCAGAAGCCAGCCATAGGGTTCACTACCTCGCGGTGCACTCCTGTCCCCCTACGGTGTGCATCTGTCACCTGGCCACAGGTGACGCTGACACCCCGGCTGGTCTCCGTGGTAAATCGTCAAAATAAGAAACGGCTGCACCTCACGTGGGCTCCAAGTAAAGTTTAGTGGAATATCAAAATATCCAAAATGACACCAGAGGACACCAGCAGTGGTCAAAGTAGACGCATTTCACACAACAGAAATGTGCTTAATCATTACCAAATGATTAAGCACATTTCTGTTGTGTGAAACGTGTCTACCTTGACCACTGCTGGTGTCCTCTGGTGTCATTTTGATATTACAATAAACTTTACTTGGAGCCCACGTGAGGTGCAGCAGTTTCTTATTGACAAGTGTTTTTAAAAAGAAAAAACATGGAGAAATGAGCATGTATTGAAGATATGTACCAAATATATATATATATATATATATATATATATATATATATATATATATATACAGTATCTCACAAAAGTGAGTGCACCTCACATTTTTGTAAATATTTCATTATATCTTTTCATGTGACAACACTGAAGAAATAACACTTTGCTACAATGTGAAGAAATTACACTTTGCTACAATGTATAGTAGTGAGTGTACAGCTTGTATAACGGTGTTAATTTGCTGTCCCCTCAAAATAACTCAACACACAGCCAATAATGCCCAAACCGCTGGCAACAAAAGTGAGTACAGCCCTAAGTGAAAATGTCCAAGTTGCGCCCGAAGTGTCAATATTTTTTGTGGTCACCATTATTTTCCAGTACTACCTTAACTCTCTTGGGCATGGAGTTCACCAGAGCTTCACGGGTTGCCACTGGAGTCCTCTTCCACTCCTCCATGGCGACATCACGGAGCTGGTGGATGTTAGAGACCTTGCGCTCCTCCGCCTTCCATTTGAGGATGCCCCACAGATGCTCAATAGGGTTTCGGTCTGGAGACATGCTTGGCTAGTCCATCACCTCCAGCACTCATGCAGCCCCAGACCATGACCCTCCCACCACCATCCTTGACTGTAGGCAGGACACACTTGTCTTTGTACTCCTCACCTGGTTGCCGCCACACAGACGCTTGACACCATCTGTGCAAAAAATTAGATATGGGATATACTGCGCTGTGCAATGAGTGAACACAAAAATTAGCTGCCAACACAGCTGAGACAAAGCAAAAACTGGTGAATATGAAAAAGTGTAGCGCTTATTTTTGTGAAAGAGTCAGTTAACAAAACATAACAAATGTTGCAAACATGCATATATATTAATTTCAGTGACACCAAGTGACTGAGTGTGGTCCGTGAAAAAAAATATTATATGTAAATAAATCAGAACGAAACAGTCCTCTATTGTGACCACACACAAATAACAGTCCAAAAGTGTAGAAAAAACTGCAAGGTTGAAAAAAAGAGTCCCACATGGATATGACCCTCTCTGTGAAAGGATAGAGACACCACCACCGATATAAGGAGGAGGCTTACCAGATGGTATTGACTTGGTAAGGTGTATACCACCCAAGTCAAAACAGGCTTAAATAATCAGTCAGCAAGGTGTATCCAGCTGGTCCTGAATCCGCATATCAGTCGGCACCGCAAATTCCCGTAAACACCAGGAAGTGTGAATACATATAGTCTTGTTGGAGCCAGAGATACGGTAACCACATAACATGCGTAATGGGGAAAAAAACTCACATAGTGTGATACCGTACAAGGAAGTATTTATTTAAAAAAAGATTAAAAAATGTACACTCACATTTGGAAGAACATCATAGGCATATCACAAAATGCAAGAGCGATGTGTGTAAATGGGTCCACCCGACGCGTTTCAACTAAAAAGTCATCAACTGGGGTCATCATCTGACACCATCTGAACCAAATAAGTTTATCTTGGTCTCATCAGACCACAGGACATGGTTCCAGTAATCCATGTTGTTAGTCGGCTTGTCTTCAGCAAACTATTTGGGGGCTTTCTTGTGCATCATCTTTAGAAGAGGCTTCCTTCTGGGATGACAGCCATGCAGAACAATTTGATGCAGTGTGCGGTGTATGGTCTGAGCACCGACAGGCTGACCCCCCCACCCCTTCATCCTCTGCAGCAATGCTGGCAGCACTCATAAGTCTATTTCCCAAAGACAACCTTTGGATATAACGCTGAGCATGTGCACTCAACTTCTTTGATTGACCATGGGGAAGCCTGAATGGAATTTGTCCTGTTAAACCGCTGTATGGTCTTGTCCACCATGCTGCAGCTCAGTGTCAGGGTCTTGGCAATCTTCTTATAGCTTAGGCCATCTTTATGTAGAGCAATAATTCTTTTTTCAGATCGTCAGAGAGTTCTTTGCCATGAGGTGCCATGTTGAACTTCCAGTCACCAGTATGAGAACAATAACACCACATTTAATACACCTGCTCCCCATTCACATCTGAGACCTTGTAACACTAACGAGTCACATGATAGCTAATAATAGGGATATTATGGTTTAGAAACTACCAGAGACCAAGCCCTGACTAGAGTAGATTGTGCTGCGTGATGACATTTTCTGTATGCTGTTTCACAATGTTTACCTGATCAATGTATTGCACTATGAGTGAAGCGATGTTCGCTATGATTATGCACCTGTGTAACTATAATTTGTTATGTTTATGACACCGAGGAGGGAAAAATGGCTAATTGGGCCCAATTTGGACATTTTCACTTAGGCGTGTACTTACTTTTGATGCCAGCGGTTTAGACATTAATGGCTGTGTTGAGTTATTTTGAGGGGACAGCAAATTTACACTGTTATACAAGCTGTACACTCACTACGTTACATTGTGGCAAAGTGTCATTTCTTCGGTGTTGTCACATGAAAAGATATAATAAAATATTTACAAAAATGTGAGGGCTGTACTCACTTTTGTGAGATACTGTATATATATATATATATATATATATATATATATATATATATATATATGTAGCGGCACCCAGTGCTGGGACAAGGTCATTTGGTTCCAAGGGCGAAGATGGCAAACTGTGCCTCCCCGCCCCTCCCCCCCCCCGTGTAAAGAACGAGTCAGTGTCAGTGGCGGTTTCCGATCCCGCCTCCTGGCCGGGATTAGAAATCACCTGTCAGGCGCAGTGGCGACTCTAGGAACAATATATAGGGGGGCACATAAGATGCCACAGTCAAAACTTGGGGGGCACTAATAATTTTTACCAGTAAACTACACCACCGAAAATAAACTAAATAAGTGTGTGTGTATATATATATATAAACACACACACACAAAAGTCAAGAGTAATGTGGTATTTTTATTGTCTTATTGCGGAACCACACCAGCAATGTTAGAACTCATTAACACAAGTGGTGAGGGGGGCTGTTATACCCTGCAGTTGAGCCAAGTTTTTACCCCCCGCCCCCCACTGCTACTCCCGTTAGCTGCATACAGGCAGTGGCTGGGGGGTGTACACATATTGCAGCCACGCTTAGTGTCATGGCAGGAATTACACCCTGTGTTGCTTTTGGCAGGTGCTTCCACCCACTGTGTACAACCCCTTCAACTGAAGGAGGATGCTCTGTAACAGCCCCACGAGTGTGTGTGCAATACAGTGTGGGGGATAAAGAGGTTGAAGCAGGTGGTGAGGCGGTGAGTGATACAACACCTCCTCACTGCCTGTCTAATGCTTTCTAAAGAGTGATCTGCATGTGGATTGCCCTTTAGAAAGCAAAACGAGTGTGAATAAGCCCTAAGGCTTTAAGGTGAAGCAGAGAGACAGAACACACAGACCTTGCATTCTTTTCTCCCAGGTAGAGATCTAATGTAAGAAACATTATTTCTGCTGGTTTAAAGGAATGTAAGTCTGTGTTCTGTCCCTCTGATGATGAAGATCTTTCACAGCCCGGTGTCAGGATGAACAGACTGTAAGAGCAGGTCTTCCTTGGATCCTGTTCCCCTCTCTCTCTCTCTCTGCTGCCTGCACTAAACAACCAACCTACCATGCTGCTGCCCCTCTCCCTATCACTGACTATCCATGCTGCTGCTTTCTATTCCTGAAGCAAAGGAAAAAAAACTCACTGTGGAGCAGAGGGGTCATTTTATCCACTTTCTCCTCTGGAACCGCTCCTTAAAGATGTCCAAATCTGGCGGCAGGAGGAAGGGGAGGGGCTGGAGTAGCATGATTGGATAAGAACTGGCATGTATGGTCACTGGTATGACATCATCCTGCATCTCCGTGCTGTGCTGTGAGTTTTGCCAGCATAGCTTTCTGAGCATACAGACAGGGGCGGGCTGGGGGGGCGGGAGCGCTGCTTGCTTCAGGAGCCGGGTCTGCTGCAGTCAGTATGACAAGCAGGAGACCCGGTCTGCGCTTCAATTGGGAGCAGATGGGCGGCCTGGCTGTGCGAGCGCTACTCGCATTAACATTGGAGTCAGCGAGGAGAGGGAGGGGGGGGGGGGAAGAAATCACTGCAGGAGCTGACAGGTGTTCTCTCGCTTGTGAGATTACTCTGCCCGATAGAGAAGTGAGGGGCAGGGCGGGACTGGTCTCAGGCTTGTGCCTGGTGCAGGCACGCACTCGGCACATGCTGTTGTTATCTATATAGCACGGCCAGTACACCAGCACTTGTACTGCGCCCCCCTTCCTCCAGTAAATGGTCCCGCCCAGGGCATCCTCCCCTTCCGCCCCCCCTTGTACCGGCCCTGGCTGTACCCCCGTAGGAGCTGCTGATTTAATTGTGGGTCTTTGCACGTTACATTACTGTTCCAAATCTTCGGCTCAGTGGTTCTCCTTGAAGAGTCTATCCATAGGAAATGTCTGCACCGACACAAAGTCTCTTTCAAGAGTTTTATTTGAATAAAACGTTCCAACAGAGGGTGTAGAGGAATGGGGAGGACTCAGGTATCTTACTTGTCAATCACGGAAACATCCTAGGTCCAGAGGAGCGACTGTCTCCATGCTGGACCCAGCCACCACCGGATAGGCCCAATCTCACTGGCCTAGCAGCCGGTGCGAAGCTCGATCAATAGAATAGTCTCTGCCACAGACTTGGTATTGGAATTTATTCAATAGAATAGTCTCTGCCACAGACTCGTATAACCCCTCACTGGGTTAGCTCCCTCAGAAAAGAACACAGCTCTCACAGCACTGTGAGGTAGATTTTGGCATCCTCCAATTGAGTCCTCAATTGCTCGGTCCCTTCTATCAGGCAAGGCGACACAAAATCATCCCTGGATCAGTAGGTCCCAGTAACTGCTGGGCCTACATCTCAGTTGCGAGGCCTCAGGCCAACGTGGCCCCGAGGCGGGAACTGCCAACACATCCCTGAGGCCAGGAGGGCCCTCAGGTGAGGATCGAAGAAGACGACCCCCAACTCTCCTTCACCCTAATGGCGTCTGTCACTTAAGTACCCTCCTCCAGCATGCACAGCGGGTTCACCAAGCCCCCTGGGCTGCTGCTGGGAAAGAGATACCCAATACGTCCAGCCTGCTGCCTTTCCAACCCTGACCAGCGGTGACAGCGACACACACCGGTGGGGGGAAAATCATGCAACCAACTGAACTGAAACAGTGCCACAATTTGAATAAAAAATCTCTCTGGGCTAAACTAATGCCCAGACAACTAAATTTCAACTCATAGCGCCCACTCATTGGGAGCAGGGCTCTACATATATATATATATATATATATATATATATATATATACACACACACACACACACACACACTTTTTTATTTTACCCTGACATATTTAAAAGCCAATTCCAGCTTAGGTCAAAATATGTTGAAAGGGATCCCCAGCCGCTCATAAAAATATAAAAGCAGCTTTGAAAGCTAGACCTGACCTTTGGTGCTGTCCCCTACAGTTCTCTACACAAGGGTGGCTTTTACAGATAAATCATAAGCCTAAAATATGTTAAATGCACATATAATCTAATTTTTTTTTTTTTAAGAATGGCCTGGTGACAGGAACACTTTAAAGAGTATAGGGGAGCTCCAAATTAGATGGGAGTCAAGAAAGGGGGAGTATATTGAGCTTGAAATTAGGCTTTAAAGGGGTTGTAAAGGTTTGTTTTTTATTTTCTAAATAGGTTCCTTTAAGCTAGTGCATTGCTGGTTCACTTACCTTTTCCTTTGATTTACCTTCTAAATGTTTGTTTTCTTTGTCTGAATTTCTCACTTCCTGTTTCTCCTCACTGAACTTCACACCATCATCCGAGTGGTGTGGAGTCAGCCAGAACAGCTTACTGAACAGCTTACTGAGGAGGAACAGGAAGTGAGAAATTCAGACAAAGAAAACAAAGAAAAAAAATATTTAGAAGGGAAATCTAAGGAAAAGGTAAGTGAACCAACAATGCACTAGCTTAAAGGAACCTATTTAGAAAAAAAAAAACGAACCTTTACAACCCCTTTAAGTTCAGCAGAGTTACACCTCTACTGAACTTAAAACTAACTCTTAGCTATGAAATTACCTGTTTAAATCAGGGTTCTACTAAAATAAGCAGCTTATGCATACCTCCCAACTGGCACGGATAGTAGGCCCCCCCCGATCGGCGGCCCCCCGCCACCCCCCCCGCTCAACAACTTCTGTGGCAATTCCCGTTTTTTTTGGCAATGTCCCGCACCCCCCCCAACCCCCCCCCCCCCCCGCTCAACAACTCTGGATGGCAGGGGAGAGGGGACATCAGAATGCGAAGGGACTTTACAAAGTTGGGAGGTATGGCTTATGGGGCAGCTATAGGGTTCATGCTCTGTAGGAAACTATTATCAGACCGCCATACCCCATCAAAATCTTTATATTCATTTAATGAACCAATGTCTGGAAAAAGTAGCCCACTTACTGATCTGTGACTTACAACCGTGTTTCTCACCAGCATTCAGTTAGCTAACCGACTCTCCCAGATCCCCTACTCATCATGCTTGTTGCTTGTGTGTTCTATGAAGGTGCTAGAATGAAAAAAAAGGCTACACCTTGATGTTCTTATAGGAACTACACCATGGGCACCCTTATCACCACAACAGCTAAATTATTATTATTATTATACAGGATTTATATAGCGCCAACAGTTTGTGCAGCGCTTTACAACATCAGGGAAGACAGTACAATCACAATACAATTCAAAAATAAAGGGATCAGAGGGCCCTGCTCGTTAGAGCTTACAGTCTAAACATCAACTGACTTAGAGATAGAACTTAGAGGCAGTGTCATAAATCAGATGTGATCAGAACTGTGTGGACTGTACAAGTGAACCAGACGTATGTAGGTGAAGAATGTAATAATTTATTAAGAAATGTGAAAATATATAAACGCAACCACCTCCAATATCACACAGTGTACAACAAACCAATGTTAAACAAGACCCAAAAATAACAATAATCAGACGAGTATAACAACAATAATCAGACGAGTATATACAGCCAAAAGGGAATACCGGAATTGAAGTCTCAGTCAGGCCAGGGTCATAACAGGAGATCAGCAGATGGGGGACAAGGAGCAAGACGGACAGCGAGAGGGTGGAAGGGATCAGACAGCAGGGCAGGGATACAGGACTGACAGGAACAAGTACAAATAGGTTCGGGATCAGAGTCAGGTTCAGGATACATGAAACAGGTTCAGGATCAGAGCAAACATGTCAGGGCACAAGACGAAGACAAGGCAAGGTGTATGTGGACTTGCCAGGTTTTTATATCATTACCTGTTATCAGGTTCAGGTGAAGCCTAACTGCAGGAGGAGATATCTGCTCCATACTGCCAGGATTCACCCGCTGGTGGACGCCAGTACTGCGGTCCAAAGTTCACACAACAACAGCAGGGAAAGGCTCTCCTGACAGTTCCAAACTGCGAGAAGACACATGGTGGTGGACATCAGTACTGCATGCCAAATATCAGATAGTATTATCAGCGGGTAGAACCTTTCCTGACAGGCAGGGCGGTCTTAATATCATCATGGTCCCCTGGGCAAAGTTAAAGAATAAATAGCTGATAGAATTAAACATATATGTAGCACTACCCGCGTAGAACCTGCTGGTTAAGTTTTGGGCCTGTACTCTGCCTATCAACCCCCTTAACTTTGGCTTGACTCCCATTGGCACAACTGGATAATAGCAACAATAATGTGATTGTGGACTCCTAAAGGCTATAGAGGGCCACAATGATATTACACATTAATAGATATAATTAAATATTGTTACCTGGTGGTGGTTTGCCTGCCACACAGCTGCAAAAGACAGAGTTCCACACAAGAAGTAGTTCAACCAAAAAGAATAGGTTTACTTGGTAAAGAAATAAAGATTATACATGTGACATTTGACTCAAACAGATCACTGAGAGAGCTCCCTAGTGTACACACGCATAACAGTTCCAGGGTTTCACTTATAGACTAAGAAACCCAACTTAAAGTCAGACCTGAAGAAGTGCACGATGGAGGAATCTCTCACTGCAATGGTATATACAGTGGGATACTTCTCCACCAAGTCCAACCCAGCTCACTAAACAGCAAAATTGACAGTAGAATAAATGCAACAGTTGATTTATACATGCAGATTCAACAAGCTATCTGGCTCCCTCTGGTTGGCAGCTTTACTGGTACGTGTCCCTCTGTATCAACCTAGTCAGTGAGCTGTACTGATGATTGATTCTAAAAGTCTCCAGTAATCTTCGCTAGCCTTTGTTGGTGCACTTGAGTATTTGTAATCCAGAGAAAAGATGAAGAAAGATGAAATAGTTAACAAGTGTGGTGAAAGAGGGCAAGTGAAATGCTGATCCTTACCAAGGTGCTAACTCAATCCTCAACGTACCATGGCTCTGCTTGCGGTACTGCAGTTACCAGCAAGCGTAAGTAATTAAGTAAAAGTATGGAAGTCACTTTCCTGTGACACAGTTAGTTGTGTTAGTGGGCAGGTGCCCTCTCACCACATGAGGCCTCGCCTCGCTGGTATCCTCCGACAGGGCTCTCTTGGTTCGTGACCTCCCGACGTGTCACGGTTCCTGGTCCTCCGATTAGCCGCTCACAAGGCGCCGGTGGATAGGTGACTCTGGGTGCTCAAGGATGTGGAGCTGTCCTTCTTCCGGGTCCGATCAGTCAGGCTGTAACGGGAATCCCTTCAACAGGCGATCTGGCCCTCATCACTTTAGGCCCAGGCTTCTCCGGCCTAAGCACCCTCGCTGCAGGCCTCTTGCCTCTTGCAAGATGGCGTCCCAAGAGAATGAACACAAGCCCCGCCTCCCTTTAAATAAGTCCTCCCAGTAGGCAGTGCGCGGCGCCTTGCTTTTTTGCAGCACAGTGGCGTTGTGGGCCTTGTAGTCTATTTCTGACCCATAGCAATAGAGTCTCTGTCTCTCCATACCACAAGGTCCGTCATGCATTGTTCTACCATAGCTGAACCAAACAAATTGCAGCAGTTTAATATAGACGGGCAATGAAAATAGTTAAAGTGGTTGTATAGTCTTTTTTTTAACTTTTACCTACAGGTAAGCCTATACTAAGGCTTACCTGTAGGTAAAATAAATATCTCCTAAACCTTTACGGTTTAGGAGATATTCCCCTTGCACTGTGCCGCTGACTGCAGCGGCGCATGCGCACAGGAGATTCTCGGCTGAAGGCCCGGCGGACCTTGCCGGAAAGAAGTCTCCCGCATGCATGCGCGGGAGTGACAAATCGCGGCTCCAGCCACTCACAGCGCTGGAGCCGCGATACTCGGAAGACCCGCCGAGGCATAATGGACCGGGAGGGACACAGACGCCTCGTTCTAAGGTAAGTATTTCATAATGAGCTTGTATGCTGTGCATACAAGCTCATTATGCCTTTTCCTTTACAGGTGTAAAAAAAAAAAAAGGGTATACAACCGCTTTAAGTTCTTAAAAGGCACAAACTGTAGTCCATAAGCTACGTGCAAAAGTGACACTTTGCTACATATATTATTATTAGTACTTTCAATAAAAGGGGGGGGGGGTGATGAGGGCACAATACTGGGATCAGGACAGCACAGTACAGGTTCCAGGATGCTGCCTGAGACATGGTCATTCTGGGACAACTTAGTATAAAACCGTGACTGTCCCGGCCCCCATATACTTGGGGCCCCTGGGCAGTGCCCAGGGGTGCCCATGCATTAAGATGGCCGTGTTTAGAGGGTGATCAGATGTACAGGTTTATCACGGGAGGAATGACAGTGATCACATAATTTTTAAACATATTCAGTTGATCGTTCAAATCTCGGGAGGTCTGCAAGTGTACAACAGGTGCACTTACAGACTATGAGATGGTCAAAAACAGAAAAATTGACAGATTTCATGGCTACCAAGCAAATGCATACAACAGCATAATGAAGCTCCTACTGGTTTTTGTAAGGTTAGAGTATGTGGACAGAATACTTCCTCATTACTACTTAAAAGTTTGTAAAGAATGGCTTTGCTTTTCAATTTAAGTGGAAGAGCTCTTTAAATTTGTCTTGCTAGATTAGCAATGGTTAAGTGCAGAAAATGAAAACAGAACACTTGCGGTCTCAGTTTCAGCCCTAAATGACTTAAATAATCCCTTCCTTTTTTGCTCAGAAACTGGAAGTACAAGATCCTTATTTAAAAAAACCTAAAAACATTTGATTCCCACTATGTTCCAGACGGGGCAAGTTCCTGCTAATAATACAATATATTGCAAGTTAAATAAAACAACAGACATTGAAGACCTAAAAGCACTTACCAAATTGTTGATGTGTTTTTACATACCTCCCAACTTTGTAAAGTCCCTTCGCGGGACATTCTGATGTTGTTGAGCGGGGGGGGGGGGGTGCGGGACATTGCCCAAAAAAAACAGGGGGGGAGGGGGGGGGTGGGTGATGGTTGCCGCCGGAACATTTAATAAAAGAAAAAAAAGGACTTGCAAAATAAAAAGTTGTTGAGCGGGGGGGGGGGGGGGTTTGGGGCGCGGATCGGGGGGGGCATACTAGTGCACCGATCGCGGGGGGGGGGGCTCTTACCTGCTGCTGCTGCTGCTCCTCTTCTTCTGTTCATGTTTCCTACTGTGCGGGAAACATGATAGTCTCGCGGGAGTGCGGGAAGGAGGAGCCTCTGCGGGTAAAACCTGCACAATCCGTGCCAGTTGGGAGGTATGTTTTTATGAAGTAATAAACACCCTGTTTGTTGAGGGTTCCCAAGAAAATTTTCCCCTTTAATGACCAGGCCATTTTTTGCGATTCGGCACTGCGTCGTTTTAACTGACAAATGCACGGGCGTGCGACATTGTACAAAAACCAAATTGATGTATTTTTATCCCCACAAATGGAGCTTTCTTTTGGTGGTAATTAATCACCTCTGCGATTTTTATTTTTTGCGCTATGAACAAAAAAATTGCGAAACTTTGAAAAAAAAACAAACAATATTTTTAACTTTTTGCTATAATAAATATCTCCCAATTTTTTTATATCATTTTTGCCTCGGTTTAGGCCAATATGTATACTTCTACATATTTTTGATAAAAATAAATAAAAATAAGGGTATATTTATTTGTTTTGGTCAAAAGTTATAGCATCTACAAAATAGGGGCTACATTTATGGTACTTTTATTGTAGGGGGAGTTTTCATTCTCCCCTGATTGGCCTTTGAGCCTGCAGGACCCCTGGCCCTCTATTTGGATAGTGCTAATTGGCCCTGTGCTGATCACATGCACCCTCCTAAAGCCCCATACACACGGTCGGACTTTTGGCCAACAAACTTCATTTTGAGCAAGTTGGACCAACAATCCGACCGTGTGTACGCTCCATCGGACAAACTTTTTTTTTTTTTTTTTTTTTTGCTTTCATCGGACAAAAGTTGGGTCTGCAAACGGACAAACTTTTGGCCAACAAAAGTCCGATGGAGCAAAGTCCGACCGTGTGGACAGAAAACCATAGGACTTTTGTCCGATGGACAAAACAAATAATGATAAAATCAACCAACAATAGCAGAAGTTGACCAAAGGGTGGCGGTAAAGAGCAGAAAAGAGCAGAAAAACCACGTGATGTTGCAAAAAGTTTTGGGAAAGTTTGCAGAAAAGTCCTGTGGTGTGTATGCTATGGGTGTGCCCGGCCAACTCCGTTCGGACAAAAATCCAGGGAAAAGTCAGATGGAAGTCCGACCGTGTGTATGGGGCTTAACACTATCTCCTCCCCAGATTGACAATGCTGCTGTCTAAGGCTGGGTTCACACTTATGCGAATTGCATGTGGTTTTCACCGCATCCAATTCGCATGACCGGAGGCTGTGACCAGCTCTCAATGGAGCCGGTTCCCACATCTTCGCATCGGCCGCGGAGCACACTGAATAAGAGTCCTGTGTGTCTTTGGCTCTGTTTCATGTCTGAATTCAGGCAAAAATTTGGACCTGATTCGCCCCAGAAACGGAGAACAGGAACGCACCGGAGACCTGCTGCGAACCTCTCCGCATATAGTGTGAACCCAGCCTTAAAGTGAATGTAAACCCTCCATACACCCATACTTGCCAACAGTCCCGGATTTCCCGGGACATTCACGGATTTAGGAACCTTGTCCCGGATTGTTTTTGTCCCGTTTTTTTCCCCGGGTATTTTCTTTAATGTCCCGGGAAATTTGGCGGCTACACCAAAATGGCTTCCGCCGCCGCTACTTTGTTGTCGTCTTGTGTTCAGTGCAGAGGAGAGGGGCAGCCAATCGGCTTCTATCTTTTGTCGGCCCCTCCCCGCTATACTGAACATGCGGATCTTCCTCCACCCTCCGCCACCGCCGCCCCCTATGGGTCCCCGAGGTACGATGGGGAAAGGAATGTGCAGCGGGGGGCTCTGATGGAGGACAAAGTGTGGAGGGGCTCCGATGGAGGACACAGCCGCTGGGGACACTGATGGAAGCATCGGGCTCTGATGGGGACACTGATGTAAGGACCGGGCTCTGATGGGGATACTGATGTAATGTAAGGACCGGGCTCTGCTGGGGGCACCTATTGTAAGGAGGGACTCTGCTGGGGGCACCTATTGTAAGGAGGGACTGTGCTGGGGCACCTATTGTAAGGAGGGACTCTGCTGGGGGCACCTATTGTAAGGAGGGACACTGCTGGGGACACCTATTGTAAGGAGGGACTCTGCTGGGGCCACCTATTGTAAGGAGGAACTCTGCTGGGGGCACCTATTGTAAGGAGGGACTCTGCTGGGGGCACCTATTGTAAGGAGGGACTCCGCTGGGGGCACCTATTGTAAGGAGGGACTCCGCTGGGGGCACCTATTGTAAGGAGGGACTCCGCTGGGGGCACCTATTGTAAGGACGGACTCCGCTGGGAGCACCTGATGGCATCTGGTGGCAGGCGACATGGCAGGTGACACGCTCAGGGGTCCCACTGATTCGGCATTATGGTGAGTTGAATGATTTCATGTTATATTACAATGTAATAATAGAAATAATGCGCTTTAACCACTTAACGACCGCCCACTGTAAATATATGTTGGCAGAATGGCACCGACAGGCAGAATCACGTACATATACGTGATTGCCTTTGTATAGTTGGGGGGTCCGATCGGACCCCCCTTCTTTACAGTGGGTGGTCGTTTTACCTTCGGGAGCGATCCGGCATGAGGGGACGGCCATTCGATTCCGGCCCCCTCCTCTCGATCGCTCCCGGCGAATGAGAGAGCTTCCCCTGCCTGTGTACTGTTTACACAGGCAGGAGGAAGTGATGTCATCTCTACTGCGGCGCTCACATATACCGAGCGCCGTACAGGAGAAGATGCAGGTTAGTGCACAAAACAGCACACTGACACCAGGACACATAGGCACATAAATCGCCCCCCCAGGCCCCCCCAGATCACCCCCCAGATCACCCCCCAGCCCCCAGTCACAGTGTCACTGATTGCAGTGACCATTTATTTAGTGATCACTGCAATCAGTGACATTTGTGACTGTAAAAGTGTCACTACATTTAGTTTTAGGTCCAGTGTAGCCCCCTAACCCCCCTAATAAAGGTTTAACCCCCTGATCACCCCCCAGATAACCCTTTCAACCCCTAGCACCGCCGTCGCTAAGCGATCATTTTTCTGATCGATGTCTTAGCGTCGGTGATGCTGATCGGTAGCCAGTAATTTTTTTTAGGTTCGCCGCAGGTTTTTATAGCGTCGGGTACCCCCATATATTACCTAATAAAGGTTTAACCCCCTTGATCGCCCCCCAGGTAACCCTTTCACTCCCTATCACCACTGTCACTAAGCGATATTTTTTCTGATCGATGTCTTAGCGTCGGCGATGCTGATCGGTAGCCAGTAATTTTTTTTAGGTTCGCCGCAGGTTTTTATAGCGTCGGGTACCCCCATATATTACCTAATAAAGGTTTAACCCCCTTGATCACCCCCCAGGTAACCCTTTCACCCCCTAGCACCGCCGTCGCTAAGCGATCATTTTTCTGATCGATGTCTTAGCGTCGGTGATGCTGATCGGTAGCCAGTAATTTTTTTTAGGTTCGCCGCAGGTTTTTATAGCGTCGGGTACCCCCATATAGTACCTAATAAAGGTTTAACCCCCTTGATCGCCCCCCAGGTAACCCTTTCACCCCCTATCACCACTGTCACTAAGCGATAATTTTTCTGATCGCTGTCTTAGCGTCGGTGATGCAGATCAGTAGCCAGTAATTTTTTTTAGGTTCGCCGCAGGTTTTTATAGCGTCAGGTACCCCGATATATTACCTAATAAAGGTTTAACCCCCTTGATCGCCCCCCAGGTAACCCTTTCACCCCCTATCACCACTGTCGCTAAGCGATCATTTTTCTGATCGCTGTCTTAGCGTCGGTGATGCAGATCGGTAGCCAGTAATTTTTTTTAGGTTCGCCGCAGGTTTTTATAGCGTCAGGTACCCCCATATATTATCTAATAAAGGTTTAACCCCCTGATCGCACCCCAGGTAACCCTTTCACCCCCTATCACCACTGTCACTAAGCGATCGTTTTTATGATCGTTGTCTTAGTGTCGGTGATGCCGATAGGTAGCCAGTAATTTTTTTTTAGGTTCGCCGTCAGGTTTTTATATAGCGTCAGGTACCCCCATATATTATATATACATATAAAGGTTTTAACCCCCTATTTGCCCCTAGTTAACCCTTTCACCAGTAATCACCATATAAGTGTTACGGGTGACGCTGGTTAGTTAGTTTGCTTTTTATAGTGTCAGGGCACCCGCCGTATATAACCCAATAAAGGTTTAACCCCCTGATCGCCCGGCGGGTGATATCAATTAGGTTTTAGCGTCAGAGAGGGTCTGCGTCACACCCCAGGCAGCGTCAGGTTAGTGCCAGTAGCGCTAACACCCACGCGTTAAGCATACACCCCCCTTAGTGGTATAGTATCTGAACAGATCAATATCTGATCTGATCAGATCTATACTAGCGTCCCCAGCAGTTTAGGGTTCCCAAAAACGCAGTGTTAGCGGGATCAGCCCAGATACCTGCTAGCACCTGCGTTTTGCCCCTCCGTCCAGCCCAGGCCACCCAAGTGCAGTATCGATCGATCACTGTCACTTGCAAAACACAACACACATAACTGCAGCGTTCGCAGAGACAGGCCTGATCCCTGCGACTCCAGTGCTGTAGGAGGTGATTTCACCACCACAGTTAAAAAAAAAAAAGCATATATGCCGAAGCATTGGGGCAGCAGGGGCAGAGGAGCGATTTTGCTCCTAATGCCGCGTACATACGGTCGAAATTCCGACGGAGGCTTGCCCGTGGAAAAGTCTGACCATGTGTACGCGGCATAACTTTTGCGGGAAGATGCCCCCATGCTTCGGCATATATAAATGGTGCATGTATGCCCATCATTAGAAGTGGGTGGATGAAGGGTGGTATTCTAATGGTGGGCATACCCACCGATCAATCTTTTTTTTTCGTTCAGCCAACAGGCTGCATGAAAAAAAAGATTACAATACATGTCCAACAAGGACCAGCAACGTACTGGTATGTTGCTGGACTTTGAATGTTTATACCAGAATGATGCCTGTGGGTTTAGATATCATCTTGGTATCATTATTTTCAGCCAGCGGCCGGCTTTCATGTAAAAGCAATCCTAGTGGCTAATTAGCCTCTGGACTGCTTTTACAAGCAGTGGGAGGGAATGTCCCCCCCCCCCCCGGATATAAAAAGCGCCATTGGGAAATTGGGAAAGCATTTTATCACACCGATCTTGGTGTGGTCAGATGCTTTGAGGGCAGAGGAAAGATCTAGGGTCCAATAGACCCCAGTTTTTTCAAAAAAGAGTACCTGTCATTGCTATCATAGGGGATATTTACATTCCCTGAGATAACAATAAAAATGATAAAAAAAAAAAATATATGGAAGCAACAGTTTAAAAATAAAATAAAAAAGCAAAATTAATAATAATAAAAAAAAAAAGCACCCCTGTCCTGCCCTGCTCTTGCCCAATGGCGAACGCAAGCGTCGGTCTGGCGTCATATGTAAACAGAAATTGCACCATGCATGTGAGGTATCACCACGAAGGTCAGATCGAGGGCAGTAATTTTAGCAGTAGACCTCCTCTGTAAATCTAACGGCGTAACCTGTAAAGGCTTTTAAAAATGTATGTAGTTTGTCACCAATGCGCGTTTGTGCGAAATTTTAAAGCTTGTCGTGTTTGGTATCTATGTACTCGGCCCAAGATCATCTTTTTTATTTCATCAAACATTTGGGCAATATAGTGTGTTTTAGTGCATTAAAATTAAAAAAAGTGTATTTTTTCCCCAAAAAATGCGTTTGAAAAATCGCTGCGCAAATACTGTGTAGGAAAAAAAATTGCAACACCCACCATTTTAATCTGTAGGGCCTTTGCTTTAAAAATATATACAATGTTTGGGGGTTCAACATAATTTTTATGCAAAAAAAAAAAATGTTTTCATGTAAACAAAAAGTGTGAAAAAGGGCTTTGCCTTCAAGTGGTTAGAAGAGTGGATGTAAGCTTCCTAATGTTGTGTATAAAATGCCAGAACAGTTCAAAACCCTCCCAAATGACCCCATTTTGGAAAGTAGACACCCCAAGCTATATACTGAGAGGCATGTCGAGTCCATGGAATATTTTATATGTTGACACAAGTTGCGGAAAATAGACAATACATTTTTTTATTTTTTATTTTTTGCACAAAGTTGTCACTAAATGATTTATTGCTCAAACATGTCATGGGCATATGTGGAATTACACCCCAAAATACATTCTGTTGCTTCTCCTGAGTACGGGGATACCACATGTGTGAGACTTTTTGGGAGCCTAGCCGCGTACGGGACCCCAAAAATCCAATCACCGCCTTCAGGCTTTCTGAGGCCTCGTACACACGGCCGAGATTCTCGTCGAAAAAAACATGTCGTTTTTTTCGACGAGATTCTTGGACAAGAAAATTGTCCCGGCCGAGTGTACAAACGCTCGATTCAAAGAACCCGCGGTTCTTTGAATGGAGCGTACGCGGTGACGTCATCGACTACGACGAGCATGCGCTCGTCACATTCGATGCCGTCGCCGCCATCTTGGTATACCCTATCTATGCCTAGGAAGCTACCGCGCATGCGTTGAAGTCATTTCGAGCATGCGCGGGCTTCCCGGCGAAAAGGTAAGTGTACACACACACAATTTTCTCGTCGAGAAACAGGCTGACGAGAATCTCAACGAGAAAATAGAGAGCAGGATCTTGTCGCTTTTCTTGACGAGAAACCATACACACGAACGAATTTCTCGGCAAAAAATCTCTGCCAGCAAGTTTCTTGCTGGTTTTTGCCGAGAAACTCGTTCGTGTGTACGAGGCTTAAGAGTGTAAATTTTTGATTTCACTTCTCACTGCCTATCACAGTTTCGGAGGCCATGGAATGCCCAGATGGCACAAAACCTAACCAAATGACCCCATTTTGGAAAGTAGACACCCCAAGCTATTTGCTGAGAGGTATGGTGAGTATTTTGCAGATCTCGCTTTTTGTCACAAAGTTTTGAAAATTAAAAAAAAAAAAATTAAAAAAAAAAAATTTTTTTCTTCATTTTCAAAAACAAATGAGAGCTGTAAAATACTCACCATGCATCTCAGCAAATAGCTTGGGGTGTCTACTTTCCAAAATGGGGTCATTTGGGTTTTGTGCTATTTTGGCATTTTATGGCCTTCGAAACTGTGATAGGTAGTGAGGAGTGAAATCAAAAATTTGTGCCTAGAAATCCTGAAGGCGGTGCTTGGTTTTCGGGGTCCCGTACGCGGCTAGGCTCCCAAAAAGTCCCACACATGTGGTATCCCCGTACTCAGGAGCAGCAGCAAAATTTATTTTGGGGTGCAATTCCACATATAACCATGGCATGTGTGAGCAATATATCATTTACTGACAACTTTTTGTAATTTTTTTTTTTTGTCATTATTCAATCACTTGGGACAAAAAAAAAATATATATTCAATGGGCTCAACAGGCCTCTCAGCAATTTCCTTGGGGTGTCTACTTTCTAAAATGGGGTCATTTGGGGGGGTTTTGTGCTATTTTGGCATTTTATGGCCTTCGAAACTGTGATAGGCAGTGAGGAGTGAAATCAAAAATTTGCGCCCTTAGAAATCCTGAAGGCGGTGATTGGTTTTCGGGGGCCCGTACGCGGCTAGGCTCCCAAAAAGTCCCACACATGTGGTATCCCCGTACTCAGGAGCAGCAGCAAAATGTATTTTGGGGTGCAATTCCACATATAACCATGGCATGTGTGAGCAATATATCATTTAGTGACAACTTTTTGTAATTTTTTATTTTTTTTAGTCATTATTCAATCACTTGCGACAAAAAAAAAAATATTCAATGGGCTCAACATGCCTCTCAGCAATTTCCTTGGGGTGTCTACTTTCCAAAATTGGGTAATTTGGGGGGGTTTTGTACTGCCCTGCCATTTTAGCACCTCAAGAAATGAGATAGGCAGTCATAAATTAAAAGCTGTGTAAATTCCAGAAAATGTACCCTAGTTTGTAAACGTTATAACTTTTGCGCAAACCAATAAATATACGCTTATTGACATTTTTTTTACTAAAGACATGTGGCTGAATACATTTTGGCCTAAATGTATGACTAAAATTGAGTTTATTCGATTTTTCTTATAACAAAAAGTAGAAAATATCATTTTTTTTCAAAATTTTCGGTCTTTTTCCGTTTTATATCGCAAAAAATAAAAATCGCAGAGGCAATCAAATACCATTAAAAGAAAGCTCTATTTGTGGGAAGAAAAGGATGCAAATTTCGTTTGGGTACAACATTGCATGTCTGCACAATTTCCAGTTAAAGCAGCGCAGTGCAAAATTCTGAAAACAGCTCTGGTCCTTTAGCTACAAAATGGTCCGGGGCTTAAGTGGTTAATCACCCTGACACCATAACAACCATGCTACCGGGATGATTGAAGCGCCAACAACAGGTGTTTTGGAGTATCTTTATCTGCCGATTTTGTTAAACTTTCTGGAATACACATATTTCTATTGTGGTGTAGGATCTTCCTTCCTTCCTCTCGGACTCTAACCACACCCCTTCTGAACCACGCCCATTTAAGCCACGCCCACTCGCACGTGTAAACCACGCCCATTTCCGTGTGCCGCATTTTCGTATTAGGGTGTGACACGCCTACAAATGAATGCCCCGCCCCCTGATTATAGCAAGGTTCCACCTACATGCAAAAAAAGTGTCCCGGATTTTTTTTTCGCAATGTGGGCAACTATGTACACCCAGTGAAGTGAACAACCACAGATGACACACAGAAATGAAACAAATCTCCCTACATAGGTTCTACATGTATATCTGCTGTCTTCACATTTATATACTGTTTAGAAAGTTCAGATTGTGTTAGGAAATCTTCTCTTTCTGTTTAACACAGAGTGTGATGTCTGGGCATACAGACAAGATAGCTAAAATTGCTAATTGGAGGCAAGGCACACACCCCCTCTTCACATAGGCAGAGACTTTCAGAGGTGTTTTGTAACAGGGCCAGCTCCCTGCTAATCTATTTATAGCAACCTCCCCTAACAGAAATTTCGGGCTGCTTTTATCTGATGTGTAAGAGAATTTGTCAGGAGTTATCAGGCTGATAACAGAGGAACGGTTCAGGAGAGAGCTACAGGACTTAGCTCTTTGAAAAGAGATAACAAAATACTGCAGATATATGTGCCCAGCTCAAATTTCATGAATTAGGTTTACATCCACTTTAAGGTTTTTTCGTTTCTCCTCCATCCAGTGTGGAGACATAGTAAGAAAGGAAGTGTGTTACTGACCAGATAACCAGGTTAAAATGGAGAAAAAAAGCCTAAAAAATAAAATGAATGCAGCCAACATGTCTAAAGATCTAAGGATTGTGAATCTGCAATATATTATATTGATGTTTTTGGGTTTAATACAATTTTGGATATGTAGTTGATTATTTGGATGAAGTATTTTTTTCCAGCCCTAGAACCTTTAGGATGCAGCATGTGATCTTGGTCAGGGGTATCCAGCTTATTACTGAGTAGTGATGAGCCGAACACCCCCGGGTTCGGTTCGCACCAGAACCCGCGAACGGACCGAAAGTTCGAACGAACATTAGAACCCTATTAAATACAATGGATGCGAACGTTCGAATTCTAAAGTGCTAATTATAACAACTATTATGCATGTTATTGTCCTAAAAAGGGTTTGGGAACCCGGGTTCTGCACCAGGGGACATGTATCAATGCAAAAAGAAGTTTTAAAAACGGTCGTTTTTCGGGAGCAGTCATTTTAATGATGCATAAAGTGAAAAAAAAAAAGTCAAATATTCCTTTAAATATCGTACCTGGGGGGTGTCTAAAGTATGCCTGTGAAGTGCCACGTGTTTCCCGTGTTTAGAACTGTCCCTGCACAAAATGACACTTCTAAAGGAAAAAAAAGCCATTTAAAACTGCTTGCGGCTTTAATGTAATGTCTGGTCCCGGTAATATGGATGAAATTCTTTAAGAAAAATGGCATAGCTACCCCATGACCCCCCCCCCCCCCCCACCCCAGCCCATTACCAGCCCCTTTGGGTCTTGTATGGATATTAAGGGGAACCCCGCACATAAAATAAAAAAGGCCCTATATACTCTGAACAGCCCTATACAGGCGGTGCATACAAGACAGGGACTGTAGGTTTGTTCTTATGTAGAATCTGTTTGTAATTTTGAACAGGTACATTGTTGAAGTGTAGCTCCAGACCAAAAATCTATTTTTAAACTTTTTGGAAAACATAGGTAAGGGTTATCACCCCTGTAACATTTGTTTTGCTGTCTGTGCCCCTGTTCAGAACATTTCACCTCACTTTCCGTCCCAATGACAACTGTTTTTGAAATGTGGTGTTTTTCTTGAAACAAGGATTGCTGATAAAGCATCAGTACAGAGGAGACACCTTTCTCCCATATTTATTCTTACAGGAGAGAATTTTCCTTCCTAGTGGTAGATTTCCTCTCACTTCCTGTTGTCTTCTTGCGTTTGCAAGTAGGAGTCGTTTGTAAGTTGGATGTTTGAAAGTAGGGACCTGCCGTATATACTCTGCAGAAATAGGCCCCTTAGTTGTTGGTGTTGGCACAACACTGTAAGCACTCACAGTTACTCTTGGTTGGTGCTGGAACGCCCTGCTGTCAACTATTATATCAGGAATTTTAATTACATATAATTGTTGAACAGTGGTAGTAAAAATTGGGCCTTTGATGGTGGTGCTGGTGCCACAACACTGTAAGCCCTGACAGTTACTCTTGGTGGGTGCAGCAATGGGCCCTGCTGTGAATTATTAGATCAAGAATTGTAATTACATGCCCCTGTTGAACAGGGGCTGAAAAATTGGGCCTTAGGCACTGGTGGCACAACACTGCAACCCCTCACAGATACTGTACTTGGAGCACAGCAATGAGCCCTGTTGCAAAGTATTGCTTCAAAAATTGTAATGACACGCCCCTGTTAAACAGGGGCTGAAAAATTGGGCCTTAGGCACTGGTGGCACAACACTGCAACTCCTCACAGATACTGTACTTGGAGCACAGCAATGAGCCCTGTTGCAAAGTATTGCTTCAAAAATTGTAATGACACGCCCCTGTTAAACAGGGGCTGAAAAATTGGGCCTTAGGCACTGGTGGCACAACACTGCAACTCCTCACAGATACTGTACTTGGAGCACAGCAATGAGCCCTGTTGCAAATTATTGCTTCAAAAATTGTAATTACACGCCCCTGTTAAACAGGGGCTGAAAAATTGGGCGTTAGGCACTGGTGGCGGCACCCATAAACAAAAATGATCTTACAAGCTATCATCATCAATCGTATCATTGAGGACTCGGAGGAGGAGGATAGCCAGTCAACATAACAGCACAGGCACTCAGCATCAGCATCAGTCTTGAAGGGATGTGACATGTTAAAATCAATTAGTCTGTTATATCAGCATCAGGTGTGTGGTAGCTGGTGGTGATCCAAGACTGGTTCATCTTGATGAAAGTCAGTCGATCAACCGAGTCGGTGGACAGGCGCACCCTGTGATCCGTGACAAATCCTCCAGCAGCACTGAATGTGCGTTCCGAAAGAACGCTGGATGCAGGACAGGCCAGTAGCTCAATTGCATACTGTGCAAGCTCTGGCCAGTGATCCATCCTCAAGACCCAGTAAGCCAGAGGATTTTCGGTGGGGAAGGTGTCCAAGTCTGACCTTGCCCCTAGATATTCCTGCACCATGTTTATCAGACGCTGGCGATGGTTGCTGGAACCGATCATACTTTGGGGCTGCGGACTAAAGAATTGTCTGAACGCATCGGTCAGACGGCCACCTTCCCCACCGCTCCTTCTTTGACTGGCCGAAGCCTCAGCAACTCGTTGTCCAGGACCAGGAGTTTGCAACCTCCCAGTCTCTGGGAACGCGTTGCACAGACCTTTCTGCAAGGCCTCCCGGAGTTGTCTCATCCTCTGCTCCCTCTGCGACGGTAACATAAGGTCCGCAACCTTACCCTTGTACCGTGGATCAAGGAGAGTGGCCAGCCAGTAATGGTCCCTCTCCTTGATCCGAAGAATACGAGGATCCTTCCGCAGACTTTGCAGGATCAGGGAGGCCATGCAGCGTAGGTTTGCTGAGGCATTCGCTCCGGAGTCCTCTGGGTCACTAAGGACGACATGATCCGCAGCCACCTCCTCCCAGCCACGTACAAGTCCACTGGTTTCTTGGGACTGTAAATCATCCCTAAAAGACTGCTGCTGATGATGCTGAGTGCCAGCCTCCACCTCCATGCTGACACAATCCTCCTCCTCCTCCTCCTCCTCCTCCTCTTCCTGTGCGATGGGTGGGACAGAAGGAACACTGTCTGGGTAAAGGGGGCCTTGAGAGGCAAGGAAGTCCTCCTCTTCCTGCCTCTGTTCTGCCTCAAGTGCCCTGTCCATTATTCCACGCAGCGTGTGCTCCAACAGGTGGACAAGAGGTACAGTGTCACTGATGCATGCACTGTCACTGCTCACCATCCTCGTGGCCTCCTCAAATGGTGCCAGGACAGTGCATGCATCCCTGATCATGCCCCACTGGCGTGGAGAAAAAAACCAAGCTCCCCTGACCCTGTCCTGGTGCCGTAGTCGCACAGGTACTCATTGATGGCCCTCTGCTGCGTGTGCAGCCGCTGCAGCATGGCCAACGTTGAGTTCCACCTGGTGGGCATGTCACATATAAGGCGGTTCTTGGGCAGGTTCAACTCCTTTTGCAGCTCAGCCAGGCGAGCACTGGCATTATAAGATCTGCGGAAATGCACACAGACTTTCCTGGCCTGCCTCAGGACATCCTGTAAGCCCGGGTACCTGCCCAAGAACCGCTGCACCACCAGGTTAAGGACGTGAGCCACACAGGGCACATGGGTCAGTTGTCCCTGTCGGAGGGCGGAGAGGAGGTTGGTGCCATTGTCGCAAACCACCATTCCTGGCTTAAGCTGGCGTGGCGTCAACCACCTCTCGGCCTGGCCCTGCAGAGCAGACAGGACCTCTGCCCCAGTGTGGCTTCTGTCCCCCAAACACACCAGCGCAAGCACGGCATGGCATCTTTTTGCCTGCGTACTTGCGTAGCCCCGTGAACGGCTACGGAGCACCGCTGGTTCATAGGACAAACCACAGGAAGAGGCCATGGAGGAAGAAGAAGAGGAGGGGGTGGAGGAGAGAGGTGTGTCACAACCAGTAGTAGCATTTTGGAGGCGTGGCGGTGGGACAACCTCCAACACTACTGCACCTTGTCCTGAATCCTTCCCAGCTGCCAAAAGAGTGACCCAATGGGCCGTGAAAGAAAGGTAACGTCCCTGTCCATGCCTGCTGGACCATGAGTCAGCGGTAATATGCACCTTACCGCTGACCGCCCTGTCCAGCGAGGCCAAGACATTGCCTTCCACATGCCGGTAGAGAGCCGGAATAGCCTTCCGTGAGAAAAAGTGGCGTTTGGGAACCTGCCACTGAGGAACCGCACATTGCACAAACTCACGGAAGGGGGCCGAGTCTACCAACTGAAAAGGCAGCAGTTGAAGCGCTAGCAATTTAGCCAAGCTAGCATTCAACCGCTGGGCATGTGGATGGCTGGGAGTGAACTTCTTTCGACGGTCCAGCAGCTGGGGCAGGGAAATTTGCCTGCTAGAATCGGACGTCGGTGTACTGCTAGCAGAGTGGGCGCAAGTACTTGGCTGTGACACACCTAATTCTACACCTTCATTCCTCTCAGTGCATGTTTCAGAGAGGACTGAAGTTATAGTGGGGTTGGAGATCCCAGCTGATGCGGTGCAAGGAGAGGTCCGCTTTGTTCTTTGGTGTGGGTCTTTGAGGTAGGCTTGCCAACGAGCTGCATGGCAGGTCAACATATGTCTGGTCAGGCATGTGGTACCCAAGCGGCTGATGTTTTGGCCACGCGATATACGCTTGAGACATATGTTGCAAACAGCAGCTGTGCGATCTGATGCACTAGCCTCAAAAAAGGCCCACACCAAAGAACTTTTTGAATGACGGGCAGAGGCAGCGCCCTGCACAGGCGGAGCTCTGCGGTGTGATTCCGTCGGTGTACTGCCCTTACGCTGGCCACCAAAGGGCATCCTGCCTCGTTGGAGATGTGCCTCCTCCTCATCCTCCTCCTCCTCCTCTCTCCTATTAGGCACCCACGTGGAGTCAGTGACCTCATCATCCCCTCCCTCCTCATCACTGGAGCCAATCTGGCAGTATGCTGCAGCTGCTGGAACATGACTGCCAGATTGGTGTCCTTCTTGAGCATCCCCTCTGTCTGCTCTCACGCTACTGCCTTCCTCTAGCTGGGTTTCATCATCAGACCCTTCGAAACGCTGGGCATCCTCCTGGAGCATGTACCCAACACTGTGCTGAAACAGTTCGGGGGACTCCTCAGGAGGAGGACATGGTGGGTCTAGGGAAGGAGTGACTGATGATTTGTCTGACATTGATACCAGGGAAGACGACGCTTTGGCAGCTGCTTTTCCAGTACCCTGAGCCTGGGTGAGAGAGGACGAGGAGGAGGAGGAGGGCTTGGTCATCCACTCTACCAAGTCTTCGGCATGATGTGGCTCAACATGTCCAGCTGCCGAAAAGAAGGACAAGCGTGTCCCATGGCCATGTGCTGATGACAATGCACCGCGTCCACGACCAGCACTGTTGCCCCCAGACACAGAGCCTGCTTGCCCTCTTTTATTGCCTCCTGACTGTCTGCCTCTCCTTGTTTGCCTTCCAGACATTCTAATAGATGGCCTGCAGGGAGATGGGAAAAAAGCAATAAGGGCTACCTTCAGGTGTCCTTCTCTGTCCCTTGAAACAAGGACTTTCACAGTGAAAGAAACTGACACTCTCCCTACCTACAGTTTTCTGTCCCTAGAAAAAATATTTTTTTTAAGCACAATATAGCACAAGGACAATTCACTCACTGTCCTTCCAGGTCCCTGGAAACAAGGACTTGCAGAGTGAAATAAACTGACACTCTCCCTACCTACAGTTTTCTGTCCCTAGAATAAATGTTTTTTTTTAAGCACAATATAGCACAAGGACAATTCACTCACTGTCCTTACAGGTCCCTGGAAACAAGGACTTGCAGAGTGAAAGAAAAAAAACACTCTCCCTACCTACAGTTTTCTGTCCCTAGAAAAAATGTTTTTTTTAATCACAATATAGCACAAGGACAATTCACTCACTGTCCTTCCAGGTCCCTGGAAACAAGGACTTGCAGAGTGAAATAAACTGACACTCTCCCTACCTACAGTTTTCTGTCCCTAGAATAAATGTTTTTTTTAAGCACAATATAGCACAAGGACAATTCACTCACTGTCCTTACAGGTCCCTGGAAACAAGGACTTGCAGAGTGAAAGAAAAAAAACACTCTCCCTACCTACAGTTTTCTGTCCCTAGAAAAAATGTTTTTTTTTAAGCACAATATAGCACAAGGACAATTCACTCACTGTCCTTCCAGGTCCCTGGAAACAAGGACTTGCAGAGTGAAAGAAAAAAAACACTCTCCCTACCTACAGTTTTCTGTCCCTAGAAAAAATGTTTTTTTTAAGCACAATATAGCACAAGGACAATTCACTCACTGTCCTTCCAGGTCCCTGGAAACAAGGACTTGCAGAGTGAAAGAAAAAAAACACTCTCCCTACCTACAGTTTTCTGTCCCTAGAAAAAATGTTTTTTTTAATCACAATATAGCACAAGGACAATTCACTCACTGTCCTTACAGGTCCCTGGAAACAAGGACTTGCAGAGTGAAAGAAAAAAAACACTCTCCCTACCTACAGTTTTCTGTCCCTAGAAAAAATGTTTTTTTTAATCACAATATAGCACAAGGACAATTCACTCACTGTCCTTACAGGTCCCTGGAAACAAGGACTTGCAGAGTGAAAGAAAAAAAACACTCTCCCTACCTACAGTTTTCTGTCCCTAGAAAAAATGTTTTTTTTAATCACAATATAGCACAAGGACAATTCACTCACTGTCCTTACAGGTCCCTGGAAACAAGGACTTGCAGAGTGAAATAAACTGACACTCTCCCTACCTACAGTTTTCTGTCCCTAGAATAAATGTTTTTTTAAGCACAATATAGCACAAGGACAATTCACTCACTGTCCTTACAGGTCCCTGGAAACAAGGACTTGCAGAGTGAAAGAAAAAAAACACTCTCCCTACCTACAGTTTTCTGTCCCTAGAAAAAATGTTTTTTTTAATCACAATATAGCACAAGGACAATTCACTCACTGTCCTTACAGGTCCCTGGAAACAAGGACTTGCAGAGTGAAAGAAACTGACACTCTCCCTACCTACAGTTTTCTGTCCCTAGAATAAATGTTTTTTTAAGCACAATATAGCACAAGGACAATTCACTCACTGTCCTTCCAGGTCCCTGGAAACAAGGACTTGCAGAGTGAAAGAAACTGACACTGTCCCTACCTACAGTTTTCTGTCCCTAGAATAAATGTTTTTTTTAAGCACACTATAGCACAAGCACAAAACACACTGACACTCTCCCTACCTATCCTTCTCTTTCCCTAAACTAAAGGAATCCAGGTTAAGCAAGAAAGAAATAACAGTCACTGTCCCTGCCTATGCTGCTCTATCCCTGCTCCGGAACACACTACACTAGGCCGCCGTGCTGGCGGCCTTTTATAGTGTGGGGCGTGTACTAAACACCCTCAGCAATAATTGGCCACAGGCATCCTGCCTGTGGCCAATCATTGCTCTCCTCGCTGCCGGCGCTGTGATTGGCCAAGCATGCGGGGTCACAGTGCATGCTTGGCCAATCACAGCGCCTGGATGACACTGCGATGGCGTAGTGCATTGTGGGCCGTTCGCGTCACTCGAATTTGGCGCGAACGGCCCAAATCGTTCGATCTTCGTCGAACGATCGAACAGCCGATGTTCGAGTCGAACGTATGTTCGACTCGAACACGAAGCTCATCCCTATTACTGAGCCATAGAAGCAATAAAAAGATATACAGTGGGTACGGAAAGTATTCAGACCCCCTTAAATTTTTCACTCTTTGTTATATTGCAACCAATTTCCTCATTAATGTACACACAGCACCCCATATTGACAGAAAAACACAGAATTGTTGACATTTTTGCAGATTTATTAAAAAGGAAAAATGGAAATATCACATGGTCCCAAGTATTCAGACCTTTTGCTGTGACACTCATATATTTAACTCGGGTGCTGTCCATTTCTTCTGATCATCCTTGAGATGGTTCTACACCTTCATTTGAGTCCAGCTGTGTTTGATTATACTGATTGGACTTGATTAGGAAAGCCACACACCTGTCTATATAAGACCTTACAGCTCACAGTGCATGTCAGAGCAAATGAGAATCATGAGGTCAAAGGAACTGCCTGAAGAGCTCAGAGACAGAATTGTGGCAAGGCACAGATCTGGCCAAGGTTACAAAAAAAATTCTGCTGCACTTAAGGTTCCTAAGAGACGTTTGGGACGACCAGAACCCTTCCTAGAGCTGGCCGTCTGGCCAAACCGAGCTTTCGGGGGGAGAAGAGCCTTGGTGAGAGAGGTAAAGAAGAACCCAAAGATCACTGTGGCTGAGCTCCAGAGATGCAGTCGGGAGATGGGAGAAAGTTGTAGAAAGTCAACCATCACTGCAGCCCTCCACCAGTCGGGGCTTTATGGCAGAGTGGCCCGACGGAAGCCTCTCCTCAGTGCAAGACACATGAAAGCCTGCATGGAGTTTGCTAAAAAAACACCTGAAGGACTCCAAGATGGTGAGAAATAAGATTCTCTGGTCTGATGAGACCAAGATAGAACTTTTTGGCCTTAATTCTAAGCGGTATGTGTGGAGAAAACCAGGCACTGCTCATCACCTGTCCAATACAGTCCCAACAGTGAAGCATGGTGGTGGCAGCATCATGCTGTGGGGGTGTTTTTCAGCTGCAGGGACAAGACTGGTTGCAATCGAGGGAAGGATGAATGCGGCCAAGTACAGGAATATCCTGGACGAAAACCTTCTCCAGAGTGCTCGGGACCTCAGACTGGGCTGAAGGTTTACCTTCCAACAAGACAATGACCCTAAGCAGACAGCTAAAATAACGAAGGAGTGGCTTCACAACAACTCCGTGATTGTTCTTGAATGGCCCAGCCAGAGCCCTGACTTAAAGCCAATTGAGCATCTCTGGAGAGACCTAAAAATGACTGTCCACCAACGTTTACCATCCAACCAGACAGAACTGGAGAGGATCTGCAAGGAGGAATGGCAGAGGATCCCCAAATCCAGGTGTGAAAAACTTGTTGCATCTTTCCCAAAAAGACTCATGGCTGTATTAGATCAAAAGGGTGCTTCTACTAAATACTGAGCAAAGGGTCTGAATACTTAGGATCATGTGATATTTCAGTTTTTCTTTTTTAATTGTAGCACACGGACCCTTTTTCCTGCTTACCTTTACTTGCAGGGTAAGGCACACCGTGCCACATGCCCGTATCCTCCTGGTATAAGAGGTTGAGCGGTGTTCATACTATTGTTGGGTCCTGCAGCAAGTTACCTCCCTCCATTGGTTCTCGTCCCTAGAGTATAGGGAAAAGTCTATTCTTTCTCCCAAAAGAAGGCCAATGTCCAGATGGTGTTTAAACTCCAACAGATGAGTTTATTTTTCTTGCTTGAAACAGATTGGGAAAAGGGTTGAAGACAGAGGAGATAGAGTTGGGTAGGGAGTTAGGTTCAGGCACGCGGTACCCAGTCACCCTATTCTCCACTCAAGCCTGAGTGGGTATTGCTCACCCGGATAGATCCCTCTCACAGTTCTAGCAGCCGGAGTGAAGCACGAACATGACACTTCAGTTTTAGTCCCCTTCAAAGACAAGTTCAGGAGATCCTCTGCCACAGAATCCTTTAGTTCCTGAATCTAGAACTCTTTAACGCCTGCAACCTTAGTGACCATAGGTGCCAATGGGGCACATCACAGGCGCTACTGTGCAACTCACGGAATCCTTCCCTCTGATAGGCAACCAGGCCTCTCCTGAGACAGTGACTTCCTTCACCGATCCTCCGGAAAGGTCCTACCCTGGTTTCCTCTCTCTCAGAGCGGGCCACCCTCTCTCTGGTTCCCTGGGACTCCAGTGGTTGAGCTGTAGACCCAGTTGAAGGTACTGGGCCTACCTGGAACACTATAGCCTTGGGCTGAAGGTGCCCGAGACTTCTCGACCACTTCACGCACCCCTGGCCAGCAGGCCAACGGGCGCGACTCTCACCACCAAGGGTTCCCCCTTGGAATCCCCCAGCCAATCTCCCTAGATCATGGCGTCTGCCCCTTATGTACCCTCTCCCAGCATGCACAGCAGGTAAACCACACCCACCATATGGCTGCTGAGAGAGGACACCCAATCACGCTATAATGCCACCTGTGGTTCAACCCGAGACCTGAGCGACAGCGCCACCCGCAGGTCAAGGGGAACTATACACCCAGGCAACACCACAGCAGAGCAGAGTCCAATCTATAGAATCAGAATAACCTGAGCCAAACTATTGCTCAGGCTGCCCTTAAATTTAAGGCATAGCGACCCCAATTTTGGGGGTCCGCTACAATAAATTTGCAAAAATGTCAACAATTCTGTGTTTTTCTGTCAATATGGGGTGCTGTGTGTACATTAATGAGGAAAAAAAATGAACTTAAATGATTTTAGCAAATGGCTACAATATAACAAAGAGTGAGAAATGTAAGGGGGTCTGAATACTTTCCGTACCCACTGTGTATGTGTGATGTTTTGTGTGGCCATGGAAATAAAGCTTGGTGAATTGAGTGGCTGGATCTGGTGGAACGTTATTATAGGGAAAGAATGGGCATGGTATAAATATATAAAGTTCTCATATAGGTGTTTCCATTCGTGAATTAGTTGTATACAGCATTATGTTGAGTATCTTTTGAAAAAATGTGCTGATCTTAATTATAGGGAAATAAAGCATTAAATACAAAAGCAAACATTTATTATATTGCAGCTTACCATTTCTTAGATGTGATGGTTGCATTCGTTTTTTTTTTTTTTTTTTTTTTGGGCTTTCCTTTATCTATTTTTACCTGGTGATCCGGCCAGTGAGTCTGTTGTTTTTCAAAAGAACAAGCTCTCTTCCATGTATCAGTTTACATACATACATGATACAAACAATTTCACACTAGCAAGGGTGCTTACAGTGATCAGCTTTTATTTGCTCATGAAAACCCTTTTTCCAAAAAGGATAAAAAAACAAAAACAGTTTTCTGTAGCTGATTATAAAGTGAAAGCTGGAGTTTGGCTTCAATTTGTTAGTGTTTCTAAATCTGATAGTGCATCTAACATTCCCCTCCCCCCAGACTGACAATTCTGCTGTGTTCTCCTTCATACAGAGTGGGGGGTACACTTATACAGGAGGTGTGTTACTTGCTTGATCCCCAGGTGAAAATTGAAGGGGAAAAAGCCTACAAAACTTAGGGCAGCACAGTGGCTAAGGACTGATGTGAATGTACACTCATCAACCACTTTATTAAATGCACCTTGCTAGTAGCGGGTTGGACCCCCTTTTGCCTTCAGAACTCCCTTAATTCTTCATGGCATAGATTCAACAAAGGTGTTGGAAACATTCCTCAGAGATTTTGGTCCATATTGACATGACAGCATCACGCAGTTGCTGCAGATTTGTCGGATGTACATGCATTATGTGAATCTCCCATTCCCCCACATCCCAAAGGTGCACTATTGGATTGCGATCTGGTGACTGTGGAGGCCATTGGAGTACAGTGATCTCATTGTCATGTTCAAGGAACCAGTGGTGAGAGGATTTGAGCTTTGTGATATGGTGCATTATCCTGCTGGAAGGAGCCATCAGAAGATGGGTACACTGTAGTCATAAAGGGATGGACATGATCAGCAACAATACTCAGGAAGGCCGTGGCGTGTAAATAATGCTTAATTGGTACTAAGGGGCCCAAACTGTGCCAAGAAAATATCCCCCACGCCATTACACCACCACCAGCCTGAACCATTGATACAAGGCAGGATGGATCCATGCTTTCATGTTGTTTGCGCCTAATTCTGACCCTTCCATCTGAATGTCGCAGCTGAACTCAAGACTCAGACCAGGCAATGTTTTTCCAATCTTCTATTGTCTAATTTTGGTGAGTCTGTGCTAATTGTAGCCTCAGTTTCCTGTTCTTAGCTGACAGGGGTGGCACCCGGTGTGGTCTTCTGCTGCTGTAGCCCATCTGCTTCAAGGTTCGATGTGTTGTATGTTCAGAGATGTTATTCTGCATACCTTGGTTGTAAGCAGTGATTATTTGAGTGAAGCCCTGTACACACGATCGGATTTCCTATGGTTTTTTATCCAATGGATTTGTCCATCGGAAATCCAATGAAGCTGACTTTCATCAGTCTTGCCTACACACCATCAGTCAAAAAACCGACCGCTCCAAACGCGGTGACGTAAAGCACTCCGATGAGCCGAGAAAAATGAAGTTCAATGCTTCTGAGCATGCGTCGACTTGATTCTGAGCATGCGTGGGTTTTTTATCCAATGGAGTTCCCCACAGACGATCGGAATATGCTATCGGTTTTTTATCCATCGGATAAATTTAAAACATGTTCTATTTTTAAACACCGATGGAAAAAAGACAGATGGGGCCCATACATGATCGGTTTGTCCGATGAAAAAAGTCCATCGGGCTGTTTTCATCAGTAAAACCGATCGTGTGTACAGGGCTTAACTGTTGCCTTTCTATTATCTCAAACCAGTCTGTCCATTCTCCTCTGACTGCTGACATCAACAAGGCATTTTTGTCCACAAAACTGCCGCTCACTGGATATTTTCTCTTTTTTGGACCATTCTCTGTAAATCTAGAGATGGTTGTGACTGAAAATCCAAGTAGATGAGCAGTTTTTGAAATACTAAGACCAGCCCGTCTGGCACCAACATCCATGTCACGTTCAAAGTCACTTAAAGTGGAACTTCAGTCATTTTTTCATCTTTCCATCTATTAAATCTTCTGTCCTTGTTGTTTTAACTTTGGTTAGTAAAACATTTTTCTTCTGCCAGTAAATACCTTATACAGCCCACTTCTTGTTTCTTGTCTGATCATTAGCCTAGGCTTATGACATCATGCACAGCTCTCTCTCTCACTCTCGTAAAAGAGTTTGCCAGGAAGGGAGGGGGAATGAGTCATGAAAGTGCCAATGAGAGTTGCAGAGCTGGTGGCGTGTCTGTGTAAATCCAGGAAGTAAACAGGCAGTAGCTTCAGCTGCCCACAGTTAAAGAGGAACTGCAGTCTACTCAAATAATTTGTAATAAAAACATCTTTGCCATTCTGAAGCTTCCCTACAACCACTCTTCAACTCTTTTAATATATATATATATATATATATATATATATATATATATATATATATATATATATATATAAACCGGGCTCAAAATTTCAAGTCCTGAGCCACTAGTCAGGCCTTAAGAGTTACTCACCACCAGTTGCCCCACCCAACCCCTCCCCTGCCCCTCCCCTAAGTCCGCCCCTAAACACGCCCTTGTAAATTATCTCATGAAATTACACTGATAAATGTTTTAAGCAGAATTAAGGTCCAAAAATAAATATTAACAACAACTTTAACAATATTAACATAAAGCATATCAGTGCAGCCTCACTATGCCCATCACATGCAGCTTTACGGTTCCCCATGAATGCAGCCTCCCTGTGCCCGTCAATGCAGCCTCCCTGTGCCCGTCAATGCAGCCTCCCTGTGCCGTCAATGCAGCCTCCCTGTGCCCGTCAATGCAGCCTCCCTGTGCCGTCAATGCAGCCTCCCTGTGCCCGTCAATGCAGCCTCCCTGTGCCCATCAATGCACTCTCACTGTGCCCGGCAATGCACTCTCACTGTGCCCGGCAATGCACTCTCACTGTGCCCGTCAATGCACCCTCACTGTGCCCGTCAATGCACCCTCAATGTGCCCGTCAATGCACCCTCACTGTGCCCATCAAATGCAGCTTTACGGTGCCCATGAATGCAGCCTAACTATGCCCATCAATGCACTCTCACTGTGCCCATCATTTCAGCCTCACTGTGCCCATGAACGCTGCCTCACTGCCCATGAACGAGGCCTCACTGTGCCCCTGATGGCAGCCTCACTGTGCCCTGGATGGCAGCCTCACTGTGCCCCGGATGGCAGCCTCACTGTGCCCCTGAGCGCAGATTCACTGTGCCCCTGAGCGCAGACTCACTGTGCCCCTGAGCGCAGACTCACTGTGCCCCTGAGCGCAGACTAACTGTGCCCCTGAGCGCAGCCGTGCTCGTCAATGCAGCCTCAAACCCATCAATGCCCCATCAATGCAGACTCACTGTGTCCCATCAAATGCTCACCTGGATAATGGATCACACACACACACACACAGCGCTCCCCCCCCCCCCCTACCTCTCTCTCTCCTCCTCCTCCTCTTGTATCACACAAAGCCGGCATCTCCTGCTGTGTCACACAGAGCTGGGTCTGTGTTTGGCGGCGCGGTGTTACAAGGTCCTGCCCCCCTAGACCAGCTTGTTTCATAGGAGGAACACTGATTCAATCTCCTATCACACGAGCTGGTCTAGGGGGGCGGGACCTTGTAACACCGCGCGGCCAAACACAGACCCAGCTCCATGACACACAGCGGGAGATGCTCGCTGTGTGTGTTACAAGAGGAGGAGGACAGAGAGAGGGAGGGGAGCGCTGCAGCCTCTGCTCAAAGCGGCGGCGCCAGGGCAGTCCGCTCCTGCCACTCTGTGTCCTCCGGGTGACAGTTTCCTGGCTGATCGCTTCAGCCAGTTAACGGTCAGCCTGGACCACCTCCGCTCCTCACTCGCCCTGCACTAAATTCCACTCTCAAAATGCGAGCAGGCGAGTGGAATTTTTGAGGGCTGATATAATATATATATATATATATATATATATATATATATATATATATAATATTTTTATATATATATATATATATATATATATATATATATATTATATATTCTGTACTTGCCAAATATGCTGCAGAAATCTCCCTCCACTAAGTCTGGCTGCAGCCATTTCAACTTTAGGCAGCTGAAGCTGCTGCCTGTCCACTTCCTGGATTTACACAAACACACAGAGGCACACCTCCAGCTCTGCAGCTCTCATTGGTACCTATGACTCATCCCCCCTCCCTTCCTGGCAAACTCTCACGGGAGTGAGAAAGAGAGCTGTGCATGATGTCATAAGCCTAGGCTAATGACCAGACAAGAAACAGGAAGTGGGCTGTATAAGGTATTTATATAGATGGAACGTTTAAAAAATTACTGAAGTTCCACTTTAAAATGGTTGCAGCCAAACTTACTGGAGGGAGATTTCTGCAGCATATTTGGCAAGTACAGAATCACAGTATATATAAAATAATATGCAAAGTGGTTGGAGGGAAGCTTCAGAATGGTAAAGATGTTTTTATTAAAAATTATGTGAGCAGACTGCAGTTCCTCTTTAAATCCCTTTTCTTCCTCATTCTGATGCTCAGTTTGAACTTCAGCAAGTCGTCTTCACCATGTCTAGATGTCTAAATGTATTGAGTTGCTGCCATGTGATTGGCTGATTAGCAATTTGTGCTACCAAGAAATTGAACAGGTGTACCTAATAAAGTGACCGGTGAGTGTATATTACACATGTCGAGTGCTGCATAAATTAATGGCTCTATTTAAGTACCTGAAATAAATAAAATTAGTGCAGGCACCACATCTAATGATCGGCAAGCTACAATATATTACATTGTGGGTTCAAAGGAGAAGTATGGGCAAAGCTTTTTTGGCCATACTTCTATGGATCACAGAAGTGTAGTTCGTTTTGCACTCCTGTGACCTGTTTTCAGCCCATAGTTGGCTAAAGCCCTCTGTCAGCTGACGTCACTTAGCCGGTCCAGGCTCGGGAACGATCCTGACCATATGGTCGGTATCCACACAGAAACCTGGATCGGCACCCGGCTCAGCCTCTCAGCGATCCGCCAAAAGCCTGGGACAGCTCCTCCCATCCCCTCTATGGGCCAGCACTCCAGGAGCACTGGAGGGGAGAGAAGAGAGCAGAGAGCTGCTGACTGACAGTCATGGCTCTCTGCTTAGAGTGGAGGGAGAGAACTAATCAATTAGCTGTCTTTGATCGCTCAGTTCTCCTCACCTAGGTGAGTATAAATGTTTATTGCTTTTAAATCCTGAACTTCTCTTTTAATACTGATTTATTGTTGTATGTTTTTACTATATTTTTGGAGTGGCTAAATCAAGTATCAGTGCACAGCACACTTTTGTTAAGTTCTTCTAGTTCTTATTAGAAATGGTGCACCGCATTGTTTTTAACATAGTGGGTAAAAGAATATTAAAAAAAGATATTTGGACATTATACATGCAGGCTCTTCTTTCTACTTAGGATTGTTATGCAGTGATTGTGTCTTACTCTAAAGCCCTGTACACACGATCGGTTTTACCGATGAAAACAGTCCGATGGACTTTTTTCATCGGACAAACCAATCGTGTATGGGACCCATCGGTCTTTTTTCCATCGGTTTTAAAAAATAGAACATGTTTTAAATTTTTCCGATGGATAAAAAACCGATAGCAAATTCCGATCGTCTATGGGCAAGTCCTTCGGATAAAAAACCCACGCATGCTCAGAATCAAGTTGAGGCATGCTCAGAAGCATTAAACTTCATTTTTCTCGGCTCATCAGAGTGTTTTACGTCACCGCGTTTGGAACGGTCGGTTTTTTGACTGATGGTGTGTAGGCAAGACTGATGGAAGTCAGCTTCATCGGATTTCCGATGGAAAAAACCATCGGATTAGAATCCATAGGATATCCGATCGTGTGTACGAGGCTTTAGGCTGCATTCACACCTGAGCGTTTTGTAGCCCTAAACCTGAAGCTACAAAACGCTAGAGGGGGAAAAAATCCATTATTCTCTATGGAGATGGTTCACATCTCCACTCAAAAACACCTGAAGCCGAACGCGCGAATCGGGCAGATTTGGGCGTTTTAGGAGTCATAGAATGTAATGGAAACGCCCGATTCAAGCGTCTAGCGCGACAACGAGCGTTTCGACGGGCGCAGATTCGCGCAACAAAACAACTGTAAAAACGACGGTAAAAACGCTTGAAGCGCTACGCTCAGGTGTGAATGCGGTCTGAGTTGCCACTTTGCCTGTGGCCATCATTCTGGTGAAGTCTGCAGAGCTCCCAACTATCCCTGATTTCAAGGGACTGTCCCTGATTTGGAGAAATGTCCCTCTGTCCCTCATTGCTCCTCATTTGTCCTTCATTTTTATCTGATCTTTATAGATGTATTGAAAATGCACCTTTTATCTATCAAAAAGTGTTTCCCAGTGCTAAACCTTTCATCTGATTTCTAAATTGCTGCATTTGTAAATTCCAAAAATGCCAATATAAAGGAATAGTAGTGGTAAAAAAAGCACTTGTGGGTTTAACTAATCTTGTTTTGTTTTTGTACAATTCTCCTTTAAGGGGGCGTGACAAGGGGTGTGTCCATTGCCTGCATACTTTTGCTGATAGGTGTCCCTCATTCCCATCTCAAAAAGTTGGAAGGTATGAAGTCTGTACTGCATCTGCAGCTCCAGTCTGTAGCACCCAGACTGGGGGTTGTCTCTTGCAACATTTAAAGCATTTAACTAAAAAAAAAAAAAGGATCCTGCTCAACAACTTGCCGACTGCCGCACACACATATACGTCGTCGGCAGAATGGCACAGGCAGGCAAATGGGCGTACCTATAAGTCCCTTTGAATTTGCAGCCTATCGGGCGCAAGCTAGGGTGCCCACGTGTCCCGGATTGCCCGGGATCGTCCCTGACTAGAGATTTTTGTCCCGTGTCCCGGGCAGCTCATTCCGGGACAATACAGACGTCCCGGAATGAAAAAAAAACACTGACCACTGACTGACCAGACCACACCAGTCCGCTCCGCCTGTCCGCCGCCACCACCTTATAATTTTATCACACAGCACACTGATAATTACATACACATAGGCTCAGCTGCCACTGCCAGTCTGGTTGCTAGGCTAGGGGCCGCTCCGCGTCTAGCAACCAGTGACGTCAGCTGAGCTGAGGCCTGTCACTCAGTCAGTGTGGGCAGTGAGTGAACCCACCCGGCGCACACTACGCTGAGTTTGAGAGCAGCGCGCGCGCCTCCCTCCCTCCGCAGCCACCACCAGCCAGAGCCAGCACAGAGTGAGTGACCGTGACGCCAGTGACCAGTGCACTCAGACAGAGCCACTCACCTGTGCACAGCCAGCCAGCCTGAGCCTCGTCGTCCGACTGCACCCGCCCGGCGCCCGCACACTACGGCTGAGTCTGAGAGCAGCGTGCGCGCCTCCGCACTGTCCGCAGCCACCCGACCAGCCAGTCCGACTCCAGAGACTCCAGAGCTAGCACAGAGAGTGACTGATGCGGCTGACCTGACGCCAGTGACCAGACAGAGCCACTCTCCTGCGCAGCCAGCCAACCTGAGCCTCGTCCGAGTCCTCCTCCAGCCAGGCTCCTGCTCCTCCCGCCCATGTCGAGGTCCACAAGTTTGCCGCCAGCAGCCAGTCTGACTTCCAGGACAGGTTAGTGTACTCACTGTACTGTCTGTGTTACACTTACACTTTGTCCCCCTCCATTCTGCTGCTGCTGTCCCCCCCTCCGTTCTGCTGCTGCTGTCCCCCCCTCCATTCTGCTGCTGTCCCCCCCTCCATTCTGCTGCTGTCCCCCTCTATTCTGCTGCTGTCCCCCTCCGGATTTCCTCCGTGTCCCCCTCTAATCTGCTGTCCCCTCACCCTCCGTTCTTCCTCTGTCCCCCTCCGTTCTGCTGTCCCCCTTCGTTCTTCCTCTGTGTCCCCCTCCAGTCTGCTGTCCCCCTCTGTTCTGCTGTCCCCCTTCGTTCTTCCTCCGTGTCCCCCTCCGTTCTGCTGTCCCCCCCCCCGTTCTTCCTCCGTGTCCCCCTCCGTTCTGCTGTCCCTCTCCGTTCTTCCTCCCTGTCCCCCCTGTCCATCCCACGGCCCCCCTGTCCATCCCATGGTCCCTCTGTCTATCCCACAGTAGTACTAAGGGGGCACTCTGGAGGGGGATGTAAGGGGGCACTCTGGAGGGGGATGTAAGGGGGCACTCTGGAGGGGGATGTAAGGTGCACTCCAGAGGATGTAAGGAGGCACTAAGGGGGCACCCTGGAGGATGTAAGGGGGCTCTGACTAAGTTAGTACCGCCAGAGTGCCCCCTTACATCCCCCTTACAACCTCTAGGGTGCCCCCTTAGTGCCTCCAGAGTGCCTCTTTACTTCCTCCAGAGTGCCCCCTTACATCCTTCGGAGTACCCCACCACCAAAGTGGTATAGCAGTGGCTGACAGACTATCAGGAGGTGGTATTGCAATCCTCTTCCTCCTCTCTCCACTAACTACCCACCGCCATACACTCCACACTCCTCTCCTGTACATATTACCCCCCCCATACACTCCACACTCCTCTCCTGTGCATATTACCCCCCCGCCATACACTCCACACTCCTCTCCTGTACATATTACCCCCCGCCAAACACTCCGCACTCCTCTCCTGTACATATTACCCCCCACCATACACTCCACACTCCTCTCCTGTACATACCACTCACCACCATACACTCTGCATTCCCTATTTAACATTATCACATTCTGCACTATACAAGTCATCTCAGACTCTCTTTAACAACACCCCCTTTAAGCCAATATTTAGCGCAATTTAAGACATGTCCACCGTTCACCACGACGCGCTTTGCACGCCATATTGTTGTTCCTGTTGATGCCTAGGGCCCACTTTTGATCTTGCACACGGGTCCGCTGATTTCATACGCCCCTGCCCCAAAAATCTGCAAAAAAAATGTCAAAAATCATATTTTTTTTGGGGGGGGGGGGGGGTGTCCCTGAATGGAAGTTTGGAGATGTGGTCACCCTAGCGCAAGCGTGCCCGCGGGTCCCACAAACTCGATGATCGCCGGCGACCCCCAATTGCGGCGAGGAGAGGCTGAACGCGGAGGTGCTTATGTAAACAAGGTATTTCCCTGTTCTGCCTAGCAACATGACAGGGATCTACTGCTCCCTGTCATTGGGAGCAGTGATCTCTGTCATGTTGTAGTGAGCCCCCCCCCCCCCACCCCACAGTTAGAATCACTCCCTGTTCTGCCTTGTGACAGGACACTGATCTTCTGCTCCCTGTCATCGGGAGCAGTGATCTCTGTCATGTTGTAGTGAGCCCACCCCCCCCCCCCCCCCACAGTTAGAATCACTCCCTGTTCTGCCTTGTGACAGGACACTGATCTTCTGCTCCCTGTCATCGGGAGCAGTGATCAGTGTCGTGTCACATGTAGCCCAGCCCCCCACACAGTTAGAATCACTCCCTAGGACACACTTAACCCCTTCCTCGCCCTCTAGTGGTTAACCCCTTCCCTGCCAGTGTCATTTACACAGTAATCAGTGCATTTTTATAGCACTGATCGCTGTATAAATGACAATGGTCCCAAAATAGCATCAAAAGTGTCTGATGTGTCCGCCTTAATGTCGCAGTCCCGATAAAAATCGCAGATCGCCGCCATTACTAGTAAAAAAAAAATAATAATAATAAAAATGCCATAAATCTATCCCCTATTTTGTAGACGTTATAACTTTTGCGCAAACCAATCAATATACACTTATTGCGATTTTTTCTAGCAAAAATATGTGGAAGAATACATATCGGCCTAAACTATGGAAGAAATTAGTTTTTTTATATATTTTTGGGGGATATTTATTATAGCAAAAAGTAAAAAAGATTAAATTTAAAAAATAATTGGTTAACCACTTCCGGACCGCCCACCCATGGATATACGTTGCTACTTTGACGTTAAATACCATTGTTATGGCAGAAGACAGCTGCCATAACCCCAGTATTATTTTCAACAGTGGGCGGTCCGCTTTAAGATAAAATTGGTCTCCGCTGCGGATTCGGTCGTCTCCTCTGCTTATGGGATCCGTCGGTAGCGGTGGAGATGATCTGATGCTTTCCCCTCATGGGCAGGAAGTAAAGTGAGGAAATGATAGCCCCCCTCGAATCTATGTCCTTGGAGGATGGGAGCGACGTCAAACGTGACTTCCGCCCTCTGTCCTTAAAGGGACATTTTAAAAAAAATAAAAGATTTTTTTTTCTTTTAAAGGATAACTAAAGATTTTTTGTTTTTGTTTTTTTTAAACAACCATGTCATACTTACCTCCTCTGTGCAGTTGGTTTTGCCCCGATCCTCCTCTTTTGGGGAGGCTCCCACGTCATTGGATTTGATTGACAGCAGCGGGAGCCATTGGCTGCGCTGCTATCAATCTATCCAATCAGGATCCGAGACACCGGCTGGAGCTGGTGTGCTAGTCCTCGTTGCTTGAAAGGCCCGGGTTCAGGTAAGTAAAAGGGGGTCACAGGAGTATGCATCACAGGGGGTTTTTCACCTTAATGCATATGTAGCGGGTATTTAAATTTGGGGGGAAGCATCTTGGTTGTTTAACCCAGATGTACTAATTGTTAGGGAGTCTGAGAATCCCTTTTGTGGTTCTTGGAGGACTCTGGTGGTGCAAGGTTCCCTGTGGCCTGCAGGTGGCGTTGTCGCCCTGGGTCGGAGTTGAACCTGCACCGCAAGACTGGAGCTTTTTGTCCATTCCTGGCGCCAGTACAGCGGGGCGGGGAACCCGCTGTGATGCAAAGGGAGAGGGGATAAAAGGGGCGGACGCCCTGACCTCGGGGTTCAGAGTTGGAGGACGCGGCCGCACCCAGGCACCTTCAGCCTGGGTGCTGGCGTTCCGGAGTTCCGGGCCCAGGTGCCCTTGACCTGGCTGGAGCGAGGGATGGAGTCCATCCCAGGCACCTTAAGCCTGGGGTGAGGTACTACGGCCAAGGCCTGGGACCCAGTAACTTCGACTGGGTTCCGCAAGGGTGGAGGAGTCCAAGGGGCCCTAAGGGGTTGGGACCCGTATCTGAGGCAAGGAGGCCAGGGAGTGTAACCCTTCCGAATAGTCCGGTACAGCATTAATCCGGTGACGGCGGGGCCTCTGGTAACTCCCTTGGAGGGATGTCTTCCCCCTGACAGGGGCTGCAACGTAGCGAAGGTAACTCCAGTTCCTGTTCACTAGAGTCGCTGGAAGAGACTCTGCAACTAAAATGTCAATTTTATAGCCACTGTGCTTAGCAACCGTTGGTGAAACCTCAACGGTTTAGTTTCTTTAAGGATTGTGCCTTGACCTACTCCCCACCAATACTGAACTGTTCTATGGGTCTCAAACTGTCTGCTCGCAAAGGACTATTTGTTTGCCGTTATGGAATAAATACGTGTTGGACCTTTTCAGTGTGTGGTACTCCAATTACTGGGAGCAAAGGGGGTTATCAGCAGAACAGACCTGGCTCTGAACGTATACACAGGCCCGAAAGTAATCTGATGCTGGCCTTCACCTCTACATGCTGTAATCTAGAGGACATGGGCCGTGGCGCACCTCGCTCTCCCCTTCAAGGTACCCCTAGACCGAAGCCAAAGTAACCGTTAAAGAAGAGAGAGAGGGTGAGGCCGCTACACGTGGGGGCTCGTAAGTCCGGGATGTGTGTTTCGTGTATGGAGCTGGGAACGTCTGTGTTTAGACTTTGCTGCCCGGTGGAGTTCCGAGTAGGTCGGCCATGTTGGCAGGCGCGCCACGAGGCACACCATAGCTGCGCAGTTCGTGGGCGGGGAGAAGGGAAAGTCTGCGAACAAGTGCAGACTATGGGAGGAGTCTGGCCATGTGGAAGTAGTCACGTGGGGATACTGGCGCGTGTTGGTCAGTGCGCAATGGAGTAGCAGACAGTCGGGATGACCTCAAGTACCCCGTGGATTCCGGTTCCTTACCCCACGAAGATGACTTCCTATGCTGCTTCCATAACGGATACAGGAATAAGACTTAGGCCCCAAGGACGTTTGGCTCTGTATGTAAGCAGAGACATAGAGGCCCTCGGTGTGATCTGTCCCGGCTGCTCGGGACTGGTGGTCAGCTTGAAGCCATTCGGGCGATGTGAGGTCTGCAAGGAGTTTCTTTTTGAGGTGGAACCATTCACAGAAAGGCCCGGGGCCTTCCACCTCAACTGCTTCACAGGTACCGCCACTCTGGAAGGGGAGATCCAGGCCTTTGCGGAGATTTCTGTGCGCGCTGACCAGGGCAAAGAGAGTGCCCAAACAGAGACTGAGATTGAAAAATCCGAGGATGCTGCTTCGGTCACCACAAGCTCCCTGCTCCCACCTCCGAAGAGGAAAGTCGGCCTTGTACAGGCATCCCATGGTCGTGGAAGAGCTTCGCCCCGCCGCTTGCCTGGCCTGGATGGATCCGGAGGGAAGAGCCCTGGACATCCCTGTTCTACTGAAGGCCCAGGTGAGCCAGGGGTTGGGACTGTAAGTGTGGTTGGAGGTGTCGGGTGTCCATTGTCGGTGGAGCCTGTGAGGGAGGGTGATTCTCCATCTACTGGGAATTACCTGCCCGCGGAAATGTACGACACCTCCGACCTAGAGTTGCTGTCAGATGCCGGCGATGATGGCGAGATTGACCAGGTCTTCCACCACAAGGGTTGGGACAAGATGCCATTACCCGCGCTCCGCGCACCAAGGGGTCTGCCCATGTCTACAGGGGATAGTACACCCCGGGTGGAGGTCCCGGAGGCCGGGGAGGAATCTGGTTTCTTGCCCACCCTTCCATCCTGTGAATCGGGAACGCAACGATCATTGCTGCGGGCTCCTAGGTCCAAGCCAACGGAGGTAGTTAAAGTACCTCGGCATCCGGAGTCCATTGTCCAGCCTGGAGAAGGAGACCGTGCCACCATGCCACCTCTGGTCCGGCTACAACGGCTCTTCTGTCAGAGAGTTGCCCGTGAATATGGGTGGGAGTACCCATACCTACCCCGGGACTTGCTTTTTGAAGTGGAGGTCCTGCGGCAGCAATGGTATGATGAGTTTGTTTGGGAAAAGCTCAAAGTGCCCCATGCTCGCCGATATCTTTCATGCTCATCCCCCGTGTCCAAGAAGTTCAAGGACTAGAAAGTGGAGTGGATGTTAGGTCGGCACATCCATGCGGACAAGGTGCTTATTTGTCGCAAAGACTGAGAGAACATTGAATATAATGTGGAGACTTTCGATAAGCACCTGAAGCCCCTGTTCCTGCCGCACCCAAAGTTCTACCTTTAGGAGGAAAAGACTCCTGTGTGCTCTATTATTGTTCATTGCTGAACTTGCCGGAACATAAGGACTGTGCCCTAGTTTTTTTTTTGATTTGGGCGTATTACTCTTTTGGAGAAATGGGAGCTGTTACTGTTTGTTCTCCCTTTTTCTCCCTGCACTGCAAAGAAGATAATGACTTTGAGGTGTAGTTAGTGTAGACACAGTGAAAGAAGAAGGAAAGTTGTCTGGAGGATTTGGCCAAGTGTCATTACCGTGGCACTGTCACCAGGTGGCCATTGAGATGTGTGCCTCTGGTAGATTACCCAGGGCACCTGTCTTTATTGGTTTGGACGTGAGTCCAAATAGGAGAACATCTCGTGGGTCTGTTACACAGTGGGTTGGTGGACATTACAAATTACTGATATATACATGTTTAGCATACTATTTACCGTTCTTGCTTTTGTGTGTGTATACAGGTATATTGTGTGTGCATGTATACACTTTTTCCTTAGGAGTAATGCTGCTGGTTCTTTGAATATCACCATTAATAATTTTAATCCATAATTTTAATTCTCAATTTTATATGAAATGATGTATTATATTTCATTTTTTTATATATTTGTATTTATGAATTTTATGTATTTTATGAGTATGGACCGGTAGTGTAGTATTGCCCTATCGTGTATGTTTTTTAGTCCATTGGTGGCCCACAAAAACCTACATTATATGTGTGTGCACACATGCAGAGCCGTCAGCTCAGGTGACCACCAATTAGCAAGCCCCGCCTCCCACTCCTAGATAGGTTTTTGTGGGGGAGAGCTATCATGGACCATCTAGGCTCTGAGGAAATGGGTGCGCCCCAGAAACGCGTCAGCTATCCGGATGTTTGAGGTATTGTCCGACCCTCTCTGTCATTGAGTCCAGTCGGCAGGTGCCAGGAAATCCCAGCTGATTTGTCCGATAAGCTTTCATTTAAGCTTTGTTTGTGAGTAGGATTACTGCTTTTTTATAATTTAAATAAAACGTTTAAGTGGTAATGCACTAGGTTGGTGCGCCCTCCTTTCTCCTTTGTTTTTTCTAGCCATATGAACACCCATTGTTCTGAGGAGGGCTGCAAGACTTTAGACTTTGCCTTTAGACGGAATTACACTACCCGTGTTTTGACGATACACCGAGAGCGCAGGAGATTTTTTGTCTTCTTGTCGTTCTCATATTAATACCACAGGCAGGGAGCTGCAAGTATTTTCAGTTAGTGTACTGTGTCCTTTGCACAGTGTGCTCCTAAAGCTACCTGAATACCATTGCTTGTGTTCTCATATTGTCAGCGAAATCAGGCTGTATGCAGAGCACACATCCAGATATCGTGTCTCTAATAGTAACACATTTAGTCTCAATGATATAATGCATCTTAGGCTAAAATTCACTCATCATTCACTCGCTTTTCCATTCATTCAAATCAAGCAACATCACCGCACTGTTAGGTTAATCTCAGCATCCCAGCATCATCTGCCCAGGAGCCGCCTCTCTCGATCTTTTATTAAAATCCCAGCCGGAAGTGATGTCACAGCATGTGACCTCCTCCATAGGAAGTGAGCTCACAGGGTGTGAGCTCCACCCAGCAGATGACCATATAAGGATATGTTAAATACAGCTAATACAATACAATACATGAATACAACAAAATAACCAATAACAGACATGTATACATTCAAATAGACTAGCAGTGACGTGCACTGCTTCCAATGACGGGAACCATACGAAAATTATGGCTCAATGGGCCACAATTGTCGTATAGTTATGCTATAGTTCTCGTGGGCGCAGATCTGTCCGCTCTGAGTCATTTAATGCCAACGCCAAGAAGTGGCCAGTCCCCTGGTGAGGCATAAAACAAACATCCCTAAAAGAGCAAACATCGCTGTGTTCACAGGAAGATTTTTGCGCCAAGGGTCTTCCACCAACGTCTGTATGTGCGAATACGCTCACATGAGAGCATTACAGCAAAACCGACACTGGGGGACATCTGAAAACATACATTAATAAAATTTTCCACAACAGTGCTCCCTTTTTTGTCATATGCACCCATGTGTCCCTCAATGAAACTTGATCTCCTTCTTACACCTGGAAATGAATCAGTCCTTACAGTCCATACAAGTCCATAAAAACAAAAACACGGCTTGACATGTAGACTCTGTTCTTCAGGAGCATGACTTATAAGGAGGACACAACATGGTGAGCTGAAGTAATCGCTGATCGGTCTGTGATCCTCTATGTCTTGTACGTGGGTCCGGCTTCAGGGCGTCTCATCAAGGAAGAATGATCAAGTGGATAGGATCTCTTTACATTAGACCAATGGCGAGAATTAAAATAAATGGGACATTCTCAATGCCATTGGAGATGAAAAACGGTACCCGACAAGGGTGCCCTTTGTCACCGCTATTGTTCGTATTGGCATTAGAACCTCTGCTAAGGGGGATAAGACGGAACGTAGATATAAGGGGGATTGAAGTCGGGGAAGAGGATCACAAACTTGCTGCTTACGCGGATGATATCTTATGCTTTATAACTATCCCGAAAATAACTCTACCCAATTTAATGAAATCTTTCAGTGAATATGGAAAATTGTCTAACTTTAAAATAAATTCAGCAAAATCTGAAATATTGAGTGTTAATATTCCCAAATCAGAAAGGACCATATATAAAACAGAGTTCCCATTTAGTTGGAGAAAATAATTAAATTATCTCGGAATTAAATTAACAACCACTACCGAGACATTATATAAAGCCAACTTTATTCCATTATTAAATGACATTAAATCAGAATTTAATAGAATTACACTGGGGCAAATTTCATGGAGCGGCCGAATAAACATCTTTAAAATGGTAATTCTACCTAAGATAGTACAGGGGCATACCCCGCTTTACGGACACTCACTTTACGTACACTCGCGAGTACGGACATACCCGCGAGTGTACATAAAGTGCCTCACAAGACAAACATTCCTGCACCATCAGCCGCAGTAGAAGGAACTTAAGCTCTGAGCATGTAGCCTACCCTATTCCAGTGTGCTCTTCCTGTTTCCTGGCCGCCGCCCCACCCCCTGTGCACAGCGCGATGTCCGGGGGATGGATTGGAGCGGCCCCCCCTTGCATCAGATGAGCCTAATTACATGTGAGTGTTTCCCTGACACCCCCACTACAGCCCCTGAAGCCCCATAACAGCCCCTGACTCCCTCACTACAGCCTAGAAGTGAAAAAATGTATTGCTTCACTTTAAGTACATTTTCGTTTTACATACATGCTCTGGTCCTATTGTGTACTTAAAAGTGGGGTATGCCTGTATATAAAATACAAATGCTCCCAATCCCACTACCTAAGGTATACTTTAAAAAACTACAAACACTATTTTTAACATTTATCTGGCGAGCTAAAAAAAACACAAATTAAATTTACTTTATTGACATTGCAAAAGGCAAAGGGGGGTTTAGGGGCACCTGATTTGAAAAATTATTACAATGCGATCGTATTATCACGTATAATTGAATGGGCTAAAAATAACACTGAAAAGAGATGGGTAAATATGGAATCTATAAGTAGTAAAACTTCACTGGGGAGGGTAATCTGGATCCCGGCACAACACCGCGAATTGGGTATAGACACACACTGCATCACTAGGAACGCTTTAACAATTTGGGACAAGATTCATAAAAAAGAAAATTGGGATTTTAACTCACCTTTAATACCGTTAACTGACACAAAATACTTTTTACCAGGACGAGAGAAAATGTTCGGAAAATGGATTATAAAAGATAATGCCCAATTAAAAGATGTAATGGAGCAAAATAAACTTCTCACATACCAGGAATTAAAAAAAAGGAGTGGACTCATGCGGATTGACGAGTGGCGGTATGCCCAGTTAAAACATTTCTTTGAAAAATTACCACAGCCGATTAGAACAGTAGAAAATCTGCTGCCCTTTGAGAAACTATGTGAGGATAAGGGCAGGAAGGGCTTAATTTCGAAAATCTATAAGATATTAAACGAAGTAAAAAAGCAGGGCATACCGCGATTCATCAAAAAATGGGAGGAGAAACTGGGGATACGGGTAAATGACTTGGAGATTAAACAAGTAATAAAAAGGGCACATTCAACCTCAGTCAATTCTAATATAATGGAATTAAATTATAAATGTCTCGCCAGATGGTACTTAACCCCCGACAAGGTAAATAAAGGATCCACGCTAACAGCCAGGCTTTGTTGGCGGGGCTGTCAGGAAATTGGGACTATGGGTCACATTTGTTGGACATGCCCCAAAATTAAAAAGTATTGGAGTGAGATACGAAATAAGATTACAGAAATAACTAAAATTGAAGTACCCGACGACCCGTGGGTATGTTTATTACATGGTGTTCGAATGCCAGACAAACACTATTTAAGAACATTGCTCCCACAGCTCCTAAATGCTGTGAAGAGCCAAATTCCTATTTATTGGCAAAATCCGGAACGACTAACACTGAGGGGATGGTGTAAAAAATTAGATGAAATATACGGCTTGGAATATCTTATGTTTTGTGACGGGGTGGGAATGGAAGAATTAGAAAAAAAATGGAATGAATGGTTGGTCTATAAACACACTATGGGATACGCAGAAATAATGGGGGCATAAGGCATAACGCAAAACGCACAATACATAATTCATAACAAATAATACTAAACAAAATACAAACCGAACAACAATAAAAGAATATAAACCTAAAAATAGTAGAATAAGAAATTATTAGAGCTGAAGAGGAGGGGGGAAAATATACCAAGGGCATAAATACTGGATAGAGAGAGTAGGAAACGGAGAGATACCGAACAAGAGAGGTCGGGGAAAGGGGTGGGGAAGGGTAAGGGGTGGTGTGCACTAACAAACATGTGTAAAAGGTTGTAATAGCGTGTTCACATGAACAATTAATAATGAAATTTACTTTTGTTTTAAAAAAAAAAAAAAAAGGTATAAGGAAAACCACAAATGATGCGAAACTGAAGTAGAGACGACATGAGCGATTATAAAATATGACCAAGTCTCTTGCTATGGTTGAGTCTGAGGTGGAAAAAAAAAAAATCAAGGAAGAAGTGGTCATCTGCTCGGGCTCTGGTCACGCGTCCAATCAGGCAACAGGAACACTCATCACGACATAGAAAGAATAGAAATAAAAACGACATGAGTATATATATTCCCACTTCCTTTAAACACGATCCGCTGTAAAATAAAAAATGAAATCCCCAAAGATTCCCAGACCCTTAAAAGGATTCCCAACCTTCACTTAGCTATAGCTCTGGCTTCAACAGTTACATGAACATCCCATCCTCAATGGATGAGAATTGTTCAATCGTATCATAAGCTCAAGTCCCCCCCACCTTGTACATGCAGGAAACCATGCCCAGACCTGGTCGGGGTTGGTGAACAGTTCCCTTCCAGCTGTCCCTGCCATTATTACCTTCTTGCGCACCATCAGATCCTCACGATCGGCCGCGACATAAGATGCTGGGACAGCTTCACCAGCACGCATGAACCTCTTGCATTGGGGGAATTACCTTATAAGCTGCAGATCCGCATAAACACCAAACTAAAGTTCAAACACACTTGTGGGCTACCTAGTTGTCCCGATACCCAAACCGACAAGAGGCAGAGCTATTAAAATTATAACCAATTTTACCCTCTAAAAATGCATTGTTAAATTCCATTGACAAGTGTCTGTTTGGAGTCTTCACTAGTTTGTCAAAACTCCTCATACTCATAATAACATCATAAATGGCATGTACCGCTGTCATCGCTGGGGTACTAAAACTCGGTGGAGACTCAGAACAGACCCAGCAATTGGTCCTGTTCGCTTTCTGAGCTAGTCAGGAAATACACTTTAAATAATAACTTGGGATGCTTTTCATCGTTACCCTTGCTAAAATTTACTAAACAAAAAAAATATATAAATAAACGAAGATACTAATTTGGTGTGGTTGAGCCGCTTCTTGCAGTGGCTGGCGTGGTCTCATCCCTCAAGCTTCTTTACAACGACCCAGTCACCTGGTTAGAAAGAATGTAAACCGGTTATTGTGTCAGGGTCCAGGAGGGACTCGTGAACCCTGTGGTAGACATTTTGAAGTTCATGTTACAGTGATCGCACCTCCCCCATCAGCTGAGAATGTAAGTGACAGCTAATGAGGAAAGTACGACCCTGGTTTTGATTGACCTCCAAACAACCCTCATATGACAATACCTGGAACCATTGACAAAAGGTTCTTAGCATCTGGGATGGGAACCTACTTCACCAGACTGCTGCTTGCCGATTCAAATTCTATCAAAGAAAGACAGTCTTGGCACAAACTTGGTTAGAATTACAGAGGTTAACATTGTTAGTTTGAAAAAAACAGTAATTCTTATGTAGCGGCCTCACCCTCTCTCTCTCTTCTTTAGTGGATACTTTGGCTTCGGTCTATGAGTACTTTGAAGGGGAGAGCGAGGTGCGCCACGGCCCATGTCCTCTAGATTACTGCGTGTAGAGGTGAAGGCCAGCATCTAATTACACCCAGGCTATGTATACGCTCAGAGCCAAGTCTGTTCTGCTGATAACCCCCTTTGCTCCCAGTAATTGGAGTACCACACACTGAAAAGGTCCAACACTTATTTATTCCATAACGGCAAACAAATAGTCCTTTGCGAGCAGACAGTTTGAGACCCATAGAACAGTTCAGTATTGGTGGGGAGTAGGTCAAGGCACAATCCTTAAAGAAACTAAACCATTGAGGTTTCCCCAACGGTTGCTAAGCACAGTGGCTGTTAAATTGACTTTTTGGCTTCAGAGTTTCTTCCAGCGACTCTAGTGAACAGGAACTGGAGTTACCTTCGCTACGTTGCAGCCCCTGTCAGGGGGAAGACATCCCTCCAAGGGAGTTACCAGAGGCCCCGCCGTCACCGGATTAATGCTGTACCGGGCTATCCGGAAGGGTTACACTCCCCGGCCTCCTCGCCTCAGATACGGGTCCCAACACCTTAGGGCCCCTCGGACTCCTCCACCCTCGCGGAACCCAGTCGAAGTTACTGGGCTCCAGGCCTCGGCCGTAGTACCTCACCCCAGGCTTAAGGTGCCTGGGATGGACTCCATCCCTCGGTCCGGCCAGGTCAAGGGCACCTGGGCCCGGAACTCCGGAACGCCAGCACCCAGGCCGAAGGTGCCTGGGTGAGGCCGCGTCCTCCAACTCTGAACCCCGAGGTCAGGGCGTCCGCCCCTTTTACCTCCTCTCCTTTTTCGTCACAGCGGGTTCCCCGCCAGGAAAGGACAAAAAGGTACAGTCTTGCGGTGCAGGTTCAACTCCGGCCCAGGGCGACAACGTCACCTGCAGGCCACAGGGAACCTTGCACCACCAGAGTCCTCCAAGAACCACAAAAGGGATTCTCAGATTCCCTAACAATTAGTACATCTGGGTTAACCAACCCAGATGCTCCCCCCCCCCAAATTTAAATACCCGCTACACTTACATTTATCACTTCTCCCCCCTTTTCTTCCTCATTACAGACTGAAGGAAGAACTGCAGGATTTAGAGTGGTGCAGGAAAAAAGAAACAATGAAATAGCCTATGATCAGTGTTGTTCATCTTACGTTAAAAAAGTAATTAGTTACAGTTACAGTTATAATTTTTTCAGTGTATAAAATAATAGGAGGGATAACAATAAATAATATTGGTTATGTGCCCATGCCTCACTGTGCCCATGCTTCACTGTGCCCAATGCCTCACTGTGCCCGTGTCTCACTGTGCCCAATGCCTCACTGTGCCCGTGCTTCAATTAAGGTGCAGTGTTGTCACTGACTCACTGTGCCCCTAGCCCACCAGTCTGTTCATTGGACAGTACAGGCTTGTTCATACTGTACCATTGCAAAGCACTACAGTGCTTGTGCACAGTCATAATGTTTTAAATAAGAGACATCTCTGCACTGTTTTGCAGCGCAATTTGGAAAATACAATTTTTTTTATTTGTTCTATAGCACTGTGAGGTGTGTGAAGTAGTGCAATAGTGCATCATAACACATTACAACATGCATTGAACAAATGCAGCTGAATTGCACAAGCATAGGTGTGAATATGTCCTAAAGCAGCAGTTTGATGATACTGATTCATTATCCAATAAGATGACAATGAAAGCAGAAGTACTGAGCCTGGAAAATATAGTATTTACCTGTCTGGGTGTATTGTCGGTCAAAGTACTACACAATGCTCAAAAACCTTTGCTGCAGTTGGCAGGAGTTTTGTTTTTTGGAAAATTTTGATTGTTTTCTGTCTTACTGCGTACATTTTCCTCGCTCTTTACCAAATAATTTTTAATCTTTACTGCTCTACTGAATAATTGATTTTTCTTGGCCTGCCACCTGCAACTGAAATCTGATGTTGCAACCCAGCCATGAAAATATAAAGCTGCTCCATGAGAGCCACTAAATCTAAAATGTAAAACATAGAACTATGAACTATAGAACTACTGAATTACGTATAGTGTGCTAGATGAGATAAACTGCTTTGTCTTACTGCATAAATGTACTGATTGAGAATACATTTTTGTCATCTACAAGGCTTCAGTATCTAACACAATAGTAGCCCTCTACCTGATCGGTGGGCTTCGGCGTCCTGGCGGCCATTACACAGCATTCAAAAGCCGCTGCCTCCCGAGTCCTCGTCGCCTGTGATAGGCGGAACACTTAATTTCCCAGCATTCAGTGTTCCGCCTATCACGGACATCAGCTCATCCTCATAACACAGACGAGGATGAGAGGATGTCAGTGATAGGCGGCACACTGCCTGCTGTGAAATTGAGTGTTCCGCCAATCACAGGCGATGAGGACTTGGGAGGTGCGGCTTTTGAAAACTGCAATGGCCGCCGTCTGTCTGCATGACACGCTTTTCAGGTAGGCAGACGGCGGCTTGCAGTTAGTTTTACACATTACATCTACTCGCGGCGGCTGCGGCGAGTAGATGTAATTGGGGTAACGCCGCCCAAGTAATGGGAACGGCGGTGCCACGAGGGTAAGAGTAATCAGTTAGCCCAAAAAGTGGCTACGTTACCTAACGCCGTTTATTTAAACAGCGTTAGTTACAACACTGCCTATGATACTTTTACCTCCTTAGACTCATGTATTTATCCATGTGTACAGCTGTCTACATACACCTGCTCTCTATGTACATACCTTTTCAGAAACTCCTTGGACCTGAAAAATACTTATAAGCAAAATGATTACTCTATCCCTCATATTTAACCTGCAAAGAATGGTAAACAATAATGACATTCCTGTACACTGGTAAATTGTCAATGACATTCTTTCAAAACCGATTCAAACAAAACCCTCTGTAACCCTTACTTTTCTGTTCCTTCAAAAATACAACAGCCGCGACGCATCGAAGGATCGCCGCGGTAAGTTCGAACATATTCACGTTACTACATACAAACATTCCGATACAAATGTGGGGGAGATAATTCATAGTTTCCAAAACCAAAATTAAAAAACAAAACAGACAGAATTCTCCCTTCACTCTTTCAGCAATAGAAAAAAATACAATGGGACAAACATGAGAGCAGCTCGAGAACCTTGCATGGACCAGCCATACAAAGTTCAAACAAACGGTCATGAGAATTTTAACCACCGTTCCTCCTCTGAGAATCACAAAAACGTGTACTACACCTCCATCAACACACTCATCATTACAGATTTCTGAAGCCACAGCTGAACTACATCCAAGGTATTTTTATTCTGAGATCTCGTACCTCCAGCAAAAGTACCTTCCAAAGGAATACACCTTACTTTACCCTCTGAACATATATGTCATCCTTTAAGGGGTCTCATGTCCGGAGCCCCAAACCCAGACCTCATGTTCGGTGCAGCTGTCTGACTGGTGCACTGCATGGACGGCACATTTGCCCATGACGATTCAAATCGCTTTTTTTGGCAAACTCTGCGTCCAGAGAACCCTGCGCTTTATTTTTGGAGAGGTTATGGTTTGCGCCTTTATTACCATAATCGACCCCTGCTTCCCGATTTTTATACACGGCCTGAGCAGGGCTGTTAGCGTACTACTCCTCACGTTTTATGCTAATACAATCGTGCACAGGAATTCCGATTATTTTACACGGCCCGACCTGTCTCACGATATACAGCCTTCTAAACGTGTTTGTCAGACGAACTACAAAGCACCATGAAATCCTCCACTATTCAAAACAATATTATGGCTTCTTTCTACCTGCATCTAGATGTTACCACAATAATGGTGATGCCCCCCTGTTTGCTCTCTACACAAAACTGTATTACAGTATAAAACTTCACAAAACTGGAACAAAATATAAAATACTTTTTCAAATGCCAAAATTTTTCCCATTGTTCTTCCAAGCACAAATATCATTGCTCACCTTTCAGAAGACCCCAAGCTCCTCCCACCAACTTCCTGCTCATACATAAATGCTGAAAATAACTTCCAGTTGCATGCTCAGCTCTTAAAACGCCAAACTGGTTTATTTACACATCAACATACAGGAAGAGGGAGGGGGAGGGGGGAGCCTAGCCCCATCATCTTTCCTATTAAGACACCAAAAAAATCCATGGCTAAACATCATATATATTTCAACACTTTCCCCTGGGAAGTCAAACCACAAGTTTTGAGACCGAAATACAAACTCCTGCAAAAAGATGGCTCAATGAGGTCAACCAAACCCGAAGTTACTGGGCTCCAGGCCTCGGCCGTAGTACCTCACCCCAGGCTTAAGGTGCCTGGGATGGACTCCATCCCTCGCTCTGGCCAGGTCAAGGGCACCTGGGCCCGGAACTCCGGAACGCCAGCACCCAGGCCGAAGGTGCCTGGGTGCGGCCGCGTCCTCCAACTCTGAACCCCGAGGTCAGGGCGTCCGCCCCTTTTATCTCCTCTCCTTTTTCGTCACAGCGGGTTCCCCGCCCCGCTGTACCGGCGCCAGGAAAGGACAAAAAGGTACAGTCTTGCGGTGCAGGTTCAACTCCGTCCCAGGGCGACAACGCCACCTGCAGGCCACAGGGAACCTTGCACCACCAGAGTCCTCCAAGAACCACAAAAGGGATTCTCAGATTCCCTAACAATTAGTACATCTGGGTTAACCAACCCAGATGCTCCCCCCCCCAAATTTAAATACCCGCTACACTTACATTTATCACTTCTCCCCCCTTTTCTTCCTCATTACAGACTGAAGGAAGAACTGCAGGATTTAGAGTGGTGCAGGAAAAAAGAAACAATGAAATAGCCTATGATCAGTGTTGTTCATCTTACGTTAAAAAAGTAATTAGTTACAGTTACAAATTACTTCATCCAAAAAGTAATGGAGTTACTCCAAACGCCAAACTGGTTTATTTACACATCAACATACAGGAAGAGGGAGGGGGAGGGGGGAGCCTAGCCCCCTCACCTTGTCTATTAAGACACCAAAAAAATCCATGGCTAAACATCATATATATTTCAACACTTTCCCCTGGGAAGTCAAACCACAAGTTTTGAGACCGAAATACAAACTCCTGCAAAAAGATGGCTCAATGAGGTCAACCAAACCCCCCCTCCTCCTTTGCAGGCTATACAATACAAGATGCAGCTGAAGCAATAAAACCCAAAACGATGGGGTAGGGGCCTGAATTGCCCCCTGAGAAACTCCCAAAAATTAAAAAATAAAACACACCACTGTGTACAAAAACTCAGTTAAAGTTAGTCTTACAATCTATTAAAATTCAGTGTAAAGTAGAGTTTTCACTTAAAACCGAAATTCAATACAAAAACCGCCGCTCATATACTGCAAAGTCAGCGAAACCTGTAATAGCTTACATTCACTTAAATGAAAACAGAGAAATCCCCATCCCAACACCATCTGCCTGGAGTTTGCATGTTCTCCCTGTGCCTGCATCGGTTTTCTCCGGGTAATCCGGTTTCCTCCCACACTCCAAAGACATGCTGGTAGGTCAACCAGATCCCGTCCATAAATGGGCCCCAGCATGTGCATGTGTCCGCAAGCGCATTGGGACCCCTCGGGGCAAGACCGCGCTATATCAAGATACCACTCTACTCAACTCAAGAGGCCATGCTTAGAAAAACCATTCAAACCAGCAAATTCAACATAAAACAAAACAGCCTCTCAGTATGTCACCCCGGTGTCTCACCACTCTGGAACGACCCACAGGCCAAACTGTATAAAGCGAAAAATCCCTCAAAATGCGGGTTTCTCCCGGATAAAAACGCTAACAAGAACTGCGCCTCTAAATCACCTTTTTAAAACAGGACAGACCATACTACAGACACACGAAGGAAAACAAAAATGGTGTCCACCAGATTCCAACACAGAAAAGACCGCAATACTAAATTCGCACCAAACATCGAAATCTGCCCCAAAGGCTGAGAAATTCCACCAGCAAGATAGCCGACGAATGCCACAGCATGGTCACATGGTATCACACCCAAAGGAAAGGTGGCTGCACCTTCCCCTATAGGATGACCCACAGGCCAAACAGCCTGCGCCTCTCAAAATGGCCACCAAGCCAGGCCACAACAAAATGGTGGATGAAATCTGGACCACCGCAAGATGGCCACCAAACGCAGTTTTTCTCGCTAAAACCAGGATCTCTTCACTAGAAAACCAAAAATGTTTTTCTCCACAAAGACAGACTACACAAATGAGATTCACACTTAACCATAGACACACACTTTAGGCTACTTTAACTCGGACCCTTTGGCCAACTAAACAGCACATTCAAGAAATGTTAGTTACATGTATGTAGCGGGGTCTCCTTTAAGGCCCCGGGACTACAGTACCCAGAGCCCCATTCGGCCTCAGGGCGGAGGTTCCGCCGCAGAGACCCATGGGAGAGGTTACTTAAGAGGGAGGCGGGGGAAGCTCGCTCTCTTGGGACAACGCGCTTCAAGCAACAAGTCATCCTGCGCGGATCTGCTGTGGGGTAAGGCCTGAAGCCTAAGGCCTTACCCGAAGTCCGAAGAGCCTTTCACCGTCCTGCGGAGCCTGGGGGATCCTGGATCGTCAGTGTAGGACTCCAGTTGGATCGGGGACCCGATCGGTTGCAGACGCTGTGTGCGACGGACACACGCGGTGGAAGACCCAGGCTGGGATCGCGCCTGGAACGGTGAGCGGGCACCTGCCCATATCCTTAGACTGAGTTATATTCAGGCCTATAGACTGCCTAGGCCCACTGTTCGCTCACCAGTGTTCTTTGGGGGTCCGGTAGTTGGGACAGAGTTGAACTGCCTACCCCCCCTGTTTGCGTTCTGCTGCTACGAGTTACCACCTTTTTGGATTACAATTGGTTCATTTCTTCAAGTGCACCAACGAAAGCTGGCCGGTGAAGAAAATCTTCCTTCTTAGGGAAAGGGGACTATTTTATACACTGTCAGGCCTGACATAGGTGGGGAAAGTTATAAAGTTTGTGTTGCTGTGTCTTAGGGCGCGCACGCCATAATAGCTCCGCGTGGTGGATACTGTGCGGCGCCATATTATAGAACTGCCTCTGTTGGTTGATACAGGGTTCTGCAGACCCATGTAAGTGTTGCATGTCATGTTTTATGCCACCATTTTATAGTAAAGCTATTACTTATTCATATTCCTGCCTCAGAGTGTGGTTTGTCTATTTAGGAACTGTTAAGTATCATACACCTGAGAGTGATAGGAAGCTATCCCTAGACTAACTGTGCCAGAGTGGGTCGAGTCAGATTGCCGGGGGTTGGCGGTGCTGTATACAGGGCCCGAGGAAACAAACCAGCGGCTCTCTTAACTGGGGGTAGCGCTACACGTGGGGGCTCTTGAGTCCGGGATTCTGTTGCAGCAAATAGCAGCCAAAAGGTACCAGCATGGACCCACTATAAATAGCAAAGTGGTGCGCAGTAGTAAAAACAGATCCACATGAAGTAGTGATCATAGAACTTGCAGGGACCTGGCAAGATGATGCAGTGAAACAGTTAGTGGTGTCACTGTCCCCGCAACAAAAAGCATACATAGTGGATGTCAGATCAGAACCTCCCATGACATATGGACTGGTGAAGTGGAAGGATGGAGTCCCAGAAGACTTCAAGAAGCCGAGCATAGAAACGGCGGATAAACAAATCTTTAAGTTAATACGCGCTCCACCCGACTTAAAAGATGTCAAGACAGAGATGAATCCTGGGTCGCCACAGGGCGCTCTCAGCACAGAATTATGCGCGGTCCTAGGGGAAATCATAGCGCGCTGCAAGAAAGATCCTGCGGATTACCAAACGTCAGGATACCGGAAACTTAGAATGTTTTCAGGAAGGAAGCCTGTACCTTCAGGAGAGGAAGGATTTGAGGAGTGGTTAGATGGCGCTACTCAGGCCTTAGAGGAGTGGGAAGTCCCAGACCACAGAGAGAAGCAGAGAATTGCTGAGAGCTTAAAGGGGCCTGCTCTAGAGGCCATACGCAACCTTAAGATGAGCAAGAAAGACTGTGTTGCGCAAGACTATCTAGACATTCTGCAGAATGTGTTTGGAGGAACAGAAAAGATCACTGAGCTTACCTACCAACTAGAGCACTGCTACCAGAAGGCAGGGGAGAAGCTATCAGAGTTTATGATGCGCCTAGATAAAATACTGCACAAGATGATCCTAAAGAAGGGGATTGACCCGAAGAAGGTGGATGAGGCCCGGGTCCAACAGGTCATGAGAGGATCTCAACCCCTGGATCCCGTCGCACTGGCGCTACGTACAAGACAGGACGGGAAGAGCCTGGAGTACCCTGACTTGATCCGAGTAGTCAGAGAAGAAGAAGCTATGCTGGAGGAGAAGAAAAGGAGCCAACCAGTTGAGCTGGTGCAGCCCCCTCCAGTGATGGTCAGGGCCGCCACGACCTTAGAAAGAGACGCAGAGGTGGATACCTTAAAGTCATAGATGTCCCAAGTGCTGGGAATGTTGACCTCCCTGATGGAAAAGGAGTCAAGGGTACCTGAGAGGAACAGCCCAAGGAAGGAGTTGTTTCCAAATACTTCAGCACCCGCATCCCTGGAAGATAGGGGGAATATGATCTGTTTCAACTGTGGAGGAGTTGATCACGCAGCCAGAGCGTGTTCCAGTCCCAAAAAGAGGAAGATGAACAACCGCAAGCCGCCGGAAAACTTCAGCGGGCCCCAGTGAAGGAGTCAACCGGGTGCCCATCATCCTTACGGAACTCCATACTGAATAAGAAGCACATGAGAGAAGGGGCCAGGACCCCACATAAGAAACCAAGGGTTCCTCAGAAGGAACGCACTCCAAAGAAGCATAGTAATGTCCCTCAGCGGGTAGCTACACCCAGACAGAGGAGGGAGATCAGTACATACCAGGCCCAGGAGAGACTTAGGTCTAGGGACAAACGGAAGAAGGAAAGTCAGAAAGGGAAATGCAAAGATCAGAGGAAGGAGACCCCTTCGAAGCAGTACCCAGAGAAGCTGGTGGGCCCCTCTCCAATCGTATCCATTCAAGTGGAGGGAGTCTACACAAGAGCCCTGTTGGATACTGGAGCACAGGTGACTCTGTTGTACCGAGACTTCTACGACAGACACCTGAGTCACTTGCCCATCCGAAAGCTTGAAGACTTGGAGATATGGGGAATCGGAACGGAAAAGTTTCCTTATGGCGGATATCTGCCCATCAAATTGACTTTTGACCCATCCATAGCTGGGAAGGGGGAAGTGTTTGACACCTTGGCTGTAGTGTGCCCCCGACCGCCTGGAGCCAACAGGAGCTCCTTGATAATAGGGACCAACACGGATCTGGTCAGGAGACTTTTGGTCCCACTAACAAAAAGGGAGAACCCCACAGTCACTGAGATCCACCCAATGTTGAAGACCGCCTACCAACGGTTGATCTTAGAACAAAAGGCCCCGGAAGAGGGGGTAGGGAAGGTCTGGAGACTGGGCAGAAAAGGGATAGTACTGCAACCCGGTGAAGTAACTTGTTTGAAGACCACAGTGAAACTCACTTAAGTTGGGAGCAGCCGGGCCCCTTTGTGATGTTGGAACCCGATCCAAGGGAAGAACCCTCGGGCCTGGAAGTAATCCCGGAAGTGGTCCCGGTGAGGGTCCTGAAGAAAGCCCATTGCAAGGTGCCAGTGAGTGTCAGAAATATCACGGATGGTCCAATGGAAATCCCAGCCAGACTGTTGCTGGGTCGAGTGAGCTCAGCCACACCAGTTGCCTCCTCAGATGTAGAGAAGACTTATGGAGAAGGTACTGTGTGGGAGAAGCTCTCTATGGAGAATCCAAACCTGCCCAGGGCTTGGAGAGAGAGAGCCCGGAACCAGTTGACTCGGTGGAAGAGGATCTTCTCCCATGATGAGTTTGATGTGGGGTGTGCTAGGAGTGCCACCCATCGAATCCGCCTCCAGGAAGACAAGCCCTTCAGGGAAAGGGTGAGGCGGGTTCCATTGGCAGACCTCGAAGATTTAAGGGAACAGCTTGCCGAGCTCAAGCGAACAGGGGTAATCCAAGAATCCAGAAGTCCGTATGCCTCCCCCATAGTGGTGGTACGAAAGAAGAACGGGTCGTTAAGGTTGTGTATCGACTATAGGACCCTCAACAGGAGAACCACTCCGGATCAGTATACCACTCCAAGGATAGAAGACGCCTTGCAGAGCTTGTCCAGAGCCAAATGGTTCAGTGTTATGGACCTGAAGAGCGGGTAATATCAGATCCCGATGCACCCAGAGGACAAAGAGAAGACGGCTTTCATAACCCCAGTGGGGTTCTTTGAATTCAACCGGATGCCTCAAGGTCTGTCTGGAGCCCCAGCCACATTCCAAAGACTTATGGAGAAGACTGTGGGAGACATGAACCTCATCGAGGTCCTTGTATACTTGGATGACATCATAGTCTTCGGAAGAACTTTGGAGGAACATGAAGAGAGGCTGGAGAAGGTCTTGAAGAGACTGAGTGAGGAAGGACTCAATCTCTCCCCTGAAAAATGTCAATTTTACCAATCCTCGGTCAACTATCTGGGACACATAGTGTCTGAAGATGGGGTGTCTACGGACCCTGAAAAACTGGAGGCTGTCACCTCCTGGCCAAGACCCACCACCGTAACAGAACTTATGTCCTTCTTGTGGTTCTGTTCTTATTACAGAAGGTTCGTGGAGGGGTTTGCTCGAATAGCAAGACCCCTGAATGAGTTGCTGAAGACGGAGGGGGAAGAGGATGACTCGGGCCCCAGGAGGCCGGGAGAGTCAGTCAAGGACCAGTGGAACGAGAAATGTGAAGATGCCTTCCAGATGCTGAAAAAGAGCTTGACCACTGCTCCTGTCATGGCCTATGCAGACCCGAAGAAGCCTTACCAACTCCATGTGGATGCCAGCAATGATGGACTGGGAGGAGTGCTCTACCAGGAGCATGAAGGACAGAAGAGACCTGTTGCATATGTGAGCAGAAGCCTGACCCCCTCCGAAAAGAACTATCCCACCCATAAGCTGGAGTTCCTGGCTCTCAAGTGGGCCGTAGTCGACAAACTTAGAGATTACTTGTATGGGGCAGACTTCACGGTCAAGACGGATAACAATCCCCTCACCTACCTGTTCACCACAGCCAAGCTGGACGCCACCGGACATAGATGGTTGGCGGCACTGTCTGCTTTCAATTTCAGCTTGAAATACAGACCTGGGGTGGGAAACCGAGATGCGGACGCCCTGTCCAGAAGGTCTCATGTCCCTACATACAGTGTCGAAGACTGGACCCAAGTAGCACCTGACGGGGTACGGGCCCTCTGCCAAGGGGCTGAACTCCAGGCCAGGGGAGGCTCAAGAGCGGAAGAGATAGGGGTCACTATCGTAGGAGTCCCCAAGCAGTACTGCGAAGTAGCCCAACTGGGAGAAGACAACTTACCCAGACTAACGAAGAAGGAGTTGAGATCCAACCAATTGGAAGACCCTGTGGGGAGGTTGGTCCTAGAAGCATTGGAGAATCAGGATCCAAATGTACTCCTACGTCATCCCTCAAAGGAAGCTCGCCTACTTAAGAAAGAGTGGGACAGACTGCTGGTGCGTCAGGGGGTGGTCTACCGAAGGGGCCCCTCTGATGACCAAGAAGACAAGTGGCAGTTGTTCCTGCCGGAGAAACACAGAGAAACTGTCATGATTGCTCTGCACGACAACCATGGACACCTAGGAGTGGAAAGGACTTTCCAACTTGTTAGAGACCGTTTCTATTGGCCTTGCATGAGAGCTGAAGTTGAGGAATACTGCCATACCTGTGCACGGTGCATACAGAGAAAGACACTACCCCATCAAGCGGCCCCAATGGGCCATTTACAAAGTGAAGGTCCGCTTGACCTGGTATGTATTGATTTCCTCTGCCTCGAACCCGACCTGAGCGGACAAGGAAATGTTCTGGTGATAACCGACCATTTCACCCGATATGCACAAGCCTTTCCTACCAAAGACCAGAAGGCCTCCACTGTGGCCAAAACACTCGTGGAGAAATACTTTATACATTACGGATTGCCAAAAAGGCTTCATTCAGATCAGGGAAGGGACTTTGAGAGTAAACTCATACGGAAGCTCCTGGATGCCTTGGGAATCAAGAAAACCAGGACTACCCCTTATCATCCACAAGGTGATGCTCAACCGGAGAGGTTCAATCGAACCCTGCTCAACATGCTGGGAACTTTAAGTAGCGAAAGGAAACAACATTGGAGTAATCACATAGCAGCCCTTGTGCATGCTTACAACAGCACTGTCAGCGACGCTACAGGGTATTCCCCTTACAGACTTATGTTCGGGAGGGAAGCTAGATTGCCAGTGGATCTTGCCTTCGGCACTTCCATAGACCGTTGTTCTGCTGCTTCCCAAAAGGGATATGTGGATAGACTTAGGCACAATCTGAAAATGGCCTATGAGCAAGCCCAGGCCGCCTCGGATCAACGGGGGGCTCGTAATAAGAGAAATTTTGACCTAAAAGTTAGGATCCTAGATTTGCAACCAGGAGACAGAGTATTGCTGTGGAACCTGGGAGTCCCTGGAAAATATAAGCTTGCGGATAGATGGAGACCCGAACCTTATGTCATTTGCAAAAAACTACCGGGCCTACCCGTTTCCAAACTTAAAGTTGGGGCCATTGAAGACTTGGCATCGGAACCACCTACTTCCTCTGGCTGAAGCGGTTCGGTTACCTCCTAGCATGGATGCCCCTGAACCCATGTCCATTCTAGACACTCCTAGACCCAACACTCGGTCTCAGACCCCTCGGATGGGAGATACAGAGGATTCAGAAATGAGTGAAGATTAGGGAGAGGAAATTGGCTGGCTTTGGCCTTCCCAGGGACCAACGACTTCTGCTATTGATCTTCCGCCTGACAAAGACACAGAGGATCATACACTGAATGCAGAAGCAACAGAGTTTATCCCTTCCTGTCCTTGGTTGGATGCTTGGGAAAGTGCCAGTGAACCATCTGTAAAGGAAGATCCAAGAGAAGCCATGTACCTTCCTGCTCCGGAGCCGGATGTTCCTGAGGAAGGGGGAAGTCCTGAGTTAGCAATAGTGATGAGCCGAACACCCCCGGGTTCGGTTCGCACCAGAACCCGCGAACGGACCGAAAGTTCGTACGAACATTAGAACCCTATTAAATACAATGGATGCGAACGTTCGAATTCTAAAGTGCTAATTATAACAACTAGTATGCATGTTATTGTCCTAAAAAGGGTTTGGGAACCCGGGTTGTGCACCAGGGGACATGTATCAATGCAAAAAGAAGTTTTAAAAACGGTCGTTTTTCGGGAGCAGTCATTTTAATGATGCATAAAGTGAAAAAAAAAAGTCAAATATTCCTTTAAATATCGTACCTGGGGGGTGTCTAAAGTATGCCTGTGAAGTGCCACGTGTTTCCCGTGTTTAGAACTGTCCCTGCACAAAATGACACTTCTAAAGGAAAAAAAAGCCATTTAAAACTGCTTGCGGCTTTAATGTAATGTCTGCTCCCGGTAATATGGATGAAAATCTTTAAGAAAAATGGCATAGCTACCCCATGACCCCCCCTACCCCAGCCCATTACCAGCCCCTTTGGGTCTTGTATGGATATTAAGGGGAACCCCGCACATAAAATAAAAAAGGCCCTATATACTCTGAACAGCCGTATACAGGCGGTGCATACAAGACAGGGACTGTAGGTTTGTTCTTATGTAGAATCTGTTTGTAATTTTGAACAGGTACATTGTTTAAGTGTAGCTCCAGCCCAAAAATCAATTTTTAAACTTTTTGGAAAACATAGGTAAGGGTTATCACCCCTGTAACATTTGTTTTGCTGTCTGTGCCCCTGTTCAGAACATTTCACCTCACTTTCCGTCCCAATGACAACTGTTTTTGAAATGTGGTGTTTTTCTTGAAACAAGGATTGGTGATAAAGCATCAGTACAGAGGAGACACCTTTCTCCCATATTTATTCTTACAGGAGAGAATTTTCCTTCCTAGTGGTAGATTTCCTCTCACTTCCTGTTGTCTTCTTGCGTTTGCAAGTAGGAGTCGTTTGTAAGTTGGATGTTTGAAAGTAGGGACCTGCCGTATATACTCTGCAGAAATAGGCCCCTTAGTTGTTGGTGTTGGCACAACACTGTAAGCACTCACAGTTACTCTTGGTTGGTGCTGGAACGCCCTGCTGTCAACTATTATATCAGGAATTTTAATTACATATAATTGTTGAACAGTGGTAGTAAAAATTGGGCCTTTGATGGTGGTGCTGGTGCCACAACACTGTAAGCCCTGACAGTTACTCTTGGTGGGTGCAGCAATGGGCCCTGCTGTGAATTATTAGATCAAGAATTGTAATTGCATGCCCCTGTTGAACAGGGGCTGAAAAATTGGGCCTTTCGTGGTGGTGGTGGTGGTGGTGGTGTTGCCACAACACTGTAAGCCCTCAGAGTTACTCTTGGTGGGTGCAGGAATGGGCCCTGCTGTGAATTATTAGATCAAGAATTGTAATTACATGCCCCTTTTGAACAGGGGCTGAAAAATTGGGCCTTTCGTGGTGGTGGTGGTGGTGGCGTTGCCACAACACTGTAAGCCCTCAGAGTTACTCTTGGTGGGTGCAGGAATGGGCCCTGCTGTGAATTATTAGATCAAGAATTGTAATTACATGCCCCTTTTGAACAGGGGCTGAAAAATTGGGCCTTTCGTGGTGGTGGTGGCGTTGCCACAACACTGTAAGCCCTCAGAGTTACTCTTGGTGGGTGCAGCAATGGGCCCTGCTGTGAATTATTAGATCAAGAATTGTAATTACATGCCCCTTTTGAACAGGGGCTGAAAAATTGGGCCTTTCGTGGTGGTGGTGGTGGTGGCGTTGCCACAACACTGTAAGCCCTCAGAGTTACTCTTGGTGAGTGCAGGAATGGGCCCTGCTGTGAATTATTAGATCAAGAATTGTAATTACATGCCCCTTTTGAACAGGGGCTGAAAAATTGGGCCTTTCGTGGTGGTGGTGGTGGTGGCGTTGCCACAACACTGTAAGCCCTCAGAGTTACTCTTGGTGGGTGCAGGAATGGGCCCTGCTGTGAATTATTAGATCAAGAATTGTAATTACATGCCCCTTTTGAACAGGGGCTGAAAAATTGGGCCTTTCGTGGTGGTGGTGGTGGTGGCGTTGCCACAACACTGTAAGCCCTCAGAGTTACTCTTGGTGGGTGCAGCAATGGGCCCTGCTGTGAATTATTAGATCAAGAATTGTAATTGCATGCCCCTGTTGAACAGGGGCTGAAAAATTGGGCCTTAGGCACTGGTGGCACAACACTACAACCCCTCACAGATACTGTACTTGGAGCACAGCAATGAGCCCTGTTGCAAAGTATTGCTTCAAAAATTGTAATTACACGCCCCTGTAAAACAGGGGCTGAAAAATTGGGCCTTAGCCACTGGTGGCGGCACCCATAAACAAAAATGATCTTCCAAGCTATCATCATCAATCGTATCATTGAGGACTCGGAGGAGGAGGATAGCCAGTCAACATAACAGCACAGGCACTCAGCATCAGCATCAGTCTTGAAGGGATGTGACATGTTAAAATCAATTAGTCTGTTATATCAGCATCAGGTGTGTGGTAGCTGGTGGTGATCCAAGACTGGTTCATCTTGATGAAAGTCAGTCGATCAACCGAGTCGGTGGACAGGCGCACCCTGTGATCCGTGACAAATCCTCCAGCAGCACTGAATGTGCGTTCCGAAAGAACGCTGGATGCAGGACAGGCCAGTAGCTCAATTGCATACTGTGCAAGCTCTGGCCAGTGATCCATCCTCAAGACCCAGTAAGCCAGAGGATTTTCGGTGGGGAAGGTGTCCAAGTCTGACCTTGCCCCTAGATATTCCTGCACCATGTTTATCAGACGCTGGCGATGGTTGCTGGAACCGATCATACTTTGGGGCTGCGGACTAAAGAATTGTCTGAACGCATCGGTCAGACGGCCACCTTCCCCACCGCTCCTTCTTTGACTGGCCGAAGCCTCAGCAACTCGTTGTCCAGGACCAGGAGTTTGTAACCTCCCAGTCTCTGGGAACGCGTTGCACAGACCTTTCTGCAAGGCCTCCCGGAGTTGTCTCATCCTCTGCTCCCTCTGCGACGGTAACATAAGGTCCGCAACCTTACCCTTGTACCGTGGATCAAGGAGAGTGGCCAGCCAGTAATGGTCCCTCTCCTTGATCCGAAGAATACGAGGATCCTTCCGCAGACTTTGCAGGATCAGGGAGGCCATGCAGCGTAGGTTTGCTGAGGCATTCGCTCCGGAGTCCTCTGGGTCACTAAGGACGACATGATCCGCAGCCACCTCCTCCCAGCCACGTACAAGTCCACTGGTTTCTTGGGACTGTAAATCATCCCTAAAAGACTGCTGCTGATGATGCTGAGTGCCAGCCTCCACCTCCATGCTGACACAATCCTCCTCCTCCTCCTCCTCCTCCTCCTCTTCCTGTGCGATGGGTGGGACAGAAGGAACACTGTCTGGGTAAAGGGGGCCTTGAGAGGCAAGGAAGTCCTCCTCTTCCTGCCTCTGTTCTGCCTCAAGTGCCCTGTCCATTATTCCACGCAGCGTGTGCTCCAACAGGTGGACAAGAGGTACAGTGTCACTGATGCATGCACTGTCACTGCTCACCATCCTCGTGGCCTCCTCAAATGGTGCCAGGACAGTGCATGCATCCCTGATCATGCCCCACTGGCGTGGAGAAAAAAAACCAAGCTCCCCTGACCCTGTCCTGGTGCCGTAGTCGCACAGGTACTCATTGATGGCCCTCTGCTGCGTGTGCAGCCGCTGCAGCATGGCCAACGTTGAGTTCCACCTGGTGGGCATGTCACATATAAGGCGGTTCTTGGGCAGGTTCAACTCCTTTTGCAGCTCAGCCAGGCGAGCACTGGCATTATAAGATCTGCGGAAATGCACACAGACTTTCCTGGCCTGCCTCAGGACATCCTGTAAGCCCGGGTACCTGCCCAAGAACCGCTGCACCACCAGGTTAAGGACGTGAGCCACACAGGGCACATGGGTCAGTTGTCCCTGTCGGAGGGCGGAGAGGAGGTTGGTGCCATCGTCGCAAACCACCATTCCTGGCTTAAGCTGGCATGGCGTCAACCACCTCTCGGCCTGGCCCTGCAGAGCAGACAGGACCTCTGCCCCAGTGTGGCTTCTGTCCCCCAAACACACCAGCGCAAGCACGGCATGGCATCTTTTTGCCTGCGTACTTGCGTAGCCCCTTGAACGCCTACGGAGCACTGCTGGTTCCGAGGACAAACCACAGGAAGAGGCCATGGAGGAAGAAGAAGAGGAGGGGTGGAGGAGAGAGGTGTGTCACAACCAGTAGTAGCATTTTGGAGGCGTGGCGGTGGAACAACCTCCAACACTACTGCACCTTGTCCTGCATCCTTCCCAGCTGCCAAAAGAGTGACCCAATGGGCCGTGAAAGAAAGGTAACGTCCCTGTCCATGCCTGCTGGACCATGAGTCAGCGGTAATATGCACCTTACCGCTGACCGCCCTGTCCAGCGAGGCCAAGACATTGCCTTCCACATGCCGGTAGAGAGCCGGAATAGCCTTCCGTGAGAAAAAGTGGCGTTTGGGAACCTGCCACTGAGGAACCGCACATTGCACAAACTCACGGAAGGGGGCCGAGTCTACCAACTGAAAAGGCAGCAGTTGAAGCGCTAGCAATTTAGCCAAGCTAGCATTCAACCGCTGGGCATGTGGATGGCTGGGAGTGAACTTCTTTCGACGGTCCAGCAGCTGGGGCAGGGAAATTTGCCTGCTAGAATCGGACGTCGGTGTACTGCTAGCAGAGTGGCCGCAAGTACTTGGCTGTGACACTCCTAATTCTACACCTTCATTCCTCTCAGTGCATGTTTCAGAGAGGACTGAAGTTATAGTGGGGTTGGAGATCCCAGCTGATGCGGTGCAAGGAGAGGTCCGCTTTGTTCTTTGGTGTGGGTCTTTGAGGTAGGCTTGCCAACGAGCTGCATGGCAGGTCAACATATGTCTGGTCAGGCATGTGGTACCCAAGCGGCTGATGTTTTGGCCACGCGATATACGCTTGAGACATATGTTGCAAACAGCAGCTGTGCGATCTGATGCACTAGCCTCAATAAAGGCCCACACCAAAGAACTTTTTGAATGACGGGCAGAGGCAGCGCCCTGCACAGGCGGAGCTCTGCGGTGTGATTCCGTCGGTGTACTGCCCTTACGCTGGCCACCAAAGGGCATCCTGCCTCGTTGGAGATGTGCCTCCTCCTCATCCTCCTCCTCCTCCTCTCTCCTATTAGGCACCCACGTGGAGTCAGTGACCTCATCATCCCCTCCCTCCTCATCACTGGAGCCAATCTGGCAGTATGCTGCAGCTGCTGGAACATGACTGCCAGATTGGTGTCCTTCTTGAGCATCCCCTCTGTCTGCTCTCACGCTACTGCCTTCCTGTAGCTGGGTTTCATCATCAGACCCTTCGAAACGCTGGGCATCCTCCTGGAGCATGTACCCAACACTGTGCTCAAACAGTTCGGGGGACTCCTCAGGAGGAGGACATGGTGGGTCTAGGGAAGGAGTGACTGATGATGAGTCTGACATTGATACCAGGGAAGAGGATGCTTTGGCAGCTGCTTTTCCAGTACCCTGAGCCTGGGTGAGAGAGGATGAGGAGGAGGAGGAGGGCTTGGTCATCCACTCTACCAAGTCTTCGGCATGATGTGGCTCAACATGTCCAGCTGCCGAAAAGAAGGACAAGCGTGTCCCATGGCCATGTGCTGATGACAATGCACCGCGTCCACGACCAGCACTGTTGCCCCCAGACACAGAGCCTGCTTGCCCTCTTTTATTGCCTCCTGACTGTCTGCCTCTCCTTGTTTGCCTTCCAGACATTCTAATAGATGGCCTGCAGGGAGATGGGAAAAAAGCAATAAGGGCTACCTTCAGGTGTCCTTCTCTGTCCCTTTACTTAAGGATTTCTAAATATGGTTGAGGATGATTGCTTTTGCACAGAATAGCACAACGACAATTTCCCTGACTGTCCAAAAAAACAAGGATTTCAAAGATGGTTGATGAGGAATGCTTTAGCACACTATAGCACAAGGAGAATTTCCCTCACTGTCCTTCCCTGTCCCTAGAAACAAGGATTATCACAGTGAAAGAAACTGACACTCTTCCTACCTATAGTTTTCTGTCCCTAGAAAAAATGTTTTTTTAAAGCACACTATAGCACGAGGAGAATTTCCCTCACTTTCCTTCCCTGTCCCTAGAAACAAGGATTATCACAGTGAAAGAAACTGACACTCTTCCTACCTATAGTTTTCTGTCCCTAGAAAAAATGTTTTTTTAAAGCACACTATAGTACAAGGAGAATTCCCTCACTGTCCTTCCCTGTCCCTAGAAACAAGGATTCGCACAGTAAAACACACTGACACTCTCCCTACCTATAGTTTTCTGTCCCTAGAAAAAATGTTTTTTTAAAGCACACTATAGCACAAGGAGAATTCCCTCACTGTCCTTCCCTGTCCCTAGAAACAAGGATTCGCACAGTAAAACACACTGACACTCTCCCTACCTATAGTTTTCTGTCCCTAGAAAAAATGTTTTTTTAAAGCACACTATAGCACAAGGAGAATTCCCTCACTGTCCTTCCCTGTCCCTAGAAACAAGGATTCGCACAGTAAAACACACTGACACTCTCCCTACCTATAGTTTTCTGTCCCTAGAAAAAATGTTTTTTTAAAGCACACTATAGCACAAGGAGAATTCCCTCACTGTCCTTCCCTGTCCCTAGAAACAAGGATTCGCACAGTAAAACACACTGACACTCTCCCTACCTATAGTTTTCTGTCCCTAGAAAAAATGTTTTTTTAAAGCACACTATAGCACAAGGAGAATTCCCTCACTGTCCTTCCCTGTCCCTAGAAACAAGGATTCGCACAGTAAAACACACTGACACTCTCCCTACCTATAGTTTTCTGTCCCTAGAAAAAATGTTTTTTTAAAGCACACTATAGCACAAGGAGAATTCCCTCACTGTCCTTCCCTGTCCCTAGAAACAAGGATTCGCACAGTAAAACACACTGACACTCTCCCTACCTATAGTTTTCTGTCCCTAGAAAAAATGTTTTTTTAAAGCACACTATAGCACAAGGAGAATTCCCTCACTGTCCTTCCCTGTCCCTAGAAACAAGGATTCGCACAGTAAAACACACTGACACTCTCCCTACCTATAGTTTTCTGTCCCTAGAAAAAATGTTTTTTTAAAGCACACTATAGCACAAGGAGAATTCCCTCACTGTCCTTCCCTGTCCCTAGAAACAAGGATTCGCACAGTAAAACACACTGACACTCTCCCTACCTATAGTTTTCTGTCCCTAGAAAAAATGTTTTTTTAAAGCACACTATAGCACAAGGAGAATTCCCTCACTGTCCTTCCCTGTCCCTAGAAACAAGGATTCGCACAGTAAAACACACTGACACTCTCCCTACCTATAGTTTTCTGTCCCTAGAAAAAATGTTTTTTTAAAGCACACTATAGCACAAGGAGAATTCCCTCACTGTCCTTCCCTGTCCCTAGAAACAAGGATTCGCACAGTAAAACACACTGACACTCTCCCTACCTATAGTTTTCTGTCCCTAGAAAAAATGTTTTTTTAAAGCACACTATAGCACAAGGAGAATTCCCTCACTGTCCTTCCCTGTCCCTAGAAACAAGGATTCGCACAGTAAAACACACTGACACTCTCCCTACCTATAGTTTTCTGTCCCTAGAAAAAATGTTTTTTTAAAGCACACTATAGCACAAGGAGAATTCCCTCACTGTCCTTCCCTGTCCCTAGAAACAAGGATTCGCACAGTAAAACACACTGACACTCTCCCTACCTATAGTTTTCTGTCCCTAGAAAAAATGTTTTTTTAAAGCACACTATAGCACAAGGAGAATTCCCTCACTGTCCTTCCCTGTCCCTAGAAACAAGGATTCGCACAGTAAAACACACTGACACTCTCCTTACCTATAGTTTTCTGTCCCTAGAAAAAATGTTTTTTTAAAGCACACTATAGCACAAGGAGAATTCCCTCACTGTCCTTCCCTGTCCCTAGAAACAAGGATTCGCACAGTAAAACACACTGACACTCTCCCTACCTATAGTTTTCTGTCCCTAGAAAAAATGTTTTTTTAAAGCACACTATAGCACAAGGAGAATTCCCTCACTGTCCTTCCCTGTCCCTAGAAACAAGGATTCGCACAGTAAAACACACTGACACTCTCCCTACCTATAGTTTTCTGTCCCTAGAAAAAATGTTTTTTTAAAGCACACTATAGCACAAGGAGAATTCCCTCACTGTCCTTCCCTGTCCCTAGAAACAAGGATTCACACAGTAAAACACACTGACACTCTCCCTACCTATAGTTTTCTGTCCCTAGAAAAAATGTTTTTTTAAAGCACACTATAGCACAAGGAGAATTCCCTCACTGTCCTTCCCTGTCCCTAGAAACAAGGATTCGCACAGTAAAACACACTGACACTCTCCCTACCTATAGTTTTCTGTCCCTAGAAAAAATGTTTTTTTAAAGCACACTATAGCACAAGGAGAATTCCCTCACTGTCCTTCCCTGTCCCTAGAAACAAGGATTCGCACAGTAAAACACACTGACACTCTCCCTACCTATAGTTTTCTGTCCCTAGAAAAAATTTTTTTTAAAGCACACTATAGCACAAGGAGAATTCCCTCACTGTCCTTCCCTGTCCCTAGAAACAAGGATTCGCACAGTAAAACACACTGACACTCTCCCTACCTATAGTTTTCTGTCCCTAGAAAAAATGTTTTTTTAAAGCACACTATAGCACAAGGAGAATTCCCTCACTGTCCTTCCCTGTCCCTAGAAACAAGGATTCGCACAGTAAAACACACTGACACTCTCCCTACCTATAGTTTTCTGTCCCTAGAAAAAATGTTTTTTTAAAGCACACTATAGCACAAGGAGAATTCCCTCACTGTCCTTCCCTGTCCCTAGAAACAAGGATTCGCACAGTAAAACACACTGACACTCTCCCTACCTATAGTTTTCTGTCCCTAGAAAAAATGTTTTTTTAAAGCACACTATAGCACAAGGAGAATTCCCTCACTGTCCTTCCCTGTCCCTAGAAACAAGGATTCGCACAGTAAAACACACTGACACTCTCCCTACCTATAGTTTTCTGTCCCTAGAAAAAATGTTTTTTTAAAGCACACTATAGCACAAGGAGAATTCCCTCACTGTCCTTCCCTGTCCCTAGAAACAAGGATTCGCACAGTAAAACACACTGACACTCTCCCTACCTATAGTTTTCTGTCCCTAGAAAAAATGTTTTTTTAAAGCACACTATAGCACAAGGAGAATTCCCTCACTGTCCTTCCCTGTCCCTAGAAACAAGGATTCGCACAGTAAAACACACTGACACTCTCCCTACCTATAGTTTTCTGTCCCTAGAAAAAATGTTTTTTTAAAGCACACTATAGCACAAGGAGAATTCCCTCACTGTCCTTCCCTGTCCCTAGAAACAAGGATTCGCACAGTAAAACACACTGACACTCTCCTTACCTATAGTTTTCTGTCCCTAGAAAAAATGTTTTTTTAAAGCACACTATAGCACAAGGAGAATTCCCTCACTGTCCTTCCCTGTCCCTAGAAACAAGGATTCGCACAGTAAAACACACTGACACTCTCCCTACCTATAGTTTTCTGTCCCTAGAAAAAATGTTTTTTTAAAGCACACTATAGCACAAGGAGAATTCCCTCACTGTCCTTCCCTGTCCCTAGAAACAAGGATTCGCACAGTAAAACACACTGACACTCTCCCTACCTATAGTTTTCTGTCCCTAGAAAAAATGTTTTTTTAAAGCACACTATAGCACAAGGAGAATTCCCTCACTGTCCTTCCCTGTCCCTAGAAACAAGGATTCACACAGTAAAACACACTGACACTCTCCCTACCTATAGTTTTCTGTCCCTAGAAAAAATGTTTTTTTAAAGCACACTATAGCACAAGGAGAATTCCCTCACTGTCCTTCCCTGTCCCTAGAAACAAGGATTCGCACAGTAAAACACACTGACACTCTCCCTACCTATAGTTTTCTGTCCCTAGAAAAAATGTTTTTTTAAAGCACACTATAGCACAAGGAGAATTCCCTCACTGTCCTTCCCTGTCCCTAGAAACAAGGATTCGCACAGTAAAACACACTGACACTCTCCCTACCTATAGTTTTCTGTCCCTAGAAAAAATGTTTTTTTAAAGCACACTATAGCACAAGGAGAATTCCCTCACTGTCCTTCCCTGTCCCTAGAAACAAGGATTCGCACAGTAAAACACACTGACACTCTCCCTACCTATAGTTTTCTGTCCCTAGAAAAAATGTTTTTTTAAAGCACACTATAGCACAAGGAGAATTCCCTCACTGTCCTTCCCTGTCCCTAGAAACAAGGATTCGCACAGTAAAACACACTGACACTCTCCCTACCTATAGTTTTCTGTCCCTAGAAAAAATGTTTTTTTAAAGCACACTATAGCACAAGGAGAATTCCCTCACTGTCCTTCCCTGTCCCTAGAAACAAGGATTCGCACAGTAAAACACACTGACACTCTCCCTACCTATAGTTTTCTGTCCCTAGAAAAAATGTTTTTTTAAAGCACACTATAGCACAAGGAGAATTCCCTCACTGTCCTTCCCTGTCCCTAGAAACAAGGATTCGCACAGTAAAACACACTGACACTCTCCCTACCTATAGTTTTCTGTCCCTAGAAAAATTTTTTTTTTAAAGCACACTATAGCACAAGGAGAATTCCCTCACTGTCCTTCCCTGTCCCTAGAAACAAGGATTCGCACAGTAAAACACACTGACACTCTCCCTACCTATAGTTTTCTGTCCCTAGAAAAAATGTTTTTTTAAAGCACACTATAGCACAAGGAGAATTCCCTCACTGTCCTTCCCTGTCCCTAGAAACAAGGATTCGCACAGTAAAACACACTGACACTCTCCCTACCTATAGTTTTCTGTCCCTAGAAAAAATGTTTTTTTAAAGCACACTATAGCACAAGGAGAATTCCCTCACTGTCCTTCCCTGTCCCTAGAAACAAGGATTCGCACAGTAAAACACACTGACACTCTCCCTACCTATAGTTTTCTGTCCCTAGAAAAAATGTTTTTTTTAAAGCACACTATAGCACAAGGAGAATTCCCTCACTGTCCTTCCCTGTCCCTAGAAACAAGGATTCGCACAGTAAAACACACTGACACTCTCCCTACCTATAGTTTTCTGTCCCTAGAAAAAATGTTTTTTTAAAGCACACTATAGCACAAGGAGAATTCCCTCACTGTCCTTCCCTGTCCCTAGAAACAAGGATTCGCACAGTAAAACACACTGACACTCTCCCTACCTATCCTTCTCTTTCCCTAAACTAAAGGAATCCAGGTTAAGCAAGAAAAAATAAATGTCACTGTCCCTGCCTATGCTTCTCTTTCCCTGCTCCGGAACACACTACACTAAGCCGCCGTGCTGGCGGCCTTTTATAGTGTGGGGCGTGTACTAAACACCCTCAGCAATAATTGGCCACAGGCATCCTGCCTGTGGCCAATCATTGCTCTCCTCGCTGCCGGCGCTGTGATTGGCCAAGCATGCGGGGTCACAGTGCATGCTTGGCCAATCACAGCGCCTGGATGACACTGCGATGGCGTAGTGCATTGTGGGCCGTTCGCGTCACTCGAATTTGGCGCGAACGGCCCAAATCGTTCGATCTTCATCGAACGATCGAACAGCCGATGTTCGAGTCGAACGTATGTTCGACTCGAACACGAAGCTCATCCCTAGTTAGCAACAGAAGAAGAGTCTGCTCCAACAGAAAGCCCAAGAGGACAGAGGAAGCGGAGGGTAATAAAACCTCCCAGGAGATTAACCTACCCACAGATGGGTGAAAGTGCGGAAGACACTGTAGTCACTGCTAGAAGGAGTATGAAAGACCATGACCCTCCCGCTGTTTATTTGGTGGGAGGCAGCCCCAGCTCACTCTCTGGCACAGTTAGGCAGGATACTAATGTTAATGTGTCCTGTGGGCAGAGGAGTTCACTGCCTCGTTTTTGGTGGGAATTTCCTCTGCCGACATCATATGAAGGATTGATGGATGTTGTGAGATCTGTAGTTGGAGATTATGTTATCTTTGGGGACCAAAGAGTTCAAGTGGGGGGAGTGTGTAGCGGGGTCTCCTTTAAGGCCCCGGGACTACAGTACCCAGAGCCCCATTCGGCCTCAGGGCGGAGGTTCCGCCGCAGAGACCCATGGGAGAGGTTACTTAAGAGGGAGGCGGGGGGAAGCTCGCTCTCTTGGGACAACACGCTTCAAACAACAAGTCATCCTGCGCGGATCTGCTGTGGGGTAAGGCCTGAAGCCTAAGGCCTTACCCAAAGTCCGAAGAGCCTTTCACCGTCCTGCGGAGCCTGGGGGATCCTGGATCGTCAGTGTAGGACTCCAGTTGGATCGGGGACCCGATCGGTTGCAGACGCTGTGTGCGACGGACACACGCGGTGGAAGACCCAGGCTGGGATCGCGCCTGGAACGGTGAGCGGGCACCTGCCCATATCCTTAGACTGAGTTATATTCAGGCGTATAGACTGCCTAGGCCCACTGTTCGCTCACCAGTGTTCTTTGGGGGTCCGGTAGTTGGGACAGAGTTGAAGTGCCTACCCCCCCCCCCCTGTTTGCGTACTGCTGCTATGAGTTACCACCTTTTTGGATTACAATTGGTTCATTTCTTCAAGTGCACCAACGAAAGCTGGCCGGTGAAGAAAATCTTACTCCCTTAGGGAAAGGGGACTATTTCATACACTGTCAGGCCTGACATAGGTGGGGAAAGTTATAAAGTTTGTGTTGCTGTGTCTTAGGGCGCGCACGCCATAATAGCTCCGCGTGGTGGATACTGCGCGGCGCCATATTATAGTGCTGCCTCTGTAGCATTGGTTGATACAGGGTTCTGCAGACCCATGTAAGTGTTACATGTCATGTTTTATGCCACCATTTTATAGTAAAGCTATTACTTATTCATATTCCTGCCTCAGAGTGTTGTTTGTCTATTTAGGAACTGTTAAGTATCATACACCTGAGAGTGATAGGAAGCTATCCCTAGACTAACTGTGCCAGAGTGGGTCAAGTCAGATTGCCGGGGGTTGGCGGTGCTGTATACAGGGCCCGAGGAAACAAACCAGCGGCTCTCTTAACTGGGGGTAGCGCTACATGTACAACATTAAAACAACACTTTATAATGCATGCTTGCTCAGAACATCAGAGCTACCCCTCCCTCAGGGAGTAGCCCCTCCAACACAAAACATTCTCCATTGTAAGCAGTGGGCTGCCCTTCCCCCAAGCCACATGGCACACAGGGACCAGACATTGAGAAATACAAACAGCTCAGCTGCACAAATATATTGCATGCTGCACTAAATCCCACATCTATACCTACATTTCATACACAATATACAGTTTCCATATGCATCATAAACTTGTAGTCAAAAGATACACAGAGACCCACCAACACTGGTCTCCCCCGCCCCCATTCAAGCACATGGCTCAATGCAGCGGCCATCTTTGAACAATGCAGCAGCCATGCCTGGCTGCACAAGCTGCTCAATACGTCGCACAAAGGTCACTTTTCCAAACTGCCATCTCTACGCAACTTCATTCAGTTCAATCACACTCATGGGGACACGTGTCCTGCATCAGACAAACAATCCAATCACACACAGTCTCCATTTCTCATTCAGTTACACTCTTACAGCACACAGCCTCCCCACACATACATTCCAGAGACAGTCCTCACACACAGGCACACACACAACTCATACATCTCTGATACAACAGACAAACGATCCATGACAAAATCACACATACACATGCGATCAAATTCACAGCATTATTTCAAAAAGACGAAAAATTTGTTATTTTACAAAGCATAGCCTCCCTACGCATCGGGACGTGCATCCATTATCCCCCTCTGCTGATCCGATGCTCAAAGAGGCCGTAATTAATCCTACCGTTTGCCCGCCATTTGTCAGCGAAATTAGGCTGTATGCAGAGCACACAGCCAGATATTGTGTCTCTAATAGTAACACATTTCGTCTTAATAATATAATGCATCTTAGGCTAAAATTCATTCACCATTCACTTGCTTTCCCATTCATTCAAATCAAGCAACATCACCGCACTGTTAGGTTTATCTCAGCATCCCAGCTCATCTGCCCAGGAGCCGCCTCTCTCGATCTTTTATTAAAATCCCAGCCGGAAGTAATGTCACAGCATGTGACCTCCTCCATAGGAAGTGAGCTCACAGGGTGTGAGCTCCACCCAGCAGATGACCATATAAGTGTAGCGGGTATTTGAATTTAGGGGAAGCATCTGGGTGGTAGTGTAACCCAGATGCACTGATTGCTAGGGGATCTGAGGCCCTTTTATGGTTCTTGGAGGACTCTGGTGGTGTGAGGTTCCCTGGGCCTAATGGTGGCGTTGTTGCTGGGGGCCAGAGGTGAACTCACACTGCAGGACTGTGCCTTTTTGTCCTCTCCTGGAGCTGGTACAGCGGGGCGGGGTACCCGCTGTGACGCAAAGGGAGAGGAGATAAAAGGGGCGGATGCCCTTACCACAGGGTTCAGAGTGCAGAGTCGGAGGACGTGGCCGCACCCAGGCACCTTCAGCTTGGGTGCTGGCGTCCCGGTGTTCCGGGCCCAGGTGCCTTTGACCTGGCCGGAGCGGAGATGGAGTCCATCTCAGGCACCTTTAGCCTGGGGTGAGGTACTATGGCGAATGCCTGGGGCTCAGTACCTTCGACTGAGTTCCGCGAGGGTGGAGGAATCCGAGGGGGCCCTAACTCCTTGGGTGCCCGTGTCTGAGTTTGTGAGGTCTGGTGTGCAGAACTTCTCTGGAGAGTCCGGCGCAGCATCGCTGGTGACAGAGAGGCCTCTGGTATCTCCCTTGGACGGATATCCTTCCCCTGACAGGGGCCGTGCTAGCAAAGGTAATTCACGTTCTATTTCACATAGTCAGTGGCAGTGACTATTCGCCACTGGTGATACCACAGTGGTTGGCAAGAGAAGGGAAAGGATTGTGCCTCGACCTATTCCCATTAAGACTAAGTTGTTGCAAAAGAATCCAACTTAACCGTACTGTGTGTTTATTCGCTGAGAAGAATAAAACTGTGTTGGACCTATTCACTGTGTGGAACTCTGGTTACTAGGAGCAAAGGAGTCAGGGATGAAGTACAGGACTTGACTCTAGGACACCTACACAAAGCCCGATCTTCCTGGCCTTCACCTCTTCACTATGGAGGACATGGGCCGTGGTGTATCTCATCCCTCCCCCCAGCACTAACACCCCTAGACAAAGAAAGACAAGCCTAGAATGAGAAGGGGTGAGAGGGGTGAGGTCGCTACATAAGGATATGTTAAATACAGCTAATACAATACAATACATGAATACAACAAAATAACCAATAACAGACATGTATACATTCAAATAGACTAGCAATGACGTGCACTGCTTCCAATGACGGGAACCATACGAAAATTATGGCTCAATGGGCCACAATTGTCGTATAGTTATGCTATAGTTCTCGTGGACGCAGATCTGTCCGCTCGGAGTCATTTAATGCCAATGCCAAGAAGTGGCCAGTCCCCTGGTGAGGCATAAAACAAACATCCCTAAAAGAGCAAACATCGCTGTGTCCACAGGAAGATTTTCGCGCCAAGGGTCTTCCACCAACGTCTGTATGTGCGAATACGCTCATATGAGCGCATTACAGCAAAACCAACACTGGGGGACATCTGACAACATACATTAACAAAATTTTCCACAACAATATTAATACCACAGGCAGGGAGCTGCAAGTATTTTCAGTTAGGCCTCGTACACACGGCCGATTTTCTCGGCAAGAACCAGCAAGAAACTTGCTGGCAGAAAGGTCTTGCCGAGTAAATCGGTCGTGTGTACACGGCTATCGGGTTTCTCGTCGAGAAAACCGACAAGAAACCTCGACGAGAAAATAGAGAACCTGCTCTCTATTTTCTCGTCGAGATTCTCCTCGGCATGTTTCTCGACGAGAAAAGTGAGTGTGTGTACACTTACCTGTCCTCCCGGAAGCCCGCGCATGTTTGAAATGAATTCGACGCATGCGCGGTAGCTTCATAGGCATACGTAGGGTATACCAAGATGGCGGCGACGGCATCGAATGTGACGAGCGCATGCTCGTCGTAGTCGATGACGTCACCGCGTACGCTCCATTCAAAGAACCGCGGGTTCTTTGAAACGAGCGTGTGTACACTCGGCTGGGACAAGTTTCTTGTCCAAGAATCTCGTCGAAAAAAACAACATGTTTTTTTCAACGAGAATCTCGGCCGTGTGTACGAGGCCTTAGTGTACTGTGTTCTTTGCACAGTGTGCATCTAAAGCTACCTGAATACAATTGCTGGTTTTCTCATACTCATACCACAGGCAGGGAGCTGCAAGTATTTTCAGTTAGTGTACTGTGTCCTTTGCAAAGTGTGCACCTAAAGCTACCTGAATACAATTTCTGGTATTCTCATATTAATACCACAGGCAAGGAGATGCAAGTATTTTCAGTTAGTGTACTGTGTCCTTTGCACAGTGTGCATCTAAAGCTACCTGAATACAATTGCTGGTGTTCTCATACTCATACCAAAGGCAGGGAGCTGCAGTATTTTCAGTTAGTGTACTGTGTCCTTTGCACAGTGTGCACCTAAAGCTACCTGAATACAATTGCTGGTGTTCTCATATTAATACCACAGGCAGGGAGCTGAAAGTATTTTCAGTTAGTGTACTGTGTCCTTTGCACTGTGTGCATCTAAAGCTACCTGAATACAATTGCTGGTGTTCTCATATTAATACCACAGGCAGGGAGCTGCAGTATTTTCAGTTAGTGTACTGTGTCCTCTGCACAGTGTGCAACTAAAGATAACTGAAGACAATTGCTGGTGTTCTCTTACTAATAATACTACAGGCAGGCAGTTGATTCTGCTAGCTGCAGTATAATCAGTATATGTATGTATATATATATATATATATATACATTAGACTTGTGCACAACGGAAAAATTCGTTCCGTTTCGGTTCGTTTCTGTCCGGTCCTGTTGATTCGTAATCATTCGTAATTTTGCTAGACGGGATTTTTCGTGTTCGGACTCATTCGTATTTTTGCAAGCGACATTTTTCGTTAAATTTTTTGTTGCTTTATAATTCGTACTTTCGGTAGAGTACGTTGTTTTTCGTTGATTCTGGACACAACTCCTACTTTCGTAACTTTTTTTGGGTTCGTTGATTCGTAATTTTCCGTGTCTCTCTCACAACGACGCTGCCTATTATGCCTAATGTGCTTCGAATGGATTTGTACTTTTCTAAATACATAGCGGTTATTTGTAACGATTCGAAATCTCGTATTTTACTTTCGTTTTTTACATGCGGCTATAGGCTCCGCCCCTGTACACCATTTTGAGAGGGTTCAGCACGGTGAGGGAGAAGCAGAGAGCAGAGCAGAGTGAGTGTTATTGTGCTTCGAATGGATTCGAAATCTCGTATTTTACTTTCGTTTTTTCATGCGGCTATAGCCTCCGCCCCCTGTACACCATTTTGAGAGGGAGTTCAGCATGGTGAGGGAGAAGCAGAGAGCAGAGTGAGTGTTATTGTGCTTCGAATGGATTCGTACATTCGTAACTTTTTTCATAACGAATTATGCCGAAGACCTTCGGGCATTCGCTATTTTGCGGTATAATTTATTTCGGATTCGGTTTTATTCGTAATTGCTCTGTTCGGAAATTCGAATGCTTCCGAATGTCCGAAAGTTGCTAAATTCGGACGAATTTCGATTCGTTACGAAACGAATTGCCCAAGCCTAATATACATCCCAGCTTTGTGCAGCTACATCTCACTGCAGGGCATTAGTATGTCTGGAAGGACAACAAAGAGAGGCAGACAGTCACGAGCCAATAAAAGAGGGCAAGCAGGCTCTGTGTCTAGAGGCAACAGTGCTGGTCGTGGACACGGTGCATCCTCATCAGCAAGTGGCCATGGGACACGCTTGTCGTTTTTTTTAGCAGCTGGCCGTGTTGAGCCGCAACATGCCGAAGACTTGGTAGAGTGGATGACCAAGCCGTCCTCATCCTCCTCATCCTCTCTCACCCAGGCTCAGGGTACTTTGTCTGGCAAAGCAGCTGCCAAAGCGGCCTCTTCCCTCGGCTCAATGGCATCAGTCACTCCTTCCCTAGCCCCACCATGTCCTCCTGAGGAGTCCCCCGAACTGGGTACATGCTGCAGGAGGATGCGCAGTGTTTTGAAGGCTCCAATGATGGTACCCAGCTAGAGGAAGGCAGTAACGTGAGCCCCGAGAGAGGGGGAACCCAAGAAGGACAGCAATCTGGCAGTCATGTTCCCCCAGCTGCAGCATACTGCCAGGTTTGCTACAGTGATGAGGAGGGAGGAGATGATGAGGTCATGGACTCTATGTGGGTGCCTGATAGGAGAGAGGAGGAGGAGGAGGAGGAGGCATATCTCAAATGAGGCAGGATGCCCTCCAGGGGCCAGCTTAAGGGCAGCACACTGCAGAGCTCCGCATGTGCAGGGCGTTGCTGTCTCTGCGTGCTATTCCAAAAGTTCTTTGGTGTGGGCCTTTTTTGAGACGAGTGCATCAGATTGCAGTGCTGCTATTTGCAACATATGTCTCAGGCGTATCTCGCGTGGCCAAAACATCACCCGCTTGGGCATCACATGCTTGATCAGACATATGTCGACCTGCCATGCAGTTCGTTGGCAAGCATACCTAAAAGACCCACACCAAAGAACAATGCGGACCTCTCCTTGCTCCTCATCAGCTTGGATCTCCAACCCCACTATACCTTCAGTCCTCTCTGAAACCTGCACTGAGAGGAATGAAGGTGTAGAATTAGGTGTGTTACAGCCAAGTACTTGCGGGCAATCTGCTATCAGCTTGGCTAAATTGCTAGCACTTCAACTGCTGCCTTTTCAGCTGGTAGACTCTGCCCCCTTCCGTGAGTTTGTGGAACAAAAAGATGCCATGCGGTGTTTGAGCTGGTGTGCTTGGGGGACAGGAGCCACACTGGGGCAGAGATTCTGTCAGCTCTGCAGGGGCAGACTCCGAGGTGGTTGACGCCACGTCAACTTAAGCCAGGAATGGTGGTTTGCGACAATGGCACCAATCTCCTCTCCGCCCTCCGACAGGGACAACTGACCCATGTGCCCTGTTTGGCTCACGTCCTTAACTTGGTGGTGCAGCGGTTCTTGGGCAGGTACCCAGGGCTTACAGGATGTCCTGAGGCAGGCCAGGAAACTCGGTGTGCATTTCCGACGGTCATATAATGCCAGTGCTCGGCTGGCTGACCTCCGAAAGGAATGCAACCTGCCCAAGAACCGCCTAATCTGTGACATGCCCACCAGGTGGAACTCAACGTTAGCCATGCTGCAGCGGCTGCACATGCAGCAGAGGGCCATAAATGAGTATCTGTGCCAATATAGCACCAGGATAGGGTAAGGGGAGTTTGTTTTTGTTTTTGCCACACCAGTGGGGCATGATCAGGGATGCATGCACTGTCCTGGCACCATTTGAGGAGGCCACGAGGATTGTGAGCAGTGACAGTGCATGCATCAGTGACACTGTCCCTCTTGTCCACCTGTTGGAGCACACGCTGCATGGAATAATGGACAGGGCACTTGAGGCAGAACAGAGGGAGGAAGAGGAGGACTTCCTTACCTCTCAAGGCCCCCTTTATCCAGACAGTGTTCCTTCTGGCCCGCCTATCACAAAGGAGGAGGAGGAGGAGGATTGTGTCAGCATGGAGGTGGAGCCTAGCACTCAGCATCATCAGCAGTCTTCAAGGGATCAATTACAGTCCCAAGAATCCCATGGACTTGTACGTGGCTGGGAGGAGGTGGCTGCGGATCATGTCATCCTGAGTGACCCAGAGGACTCCGGACCGAATGCCTCAGCAAACCTACGCTGCATGGCCTCCCTGATCCTGCAAAGCCTGCGGAAGGATCCTCATATTCGTGTGATCAAGGAGAGGGATCATTACTGGCTGGCAACCCTCCTTGATCCACATTACAAGGGTAAGGTTGCAGACCTTATCTTGCCATCGCAGAGGGAGCAGAGGATGAAACATCTTCGGGAGGCCTTGCAGAAAGGTCTGTGCAATGCGTTCCCAGAGACTGGGAGGTTACAAAATCCTGGTCCTGGACAACGTGTTGCTGAGGCTTCGGTCAGTCAAAGAAGGAGCGGTGGAGAAGGTGGCCGTCTGACCGATGCGTTCAGACAATTTTTCAGTCCGCAGCCCCAAGGTATGATCGGTTCCAGCAACCATCGCCAGTGTCTGTTTTACATGGTGCAGGAATACCTAGGGGAAAGATCAGACTTGGATACCTTTCCCACCGAAAATCCTCTGGGTTACTGGGTTACTGGGTCTGGAGGATGGATCACTGGCCAGAGCTTGCACAGTATGCAATTGAGCTACTGGCCTCTCCTGCATCCAGCGTTCTTTCGGAACGCACATTCAGTGCTGCTGGAGGCTTTGTAACCGATCACAGGGTGCGCCTGTCCACAGAATCGGTTGATCGGCTGACCTTCATAAAAATGAATCAGTCTTGGATCACCAGCTACCAAGCACCTGATGCTGATGTAACCAAATATTTTTTTTTTGAATGGGAGATCCCTTCAAGACTGCCTATGCTGATGCTGAGTGACTATCCTGTAATGCTGAGTGACTATCCTCTTCCTCCTCAATGTTCATGCTGATAGCTTGTAAGAACATTTTTGATTCTGGGCACCGCCACCAGTGGCTAAGGCCCAATTTTTCAGCCCCTGTTTAACAGGGGCATGTAATTACAATTTTTGATGCAATACTTTGCAGCAGGGCTCATTCCTGCACTCCAACTATAGTATCTGTGAGGGGTTGCAGTGTTGTGGCACCAGTGGCTAAGGCCCAATTTTTCTGCCCCTGTTTAACAGGGGCGTGTAATTACAATTTTTGATGCAATAATATGCAGCAGGGCTCATTCTTGCGCTCCAACTAGAGTTTCTGTGAGGGGTTGCAGTGTTGTGGCACCAGCACCAGTGCCTAAGGCCCAATTTTTCTGCCCCTGTTTAACGGGCGTGTAATTACAATTTTTGATGCAATACTTTGCAGCAGGGCTCATTCCTGCGCTCCAACTATAGTATCTGTGAGGGGTTGCAGTGTTGTGGCACCAGTGGCTAAGGCCCAATTTTTCTGCCCCTGTTTAACAGGGGCGTGTAATTACAATTTTTGATGCAATAATATGCAGCAGGGCTCATTCTTGCGCTCCAACTAGAGTTTCTGTGAGGGGTTGCAGTGTTGTGGCACCAGCACCAGTGCCTAAGGCCCAATTTTTCTGCCCCTGTTTAACGGGCGTGTAATTAAAATTTTTGATGCAATACTTTGCAGCAGGGCTCATTCCTGCGCTCCAACTATAGTATCTGTGAGGGGTTGCAGTGTTGTGGCACCAGTGCCTAAGTCCCAATTTTTCTGCCCCTGTTTAACAGGGGCGTGTAATTACAATTTTTGATGCAATAATTTGCAGCAGGGCTCATTCATGTGCTCCAACTAGAGTTTCTGTGAGGGGTTGCAGGTTTGTGGCACCAGCACCTGTGCCTAAGGCCCAATTTTTCTGCCCCTGTTCAACAGGGGCATGTAATTACAATTCTTGATCTAATATTTCACAGCAGGGCCTGTTCCTGCGCCCACCAAGAGTAACTGTGAGGCCTTACAGTGTTGTGGCAACACCAACACCTAAGGCCCAAATTTCTGCAGAGTATATAGGGCAGGCCCCTACTTTCAAACATCCAACTTACAAACGACTCCTACTTGCAAACGGAGGGAGACAACAGGAAGTGAGAGGAAATCTACCCCTAGGAAGGGAAATTCTCTCCTGTAAGAGTTAATATGGGAAAAAGGTGTCTCCTCTCCACTGATGCTTTATCACCAATCCTTGTTTCACTAAAAACCCAAAATTTTCAAAAAACATTTGTCATTGGGATGGAAAGTGAGGTGAACTGTTCTGAATAGATTTTTGGCTGGAGCTACACTTAAAAAAATTACCAGTTCCAAATTACAAACAGATTCTACTTAAGAACAAACCTACAGTCCCTGTCTTGTTTGCACCGCCTGTATACTGCTGTACAGAGTATATAGGGCCTGAGGGCCCCACGCCTTTCCTTTTTTTAATTTTGGTGCGGGGTTCCCTTTAATATCCATACAAGACCCAAATGGGATTTTCTCAATGATTTTCATCCATATTGCCGGGACCACACATTACATAAAAGCCGCAAGCAGTTTTAAATGACTTTTTTTCCTTTAGAAATGTCATTTTGTGCAGGGACAGTTCTAAACACGGGAAACACGTGCCACTTCACAGGCATACTATAGACACCCCCCAGGTACGATATTTAAAGGAATATTTCACTTTAATCATCATTAAAATCACTGCTCTTGAAAAAAACAGCCGTTTTTAAAACTTTTTTTTTTTTTGCATTCATACATGTCCCCTGGGGCAGGACCCGGGTCCCCAAACTCTTTTTAGGACAATAACTTGCATATTAGCCTTTAAAATTAGCACTTTTGATTCCGAACGTTCGAGTCCCATAGACTTTAACAGGGTTCGATAGTTTGCGCAAACTTTCAGTCCGTTCGCAGGTTCTGGTGTGAACCGAACCGGGGGGTGTTCGGCTCATCCCTAGTAAATATGAGATCTGAGGTCCTGTCATGCTTTTTTTCAATTACAAGGGATGTTTACAATCCTTGTAATAGGAATACAAGTGATCCAAATGTTTTTTTTTTAAGTTAAATAAATAAGAAAAAAAATTGAATTTAAAGCACCCAATCCCTTTGTGCTCGCGTGCAGAAGCGAACGCATACATAAGCAATAATTCTAGCACTAGACCTCCTCTGTAACTCAAAACTGGTTACCTGTAGAAATTTTGTAACGTTGCTTATGGGGATTTTTAAGTGCCAAAGTTTGTCACCATTCCACGAGCGGGCGCAATTTTGAAGCATGTCATGTTGGGTATCAATTTACTCGGTGTAAGATTATCTTTTGTAATATAGAAAAAAAATGGACTAACTATACAATTTTCTTATTTTTTCATTAAAAAAAGGGTATTTTTCCCCCAAAAATATGTTTTTAAGACCGCTGTGCAAATATAGGGTGATATAAAGTATTGCAATGACCACCATTTTATTCTCTAGGGTGTCTGAAAAAGAAATAAAAATAATGTTTGGCAGTTCTGAGTAATTTTCTAGCAAAAAAAATATATTTTAACTTGTAAACACCAAGTTTCAAAAATAGGCTCGGTCCATACAGCACAGTGTTTGTGCTTTGTCATTTGGCCCCCTTTAACACCTAAAAAACCTGGCTGTAAACTGAGCACGGTGAATCATGGCTGCTGACCACTAACACCGTGGTCAGTTTACGTACCTCCGTCATCCGCAGCCCTGCTGTCCTGTGTCTGTGTCCTCCTCCCCCCTCCCCTCCCTGCTTGTCAGCTAGTATCAGGGCCGCCCCCCCTAGGGTTGCCACCTGTCTGGGATTCACCCAGCCTTTAACAACCATTGCAGGAGTAGAAGGTAGTTTTGTATAGAGTTAGGAACCTCTAACTGGCAAACTGAATGAAATTGTTGGCAACCAAAAATAATTTTTCCTATGAGATCCCAATTTTGCCAGGGCCATTACAAGTAAGACACACCAGGTAAATCAGTGTTAAATATGAATGTCTTTTTTTTTTAAATAGACACACACACACGGTAAAGTGGTAGTAAACCGCCTAATAAAAAATAAAAACCTGCAAGACAATAGCATAATGTGCTAGTATGCATTGCATACTAGCACATTATGAAATACAGTACTTACCTTAGAACAAAGCTCCCACAGCCCGCCCGGTCACCGCCGAGGGGACTGACATGTTCCCTCTGCGTTTCTTCCAGGTTCACAGGCTCCGGGTTGCGGGAGTCCTCTATTCCGACAAGTTCCGGCATGGGCCGCCGGACCTTCATTGCGTATGTGTAAATGTAAACGCGTAAGCCATGCAGGTTTAGGAGATATTCATTGTACCTACAGGTACTCCCAAATCCTGTCAACCATTCAGCTAATTTCCCGACTCCCGTTGTGTAGCTGTTTAGAGAAAAACTTCTCCGGGTCTCCCCTGTGTTCAGTGGGGACTGGAGGACAGAAAGCTGACTATTTCGTTTCTTTGAACACTTTCAGCGCTCCTGGCTGGCTCCAGTGTACTGATAAGCACAGGCCGGCCTTCAACTGTGTAGTGCGCTGCTGTGGATTAATCCGACCAAAGCCGAAAGAGATGAAATAGTCCGCTTTCTGTCCCCTGGCCTCCACTGAACACAGGGGGCCCAGAGAAGTTTTTTTTCTAAACAGCTGCACAGCGGGAAATTAGCCTATTGGTGGACAGGGTTTGGGAGCCCCCTCCCATTCTACCTCCACTTTCACTGAAACCGACCCACTGAGCCATCGGCCCACCGAGAAACTCCCGGTAGTCCCGATGGCCAGTACATGCCTGGGCTGCACTAATAGGCACTGGTGAGGCTGAACTGATGGGCACTGGTGAGGCTGCACTGAAGAGGCCATGGATGCCCTTCCACAAAAGGAGAGACTGTCTTTTTCGGCACTAGTGCAGTATTGAAGTGGTTAATCAATTACTGAGTATTCAGCTTCTTTATCTTTTAATCCTTGCCTCTGATCCAGTTTAAGCTGGTGCCTTGACTGCTGTTCAGGGTTTTTTTTCCTTTGCAGCATCCTATGAAGCCAATCTTGCATGCAGGGACTAGAGTTGTGTATCCCTCCAAGAAAAAAACAGCCCCATAGCCCAGAGTTTCAAGACACTGCCCTGCTACCCCCTCCTCTTCTGTCGTCCTTTCTCCATGCTAACAGACTTGAGACTGGATACTGCACTGTCCACTGCTGACTCTTTCATGTGAAAGCTGGAAGTTCAGGGAAGCAGCTCTAAGGGAGCAGGGGCCAGCAGCATTGAAAGTTGTAAACTAAAAACGCTGAGGTAAAAATGTTAACAAATAGTTTACTGGGGAATGTTTTTTTTTATTGTGCTCAATGTGTTAAGATGTGGGTTTATTACTACTTTCAAGTAAATTCCGCAATAAAAAAAACTCTAAAACTATGCAAAAACAATGGAAGTTCTAACTCCTTTCCATTCTCCAAGTATAAAATAATAAAAAAGGTCCTAGCACTGTCTTTTTAATGCTAAAAAAAAAAGCTTTTAAAATATACTTTGTAATCATACAGTATATGCATATGAAGGCAGCTATATTTGGTTAATAAATAATCAGGTTCCGTTTTTGACTTTGCAATGCTACCCAACTTTTGTACTTTGCTGCTCTTTCTCACGCTGCACTTGATGTGTGGTTGACATCTTACCACAACAGCTGTTAGGCAGGGAGGCTAAATACACATGGAATTACACATAGAGCTCCCTCTGTAGGTACAGTAAGGCCCCATGCACACGAGACGCCGGTGCAAACTCTGCTGAACACACGTTTTTAAAGGCTAAAACCGGCGTTTAAAAACGCCCGTTTTGCCGCGATTTTAGCGGCGTTTTACCGCGTTTGCGTCTATAGGCGTTTAGTTAAGAAACATCATAAGACCCTCCCTAAGCTCAAAAAACATTATTATTTAACCATTTCAGCCATTTTGGGAGACCAGCAGCTGAGAGAGCAGCAGTGTACTTGTATTTAGCGTATCACTTGCCACATCATCTGCCACAAGCTGTGGATTGTCCACTTGCCACGTCACCTGATACGTCACCTGGCCACGTCACCTGCCACAAGTTGTGAATTGTCCACTTGCCACGTCACCTGCCACGTCACCTGGCCACAAGTTGTGGATTGTCCACTGGCCACATCACCTGGCCACGTCACCTGGCCACGTCACCTGGCCATGTCACCTGCCACGTCACCTGCCACAAGTTGTGGAATGTTCACTTGCCACGTCACCTGCCACGTCACCTGGCCACGTCACCTGGCCACGTCACCTGCCACAAGTTGTGAATTGTCCACTTGCCACGTCACCTGCCACGTCACCTGGCCACAAGTTGTGGATTGTCCACTTGCCACATCACCTGGCCACGTCACCTGGCCATGTCATCTGCCACGTCACCTGTCACAAGTTGTGGAATGTTCACTTGCCACGTCACCTGCCATGTCACCTGGCCACGTCACCTGGCCACGTCACCTGCCACAAGTTGTGCATTGTCCACTTGCCACGTCACCTGGCCACATCACCTGCCACGTCACCTGGCCACGTCACCTGCCACAATTTGTGGATTTCCACCTGCCACGTCACCTGGCCACAAGTTGTGGATTGTCCACTTGCCACGTCACCTGCCACATCACCTGCCATGTCACCTGGCCACGTCACATGCCACGTCACCTGGCCACGTCACCTGCCACAAGTTGTGGATTGTCCACTTGCCACGTCACCTGCCACGTCACCTGCCATGTCACCTGGCCATGTCACATGCCACGTCACCTGCCACAATTTGTGGATTTCCACCTGCCACGTCACCTGGCCAAGTCACCTGCCACAATTTGTGGATTTCCACCTGCCACGACACCTGGCAACATCACCTGCCACAAGTTGTAGATTGTCCACGTGCCACGTCACCTGCCACAAGTTGTGGATTGTCTACAGTGCAATGCAAGCAATTACAGTTTTTTTTCATTTTTTTTGATGGTTTTTCATCATTTGCCATCATTTTTAAGATTTCTAATGTAAAAAAATAGGTCACCTTTAAAAACGCTAATAAACGAAATCGCGGCAAAACGCCGGTACCGCGTTTTGCCGCGTTTAGCGGCGTTTAGCCGCGTTTTGCGTCTGAAACGTGGAAAACTTTTGCGTCTGAACACATTTTTTTGCTTCTGGAAAAACGAGGTTAAACGCAACTGCCTAAAAACGGCAATAAACGAGACTGTGTGCATGGACACATAGGATAACATTGAATGGGTTCAGGAGCAGTTGAAAAAAGTGTCCAACTGCCTCTGAACGCGCGTTTAACAGCAAATAACAGCGTCTCGTGTGCATGGGGCCTAAGTCTACAAACTTATATACAGTATCTCACAAAAGTAAGTACACCCCTCAAATTTTTGCAAAAATGTATTATATCTTTTCATGTGACAACACTGAAGGAATGACACTTTGCTACAATGTAAAGTAGTGAGTGTACAGCTTGTATAAGACCCCTTTCACACTGAGGAGTTTTTCAGGCGTTTTAGCGCTAAAAATAGCGCCTAAATACCGCCTGAAAATTCCTGCCCTGCACTCTCAATGTGAAAGCCTGAGGGCTTTCCCACTGAGGTGATGCGCTGGCGGGACCGCTCCAAAAGTCCTGCAAGCAGCATCTTTGGAGCGGTGAGAGGAGCGGTGTGTCTACCGCTCCTACACTGCTCCTTCCCATTGAAAGCAATGGGAAACCGTGGTAATGTGCCTCTGCAGAGGCGCATTGCCAGCGGTATTAACCCGTTTACGGCAGCTAACGGGGGTTAAAACCGCATCGCTAGCGGCCGAATACTGCCACAATTCCACGGCCATTCCGACGGTATAGCGCCGCTAAAAATAGCGGCGCTATACCGCCACCGCACCTCCCGCCTCAGTGTGAAAGGGGTCTAAAGTGTCAATTTGCTGTCCCCACAAAATAACTCAACACACAGCCATTAATCTCTAAACCGCTGGCAACAAAAGTGAGTACACCCCTAAGTGAAAATGTCCAAATTGGGCCAAAGTGTCAATATTTTGTGTGGCCACCATTGTTTTCCAACACTGCCTTAACCCTCTTCCACTCCTCCATGATGACATCACGGACCTGGTGGACGTTAGAGACCTTGCGCTCCTCCACCTTCCATTTGAGGATAACCTACAGATGCTCAACAGGGTTTAGGGCTGGAGACATGCTTGGCCAATCCATCACCTTTCCCCTTAGCTTCTTTAGCAAGGCAGTGGTCATTTTGGAGGTGTGCTTGGGGTTGTTATCATGTTGAAATACTGCCCTGTGGCCCAGTCTCTGTAGTGAGGGGATCATACTCTGCTTCAGTATGTCACAGTATATGTTGGCATTCATTGTTCCCTCAATGAACTGTAGCTCCCCAGTGCTGGCAGCACTCATGCAGCCTCAGACCATGACACTCCCACCACCATCCTTGACTGTAGGCAAGACACACTTGTCTTTGTACTCCTCACCTGGTTGCCACACACACGCTTGACACCATCTGAACCAAATAAGTTTATCTTGGTCTCATCAGACCACAGGACATGGTTCCAGTAATCCATGACCTTAGTCGGCTTGTCTTCAGCAAACTGTTTTAGGGCTTTCTTGTGCATCATCTTTAGAAGAGGCTTCCTTCTGGGATGACAGCCATGCAGACCAATTTGATGCAGTGTGCGGCGTATGGTCTAAACACTGACAGGCTGACCCTCCACCCCTTCAACCTCTGCAGCAATGCTGGCAGCACTCATACGTCTATTTCCCAAAGACAATCTCTGGATATGACGCTGAGCACATGCACTCAACTTCTTGGTCGACAATGGTGAGGCCTGTTCTGAGTGGAACCTGTTCTGTTAAACCGCTGTATGGTTTTGGCCACCGTGCTGCAGCTCAGTTTCAGGGTCTTGGCAATCTTCTTATAGCCTAGGCCATCTTTATGTAGAGCAACAATTCTTTTTTTCAGATCCTCAGAGAGTTCTTTGCCATGAGGTGCCATGTTGAACTTCCAGGGACCTGTATAAGAGCGTGAGAGCGATAACACCAAATTTAACACACCTACTCCCCATTCACACCTGAGACCTGGTTACACTAACGAGTCACATGACACCGGGGCGGGAAAATGGCTAATTGGGCCCAATTTGAACATTTTCACTTAGGAGTGTACTCACTTTTGTTGACAGCAGTTTAGATATTAATGGCTGTGTGTTGAGTTATTTTGAGGGGACAGCAAATTTACACTGTTATACAAGCTGTACACTCACTACTTTACATTGTAGCAAAGTATAATTTCTTCAGTGTTGTCAAATGAAAATATATAACAAAATAATTTCAAAAATTTGAGGGGTGTACAAATTTTTGTGAGATACTGTATGAATAAAAAAACAAAACTAAAAAAGAACAAATATTTCAAAGTGTAAAAGTCACATAAAAATATTTTAAGATAAAGTAATACATGAAAATATGTTTGGTACAAATATACAGTACTATACATTCCCTTTAACAGACAAGTTTGTCAGCCCCAGCCCAAAACCATTGAGGAAGTAAATGACCATTTCAGTCTGAGCAGGAAGGAAGAGGTCACCATTTACTCAGAATAACAGTAATTACTAAGGTTTATGAGCAGGACTTACAAACCAATGTAAAAAGCTGACATTATTAGCTAGAGCGTGTTTGGGCAGTATTTCGTTAATTGACTGATATATAGAGAAATGAAGGGTCTTTTCTATATGCAGACTGAAAACTGTGAGAGTCATAATGATGGGAAACACTGACCAGAATAAAAAGGGTAAAGCCCCATACACACTATCAGTTTTTCTGCAGGTTTTTGTCTTCAGGTTTACCAAAGGCATGTAGTGCAAGGGCCTGCCTGATTGCATACAAATTGAAACTCTTAAGGTTTGACCTCATATTAGATGGTTTTGGTAAACCTGAAGACAAAAACCTGCAGAAAAACTGATAGTGTGTATGGGGCTTAACACTGAAAAAACTGAAGAAAGTCGATAAAAACACATGGGCTATGTGAAAATAATCAATAATAAAGCCCCAGGCTGGATTTCCATCACTAGAGCCTGGAGGCATGCAACTTTTTATGCCCAAGGAAACCCCCCTCTGCTAGGGTCACTTTTTTATTTTACACAGATTTACACATACATTTTTGTTGTTTGATCCTAACCTGGCTTAGAATGTTGTGACAAGGTGTAAATATGATTCTAAGAGGGGAGTTTGTAATTACTGAAGATTGGGGGAAAATGTGTGGTCTAATGGGCCTACCAGAGTACTGAATAAAAAGAAAAGAAAAAGAAAATATAGAAAAAGATAAAGATAGACTATGTCATTTTCTGCTTAAAGAGTATGTAAACCTCAGCAATGAACTTCTCTTATCTAAGCAGGCCATAGATGGTTCTAATCTTGGCTGGTTCAGCAGGGAGAGATTCAAACCGTTTATGGGCAGGCTGAATGTACCCAAGTTGATCAATTTGGGTACACCTAGCCTGTCAGATTTTACACTTGAATATTGCCATTGGCTATTATAGCCGCTAGCAGTAATCACTGTGGTCTCCCGGTAGGGATGGCTCCCCTGCTGGGAGAACACAATGGCTTGACAGGAGGGATTCCCCGATCAACACTGACTGTGTTGATAAGGAAATCAAGAGATTTTCTTTCTTGCAACCCATAATTGCTCCAACTATGGCTGGCTTTACTCCTTTTGGTCTATTAACTATACAGCTGCAGGCATTCTGCTATATCTGTTTGATAAGCGCAACATACCTGTTGATTCTGCCAGAAAACAAGTGTTGTCCTGTGCACTCTGCGAGTTTGTTCAGGCAGTATTGTATTCCCCACACAGTTCTCCTCTGTCAACTGTAGAACACCTTTTCCATATGTTATGGAGAGGGGGAGGTCTTCTGTAGTCCTAACAAACTTCCTAGCCTACAGTGATAAAACTGATCTATTTTATATACAATACAGTAAATGAGTGTTTTCACCCTAGGACAAAAAGAAAAATGTGTTACTTGCAGGATGACCCATACCTCCCAACTTTAAAACTTGAGAATTAGGGAGGTGGTGAACTGCTGCGCACGTAGCAATCTATGACAGAAAGTGGGTGTGCCAAACTGGTAAGGGGAAGTGGTATATCAAGAATAATGTACAAGTGAATGTGAGAGATGACATCACTAAGGGAGCTAGGGAGGAGGTGGAATCCTTATGTGTAGAGCTCCAAAGGGATGAAGCTAAGGGGAAAAATAATACTGGGAGTATGCTATAGGCCCCCTAACCTGAGGGAGGAGGGGGAGACAGACCTCCTATCACAATTTGGATTAGCAGCAAGGGAGGAAAGTGTGTTATCATAATGGGGAATTTTAATTATCCAGACATAGACTGAGCGGAGGGAACCACGCATTCGTCTAGGGCTCGCCAGTTCCTAAATGTCTTGCAGGACAATTTCATGGGTCAGATGGTAGACGCACCAACTAAAAATAAAGCGTTACTAGATCTGATTACCAACAATACAGACCTGATCATGGATGTGGAAATACGGGGCAATTTAGGAAACAGCGATCACAGGTCAATTGGCTTCAGTATAAATCACACAAATAGGAAACATAAGGGAAATACAAAGACACCGAATTTCAAAAGAGCCAACTTCCCTAAACTACGAACCTTGCTAGAAGGCATAAATTGGGATAAAATCTTAGGAACAAAGAACACGGAGGAGAGATGGGTTCACGTTAAGAGCATATTAAATAAGGGCATTAGCCAGTGCATCCCATTGGGTAATAAATTTAAAAGAGCGAACAAAAGTCCTGGATGGCTTAACTCCAATGTAAAAATGCATATAAAAGCAAAAGAGAAGGCCTTCAGAAAATACAAGGTTACGGGATCATCATCAGCATTCAAACTTTATAAAGAAATGTAAGGGTGCAATTAGGGCGGCTAAGATAGAACACAAAAGACATAGCGGAGGAGAGCAAAAAAAATCCCAACAAATTCTTTAAGTATGTAAACAGTAAAAACGGGAGGACAAACCATATTGGTCCCATAAAGAATGAGGAAGGATATCTGGTTACAAAGGATGGGGAGATGGCGAAGGTATTGAATTTATTCTTCTCCTCAGTCTTCATAAGGGAATCGGGGGGGCTTCAGTAACCAAAACTGCAGTGTTTATCCTCATGACACATCACAGGAAGCACCCTCATGGCTAACAGAGGACAGAATTAGACGTGGGAAATTTAACATTAATAAATCACCGGGACCGGATGGCTTGCACCCGAGGGTACTTAGGGAACTCAGTCAAGTAATTGCCAGACCATTGTTCTTAATTTTTACTGACAGTCTACTGACTGGTATGATACCAGCGGGTTGGAGAAAAGCCAATGTAGCACCAATATTTAAAAAGGACCCAAAATACATCCCAGGGAATTACAGACCAGTCAGCCTAACATCAATAGTATGCAAGCTCTTGGAGGGGATGATAAGGGACTATATACAAGATTTTAGTAATGAAAACGGTATCATTAGCAGTAATCAGCATGGATTCATGAAGAATCATTCTTGCCAAACCAAACCAATGTATTAACCTTCTATGAGGAGGAGAGTTGCCATCTGGATAAAGGAAGGCCCATAAACGTGGTGCAAAAGCATTTGACACAGCTCCCCATAAATGTTTACTGTACAAAATAAGGTCCATTGGCATGGACCATAGGGTGAGTACATGGATTGAAAACTGGCTACAAGGGCAAGTTCAGAGGGTGGTGATAATTGGGAAATTACTTGGAATGGTCAGGGGTGGGTAGTGGGGTCCCACAGGGTTCTGGGCTGGGACCAATCCTATTTAATTTGTTCATAAATGACCTGGATGATGGGATAAACAGTTCAATCTCTGTATTTGCGAACAATACTAAGCTAAGCAGGGCAAAACCTTCTCCACAAGATGTGGAAACCTTGCAAGAATACAGTATCTGAACAAATGAATGGGGTGGGTAACTACATGGCAAATGAGGTTTAATATAGAAAAATGTAAAATAATGCATTTGGGTGGCAAAAATATTAATGCAATCTATACACTAGGGGGAGAACCTCTGGGGGAATCTAGAATGGAAAAGGACCTGGGGGTCCTAGTGGATGATAGGCTCAGCAATGGCATTTAATGCCAAGCTGCTGCTAACAAAGCAAACAGAATATTGGCATGCATTAAAAAAGGGATTAACTTCAGGGATAAAGCGATAATTCTCCCACTCTACAAGACTCTGGTCTGGCCGCACCTGGAGTATGCTGTCCAGTCCTGGGCACCAGTCCTCAGGAAGGAGGTACTGGAAATGGAGCGAGTACAAAGAAGGGCAACAAAGCTAATAAAGGGTCTGGAGGATATTAGTTATGAAGAAAGGTTGCGAGCACTGAACTTATTCTCTCTGGACGCTTGAGAGATATGATTTCAATTTACAAATACTGTACTGGTGACCCCACAATAGGGATAAAACTTTTTTGTGGAAGGGAGTTTAACAAGACATGTGGCCACTCATTAAAATTAGAAGAAAATAGGTTTAACCTTAAACTAAGTAGAGGGTTTTTTACTGTAAGAGCGGCAAGGATGTGGAATTCCCTTCCACAGGCGGTGGTCTCAGCAGGGGGGGGGCATCGATAGTTTAAAAAAAGTATTAGATAAGCACCTGAACAACCACAACATACAGGGATATACAAGGTAATACTGACATATAATCACACACATAGGTTGGACTTCATGGACTTGTATCGTTTTTCAACCTCACCTACTATGTAACTATGGTAACAGTGGGAGGGGCTTAAGGGGCATGGTTAAACAAAACCAAGGCTTCTTTGTACCTATAAAATATGCTTTGCACACACTAAATAGACAGGTTTCTAACACTTTGCCTGAGCCTGCCTTAAAGAAGAACTTCATTACAAAAAAGTCAAGGACTGCTTAGTAACCAGCAACTTTTAACAATATGTACCAAACTACAAGCGTAAAGATAATTAATGCTAATAGTCCAAATGCCTCAAGGAAGGGAGAACTAGTGGCCATCAGGGCAAGGAACTCTTGAAAGCTCTGTATCTGGTCCTGCAGGCTCCTTTATTAGACCCTGACTGGTCGTAGCGGGCACTCAAAAGGCAAAAGCAGACAGAATCGCGGTGTCCAATTAGAAATTTGAGGATCTTTACTGGATGAAAACAAATGCAGACTTAAAACACAGCAGCCAGGAATCAGCATGGGGCAGCATGAAATCAAATCATGGAGCTCATTGGATCAGAGCAAAAACAAACCAAAACAGTCTTCCATTCTGGCAAAGCAAGCCGCTGTCAAGATGATACATGAGAAGGAGGGGGGCAGTAATGCATTTAGAGGGTGTATTTCTTTTTCAAACATGCCCCAATACAATACCAAAAGGTTTATAAATGAACTGGCAGTGAGCGGGAAGAGGAATTTAATTAATCAATGGGGTTTTGGGAGCATACATACCATTGAAAACATAATCCCTTTGCTGCTTGTTTTTAACCAATAAAGATACTCAGCTTTCTTATCGCATCCCGTGATCCTGTCTGCTTTTGTGTTTGAGACAATGAACACTTTGGTGAGAAGTATGTAATCTACAATATACTATATACAGTATAGTGCAGGAGTCTGAAGGGCAGAGTGCAGGGGTAAGGGGTGTGCAATGCACAGAGTGCTGCAGTCAGTGTTGGGTTTAGGATGCATAACGCAGAGTGCAGGGGTTCAGGTTGTGTAATGCAATGTGCTCAAGGATCAGGAGTATGTAATGCACAGAGGGCTGTAGTCAGTCCCAGGTTTAGGAGTACATGAATCACAGAGAACAGGGTCCAGGTGTACATAATGCACAGAATGCAGGGGACCGGAGTGTGTAATGTACAGAATGTAGGGGGCAGGAGTGTTATGCACAAAATGCAGTGGTCAGGAGTATGTAATGCACAGAATGCATAAGTGTGTATTGCATAGTAGGAGTCAGAAGTAAAAAAACAAAAAGAGTGTAGAAGTCAGGGGTTTGTGATGCCCACTGTAGGGGTCAGGAGAGAGCAAAATTCCCCCACGCAAGCAATACTCTTCCCCACAAGACATGGACAAGACATGGACAAGCTCCGTTCCAGAGTCACTGAAATGGAACAAAGAGTGGGACAGATAGAGGATACTGTGGCGGAGCACCACGATGCCACCCGCACCCTGCAGACGAAGGTAAAGGCCCTTGAATACAGGGTGGAGGACGCAGAGAACAAGAACAGGAGGAATAACCTCCATATCGTGGGCATGGCTGAGGGGGAGGAAGGTCAAAACCTGACCACCTTTGTGGAAGACATGCTGTGAAACCTACTCCCAGATGCCCACTTATCTCCTCATTACGCAGTGGAAAGGGCGCATCGTGTCTTGCCTAAGCCGGAACCCCTGGGGCCCTCCGAGAACCTTCATCCTTCGGATGCTTAACTTCAGGGATAGGGATGAAGTGCTCCGTGCCTCCAGGATTCTTGGAGATTTGCTCTTTCATAACTCCAAGCTGTTGATTTTCCCAGACTATTCGGTGGAGACCCAGAAGCTTAGAAAGTTGTTTGATCAGGTCAAGGCCGCCATGCGGGCACGCAGCATCTGCTACAGTGTTCTGTTTCCAGCCTGACTGAGGGTCCAAGACAGAGAAGCAACCTCTTCACCTCCCCAAGGGAAGCCTCTGCCTGGCTGGAGTCCCTACCACCTCATCGTTGAATCTATGGGTTTGTGAGTGTATCATTTGAGCCGTCACCTATGGCTCTTAGCTTGGGAGAAGTTTCAGTTTAAGTTATACTCTCTGCCCTGCTGTGTAGCAGGCCTGTGGGGGATGGACTGCATGCCTGCATTGCACCTGTTGTGCCTTTGTTACTTAGTTTCTGTGCACACTCCTGCCTCTGCTTACAGCACCACATTCGCATACTCCCGAGAAGCATTTCGGATCACGCTCAAAAGCTCCTCTGCCTGGATACCCTTGTCAGTCCCTCAGACCAACTCTGGCGGTTGTCCAGGTTCTGGATCTCGAACACGACGGTAGATCTGAAGTTTAGGGAAGCTATGTCTGGATATTGGGCAGGTAATCCGGGATCAGCAGGGGAGGGCACAGTATGGGAAGCATTTAAGGCATTCACGAGGAGACAGCACAAGACCATCATAGCTAAAACCTGTAAAGAAAGAAAGGCTGATTTGATCAGGGCCGAGGCTGCGGCAGAGGCTCAGGAGGCTGCCTATGTTAGGACTCAGGATCTACAGCAGTACACACGGTTGCAATTCTGACTAGAGAGGTGGTCCAGATTCGTACTTCCTTCACACAAAATAAAGCTATTATACCAGTCCCAACGCATCTTTGGACAGGGAGAGAAAACAGGGAGGCTACTGGCCTGGCTTTCAAAAGAACAAGCGGGGGGGGGGGTATTAGTATACCTCACATTAAGGATCAGACTGGGGATCTTCTCTGCGCTCCAGACGAGATCAACCAGTGTTTCGCCTCGTTCTATCACTCACTTTACAGTTCCCGGTGACATATAGCACAGAAGAGTTGATATCCTACCTAGAAACTTTAGACATCCCAGTCCTTACATCAACATACCGCAATAAGCTAGATGCCCCTATTACGGTTGAGGAGATTTTAAAGGGGCTTAAGTCACTGTAGACGAGTAAGACTCTGGGAGCTGACGGAATTCCAGTTAAGTGCTATAAGAATTATGCTGAGGATCTTGCCCCCAGACTTCACATGGTATACACCAAGTCTACTAAGACAGGGGAGCTCCCGAGCTCCATGGGAGAGGTGGTCATTGTAATGATCCTTAAACCAGGGAAGGACCTCACATTGTGCTCCTCGTACCGCCCCATCTCTCTCCTAAATGTGGATGCAAAGCTACTAGCCAAAATTCTTTGCTAATAGACTAAGCACGATAATAACTGTGCTGGTCCACCCGGACCAGATGGGATTTATGCCGGGACGTGGTACGGACATAAATATTAGAAGGCTTTACACTCACATTTCAGTGGTGCAACGGGACACCGCAGGGGGGGTGGCCTCTCTAGACGCGGAGAAGGCCTTTGACTCGGTCCAGTGTTTTTTTTTTTTTTGGACAGACCTATCAAAGTTTGGATTTGGTCCCTGTTTTTTAACTTGGATCCAAATGCTTTATGCAAACCCAAGGGCATGAGTTAGGATAAATGGAAGTCTGTCTGACTCCTTTCATCTGGTGCGTGGGACAAGACAGGGATGTCCGCTGTCCCTGGCTTTGTTTGCCTAAGCCTTGGAACCTCTGTCCATTCTTCTGAGAGCAGATAGGAGAGTGAGGGGCATAATGGTAGGACTACTTAAAGAAAAGCTATCCCTTTACGCGGATGACTCCCTGCTGTATTTGGCTGATGCCTCATCGTTGCTTCGATTGACTCTGGCTTTATTTGATCAGTTCGGTCACTACTCGGGAATCCGTATAAATTGGGAAAAATCTGTACTTTTCCCCCTACACACCTCGGTCCCACATACAGACACACATACCCCCTTAAATGGGTTGATGGATTCACATATTTGGGTGTTAAGGTGACTAATGAGATTACTGATTAATTGGAGAAAAATGTAAATCCTTTGTTAACGCCGGTGGGAAGAGTGAATATTTTGAAGATGATCTACCTACCAAAATTCTTATTCTTTTTTAGGAACACTCTGCCCCACATTCCCAAAGCTTTCTTTGGGCGTTTGGAGGGAGTCATAACTTTTTTTGTATGTGCTGGATGACATCCCAGAGTAGCGAAGCGTATACTCTATCTCCCATTGTCGGGGAGGTTTGGCTTTGCCAAACTTTCAACTATATTATTGGGCAGCTGTTTTGGTCACAGTGCGGTGGTGGTTCTCCCAGCCTAGACAAAACCCAGCAGTGATGCTGGAGGCGGCCATCTTGGGCTCCTATGCAGCCTTGGGTAACCTGGTATTCCGAGGCCCCAAAGCCCACCCCTCCCTGACATCATCTATGCGCACCACGATAAAGGTTTGGAGGGATGCTAGAGCGATCTACCTAAAACCCCTCCATATGTCTCCACATATACCTCTGTGGGGTAATTTATTGCTTCCCCACTTGTGTAGTGACCCAAACCCTGCCATATGGGCCAAAAAGGGTATTACAGCTCTGAAACATGTGATGGTTGAGGGCAAATATGTCAGGGAACCAACAGCAGGCGAAGGACTTTAGGACCCAGCATCTCTGGCAGGAGAAGGGCTCTAGGACCCAGTATCTCTACAAGCAGGTCACATGGGCCTATATAAGGAAGTCTGCTAGTGTCTGCATTTGCTGGATTATCGTCAGCTTCTCCTGTGTTCCTGTGTCTTGCATCTCCTGCCTGTCTGATCTCCTGTGTACCAAACCCGGCTTGCCTGACCTGCTCCTGTTGACTTCCTAGCGTATACCTGACCCCGGCCTGGCTAACGGACTCCGCTTACCTTGTCTTCTGTGCTAAGACTCAGCTCTGCTGTGTTCTCTGACTGTCTTGCTGTGTTTGACCCTCTGGCCTGGCTTTGACCCTGTTATCGGAACATTCCATTGGTCCTTACCCTTTGGACCTCCTAAGCACGCCTGCTGTCCTGCAGTCTGCCTGTCCTACCAAGTTCCTGGCAACCAGCACTACCTACCAGGCAACCCGTGCTTCTGTGGGCACCACATCCCCTGTGTCATCTTCAGGGCTGTGCTGCACTCGGCCGCAAGGGGCGCCCTCTCTGCTACTCGACCTCACATCAGAGACTTGACAGTATAATCCAGCCATGTCTGAGGCCGGCAGAGGTGCGTCCCCGTTAGAGGCATTATGTCAACAGGCCGCTACTCTGACCCAAGCAATCCAGACACTGCAAGAAGGATACCTCCAGCTAGAGGAGAGATTGCAACACCTGTCAGAGTCATCTGCTTCTGCGGACCCGGTCTCAGCTTCTCCCAGTTCCACCCACGTACGTTCCTCTGTGGCTTCTACGATGGTGTTCCCTCCTCCAGAACCCCGTGTTCCTGTCCCTGAACGGTTTTCCGGGGATCGAAGAAAGTTTAGATCCTTCAGGAATGCCTGCCTATTGTACCTATCCTTGCAGCCCCGGACTTTTGCTTTAGAAACTGTTAAGGTCGGGTTCCTCATCTCCCTGCTATCTAATGAACCCCAGACCTGGGCCCACAGTTTATGGGAACAAAGAAGCCCAGTCATTAACACAGTGGACACATTCCTGGCAGCCATGTCACAACTCTACGAGGACCCCCAGCGTACAGCCACCGCCGAAGCCGCTCTGCATTCACTAGAGCAGGGTAGTCGACCAGTGGAGGACTATACCGTGGACTTCCGTCGGTGGTCTGCAGACACAGGCTGGAACGAGGCTGCCCTCAAGCACCAGTTCCGCTTAGGACTTTCTGAGTCTCTCAAAGATGAGCTGGCCAGGATTGGGGTCCCCACTACACTTGAGGATCTCATCCAGTCATCCATCCAGCTGGATCGACGTTTACGTGAGAGACAGTCCGAACGAGCTCAGTCCTCCAGGCCCGCCATGATGCCGCCTAAGGTTTCCACTTCATCAGTGCCTGCTCCCACTGGTACTTCTATCCCAGTTCCTAGACAAATCGGCCTGCTACGTTCCGCATTATCCCCTGATGAAAGGCGTCATCGTATGCAATCAAGGCTCTGCCTCTATTGTGGAGGAAGCGGACATTTCTTGTATAACTGCCCCAGAAGGCCCAAGAAGCCACCTTCCTACCCTCCGGTGTATTTCCAGGTTTCCGGAGCTTCTCCTTCACACCTAGTGCTACCCATTACGCTGCAATTTGGAAAAGAAGAGATCCGGCTGCAGGCCATTATTGATTCTGGAGCATGCAGCTGCTTTGTGGACTTGAACCTGGTGAGAAACCTGAAGCTGCCCCTCCTCCAAAAGAAAAAGGGACTTGAAGTCCGCCTGGCCGATGGCACATTGCCTAGTTCTGGCCCTGTTACCCAGGAGACTGTCCCTCTGCTTATCACCACTCCTGATGGCCATCAGGAATTCATACGCTTTGACGCTCTAAGCTCGCCTATGTCTCCAGTTATCCTAGGAATTCCATGGCTCCAAGCCCACAACCCTCAGATCAATTGGATCAAGAAGGAGGTCCTGTTCACCTCTCCCTATTGCCAGCAGCATTGCTTTATTCCTGAACCCAGAGACATTACCAGTTGCTTGACAGTCCACCCTGTATCTACCACTAACCAGAATATACCCCAGGCATACCAAGAATTCCTGGATGTCTTTGATAAGAAAAAAGCTGACGTTCTACCACCACATCGGCCATATGACTGTCCAATAGAATTACTTCCAGGGGCCGAGATTCCATTTGGACGAATATTCCCTCTCTCTGAAATGGAATTGGGAACTCTGCGACAATATATCGATGAAAATTTGGCTAAGGGCTTCATCCGAGCTTCCTCCTCTCCTGCCGGTGCCGGAATCTTTTTTGTCGAGAAGAAAGACAAGTCTTTAAGACCATGCGTGGATTATAGGGAGCTCAATAAAATCACAATAAAGAACTACCCACTGCCATTAGTTCCTGAACTTTTCCAGAGATTCCGTACGGCCCAAGTATTTACCAAGCTCGACCTCCGGGGTGCCTATAACCTTGTTCGGATCCGTGAGGGCGATGAATGGAAGACAGCATTCAGAACGAGGTTCGGACACTTCGAGTATCTTGTAATGCCCTTTGGGCTCTGTAATGCCCCGGCGACGTTTCAGCACTTCGTCAACGATATTTTCCGGGAATATCTTGACTACTTCGTCATCATCTATCTGGATGACATTCTCATATTTTCGGCTACTCTGGAGCTCCACCGGACCCATGTAAAGACAGTGCTGCTCACACTAAGAAAACATGGACTTTATGTGAAAGCGGAAAAGTGTGACTTCGAGAAGAAATCAATACAATTCCTAGGACTAATCATCTCCACGGGCGGTGTAGCTATGGATCCACAGAAAGTGCAGGCAATCCTGGATTGGCCAACTCCATCAGATAAGAAAGGGGTGCAAAGGTTTGTGGGCTTTGCGAACTTCTATAGGAGGTTTATAAGAAACTTCTCCTCCATCATCTCACCCATTACCCAGTTGACCCGCTTACATACCCGTTTCCAGTGGTCCTCCGAAGCCCAAACTGCTTTCGAGAGACTAAAGTTATTGTTTACCTCTGCACCAATCCTTCAACACCCTGAGCCTGCCCTGCCATACATCTTGGAGGTCGATGCCTCAGAAGTAGCTACAGGGGCAGTCCTTTCACAATGCCAGGGACCCAAGTCCTTGCTTCACCCCGTGGCCTTCTCCTCGCGGAAAATGAGCCAGCCCGAGAGGAACTATGATGTAGGAGACCGCAAGCTCTTGGCCATTAAAACAGCCTTAGAGGAGTGGAGATACCTTCTTGAGGGGTCTGCTCACCCCATAATGATATTTACAGATCATCGGAACCTCGAATACCTCCGTACTGCCAAACGTCTGAGACCCCGTCAAGCCCGCTGGGCTCTGTTCTTTTCAAGGTTCAACTTCCACATCACCTACCGTCCCGGCTCCAAGAACGGAAAGGCCGATGCTTTATCCCGAATGTTTCCCGATACTCCGGAGGAGACAATATCTAGTACAATCCTGTCACCTCAGAACTTTCTTCTGATCCAACCCGATCTAAGATCTTCTCTTGAACAGGCTTCCCTCCAATGCCAGGAACCAGAAGCATCCTCTCTAAGAAACCAGGAAGGGTACCTCTGGCATCAGGACAAGATCTTCGTTCCGCAACAAACCCGAATACAGGTACTGAAGACCTTGCATGACCACCAACTCGCTGGCCACTTCGGAGTGCGGAAAACTACGGATCTTATCCAACGATCCTTCTGGTGGCCTACCTTGAAATCTGATTGCAGGGAGTTTGTTAGCTCCTGCACTACCTGCCAGCGAAATAAAGGGTCCAATGTCAAGTCGTGGGGTCTGTTACGTCCTCTGCCAGTGCCAGAACTACCATGGAGAAATATATCTATGGACTTTATAGTAGAGTTGCCCCCATCCGAAGAATCTACAACAATCCTGGTAGTTGTGGACCGTCTATCCAAAATGGCGCACTTCTTGCCCATGGCAGGAACTCCTTCTGCTGCAGAAACAGCAAAAATTTTCATAAGGGAGATAGTCAGGCTCCATGGCCTTCCTGACAGCATTGTGTCTGATAGAGGGGTACAATTCACCTCCCGGTTCTGGAGAGAGCTCTGCAAAGCACTATCAATCAAGGTGTGCCTGTCCTCAGCCTATCACCCCCAAAGCAACGGTCAAACTGAAAGGACCAACCAGACCTTAGAACAATATTTGCGTTGCTTCTGCTCCTTCTCCCAGGACGACTGGATCTCTCTACTCCCTTGTGCGGAGTTTGCTTACAACAATGCAGTACACTCAACCACCAATCAATCTCCGTTTTGGGCCAACTATGGTTTCCATCCTTCATTTCTACCTAATGTCATTCCGGAAGCCTCAGTTCCAGCAGTTCAAGACAGGATAAGCTCCATTCAGGCTAATTATCAAACCCTCCGGCTAACCATGCAGAAAGCGCAAGAGGACTACAAGAAACAATATGACAAGAGGAGAGGAGAGAGTCCTAGCTTTGAGGTTGGAGATAAGGTCTGGCTCTCTTCAGCAAATCTCAGGCTCCCTTGCCCCTCCCGGAAATTGGGTCCAAGATTTATCGGTCCATTCGAAATTAAACGAAAAATTAACCCAGTAGCTTTTGAACTGTTACTACCAAGTTCGTATAAAGTGCATCCTGTGTTTCACGTTTCTCTTCTTAAATCTGTTGTCTCTAGTCCTTTTCCAGGAAGAGAAGAAGACCCTCCGCCTCCAGTCTCAGTGGGAGATGAAGCCGAATTCGAGGTAGAATCCATCCTGGACTGTCGCAAAAGAGGTAGGACTATTCAATTTCTTATTAAATGGAAGGGTTATCCAGCAGAAGAGAATTCTTGGGAACCTGCAGGCAACATACATGCTCCTAGACTTCTCCAGAGATTCCGTGCCAGATACCCTGAAAGATGGGCCCGGGTGGGCATCCGGAGGCTGCCCCTTGGGGGGGGCACTGTCAGGGAACCAACAGCAGGCGAAGGACTTTAGGACCCAGCATCTCTGGCAGGAGAAGGGCTCTAGGACCCAGTATCTCTACAAGCAGGTCACATGGGCCTATATAAGGAAGTCTGCTAGTGTCTGCATTTGCTGGATTATCGTCAGCTTCTCCTGTGTTCCTGTGTCTTGCATCTCCTGCCTGTCTGATCTCCTGTGTACCAAACCCGGCTTGCCTGACCTGCTCCTGTTGACTTCCTAGCGTATACCTGACCCCGGCCTGGCTAACGGACTCGGCTTACCTTGTCTTCTGTGCTAAGACTCAGCTCTGCTGTGTTCTCTGACTGTCTTGCTGTGTTTGACCCTCTGGCCTGGCTTTGACCCTGTTATCGGAACATTCCATTGGTCCTTACCCTTTGGACCTCCTAAGCACGCCTGCTGTCCTGCAGTCTGCCTGTCCTACCAAGTTCCTGGCAACCAGCACTACCTACCAGGCAACCCGTGCTTCTGTGGGCACCACATCCCCTGTGTCATCTTCAGGGCTGTGCTGCACTCGGCCGCAAGGGGCGCCCTCTCTGCTACTCGACCTCACATCAGAGACTTGACAAAATATATCTCCTTTCGGGAAATGGGGGACAGATTCTCAGTACCTGGCTTCTTCAGGTTCCGATATTGGCAGCTAAGACATGAAGTGATGGCCCAATTCCCAGACCCGGTGGTCCTAGAATCAGATCCAATTGAGTGCCTCTTGACCTCTGGCGTCATGGGGAAACCACTGTCCTCCTTATACCTGCACCTGCCTGTGGCCTACGACACTAAACTGACCCGTTCACTAGATAAATGGAGGGTGGATATTCCCACTCTCGATGAGGAGAAATGGGAAGAATGTGTTACAACCTTTATTCCCACAATGATTGCTGCGAAAGACCGGTTTATTCAACTGAAGTTCCTTCACAGGGCCTATTACACGCCGCAGAGACTGTCCCGTATATATAGTCAGATGGATTCTAAATGCACCAGATGTAGTCTTGAGGTGGGTAGCTTCTGGCATATGGTCTGGTCCTGTCCCAAAATACGCCCCTACTGGGAGGCGATCATAGTCACTTTGAGTGACACATGTGGAGTGAGCATACTCCTGGACCCACTTGTGTTGATGCGAAGTCATCTGAAGGACATTGATGAGGATAGATATAGTAAGCTCTGCTAGACCTTTGCACTTTATGGAAATGGAAATCATTGGAGGTACCCACCCATTCCTCCTGGATTCAATCAACTAACTCAGTTTTGCCCCTTTACAAAATCACATATGAGAGCAGACGATGTCTGCACAAATTCGATAAGGTCTGGTCTGGCTGTATAGATACATGCGGTTAATGGGTGGGACATAAAGGCCTTTCCGTGTGTCTCCCCCCCCCCCCCCCCCCGATGCTTCTATTTCCCTTCCCTCCTGTTGTATTCCTCTTTCCCCACTCTCTTTTGCACCCTGTGGTCTTCCCCCCCTCATATCTTACCACTCTTTAATGAAAAGTTCATTATAAATGTTAGTCATTAAGGGTAAAATGTTGGATGCCAATGCCCTAGAGATCCTCTCCACTGTACACGGTTCTTCTGATGGGCTTCGTAATTGATAACTTACCTTGCACGTAAACTGTGGGGTTAACCCTGAGATATGTAATCAATTTTACTGATGATAATTTTGTCATGCAATTGATCTATGCCTGTTGGCATGCGTTTTGTTATGCTGATTTGTTTAATAAAAATGTTTCTGTTAAAAAAAAATGCTTTTCTATATATGGAGACATTAACCACTTCAGCCCCGGAGGATTTGGCTGCCAAATGACCGTGCCACTTTTTGCGATTCGGCACTGCGACGCTTTAACTGACAATTGCCCGGCCCCTCATGAAGTCACGTGACAGTGACGCCACGCGTAGGGACGGAAAGGCATACAGATAGACAGAGGCTGACGAGCTCGCCACTCGTAAGTAGATAAGTTTTTAATGTTCTTTTTTAAGGTGAGTACCCTACTGTTGTATTAATAAACATACCGTGTTGGTTTTAAACGTACTTCACGATCAAGATCCTCCTTTTTTCCCTATTATAATTTCGCTGCCATTGAGAGACAAAGACATCACTTAGGATCCATTATTGGCTTAGGGACCATATCAGAGGAACTACTACTCCCAGTATACATATATGTGGTTACCTTATTACCGCAAGGTAAGAGGCCACATTTACTATTGTGTGTGACACACTAAATAGAGATCCATTGATCTCTCCATCACTCCCTGGCCTGTGCACGGAAACACAACACCCACTCTGAAGAAAGCATTTTGTTGCTATTGGCACCACCTGTACGTCTTTCACTCAAATCGTTGAATTTCTGTTCCAGTTTACAGTGGACATTTTTTACACTTTAGCACACTGTGCATTTCTGCAATCAGCATCTGCACTTGCACATAACCCCTACTGTTGGTTTGCACATTGCAGGCTATTTTTTGCCTGCATGGTTTGTTTGCACTATTTAGCTGATTTTGCACATTATCGGTTTACTACAGTTGTATGCACACTGCACTTGGATATTATATGTTCTGATAAGTTTTATGGTTTGCGCAATTTGCACTATTGTAATTTCTTTTTTCTATTGATGATTCATGTTATTAGTATTTATGCATATTTATTAGATACAGTGCAGTATCACCTACTTGTATTAGCATCTATGCACTTTTGGATTAATTTTTATTTTTTATTGTTGGTTTTATGCTTTTAGCTATTGGCACTGAGTTAGCACATTTCTAGAAACAGCGCAGCACCACCTCCCCTTTATCAATCAGTGCTATAAAAATGCACTGATTACTGTGTAAATGGCACTGGCAGGGAAAGGGGTTAACCACTAGGGGGCGAGGAAGGGGTTAAGTGTGTCCTAAGGAGTGATTCTAACTGTGTGGGGACTGGGCTACATGTCACACGACACTGATCACTGCTCCCGATAACAGGGAGCAGAAGATCAGTGTCCTGTCACAAGGCAGAACAGGGAGATGCCTTGTTTACATAGGCATCCCCCTGTTCTGCAGCTCTGCGACATGATCGCGGGACACCGGCGGACATCAAGTCCGCGGGTCCCGCAGGCACGGTCATGCAGAAAATTCAAAGCAACGTATATATACATTGCTTTGCGCAGCCGTGCCATTCTGCCAATGTAAAAGTGCGTGACATGGTCGGCAAGTGGTTAAGGAAGACCTCTATATGGAGCAACCACCAGGGTTTGAACAAGGAGACAACCTTGTGTGTAAACTTCAAAAGAGCATCTACGGTCTTAAGCAATCTGCAAGGATGTGGAATGAGAAAGTGAACGAAGTGCTTACTAGAGAGGGATTCTCAAGCAGACCCCTGTCTCTACTCCAGGAATCAAGAAGACAGATGGATATACATCCTTATCTATGTCGATGACTTATAACTTCTTTTGAACAAGAAGGGGATTACAATCAGATAGTTCACAAATTTTGAAATCAAAGGGAATATTCGCTACTATCTGGGAATCCAAATAGAGAGAGAAGAAGGTGGAAGTTATCTTCTCAAACAATCTCAGAAAATCTCTGAAATCTTGGAACAATTCCATATACAAAATGCAAAGGAAGTGAAAACTCCTATGGAATCTAAAGAGCACTTAAGCAGAAAACTTGTTAACCAACAATGACATGTATCGCAGAGCAATCGGTAAGCTGCTATATGTTGCCACTGTGACAAGGCCAGATACAGTCGCAGCAGTGCGCATAGTATGCAGGAAAGTCTCTGCTCCCTGTCAGAGTGACTGGAACGCAATAAAAAGAGTGATGTAGTACCTCAAAGGAACAATTCAGATGAAGTTACGGTTACCAGGAACATCCAATCCAATACTGGTTGGATATGTGGATGCTGATTTGGCCAGGGACTGCACAGACTGCAAATCCGCAAGTGGATTCATCTGCCAGTATGGGAAAAGAACCATAAGTTGATTTAGTCGAAAGCAAGCAACTGTTGCTCTATCTTCAACTGAAGCAGAGTACATTGCAGCATGTTAAGAAGCGATATGGATTCGTCAACTTTTTGGACATTGGGATAGACATGTCAAAACCAATTCCCATTTTTGAAGACAACCAGGGATGTACAGTAATACCTCGGATTGCGAGTAACGTGGTTACCGAGCGTTTCGTAATACGAGCTGTTACTTTTAAAAAACCCTGACTCGATTTGCAAGTGTTGACTTGCAAAACTAGCAGGATTCAAGCCTCTGCGGTGTGCAGCATTTGGTCAGAGATGCAGGGGCACCGGTGACACTCTGAGCCGTTCGGATGCACTTGGAAACACTTGGAAATACTCAGAAACCTCTGAGGGTTTTCGAGTGCATCCCAGCGGCTTAGAGTATTTCCAAGTCTCTCCGCCGCCCCCCCCACCTCTGGCCAAATGCGGTACTTCATACAATAGAAGTCAATGTGGAACAAATTATTTTTGTTTCCATTGACGTCTATGGGGAAACTCGCTTTGATACACGAGTGTATTGGATTACAAGCATTCTCCTGGAAAGGATTATGCTCGTAATCCAAGGTTCCACTGTATAAAGCTTACACAATCAGAAAGGGTCAATCCTAGCACCAAACACATCAACGCCAGGTATCACCTACTAAGGGATAATCAAGAGCAAGGTGTTATTGACATTCAATACTGCCAGTCAGAGGAGATGACTGCCAATGCACTCACCAAACCTTTGTTGAAGAACCATCATAATTATATCCAGAAGAAACAGAATGTAATTTGACAAAGCACATGCTGTTGAGAAGAGGTGTTGGAAGAGAAATAGCAAATAGCTTTCTATACTGTGAACTATATAATGTATGCATTATACTTATCTATGCAGCAGGTGGCACTGTAGTATTATAGTGTTATAATGTGTATTCTATGATATGACAGGATGTACCGTCTATCTAAGTTCAGTGCACTTGTTTGTATTTAGTTCCTGTTTCATGTTTCTCATCCTGTAAAGACATGCATTGCCAATCCTCCATGAAAGTAAAGCATATTGCTGTATACAAGAAGCTTCCAGCGCATTAATTCAATACTGTGCACAACATTTAAACCATTTTAAATTCTGTTTTGTAGGCTTTACCTGCTGTACATTGGTGATGTGCTTCATATGACTTCTGACCTTGTCCTTACCCGTAAGTAAAACCTTTATAATTTCTGGTGTATTTAGTGTTATATTTTGTTGTAAGTACTAAAGCATTGCAGTGCTTTTTTTACCAAAATGTATTATTGGTTAAGGACCATTTCACACTGGAACGCGATGTAGGAAACCCGTGTTCCGCATATGTTTTCCGCACTGCATATGCGATCTGCAGTGGGTGTCAGTTTAATTTCATCCCATTCAAAGGATCTCCAGAACTAGTGTCCCCATTAGTAGATTTCTACGCTATACCTGTTCTGGGGACAACTCAAAATGTGGGATTTTCTTTCACTTTTACTCTTGGTAATAATAGCAAACGTAACCAATAAAAAGGGTGAATCACCCTATCGGAGACTAGACAGCATTAGGTGTTTTGCCATTAGTTATACTTTGAAGTTAAAGAGGGATTCCACCCTTTTTTGTTTTTTTTAAAAGTCAGCAGCTACAAACACTGTAGCTGCTGACTTTTAATAAGGAAAATTACCTGTTCTACTCGCCCGCGATGATGGCCCCCCCCCCCGATGCCGATCCCTCGATCACTGCAGGTCCCGCACCGCCATCCTCACTAAGGGAAACAGGCAGTGAAGCCTTACGGCTTCACTGTCCGTGTCCTACTGCGCATGCGCGAGTTTCGCGCCGATTTGTGAATGGGCGGCTGCTCTCTGGGACACACAGTTCCCAGAAGGCAGCGCGCCCCATTCACAAGAAGAGGATGCGGAAGGAGACCCACCGCGGATAAGGAAGAGGCAGATTAGAGACTTCCGCATAGCAACCGCTATTTCGGGTGTGTAAAATGTTTTTCTTTTTTTAATTTTTTTTTTTTTTTTAATTTTTTTTGCTGCATTTTGGTGTAATTATTTTTTCAGGGTGGAACTCCACTTTAACTCCAGAAATAACAGACGCACATCTGCAGCTATTTTTCCATTATTACTTTATATAAATATAATAAATATATAAATGCATTAAAAAATCCATGCAGTATATGCACCTGAGTTTAACTTGATATCAGCTTTTTGCAGGTTCCTGTACAGCAGAACTCAGACTGGTGAAGGGTGTGGAAACACAAGGAGCCACTCAGTTGTGCTGCAGTGCAAGGGACATGCTGATATGAGGAGAGATTAAAGTGAGATGAGCTCATTAATCTGCTGCTTCTCTTTTCATTGTTCAGTCCAAGGCTAAAGGGAGGGAAAAAATCTGTAAAGCAGAGAAAAATCAGGTCTCCTGCCCTACCAAACAGGGCTGTGTTTGTGTAGCTAAGCTGTGCAATTCTCTAGACTGGATGGACAGAAATATAAATCCATTGGCAGATAAAACAGATTTCTTATCTTTATTCAGTTTGTGTATTTATCTGTTTGACTTGAGTTCAGCTTTAAAGTGTTACTAAACCCACAACAGTAAAATCAGTCTGTATATGCAGTAAAGCTTACTTGTTATACTCACTATAGAACATAAGGGGTTAACCCTCCACATTGTATAAAAAGGCTGTTTGATCCCGGCTCCTCTGATCCTCCCTTCCTTCCACTGACTCCTAATAATTACCTGATAACACAGAGACTACAAGGTCAGGCTGCACATGCTCAGTTTGGTGTGTATTGCTAGACACTTTTTTTTTTTCTTGGGAGGATGCATGTGATCAGCACAGGGCCAATCCGCACTGTCCAGTCAGAGGGTCAGTGGTCTTGCAGTCTTATAGGTCAGTCAGAAAACTCCTCCTACAAGCTTTAACCAGTGCTGATAGAAGCCACAAGACTGCTATACCACTAATGAGAAAAAGTATTTAGCTGTTTCAATTTACTGAAATAATTGCATTTCCATGTTCTGTGTACTGGGGGAGACCCGATATTGTGAATGCAGGGTACTGGGTTTAGTAACACTTTAAGTCAACCCAAAATTACTTTTTCTCCATTTTGGGCAGACTAAATCTGGCCCTACATTATACAATTTCCTTTAGATTTACCTAAAACTATGTAGTGCAAGGGCCAGCCTGGTTGCATACAAATTGGAAGTGTTTAGGGTTGACCTCATATTATATGATTTTTAGGTAAATTTTAAGGAAAATTGTACAAGAAAATTGCATCATGTATATCCAGCTTTAGGCAGGGTTTGATCTCTAACAGATTCCAGAACCCTGAAAAGTAAACCTTCCTCTGTGCACGCAATCACTGCAACAGATTTAGCTCAACTTCATGCTAGATGTTGCTTGTTCATGCTACACCTGCTTATAGGCATAGCGTATTTAATGGTTATTTACTATAAAATGCTTACTGTGCAGGTGATGGGCTGTGCACAGTGCAAAAAAACAAACGAAGGAAAAACAGAGGAAACCGTTGAGCAGACGAACATCAATCAACGCTATTACCCAGACCCCACTACAGCACGCCCAAGCTATGATTTCAACTTTACAGCCACTAAATCAATATCCATCTTGGATGGACATTTTCTGGGAGTACAATCTGGTTTGGGATACCCCGCATCTTCAGGTAATGAGGCTCAATTATTTATACTTATACCATGAGATTACTACACAAAGACCAGGATGGTTTGGCAGTGGACATGCTCCTGTTAAGCCTCGTATACACAATACAATTGTTGGCCAACCCAGCGTCTGATTTTTGTCAAAAGGGCGTGTGCCAGGATCTTGTCTTGCATACTAACGGTACACAATTGTCGTGCCACTAAAACCAAGGTAGTGACGTACTATGAGCAATTTCAGCTCTTGAGCGCCACCCTTTGGGCCCCTTCTGCTAATTTCGTTTTTGGTGAGCATTGATTCCGAGCATGCATGTTTGTATTTTTGACTTTTGTGTGATGGATTTGTGCACTGACCATACGAATATCTGACGTCAAACCATTGCCTGCCGAAAATTTATTAGCCTGTCATCCAACATTTGTTGGTGGAAAATTGGACAACAATTGTCAAAAGGAGCATACTAACGGTAAGATTTTAGGACAACAGTCTGTCAACAGACGATCCCCTGCCAACAATCGTATCATGTGTACGAGGCTTTAGGCTGGCCAAACACTATTATGTTTGAGTTGAATGAAAACAATTCAATAGATTCAGTAAAGAAAAATAAAAAAATAGGGATATGGGCCCTACTCGGACTTTCAGCGGCACAGTAAACAATAGAGATGTATAAAAAATATATAAATGTTTAATAGAAAAAGAGAACCACATAAATGAAATTGAATACAAGGACAATATAAGAATTAAAAATCATACATATGAGTACATATAAATGATGAGAACCCGAATGCATCAACGCGTTTCGCCTTGGGGCTTCTTCAGGACGCAAATTCAGGAAAACAGTAGTTGTAGAAGCAAGAAAGAGATCTCACTCTTATGACTACGATTCTTGATTAGCGTGTAGCCAACACCGACATCCAATAGAGGAAAGAGATGAGCCACGCAAAGAATGTACAATGCTGGCGAAGCAAAAACGGGGAAACCAGCTGTAATTTCCGAGTAAACGGTACATATGACTTCAAAAGTCACATATAGAGAAACTGGATATAAGAAGAAAGTCTTCCTTTTCAGCCGACAAACCCAAATAGAGGAAGTCACAGTGATAATTCAAAGTATCAGTAGGCTGGAATCCTTAACTCAAGAGGGATATATAATACAGATCCCCCGAGTAGTAACTCTTATTAGACTAGGTAGGTTCAAAGTAATCCCCAGGGAAGAGCACAAAGAAAGGGCTCCACACAAGTGGAGCCAGCTGGAATTTCTACAATTTTCCTGAATTTGCGTCCTGAAGAAGCCCCAAGGCGAAACGCGTTGATGCATTTGGGTTCTCATCATTTATATGTACTCATATGTATGATTTTTAATTCTTATATTGTCCTTGTATTCAATTTAATTTATGTGGTTCTCTTTTTGTGCCCGGCTCCTTTTATTTTTTCAATCAAAGGATGTCCAAAGGGAGGGGCCTGCAGGGCCACCCACTTAGGGAATTTCAGAAATGTCATCAAGAACTGAACAACATTTGAACAGTGTAAGGCCAACTTAACACTTAAAGTGACACTCCAGCCAACTATGTAAACACTGAGTAGCAGGGCTTTTTTTCTCAGAGAATAGGTGCAGGTACTCCCTTTTCTAAGTCACCCCTTGTCTCCGCGCCCTACCCATCTCCAGGCATTGTCCCTTGATTCCACCCCCAACCCACCCCAGGTATCATTTTGTGTTGCTAAGTAATTTGTATGTGTAGCCATGTCCTGGGCCTCTCTAGGCCTAATGGTGACCTCCAGAGTTAGGGACAGCTGACATCCTTCTGTGTAGAGTGGGTTACGAGGCATGGTGGGTGCAATGCAAGGTAGATTAATGGGCGCCAGACACTTCTTGAATGCAAAGAGATTTATTGTCTCTTAAACAGAACTGTGGGAGAGAGGTTTAAGGACAGGATACTCTTTAGTAGTTGCAATGTTAATTTAGCAGACTCTGAGACTTTTATAGGCAGACAGCCATGCAGGGAAAAGCATCCAGCAAGACACCACATCTGCATGAGTAGGACCGCTCTCTTCTATGGCAACAATCTTGCTTCTGGATAGGCTCTCAGACAGCCTAGCAGCCAGATGTCCCCAGCACAGGCCTCAGGCTCTGGCCTAGCAGCCCGTGGCAGCACAACACTTGTCCACCCAGACAGCCATCCAGGTGGCACAGAACCCCGATCACCTGACCACACCACAAATAAATAGGCTCTCCCAGCAGGCCATGGGAACTAAGAAAATCCCTGCCCATTGGCTGAGACACCCCATTCATTCCTAATCTGTCCTTGCAATACCCTTCCTTGTCTTATCTAATGCCACCAGATACCCGGCCATCTAGTGACAGAAGAGAGAAGTGCAGCAATTTCAGAATTAGGGCAAAATCAATTGACCTCCTATCAATTGGCCAAAGCAACTATCCCTTGGCAAATAAATTTACTAGCAACCCTGCCTAAATATCAGGGTACTACATCTGCAATTTGTTAATGATAACAAAAAAAGCAGTAAAAAAGATCCCAGCCAACAACAACAGACCCCCCCCCCCAGCAACAACAGATACCCCCCCAAACAATAAATCCCCCAAAACAAAATACCCTTACCCCAGTAACAATAGATCCACCCCAGAATCAAGAGACCCCCTTCATTAATATATCTCCCAGCAAACACATCAATAGACCTTCCATCAGCTAGCAGCAAAAAGACCCCCCCCTCAACAATAAATCCCTTACATCAACAATTGACCCCCCCCCCCGCAACAATAGCTCACCCCAGCAACAGTAGACCTCTCCAGCAACAATAGACCCCCCCACCAATAGATCCCCTCGCCCAGTGATATTAGATTCTCCAGTAGCCAGCAACAATAGACCCTCTAGCACACCCCACCACCCCTTGCCATTGCATACATTCAGTGCTGGAGGTGGCCCGTGTTCCTGTTGAAAAAAAGCCCTGCTGAGTAGTGTATTAGATGAATAAAAAAGTACTGTTATATGTCTTTATTCAACTAGGAAGTACAAGCTTTTTTCAACTGTATTCTAAGATGTTATTTTTTTACTAATTCAGGAGGAGCAACCACTTTTATTTCTTTGTATGATTATGATGCACGGACTGTGGAAGATTTAACATTTGTAAAGGGAGAAAAATTCCACATCATAAGCAATTCGTATGTAACCCATTAAATACTAATATTTGTATACAATGTTGTTGTATTATATGCCTAAGCTGAATGAATGTTGTTTTTTTTCATGTATGACCATGGTGACTGTTTATCAGATGTGGACAGGCCCGCATTTACTCCCTTTGCCGCCCCAAGGCCGGGTCCTCCCTTTGCCGCCCCAATGCCGCGGATTGAGAGAAGCGCGGGGGGGGGGGGGTGCTGACAATGTTGTGACCCTCCAGAGCCCCTGGGGCTGACTGGCATCTTTTGGTACAATATGTTATGTACATTATTACCTCACCTCTCACTCCCTCCTTCTCTGTCAATGTCAATGGCTCTCATCTAGGGGACCAGGGAGGAGAGTGTGACGCACCACCAGCCCGTATCCTCCAGTGTGTAGAGGTGTGAGCTATACCCAATTACCTTCGGGTCTGTGCCTCTGTCCAGAGCCAAAGCTCCCCTTAGGATGATCCTTAAACTCCCAGAAAGCCAAGTTCCACACCATTGAAAGTCCAACACTTATTTATTCTTGTAGAGCAATAAATAGTCCTTTGCGAGCAGACTGGTTAGACAACGAACAGACAACGTGGTGAGGAAGGTCCAGGCACAAACATAAACTTAATACTCTCCTGTTTCGGTATGCGCAAACAGGCTTGGCGCACGGTCGCTGCCACCGACCGTGAGGGTGGTCGCTGCCACCGACTGGGTGAATTGGACTTGAGGTCTCTGCCACCGACCTGGGTTTCAGTTGGGTCGCTGCCACCGACCATCTGGACGGTCACCAGAGGCCTCCGCCGTCACCAGCGCTGGATCTCCGGGAAGGTCACCTCTCTGGTCCCCCTCGCCCTAGATTCGAGTGTCCAATACCGGAGGACACCCTAGGAATCCTCCATCTCTTGCGGGATCCAGTCGAAGGTACTGGGCCCCAGGCCTCCAGAGAATACCTCACCCCAGACTAAAGGTGTCTGGGGTGGAATCGCAGCTCCATCCCCGGGCCGAGGGCGCCCGGAGAACACCAGCACTCACACCCAGGCTAAAGGTGCCTGGGCGTGGACCTCGAGCGGAAGATGTCTGCCCCTTTTATCCCCTCTCCCAGCATGCACAGTAGGTTCCCCGCCCCGCTGTACTACTGTTGCAAGAGGACAAAAAGGGTACAGACTCGCAATGGTGGTTCAACCCCGGGCCTATGGCGACAGCGCCACCCACAGGCCGCAGGGAACTATACACCCTTGCATCCTCCACAGGCATAAATTGGTCCATGAACCCTAACAATTGCTGCATCTGAGCCATTTATCACTCAGATGCCTCCCCTAAATCTAACCACCCGCTACACAAGCATCAGAGTCTGCACAGAGGCAGGTTGTCACTGGGCTAAATAAAAATTGGAATGACATATCCCCCCCTACCTTCCCCTGCAGAGTTTCTGGGTCTCTTCTGGCACTTTGCAGGGGTTAAGGAAGAACCCCGAGGTGGAGCATCTTATTACTGTTGCTGCTTGTGTGGGTAGGATGTGTACTGCACCAATCACATAGGATGAATAGGAGAGGGGGGGTGAGCAGGGATTGGTGCAGTACACATCCCACCCACACAAGCAGCAGCAGTAATAAGATCCTCCACCTCTGGGTTCTTCCTTAACCCCTGAAAAAAATGGGGGGGGTGGGAACAATGGGGTAGGGAAGAATGAAGAGGGGGTAAAAAGGAGGAAGTGGGTAAGAGATGGGGGGTGGGTAGAGGAGAATTGGTGTGAAACTGGGGGATCTGGGGGATCCTGGTCTGTATAGGGATACAGAAGGAGGAGGATTTGTGCTGGCATGAGGGAAGGGGGGAAGGAGAGGCAAATAAATGGAGGTGAAGGGGCTGGAGAGGGATGGATTATGGCCATTTGCAATGTTTGTGTATGGGGGGGAGGGGGGGCACACGCCTGTGTGAAGGTGAAGTGCCTCCAGAGAAGAAGACTGGGAGGGGGGAGGGGAGAGAGGGGCTATTGTTGGGAAGGTGTTAGAAAGAGAATTCCAGTCAGCTAGGGAAGAGGCTATATATTATCATGGCTGCCATCATGTTGGAAAACTGGCTGGGAGAAGGTAGCAAGGGTTAACAAGGCTGAGAGGAAAGCAGTGTGACAGGCAGAGGATGGATCTGTGTGAGGATGAAAGGAAAGTGGCTGAGGCGGTGGGAGGGAGAGAGCAGAGTCTGGAGATATGAGAGATGGATAAGGTGACTGACCTGACATGCAAAAGAGCCAACCACAGCGAGGGGAACAGTTGGCAGCTTGGCAGGACAGTGACTGCTGGGAGAAAACTTCAAGGCCCCTTCATGCACCTAGGACCCCTGGGCAGTTCCTAGAGGTGCCTGAACATTAAGACAGCCCCTCCTCTAAGTGCCGACACATCCACCGGGACAGGAAAGCGCCCAGGCACACACAGGGCAGATGTGACCCGGACAATGAGGCAGATCAGTGTGGTGTGACAATTACAGGAACGAACAATGCCATGTGTGTCTCTCCCTCCCGCATTCAGCTGCCAGAGGGAGAGAGACACACAGGGCATTGTTCCTGTACTCAGGGGAGGGCTGGCAGCCTTAGGCCTGGAGGGCAAGTCCAGTCAAGTGGCCCATTAACACCTTGGCGATCAGCCACCGTCGTTATACGGCAGCAGGTTGGCTCCCCGGCGTACACGGCGTGACGCTGGAGCCGATGCGCGTGGCCAGCGGCCGCGATATCTACCGGTGACCCGCGATCGCTCCTGAGAGAGACAGAAGGGTGATCTGTCAATGTAAACAGACATCCCTGTTCTGACAGGGGATTTAGAGAGAGATCTGCTGTTCCTAGTGACCAGGAACATCGATCTCTCTACTCCCAGTCACTACACCCCCCAGTTATAAACACCTCCCTATGGAACACTTAACCCCTTGATCCCCCCCCTAGTGTTAACCTCTTCCCTGCCAGTGACATTTATACAAAAATCAGTGGGTATTTTTAGCTCTGATCGCTGTATAAATGTCACTGGTCCCAAAAAAGTGTCAAGTTTCCAATCTGTCCGCCGCAATGTCGCAGTCCTGCTAAAAATTGCTGATCACTGCCATTACTATAAAAAAAAAAAAAAAAAAAATGTCATAAAATGTATTCCCTATTTTGTAGACACTATAACTTTTGCGCAGACCAATCAATATACGATAATTGCAATATTTTTTTTTTACCAAAAATAAGTAAAAAAATACATATTGGCCTAGACTGATGAAGAAATATATTTTTTGGGGGGATATTTATTATAGCAAAAAGTTAAAAATATTGTTTTTTTTTCAAAATTTCACTCTTTTTTTGTTTATAGCGCAAAAAATAAAAACCGTGACCAAATACCAATAAAAGAGAGCTCCATTTGTGGGAAAAAAAGGACGTAAATTATGTTTGGGTACAACATCTCACATCAATTGTCAATTAAAGCAACACTGTGCAGTATCGCAAAAAATGGCCTGGTCAGGAAGCGGGTAAATCATTACGTGGCTGAAGTGGTTAAACTTACCATCAGTGCCCATCAATGTAGCCTCATCAGTGCAGCCTGATCAGTGCTCATCAGTGCAGCCTCACAAGTGCAGCCTGATCAGTGCCCATCAGTGCCGCCTCACCAGTGCAGCCTGATCAGTGCCCATCAGTGCCACCTCACCAGTGCAGCCTGATCATTACCCATCAGTGCAGCCTCACTAGTGCAGACAGTGCCCATCAGTGCAGCCTCACCAGTGCAGACAGTGCCCAGGCATCAGTGCAGCCTGATCAGTGCCCATAATCTGTGCAGCCTGATCAGTGCCACCTCACCCATGCAGAGAGTGCCATCATCAGTACAGCCTGATCCGTGACCATGGGATGTGAGGGGTCAGCTGGGAGTGTGTCAGGGTCTGGGTATGTGTTACAGCTAGGTACTTTTCTTGCACGGCCTCTTCGGAGGAGGGGGGTGATGAATCTCAGTCTTCTCTGCCACTCCGGAGACTCTGTTGGAGAATCTGACGAGTTGGAGAATATGACAGAACGCCCGGTCCCAGCCCACAACCGCTCAGGTCATGTGTGATGTGTTGGCTGCCTCTGAGACTCTTGGGAGGTGGGAGTTGTAGTTTGCTCCCACTGCCAGGAACTTCAGTGCGGCAAGACTACAACTCCCAGAGTGCAACGCAGCCCAGCCAGTCAGCGACCGCCTTCTAGTACTGTTTAACCCAGACCTACTAGGGTTTCCACCTTTTCTTCAAGCAAAACCCGAACCCTTTAGCGATGGCATTTGTTTTTTGGGGGGGGGTATACCCTATAAGATTGTAAAAGACCTGGGACACTTTTGGTGGCCTGAAAGAGTAGTAATGTGGCACATAGCTCGCCGCAGCAAACAGTGCACGTGGCTGAATTGCGAGTGTTCTGCATGGAATGCAGGGGTCAGATATGTCCTGAGGAGAGGGCTAGTGCTAACAGGGGGGTGGGGAGAGATAGATATGTGCTGGGGGGCAGTGGTGGTCGGTGATCAAATTTGTTTGGGGGGGCGCAAACAAACTAATTCTGAAAAAAAAGAAACATCAAATGCAGCCACTGCACCCCATCAAATGCAGCCACTGCGCCCCATCAAATGCAGCCACTGCGCCCCATCAAATGCAGCCACTGCGCCCCATCAAATGCAACCACTGCGCCCCATCAAATGCAACCTCTGTGCCCCATCAAATGCAGCCTCTGCGCCCCATCAAATGCAGCCACTGCGCCCCATCAAATGCAGCAACTGTGCCCCATAAAATGCAGCCACTGTGCCCATCAAATGCAGCCACTGCGCCCCATCAAATGCAACCACTGCGCCCCATCAAATGCAACCTCTGTGCCCCATCAAATGCAGCCTCTGCGCCCCATCAAATGCAGCCACTGCGCCCCATCAAATGCAGCAACTGTGCCCCATAAAATGCAGCCACTGTGCCCATCAAATGCAGCCACTGCGCCCCATCAAATGCAACCACTGCACCCCATCAAATGCAACCTCTGCGCCCCATCAAATGCAGCCTCTGCGCCCCATCAAATGCAGCCTCTGTGCCCCATCAAATGCAGCCACTGTGCCCCATCAAATGCAGCCACTGCGCCCATCAAATGCAGCCACTGCGCCCCATCATATGCAGCCACTGCGCCCCATCATATGCAGCCACTGCGCCCCATATGTGCTTGGGGGGTCAGATATGTGCTGGGGGGAGGGCGCTTTGAGAGAGAAAAGAGCCAGTGCAAGGGGGATGGGTAGGGGGGTAGGATATGTGCTGGAGGGGTGTTTTGGGAAGGAAGAGAGGGGTTGCCAGATTTCAAATCGAATCCACACTGAAGTTCTAGCATTGCCTTCCCCCTCCCAGCACCATATCCTCCTAACCCCTCGATCACTCATATGACATCTACCTTGTCCTCCTTTCCAGACACTCTCTCCGCCTCCCTCCTCCATCTACAGTACAGAGCATAATAAAAACTTTGCAGACCTGAGGTTCAGAGCGTCCCTTCTCCCCCCTCCTCCTCCCTGTGTGTACAGAACGGACTGAGAAGGAGGGGAGGAGCTTTGATACACTGACACTGCTCTGCTCTGCTCAACAAGCTGCTGTCAGGCAGAGAGGAGACTCGTCACTGCTGAAAAAAAAAGTTAAAGTAACAGACAGCGCTGCGGCCGTTTTATTGATAAGGAATCTCCCCCCTCCCGCCCCTGCCTGTACTACTTGTCACAGTTACCACACTGATCTCTGCCTCATTGTCCGGGTCCTCCTCTATCAGCGTCCCTGGAGTGGCGACGCCACGGCACACAAGGAGAGGAGGAAGGAGGGGAAGCACTTCGGCGCCCCCCCCCCTCTGCAGCGCTCGGGTGCGGAGCACCCCCTGCACCCCGTCCAGGACCGGCCCTGGGTTGCTCTCATCCAGCAACTCTAAGCGCTCTTTGAATGATCTTGACAATCCAAGACAACAAGTTCCTTGCTGTAGCCCCCTTCCCTTTGAATCTGCCTGACACGAATGGCCTCTGAAAATCGAAACAAGGTTATTGCCTGATGATAAGCGTTTAAGACCCTTGGAATATCCAACTCGAGGAACCTAAGCACCACTCTTTCTGGACAGAACCAGATGTAGGGCCCTGTAGCTCGAAGTAACCATCGATACTCTGCCTCCTGAAGTTATTGCCACTAAGAACACTGCCTTTAGAGTGATGTCCTGTAGTGAACTACTTTCTATTGGTACAAATGGAGTACGGGTGAGGAAATCCAGAACCAGTGTGAAGTGCCACTGGGGAAACCTATTCCCACTCGGGGAGCAAAGTTTCATCAACCTCCTCTTGAAGCATTCCACTACCTGCTCATATACCAATTTTTTCTTGGTGAAGCTGAAATGGCTCAGGCTTAGACCTTTAGGGAACATGTTCTAATTTTTCTCGTCGTGATTAATGCCGTTTTTCCCGTCGAGAAAAACGACAAAAAGCCCACAGACGATCGTTTTTCTCGTCCAAGGGAAATAATGTAATTTTTCTCGACGGGAAAAATGATCGTGTGTACGCGGCATAAGTCTAGACCTGTCTGAAGAAATTCCAATAACTGGACAATCTCTGGGGAGCCCTATACCCGAGGGATCTGGGCAAAGCCCTCTTAATGGAGAGCCCATTTGTTGGGATCTGGAAAATACCCACAGAGCCAGTCTACTTCGATATTTTGGACCCCCCAAAAGGTAAACTGCCCCGAAGCTCTTGCAGATTTTCCTCTGTCAAAGTCATAATCGGTTCCACTTTTTTCAGAAGGGATACGCTGTAAGTTCCCCCATCTCTGGATGTATTACACTGCTGCCATGTTATCCACAGGCAGAGTGACCGGGCAACCCCGAATAACACTGCAGTTGCCATCACAGCTGTTCAGACTTCCAGTATGTGGGAGACAAAACTCTGACAAAACTCTGACACTTGACTTGCACCCTGAAATGACTGCAGGTGGCATCCCATCCAGTATCGTTGCCATTGGTGGTAACAATGGCTCATGGTAATGGACCTAATGAGCAAGACCAAATAAGGTGACATATCCACCACCAAAGACTCCTGTGCATCTGAGGGGAAATTCTGATGACTTGGCTAAAGTGTATGGCTAAAGCCTGCTGTCAGCTAATGTCACAGAGCCAGTCCAGGCACTGCAGGGATCCCGATAATATTTTTGGGATCCACCCAGGTGCCTGACAGGCAGTTGGCTCTGCCTCTCAGCAATAGAGGGACAGAGCACAGAGCAGTGGCTGATAGCCACCACTCTCTGCTCACTGAAGACCAAGAACCGAGCGATCAGTGGTCTTTGATCGCTTGGCTCTCAGGTCTTAGAGGTGGTGGGGGACCGATGCTGCATCCACCTAGATGAGTATGATTGTTTATTTGAAAACCTGCACTTCTCTTTCAAAGAAGAGGCCCGTGTAAATAAATATTCATGTATCTTTGCTGCCATCTAGTGAAATATTCCCACTATTACAATTTGCCAAAACACAGTTCTATTAGCCTTTATAATATATAACATGTTTCATCTGGGGTAGATATGTAGTTTAGCTACATGTAAAACTATAAAATGTATTCATTAGATGTCAGATATGTAAGTTGATTAATTTGATGCTAGTTTTTATTCAATAATTTTTTTGTATCATAGTATAAGTTTATACCTTTAATAAGCCCAGGGGCGTACCTAGAGCATTTGGCACCCGGGGCAGATCCTATATCTGGCACCCCCCCCGCATTAAAATGTAAAAACACCCCACTGTGCCCCCTGCATACCTCTGCATCCTTCAATATCTCTTTGTCACTACTGTGTACCCCCTCTCCACAACTGCACCGCTAGACCCCTTTACATTACACAGCACCCTGCATCTCTGGGCCCCTTTACATTACACAGCACCCTGCATCTCTGGACACCTTTACATTACACAGCACCCTGCACCTCTGGGCCCCTTTACATCACACAGCACCCTGCACCTCTGGGCCCCTTTATATTACACAGCACCCTGCACCTCTGAGCCCCTTTACATTACGCAGCACCCTGCACCGCCCCTTTACATTACACAGCACCCTGCATCTCTTGATCCCTTTACATTACACAGAACCCTGCATCTCTGGACCCCTTTACATTACACAGCACCCTGCATCTCTGGGCCCCTTTACATTACACAGCACCCTGCATCTCTGGACCCCTTTACACTACACAGCACCCTGCATCACTGGACCCCTTTACATTACACAGCACCCTGCATCACTGGACCCCTTTACATTACACAGCACCCTGCATCACTGGATCGCTTTACATTACACAGCACCCTGCATCTCTTGACACCTTTACATTACACAGCACCCTGCATCACTGGACCCCTTTACATTACACAGCACCCTGCATCTCTGGACCCCTTTACATTTCACAACACCCTGCATCACTGGACCCCTTTACATTACACAGCACCCTACATCACTGGCCCCCTTTACATTACAAAGCACCCTGCATCAATGGACCCCTTTACATTACACAGCACCCTGCATCTCTGGACCCCTTTACATTACACAGCACCCTGCATCACTGGACCCCTTTACATTACACAGCACCCTGCATCTCTGGACCCCTTTACATTTCACAACACCCTGCATCACTGGACCCCTTTACATTACACAGCACCCTACATCACTGGCCCCCTTTACATTACAAAGCACCCTGCATCAATGGACCCCTTTACATTACACAGCACCCTGCATCTCTGGACCCCTTTACATTACACAGCACCCTGCACCTCTGGGCCCTTTTACATTACACAGCCCCCTGCACCCCTTTACATTACACAGCACCTTGCACCTCTGGACCCCTTTACATTACACAACACCCTGCAGCCCTTTACATTACACAGCACCCTGCATCTCTGGACCCCTTTACATTTCACAGCACCCTGCATCACTGGACCCCTTTACATTACACAGCACCCTACATCACTGGCCCCCTTTACATTACAAAGCACCCTGCATCTCTGGACCCCTTTACATTACACAGCACCCTGCATCTCTGGACCCCTTTACATTACACAGCACCCTGCACCTCTGGGCCCTTTTACATTACACAGCCCCCTGCACCCCTTTACATTACACAGCACCTTGCACCTCTGGACCCCTTTACATTACACAACACCCTGCACCTCTGGACCCCTTTACATTACACAGCACCCTGCACTTCTGGACCCCTTTACATTACACAGCACCCTGCACCTCTGGGCCCCTTTACATTACACAGCCCCCTGCACCCCTTTACATTACACAGCACCCTGCCCTTCTGGACCCCTTTACATTACACAGCACCCTGCACCTCTGGGTCCCTTTACATTACACAGCCCCCTGCACCTCTGGGCCCCTTTACATTACACAGCACCCTGCATCTCTGGACCCCTTTGCATTACACAGCACCCTGCAGCTCTGGACCCCCTGCATGTTACACAGACCCCCCTTCAGTGTATCCCCCCGTTCAGTGCAGACCCCCTTCAGTGTAGCCCCGTTCAGTGCACCCCCTTCGGTGTAGCCCCCATTCAGTGCAGCCCCCCCTACAGTGTAGCCCCCCCTTCAGTGTAGACCCCCCTTCAGTGTAGACCCCCCATTTAGTACCTCTGATCAGCGTGGCGGGTGTCCTGTCAATATGGGTTCCCCGTCGAATAGTGCCCGGCACATGCACAGCAGGTCCCCTCCCCCTGTTTACAGGCTGTGCGACATCCGGGATCGCACAGACAGACAGCCCGCGGCCGCGAGAGGAGGGGATGGTAGGTGCAGCGGTGTCCCCCTGTAGCCCCTCGCCGATTTGCCGCTCGCCTCTCCCTGCCTGTGCCTGTCACTGTGCCGCTCCGGCGCTGCCTAAACCTGCGGCGCTGCGACCATTTCAATCGCAGAGAGGGGTGCCGGCCTGACACCCCCCCAGTGTGTGGTACCCGTGGCGGCCTGCCCCCCGCGCCCCCCACTTAGTATGCCTCTGAATAGGCCTATATAGTTGGATTTAATGGGGTTGATCTAGTAATAGCAAACAGGCTGTTTGCAACTTTACAATGGGAATTTATACTTTGCAAGGACATTTTCTCTTAGCTTAGTGAATTCAGGGAAACTGTGCTGGCCTCCATCATTCAATCATGTGCAAGAAAAAATACTAAAGAAAATAAAACTAGGTGCAGTGCTAGACCACAACACACCAGTATTACAAGCTTAGTGAATGCAGTACAGTGCACATCATATCCCAAGGGAGAATTAAAGTAAATAAAACCAGGTGCAGCGCTAAACCACAACAAAAGAAAATTACGATTATTTATAAATCCTTCTTATATCCCTTTAAATTCACTGCATAAAGTGCTAGTGCTATATCCAAATAGATCAGTAAACAGTGCTGTAAACAATCCACAGTGTAAACATTTTTTTTTTTTTTTTTTACAATTTCCTCCCAAAGTCCAAAAAAAACTATATGCTGTGATCGGTTCTCTATACAAACCAATAAAGTGCTTTTCCAAAGGGCTGTGCTTGCTGTTTATACAGTGCCTTGAAAATGTTTTCATACCCCTTGAAATTTTACACATTTTGTCATGTTACAACCAAAAACATAAATGTATTTTATTGGGATTTTATGTGATAGACCAACACAAAGTGGCACATAATTGTGAAATGGAAGGAAAATGATAAATGATTTTCAATTTTTTTTTACAAATAAATATCTGAAAAGTGTGGCGTGCATTTGTATCCAGCCTCCTTTACTCTGATACCCCTAACTAAAATCTAGTGAAACCAATTGCCTTCAGAAGTCACCTGATTAGTAAATAGAGTCCACCTGTGTGTAATTTAATCTCAGTGTAAATACAGCTGTTCTGTGAAGCTCTCAGAGGTTTGTTAGAGAACCTTAGTGAACAAATAATGAAGGCCAAGAAACACACCAGACAGGTCAGGGATAAAGTTGTGGAGACACTGGTGTGTCCTGACCTATATAAATATTTCCTAGCCACCCAGCTAGTTACGGCAGCCTGGTGGCTTACTCCCGATACGATGAACCCCACCACCTTGTTTGAGGCGGCAGTGGTGAAATCGTTGTAAGCGCTGAAATTTTTACTTTTCCATGGCCCAAAGGCCCCATACCCATTGACCCCCTCCATGCGCACCACACTTCGTGCATGGGGGGCGGGACTTCAAATTGAAAGGTACCCTAAAAATGCACTTTCTCCAGCTGCTCCCTTGTGGTTGAACCCCATCCTTGAGCATTATTACAAATTGCCCGAACCCCACGCTTGGACCAAATTCAACATTAAAACAGTGGTCCAAGTAATCTCTAATCAATCTCACTCCCCAAATTGATCTCTGATTTCAACATCCCGCAGAGCTATTTTTTAAACATCTACAACTTTCCCATGCCTTCAGTCGCCAATTCTCCAGTTCTCCCCTGCAGATCGTCCAATCCACATTAGAGGACCTCCTCAGGTCCGGATGTGCAGATAAGCCCACCTCGCGACTGTACTCTCATTTAATAATGACCTCTCTCCCTACTCTGGAAAAACTCAGAATCAAATGGCTACACGACATTCCCGACTTTGTCAATGACGATTGGGATGACATATGGGACTTCCCTTTCAAATCCCTGGTCTCCCTGAGAGACAGACTGATACAGTTTAAGATGGTCCATCACGCATATTTTACCCCACACAGGTTACACAAAATTAACCCCTGCCTCCCGCCCCAGGATGCTGGCGATGTGGAACAATACCGGGGTACTTTACCCATATATTTTGGACCTGCCCAGCCATTGTTGAATACTGGAAAGAGATACTAAAGGTCATCACACAGGTCACCACCATATCGCTCCAACCCTCCATAGCAATATGTATATTGGACCTGATAGAACAATTGATCCCCACTGTGGCAAGTCGCACCCAGGTCGGGTTACTTCTCTTTTACGCCGCAAAGCCATAGCCCTTAGCTGGCGTAAGCCTACTCCTCCTCCTATCTCCCTGTGGAAACAATTGGTCAACGATAGCCTGCCTCTTTAGAAAGATTGTTATGCTAATAGGGATTGCCCTCAAAAATATGATAAGGTTTGGTGAAACTCAATAAACAGATATACAAAAAAAAATAATTGTGAAGACATTTAAAGCAGGGTTAGGTTATAAAAAAAAATCCCAAGCTTTGAACATCTGACGGAGCATTGTTAAATCCACCATCTGAGAATGGAAAAAGTATGGCACAACTATTAGTTGTGCACGCCACAAATCTGGCCTTTATAGAAGAGTGTCAGGAAGAAAGCCATCGTTGAAAGTAAGCTCCAGTTTGCGAGAAGCCATATGGGGGACACAGCAAACATGTGGAAGAAGGTGCTCTGGTCAGATGAGACCAAAATTTAACTTTTTTGCCTAAAAGCAAAACCCCATGTGTGGCAGAAAACTAACACTGCCCATCACCCTGAACACACCATCCCCACTGTGAAACATGGTGGTGGCAGCATTATGCTGTGGGGATGCTTTTCTTTAGCAGGGACAGGGAAGCTGGTCAGAGTTAATGGAAAGATGGATGCAGCCAAATACAGGGCAATCTTAGAAGAAAACCTGTTAGAGTCTGCAAAAGACTTGAGACTGGGGGGAGGTTCACCTTTCAGCAGGACAACGACCCTAAACATACAGTCAGAGCTACAATGGAATGGTTTGGGTCAAAGCATATTCATGTGTTAGAATGGCCCGGTCAAAGTCCAGACATAAATCCAATTGAGAATCTGTGGCAAGAGTTGAAAATTGCTGTTCACAGACGCTCTGCATCCAATCTGACAGAGCTTGAGCTATTTTGCAAAGAAGAATGGGCAAAATTTCACTCTCTAGATGTGCAAAGCTGGTAGAGACATCCCCAAAAAGACTTGCAGCTGTAATTGCAGCGAAAGGTAGTTCTACAAACTGAATAAACTGAACAAACTGAATAAAAAATGCACGCCACGCTTTTCACATATTTATTTGGAAAAAGAAATGAAAACCATTTATCATTTTCCATCCACTTCACAATTATGTGCCCCTTTGTGTTGGTCTATCACGTAAAATCCCCAAAAAATACATTTACGTTTTTAGTTGTAACATGACAAAATGTGGGAAATTTCAAGGGGTATGAATACTTTTTCAAGGCACTGTATAGCTATTTTATCTGGAGTTCAGCTTTACATGTGAGCAGTTTTAGGGCTCGTTCACACCATACGTGCATGAAAACTGATGGGCAAACCACGTAGATTTCACTTGCAGAGACACACCATGCATCAGTTTCAAATCAGTTTTCATGTGCATTTCAGTGAGTTTTTATCCACGTTGACATCAGTTTTCATGTGTGTCAGTTATGTGCCCTGTTCAAACCAATGTTGATTTCATGTCAGTTTTTTTTCTGTGCAGAAAACTGCATACACATTTCAGATTCCTGCGTAGAAATTATTTTGCAAGTTGTGGTGTGAACAGAGAAAATAGAAAATTTTTGTTTTCTTCTAACCCTTGCAAAACGCGTGCAGAAAAACTGACGTCTCGGCACCATGATGTGAACGAGGTCTTACAGTGCCCTCAGCAGTGGAGACTTCAGTTAATAAGATTAGTGAGTGTGTAAATATACCTGCAAAAGTAGCCAGTCTGTTATGCTTAGTACACACTATTAGTTTTTTTTTTGTTCAACCCAGCAGGCTGAATGAAAAAAAAACTGACAGCTCAGTTGGAGCCGCTATGCGATGCAATGTTAGTACAGCGATATCCCCCACTGAGCTATTGTGTTCTGAAAGAAGGGACAACCCCCTCCAGAACACACTGGTCGTTGTCGATGCCAGATGGCAATCGGCAGACTTTTTTCTGTTATGCCCCTGCAGTACACACAAGCTGAATGTCGACCAAGTTTTATTGAACCAGCCAATGCCACCTGACAATTGGCCTCTGTGTACGGCCCTATAGACTGAGAAATAGGAAGGTTCCTGAAAAGCATCTGTAGCGGGGTCTCCTTTAAGACTCTCAGGACTACCTTACCGAGAACCCCATTCGGTACCCAGGATGCAATGTTTCCACCCGAGAAACTCATGGGTGGGGTTATATAAGGAGGAGGCGAGGCTGCGCTCGGCCTCTTTGGGACACGAGACTTCAGTAGAGAGATCTTCCTGTGCGGATCCGCTGTGGTGCAAGGCCTGAAGCCTGGGGCCTTGCGCTGCTACCCAAAAGAGCCTTCCACCCCATCGCGAGCCTGGGTGGCATCTGACTCGGTTTCTTCAACCACTGCTGAGCCGGAGACCCGACCGCTGCAGACGCTGTGTGTGGAGACACAGCAGGTGGAAGTTCCCGGACTGGGATCGCGTCCGGAGGGGTGAGCGAGCACATGCTCAATCCACAAATACTGTATACCATTGTTAGGCCTACAGACTGCCGTGGCCCACCAGTTCCTATTTCAGTCCCCCCCCCCTCCCTGGAGATCCATAGCAGAACTGAGTCAAACGGATCTCTAGTGGAGTGTACTGTGTTGGCATTTTTACCCCCCCTTGGATTACAAATGTGTTCCTGAAATGTGCACCACCGTTTAAAGACTTGCATGCGAAGAATTTTACCCCCCTAGAGACTGAGTTATATGGTCAGGCCTGGCCATCTAGATAGATTATTTAGTTGCTGCGCCATAGGGCGCATAGTGAAGTACTGTTACACGTGGCACGTGTGCGCCATATCTTACTAGTTGTAGTGTGTCTATTGCTGCAAGGCTCTGCAGATATATTCCTGTGATTTGTTATAACTGTTGATTTTATTGCCAGTAGAAGTAAACTCGTTACTCTTCTATCATTGCATTGGTGTCTGAATTTAACCATAGAGCATAAGATATATATATTACCCTAGACTAACTGTGCCAGAAGGGGGTCGAGTAAATTGCCGGTTGTTGGCGGAGCTGTCTTCAGGACCCAAATTAAATCTGCGGCCCTCTTAGCTGAAGGTATTGCTACACATCTCTAGAGAAAGATTTTGAGCAGGAAGTGGAGAAGTAGAAGAGACAAATTTTAACATTTTAGGATACATTACACACACTTGTAAGCACCACTATAGTCCTTGATTTATCTATTAGAATCTTGCCTCTGGCCATGAATAGGGTCACTTCAGAGATAAAGCCTTCCTGCTTTAATGACATGATGAATGCATTTTATGTTGTTTTTCTAAAAACATCTGACAGTGCTTTACGCGGTGCACCTTGTTGCTTTTGACAGAACAGTGTTCCCAGGACATCAGGTAGCAAAGGCAACTTATTTGCTGCAAAACAGGAATGTCTGGCTTTCAAGATAAAGCCCTTGGCAAGTAAGCTGTGCATCCTGGCCTGACTGTACTTTTAAAGAGCTACTTCATTCAACCAATATAAGTAAACAGCACACAGCTAATCAGCTAATGCAATACATTCTCTACATACCCACCACTGCTGTTTCAAAGAGGAGCTTGTGGATGGGATTGCAGAAGATGACAATCAAGCAGTTGGAGAAAAAGGCAGTGACCCTGAATGCAATGTGGACTGTAAAGTCAGTGGAGAGAGCTGGGCGACATGAGGAGCAGTTTAAGTTGGGACCAGAAAGCGTAACAGGGAACTGACAGGAGTGTGGGGCTTGGTGACACACAAATGTTCAAGTAGTCATGGAAAACTTGCTTGGCAGTGTTCTCCCACTGTCCTCTTTTGCTCCTCCTGTGCCTCCTGTCTAGAAAATCAGCACGTTTTCATGGAGGGCCCTGTCCGCACCCAAGCCCAGGCCCAATTTCACCCCAACCCCCTAGACTGGGGAGCTTCATCAAAGACCCCGACAGCCTAACACACCTCTCCATTCTTCCCCCGATCAACTCCTCTCCAGCTGGGCTGACTCTGGGTATTTAGGGAGGCCTGCTCCCTGCCAATCAAAGTTGGGGATTGGTCAGGTCTCCTCAGAACACCCCAGGTGGCTCCACCTCCCCTCCAGACTCTCTTTCTAGAAAATACTAGAAGATTCTAGAAAGAAGTAGGAGGTCCTAGTGATGCCTCCTGTGAGTCACCCAGCACTACCTTGAGCCACTCCCAGCCCAGATCAAACACACCTACTCTAGGGAAAAAAAATGCACTAATTCCCTAGCACACTAGAGGGTGCTACACTAGGAAAAGTGCTTTATTCCTCTTCTAAGAATAGTTGGTGGATCCATGTAACTCAGGGGTGCCATAACTTTTGACCTTCCTGGGCCATATTGGAAGAAGAGTAATTGTCTTGGGACACGCATAAAATACACTAACAATAAGGAGAGCTGGTGAGCAGAAAATATCAGGCAAACCACAAGTTAACAATCACTGATATAGAAAATGTACCTATCTAAGAAATAAAGCTTTTTTTTGTAAAATTTTTATTATAAAAGTTAGGCTCCATGTACACAGAAGCTCAAAAATGGTCGTATTGAATGCCAGATTTCTGGCAGAAAAAGCTGCTTTAAAATATAGCTTTTAACAACATTTTTTTTCAATGGATCAAAAAACGCTTAAAAACGCTGGTGACCTGCGTTTTTTGAGCGTTTTTGAGCGTTTATTAGCGTTTTTCAGCGTTTTTTTGGCGCTTTTTCCCGCCGAAAAATGGCACTTTGAACGCGAATTTCTTGCGTTCAGAAAAAAGCCCATTAACTCCACTACTCATTAACGCAAAAAAATGTCCATGTGTACATGAACACATAGGCTAACATAGAGTGCAGTTAATGGGCTTTTTAAAAAAAACGCCAAAACGCCAATAAACTGCAGTTTATCAGCTTCAGTGTACATGGAGCCTAAAAGAGGGCAACATAAAACTAGTGCGAGATTTGATACTGTTTTTAATAAACTTACACATCAATACAGGGGGTCCCCGGGTTCCAAACAAGATAGGGACTGTAGGCTTGTTCTTAAGTTGAATATGTTTGCAAGTTGAACAGGTACATTTCGTAAGTGTAGCTCCAACCAAAAAATCTATTTTTAAGCTTTTTGGAAAACATAGGGAAGGGTTATCACCCCTGTAACATTTGTTTTGCTGTCTGTGCCCCTGTTCAGAACATTTCACCTCACTTTCTGTCCCAATGACAATTGGATTTTGAAAATTTGGGGTTATTAAGGAAACAAGGATTGGTGATAAAGCATCAGTGGAGAGAAGACACCTTTTTCACATATTAACTCTTACAGGAGAGAATTTCCCTTCCTAGGGGTAGATTTCCTCTCACTTCCTGTTGTCTCCTTCCGTTTGCAAGTAGGAGTCGTTTGTAAGTTGGATGTTTGTAAGTAGGGGACCGCCTGGATCTGGTTTGATGGATGTAGTAGCAATTCTCAATGAATTCTCAAGGTGCTCTTAAGATATTTTTCCCTTCGTGTGCTTCATCCTTGAAAACAGTTGTTGACAAATATAGGTCCTGCCGAAAACTGATAACATGAATAAGGCGCAATTGTGAAGAGTGGGATATATTTCTTTAAGAAAACAAACTTAAAGGGGTTGTAAGCCCTCGTGTTTTTTCACCTTAATGCAGTCCCTCTCTGCACGGGGGCCCAGCTCTTGATTGGATAGATTGATAGCAGCGCAGCCATTGGCTCCTGCTGCTGTCAATCAAATCCAATGACGCGGGCGCTGGGGGGCGGGGCCGAGTCTGGCATTCGAGTCTATGTACGCCGAATGCTGGAATCAGGAGCGTGCCCACAAGGTAACCCCCCCCCCCAGGAGAGCGCTTCTCCTAGGGGGATATCTGATGCGAGGAGGAGCCGCGAGAGCCGCCAAGGGACCCCAGAAGAGGAGGATCGGGGCCACTCTGTGCAAAACGAGCTGCACAGCGGAGGTAAGTATGACATGTTTGTTATTTTAAATAAAAAAAAACGAAGGCTTACAATCACTTTAAAAAGTCCAGTATAGAGACCCTGTCATTTTTTTCTTAAACCACATGTGTTTGCTAAGTGTAAATGCATTTTCACGGAAAAATCCAAAAAACAATCAAAATTTTTAAGTAAGTTTTAAGATTTTGTGGCAGGCTGCATTTATAGCTGTCTTTGGCCGCATGCAGCCCATGGGCCACAGGTTCGACACCTCTGATGTAAATCATTTTTCATGACTATCACTGCAGTGCAGTGCATGGAAAGAATCCTTTGTAATTTTCCACATTGCAAAAAATGATAGTCCATTGCTACACTGAGGCTCCGTGCACACTAGCATTTTTTTCTGCTCCTAGAAGCTAATAGTGTTATCCTATGTGTCTATGCACACTATTTTATACTAGAAGCATTTTTTGAGGTTCAGCAGAAAAAATAAAAATTCTCAAGTTTTTGGGAGCATTTTCCCAGCAGAAAAAACGCGAAACACTTCTATATGCTACTAAAACGCTACAAAATTTTTTGAATGTTTTTTTTCTTTAACCACTCGTCCCCCGCCCACTGTCAATTGACGGCGGGCGGAAGGACACTCTCGTTCTGGGAGGACGTCATATGACGTCCTCCCTTTAAAACGAGCTAGGGGCCGCGCGCGCGCCCGCCGCGTTCCCAAGGCCCCGATGCGCGTGCCCGGCGGCCGCGATTGCCGCCGGGCACCCGGGATTGCCCGGGAAACGAGCAGGAAAGTGGATCTCTGTGTGTAAACACAGAGATCCACGTCCTGTGAGGGAGAGGGGACCGATGGTGTGTCCCTTGTACATAGGGACAACCATCAGTCACCTCCCCCAGTCAGTCACCTCCCCCCCACAGTTAGAACACATTGAGGGAACATATTTAACCCCTTCCCGCCCCCTAGTGGTTAACCCCTTCCCTGCCAATCACATTTATACAGTAATCAATGCATTTTTATAGCAGGGATCGCTGTATAAATGTGAATGGTCCCAAAAATGTGTCTAAAGTGTCCGATGTGTCCGCCGCAATATCGCAGTCACAATAAAAATCGCAGATCGCCGCCATTACTAGTAAAAAATAAAAATAAATAAAAATGCTATAAATCTATCCCCTTGTAGACGCTATAACTTTTGCGCAAACCAATCAATACGCGCTTATTGCGATTTTTTTTTTACCAAAAATATGTAGAAGAATACGTATCGGCCTAAACTGAGGAAAATTTTATTTAAAAAAAAAAAAATGGGTATTTATTATAGCAAAAAGTAAAAAATAGTGGTTTTTTTCCAAACTGGACGCTCTTCTTTTGTTTATAGCGCAAAAAATAAAAACCGCAGAGGTGATCAAATACCACCAAAAGAAAGCTCTATTTGTGGGAAAAAAAGGACGCAAATTTCGTTTGGGAGCCACGTCGCACGACCGCGCAATTGTCATTCAAAGTGTGACAGCGCTGAAAGCTGAAAAATGGCTTGGGCAGGAAGGGGGTTTTCGTGCACAGTAGGGAAGTGGTTAACCAGCCCTGGAAGGATTTTCCCCCTTAATGACCAGGCCATTTTGCGACGCTGTGCCCAAACAAATTTACGTCATTTTTTCCCACAAATAGAGCTTTCTTTTGGTGGTATTTGATCACCTCTGTAGTTTATATATTTTTTGCGCTATAAACAAAGAGCAACAATTTAGATTATTTTTTATTTATGCTATAATACATATCCCAAAAAAATAAAAATGTATTTATCAGTTTTGGCCGATATATATTCTTCTACATATTTTTGGTAAAAAAAATTGCAATAAGCGTATATTGATTGGTTTACGCAAAATTTATAGCGTCTACAATATTAGGGGATAGATTTATGGCATTTTTATTATTTTATTACTAGTAATGGTGGCGATCTGCGATTTTTAGCGGGCCTGCGGCATTGCGGCGGACAGATTGGACACTTTTGACACTTTTTTTGGGACCATAGACATTTATACAGCGATCAGAGCTAAAAAAAAAAAGCCACTGATTACTGTGTAAATGTCACTGGTAGCGATGGGGCTTACACTAGGGGGCGATCAAGGGGTTAAATGTGTTCCCTAGGTGTGTTCTAACTGTATAAGGGATGGGCTTACTGGAACATGACAGAGATCACTGTTCCTGATCACTGGGAACAGTAGATGCCTGTCATGTCACCTGTCAGAACGGGGAATCACCTTGTTTACAATGGCAGTTTCCTGTTCTGCCTTTGTAATAGACCCGCGGGCACACTCGCTATCGTGCCTGTGTGAGCCACCGTACAGCTACAGCGATTAACGCAGGAAAGCTAACATGCCGCCGTATAACAACGGCGGCTGGTCGGCAAGCGGTAAAATTTAATGTACTGTAAAAATGCTAATAAAACGCTAACGCTTCTAAAAGCTACCAAAATTCTATTACAAGCCGGCACAAAAACTTAGCTTTTTTTCATTCAGTGTTCTTTACTAGCATTTTTGAGCTTATAAAACGTTATGCAATACAACTTTTCAACAAAACTTTGTGCGATTCCATGCAGAATGAAAATCACATATCTCTATAGGTTATTTTGTTTCCACCTGTGTAATTAAAATATGTTGTAAACTCTATACATGTTCCAATATACAGTACACTGGTAACCACTAAAGTTTTGTTTTTTTGTAAAAAACAAAAAAAAGCTGTATTTAATCCCACACGTTAATAATAAGCATTGTTTTCTACACTAATTATACAAAGTACTACTGAGCAACAAGGGTGGAAGGTAGTTTGGGGAATTATATAAATTACAAACACAAGATTGTTTAGGTATGTTTAGAAAGATTCCTTGGCTGTCTCCGCTAATTAGGGGTAGAAGATAGAAGCAAGAAGCTTGGGCATATCTCCTATAGAAAGATCAGACTTTTCCAATAAAATAATGAGTATTAATGATATAATCTGATATAATCTGATAGGTAGGGGATGAATTGAGACCGTGTAAATGCCACTATAAAAGGGAAGTTCCATTCGGATGGCGCCACCCTCGTGTTAGTAAAGTTTGGTGAGAGACGATTTGCGCTTTTCAGCCTCGTGCTCTTCAGTCCGTTACAGCGTGACGAATGTGCTATCTCCATTCTGAACGCTAGTTTTACCAGAACGAGCGCCCCCGTCTCATAGCTTGCTTCTGAGCATGTGCGTTTTTTTCCCATCATTAAAGCGTATACACGGCCGTTTTTCACGACGTGAAAAACGACGAGAAAAAATAGAGCATGTTCTAAATTTTTAATGGCCATTTTTCTTGTCGAGAAAACTGCTCTGGAGCCTACACACGATCGTTTTTAATGACCAATTAAAAAAATTGCATTTTTCTCGTCATGAAAAACGGTCGTGTGTACGCGGCATTAGTATCAAAATTAAACAAAAAGACATACATTTTTTGGTGGACTATACACGAATATGACATGTTATTGTTGCTTTAAAATGTTACCCTCTTTCTTTACAGTGAAGGTGATTGGTGGGAGGCTCGATCTCTGCGCACTGGAAAGACAGGATTTATTCCCAGTAACTATGTCGCACCACTGAATTCAATACAAGCTGAAGAGTAAGTGCAATGTTCTATATGTCAAATGTACATCATTTTAGTTTTAATGTTTTTATTTTTGAACTTTTTGTATGGAAAAATAGATCTTTTTACTTTGTAATAGGTAGCCAACACTGGCCTGGTACCTGTATACTGTTAGCCTTTTTTGACTGCACAGACCAGGCATTAGTCACTAAAGCTAACCATACAGGAAGAAATATGATGTATTGGAAGGCTTTTAGAGCTTCAGAAAATGTGTTGCTCATCCAGCATGCACAACGGTCATTCAGTATGTTGTGAGCAATCTCAACATCAGTATCTCCGAAATGATAAGGGGGATTGCTGAGTACTTTTTTTCTCATCTCTGTATTACTCCCAGTACAGCAGATGACACTTTTTAACCTGCTGGATGCATAGTCATATATGCATGATCCTTTCCAAGGTCTACCAATAAAAAATATTTATGCTACTTACCAATTTCTGCATGAGTGCACAGAAATTGTTGCTATTGTATTAGGCCTCGTACACACGGCCGAGATTCTCGTTGAAAAAAACATGTCGTTTTTTTCGACGAGATTCTTGGACAAGAAACTTGTCCCGGCCGAGTGTACACACGCTCGTTTCAAAGAACCCGCGGTTCTTTGAAAGGAGTGTACGCGGTGACGTCATCGACTACGTCGAGCATGCGCTCGTCACATTCGATGCCGTCGCCGCCATCTTGGTATACCCTACGTATGCCTAGGAAGCTACCGCGCATGCGTCAAATTCATTTCGAACATGCGCGGGCTTCCAGGCGGACAGGTAAGTGTACACACACTCACTTTTCTCGTCGAGAAACATGCCGAGGAGAATCTCGACGAGAAAATAGAGAGCAGGTTCTCTATTTTCTCGTAGAGGTTTCTTGTCGGTTTTCTCGACGAGAAACCCGCTAGCAGCGTACACACGACCGATTTTCTCGGCAAGACCTCTCTGCCAGCAAGTTTCTTGCTGGTTCTTGCCGAGAAAATCGGTCGTGTGTACGAGGCCTCAGTCTCAATCCTTGCATGACCACAATTACATTTATTGATCACTTGATCTTACTGTAACCATCTGTTTAGCACTGTAATTAGTTCAAGAGATGTAAGTGGAATCAACCTCAGCTCAATCTAGATTCTAGTGGGTTTAAGTGACAATTGCCATGTTTGTTGGTACCAGCAAACAAGCCAACTCGGTTAAATAAGCAGTTGGCGGAATTGGATATTTTCAATCATTTTCTATTGTTCTCCCCCAGAATGCAATGAATTTGGAATGTCTAGAATAGATATACTTCCTTTTCTGTGCAGTCTAGTTTAAATGAATATCAGCACTAAATTAATATTTATCAGGTTGGACAATAACCCCTCTTATGTTTGTTATTGTATGGATTAAAGCAACATTATGACTGGCTGCTATTAGGCTGGATTCACACCTATGCAGTTTTAGTGCTTTTTGCATTTTGCAGATTCGCACTACAGTCCATTTAACATGGTTTCCTATGGAACACGTTCTGTAGTGCAAATCTGCAAAATCCAAAAAGCACAAAAAATGCATAGGTGTGAATCCAGCCTTAATTACAAATTAGAGCATAACTTAAATGTTTGTAGCATAATTGTGGCCGAAGACAAAAAAAAAAATATGATGGGAAAATCGCTCTTTCGGCAAAGAGCCAAGATCACTTTTTCCCATTTTTCTAACATCGTAGTGCATGTAAATCTATTTAAACCAATGAACAAAAATTACATGTAATTTAGATAAAGAAAGTTACAGCTCAAGGTAGAAGGTGCAGTTGATGAACCACTTCACCAGATCCAAAGCCACGGGTGCTGGCAAAAAGATAGTGCAAAAAAGAAGGAGAATGTCTGGACAGCCGCACTCCAAAAAACGTTGACGCGTTTCACACTAGAACTTAGTGCTTAATCATAGCTATGATTAAGCACTAAGTTCTAGTGTGAAACACGTCAGATGTACCCTGTTTGCTGTGGCATGTATCCTGTGATTTTACTTTTACAATAAAAGCAACGTTTTTTGGAGTGCGGCTGTTATCTTTATTAGATTTATCTTTATTACATTATCTTTCATTAGAGTGTAATTTAACTGTCCTTAAGTGAGTTTTCTCTTTTCTGGCTTTTTCCCCCTTCATTTATACCTGATGAACCTGCCAGTAGTCCACATCCTGTTGTTGGGTGACAATGCTATGTGAGTTTAAAGTTCTCCTGCTTCCATGGTGGTTGAAGCATGCCCCCAATGTCTGAAAACCTAATAACAATAGACATTGTTTCCCTTTATTTATACCTTGGATCCTGCTTGTAGTCCACATCCTGTTCTTGGGTGACAATTCTCACTCACTTTACAGTATCTATGTTTGAAGTTCTCCTGCTTCCATGGTGTTAAAGTATGCCCCCATGTCTGAGCAGTGAGCACCTTATAACAATAGACAGCCTATGAGTGAGGTTCTAATTGCACAGTTTTCTAGACTTCTTTGCATAATTCTCTACTGTGCCGGATCCCACGGGACTGTCCGAGGATTTTATCAAGATCCCGTCATCATCTGGGTCCAGGACATGTCCCTCAGCTTTCAGCAAACATTGTCTTGCTGAGTTATCTCATTTCTGACAGTGTCTTGCCTTACATTGGCACCGATGTCACTTTCAGAGACAGCTGTACTCTAGAAAGGAGAGTCAGTTTTTTTGGGGTAAGTAAAGCATTGATACACTCACCTTTACAAGAGGTAGATGGGAGGGGGTGTCTTACCTAATAGGTGGCCTCTGCTTGCCAGCCATCCTCACCCACCTATTGTAGATTGTCACCAACGGGAGAGTGTTATAAACAGATCACATAGGAAGGAACAGTTCCAGAAAAGGTGAGATGAGGCTGCAAAAAGGGGAGCTGAGTGGAACACAAATGTGAATGTCATTGATGGCAAAAGGGGTATAAGGGGTGTGTTGGTAGTGGGGGCTGCAGGTACGAGGGGGCTTGCATATCACCCAATATTTTCAGATTCCCTATGACTGTTCTGGGTTGTTAATACAATACTGGGGTACCAAGGATGTGGACAGTCTTGTGCTCATGGCTGGGTGCTTAAACGCTTATTCCTGCATCCAACTTTGGCTCCATTGCAGCTCTGTTGGGCGAAGTAATCTCCTGCCTGCTATGAACACTATATTCTAGTTCTGGCACAGGAAGGCAGCGACATGGGACAGGTAAGTAATCCACTGAACACAAATAACCCCAACTGACAACAATGTCCCCTACCCTGACCTCACAAAGCACCAGTGCCCCCTCCCTCCACAAAGCATCAGTGCCCCTCTTCTCCCCCCACAGAGCATCAGTGCCCCTCCTCTCCCTCCACAGAGCACTTGTCTGCCCCCTCCCTCCACAGAGCATCAGTGCCCCCCCCCACAGCATACTGTTCACCCCCCACCCCCCTCAGAGTTCCAGGTGACGACCGACTTCACCACCAATGTCATGTATTTTTTCCTCCCACACTGTTTCCTTAGTTCCTGCCCAATATCCAGCGCGATTTACCGACCCCCACTTTTTGCCACATGTTGTCTCCTTTTTAGACTGTTCCACTTTCTCAACTTCTGATGCTGGAAGCTATGCCTACAGTTCTGCTTTTTCATGCACAATGCATGATAGAACTCTTTACTGTTGGTTATAAAATTCTGTTGTGATCATTCTTCTTTGTAGGTGGTATTTTGGTAAACTTGGCAGGAAAGATGCAGAAAGACAACTCCTGGGTGAAGGAAACACGCAAGGTAGCTACTTGATAAGAGAAAGTGAAACTACAAAAGGTGAGTTCCAGTTATGGCGGTAGGTAGAGAAATTCTGTAGGTTGGTTATGAGCGGAAAAATCCTAGAATGTGTACATCACATTTAAATATGGGTATTAGAAGAACGTATTGTATTTTAAAAAATAAACAGTGTTTCCAGGGCTTCACAATACAGAACTAAGTGTGGGGGTTGTCAACATGTAAGCTCAAGCATTAAAGAGGAATTCTAGGTATTGGTACTGTATCTAATACATAGTTACATTGGTCCAGCTTGGACCAATGTAACTATGTATATACCGTACCTGACTGATGCCCCTGGAAGCTGAAAATCACTGAAATAGAAATCATTACTCCAGTTATCTCCACTTGCTTCTGGGTCCCATGCCTAGAGGCTGCCCTGGCCTCTATTCAACATGGGCACCATTCAGAGAATGATTTGCACTTTCTGAATGAATGCAAAGCGTTCTCTGATTGAACGAGGTAGAGAGGGAGGGCAGTGATTTCACGCTCTCCACCTTTGCATTTTTTCAATGCAAGGCATTATTTGAATGGCTCCCATGCCGAGCGGCCAAACTCCTGTGTTGCATCAGGGCATCCGCTTGATGTGGGACTCAGAAGCAAGTTGAGATCACTGGACTAGTAGTGTCTACTTAAGTGATTTCCAGCTTCCAGGGACATTGGCCAAGTATGGTATATGCAAAGTTACTTTGATCCAAGCTGGACCAATGTAACTATGTATAAAATATCCACACCTGAAATTCCTATTTAAATTATTTTTTGTGTGTGTTCTGTAAAACTGAACTATATTGAGTGTATAAAATGAAGCAGATACTCACTAGGATGTCTGTTGGTGGTAGCTTGGTCTTGCTGAGCCTTATGTGCCCCATTGTGCAAATGACCCTGCATTGTGATGGAGTTAAATTGTTTGTAAACTTAAAAACAAAAAACATTTAACTGTCTCTTCAAGGTGGTTAATTCTGAGATTACATTAATATTGTGTCTTTCCTTTCATTGCATCTTTATTAGCTGGCTGACCATGCCAGCCCCAACCCCCCCAGTAAACTGACCACCCTAGCTGATCCATGCTTGTCTGTATTTTCCGTGGTCAGTGTAAAGTCACGCCCCCCCATCCCTCCGCTATAGTAAATAATGTTAAAGTGGAAGTAAACTCATCGATTTAACAGTTTCAAAAAGCAGTTACATTCCCGGCATGCCGGGAATGCCAACTGTCACATTGGTTGTGCTCTCAACCAAACTGTCAAACCATCCAATGGCTGGTGTCATAACTGATCACATGTGCAGCATCATGGCAGTTGAAGATTAAACATAGGCCAAGATGGCAGCTTCCTTGCCTGAAAATGGTAGGAGGGTTTACTTCCACTTTAATGAACCCGGCTGGGGAAAGTGATGTAATGCTGCAGGGTGTGTAATTGCACTCCATTACCTTGGAAATGCAGACACTTGGCGGCAAACGTCACTTCCGACAATGATGTCATATCCGATGTACACACGCCCACCCGCAGGTCTATGAATAAAGAATGTAAGGAAAGGCAATCATGTGACCTGCACTTTTGCAGCAGAAAAACAGATATGCCAGAATTATTTTTTTACATTATACATGGAACACTGAATTGTTCATGTGTATCTATTTAAAAATGTCTACGGGAGTGATAAGGTTTTTTTTTCATTTTTGAAAAGGAAGGATTATAACTTTTGGTTCCTGATATGCGAGTGTGCCCAGACCCAGCTCTTACAGCTTCATAGCGATATTTTTGCAGTGTGAGATTAAGACCCTGCTGTGACGAATGCGGATATCAGATCCCTGCCCTCCTCACTAACTCGTGACAAAGGACTGGCCAATCTCACTTACGTAACAATGCCACTCTTAGCTGCACTCTGCATAAAGATTTTCCAGCTTGGGGGACCCAATTTAGGTGCCAGAAGCATGAGAGTGATTGCCACTGGGTTAACTTAATTAGGCATTTAACCCTTTAGGCTACCACCACCACCTTTTGACAGAAAAGGAGGAAACGCCTAATCTTAGCAACACCATCTATAATTTTAGAATAAACGTCTGTAACACACACTGTCCCCACAGATAGGTATGTTCATAGGATTTATACTATACAGCAGCACTCTACAAGAGACAGGGGTTATTTTTAGTTTGCATTTTAAGCTTAGGGACAAGGTTAACACTTTTCAAAATAAGATTTAATAATGAAAAGGTCAAAAACGGTGCAAATAGAAAATATTTACAGAAAAAGAGTCTAAAGCCCCGTACACACGGTCGGACTTCCATCAGACTTTTCCGTGGTTTTTTGTCCGAACAGAGTTGGTTGGGAACACCCATAGCATACACACGCTCGGACTTTTCTGCAAACTTTCTTAAAACTTCTTACAACATCACGTGTTTTTTCTGCTCTTTTCTGATCTTTACTGCCACCCTTTGGTCAACTTCTGCTATTGTTGGTTGATTTTAACATTAGTTGTTTTGTCCATCGGACTAAAGTCCGATGGTTTTCTGTACACACGGTCGGACTTTGCTCCATCGGACTTTTGTTGGGCAAAAGTTTGTCCGATTGCAGACCCAACTTTTGTCCGATGAAATCCAAAACCAAACGAAAAAAGTTTGTCCGATGGAGCGTACACACGGTCTGATTGTTGGTCCAACTTGCTTAAAACAAAGTTTGTTGGGCAAAAGTCCGACCGTGTGTACGGGGCTTTACAAGCAATAAAAAGATAGTAAAGCAACAGAGAAAAAAAAAAAGAGTTGAAAAGGAAGGATACTTGCAATGTCCTGGTTTCAGCAGAGTTCAATCAACGATCAAGATTTTATCAGTTCTCAAACTTGACATGTTCCTTGTTTGATGGTACATGAGAACTGTCCAAATGTGAATGCATTCCACTTTTCCTTGTCAAAAATATTTTATTAAGTAGAGTAAGTTAAATACAATAAATTAAGTACTTTACATTATACAATTCAGAATTATTATTATTAATTATTCATATGTGGTTACAAATATAGTGTTGATTAGGATATAAGGAAGTGTGAAAAGTTAAAGCAATTAATTAACAATTATGTGTTCAACATAAGGAGATGTAGAAATCCAAATAGTAAATGATTCTAATAGCTATGAGTAACCGAAAAAAGATTTCCTGAGCAAACTTGGGTTAATGGATTGGCTTTCAAAACTGGTACTATATTCGTAACCTATGGAACTTCAAAATCATAAGGTATAAGGAGAGACAGAGTAGAAAGGAAAAGTGAAGAGTAGAGAGTAAAGAAGAAGTAGTGGGGAGGGGTCCACCGGGTCGATCCAGTAGTCACAGTCAGACCTGCATGATCAGTATAACTTCAAATCATCTACCATGGCATTAAAACAGAGTCATTAAATGTTGTCGGTAAGAAATGTTCTATCCAAGGTTTCCATAATTTACGGAATTTAGGAATTTGGTTTTGTTCAATAGCCGCCATTTTGGAGTGTATCATAACGTTGTTCATTCTTTGTTTTGTCTCGGCCAACGCCAAAGAGGGAGTTCTCCAAGCTCTCGCCACAGTTTGTTTTGCTGCTGTGAGCAAAAATATAAAAAGTTTAAATTGGGCATGAGTCAGACTATCTGGTTTGAGATTAAGTAATGTCGTAGTAGGATTGGGTTGGAGGGTTACGTTAAACATTTGCGGCATATGTATATATTTTTTTCCAAAATGTTTGTACTGTCGGACAGGACCACCAAATGTGTTTGTATGTACCTTCTTCTGTGCAGCCGCGGAAACAATGACCAGGATGGTCAGGGGTAAATTTAGCAATTTTGGCTGGTACTAAGTACCATCTAGTTAGTACTTTATAGTTGGTTTCCATAGCTATTGCATTAGGGGAGGAATATTTAATTGTGGACCAAATTTTTAACCATTCTGCCTCATTTAGGACATATTCCAGGTTTATTCGTTTCAGCATTTATTAGTAATTGAGAATAAAGGGGGGAGATTAGTCCTCTAGCGTGTGGGTCGTTTTTGCAAGTGGATTCAAAACTAGTGAACTGGTTCAGAGGCGTGTCTGAAGTGGTATTAGGTGTAAGGAAATTTTTAATTTGTAAGTATCGGAACATTTCCGATTGTGGGATACCATATGTTATATGTTTCGCAGAGAGACGGGAAGGGGATAAAGGATGACGAGTTAACAAAATTGTGAAATTTCAGTAAATCCAAGGAAGACCATGCTTTAAAAGATAAAGGATATATCCAAGCCGGGTAAAAGGTTGGGTTTTTGAGGAAGGATAGGAGAGGGTTGTGTGGTGATTGCAAATTGTGTTAAAATGTATATCTATCCCAGATGGATAGGTCATTTTTAGTTATGGGATTACTTAGGCCAAGACGGTTTTTGGAATGAAGCCATTATAAATTGGAAATCGATAAAGGGTCACATTCGCAGGCCTCTATCGATACCCATAAAGGTATTTCCTGAGTGGCATGATATTTGGCTAAACTAGCTATGTGAGCTGCTCTATAGTAAGTGGCAAAATTAGGTACTCCTAGACCTCCTAAGTTTTTAGGTAAGTATAGTGTTTTGAGAGGTATACGCGGTTTTGAAGATCCCCATATAAATTTTGATGTTTTTTTCTGGATAATACGTAAGTAGTGGGCGGGGACTGTTATCGGTAATACTCTGAATAGGTATAGCAGTTTGGGTAGTATTGTCATTTTAACAACATTTATTTTCCCCATCCAAGAAATAGGGAGGTGGGACCAGTTATCCATTAGCTTTGTGATGTGTTTTAGAATGTTAGGGTAGTTAGCTGAGTATAGGTCTGATAAAGAGGCTGTAAGGTGAATCCCTAAAAACGGGATTGACTCTACGGCCCATGTGAAGGGTAGTTCTATTTTAGCTGATGTTAATTCTATTGTTGAAAGCGATATGTTTAATGCAATACATTTCTTGGGATTTATCTCTAATCCTGATATGTATGCAAATTCGTTAAGAATGGGTATTAGATTTGGGCCTGAGACTTGGGGGGATGTTAGGAATAATAAGATATCGTCTGCAAATAAGCTAAGTTTATGTTTGATTCCACCTAGTAGGCATGTGCATTTCGTTTCGTTCCGAAACGAAATTCGGACGAATTTTCATTATTCGGACGTTCGGTTGCATCCGAATTAATGAATTACAATGCTAACGAATTCAATCGAATCAAATTTGAAAATAATTAGAATAGAATCGAAAATATTGGAAAGAATCGAATAGAAAAACAATAGAACAGAATAGAATAAAATACAATATACTGTATTTATCGGCGTATAACACGCACAGGCGTATAACACGCACCCTAACTTTAAGAGGGGAAGTTTCAGGAAAAAAACTTTCCACAGCCCCCTGCGTATAACACGCAGGCACAGTTTACCCTCTTTTTTCAGAGTAAAAAAGTGAGTGTTATACGCCAATAAATACAGTATATATTATATTTTATTCTATTCTGTTCTATTTTTTTTCTAGTCTATTTTCTATTTCTATTCTAATCTTTTCTAATTGGAATTCGAAAAATCGGTCGCATTCGAAAATATTTCAACCAAATTCGAAAATATTTCTACCGGATTCGATAATATTTCATCCGCATTCCTTAATATTTCAACCAAATTCGATAATATTTCAACCGGATTCGAAATTATTCCAACCGAATAGAAAAAATTATAATAAACCATGTTCCGACATTTGAATTTCGTATAGAATGAATTCAAATTCCAATTAGAAAAGATTAGAATATAAATAGAAAATAGACTAGAAATAGACTAGACTAGGGAAATGGCTGCTAATAGTTTGCAGGAGACCTGCAAAAAAAAATTAAATAGATGCTTATAGTCTGCAGATCTGATGAGAAAATTAAATAGATACTAATAGTCTGCAGGAGATCTGCAAAAAAATTTATATAAATGCTAATAGTCTGCAGGAGATCGGATGGAAATAAATAGTAATCTGCAAAAAAAAAATGAAATAGATGCTAATAGTCTACAGGAGATCTGCTGAAATAAAGGAAATGGCTGCTCTAATGCAGAAAAGAAAAAGAAAAGAAAAATGAAATAGATGCTAATAGTCTGCAGGAGATCTGCAAAAAAAAATGAAATAGATATTAATATACAGGCAGTCCCCTACTTACAAACATCCGACATACAAACGACTCCTACTTACAAACGGAGGGAGATAACAGGAAGTGAGGGGAAATCTACCCCTAGGAAGGGAAATTCACTCCTGTAAGCATTTTTATGGGAAAAAGATACCTCCACTGGAGCTTTATCACCAGTCCATGTTTCCCCAACAACCAAAAATTTTCAAAATCCATTTGTCATTGGGATGGAAAGTGAGGTGAAATCTTCTGAACAGGGGCACAGACAGCAAAACAAATGTTACAGGGGTGATAACCCTTCCCTATGCTATCCAAAATGTATAAAAACTATTTTGTTGCTTGAAGCTACCCCTAAAAATGTACCTGTTCCGACTTACAAACAAATTCAAATTAAGAACAAACCTACAGTCCCTATCTTGTTTGTAACCCGGGGACCCCCTGTACTGCAGGAGATCTGATGGAAATAAATAGTAATCTGCAAAAAATCAGATTGAAATATTATCGAATCCAGTTGAAATTTTTTCGAATTCGGTTGAAATATTTTCGAATCCGGTTGAAATAGTTTCAAATGCGGTTGAAATAATTTTGAATCATGTTGAAATAATTTCAAATCCGGTAGAAATATTTTCGAATTCGGTTGAAATATTTTCAAATGCGACCGATTTTTCGAATTCGATCGAAAACTAAACGAAATCCGAAAACTAATTTAACGAATTTAACGAATCTAACTAAACGAAATTAATTAATTAACGAATTAAAACTAAACGTAACGAAACAAATTTTTTCCTTTTGCACATGTCTACCACCTAGTTCTATTCCAGTGATAGTTGGATCTAATCTAAGGTATTGGGCTAAGGGTTCTATTAAAAGGGAAAATAGTAAGGGGGAAAGTGGGCAGCCCTGACGTGTGCCTCTCTCTATATTAAAATATTCAGATTTATAGCCTGCATATTTTACATAAGCTTGGGGTTTGTTATAGAGAGCTGATATCCAACTAGTGAAGTGGGGACCAAATCCCCATTTCTGGAGAGTGTAGTGTAAGTATGGCCAGGTTACTGAATCAAAGGCTTTTCTGATGTCTAGAGACAGGAAGCATGTAGGAATGCGTCTTTTTTTGGCTATATATAGCAAAAGGGTAACTCGACGTACATTATTGCTTGCTTTGCCTCTGGCATAAATCCAACTTGGTCGTTGTGTATAATTTTGCCAGTTATCTTGTTGAGGCGGGTAGCCATAATATTTGCTAGGATTTTAATGTCCTGATTTAAGTGGGAGATGGGACGGAAGTTCATGCAGGATGTGTTATCCGATTGGGGTTTGGGGATCATGCAAATAATTGATAGTAATGATTCGCGTCTAAAGGAATAGCCATCTATTAGGGTATTGAATGCGTCCACTAAAATAGGAGAAAGGGTTTCAGAAAATGTTCTGTAGTATAGGCAGTGCCGGCCTAAGACATTTTGCTGCCTGGTACCAAGAATTAAATGCTGCCCCCCCAAAAAAAATTACGCCCACCAAAAGGATATCATTTTATATCATGATAACTTAAGAGGATCTGTCATGGCTCTATACATGCATGTAGGTGTATAACGAGGACTTGTCATGGCTCTATTCATGTATAGGAGCATAAAGAGGACCTGTCATGGCTCTATACATGTATATAGAAGTATAAAGAGGACCTGTCATGGCTCTATACATGTATATAGAAGTATAAAGAGGACCTGTCATGGCTCTATACATGTATATAGGAAAATAAAGAGGACCTGTCACGGCTCTATACATGTATGTAGGAAAATAAAGAGGACCTGTCATGGCTCTATACATGTATGTAGGAAAATAAAGAGGACCTGTCATGGCTCTATACATGCATGTAGGAATATAAAGAGGACCTGTCATGGCTCTATTCATGTATAGGAGTATAACGGTCATGGCTCTATACATGTATATAGGAAAATAAAGAGGACCTGTCATGGCTCTTACCATGTATGTAGGAAAATAAAGAGGACCTGTCATGGCTCTATACATGTATGTAGGAAAATAAAGAGGACCTGTCATGGCTCTATACATGCATGTAGGAATATAAAGAGGACCTGTCATGGCTCTATTCATGTATAGGAGTATAACGGTCATGGCACTATATGTGTATATATAAGTATAAAGAGGACTTGTCCTGGCTCTATACATGTATGTAGGAGTATAAAGAGGACCTGTCATGGCTCCATACATGTATATAGGAGTATAAAAGGACCTGTTTGTGGCCGCGATGTCAGCCGGCCACCCGCGATCGCTCCACAGAGAGACAGAACGGGGATCTGTCAATGTAAACAGACAGATCCCCATTCTCACTGTTCCTAGTGATTAGGAACAGAGATCTCTCTCCTCCTTCAGTCAGTCCCATCTCCCCAGTTAGAAACACCTCCCATGGAACACATGTCCGTCCTGCACATTCCCGTTAGTGACATTTACACAGTAATCAGTGCATTTTTATAGCACAAATCGCTGTATAAATGTCACTGGTCCCAAAAATGTGTCAAAAGTGTCCGATCTGTCCACCGCAATGTCACAGTCTCACTGAAAATCGCAGATCACCGCCATTACTGGTAAAATAATAATAATAAAAATGCCATAAATCTATCCCCTATTTTGTAGACGCTATAACTTTTGTGCAAACTAATCAATATACACTTATTGCGTTTTTTTTTTACCAAACATATGTAGAAGAATACGTATTGGCCTAAACTGATGAAGAAATACCACCAACAGAAAGCTCTATTTGTGGGAAAAAAAGGATGTAAATTTTGTTTGGGTACAGCGTCGCACGACCGCACAATTGTCAGTTAAGTCGACACAGTGCCGTATCGCAAAACAAAATTAGTGAAGTGCATCATTTCTATTATTACATTGTTATATAATATATAAAATAGTTCAACTCACCATAATGCAGAATCAGTGGGAGCCTGAGCATGTCACTTGCCACGTCACCTGCCACCAGATGCGGATTGTCACTTGCCACATGTTGCGGATTGTCACTTGCCACGACGCCACCTGCCACACATTGCGGGTTGTCACTTGCCACACGTTGCGGATTGTCACTTGCCACGACGTCACACATTGCGTTTTGTCACTTGCCACAACGTCACTTGCCACATATTGCGGATTGTCACTTGCCACGACGTCACACATTGCGGATTGTCACTTGCCACACGTAGCGGATTGTCACTTGCCACGCCGCCACCTGCCACACATTGCAGATTGTCACTTGCCACATGTAGCGGATTGCCATTTGCTGTGTCCCAGAGTGAAGGCAGGCAGGAGAGAGATGACAGAGAAGAGGGGGGGTCTGCTGACAGAGAAGAGGGGGGGTCTGCTGACAGAGAAGAGGGGGGGCGGCTGACAGAGAGGAGGGGGGTGGCTGACATTGAGGAGGGGGGTGGCGGCTGACATTGAGGAGGGGGTGCCGGCTGACATTGAGGAGGGGGGGCAACTGACATTGAGGAGGGGGGGCAACTGACATTGAGGAGGGGGGGTGGCTGACATTGAGGAGGGGGGCAACTGACATTGAGGGGGGGCGGCTGACATTGAGGAGGGGGGGCGGCTGACATTGAGGAGGGGGGGCGGCTGACATTGAGGAGGGGGGGGCGGCTGACATTGAGGAGGGGGGGCGGCTGACATTGAGGAGGGGGGCGGCTGACATTGAGGAGGGGGGGGCGGCTGACATTGAAGAGGGGGGCGGCTGACATTGAGGAGGGGGGGCGGCTGACATTGAGGAGGGGGAAACTGATATTGAGGAGGGGGGGCTGACATTGAGGAGGGGGGGCGGCTGACATTGAGGAGGGGGGACGGCTGACATTGAGGAGGGGGGGGCGGCTGACATTGAGGAGGGGGGGCGGCTGACATTGAGGAGGGGGGGCGGCTGACATTGAGGAGGGGGGCGGCTGACATTGAGGAGGGGGGGCAGCTGACATTGAGGAGGAGGGGGGCGGCTGACATTGAGGAGGGGGGGCGGCTGACATTGAGGAGGGGGGCTGACATTGAGGAGGAGGGGGGGCGGCTGACATTGAGGAGGGGGGGCAGCTAACATTGAGGAGGTGTGGTGGCTAACATTAAGGGGGGGCGGCTGACCTTGAGCAGGGGGGGCGGCTGACATTGAGGAGGGGGGGCGGCTGACATTGAGGAGGGGGGGCAACTGATATTGAGGAGGGGGGGCGGCTGACATTGAGAAGGGGGGGCGGCTGACATTGAGGAGGGGGGGCGGCTGACATTGAGGAGGGGGGCAACTGAAATTGAGGAGGAGGGGCGGCTGACATTGAGAAGGGGGGGCGGCTGACATTGAGAAGGGGGGCGGCTGACATTGAGGAGGGGGGGCGGCTGACATTGAGGAGGGGGGGCGGCTGACATTGAGGAGGGGGGGCGGCTGACATTGAGGAGGGGGGGGCGGCTGACATTGAGGAGGAGGGGGGGCAGCTGACATTGAGGAGGGGGGGCGGCTGACATTGAGGAGGGGGGGCTGACATTGAGGAGGGGGGGCGGCTAACATTGAGGATGTGGGGGCGGCTAACATTGAGGGGGCGGCTGACCTTGAGGAGGGGGGGCGGCTGACATTGAGGAGGAGGGGGGGCAGCTGACATTGAGGAGGGGGGGCGGCTGACATTGAGGAGGAGGGGGGGCGGCTGACATTGAGGAGGGGGGGCTGACATTGAGGAGGGGGGGCGGCTAACATTGAGGATGTGGGGGCAGCTAACATTGAGGGGGGGGCGGCTGACCTTGAGGGGGGGGCGGCTGACATTGAGGAGGGGGGGCGGCTGACATTGAGGAGGGGGCAGCTGACATTGAGGAGGGGGCGGCTGACATTGAGGAGGGGGCAGCTGACATTGAGGAGGGGGGGCGGCTGACATTGAGGAGGGGGGGCGGCTGACATTGAGGAGGGGGCAGCTGACATTGAGGAGAAGGGGCGGCTGACATTGAGGAGGGGGGGCAGCTAACATTGAGGAGGTGGGGGTGGCTAACATTAAGGGGGGGCGGCTGACCTTGAGGAGGGGGGGGCGGCCGACATTGAGGAGGGGGGGCGGCTGACATTGAGGAGGGGGGCAACTGATATTGAGGAGGGGGGGCGGCTGACATTGAGAAGGGGGGGCGGCTGACATTGAGAAGGGGGGCGGCTGACATTGAGAAGGGGGGGGCGGCTGACATTGAGGAGGGGGGGCGGCTGACATTGAGGAGGGGGGGCGGCTGACATTGAGGAGGGGGGGCGGCTGACATTGAGGAGGAGGGGGGCGGCTGACATTGAGGAGGAGGGGGGGCGGCTGACATTGAGGAGGGGGGGCTGACATTGAGGAGGGGGGCGGCAAACATTGAGGATGTGGGGGCGGCTAACATTGAGGGGGGGTGGCTGACATTGAGGAGGGGGGGGCCGCTGACATTGAGGAGGGGGCAGCTGACATTGAGGAGGGGGGCGGCTGACATTGAGGAGGGGGGGCGGCTGACATTGAGGAGGGGGCAGCTGACATTGAGGAGGGGGGGCGGCTGACATTGAGGAGGGGGGGACGGCTGACATTGAGAAGGGGGGGGCGGCTGACAGAGAGGATGAGAGAGACGGACCTCAGGAGAAAGTGACACACAGCGAGAGTTAGGAGCATGCAGGGCAGGCGCGATTACCCACAGACACAGTCCAGCCTGCATCCACATGTGTCCGGCAGCTCCTCCAGGCGAATCACAGAGCCTCATGTCCGACGTCCGTCCTGCACATGACCTGCTCAGCCAATCACAGGACACCTGCCGCTGCCAATTGCTGAGCTGAGTTTGGCCCAAACACAGAGCGCACCGAGGCAGTAGGCAGTAGTGTGAACATAGCAGGCACTGGATGATCGTGCACCCCTCTAGCCAGGGATTTGGCTGCCACAGGACAGGTATGTGTGCCCGGGTTTCCGACGGGTGGAAACCCAGGCACATGTGCAGCGGAGCAGGCTGGCTGGCTGGCAGGCGGCAATTTGCCGCCCCCTGAAAGTGCCGCCTGGGACCGAGGTACCATCGGGTCCCATGGTAGGGCCGGCCCTGAGTATAGGGCTGAGAAGCCGTCTGGGCCAGGTCTCTTGTTTATTTTCAGTTCTTTTATGGTTTTCAAGACTTCCGCTGTTGTTATGTGTTCTTCAAGCAAGATTTTTTGTGTGTGTGTCAGTTTAGTAAGATTTATTTTAGAGAAGAAATTATCAGCATCGGTCTGATTAAATTATTTTGATTCGGAATACAATGATGTTAAATATTTACGGAATTTTTGAACGATTTTAAGAGGGTTTCTCGTGTAAGTGTTGTTTGATAGTTTAAGTCGTATTGGGTTGGATTGTCTGTCAATGGATTTCAGTGCTCGTGCCAGAAGGGTATTAGGTTTATTTGATTTCATGTAAAACGTGTGTTTTGATCTGCGTAATGTCTTATCTGCTGGTTCTGTTAGGAATAAATCATATTCCAATCAGTTTTTTTCCAATTGTGCTTTTGATGTAGGGGTAGGATTTCTTTGGAAAGAGGTAAAGGCATTAATAAAATTGGTTTCTGATTTACGTGCTAGAATATTACGTTCTCTTTTGATCAGTGCCATTTGTCTTTGGATCATTTCACGCATCACAGGCTTGTGCGCTTCCCATAAGGTAAGCGGAGATATGTCAGGATTAGTGTTATATTCTAGATAGTCCTTTATACCTTGTTCAATTATTTGGCTATAGGAGGGGTTCTTGAGTATGATGTCAGGGAGATACCACGTTGAGTCGTGAGCTTTAGGGATGGTAGAGGATAAAGTGGTGAAAACTGTGTTGTGGTTCGGCCAGGGGATGGGGATTATGCTAGATGCAAGTACTTCAGGTATCATAGCTGTAGTTAGAAAAATGTGGTCTATACGGGTGGATATCTTATGTGGGTGTAAATAGTAGGTAAAGCATCTTTTGGATGAATTACATTCTCTCCAAGAGTCTACTAAATTATATCGAGAGAGTAGTTTAGAAAATGATTGGTTGCTTGAGTTACAAGAAGGAATATAGGGCGACTTGTCGAGAAATGGGAGGAGGACTTGGTTGGAGTCACCACATATGATGACTGTGCCCATTATATGGGCATTTACCACTTGTAATAAGTGTGATAGAAATTAGGTTGGTTGTTTGTTAGGGGTGTAGTATGATACTATTGTTACCGCATTATCCATGATATGACCCGTGAGTATTAGATATCGCCCCTCAGGGTCTTTAATTTCTGACTGGATTAGGAACGGAGGAGATCTGTGAAAGTCTATTAGGGTTCCTCTCTTTTTGGCGCTGGCCGAGGCTGTAAAGACTTGTGGATAGAAAGGGCTCATATACTTTGGAGTAGAATTCACTGCAAAGTGAGTTTCCTGTAGGCATATTATGTGGGCCTTCTTAGCTTGAAAGGAACAAAATGCTTTGGTTCTTTTCTGTGATATGTTGAATCCCTGACCATTCAGGGAAAGAATCTTTAAGGGTGCCATGATATATGATCTAAAAGGTAACACTCACCAGTGTCTGGTAATGTCCGACTGGATGAATCGACCCGTGTGGACCCGTAAGAGGAAAAAGAAAGAGGAGGGACCAGTACTGTCAGAAGTATAGCGGAGAGAACTCAAAATAAAAAGGATAAAGTTAGGTAAAATGCAAAATATCATATATTGAAGAGTAAAGTTTTCCCGTGATTGGGGGAATGGACCACAATCAGGGGGAGTGCAGCCTGCGTTGTTTGCCTACATATTATGGAAGGGCAAACTAGGAGGGCCAATTGGGACACACTGAACATCTGTGTGACATACAAAAAGCCCTAATAATATTATTGAAGAAAAAAATTCTGAATAATTAGATGTAAAACTAATACAAGTAAAACCAGCTTGGTATTAGATTATTAATCCTGGGGTACATGAAAAAAGATTTAAAAAAAATCAGTAATGGTAACCATCAGATAGAAATTAGGTTAAATTAGACCAGAACAGAATGTAAAGTTCTCATTGAATCTCATTAATAACTTTGTATTATGAGAAGACCGGCTATCAACCTTGGGTGATAACTTTTATAAATAAAAATAGAATTAAATTAAATACGACCTTCCACTTTGTCTTGGTAATTTTGGTAAAAAAATTAAATAAATAATAATATTATTTAAGAAGAAAAAAAAATGCAGAATAATTAGAAGTAAAACTAATACAAGTAAAACCCGCTTGGTATTAGATTAATAATCCTTGGGTACATGAAAATATATATATTAAAAAAAAAAAAAAGTTATGGTGTCCATCAGATAGAGATTAGGTTAAATTAGACCAGAACAGAATGTAAATTTCTTATTGAATCTCATTAATAACTTTGTATTATGAGAAGACTGACTACTGACCTTGGGTGATAAAAATAATAATAATAATAAAACTAGAATTACAAAAAATAAGATCTTTCACTTTGTCTTGGTAATTTTGGTAAAAAAAAAGGGGGGGGCAGGGGAGCAAAGTATATAGAAACATAAATTTAAACATACAAACATATATACAAAACATTCACGTTCCTTACATATATAGTTCTATTCATACCACAGCGTATAATTGTATATGTACACCTAAATATACAAGTATGTTTTCTGTCATACTGATATTTGGATTTGGATTAGGTGTTTCAATATTGTGCTATAAGTTTAGAGAGTCAAATGAGACATCATCTGGGTTTCAAAGTAAGGGTTAGGTGAAAAGATGGAAAGTAGATGGGCGGTACTTAGTTCAATATAGTAACATTTCAAAGTGTCTTCATATACTATTTAGTCCATGGCGTCTTCTCTGTATTTTGGAGGGGAATCCAGGCAACTTCTTTTGTGAGATTGGGGATGATTTCCATTGTTTCCAGAAAGTTTTGAGGATTTTTGTGACTAAGATGGCGCAGATCTTCTGCGTGGCGAATTGGTTCCAGGTCCAGGTTCCACCAAATGTAGATTTTGTAGGGTATGCTGTAATTCTTCCTCTGATCTACAGATGAATTTAGAGCCTTGGTGTGCAAAACAGATAGAAAAAGGGAAACCCAATTGGTAATTTATGTGGTGATTTTGTAGTATCTGATAGACTTGTGCACAACGTAAAAATTTGTTTAGTTTCGGTTCGTTTCTTTTCGGTCCTGTTGATTCGTAATCGTTCGTAATTTTGCTAGACGGGATTTTTCGTGTTCGGACTAATTCGTATTTTCGCAAGCGACATTTTTCATTGAATCGGAATGATTCGTATTAATGTAAGCCTTATTTTTAGTTGATTTATAATTCATACTTTCGGTAGAGTACATTGTTTTTCGTTGATTCTGGACACAACTCCTACTTTCGTAACTTTTTTTGGGTTCGTTGATTCATAATTTTCCGTGTCTCTCTCACAACGACGCTGCCTATTATGCCTAATGTGCTTCAAATGGATTTGTACTTTTCTAAATACATAGCGGTTATTTGTAACAATTCGAAATTTAGTATTTTCCTTTAGTTTTTTACATGCGGCTATAGCCTCCGCCCCTGTATACCATTTTGAGAGGGAGTTCAGCACGGTGAGGGAGAAGCAGAGAGCAGAGCAGAGTGTTATTGTGCTTTGAATGGATTCGTACATTCATAACTTTTTTCATAACGAATTATGCCAAAGACATTCGGGCATTCGCTATTTGCAATATAATTTATTTTGGATTCGGTTTTATTCGTAATTGCTTTGTTCAGAAATTCAAATGCTTCGGAATGTCCAAAAGTTGCTAAATTCGGACGAATTTCGATTCGTTACGAAACAAATTGCACAAGCCTAGTATCTGAAGCTTCTCAGTGTTTGGTAATGGTCAGTTGAGAAAGATCAGCAAAAAGTTGGTATTTATGTCCCTGGAACGATAAGTCATTTCTTTCTCTTGCTGCTGCTAGCAGGTTCTCCTTTGTGCGGTAAAAATGAAATGTCGCATGGTGGACCCTTGGGTGCAAGAGTGCGATGAATTCTATCCATTTCTAAATGTTCTGCTGGCAGTGTAGGCAGAAGTTCCTGAAATAACGCAGTAATGGTACCATGTAAGTCTATAGCCTCGTACACACTGTCGGACTTCAAACAAACAAACTTTTCCGTGGATTTTTGTCCGAAGGGAGTTGGCCGGGCACACCCATAGCATACACACGGCAGGACTTTTCTGCAAACTTTCACAAAACTTTCCCAACATCACATGTTTTTTCTGCTATTTTCTGCTCTTTACCGCCACCCTTTGGTCAACTTCTGCTATTGTTGGTTGATTTTAACATTGGTTCTGGGCATGCGTATTTGTACTTCGGACAAATGTCCGATGGATTTCTGTACACACGGTCGGACTTTGCACCATTGGACTTTTGTTGCTGAAAAGTTTGTCCGTTTGCAGAGCAAACTTTTGTCAGATGAAAACCGAAAAAGTTTGTCCGATGGAGCGTACACACGGTCGGATTTTTTGGAAAACGTGCTCATTTTGAAGTTTGTTGGCAAAAAGTCAGACCGTGTGTACGGGCCTTAACACTGACTCTGACATACCTCTGATGCGAATGTTGGAGCGTCTGGCCCTATTCTCAAAATCTTCCAGTTTAGATTGTAAAAAGTTACTTACCTGTCCTGCAGTCCCTCGATGTCGGCACCGCAGCTGATGTTTGCCATCAGCTGTCAGGGTGCTTCCGTCGCCATTGCGGGTAAAGGAACCCGGCAGTGTAGCCTTTCGGCTTCACGCTGGGAACCCTACTGCGCATGCGCGAGGCCCGCTCCTCTCTCCTATTAGCCCGGCGGCCAGGGGAGGAGGAGGAGGGAGCCCCGCGGCCTGACTCCAGGAAGTGGGAAAGGATACCTGTCTTTGACAGGTATCCTGTCCCCCCTCCCCCCCGAAAGGTGCCAAATGTGGCATCGGAGGGGGGGAGGAATCCGATGAGCAGAAGTTCCACTTTTGGGTGGAACTCCACTTTAAGTTTTTCCATTTCAGCCATGTAGTCCTGTGCTGAGTTTTCAATCTCATCCACTCTGGTTTCCATCGCTTCTGTGCGGCTACCCAGCTCCCTTATCTCTTTTGTGAGGCTCTTTGTGATATGTTCTGAGGTTTGCCTCAGAGCTTTGTTAAGCATTTTTTAAAACTGCCTTAATAAAGCTGGAGAGGCTGGGGAATCTTGTGAGGTAAACTGTATGTCATTTGTTTCTGAATCCGACTCGCCAGGGGAGTCTGTATGAATAGGTTGGTGTTTCTGTGAAAGCGCTGAGGCTTTTGAGGAGGAAGGCATCGGCGCCATTTTAGCTGTGGCCCGTGCTTTGGGTTCCTTAATGGAGGGGTTTTTGTTTTTGGTGCGGGTGCCTCCCAGCACCATAGTTTTGCCCAAAGCTGTACCTCTGTATTCCAGGAGGTGTCCGGTGTGTATCTGTGTGACCGGAACCGGTGGGCTCCGGCTATTCTTTAGCTTTTCTCCTCACACAGAGCGGATCTCTAACGGTGCATGACCTTTCCTGTCAGAGTCCAGGGGGTGTGTCCGCATTCCACTTTTCTTCACATCCAGGGGGGTGTAGACAGAGACCATCTTACCAATCATCTGGTTTAAGGGGTGGTTGCTGGGATGTCACCAGGGGAGGGCTGGCGGCCTTAGGCCTGGGAGGCAAGTCCAGTCAGGTGGCCCATTGAACCGCCGAATCAGCTCACCATCCATGGCCCACCTGGTTTTTCAATGCAGCCTCACCAGTGCCCATCAGTGCAGCCAACTCTAGTGCCCATCAATGCAGCCTGATCACTGGGGCAGGTTACATGGGGTGTATGGGGGGGATCTGGGGGGTCAGCTAGGGGTGTTATGGTCTCTCACCTCAGCGATCTCAGCTCAGCAAGTCCTTGCACGCCACGGTTTCCTGGGGGGGGTAACGTTCCTGATCCTGGGGTCAAGTTGCAGCCAGCGCCCAGCCCTGCAGCCCGACTCCCTGGCACGCCCTGCCTCTTCCTGCTTCCAAGAATCCGGTCCCAGGGAGTTGTAGTTTCCTCTGCGCTGCTGTGTTTTCCACCCACCAGAAGCTTGAGTGCGGACTACAACTCCCGGAATGCAACAGCTAGTGGTCGGCCGCCATGGGTATGCCCCCGGCCCGACTTCCTAGACCAGAATAAAAAAGAAAATGGTAGTGGGCAGCGGCTGCCGGCCATTTTGAACATAAGTTAGGGTGGCCTGGGAGGCAATTGCCACCCTGCCCCCTGGCCCAGCCCTGCCCTGGATGTCGCCATGTTTATAACCACATTCCAGTTACAGTTTTCCAAAGGTATTTATATCTCTGAATATCTAGTTTACAGTTTGCTAACCAGCAGCTTATTGTCCAGCTTATTGTCCAGCGTAAAATTTGCTTTGAAATAAATATAAAAGTTTCAGATGTCTACTTTACCTAGGAGGGATAAGGGGTGCCAGTGGTTCCCCCATATGGTCTGACATAGGGGTGTCTTGACTTGAAATGCTACAAATTAACTGATGAAAGTAAATATGTCAATATACCTGGCTGTGCTATTGTTATTTTAGAAGTTATGGAATATACTGGGATGATGGATTCTACCGAGAGATAGATATGTGTATTGTACACATTCCAACTGAGGTATTTATGACCCAACGTCTGTTAAAGGAGAAGTCCAGCCTGAGCTTATTCGGCTGGGCTTCTCCTATAGGTCACAGGAGTGCAATTAGTTTTGCACTCCTGTGACCCGTTTTCAGCAGAGAGCGGTCTGAAGATCGTTCTCTGCTGACGTCACACAGGTCAGTCCAGGCACTGTGTCATCCCAACTCTGGAAGTCTGGATCTGCCAGGTGACTGGGCTGATGGCTGTCTCAGCCTCTCAGCAAGCCACAGCTCAGCACTCCAGTGAGCGTGGAGGAGCAAAGCAGAAGAGCTGCTGATTGACAGTCAGCAGCTCTCTGCTCGGGGAGGTGAGAGAACCGAGCCATTGGTGGTTCTCAGTGCAGAGACACCGGGGGACAGATGCAGCATTAGACCAATGCTGCATCCACCTAGGTAAGTATAATGGGGGGAAAAAAAACAAATCCATACTTCTCCTTTAACTCCCTTGTCCCTCAAGCAGGCAAGCTGACAGTTTTATGACCCCTGAGATGTGTATTGAGAGATTGATAAGAGATGTCTGCCATGCCACTCAGGGTTGTGGATTGTATGAACTGAAAGGAGGGGGAGAGAGGAAATAGTCACTGTACTGATGCCCTTCACATGACAACATGGCTGGCATGAGCTGAGACATGAACAAAATGGCTGCTACACACTCAGCTATTTGTGTGCCCAGTACAAACGACCATTAAACTGCTGCCTCTGACTGCTAGTTTTAAGAGATTTCAAGTGAGATTTGGTGATGTCAGTACTGTGCTGCTTATTGTTGTTGTTGCTAAAGGCTCTGACATGGGGAAGTAAAGTCCTGCCTCTACTAAGATGGTCACCTCAACACAGAGTCACAGTGAACAAGGTATTGTAAATCAGCAATGGGGAAATGTCAGCTACAGTGACACCTCATGCAATACTGGTGACTCTTCCACAGTGGCGTCACTAGGGTTGGTGTCACCCAGTGTGAAAAAAAATGGTGTCACCCCCCACCAACTATAGTCCCCCCTCAGTACAGACCCCCCCTCCACTAACTACAAACCCCCCTCCCGCAGTATAGATCCCCCTCCCTCAGTACAGACCATCCCACTAAGTACAGACCCCCCTCCATCAATATAGACCCCCCTCAGTACAGACACCCCCACCTCAGTGCAGACCACTCCATCAGTACAGACACCCCCACCTCGGGGCAGACCCCCTCAGTGCAGACCCCCCAGCAGTACAGACACCCCCCTCAGTTACAGACACCCCCCAGTTACAGACACCCCCTCAGTTACAGACCCCCCAGTGCAGACCTTCCTCAGTTACAGACTGTAACGGGAAGGCCCGTGGAACTCAGAATCGCTTAGAAAGTATGAGATACCCTTGCTTCAGCTCCCCCAATGCCTCTTATGTGTCAACCACCCTGTGTCTCTATTAGGGGCACAGGGTGAATGAAAACCCCAATATGGTCTATGATAGCCATATTCAATGCTGCACATACATTGTATCTAGATTGGATGTGTACTGTGAGGGGGTGGGGGGTTGTGTAATCATTGCTGTGAGGAGTTAAGGTGATTTGCATTCTATTGTCTATTGTGGCTTGTGGGAATTAAGCCTATAATTATAGGCTGTGAAACTAGCAGCAGACAGGTTAATCACCTGCCTGCTTGTGTTGTAAATGAGTCTAGGAGGGTCTGGAGACCCTTTTGGTGTGAATAGGGATAGTTACCTCTATGCCTGTGTGCATTGTACTCGGCAGATGGACCGTCTACCAACCCTTTCATTATAAGATGTGTATTGAAGGTCGTTATGTTCTATTGTGTAAAGTCTTTTGAAGCCTAACAGACGTCAAAATAATGTGTATTGGGCCTTGTTATGTGTGGGTGGAGCTGGGCCATTGTTCATGTTAAACTAATGCAGTAGTAGATGTGCATAAAAGTTACAATATCTTCTTCAATAAAGAGACTCGATCCTGGAAGAGACAGAGTACGTCTCGTTTCTTCTGGAAGGATTAATCTTATGGGAAGTGATCGCCTGGCTGTGGAGGGTCGATAGTGGTTGTGTGTTCAGAGAGGGAATATTCTAAACGGCGTTACCCCCTTTGATAATTGGGGGTGCCGTTACACAGACCCCGCCAGTTACAGACCCCCCTCAGTTACAGACACCCCCAGTTACAGCCCCCCCCCCGGTGCAAACCCCCCTAGTGCACACAACCCAAGTTACAGCCCCCCCTTGGTGCAAACCCCCCCTAGTGCAGACAGCCCCAGTTACAGCCCCCCCTTGGTGCAACCCCCCCTAGTGCAGACACCCCCAGTTACAGCCCCCCCTAGTGCAGACACCCCCAGTTACAGCCCCCCCTTGGTGCAAACCCCCCTAGTGCAGACACCCCCAGTTACAGCCCCCCCTTGGTGCAAACCCCCCTAGTGCAGACACCCCCAGTTACAGCCCCCCCTTGGTGCAAACACCCCCAGTTACAGCCCCCCCCTTGGTGCAAACCCCCCTAGTGCAGACACCTCCAGTTACAGCCGCCCCCCCCTTGGTGCAACCCCCCCCTTGTGCAGACACCCCCCCCTTACCTTACAGAGCAGCAGAATGAGCAGATACACAGCGGTGTGTCCCTCGAGCGCGGGCTCCGCCTCCTCCTCCTCTGTGGATGTAAACAGAGAGGAGGGGGCGGCGGCTTCCTTCTGCTCCGCTGAGGGACACAAGCCGCGGCGCGAGCCGCGAGGCACAGGGCAGTGGGCAGGGGGTGTTAGCGTCGTGCCGATACCCACGGGTGTCACCCCTCTGGTGGGTTAACCCGGGTGCGGCCCGCCCCCCCCGCACCTGGCTAGCATTGCCGCTGCTCTTTCATTGCTTTGTGTTTGCCTTTTTCACCACAGCTTTAAATGTTCAGTTTCACTTTAAAGTTTAATTTGGTTCCATCTTTTTCCTGCACCTTCTGTGCAGTATCTAAAGGAATACAAAAGTGACTTTGCCTAAAGCCTTTATTCAGATCTTGCCTTTGATTTTCCTACAAGGGTTAGAAAAATAACATATGGTTCCTACGGCATATTAAAAATTCAGATTTTACAACATGTTGTCAGAATGCTGTGTAAAAACATTTACATGGACTGTGTTGGCTGCAAAAATATTTGTAATTCTTGTCACTTATGTAGTGCGAACGTTCCTGCCACATAGCTGAGTTAGGAGTGTAACACCTTAATTCACTTTGTAGATTTCTGTGCTGCCTGCTTGATCATTAGAGCGTGAAAGTACATAATCGCATTGCTGAGGTCTTTTTTGTGCTTTTGCATTTTTGTAATCTGCTTGGATATGTTCTCTTCGGCTCTCAGTGCCTGAAATAAGTGTAGCCAGGAGCTGGACTACAGAAACATGGAGAAAGAGACTTTATCCTCTTTAGTCAGTTTTACTTTCACTTTCTACTGTTATGCTGGATGTCTTGTTGCACTATTCCCTACAGTCAGCAGAAGGAGAGCTGTAGGCAGAAATGCAGTATGTTGAGGATCATGTGAATTGAAGTCTGTGACAGCAGCCATAGAATGGGACTCATGGACCCTGTACACTTCAATTACCAGAAAACACAGAAGCAGAGAGGGAGTGGTGGGATAGCTTTTATTTCTTCCTCTTGGCGCCAAGGGACCCTATGTGAGCACACCTGCCTGAGTGCCCACACATCGGCAGGAGGCAAATCCAGCAGGGACTGGAGCTTGAGGCTTAGAAGTGGTGCAAAGCCACATGGACCACAGCATCGAATCTGCACCATTGCCATCAGTGTCCTCTTACCCTCTTCTTCCCTCACCAGAGGCATTCTGTGGAGAGACAGAGGGGGCACACTTCTACAGCGAGAATTCACAACTGCACTTCAGGGACTGTTGAGAGGGCTCACTGCCCATTGTTCACACTTCTTGCAGGGACTGAGCCGCTAGAGGCAGCCTATACTGATACCGTATCTATACTGCATACTGGTTTACCAAAACGGTTGTTAAGTGCACCAATGCTTCCTAAAGAGCCCCAACTATAGCTGGCAGAAGAACAACTAAAAGGACCATCCTTGTGATCATGCCATCCTATGCCTAGTGCTTGCTACTGATTTCATTTATGTCAAATCATGTCCTTGTTATTGCCAATCCATTTTTTATGCTTTATTTCAATACTATTCATATTGTGTGATAAAATATGAATGCCTTTACTAACTTGTTTAGTGCCTGTCCCCGGATATTTTACCACTACTGGTTATCAGGTATTGCCTCCAGTGATTTTTTGTGATATTGAATGCTTTGTGTATTCAACCTAGTGTGTCAGAGAGGCTGAAGTTCTTTTATTTTATATTTTTCTGGAGCTCAAAGTGTGATTGACTAAATCTGATCATACATGCGTCAGTTCTTTTTGATCAGCCATCAGACTAAAAAGATTGAATATTGGCTGAACCGGCTTCATTTTGATCCATTTATGGTCAGCTTTACTATAATAGCATTGTAAGATAAAAAGATCTAACAATACATACTTAGAATGTCCATTCTGCAAAGCAACCGAAACTGTGGTTATTACCGTATATACTTGAGTATAAGCCGAGTTTTTCAGCGCATTTTTTTGTGCTGAAAATGTCCCCCTCGGCTTATACACGATTTACCTTTTTGCGCCTGATCTCCCAGATTTCGGGACCCAGTACTGTCCAGCCATAGGTGCCCTGGACCCCAAACTTGGCACACATGTAGCCTTACTCTTCCTCTACAAGTGTGCAAAGATTGTTGTCCGGGGGACCTACGGTTGGGGAGCAGCCATTTTTCAAATCAGGCCCCCCCCTTTCCATAGACTCCCATGTTAAACGTCAGTCTAGTCATGGACACAGTGAGGCATGGGCACAGTGAGGCATGGGCACAGTGAGGCATGGGCACAGTGAGGCATGCACATGGACACAGTGAGGCAATGTGAGACACAGTGAGGCATGCAGATGGACACCCTAGGCTTAATACGTTTTCCCATTTTTTTTGTGGTAAAATTAGGTGCCTTGGCTTATATTCGGGTCAACTTATATTCGAGTATATACGGTATTTTTGTAATAGCACCCCCTTGGTTTTAAAGATCCCAGGGTACTTTAAAGACATTCCAAGCATGTGAACAGGTGTCATCTCCATGGGCCTGGGGCCACTTTGGAAGGCAAGGTGAGCCTACAGGTTCCTTTAAATTAAAACAACAGTTTACATGTGCTGCTAGTATTGCTTTCCTGCAGGATACCACTGTGGTCGCATGGATCCATAAACAACATAAGGATTATTTTTTTTTCAGGAGGGGATTTTGCTGAATATACTGTGTTTCAGCTCGTTATACAGCAAAGAGCTCAGGAAGTATTTGGCCGGGCAGACGTGCAGCAGACTTTATAGCTTTCTTCTTTTTGGATGGGTCATGGTCTTCCAAATTGCCTTCAGGAGAGGATTGTAGAGATAGCTTCTAAGAATCCGAAGCTTTGATGTGCAGAAGGGACACCACACATACGCCCCCCATGCCAATTATTTTTAAATGAAAAATCACAGTATTGAAATTCCTCTGTGATCTGAGTTTTGCAGCCTTGGAAGTCATTGAGAAATGCTCTGATCCTGTCAGGCATGCAGTGTTTTTTTTGGGAGAAGATCTTCTTATCTGACAGGATCGCAGGAATGAAATCCTAGGCATGAAAAGCTTTTGACCCTAACTAAAGTGAGCATACTGTGGCATTCAAAGAAAAGGGACTTCCACAGGTATATAACAGCCCTGGCTGGCGATATAGTGAGATTCAAAGAGCTTTAAGGGAATGGTGCTATTAAAACCTGGCTAAACCTACTTTTCTCTAAACAAACAATAATATCATTATTTAAAGTGCTGTGATTCAGTATGCTGACTATAGCTCTAGCTTTCCATTTGGTGTGTGTTATGTTTTAAACAGAATGAGCTTATTTTGTAGACTGCAAATTGATTGCAGGAACAGATTTTTGTAAAGGCTAAAGCCTCGTACACACGGGCGGGAATCTCGTTGGGAAAAAAAACTTCGGTTTTCCTGACAAGATTCCCGGCAAGCTTGCCCTTCTCGCAGAGTGTACACACGGCCATTCAAAAGAACCGCCGTTCTTTTGAATAGCAAGAACACGGTGACGTCATCAACTACGACGAGCATGCGCTCGTCACATTAGATGCCGTCACCACCATCTTGCTACACCCTACACTACCCTTGTAAGCTACCGTGCATGCGTCAAAGTCTCATCGAGCATGCGCGGGTTTACCTGGGGACAGGTAAGCATACAAGCCTCGTACACACGCACGGTTTTCTCGGCAGGAAACACTGCCTAGAATCCAGACAAGGAAAATAGAGAGCAGGTTCTCTATTTTTCTCGCCGAGATTCCCGGCAGATTTCCCGACGAGAAACCATACACACGAGCGGTTATCTCAGCAACAAGCTCTCCCAGCAGCTTTCTTGCCGAGAAAACCGGCCGTGTGTACGAGGCTTTAATGGTCTGCAGAGATGTGTCTGCTCTGCAGAATGGTGATGTTTAGGAATACAAGCAGATATAAAATGACTGCAGCTACCCACCTCAGAAACTCGACCACATAGCACAGCCCTGTATGACAGGGCAGGAAACCAGATTTTTCTCTGCTAGAGTTTGGGTACATTTACAGGGCTTGTCCCTATTATGACTAGACAGTAAAAGGAGAAGCAGCGCTCTGCTGAGCTCAGCTCTCTCATTATTCACCTTCCTCTTATCAGCATGTTTCCTGTTAAGACATGAACACTGCAGCATAACTGATTGTCTCCTGGTACTGCTTCTTCCTTTCCTAGTCTAAGCTCTGCTATACAGGGGATTGCAAAAAGCTAATAACAAGTCAAATTCAGGTACTTACACTTCTTGCTTATAAAAGAATGCATTTATTGATGTATTAATGAGTACCAAGTTGCATTCATTTGTGTATTTTATATCTGTCTGGACTCTGGAGTTCAGTTTTAACCACTTCAGCCCCAGAAGATTTGGCTGCTCAATGACAAGGTCATGTTTTGCGATACGGCACTGCGTCGCTTTAACTGACAATTGCACGGTCGTGCGACGCTGTACCCAAACAGAATTAACGTCCTTTTTTTCCCCACAAATAGAGCTTTCTTTTGATGGTATTTGATCATCTCTGCAGTTTTTATTTTTTGCGCTATAAACAAAAAAAGAGCGGCAACTTTGAAAAAAATAGAATATTTTGGACTTTTTGCTATAATAAATATCCCCAATTTTAAAAAAAAAAGTTAAATAAGCGTATATTGATTGGTTTGCACAAAAGTTATAGCGTCTACAAAATTTTTGTCATTTTTATTATTATTATTTTTTTTACTAGTAATAGTGGTGATCTGCGATTTTTATCGGGACTGCGACATTACGGTGGACAGATCAAACACTTTTGACACATTTTTGGGACCACTGACAACTATACAGCGATCAGTGCTATAAAAATGCACTGATTACTGTGTAAATGTCACTGGCAGGGAAGGGGTTAACACTAGGGGGCGATCAAGAGTTTAATTGTGTTCCCTAGTGTGTGTTCTAACTGTGGGGGGAGGGGAGTGACTATAGGAAATGAGAGATCGTGGTTCCCAGCTAGTAGGAACTCACAATCTCTCTCTCCTCTCCTCACAGAACTGGGATGTGTGTGTTTACACACACGTCCCTGTTCTGCCTCTCGTGCCGCGATCGCACGAGCATCGGCACCCCCGCAGGCGCGCGTGTGCTATCCTGCTTAATGGAGCCAACGTACAGCTACTATGGCTCACGGGACCGTGCCGGTGTGCCACAGTATAATGAAGGCGGCTGATCGGCAAGAGCTTAAGGAACATCTTTACATATGCAACCAAAGGGAAGGCAGTTTGTCTATTAGATATTAAAACTAACATAAGCTTTAAAGTATAAGTCCACCCTAACACTAAAATCCACGAATCTACAGACATCCGCAATCTAACACTAACCTATCCAACCCTGTAAGAAGAAATTAGTATATATACCTTTTCTGCAGCCTATCCGACCCGATCCCACGCTGAGCTGTCAGCTTTTCTGTAGAGGCAGGTAGAGAGGACACGACTGACAACGGAAGCCCCATAGTAACTCTATGGGTGAGTAACTCTATGGGTGACGTCACTCCCGATTCATTTCACAGCCGTTGTAGGTGGTGTCCTCTGCAGAGCTTCCGCCGCTGGAGATCGGGTCGGATCGGCTTCAAAAAAGGTATGTATACTGATTTCTTCTTTACAGGGCTAGATAGGTAGATAGGTTAGTCTTAGAATGTGGATGTCTGTAGATGCAGGGATTTTAGTTTTAGGGTGGACTTACACTTTAACCACTTCCCGCCCAGTCAATAGCGAATTGACGTCTGGGAAGTGGTTGCAATATCGATACTGGACGTCATATGACGTCCTGCAGGATATTGCCTTGCGCGCGCCCGCGGGGGCGCGCAGCGCGGTGATCGGGGACGGCATGTGTCCCTCGGACACAGCGCTTCCCCGATCACGGTAAACAGCCAATTTCATTGGCTGTTTACCATGTGATCGGCTGTGTCAAAGTCACAGCCGATCACCTGTCAAAACAAACTCGGCGGCACGCTCCGTGCGCGCCGCCACAGGCTTCCAGAGCGGGAATCGGGGAAGGCGAGTGTCCCTTGGACACAGCGCGTCCCCGATCAGAGTAAACAGCCAATGAATTGGCTGTTTACCACGTGACCGGCTGTGTCCAATCACAGCCGGTCACAAATGTAAACAAACTCCACAGGAGTTACTACCTGATCCCTGCTCTCTCCTCACACACCGATCTGTGAGGAGAGAGAAGAGATCAGTAAGTTAGCTCAGTGTAGTTTGTCTACATAAGTTTACAGTGCACAACACGCCCCCCCCCATAAAGAGGACCTGTCACACAGCCCAGCACATCAATCAGCCCAGCCAATCAGCCCATCTGTCAATCAGCCCATCTGTCAATCAGCCCATCTGTCAATCAATCAGCCCATCTGTCAATCAATCAGCCCATCTGTCAATCAATCAGCCCATCTGTCAATCAATCACCCCACCTGTCAATCAATCACCCCATCTGTCAATCAATCAACCCATCTGTCAATCAATCAATCAGCCCATCTGTCAATCAATCAGCCCATCTGTCAATCATCTGTCACAGGCCCACCTCCATCGGTACCGCCATTGGCACCGCCACACAGGCTACCAGTACCGCCATCGGTACCAGTACCACCACCAGTACCGCCACCAGGCCCAGCATCTATACTGCCACACAGGCCCGCTACCAGTATCACCACTAGTGCCGCCATCGGTACCACCACCAGTACCACCACCCGTACCACCGTCGGCAGTGCCACCACCACCTGTACCACCACCTGTACCGCCATCGGTACCATCACCACCCGTACCACCACCACCTGTACCGCCATCGGTACCACCACCACCTGTACCGCCATCGGTACCACCACCACCCATACCGCCATCGCTACCACCACCACCCGTACCGCCACCTGTACCGCCATCGGTACCGCCGCCACCACCACCATCCGTACCGCCATCGGTACCACCACCACCTGTACCGCCATTGGTACCACCACCACCCATACCGCCATCGGTACCACCACACAGGCCCACCACTAATACCTCCATCGGTACTACCACACAGACCGCCACCACTACCACCAGCAGTACCATTACACAGGCCCACCAATAAGCACTGCCATAATGTCCCAAAGGGTTTACACACCTGAGGAGGCATATGCCATTCTTGCCATGTCGGATGATGAGAGCAGCGGGGAGCTCCCATTATCCGATTCTGGTTCGGAATACGAGCCAGTGGAGGATAGTGGCTCAGAGTCCGAGTCCCCGGAGGAAACCGTCCCTCCCAAAAGAATGCGATCGGCACCAAGATCAGCACCAAGATCAGGAGAACTGCCCACCACCAGCAGCGCCATACCCCAGGAAGAGGAGCCCAGTACAAGCAATGGAAATGCACGCCCAACCCGAAGAATCCAGCCCCAATCCTACCTTCCCGATGCCCTGGCAAACCCCTTATGGTTGCCTGCCAACTCAGGATCCGCTATCATCCCCCCTTTCACCGCACAGCCAGGTGTGCAGCCCGACACTACAAATTTTTCTAAATTTGATTATTTTTGTTTATTTTTCCCACAAGATTTGCTGCAGAATATAGTGGATCAAACGAATCTGTATGCATCCCAATTTATTGCTGCCAACCCCGATTCTTCCTACGCCCGCATGTTCCAGTGGCGGCGTCTAACATTGGAGGAATTTAAATTATTTTTGGGCCTTATGTTCAATATGGGGCTTACAAAAAAGAACGAAGTCCATTCATATTGGTCCAAACGCCCCATCCAACACATGCCCATATATTCCGCTGTCATGTCCAGGAAAAGATACGACATGATTATGCGCTTTCTCCACTTCAATGACAATTCACAGTGCCCTCCCCGAGATCATCCCAACTACGACAAATTGTACAAGATACGCCCCCTAATCAATGCCTTTTCCCAGCGATTTGAAGAAGTTTTCATCCCAGACCAAAAAATTTGTGTGGACGAGTCCCTCGTACATTTCACCGGCCGACTGCAGTTCAAGCAGTACATACCAAGCAAGAGAGCCAGGTATGGGTTAAAATTAAATAAATTATGTGATCGAGCCACTGGATACGTCTGCAAATTCAGGATCTACGAAGGCAAAGACTCCCAGCTCCAGCCCCGTGATTGCCCCACATATATTGGAACCAGTGGGAAAATTGTCTGGGAGTTGGCATACCCCCTGTTCGGAAAAGGTTACCATTCATATGTTGATAATTATTATACCAGCCTGCCCCTTTTTCGCCACCTTTACAGTAAACAAACCCCGGCCTGCGGTACCTTAAAAAAAAAAACGGAAGGGATTCCCACAAATTTATTGACAAAAAAATTGCGACCTGGAGAATCGGCATCCATGAGGAACGAGGAGGTGTTGGCCATGAAGTGAAGGGACAAGAAAGATGTCCACATCCTCTCTACGATCCACAATGACACCATGGTGGAGATCCCAAGAAGACGCGGCTCCATTGTAAAGCCTGAATGTGTCCACGACTACAATTTGTACATGGGGGGGGGGGGGGGGTGGATTTAAACGACCAGATGCTACAGCCCTACTTATCAACCAGAAAGTCCCATTATTGGCACAAAAAAGTTGCGTTTCACCTGTTTCACATGGCCCTTTTTAATTTGTTTGTCTGCTACCAAAAAGCAACTCAAAATCACCGACTCCACTACCTCCAATATATCGAAGATATCATCGATAGGATAGGATAGGACACCTCTGCCTGCTACCTGGACCTGTGCTTTGGCTGTGCTCTGGCTGTGCTGACAGTATCTCTGCCTGTGCGAACTATGGACAGTATTCCTGCCTGCTGCCTGGATGATTGCTTTTGCTGTCGCTGACCTCATCCCTGCCTGCTGCCTGGACCGATGCTCTCCTCTGTGGACCACTGCACTTCTAAAACCACAGGTAATCTTTTGTTATTTGGTATGTACCTGCTATGTGTTAGATATATGAAGGGCCTTCAAAAATGTGATCGGTAGTCAGAAAATGATATGTGCAATTAATGCTGCTAGAATGCCTGGAGGTGCTACTTGGATGTTGGGCCTCTGTATGTGGCCAGGCTGTGTAAAAGTCTCAAACATGTGGTATCGCCATACTCAGGAGGAGTAGCAGAATGCATTTTGGGGTGTAATTTTTGCTATGTACATATTATGTGTTAGAAATATCTTATAAATTGACAACTTTGTGTAAAAAAAATGCATTTTAATTTTTTCTCCACATTTTCCAAAACCTTCTGGAAAAAAATGAACCGTTCAAAAGACTCATAATGCCTCATAGATTATACGTTGGGGTGTGTGCTTTCAAAAATGGGGTCATTTTGTGGAAAATTCTATTGTCCTGGTGCTCCAGGGCCTTCAAAATTGTAATAGGTGGTTGAGAAAGGATATGTGCGATTTATGCTTGTAGAACGCCTGAAAGTGCTACTTCAATGTTGGGCCTCTGTATATGGCCAGGCTGTGTAAAAGTCTCACACATGTGGTATCGCTATACTCAGGAGGAGTAGAAGAATGCATTTTGGGGTGTTATTTTTGCTATGTATATGCTATGCGTTAGAAATATCTTATAAATGGACAACTTTGTGTAAAAAAAATGCATTTTCATTTTTTCTCCACATTTTCCAAAACCTTCTGGAAAAAAATGAACCGTTCAAAAGACTCATAATGCTTCATAGATTATACGTTGGGGTGTGTGCTTTCCAAAATTGGGTCATTTTGTGTAAAATTCTATTGTCCTGGTGCTCCAGGGCCTTCAAAATTGTAATAGGTGGTTGAGAAAGGATATGTGCGATTTATGCTTGTAGAACGCCTGAAAGTGCTACTTCAATGTTGGGCCTCTGTATATGGCCAGGCTGTGTAAAAGTCTCACACATGTGGTATCGCTATACTCAGGAGGAGTAGCAGAATGCATTTTGGGGTGTCATTTTGCTATGTATATGCTATGCGTTAGAAATATCTTATAAATGGACAACTTTGTGTAAAAAAAATGCATTTTCATTTTTTCTCCACATTTTCCAAAACCTTCTGGAAAAAAATGAATGTATTTTGGGGTGTAGTTGCAATTATGCATATGCTGTGTGAGAGAAAAAAACTGTTAATATGACCAGTTTGTGTAAAAAAAAAAAAAAAATTAAATTTTCCCAAGAATTGTGGGAAAAAAATACAACTTCAAAAAACTCACCACGCCTCTTAGTAAATACCTTGGACTGTCTACTTTCCAAAAAGGGGTAATTTTGGGGTATTTGTACTTTCCTCGCTTGTTAGTGTCTCAAGAAATGAGATATCCCTTCAGTACATCAGGCGTGATCAGATGTGATAAATTTTCAGTGATTGCCACCATAGTTTGTAGACTCTATAACTTTCACAAAGACCAAATAATATACACTAATTTGGGTTCATTTTACCAAAGATATGTAGCAGTATACATTTTGGCACAAATTTATGAAGAAAAATTACTTATTTGCAAAATTTTACAATAGAAACTAAAAAAAAGTGTTTTTTTTTAAAAAAAATTGCTGTTTTTTTGCTTATATCGCAAAAAATAAAAAACCCAGTGGCGATTAAATACCACCAAAAGAAAGCTCTATTTGTGAGAAGAAAATGATAAAAATTTTGTTTGGATACAGTGTAGCATGACTAAGTAATTGTCATTCAAAGTGTGAGAGTACTGAAAGCTGAAAATTGGTCTGGGCGGGAAGGTGCATAAGTGCATGGTATTGAAGTGGTTAATCATAAAAAGGTTGGATTGATAGGCAGTTCTTGCTGCACATAGAAACCATCCAGTCTACTCCATGCCTCCAAAATGAAAACTTAAAGAGGAAGTAAACCCTAATGGGTTTTACTACATTTTTTTCCCCTGCTTCCCCCTGCAAAGTAAAATCATAATGGGCTAGTATGCATCGCATACTAGCCCATTATGTGGCACCTACCTGCAAACGAAGCCCACGTTTTGTGGCCGCATCCATCTTTGCAGGTGCGGGGCCGCGGACTCTGGCTCTGTGACTGACCGTCAGTCACGGTGCTTGCTAGTGAAGGAATGACACGGAGGGCGGTTTCTTCACAGCGGATGCGCAAATGATGTTGGCGCAAGCGTATATGCTAAATATCTCCTAAACCACGCAGGTTTAGAAGATATTTACAGTACCTACAGGTAAGCATTATTATAGGCTTACCTGTAGGTACAAGTGGTGTGACTAGGTTTACAACCACTTTAAAGCGGTAATAAACCCAAAACCGGGTTTTAGGCTGGGTTCACACTTGTGCATTGCGTTTTTGAGCTCCGGTTTCTTTGCCAAGTTCTCAATCAGTTGTTCAGCGGTTCCTTTGCGTTTTAGCTGCGGATTTGCTGACCTGGGAGAGGAGAGGGAAGTGTACAGTGGCTGACCGCGATCTCGCCGCTGTTATCATGAGGGGGAACTCCACGCCAAATTTTTAATAAAAAAACGGCATGGGTTCCCCTCCAGGAGCATACCAGGCCCTTAGGTCTGGTATGGATTTTAAGGGGAACCCCCTACGCCCAAAAAAACGGCGTGGGGATCCCCCAAAAAAATCCACACCAGATCCTTATCCGAGCACGCAGCCCGGCCGGTCAGGAAAGGGGGTGGGGACGAGTGAGCGCCCCCCCTCCTGAACCGTACCAGGCCACATGCCCTCAACATGGGGGGGGGTGCTTTGGGGCAGGGGGGCGCCCTGCGGCCCCCCCACCCCAAAGCACCCTGCCCCCATGTTGATAAGGACAAGGGCCTCTACCCAACAAACCTGGCCGTTGGTTGTCGGGGTCTGCGGGCGGGGGGCTTATCGAAATCCGGGAACCCCCTTTAATAAGGGGGCCCCCAGATCCCGGCCCCCCACCCTATGTGAATGAGTATGGGGTACATCGTACCCCTACCCATTCACCTGGTGGAAAAGACATGTCAATAAAAAAACACTACACAGGTTTTTAAAGTAATTTATTAGGCAGCTCCGGGGGTCTTCTTCCGACTTCGGGGGTCTTCTTCTGACTTTGGGGGTCTTCTTCCGACTTCGGGGGTCTCTTCCGACTCTCCGGCCTCTTCTCCTGCTCTCAGGTGCCTTCTCCATGCTCTCCGGTTCTCCTCCCGCTCTCCGGTGCTTTCTGCCTTCTGCCGGGCACCTCTGCTATCTTCTGCCAGCTCTTTTGCTAGCGGCAGCCCGGTCTTCTTCGTCGCCTTCTTCCCTCTTCTCTTCTCGAGATGTTGACACAACGCTCTCTACCGCTGTAATGCCGGTTGCACGGTGCGCAATAATTTATATAGGCATGGTGCGTGGTCAACGGGTGATGCCACCCGGTGACCCCGCCCCCGTATGACGTCACAGTCCCAGGGAATGATGGGACTGTGACGTCATATGGGGGCGGGGTCACCGGGTGGCATTACCCATTGACCACGCCCTGTGCCTATATAAATCATTGCGCACCACACACACGGCATTACAGCGGCTGGCAGCATCGTGTCAACATCGAAGAAGAGAAGAGGGAAGAAGACTACGGAGAAGACTGGGCCGCCGCTAGCAAAAGAGCTGAAAGAAGATAGCGGAGGCGCCCGGCAGAAGGAAGAAGGCACCGGAGAGCGGGAGAAGGACCAAAGAGCGCAGAGACGACACCGGAGAGCAGAAGAAGAGACCCCTGAAGTTGGAAAAAGACCCCCGGAGCTGCCTAATAAATTACTTTAAAAACCTGTGTAGTGTGTTTTTTTATTGACATTTTTTTTCCACCATTCACATACAGTGGGGGGCTGGGATCTGGGGGCCCCCTTATTAAAGGGGGCTCCCGGATTCCCATAAGCCCCCACCCGCAGACCCCGACAACCAACGCCCAGGGTTGTCAGGTAGAGGCCCTTGTCCTCATCAACATGGGGGCAGGGTGCTTTGGGGTGGGGGGGCCGATGGGCGCCCCCCTGCCCCAAAGCACCCACCCCCCATGTTGAGGGCATGCGGCCTGGTACGGTTCAGGAGGGGGGCGCTCGCTCGTCCCCACCCCCTTTCCTGACCGGCCGGGCTGCGTGCTCGGATAAGGGTCTGGTATGGATTTTGGGGGGACCCCATGCCGATTTTATGGCGTAGGGGGTTCCCCTAAAATCCATACCAGAGCTAAGGGCCTGGTATGCTCCTGGAGGGGAACCCATGCTGGTGTTTTATTTAAAATTTGGCGTGGAGTTCCCCCTCATGATTCAAACGTACTGTGTTCAGAACGCAACACATCTGCGAATCAGATGCTTTCCCATAGAACATAATGGGCAGACAATTCGCACCGCAATGCCTAGAAAACGCACATGTTTTTTGGGCAATGCGCAGTGTGAATGCTTTGCACATATGTAAACCAGCCTCATTGAAATCAATATATTTTAAAATGTTATGCGAATTGGATGCGGTGTAAGCCGCAACCAATTCGCATAGGTGTGAACGGGGCCTTAGACTTTTTTCCTCTCTGTTTTCACCTGGTGATCTTGCCAGTACCTCCCGTATTGGGCTGGGTTTACATATATGCGGCTGTGGTTTGCAGTCCGGTGTCCTGTGCGTTTCTGTTCACTGGTTCAGCTGCTATTAAGGTGCAAATGTTTTCCTGAATTTGCACCTGAACCGGACTCAAAAACGCACAGGACCCTTTTCAATACCGCACCGCAGCCGCTCCGGACATGTGTGAACCGGCTCCATTGAAAGTCGGTCACAATCACTTTGTTGTTAAAAACGCATCCAATTGGCATACATGTGAACCCAGCCTTCGAGTGCCCCCACTCTAAATGAAAGAGCACAGGGGGCACCTTTGGACAGCAGCATTGGTAATCTGGGGGAGGGTAGTGTTAAATGTATTAGCAGATTTAGATACACTAGGAAATTGAAGCCAAACTCCAGCTCACACTTTATATGCAATTACAGAAACCATTTTTTTTTTCCTTTCGGGATAAAGGTTTTACATAAATAAAAGCTGATCATTCTAAGCACCCCTGTCAGTAGTAAATGGTTTGTCTCATCCCTCTAACTGCTACATCTGCAAGAGAGCTTGTTCTTTTTAAAAAACAGGCTTACTGGCTGGATCACCAGGTGAAAGTAAAGGGGAAAAAAAACAAAAAAATAAAAAAATACAGCCATCTCATCTAAAAATTGCTAAGCTGCAATATAATAAATGTTTGCTTTTGGGTTTAATCCTACTCTGAAAAGAACCTGTTTGTCTCCTGAGATTTGTAAAAATTACATGTTAAAGATGTGTTCTGCATACTTGCACAATATACTCTCAATAGGAAAACCTTTTTTTTCTTTTCTTTTTTTAAATATTTTCTCCTACTTTGCTTTTTCACTCATTACTTGTCATTTTTGTATTTCCGCTCTAGGAGCATTCTCTCTCTCTATCCGTGATTGGGATAATGTGAAAGAAGATCATGTTAAGCATTACAAGATCCGCAAAATTGATAATGGAGGGTATTACATTACAACACGGGTCCAGTTTGATACTGTGCAGGAACTTGTGCAATATTATAAAGGTATGTTGAATTACAAGCAGGACTGGGCTAACAGAGAGATAGTAAAGATGCACCAGTAAGGGGAGCACAACCAAAGGCAGAGAAGGGCAGAATGGGCAGCTGTCTGGAGATCCAAATTCCAAGAGGAACCATTGGGATGCTTAAAAAGTTATGTACTTCACTACCCTTCATAGCAAGCTAATTTCAGCTTTGCAAGTCTTTACATTTTATTTATTTTTTTATCAGCAATGACAGCCTTTTGTTTTATGCTCAATAACAGTCAGATGCGCATAAACAATACATACGCACACTTCTTGTGCCTGGAAGTGCTGCTTCTATAATATTTTTTCACCATTTGGCCTCGTACACACGGCCGAGATTCTCGTTGAAAAAAACATGTCGTTTTTTTCGATGAGATTCTTGGACAAGAAACTTGTCCCGGCCGAGTGTACACACGCTCGTTTCAAAGAACCCGCGGTTCTTTGAATGGAGCGTACGCGGTGACGTCATCGACTACGACGAGCATGCGCTCGTCACATTCGATGCCGTCGCCGCCATCTTGGTATACCCTACGTATGCCTAGGAAGCTACCGCGCATGCGTCGAATTCATTTCGAACATGCGCGGGCTTCCAGGAGGACAGGTAAGTGTACACACACTCACTTTTCTCGTCGAGAAACATGCCGAGGAGAATCTCGACGAGAAAATAGAGAGCAGGTTCTCTATTTTCTCGTCGAGGTTTCTTGTCGGTTTTCTCGACGAGAAACCCGATAGCCGCGTACACACGACCGATTTACTCGGCAAGACCTCTCTGCCAGCAAGTTTCTTGCTGGTTCTTGCCGAGAAAATCGGTCGTGTGTACGAGGCCTTTGGCTTCATGCACACTAGAGAAAAGCAGCATAAAAGTAGCTGCTGCAACCCTGAAATGTGACACTTGGGAGAATTGGATGGGAGGATGGAAAATGACAAAAGACTATAAGGTGTGTAGGCAGTGCCACAGGAGACTGGAATAGAGAACAAAAACCTCACATGTAAAGGGATAATAGATAGATAGATAGATAGATAGATAGATAGATAGATAGATAGATAGATAGATAGAAAAAAATGTGGAATGTAACACTCCCTCTAACAATTCACTTGGGGACCCCCTCGAAGAAAAAAAAAACCACCCACCCCTACTGAATCATCTGTTTCTTAAAAAATGAAAAAATATTAAAATATTAGATATACAGTATATAGCACCCTGTATCCATTTCATGCCCCCCTCCCTAGCCATTCCTCTAACAATCCCCTTTGGGGACCCCCTTAAAAAATAAATAAATAAAAACATGCATGCCTACTGAATCATATGTTTCTTAATATAAATATATATATATATATATATATTAGATATACAGTAAACAATCTTTTACCAATCCCCTTGGGAAACCCCTTAAAAAAAAAACACACACATCCCTACTGAATCATACGTTTCCTAAAAAAAATCGATATATATATATATATATATATATATATATATATATGTAGCGGGTATGTACTTTTTAAACTGGTGAGGACACCAGTGATGCATAGTTCCCTGCGGCCCAGCAGGTGGCGCTGTCACTTTGGGCCGGGGTTGAACCATCGCTGCAGTGCCGTACCCTTTGTGACCTCTCGCAGCGGTTGTACGACGGGGCGGGGAACCCGCCGTTCATCCTGGGAGAGGGTATAAAGGGGGCGGACATCTTCGCCACGAGGTCGGAGTCCCGGGCACCTTCAGCCTGAGGGCTGTGGTTGCGGTCGGTGTCCAGGCGGCCTAGGCCTGGACACCTGGAGTTCGTGTTCCATCCCAGACACCTTCAGTCTGGGGTGAGGTACTCAGCCGGAGGTTTGGGGCCCAGTACCTTCCGCTGGGTCCCGCGCGGGAGGGATTGTCCTAGGGGGCCCCGGGAGTGGAGCACCCGAATCCAGAGGCGTAAGGGACCGGAGGAGGGACTCACCCGAAGACCTGGTGCAGCAGATTGCCAGTGCTGGGTGAACCTCTGGAGACCGCCCGGAGACATATCTTTCCCGAACAGGGGCCAAGTTCAAAGAGGAAGTTCAGTCCACGTTCAATGACCGGTGGCAGCAGTCCAGCTATTTCACAGTGGCAGAGGCCTGCAATTAGGCCTGTGGCAGGGGCCTCAACAGTTCATCCGGTCGGTGACCTGAGTGAAATAGCTGGACCGCTGCCACCGGTCATTGAACGTGGACTGAACTTCCTCTTTGAACTTGGCCCCTGTTCGGGAAAGATATCCCTCCGGGCGGTCTCCAGAGGTTCACCCGGCACTGGCAATCTGCTGCACCAGGTCTTCGGGTGAGTCCCTCCTCCGGTCCCTTACGCCTCTGGATTCGGGTGCCCCACTCCCAGAGCCCCCTAGGACAATCCCTCCCTCGCGGGACCCAGCGGAAGGTACTGGGCCCCAGGCCCCCGGCTGAGTACCTCACCCCAGACTGAAGGTGTCTGGGATGGAACACGAACTCCAGGTGTCCAGGCCTAGGCCGCCTGGACACCGACCGCAGCCACAGCCCTCAGGCTGAAGGTGCCCGGGACTCCGACCTCGTGGCGAAGATGTCCGCCCCCTTTATACCCTCTCCCAGGATGCACTGCGGGTTCCCCGCCCCACCGTACAACTGCTGCGAGAGGTCACAAAGGGTACGGCACTGCAGCGATGGTTCAACCCTGGCTCAAAGTGACAGCGCCACCTGCTGGGCCGCAGGGAACTATGCATCACTGGTGTCCTCACCAGTTTAAAAAGTACATACCCGCTACACATATATACATATATATATATATATATATATATATATCATACATATATATATATATATATATATATATATATATATATATATATAAACATTAGATACACACTAAACAGCACCCTGTATCCATTCCATGTCCCCCTTCCTAACCCTCCTTTTAACAATCCCCTTGGGGACCCCCTTAAAAAAAAGAAAATTACATGCATCCCTACTGAATCATACGTTTCTTAAAAAATAAAAAATAAATATAAAAACATTAGATATACAGTATACAGCACCCTATATCCAATAAATGTCCCCCTTCCTAACCCTCCTTTTAACAATCCCCTTGGGAACCCACTCGGAAAAAAAAAAAAAAAACACCCCCACCCAGTATATATATTGTATGTATAAACCCTTAGGATTGTATGTGCACGTGTGGCACAAATTGGCACTCAGATAAATAAGTGGATGCTATATATATATATATATTATACACACATCAGGTCCAGGGCTGCATGCATATGTATAAATCCTATAGGATCTATATGTGTGTGTGCATGCCACAGGATCGCATCCAAATTAAGTATTAAGGGCCACTATGGGCGCTGTATATAATGCACACGCACATCAGGTCCAGGGCTATATGCATATAATTGTAGGCCAATGCTACACAGAATTCTTTCTGCCCAGAAGTATACCATGCGATAACCTGTTTAATCCCAGTTTTTCCATGTTGCCCAGAGCCATTGATATCCTCATAGCAAACCAAGTCACTTTCCATGGAAAATCACTTCACAGATTCATATTTTTGAGTCTGCATAAACATTTAGGTCAAGTTCTGGCAAACTATCTTGGGATATTGTTCTATTGGTTTAAGTATTTTATATCTCTACTCATGAAAGTATGAAGATTGAACAATATATCCAAATCATCAATCAGATTTTAACAATAGCTCCGCTGTGTTGCACATAACTATGGGTATGGTGACATCATGTGGTAACATTTGGTATTACTAGTCTATGATATTTTTATCTTATGCCCTGTACACATGCTCGGTTTTCACGGCGGGAAAAAGTCCGCTGTGAAAACCGAGGGGAAAGCCGAGAAAACAAAAACAAAAAACGCTCCGGTGTGGACGTCCTCCAGGTGACTATCTCCTCCCAACAGCCAAGGGTGCAGGCAATGCAATTTCAGGCAAAACAAAAGATTAAGTCTTCCGGACAGCAGCACTCCAATAAAAAGCTTTTATTATGTAAAATCTTCAAAAATCCAAATACAGCACAGCAAGTCACAAAATTCTGGTTAGAGCTGACTAGTTTCACACTTTCTTAGTGTTTAATCATAGCTATGATTAAACACTAAGAAAGTGTGAAACTAGTCAGCTCCAACCAGAATTTTGTGACTTGCTGTGCTGTATTTGGATTTTTGAAGATTTTACATAATAAAGGCTTTTTATTGGAGTGCTGCTGTCCAGAAGACTTGATCTTTTGTTTTGCGGGAAAGCCGAGAACCCGGCAGGAAAACTGCCATGGAGCTTTGGCCGGGAATCCCGGCCGTGTGTATGCTCCATGGGCACTGCCTCGCAGTGTTTCCCATAGAGTATTAGTAAATCTGGTGGAAAAAAAAACGCCGGGAATCCCGACCGGAAAATAGAGAGAAGGTTCTCTATTTTCCCCGCCGGGATTCCCGGCAGTTTTCCCGGCGAGGTATCATACACACGCCCGGTTTTCACGGCAAAAAGCTCTCCCAGCAGTTTTCTTGCCGGAAAAACCGGCCGTGTGTACAGGGCTTTAGTCTTATTTCAAGTTTACTCATTTGTTCTCAAGAAAGAACAAAATGGATCTAAAAGATAATTTAATTGACCTGGTCATAACATGGAAATGTGTATTTTTTTCATTAGAATACAATGATGGTCTGTGCCAATTATTAAAAAAGGCTTGTGTCAATCTAAAGCCCCAAACTTTGGGGCTAGCAAAAGATGCTTGGGAAATATCAAGAGACTCTATCACCCTAGACAAAAAATTGGGACAGGGCTGTTTTGGAGACGTCTGGAAGGGTAAGAACCTCTAAGATATTTTGATGTGTTTACAAAGCTAACTATAAAAAACGATGTTCAAATTTCATGTCTGCCACTTCAGATTTCTTTAGCTTGGGTATCAAGGTTTATGGAAATCTTTATGTGCAGGCCCATTCAGAGCGACGTAAAATGGTCACTTTACTCTCCCATTTCCAAAGAGCATATGGTATACTTAGCTTTCCTATGCTCATCTGCCACTTCTTTTAGCCACAGAAGCAAAGAGAAATACAATGGAAGTTTAAGGTATGGGGGAACTTGTGGCTCACTTCTCTACTTTGATTGTCAGGTCACCTGAGTCCAGGTGACAGATGCACACCGTTGGAGTCAGGAGTGCACCGCTAAGGTAGTGGACCCTACAGCTGACTGCTGCGGATGGAACTCTGGGTGGTTCAGGAAGGCAGGTCCACTGGAGCACCAACACAGATCCCATTGGGAGCTAGAGCATAAGATTGCCCAGGGCGCAGAGTCTAAGAGCCAGAAGGTGTTCACCAGAGCCTCTAGTGGTGAGGATGGACTGCGCTGCAACTGGCTCCAGGTCGCGGCCCCTAGGATCTCCCAGCTCACGATAGGCTACAGGAGAATAGAGAGGAAGCAGCAGCCCAGGACAACAAGGGATAGTCAGGAGATAAGCCAAAGGTAAGGGCAACTAGCAGAGAGGGATAGACAGAGAACTCGCCAAAGATCAGGGTAACAAGCAGGCAGGAATAGTCAAAGAATAAGCCAAGATCGGTAACAGAAACAGATTTAGAGCACACGGCCAGCAGGAGACAGGAAACCAAACACACAATATTGCTCGGTAAGGCAGTCTTGGAGAACACAGTGTTAAATAGTGGTTCCTGTTGAGGCTAGGGTGGAGCCATGCTGAGGGAAGATTACTTAACCATGCAGGTGTGAGAGTTCAGGCCCTAAGGCTGATACACAGACCAGGTAAGAGACAGACAGGGCATGAAAGTATTACTGCAGATTCATGACAGTGACATTTCTGGTGCCTTGTAATTGACCTAGAGGTGTCACATGGATGCAAAAAAGGAAAGCGGCAAGTCAGTTTGGAGTTTACTTATGGTTTTCTGGAGTCTATTAACAAGAAGCAAGTGTAAAACAGAATGCACACACACACACCCCAACCCTACGTATCACATTGTGTAATAGCAGTACAGACCTCAGATGCAAAGCCATTCTCTATGGCTGGATTGTCACAGAGGCAAGTCTACAGCTAAAATCAGTACTGTTTTTAAGTAATTTAATAACGAAAACAGGGATAGGGGAGGTCATAATTTTAAATGTACAGCTACTCTTCAATTAAAGGTACCTATTGGAACTCTAATGCTACTTGGAGTCTTCATCTTATCATTGCACTCTTTTAAGTGTGTCCTAGCAATCCCGTGGCAAAAAAAGGGGCGTGGTCTAAACTAAATATTTGGCGTGGCTTAAAGGGGGTGTGGTTAGTCTGAGATGAAAGAGGTATGGGGAAGAAGGAAGAGAGGAATGGAAGGAGAAAGAAAGGGAGAGAGAAAGAAAGAGAAAGAGGAAGGGAGGGAAGAAGGAAAGAGCAGGAAGGAAAGAAAGAAAGAAGGAAAGAAAGAGGGATGGAGGGACAGTAGGCCCAGATCCTACACCATAATAGTAATGTGTGTATTCCAGAAAGTTTAACATTCGGCAGATAAAGATACTCCAAACACCTGGTGTCGGCGCTTCAATCATCACAGCACCATGGTTGTTATGGTGTCAGGATGATTGAAGCGCATTATTTCTTATATTACATTGTAATAAAAAAAGGAAATAGTTCAACTCACCATAATGCCGAATCAATGGGAGCCCTAAGTGTGTCACTTGCCTGCCACCAGATGCAGCATATCACTTGCCACGTCACCTGCTACCAGATGCAGTTTGTGTCACTTGTCACCAGATGCAGTTTGTGTCACTTGTCACCACAGATGCAGCGCTCACTTGTCACCACAGATGCAGCTTGTCACTTGTCACCACAGATGCAGCTTGTCACTTGTCCCACAGATGCAGCTTGTCACTTGTCACCACAGATGCAGCGCTAACTTGTCACCACAGATGTGGCTTGTCACTTGTCACCACAGATTCAGCGTGTCACTTGTCACCACAGATACAGCGCTCACTTGTCACCACAGATACAGCGCTAACTTGTTACCACAGATGCAGCGCTCACTGGTCACCACAGGTGCAGCGCTCACTTGTCACCACAGATGCAGCGATAACTTGTCACCACAGATGCAGCGTGTCACTTGTCACCACAGATTCAGCGTGTTATTTGTCACCACAGATACAGCGCTCACTTGTTACCACAGATGCAGCGCTAACTTGTTACCACAGATGCAGCGCTCACTTGTTACCACAGATTCAGCGCTCACTTGTCACCACAGCTTCAGCTTGTCACTTATCACCACAGATACGGAGCTCACTTGTCACCACAGATACAGCGCTCTCTTGTCACCACAGATACAGTTTGTCACTACAGATGCAGTGCCCACTTGTCACCACAGATGCGGGTTGTCACTTTGTCACCACAGATGCAGCTAGTCCATGCTGCTCTGTATTGGTGATTCGGTCTTCGGGCCATTTACAGAAGACCAGCTCTTGTGGGGAAGAAACAAGAGGGGGCTGGGTGGCAATGAAAGCACCTGACAATAGAAATGGAGCAGCTCCATTTCTATTGGCAGCCACTTTCATTGCCACCCGAGCTCCGCTTCTTGTTTCTTCCTCACAAGAGCTGGTCTTCTGTAAAATGGCAGTGGAGACAAAGTCACCAGGGCTGGCCCCGGATCTCTAGCAGTGGCTCTGGCGATAAATCGGGAAAATGCCAATTTCCCATGAAATTTCTGGGGACACGATTAAGACCGGGACAAGGGTCTAAATACTGGGAATCTCCTGGCAAATTTGGGACTGTTGGCAACTATACATTACCATTTTAAACAAAATGGAAGATCTGGAAATACCCAGTGACTCTTCCACCCTTACTAATCATGGTCCAGGCTCAATTTCAGTGGAAACTGATTATTTGCTTGCAGCTGCTAAATCAGTAGTTCCACTGGAAAGCACCTTATTCCCTTATAATATCTGAATAAATGTGTGAAGCTTGTCAAATTAAAGGCATGGAGGAACTGTTACTGGAAACCTGTGAAGAACCTGTGAGGAGTGTATGTCCTTTAGTTCTAATGGAGGAGTTTGAAACAATCTCAGCTATTCTGCAGAGGAAAAGATATCCTGCTACTTTATAATGCTGATTTTGTTCAATAACATATTTGTAATCAACATAACATTTAATGGCACTTCTAACAATCAGACACTTCATGGTATAGAAGTTGTCAAACCTTACATTGTACACCCCAGGCTAACAGCGGGTACCTAGAGTATTTCCAGCATGCTGAACAGTTACCGTATGTTTTAAAGAAGATAGAATTAAGATGATTGGTGATTGCTTTTGTTTTGGACCATTGTAGGGAAGGATTAGAACCCTATGTACATTTTTTATTGCTGTCGTTGTCTCTGCTGGGAAGAATCACCCACTCAATTTGTTCTGCTTACCATTGTTACTGGGAAAGTAAGAGATAACTAATCCAAAAATTTAGAACTATCACCAGAACAAGAGATCAGGTTAAATATTTCAGATAGGGACACCTGTTTAGATGACCGCTATCCCTAAATTTGCAGAGATTTTTTAGAGGAAGTAAAGGAAAATCTCCCAAATTTCTGTACATACACTTTACATTTATTGCTTCATATGTAAACAAAGCATCCATATAATTAGTATATTATGTTTTTGTCAATTACGTAAAAGAATTTGTTGAAAAAAATAGAACTGTGTAAATTGCACATACAGTATTTTCCGTGAATAATACCCATTCTTTACCACAATCTGCACACAGACGCACAACACAATCTGCACACAAAATACTTAAAGTGGATGTAAACCCGAAATTATTATTATTATTTTTTTTTTGCTGTCACAATGTATAGTATAAGATGTCCTATCATTTGTGCCCAGTCTTGCCACAAAGAGTTAATCCAGCTCTGAGCAATCCTCTTTTCTTTTTTCAGTGAGATAAACGGACAAACAGGAGAAAACTTTTGTCCGTTCTTCCCCCTTGCTTTGAGTGACAGGTTATTTACATATCTCATGCACTAGCCTGAGACAGGCATTATTTTTTAATTCCCACCCCCACTCCTTTTCTGAAGTCATGTGGTTACTTTTCTGGATTTTGACTGGATGTTAGTGATCGTAGCAGAATTCAGTGTAAGGAATACACAGGAGAAAATGCATGTTGACAAGGGGAGTGTAGAGGTAGGCGGGGAGTCTACTGACATCACGACTCCACCCTACGAACTCCAGACAACAGACCCACCCACAGAATCTGCAATTTTTCAGGTCTAATAACAGACAAAGGGGAGACATTTGACAGATAAGGATACATGTAGGAGGCATCTATATCCTTATAGATCGGCACTATGGCAGTAGTTTTGAAAGGATAAGAGTGGGTTTACATCCACTTTAAGTGTATAGAAACTCTTAACCTCCCTGGCGGTAATCCTGAGTCAGGCTCGGGGTGAGATTTCAGTACCATTAGCGGTAACCCCGAGCCAGACTCAGGCTGCGTCGCAGTATCCAGGAAGAGTTACTTACCTCGTTCCCTGGATCCTGTGATGTCTCTCCGCAGTGTGTGCGAGCCGTGTCTCGCTCGATTCACACTGCCGAGTGCCAAGCTCCGTTCCCTGCGTCGTTGCGATGCACGGGAATGGAGTTCGGCGCCAAATTCAAAAAGTAAAAACACAATACGAATACAGTATACTGTAATCTTACTGATTACAGTACTGTATCAAATAATTACACACCCCCTTTGTCCCCAGTGGTCTGTCCAGTGCCCTGCATGCACTTTTATATAATAAAAACTGTTCTTTCTGCCTGGAAAATGGAGATTATCCAAAGCAACCAAAAAGTGTCCCTTTATGTCAAAAGTGGTTTTAGATCAGCCAGAAAACAGCGATAATAAATTAGAATCACTTGCAAAATTGAGCGATAGTGATTTGTGGGGAAATTCGTTATCAAACACTAAAAGTAATGACAGCGACAATTCTGCAACTGAGCAAATTTCAGTGTTTTTGATTTGATTACATTATTGAATAATTTGTATTATTATTATATTATTATTTGTTATAATTATTTATAGTTATTTATTATATTATAATTTATGATTTTGTGTTTCAAACTTTATCATACCCGGGATGTCTACTAGACTCTGGTTTGGACAGATTTAAGAATTGCAGGCCTACAATATAAAACGCCAAATTTCCATGCAAAATAATTGTACCGCTTTCAGCACCTAAAATCTGACAGAATCATACCGCCAGGGAGGTTAAAAGAGAAGTTTATCATTTTTATACTTACCTAGGTGGATGCAGTATTGATCCGATGCTACACCTGTCCCCTGCCGGCTCTAAGGCTAAGAATTGAGCAATCAAACACCACCGATCGCTAAGTTCTCCTTTCAGCTCTAAGCAGAGAGCAGTGACTGTCAGTAAACGCTGTCTGCTCTGCCCCTCCAGCGCTCACTGGAGCGCCAGGCTAGGGAGGGCAGCGGCGTAGCTAAGAGGCTGAGCTAGGTGCCAGTCCAGGCTCCTGGGTGGATCCCGTCCATATGGTCGTAATCTTTCCCTAGCCTGGACCGGCTCTACCATGTCAGCTGACAGCGGGCTTTAGCCCACTGATGACTAAAAATGGGTCATAGGAGTGCAGAACGAACTGCACTCCTGTGAAATGAGCTTTGGCTGTACTTCTCCTTTAAAGTGGATGTAAACCCATCCAATAAAACGGTTTCTTTTAAGGCACGTGCCAGCAATGTAACACTCCCATTGGTTGTTCTCTCAACTGTCAAACCATCCAATGGCTGGTGTCCTAACTGATCACATGTGCAACATCATGGCAGTTGTAGATTAAACAGAGGAAATGATGACAGCTTTCTTGGCTGAAAAGAATAGGGGGGTTTACTTACATATTAAGTAGTGTGAATAATAAAAGGCAGTGGTGGCTGGTGGTTGTATTGTGCAGAGCACTGCACCCCCAACCCACCCTTTTTGGAAGCCTATTAAAACCTCTGGCTCTAACTAATCACGTGCTTCTAAAAATAAAATAAAAACCCCATTGGAATCCATGCGTCTGGCATGTAGATTAGGGGGCCGGATGCATGGATTAGGCGGGCGGCACCCCTGTGCCCTGCATTACGGGACGTCACTGATAAAAGGTATAATAAAAAAGGTTTCAGACTCTTGACAAAGTAATTTAAAACTGACCCATACATTATAGAAGATCAACTAAATATACTGTAGAAGTCCTATATAATTTCTGTCAGGATATATATACATTTTTAAAGATATAATGGAATAATAACTTACCGTAATTTTTTTTTTACAGATTACAGTTTTTCTAATATGGTCTAAACTTTGCAGATGAGCTACTGGATAAGTTTACATTGTCGCCTAGAGAACAATTACACTAATCATATTAGGTTTTGCTGGACTGCATTATATATAATAAAATGCTTGATTGGCTTTTTAAAATATTATGGTTATTAGGTCAGCATAGAACTGCGAGTCACATCAAGTCAGAATGAATGAATCCATTAATTTCCAGTGAAATTAGACAGCTGGGTCACATCCGTATCACAGACTGGAACACTGAATGAAATATAAACAGCTGAATTGTTTTTTGAGACACATGCGTGCTTGTATCAGCCAATTGTACATTTGTATACACCACATACATATTCCTGGTGCTGGCCTTCTACCAGTGGAATAATAGTGGCTAGCTAAAAAAGTAAAACCCTTTAGCCCTGGTTCATACTGGTGCATTTTGACATATGATTTGGCATGTCAAATCGCATGTCAAAACGGCGATATTTGCCGCAAATTGCCGGCAATGGCACTGTCCTAATCAGTGCGACGCCGCATCTGCGGCGCTGCACTGATTTCAAAAAGTAGTTTCTGTACTACTTTTTGCGATTTCGGCCCGCGATTTACATTGACATCTGTGCAGAAACCTGCACAGATGTCTTTGTAATCGCGGCTGAAATCGGGACGGCCAGCGAGAGTGAAATCGTGCGAGTTCAGCTGAACTCGCACGGCTTCACTCCCGCAGCCCAGTGTGAACCTGGGCTTAAGGTTGGTCAGCTAGGGGCTGTTTGCAGAGATTGCAGTCCCTAGACCAACAACAGTCTCCTCATCTGATTGAACTTGGCTTCTTGACATAGTGATCGTGGTATGTTAATCACCTGACTGTATTAGCATTGTTATAGCTTTCATATATCTTTACAATTATAAGGGACATGGAATGGGTCAACAAAGGTAGCTGTGAAGACTCTCAAGCCAGGAACAATGTCCCCAGAAGCATTCTTAGAAGAGGCTCAGATCATGAAGAAGCTCCGCCATGATAAACTAGTTCAGCTATATGCAGTGGTTTCTGAAGAGCCCATATACATTGTAACCGAGTTTATGGAACAAGGTAAGTTTTGTGCCACTGGTGGCCCTCAATTAGTTAATAATTTAGTGTTTATTATACCCACCCTTCTCCTAGTCAAGAACATAAGGCATTGTTAAGCTATTAGTTCCTACGGGTAGCCACACCGATCTGCTCTGTACTAAATAATAATAGAATAATGTAGTTGTGATCCTGGACACAAACTGTTATCTGGTTATATTAAGTGATTTCAGCAGTTACTTATTTTAAAACAATATCTCTTTTAGGCTAGGTTTACAAGGTGTTTTTGATGCGTTTTTGATACTACTGCATTTTTAGTAGGGTAAGGAGACTGGATGTTGGTTGTTAAGGAGCTGGCAGCTGTCGGCGTCCTAACAACCAATGACTCATCCCTGCTGTCAGTTGGGATTACTGGCTTGATTCTCCTGGACTCCTTAATTGAAGTGGTTAATCTCACAGGGGAGAGATTATAGCAAACATGTAGGAGCGCTGAAGTTATCGACCTTGCCTTGTTCAGGAGGCTGAACTATGATAAGCAAGAAGTTGCATGAAATAAGTGATTTACTTCTTGAGCATGATATTGCCACAGAAGACCCACATCTACTAGGTCTTAGCTACCTAGACACTGCATTCAGTGTTAACCAAAAATAGCATACGATATTCAGACAAAATGGCCAACAGTGAGTTCAAGGTACAAGGGGCAGTTTTGAATCTTCTTTCCACCCTTTAAATTTTTTTCAAAGTTCATCAAAGCCTTAGCCAGAGCTAAAAATGATAAGCTTCTTAGTGACTGCCTCAGGCCTTCCTTTCCCTCCAACTACAAGAAGAGAAAACATCAACACAAAATACAGAGACTTTAGAAACACTATCTCTGTTAGAAAGACAGGAGTTGAAGTGTTACTAAACCCAGGACCCTGCATTCACTATATCTGGTCTCCCCAGTGGCGTAGCGTGGGGGGTGCGAGGGGGGCCACCGCCCCGGGTGCAAAATTTAGAGGGGCGCTGTCACGAGTGTGGAGAGGAGGGAGCGCCAACAACAGATGGGACATAGGAATATATGCATGATGTCACCACTCCAGGCTTTACCAGTCATTATCAAGCACGCTCTCCATATCCCTACAGCCACCGCTGTCTCACACAGTGGATCATGTGACCAGACTGGAGCTAGCTGAAAATAGGTAAGTCCATGGGTCAGGGGGGTGCAAATTACTTGCCTCGCCCCAGGCGTTGACAACCCACGCTACGCCACTGGGTCTCCCACAGTACACAGAACATGGAAATGCAATTATTTTAGTAAATATAAATTGCTAAATATCTTTTCTCATCAGCAGTATTGTGACTTCTATCAGTGTCTGGTTAAAGCTTGTAGGAGGGGTTTTCATTCTCCCCTGATTGTCCTATGAGGCTGCAGGACCCCTGACCCTCTGTCTGGACAGTACTGATTGGCCCTGTGCTGATCACATGCACTCTCCCAAGAAAAAACTCTCTGACAATACACACCAAACTGAGCATGTGCAGAGTGCCTCTGTTCTATCAGGAGATGGTTTGGGGACAGTGGAAGAAGGGGAGGAACAGAGAAAACATGATCAAACAGTCTATTTAAACAATGCAGTGGATTAACCCCTTAGGTTCCACAGTGAGTATAACAAGCATGCTTTACTGCATATACAGACTGATTTTACTGTTGTGGGCTTAGTAAAAATTTAAGCTGGGAATACACATTCAGCCTTTTTTCATTCAACCCAGCAGGCTAAAGGGAAAAAAAATGACAGATTGCCGTACTAACAGTAGTCATGTGAGTGTGTCGATCTCCCCCGCTGTGCCTTCGTGTTCTTACAGGGGAGACTGCCTACCTATCAGAACTCACTGATCAGCGCTCTTAGCCATTGGCTGCAAGCGCTGATTGAATGTGGGTCAGATGCTGGTTTTCCAGCATGCCCGCTCAACAAAAGCCAGTTGTGAGACTGGCTTCCGTAGAACAGACAGCTGTACACCCGGGCTACGTGTACTAGGCTTTGCACCTGTTACCAGCACTGTGAGTGAACAAAGGCGAAAAGCTCCTAACTCCCACTGTCTTATCTACAACAAACCACATCCTTTCAGAAAGTGCTGTGCATTCAAGGAAAAGCCCTTTGAAGGACACAAGGACTTTCTAAAGAACCATGACATTTGCTTCAGATGTTGCTCATCCACAGAGAACTTAACCAGAGAATGCAAGGCTACAATAGCAACAGGCACATATCAGCCTTACACAGAGGCCCCTTTAAACAAGTCTCTACAACCACAGAAGTTCTTACACCCGCGTCAGATCATGGCGGAAAGAGCAATGAATAGTCACCTGCAACAATCATATCTAAATATAGTGAGCTACGTCACAGTCACAGGGGACTTTTAGTGAAAAACAGTGCTAAAACACTGTATGTCCGGTGAAAGTGTTTCCTTGGGGACAACCAGAAAAAGCTGTCAGGATGTACGCTGTTTGATCCAATGACCAAACCAGTCATTCATTTGCCACTTCAGAGTTCTTTGACATGTTCAGTGTAAGGGGAGAAGTACTGTACTACACCCTGCACACATGTGTTAGCACAGTAGAAATCATAGGAAAAATTGCCGCTGCTGGAGAATTCATTTTTTCATATGTAAAAAGGGACTGGAAGAATTCATCTTCCTACGCTTATCAAGTGCAAACAAATACGTAATGACAGAGGGAAAATTCCTACACTGGAAGATGCATATACATGTTTGAATTTAAAGTTTGAAGGCAAGTCTACATACAACCATGGGAAGATAACACCAAAATCATGCTTTTACTGGAGAGATATATGGCAAGAGTCTACAAGGTACAAGGACAACGCACAAGTGATCTTTAAAATGATCCTCATGCTCAAAAGACCAAAGCTCCTCAGCACTCCTTGCAATAAAAAGAAGAATAGCGGCACATCCGAAATGAAGAATTTGAAGTTTATCTAGACATCCATGAATAAAAAAGCATGACACACAACCGACAGGATACTCAGCAGACACGTTTCACAATCCTGTCGGTTGTGTGTCATGCTTTTTTATTCATGGATGTCTAAATAAACTTCAAATTCTTCATTTCGAATGTGCCGCCATTCTTTTTTTTTTTTATTGCATGGATTCGGTTGTGTGTCATGCTTTTTTATTCATGGATGTCTAAATAAACTTCAAATTATTCATTTCGAATGTGCCGCCATTCTTTTTTTATTGCATGGATTCTTTGATCGCGGACTCAGGCTGGAAACCGGCAGTGTTTGAGACCTTTTATCGGCTTGGAGCGGTGTGTACCCTTTTGCTCTTTCCTCAGCACTCCTTGCTTGAGTACCAGCAGGTTGAAAAAAAAAAAACAGACAGACCCCCTCTTTTAGGCCCCGTTCACACCTATGCAAATTGGTTGCGACTTAAACCACATCCAATTCGCATAACATTAAAAAATACATTATTTTCAATGAGGCTGGTTCACATATGTGCGATGCATTCGCACTGCGCATTATCAAAAAAACGCGTGCGTCTTCTAGACATTGCGGTGCGGCTCAGGTGCAAATTCAGGTCCATTATCTTCTATGGGCACGCACCTGATTCGCAGATGTCTTCCGTTCTAAACAGGACTTTTTTCAATGCTCACTACACTTCCCCCCCCCTCTCCCAGGTCAACAAGTTCGCATGTTCCACCGCACACAAAACGCTGAACAGCTCTCTTATCTCCTTGCAGAGATAACAGAGCTGGAATTCGCACTGCACAAGTGTGAACCCAGCTTTATTGTTTTCTGAATACACAGATCATCGCTTGCAGACATCAGCTGCAAGCACTGATTGCATGCTGGTTTTCCAGCATGACCATTCGACACAAGCCAATTGTTAGAACAGACAACGGTACATACGTCCTGCTACAGCGGCCGATTTTGGGTACATGTGTACCAGGCTTAAAGTGTTACTAAACCCACAACAGTAAAATCAGTCTGTATATGCAGTAAAGCATGCGTGTTATACTCAGTGTGGAACCTAATGAGTTAATCCTTTGCATTGTGTAAAAAGGTTGTTTGATCCTGTCTTCTCTGATCCTCCCCTCCTTCCACTGTCTCCTAATCATTTCCTGATAACACAGAGTCTATGGAGTCAGCCTGCACATGCTCAGTTTGGTGTGTATCGCTAGAGAGGTTGTTTTTTTTTCTTGGGAGAGTGCATGTGATCAGCACAGGGCCAATTAGCACTGTCCAGACAGAGACTCTGGGGTCTTGCAGTCTCATAGATCAGTCAGAAAACTCCTCCTACAAGCTTTAAACCAGTGCTTGGCTGGACACTGATAGAAGTCACAAGACTGTTCTAACTGCTGCTGAGAAAAGGTATGTAGCAGTTTATATTTACTAAAATAATTGCATTTCCATGTTCTGTGTACTCTGGGAGACCAGATATTGTGAATGCAGGATCCTGGGTTTAGTAACACTTTAAGAAATAGTTCACTCAGTGTGCGCACTGAAAATCTATTGGTGAGAGAATCCAAAACACTCCCCTCTTCTTTCAAAACTTGTACTACGAGAGCTCAAAAGAGATAACCACTCAACCAAGATTTCCTGTGAGCGATGAAGTCTACATCAAAGGACCATCTTACAGCAGTATCTGTGAAACAATATCTCAAACTTTCACTGACGGCAACAAGACTGAGCTTTCCGTGTGTATCCAGGAATCTACTATTACCAAGATCCTGCACAACAATACTGATATGCATTAGTTCTTGGACGTTGTACCTAGGAACTCCAAGTTTCCATCTATTTCGGTGTCTACCACCATCCCTGTTTCATCCATGTTCCCCCAGTCAGTGTTAGTTAGTCACAGAGACAGGGCTTAGGAAAGTCATTGGCATTGATTTACTAAAACGGGAGAGTGTCAAATCTGGTGCAGCTCTGCAGAGAAACCAATCAGCTTGCAGGTTTTTTGTCAAAGCTTAATTGAACAAGCTGAAGTTAGAGGCCTGGTTCACAATTGTGCGATGCGAGAACCCTGCGAATCCACTGCGGGTTCCCGCATCGCACCCACTCGCACTGCCGTTCACACTGCCATATGCAAACTGCTGGGAAGTGTCATTATATGTTAACGACACCCCCATTTCAGCTCACGTATCGCACTGCGAGTGACAGTTCGGACAAGAATCGGATCGCATATGTGTGAACACACATGCGATCCGATTCTGGTCCGAACAGAAAAAAGGGTCCTGTGCGTGTTTGGACCGAATGTGGTGCGATATCAGCCATAATATCTGTATGGCTGAAATCGCACCGCACAGACATCGCATGTAAGGTGAACAGCAGTGCGCTGCAAATTACATGCGATGTCTGCCATCGCACAAGTGTGAACCGGCCCAGAAACTGATTGGCTACCATGCACAGCTGCACCAGATTTTGCACTCTCCAGTTTTAGTAAATCAATCCCATTGTCTTCTTACACTTCAAAAGACTAGAAAAGTATCCTCTGTACTACAATAAACTGAAGTCAAATTACAGTGGATGAAATTTCCGTGTCCTATTGAAGCATTAAGCTGTCCGTAAATGGTGCCAAGTCAGCAGGTGACCATACTGTCTGGACAGACCAGGTCTAAAGATGTATGTCAATGTATAAAGGACTCGAGCATTTGAAATAGAACTTCATGAAAAAAAAGGCACAGTCATTAAGTGGAGGTGCATTGATTTTTGGAGAATAAAGATATAATTTAGTGTGGCTTTAAGCTCTGAAGGCTAATGGTTTCCTTACCAGGGGAACGTCTACATACACTGTACAGTTCTTCTGGCCTTTACCTTTTCACAAAACTTTCCACAGGGTAACCAGCACCTAGGCCTCTCATGCTGCGTACACATGACCGTTTTTAATGTCATTGAAAAAAACAGCATTTTTCTCGACGTGATTCTTCTCAAGCCTGCCTTGCCTACACACTATCGTGGAAAAAAATGTTTGAGTGAAGTGTGGTGACGTACAACACGTACGACAACACTATAAAGGGGAAGTTCCATTCGGATGGTGCCACCCTTCATGTTAGTAAAGTTTGTTGAGAGACGATTCGCGCTTTTCAGCCTCGTGCTTTCCAGTCCGTTACAGCGTGACGAATGTGCTATCTCCATTACGAACGCTAGTTTTACCAGAATGAGTGCTCCCGTCTCATACTTGATTCTGAGCATGCGCATTTTTTTTCACGTCGTTAAAGCCTACACACGGGCATTTTTCATGACGAGAAAAACGACGATGTGAAAAACGACGAGAAAAATTGGAGCATGTTCCAATTTTTTCTTGGCCATTTTTCACATTGTGAAAAATGCTCAGAAGCCCACACACGATCATTTTTAATGACCATTTTAAAAAATTGCATTTTTCTCGTCATTAAAAACGGTCGTGTGTACGCGGCATTAGAGTCTCCTGGACTTCCACCCAGGCCCAACTGGATGAATCCCTTCCATAGCTTGCCTGATCTAAAAAAAAAAAAAGATATGCAATTGTCCCTATCTATAGAGCTTGTCTGTCCCTACCAGTTGGGTTCCTGTACCTATCTATAGAGCTTGTCTGTCCCTAACAGTTGGGTTCCTGTCCCTATCGATAGAGCTTGTCTGTCCCTACCAGTTGGGTTCCTGTCCCTATCTATGCTTCCCACTCAGGGGTCCCTTGGTCATGCAAATTGGCCTATGTATAGCACACCTGCGTCCCAAAATGGCCACCAAAATCTTAAGAGCTTGTGTCAAAAGTGTATAAAAGCTCTCCCAAAAAGGCAACATGTGTCAGAGAATACTTTAGTCCTATTTTGAGCTTTCTCTAGAGCCAGTAGCAAGCAGAGGTCATGCAACTGCTTTGTTTACTACTGAAAGACAAAAGGGAAGTTATTCAGTGATCACAGGATCTCTGCAATACTTCCCAGCACAGCTAATCTGATGGAGATTTATTTATTTATTTCAGGTACTTACCGTATATAGTGCCATCAATTTACGCAGCACTTTACATATAGTATACATTCACATCAGATGCACCTTCATTCCTGTTTACATAGGCCCTCATACTCAGGGGAGGGCTGGCGGCCTTAGGCCTGGGGGGAAAGTCCAGTCAAGTGGCCCATTGAACTGCTGAATCAGCTCACCATCCATGGCCCACCTGGTTTTTCAATACAGCCTCACCAGTGCCCATCAGTGCAGCCAACTCCAGTGCCCATCAATGCAGCCTGATCACTGGGGCAGGTTACATGGGGTGTATGGGGGGGAGATGGGGGGTCAGCTAGGGGTGTCAGGGTCTCTCACCTCAGCAATCTCAGCTCAGCAGGTCCTTGCACGCCACAGTTTCCTGGGGGGGGGTAACGCTCCTGATCCGGGGGTCAAGTTGCAGCCAGCGCCCAGCCCTGCAGCCCTGCGTCCCGACTCCCTGGCACGCCCTGCCTCTGCCTGCTTCCAAGAATCCGGTCCCAGGGAGTTGTAGTTTCCTCTGCGCTGCTGTGTTTTCCACCCACCAGAAGCTTAAGTGCGGACTACAACTCTCGGAATGCAACAGCTAGTGGTCGGCCACCAAGGCCATGCCCCCGGCCCGACTTCCTAGACCAGAATAAAAAAGAAAATGGTAGCGGGCAGCAGCTGCCGGCCATTTTGAACATAAGTTAGGGCGGCCTGGGAGGCAATTGCCACCCTGCCCCCTGGCCCAGCCCTCCCCTGCTCATACTACATAGTTGTTTGTAAATCTAAAGACTGTATAGTCTGTAGATACTGTACAGATATTGTACTATAAAAACTTATGTGACCATTTTTATTCTTGGGCATTACTTGTGATTATCTCGCCGTTTTTACATTTCTAGTGAGCTGTTATTAATTGGAGGGGCTTGTTATGACTGAGAGATTTTCCAGCTTGCTGAAAAGCTTCCCTACAAGTTGGTTCAATCCTTTTCTCTGTTGTGGAGAAAAGGACCGATTAAAATAAAACATCATCAACAGCTTCAGGTCAGTATAACAGTGGTATAAATTATGTACTTTCTCTTTTCTTTCTGTTCTACAGGAAGCCTGTTAGAATTTGTCAAAGATGGGGATGGACGATATTTGAAGTTACCAGAGTTTGTGGACATGTCAGCACAGGTTAGTGGGATTTAGTACCATATAAGTGTATTTTCTGTTCACAACTACTTTTTCCTGCAGTCAATACTCTCCTTCTCCATCTGTTACTGTATGTTCAGGCATTACCCAAATTTAACCTAAAACCTATTTCTCCGTCTCCAAAGCATGCCCCTGTATTACTTTTACATGGTTCCTGCAGCAAGAAACTGCTTTTATTACTCCCTGCGACATCATTAACAGGCTTGTAAAATTATTTTATAATAGGTTCAGGCTGGGTTCACACTGGTACAACCAACGCTCCGACATTGGGAGCTCATGTCGCATGATATGTGCAAATCAATGATTCCATAGGAGAGCCATCTTAACTGGTCCAACACAGGTCCAGTTAAGGACCAGTTAAGACGGCTCTCATAGGGAAACATTGATTTGCACACGTCATGCGACATAAGCTCCCAATGTCGGAGTGTTTGTCGTACCAGTGTGAACCCACCCTGATCCTGTTCATTCAAGTCGGATGGAAGTAGGACCGATGACACAGGGCAAAGTAGGATGACAGTCGTACAACAGTCTTGTCGTAGTCATACCAGTGTAAAGCCAGCTTTAGTGACAGGTGCTAGGAGCTCAGTGTGTGGGCAGATTTTTGGAACTCAATTCAGCAGGGTGACAACATAGCTTGGGATTTCAGTGCAGAAAAGGAACTGTGTTGTCACCCCAAAGCAGCATGCTTGATTTTTGACAGATCAACTGGTATTTGCAGTGTTTTTAAACGGAATTCCACACAAAAGTGGAAGCTCCGCTTCTTCGCACCCTCCCCCCGCCCTCCGCTGCCAGATTTGGCACGTTTCGGGGGTGGGGGGTATGGAGTGGATAGCTGTCAAAACCAGGTGTCCGCTCCCACTTTTGTGTAAGATTGCCGCATCATTGTGCGAAGGGCTACGAAACTTCTGTGAAGGCGCAGGGCTTCAATTCCTGTTTCCCTTTGTAAGGATGCCGGTGTTTTGTCAGATTTGGCGACCCGTCAGAATTGGTAATGGAAGTGACGTTCCGTCGCCGCCATCTTGCTACACCCCGCACTCCTCCATAGTAAGGATACATTGAGAAGGGGGAAAGCGGACATCTTATTACACCCACCGGAGTTTTCCATTTTACACTTATTTTTAACAGGAAATTGAGTTTATATAGTGAAATACAGTACTTAGAAGTCCGTCTGACTGGTTAGATATTGAATTTTAAAAGCAGCAAACTTCTGTCAGATTAGCAAACCTGTAAGATCAGCAGGTTTGCCGCTGCTTTTAAAATTCAACATAATACCAGTCAGACAGAGTTCTAAGTACTGGATTTCAGTATATAAACTCACTTTACTGTTAAATATAAGTGTAAAATGCAAAACTCTGGTGGGTGTAACAAGATGTCTGCTTTCCCCTTCTCAGAGTATCCTTACTATGGAGGAGTGGGGGGTGTAGCAAGATGGTGGCGAAGGAACGTCACTTCCGTTACCAATTCTGACGGGTCGCCATATCTGACGAAACACCGGCGCCTTCAGGTGCCGACATCGCGGCACCCGAATATATTAATATAATAATATAAGGACCCGTGTCCTTATATTAAAAGTCAGCAGCTACAGTATTTGTAGCTTCTGACTTAAAAAAAATTTTTCACCCAGGCTGGAACTCCACTTTAAAGAAATGTGCATGTATTGAAGAGATGTACCGTGTATGTTTTTTATTTCGCTCTCACTTACACTTTAACCTTTAGTGTTACTACTCATTGCCTATCTTTAGTTTTTAATTCTAGTTTCCGATTCCATTTTTTCTTTGATGCAATGTAGTACATGCCTATATATATATATATATATATATATATATATATATATATACTGTATAAATTTCCTGAGCTACAGCCAGCAACAACATTTGAAAGCCTCCAGCGAGGAAAGGGAGGTTGGTGTATATGAACTGTGACAGCTGAGTGCTGGCTCAACTGGAGTATTCCCTGCATGTGTTTATCTTGCAAGCTGTTCATATTTCCATCAATGTCCTTAAAGTTAACCTGTGTTCTCTGTTAACCCACAATTGGCACCTTTTGGGTGGGGGGGGGACAGGATACCTGTCAAAGACAGGTATCCTTCCCCACTTCCGGGAGTCAGGCCACGGCCTTGAAGTGGACGTGACGTCACCGCGGGGCTCCCTCCTCCTCCTCCCCTGGCCGCCGGGCTAATAGAGAGGAGCGGGCCTTGCGCATGGGCAGTAGGGTTCCCGGCGTGAAGCCGTAAGGCTACACTGCCGGATTCCCTTACCCGCAATGGCGACGGCAGCACCCGACAGCTGATGGGAAACATCAGCTGCGGTGCCGACATCAAGGGACACCAGGACAGGTGTCCCTTTTTTTGCCCGGAACACCCCTTTAAGGAACTGTATTCCTAAAAAGCTGGCTGCTTTCAGATACATTTCAAGTTTTTGGCCTGCCAATTGCTCCTGCTTGTTACTGGTCAATAACTTTGATAGGTTGCCCCACTCACCAACGAAAAGATGTGGAATTGGGCAGGTCCAGGATTGATGTCAGCAGTTGAGAAATGCATAACAAAATACAGTTATGCCGCATACACACGGTCGGAATTTCCGATGGAAAAAGTCAGATGGGAGCTTTTATATCGGATTTTCCAACCGTGTGTATGCCCCATCAAACTTTTCCCGTCGGAATTTCCGACAAACTTAGATAGAGAGCAGGTTCTCTATTTTTCCGTCGGTCAAAAGTCTGCGGTATAAGTCTATAAACTGTTCAATGTCTAAAAAAAATCATCTTAAATAATATGAATGTAAATGGGCAAGAGCTAACAAGCAAAAAAGGTCCAATGATCAAAACTAACAAAAGGTAGAAAATTGCTCAAACCAAAAAAACAAATACCACAACTTTAGCTACCATGCTGTCTCTGTTTTCAATAACTTCTAGATACAGACCCAAAACTGGGGTCAGTGTGTGTTCTGTCTCAACTACAAAGCGATAAAGTTCATCTCCAGATTTAAGTAGGCCTTACTCAAGCTGGTTTGATATTCATCCCTTGCATCGATACAGGCAGTTTAACTCAATGAATAAACTCACAGTTAGGACGACAGATGATGAATCCTTTCGAATGTTCCGTTTAATGATGGATATTCATAGGTAGAAAAACGTTGCAGTTGTAAGTAGGGATGGGCCCGGTGCTCGATTCGAACCCATGTTGGAATCGAGCACCGGGCGTTCGCTCGCTCGTCGAGCCCAGAACTATTTGGGCCGTTCGCATCACATTCGTGTGATGCGAGCGGCCCCGCAATGCATTGCGGCCGGCGCGGCCGGCGCAGTGCATTGCTGGCTGATGATTGGCCAAGCATGCACTGTGACCCCGCATGCTTGGCCAATCACAGCGCCCGAAACTCGGAGAGCAATAATTGGCTACAGGCAGGACGCCTGTAGCCAATTACAGCTCAGGGGCTTTAGTACATGCCCCACCATTTAAAAGGCCGCCACGCCATCGGCCCCGGTCACATGAGTTCCGGCTTTAGGAGAGATCAGTCTGCTGATTCTGTCTTTGCTTGATACTGAAAGATTTGCTCTTCTTTGCTAAACCATTGGCTATTTCTTTGCTAAACCATTGCTACCTAAGTCATTGATCGTTCATTGCTGCTGATTGCACAGTTAGCGTGTTATTAGCTGCTGCTGGGGATTAGTCTGGTGCGTGCTTACTGTTAGTACAGTATTGCAGTAGTACCAACCGCAGTGCTGTTAGCACAGCATTGCACCCCAACAGCACCCATAGGACTTCTAGTGTGTTAGTGGCAGCAAACAGAGCTCCTATATTTTCTTCTCAGCAGCACCCATAGGACTTCTAGTGTGTTAGTGGCAGCAAACAGAGCTCCTATATTTTCTTCTCAGCAGCACCCATAGGACTTCTAGTGTGTTAGTGGCATCACACAGAGCTCCTATATTTTCTTCTCAGCAGCACCCATAGGACTTCTAGTGTGTTAGTGGCAGCAAACAGAGCTCCTATATTTTCTTCTCAGCAGCACCCATAGGACTTCTAGTGTGTTAGTGGCAGCAAACAGAGCTCCTATATTTTCTTCTCAGCAGCACCCATAGGACTTCTAGTGTGTTAGTGGCAGCAAACAGAGCTCCTATATTTTCTTCTCAGCAGCACCCATAGGACTTCTAGTGTGTTAGTGGCAGCAAACAGAGCTCCTATATTTTCTTCTCAGCAGCACCCATAGGACTTCTAGTGTGTTAGTGGCAGCAAACAGAGCTCCTATATTTTCTTCTCAGCAGCACCCATAGGACTTCTAGTGTGTTAGTGGCATCACACAGAGCTCCTATATTTTCTTCTCAGCAGCACCCATAGGACTTCTAGTGTGTTAGTGGCAGCAAACAGAGCTCCTATATTTTCTTCTCAGCAGCACCCATAGGACTTCTAATGTGTTAGTGGCATCACACAGAGTTCCTATATTTTCATCTCAGAAGCACCCATAGGACTTCTAGTGTGTTAGTGGCATCACACAGAGCTCCTATATTTTCTTCTCAGAAGCACCCATAGGACTTCTAGTGTGTTAGTGGCAGCAAACAGAGCTCCTATATTTTCTTCTTAGCAGCACCCATAGGACTTCTAATGTGTTAGTGGCATCACACAGAGTTCCTATATTTTCATCTCAGAAGCACCCATAGGACTTCTAGTGTGTTAGTGGCATCACACAGAGCTCCTATATTTTCTTCTCAGAAGCACCCATAGGACTTCTAGTGTGTTAGTGGCAGCAAACAGAGCTCCTATATTTTCTTCTCAGCAGCACCCATAGGACTTCTAATGTGTTAGTGGCATCACACAGAGTTCCTATATTTTCATCTCAGAAGCACCCATAGGACTTCTAGTGTGTTAGTGGCATCACACAGAGCTCCTATATTTTCTTCTCAGAAGCACCCATAGGACTTCTAGTGTGTTAGTGGCAGCAAACAGAGCTCCTATATTTTCTTCTTAGCAGCACCCATAGGACTTCTAATGTGTTAGTGGCATCACACAGAGTTCCTATATTTTCATCTCAGAAGCACCCATAGGACTTCTAGTGTGTTAGTGGCATCACACAGAGCTCCTATATTTTCTTCTCAGAAGCACCCATAGGACTTCTAGTGTGTTAGTGGCAGCAAACAGAGCTCCTATATTTTCTTCTCAGCAGCACCCATAGGACTTCTAGTGTGTTAGTGGCATCACACAGAGTTCCTATATTTTCATCTCAGAAGCACCCATAGGACTTCTAGTGTGTTAGTGGCATCACACAGAGCTCCTATATTTTCTTCTCAGCAGCACCCATAGGACTTCTAGTGTGTTAGTGGCATCACACAGAGCTCCTATATTTTCTTCTCAGAAGCACCCATAGGACTTCTAGTGTGTTAGTGGCAGCAAACAGAGCTCCTATATTTTCTTCTCAGCAGCACCCATAGGACTTCTAGTGTGTTAGTGGCATCACACAGAGTTCCTATATTTTCATCTCAGAAGCACCCATAGGACTTCTAGTGTGTTAGTGGCATCACACAGAGCTCCTATATTTTCTTCTCAGCAGCACCCATAGGACTTCTAGTGTGTTAGTGGCATCACACAGAGCTCCTATATTTTCATCTCAGAAGCACCCATAGGACTTCTAGTGTGTTAGTGGCATCACAAAGAGCTCCTATATTTTCTTCTCAGCAGCACCCATAGGACTTCTAGTGTGTTAGTGGCAGCAAACAGAGCTCCTATATTTTCTTCTCAGCAGCACCCATAGGACTTCTAGTGTGTTAGTGGCATCACACAGAGCTCCTATATTTTCTTCTCAGCAGCACCCATAGGACTTCTAGTGTGTTAGTGGCAGCAAACAGAGCTCCTATATTTTCTTCTCAGCAGCACCCATAGGACTTCTAGTGTGTTAGTGGCATCACACAGAGCTCCTATATTTTCATCTCAGAAGCACCCATAGGACTTCTAGTGTGTTAGTGGCATCACACAGAGCTCCTATATTTTCTTCTCAGAAGCACCCATAGGACTTCTAGTGTGTTAGTGGCAGCAAACAGAGCTCCTATATTTTCTTCTCAGCAGCACCCATAGGACTTCTAGTGTGTTAGTGGCATCACACAGAGTTCCTATATTTTCATCTCAGAAGCACCCATAGGACTTCTAGTGTGTTAGTGGCATCACACAGAGCTCCTATATTTTCTTCTCAGCAGCACCCATAGGACTTCTAGTGTGTTAGTGGCATCACACAGAGCTCCTATATTTTCTTCTCAGAAGCACCCATAGGACTTCTAGTGTGTTAGTGGCAGCAAACAGAGCTCCTATATTTTCTTCTCAGCAGCACCCATAGGACTTCTAGTGTGTTAGTGGCATCACACAGAGTTCCTATATTTTCATCTCAGAAGCACCCATAGGACTTCTAGTGTGTTAGTGGCATCACACAGAGCTCCTATATTTTCTTCTCAGCAGCACCCATAGGACTTCTAGTGTGTTAGTGGCATCACACAGAGCTCCTATATTTTCATCTCAGAAGCACCCATAGGACTTCTAGTGTGTTAGTGGCATCACACAGAGCTCCTATATTTTCTTCTCAGCAGCACCCATAGGACTTCTAGTGTGTTAGTGGCAGCAAACAGAGCTCCTATATTTTCTTCTCAGCAGCACCCATAGGACTTCTAGTGTGTTAGTGGCATCACACAGAGCTCCTATATTTTCTTCTCAGCAGCACCCATAGGACTTCTAGTGTGTTAGTGGCAGCAAACAGAGCTCCTATATTTTCTTCTCAGCAGCACCCATAGGACTTCTAGTGTGTTAGTGGCATCACACAGAGCTCCTATATTTTCATCTCAGAAGCACCCATAGGACTTCTAGTGTGTTAGTGGCATCACACAGAGCTCCTATATTTTCTTCTCAGCAGCACCCATAGGACTTCTAGTGTGTTAGTGGCAGCAAACAGAGCTCCTATATTTTCATCTCAGAAGCACCCATAGGACTTCTAGTGTGTTAGTGGCATCACACAGAGCTCCTATATTTTCATCTCAGAAGCACCCATAGGACTTCTAGTGTGTTAGTGGCATCACACAGAGCTCCTATATTTTCTTCTCAGCAGCACCCATAGGACTTCTAGTGTGTTAGTGGCATCACACAGAGCTCCTATATTTTCATCTCAGAAGCACCAATAGGACTTCTAGTGTGTTAGTGGCAGCAAACAGAGCTCCTATATTTTCTTGTCAGCAGCACACATAGTACCTATAGTGTGTTAGTGTCAGCACCCATAGGACCTACAGTGTGTTGTGAGCACACATAGGAGTTCTATTTTTTATACTATATACACTACCGACTACAATGGCTGGAAGACCGCCAAGGAGAGGCAGAGCGTGCCGAGGCAAGAACACAGGGCAGGCAGGCTCTGTTTCTAGAGACAACAGTGCTGGCCGTGGACGTGGTCGTGCATCGTCATCAGCACGTGGCCATGGGACACGCTTGTCTTTGTTTTCGGCAGCTGGACATGTGGAGCCGCATCATGCCGAAGGCTTGGTAGAATGGATGACCAAGCCCTCCTCATCCTCCTCATCCTCTCTCACCCAGGCTCAGGGTACTGGCAGAGCAGCTGCCAACGCGTACTCAATGGCATCATCAGCCACCCCTTCCCTAGACCCACCATGTCCTCCTGAGGAGTCCCCCGAACTGTTTGAGCACAGTGTTGGGTACATGCTCCAGGAGGATGCCCAACGATTCGAAGGCTCGGATGATGATACCCAGCTTGAGGAAGTCAGTAGTGTGCGCGCAGAGAGAGGGGATGCTGAAGGACAGCAATCTGGCAGTAGTGTTCCACCAGCTGCAGCTTACTGCCAGGTTTGCTCTAGTGGTGAAGAGGGAGGGGATGATGAGGTCACTGACTCCACGTGGGTGCCTGAAGGGAGAGAGGAGGAGGAGGAGGAGGATGCAGCGTCACATGTCCAACGAGGCAGGATGCCCCCTGGAGGCCAGCTAGAGGCCAGCACAGCAACTGTACCACACCGCAGAGCTCCGCCTGTGCAGGGCGCTGCCTCTGCACGTTATCACAAAAGTTCTTTGGTGTGGGCCTTTTTTGAGACGAGTGCATCAGATCGCACCACTGCTATTTGCAATATTTGTCTCAAGCGTATCTCGCGTGGCCAAAACATCAGCCGCTTGGGCACCACAAGCATGAGCAGACATATGTCGACCTGCCATGCAGCTCGTTGGCAAGCACACATAAAAGACCCACACCAAAGAACAAAGCGGACCTCTCCTTGCTCCTCATCAGCTGGGATCTCCATCCCCACTATATCTTCAGTCCTCTCTGAAAGCTGCTCTGAGAGGACTGAAGGTGTAGAATTAGGTGTGTCACAACCAAGTACTTGCAGTACACCGACGTCCGATTGTAGCAGGCAAATTTCCCTGCCCCAGCTGCTGGACCGTCGAAAGAAGTATACTCCCAGCCATCCACATGCCCAGCGGTTGAATGCTAGCTTGGCTAAATTGCTAGCATTTCAACTGCTGCCTTTTCAGTTGATAGACTCGGCCCCCTTCCGTGAGTTTGTTCAATGTGCGGTTCCTCAGTGGCAGGTTCCCAAACGCCACTTTTTCTCACGGAAGGCGATTCCGTCTCTCTACTGGCATGTGGAAGGCAATGTCCATGCCTCGCTGGACAGGGCGGTCAGCGGTAAGGTGCATATTACCGCTGACTCATGGTCCAGCAGGCATGGACAGGGACGTTATCTTTCTTTCACGGCCCATTGGGTCACTCTATTGGCAGCTGGGAGGGATGCAGGACAAGGTGCAGTAGTGTTGGAGGTTGTTCCACCACCACGCCTCCAAAATGCTACTACTGGTTGTGACACACCTCTCTCCTCCACCCCCTCCTCTTCTTCTTCCTCCATGTCCTCTTCGAGTGCTCTGTCCTCGGAACCAGCGGTGCTCCGTAGGCGTACAAGGGGCTACGCGAGTACGCAGGCAAAAAGATGCCATGCCGTGCTTGCGCTGGTGTGTTTGGGGGACAGGAGCCACACTGGGCCAGAGGTTCTGGCAGCTCTGCAGGGGCAGGCCGAGAGGTGGTTGACGCCACGCCAGCTTAAGCCAGGAATGGTCATTTCTGATAATGGCACCAACCTCCTCTCCGCCCTGCGACAGGGGCAGCTCACCCATGTGCCCTGTATGGCTCACGTCCTCAACCTGGTGGTGCAGCGGTTCTTGGGCAGGTTCCCAGGCTTACAGGATGTCCTGAGGCAGGCCAGGAAAGTCTGTGTGCATTTCCGCCGATCTTATAATGCCAGTGCTCGGCTGACTGAGCTGCAAAAGGAGCTGAACCTGCCCAAGAACCGCCTAATATGTGACATGCCCACCAGGTGGAACTCAACGTTGGCCATGCTGCAGCGACTGCACACGCAGCAGAGGACCATCAATGAGTACCTTTGCGACTACGGCACCAGGACAGGGTCAGGGGAGCTTGGCTTTTTTTCCCCACGCCAGTGGAGCATGATCAGGGATGCATGCACTGTCCTCTCACCATTTGAGGAGGCCACGAGGATGGTGAGCAGTGACAGTGCATGCATCAGTGACACTGTACCTCTTGTCCACCTGTTGGAGCATACGCTGCGTGGGATAATGGACAGGGCACTTGAGGCAGAACAGAGGCAGGAAGAGGAGGACTTCCTTGTCTCTCAAGGCCCCCTTTATCCAGACAATGTTCCTTCTGTCCCACCCATCACACAGGAAGAGGAGGAGGAGGAGGAGGAGGATTGTGTGAGCATGGAGGTGGAGCCTGGCACTCAGCATCAGCAGCAGCAGTCTTTTAGGGATGATGTACAGTCCCAACAAACCAGTGGACTTGTACGTGGCTGGGAGGAGGTGGCTGGCGATCATGTCATCCTCAGTGACCCAGAAGACTCCGGACCGAATGCCTCAGCTAACCTACGCTGCATGGCCTCCCTGATCCTGCAAAGCCTGCGGAAGGATCCTCGTGTTCTTCGGATCAAGGAGAGTGACCATTACTGGCTGGCCACTCTCCTTGATCCACGGTACAAGGGTAAGGTTGCGGACCTTATCTTGCCGTCGCAGAGGGAGCAGAGGATGAGACATCTCAGGGAGGCCTTGCAGAAAGGTCTGTGCAACGCGTTCCCAGAAACTGGGAGGTTACAAACTCCTGGTCCTGGACGACGAGTTGCTGAGGCTTCGGTCAGTAGCAGAAGGAGCGGTGGGGAAGGTGGACGTCTGACCGATGCGTTCAGACAATTTTTTAGTCCGCAGCCCCAAGGTATGATCGGTTCCAGCAACCATCGCCAGCGTCTGATATACATGGTGCAGGAATACCTAGGGGCAAGGTCAGACTTGGACACCTTTCCCACCGAAAATCCTCTGGCTTACTGGGTCCTGAGGATGGATCACTGGCCAGAGCTTGCACAGTATGCAATTGAGCTACTGGCCTGTCCTGCATCCAGCGTTCTTTCCGAACGCACATTCAGTGCTGCTGGAGGATTTGTCACCGATCATAGGGTGCGCCTGTCCACCGACTCGGTTGATCGACTGACCTTCATAAAAATGAATCAGTCTTGGATCACCACCAGCTACCAGACACCTGAAGCGGATATAACGGAATAATTTATAATGTCACATCCCTTCAAGACTGCCTATGCTGATGCTGAGTGACTGTCCTGTTATGTTCACTGACTATCCTCTTCCTCCTCCTCAATGATCCATGCCACCACACCAGTGCCTAAGGCACAATTTTTCAGCCCCTGTATAACAGGGGCGTGTAATTACAATTTTTTAAAAAGATGCTTCGCAACAGGTGTGACTGCTGTGCTCAGAGTACAGTATCTGTGAGGGGTTGCAGTGTTGTGGCACCAGCACCAGTGCCTAAGGCACAATTTTTCAGCCCCTGTTGGGGCGTGTAATTACAATTTTTAGGCAATGCTTTGCAACAGGTCTCATTGCTGTGCTCAGAGTACAGTATCTGTGAGGGGTTGCAGTGTTGTGGCACCAGCACCAGTGCCTAAGGCACAATTTTTCAGCCCCTGTATAACAGGGGCGTGTAATTACAATTTTTTAAAAAGATGCTTCGCAACAGGTGTGACTGCTGTGCTCCAAGTACAGTATCTGTGAGGGGTTGCAGTGTTGTGGCACCAGCACCAATGCCTAAGGCACAATTTTTCAGCCCCTGTTTAACAGGGGCGTGTAATTACAAATCTTGATCTAATAGTTCACAGCAGGGCCCATTCCTGCGCCCACCAAGAGTAACTATGAGGGCCTACAGTCTTGTGGCAACACCGTCCACCACCACCACCACCACCACCAAAGGCCCAATTTTTCTGCCCTGTTCAACAGGTGCATGCAATTACAAATCTTGATCTAATAACTCACAGCAGGGCCCATTCCTGCACCCACCAAGAGTAACTGTGAGGGCTTACAGTCTTGTGGCAACACCGTCCACCACCACCAAAGGCCCAATTTTTCTGCCCGGTTCAACAGGTGCATGCAAGTACAAATCTTGATCTATTAACTCACAGCAGGGCCCATTCCTGTGCCCACCAGTCTTGTGGCTACACCAACATCTAATAGGGCAAATTTCTGCAGAGTATATACGGCAGGCCCCTACTTTCAAACATCCAACTTACAAACGACTCCTACTTGCAAACGGCAAGAGAAAACAGGAAGTGAGAGGAAATCTACCCCTAGGAAGGAAAATTCTATCCTGTTAGATTTAATTTGGGAAAAAGGTATCTCCTCTCTACTGATGCTTTATCACCAATCCTTGTTTCAATTAAAACCCCACTTTTCCAAAAACATTTGTCATTGGGACGGAAAGTGAGGTGACATGTTCTGAACAGATGTGCAAAGACAGCAAATGTTACAGGGGTGATAACCCCTCCCTATGTTCTCCAAAAAGCTTAAAAATTGATTTTTTTGGGATGTAGCTACACTTCATAATGTACCTGTTCAGATTCTACTTAAGAACAAACCTACAGTCCATGTCTTGTTTGCACCACCTATATACTGCTGTTCAGAGTATATAGGGTTGTAGGTATAGGGTTTTATTTTGGGTGCGGGGTCCCCCTTAGTATCCATACAAGACCCAAAGGGGCTGGGGTGGGGGGGGGGGTGATGGGGTAGCCATGCCATTTTTCTCAAGGATTTTCAGCCATATGGCGGCCAGGACAAGACATGACATTAAAGCCGCAAGTGGTTTTAAATGGCTTCTTTTTTTCCTTTACAAATGTCATTTTGTGCAAGGACAGTTCTAAACACGGGAAACACATGCCACTTCACAGGCATACTTTAGACACCCCCCAGGTACCATATTTAAAGGAAAATTTCACTTTTTTTTTTTTCACTTTATGCATCATTAAAATGACTGCTCCCGAAAAAACTTTAGTTTTTAAAATTTCTTTTTGCATTGATATATGTCCCCTGGGGCAGGACCCGGGTCCCCAAACCTGTTTTATGACATTAACATGCATATTGGCCGTTGTAATTAGCAATTTTGATTTCGAACGTTCGCGTCCATTATAACGAATAGGGTTCGAAAATTCGCGCAAACTTTCGGTCCGTTCGAAGGTTCTGGTGCGAACCGAACCCGGGGGTGTTCGGCTCATCCCTAGTTGTAAGCCACATGTAAGATGTTTAGCATGGAAGATATACAGGAGTAATGACCAGAATCAGGAAGTGGAGGAGATTTATAAAGAACTACGGTGAGAGAGAGAGTTCAGCTAGAAAGAAGGGGACAGATCTTAAAGACACAGAGCAAGAATAATCACATAGTGTAACACAACACTCCCCGTCTGAAATCTTTAGATTTCATAACCTTAAACTAATATATATATTTTCAAAAAGTCCAATACTGACGAATGTCCTGGAACCTGTAATGAAAAACATGCAAGAAGCAAATAATAAACGTAAGTTCAACAGGATGAAGAACATAAAGTCACAGTATGATGTCTTCAAATAATTCCAAAGTTCTGAGTAGAACCTGTAGATGGCAGCAATGTACTCCCCGCCGTGCCAACAGCATGGCTAGTCCTTGCACAAGTCACTCACCTGGCAAAAGGAGTACTAACTCTGTAATTGCTCGACTAAAGGTTTGTGTCGATCTTCCCTTGGTTACCTTGACTTCTACCTTCCGGACTTTGTTATCGTCGCTGGGCATAACTTTAGTAATAAGACCCGTAGGCCACTCATTCCGCCAAACTTTCTTGTCTTTTAGAAGGATGAGGTCTCCAACCTTAAGATTCGGCTTAGATGCTTGCCATTTGTTATGACCTTGAAGGTGGTGAAGATACTTTTTCTTCCAGCGATGCCAGAACACATTGGCTAGATGCTGCACCTGCTTCCATTGATGCTCGTAATGGTGTAACCGCAGCTTCTGTTTTGTACTTACAGAAGTGTGGAGTGAGGTGTTCACAGTTCTTATTTCCTTATCATCTTCAGGGTTTACTAGCCCATAGGTGGTGTCAATAGGGAGTAAGTAAGAGTCCTCACGTAGAAACCTTGGAGGTGACAGCCATAAGCTGTCCTGAAGAGCGGCAGGTGACACGGCTCTGGTCCCACAGTCAGCTGGGTTGAGTTCAGTGGGAACGTGATGCCATTGACTTGGTAGAGAGAATCTCTTGATACGTTCAACCCTGTTGCTGACGTACACATAAAATTGTTTTGTTTGGTTGTTTATGTAACCAAGTTCTACCTTACTGTCTGTATAGAAGGTGAAAGAATCAATTGTAGTGTCCATTTCACTTCGTATGACCTCTGCAATTTCTACTGCTAGCACGGCTGCAAAAAGTTCAAGTCTTGGTATGGTATGTGCAGGCTTGGGAGTGAGTTTTGCCTTGCCTAGGACAAAACTACAGTGTGATTCTCCATTCATTTCAGAGGTCTTCAAATAGGCTACTGCAGCAATAGCTTCAACTGATGCATCAGAGAAAATATGAATCTCTCTCCGGTTAGCAGTTGAAGTGGATCCTGGAACATAGCAACGGGGAATCTGAAGTTTTTCTAGTGACTTCAAAGAATATCTCCACCTTTCCCACTTGTGTTGATTCTCACTAGGCAAGGGAGTATCCCAGTCTATGTTCTCAGTAGACAACTGTCTTAGTAAAATCTTACCTTGAATGGTAACTGGAGCAAGGAATCCCAGTGGGTCATAGATGCTATTCACCACGGACAGGACTCCTCTCTTAGTGAAGGGTTTGTCACAAGTTGACACTTGGAAGGTGAATTTGTCTTGCTTGATGTTCCACAACAAACCCAGACTTCGCTGTACAGGAGGCACATCTGTACCTAAGTCAAGGTTTTTTAGACTAGTGGCATAGTCCTCAGAGTGAAAGGCATTCATAAGTTCCTGGCTGTTGGATATAATCTTGTGCAGTCTAAGGTTTGCTACAGACAGCATCTCCTTTGTTCTGGTGAGAAGATCAATTGCTTCTTTAGCAGTTGGAAAGGACTTAAGTGCGTCGTCAACGTAGAAGTTTCTTTCAACAAATTGACGGGCATCAGATCCATATTCAACTTCTCCAGTCTGAGCTGTTTTCCTTAGCCCATAAGTTGCCACTACTGGGGAAGGACTGTTACCGAAGACATGTACCTTCATGCAATAATCTATAACTTCCTTGTTGAGGTCATTGTCCTTGTGCCATAGAAACCTGAGGTAGTTTCTGTTGTCTTCTCTGACGATGAAGCAGTGAAACATCTGTTGAATGTCGGCCATTACTGCTACAGGCACTTGTCTGAAACGAATCAAGACTCCTATTAGACTGTTGTTCAAGTTGGGTCCAGTAAGGAGCATGTTGTTAAGAGAAACACCTTCGTGCTGAGCACTGGAATCAAAGACAACTCTGATTTGGTCTGGTTTGCGTGGGTGATACACGCCAAAGGATGGAAGGTACCAGCATTCTTCTCCCTCCTTTAGTGGGGGAGCAGGCTCTGCATGATCTCTGTCAAATACATTTTGCATAAAGTCCACAAAGTGCTTTTGCATCTCTGGTTTCCTGCTTAAGTTTCGCTTTAAGGAGGAGAATCTACTGATGGCCTGCTGTAAGTTGTTGGGCAATCTCTCTCTTGGGAGACGAAAGGGTAGGGGTTCTACCCAGTTATTGGAGTCATCTTGAAAGAACTCCTTGTCCATTACCTTGATGAATTCTTTGTCTTCCATTGAAGGAGCCAGTATGTCATCTTCACTGGTTGCATTAAACACTGTAGAGCCAAAGTCGCCATCATGGCAGGAGAAAGGGCTTGTGTCACCTGAGATACCATGTTGCCATTCGTGACTGGCTATCTTCTCTTTCACCCAGTAGTGATGTGGGCATGGCTCAAAGTAAGTGTTTCGGCCATTTGGCAGAACATTTGTCTTGAATGACGAAATGTTGGTAGGTCTTTTCATTTTGCCTATGCAGACATTGCCTATGATGACCCACCCTAGATCCGTGCGCTGGGCAAATGGGGTATCTGGGGGTCCACTGACTTGTCTGTGTACCTTGTGAACTCTTAGAATGTCTCTTCCTAACAGAAGAAGGATCTGAGCATCTTTGTCAAGTGGCGGTATCTCATTTGCTATTACCTTGAGGTGAGGGTGATGGAAAGCAGCAGCTGGAGTAGGGATTTCTTCCCTGTTAGCAGGTATCTGATTGCACTCAACAAGTGTAGGTAAGGGTAATTGCAAGTTACCTTTGAGAGAAGATACCATGAGTCCATGAGCCCTTCTTCCAGAAACCTCTATAGTTCCACTACAGGTACGCAAGGTGTAAGGATGAGCTTCGCCTTTTATTTCAAATAGATTGAACAATTCCGATTTTGCAAGTGATCGATTGCTCTGATCGTCTAAGATAGCATATGCCTTTAGAGACTTTTCTGGTTGATCCCTGTGGTATATGTTCACCAAGCATATCTTAGCACAGGACTTACCACAGCGGTCTTCTCCACAAACTTCAGTGCAGGATGAAGAAATGATGGTAGAATTAGGCACTTGGTCTGTATTCTCCCCGCCATGCGTTAACCTAGGAGGAGCGTTGGCAGGTTGTGTAGAGCTGGGCTCAAGAGGATGGAGGGCTTGCACATATTCTTCAGAGCCACACTCTATGCACTTGATGGACACATTACAGTCCCTTGCAAAATGTTCTGTAGAAGCACAGCACCTGAAACATACCCTAAATGTCTTTAAAAGCTCCTTGCGCTCTTCCAGAGGCTTTTTCCTAAAGCCGATACATTTATTGAGGGGGTGTGGCTTCTTGTGTATGGGACACTCTCTGTTAGGGTTTTCAATCTTCCTACTCTGTTTGTTCGTGGCCAGAACTGTGGTAGGAGTGGGAAGGATGTCAGTCTTTTTCACGGACACTGGGCCTCTATGGTTTCTATAGTTGCCCTGAAGACTGGTACTCTTAGGAAAGGGTGAGAAGAGGCTGTACTCACCATAGGAAAAACTTGGATCGTTCTTGGTCTCTGCAATTTCCCTGATGAATTCACAGAAGAAAGAGAATGGAGGGAAGGAAACCTTGTTCTCTCTTTTGTATGATGACCCTAGTGCAGTCCATTTCTCTTGCAAACCATACGGGAGCTTGGAGACAATTGGGTTTACCCCTCTTGGAGTGTCAAGGTAACTGAGTCCAGGTAGTTTTGGGTCTGTCTTGGCTAGCTGAAGCTCAAGGAGAAGGTCACTCAGTCTCTGGAACTCCTTGTTGTCCTTACCGGATATCTTTGGGAAAGTTTCCAGACGTATGAACAAAGCATTTTCTATAGCTTCTGGACTGCCATAACTTTGCTCTAGTCGCTCCCATGCAGCTGTGAGGCCTGCAGTAGGATTGTCCATGAAAACCGATCTTAATGGCTTAACACGTGCAGCAGATGGAGGACCAAGCCATTTGATCAGCAGATTCAATTCTTGATCAGCTGTAATGCCAATATTGCTGATTGTAGTTCTGAAGGCACATTTCCAACTTCTGTAGTTCTCAGGTTGGTCATCAAAACTTGTAAGACCAGTCTTTGTGAGCTCTCTGCGAAGCATGTACCTCACAAACTCTTCTGTCTCAGTTGTCTCCGCTTTTATGTGAGATGCTGTTGGCTGTATGGTGCTGATTGCGTTATCTTTGACATTGTTGTTAAAGGACACAGGGAAATATGATGCAGCAGATGCATCCAGGTGAGTTGCTTGCTTGAAGTCAGTTGTTCCAATGGTACGTTGATTCAAGGCTGTACCGATGACTGGAGATTGATGACTTGCTTGTAGCTTGCGCTGATGCTCTGTGACGTATGAAGACAGGCAAGGTAGGCAGGTAGGAAATGCAGTGGAGTGATTTTGAGTGCAGGAAGTTGCTGGAACCTCTTTAACTTGAAGCTGTGAAGGAGTCTCTATGTAGTCGGGAGCATTGAAGACGATGGAGTGTGCACTGCAGTGGCTTAGGACATAGTCTTTAGTGCGTTTGAGGGGGTCTTCCATATCTGCTATGTTTAGGTTAATGCTGTCTTTCTCACTTGCACCTTCGTCTGCACTGATAGCTTGCTGTAGGACCCTTAGCTTTGCCATAGCTGCGTCATGTTTACACTGTTCATTTAAGGTTTCCATTGTTGCTCTTTGTCGTGCTGACTGCGCTTCCAACTCTGCCCTTTGACATGCTGACTGCGCTTCCAACTCTGCCCTTTGACGTGCTGACTGCGCTTCCAACTCTGCTCTTTTTTCTGCATATGCCACCTGCACTTTGCTGGCTTCCACTTCATCGCGGGCATTAATAAGTCGCTCACTGAGTGTTGAGTATCTTGAACTATGGGATCTTGACGAGTTTTTAGAATGTCTGGTGGAAACAGATCTGTGAGATGCAGTGTCCTGTAACAGCTTTATTTTTGCTTCTGCCTTTAATCTGGTTTGCTGGATAAAACTGTCTCTTTCAATATTGAGAGCATTGACGTGCTTTAATTGCATCATCGCATTTTCTGACTTCATGTTTTGTAAGACATTAGTGAATTTGATGCTGGTAAGCTGATAAAGCTCATATGAGGCAGAAAGTTGTTTAATGGCGCCCTCTAGTGTCAGTAGTTCACGTTCAACAGACACTGTATTGGCTTCAGCAAGGATTTTCTCCCAGACTAATTCCAAGCTATTTGACAATTCAGTCCTTGAAGCTTCATAATTCTCCATTACTTTCCAAGTGGGTTTAACTGAGCGTTTGGGTAACTCAGTTTCTTCAGGAACTTGTGAGGAAGGAGATGTGAGTTCACATGCAGAAGCTTGGTCACTCATGATAGCAGACTGACTGTGAAAGCAGGCAGGATCTGTGTGCTGAAATATGACACTGTGCAGATTGTCTCAGGCTATAAGGCTGCCATGTGCTGCTCTGTCCCTTCTGTCTTGCTATGAGGGCAGTAAATCTTGTCTGTATCAGTACTGACATGCAGAAATCTTGTAATTAGGCTGTGAAACTCCGTTTTTCTACTGTTCTGTCTCAACTACAAAGCGATAAAGTTCATCTCCAGGTTTAAGTAGGCCTTACTCAAGCTGGTTTGATATTCATCCCTTGCATCGATACAGGCAGTTTAACTCAATGAATAAACTCACAGTTAGGGCGACAGACGATGAATCCTTTTGAATGTTCCGTTTAATGATGGATATTCATAGGTAGAAAAACGTTGCAGTTGTAAGCCACATGTAAGATGTTTAGCATGGAAGATATACAGGAGTAGGGATGAGCCGAACACCCCCGGGTTCGGTTCGCACCAGAACCTTCGAACGGACCGAAAGTTTGCGCGAATTTTCGAACCCTATTCGTTATAATGGACGCGAACGTTCGAAATCAAAATTGCTAATTACAACGGCCAATATGCATGTTAATGTCATAAAACAGGTTTGGGGACCCGGGTCCTGCCCCAGGGGACATATATCAATGCAAAAAGAAATTTTAAAAACTAAAGTTTTTTCGGGAGCAGTCATTTTAATGATGCATAAAGTGAAAAAAAAAAAAGTGAAATTTTCCTTTAAATATGGTACCTGGGGGGTGTCTAAAGTATGCCTGTGAAGTGGCATGTGTTTCCCGTGTTTAGAACTGTCCTTGCACAAAATGACATTTGTAAAGGAAAAAAAGAAGCCATTTAAAACTAGACATGTGCACACTGAAATATTTCGTTTCGGAATTTCGTTTTCGTCCAAAAAATAAATTTATTTAGTTACTCCCGAAATTCGTTTTTATTTATTTCGTTTTTCGTTAAAAATTGCATTCGTCCGAAAATCTGAATTAATTAAGGTCGAATCTGTCATTGAAGGCTTATGGTGTCTGTCGAATGTTCAAAGAAGTTTCGACGGAGCAGCGAAACTGTACGACTCTGCAATCATACATTTCCGGTCGAATGTTCTGCCCACAAGCAGTGATCTTTTCTCTCTATGTCGAATCTTTTCTCTCTATAATGTCGAATCTTTTCTCTCCTATGTCGAATCTTTTCTCTCTATAATGTCGAATCTTTTCTCTCCTATGTCGAATCTTTTCTCTCTATAATGTCAAATCATTTCTCTCTATAATGTCAAATCTTTTCTCTCTATAATGTCAAATCTTTTCTCTCCTATGTCGAATCTTTTCTCTCCTATGTCAAATCTTTCCTCTCCTATGTTGAATCTTTCCTCTCCTATGTCGAATATTTCCTCTCCTATGTCGAATCTTTCCTCTCCTATGTCGAATCTTTCCTCTCCTATGTCGAATCTTTCCTCTCCTATGTCGAATCTTTTCTCTCTATGATGTCGAATCTTTTCTCTCCTATGTAGAATAATCTTGGACTAATAGAGTTAAGGTTAGGCACATTCGACCACAGATTCGATAGACACAGATTGTTATTGTCAGCGTCACGTCGAATCTCCTATCTATATCGAACTGTTGTAGCAACGAAAACGAAAATAAAGCATTTGTTTATGTCGGATCTTTCGGTTTTCGGATTCTGTGCTTTCGTTTTCGTTTGTTAAAACGATAACGAAAATAGCTGAAATTCGGACGAAAATGCATTCGGTCGAAAACGAATGCACATGTCTATTTAAAACCACTTGCGGCTTTAATGTCATGTCTTGTCCTGGCCGCCATATGGCTGAAAATCCTTGAGAAAAATGGCATGGCTACCCCATCACCCCCCCCCCTCCCCACCCCAGCCCCTTTGGGTCTTGTATGGATACTAAGGGGGACCCCGCACCCAAAATAAAACCCTATACCTACAACCCTATATACTCTGAACAGCAGTATATAGGTGGTGCAAACAAGACATGGACTGTAGGTTTGTTCTTAAGTAGAATCTGAACAGGTACATTATGAAGTGTAGCTACATCCCAAAAAAATCAATTTTTAAGCTTTTTGGAGAACATAGGGAGGGGTTATCACCCCTGTAACATTTGCTGTCTTTGCACATCTGTTCAGAACATGTCACCTCACTTTCCGTCCCAATGACAAATGTTTTTGGAAAAGTGGGGTTTTAATTGAAACAAGGATTGGTGATAAAGCATCAGTAGAGAGGAGATACCTTTTTCCCAAATTAAATCTAACAGGATAGAATTTTCCTTCCTAGGGGTAGATTTCCTCTCACTTCCTGTTTTCTCTTGCCGTTTGCAAGTAGGAGTCGTTTGTAAGTTGGATGTTTGAAAGTAGGGGCCTGCCGTATATACTCTGCAGAAATTTGCCCTATTAGATGTTGGTGTAGCCACAAGACTGGTGGGCACAGGAATGGGCCCTGCTGTGAGTTAATAGATCAAGATTTGTACTTGCATGCACCTGTTGAACCGGGCAGAAAAATTGGGCCTTTGGTGGTGGTGGTGGTGGTGGTGGACGGTGTTGCCACAAGACTGTAAGCCCTCACAGTTACTCTTGGTGGGTGCAGGAATGGGCCCTGCTGTGAGTTATTAGATCAAGATTTGTAATTGCATGCACCTGTTGAACAGGGCAGAAAAATTGGGCCTTTGGTGGTGGTGGTGGTGGTGGACGGTGTTGCCACAAGACTGTAGGCCCTCATAGTTACTCTTGGTGGGCGCAGGAATGGGCCCTGCTGTGAACTATTAGATCAAGATTTGTAATTACACGCCCCTGTTAAACAGGGGCTGAAAAATTGTGCCTTAGGCATTGGTGCTGGTGCCACAACACTGCAACCCCTCACAGATACTGTACTTGGAGCACAGCAGTCACACCTGTTGCGAAGCATCTTTTTAAAAAATTGTAATTACACGCCCCTGTTATACAGGGGCTGAAAAATTGTGCCTTAGGCACTGGTGCTGGTGCCACAACACTGCAACCCCTCACAGATACTGTACTCTGAGCACAGCAATGAGACCTGTTGCAAAGCATTGCCTAAAAATTGTAATTACACGCCCCAACAGGGGCTGAAAAATTGTGCCTTAGGCACTGGTGCTGGTGCCACAACACTGCAACCCCTCACAGATACTGTACTCTGAGCACAGCAGTCACACCTGTTGCGAAGCATCTTTTTAAAAAATTGTAATTACACGCCCCTGTTATACAGGGGCTGAAAAATTGTGCCTTAGGCACTGGTGTGGTGGCATGGATCATTGAGGAGGAGGAAGAGGATAGTCAGTGAACATAACAGGACAGTCACTCAGCATCAGCATAGGCAGTCTTGAAGGGATGTGACATTATAAATTATTCCGTTATATCCGCTTCAGGTGTCTGGTAGCTGGTGGTGATCCAAGACTGATTCATTTTTATGAAGGTCAGTCGATCAACCGAGTCGGTGGACAGGCGCACCCTATGATCGGTGACAAATCCTCCAGCAGCACTGAATGTGCGTTCGGAAAGAACGCTGGATGCAGGACAGGCCAGTAGCTCAATTGCATACTGTGCAAGCTCTGGCCAGTGATCCATCCTCAGGACCCAGTAAGCCAGAGGATTTTCGGTGGGAAAGGTGTCCAAGTCTGACCTTGCCCCTAGGTATTCCTGCACCATGTATATCAGACGCTGGCGATGGTTGCTGGAACCGATCATACCTTGGGGCTGCGGACTAAAAAATTGTCTGAACGCATCGGTCAGACGTCCACCTTCCCCACCGCTCCTTCTGCTACTGACCGAAGCCTCAGCAACTCGTCGTCCAGGACCAGGAGTTTGTAACCTCCCAGTTTCTGGGAACGCGTTGCACAGACCTTTCTGCAAGGCCTCCCTGAGATGTCTCATCCTCTGCTCCCTCTGCGACGGCAAGATAAGGTCCGCAACCTTACCCTTGTACCGTGGATCAAGGAGAGTGGCCAGCCAGTAATGGTCACTCTCCTTGATCCGAAGAACACGAGGATCCTTCCGCAGGCTTTGCAGGATCAGGGAGGCCATGCAGCGTAGGTTAGCTGAGGCATTCGGTCCGGAGTCTTCTGGGTCACTGAGGATGACATGATCGCCAGCCACCTCCTCCCAGCCACGTACAAGTCCACTGGTTTGTTGGGACTGTACATCATCCCTAAAAGACTGCTGCTGCTGATGCTGAGTGCCAGGCTCCACCTCCATGCTCACACAATCCTCCTCCTCCTCCTCCTCCTCTTCCTGTGTGATGGGTGGGACAGAAGGAACATTGTCTGGATAAAGGGGGCCTTGAGAGACAAGGAAGTCCTCCTCTTCCTGCCTCTGTTCTGCCTCAAGTGCCCTGTCCATTATCCCACGCAGCGTATGCTCCAACAGGTGGACAAGAGGTACAGTGTCACTGATGCATGCACTGTCACTGCTCACCATCCTCGTGGCCTCCTCAAATGGTGAGAGGACAGTGCATGCATCCCTGATCATGCTCCACTGGCGTGGGGAAAAAAAGCCAAGCTCCCCTGACCCTGTCCTGGTGCCGTAGTCGCAAAGGTACTCATTGATGGCCCTCTGCTGCGTGTGCAGTCGCTGCAGCATGGCCAACGTTGAGTTCCACCTGGTGGGCATGTCACATATTAGGCGGTTCTTGGGCAGGTTCAGCTCCTTTTGCAGCTCAGTCAGCCGAGCACTGGCATTATAAGATCGGCGGAAATGCACACAGACTTTCCTGGCCTGCCTCAGGACATCCTGTAAGCCTGGGAACCTGCCCAAGAACCGCTGCACCACCAGGTTGAGGACGTGAGCCATACAGGGCACATGGGTGAGCTGCCCCTGTCGCAGGGCGGAGAGGAGGTTGGTGCCATTATCAGAAACGACCATTCCTGGCTTAAGCTGGCGTGGCGTCAACCACCTCTCGGCCTGCCCCTGCAGAGCTGCCAGAACCTCTGGCCCAGTGTGGCTCCTGTCCCCCAAACACACCAGCGCAAGCACGGCATGGCATCTTTTTGCCTGCGTACTCGCGTAGCCCCTTGTACGCCTACGGAGCACCGCTGGTTCCGAGGACAGAGCACTCGAAGAGGACATGGAGGAAGAAGAAGAGGAGGGGGTGGAGGAGAGAGGTGTGTCACAACCAGTAGTAGCATTTTGGAGGCGTGGTGGCGGAACAACCTCCAACACTACTGCACCTTGTCCTGCATCCCTCCCAGCTGCCAATAGAGTGACCCAATGGGCCGTGAAAGAAAGATAACGTCCCTGTCCATGCCTGCTGGACCATGAGTCAGCGGTAATATGCACCTTACCGCTGACCGCCCTGTCCAGCGAGGCATGGACATTGCCTTCCACATGCCAGTAGAGAGACGGAATCGCCTTCCGTGAGAAAAAGTGGCGTTTGGGAACCTGCCACTGAGGAACCGCACATTGAACAAACTCACGGAAGGGGGCCGAGTCTATCAACTGAAAAGGCAGCAGTTGAAATGCTAGCAATTTAGCCAAGCTAGCATTCAACCGCTGGGCATGTGGATGGCTGGGAGTATACTTCTTTCGACGGTCCAGCAGCTGGGGCAGGGAAATTTGCCTGCTACAATCGGACGTCGGTGTACTGCAAGTACTTGGTTGTGACACACCTAATTCTACACCTTCAGTCCTCTCAGAGCAGCTTTCAGAGAGGACTGAAGATATAGTGGGGATGGAGATCCCAGCTGATGAGGAGCAAGGAGAGGTCCGCTTTGTTCTTTGGTGTGGGTCTTTTATGTGTGCTTGCCAACGAGCTGCATGGCAGGTCGACATATGTCTGCTCATGCTTGTGGTGCCCAAGCGGCTGATGTTTTGGCCACGCGAGATACGCTTGAGACAAATATTGCAAATAGCAGTGGTGCGATCTGATGCACTCGTCTCAAAAAAGGCCCACACCAAAGAACTTTTGTGATAACGTGCAGAGGCAGCGCCCTGCACAGGCGGAGCTCTGCGGTGTGGTACAGTTGCTGTGCTGGCCTCTAGCTGGCCTCCAGGGGGCATCCTGCCTCGTTGGACATGTGACGCTGCATCCTCCTCCTCCTCCTCCTCTCTCCCTTCAGGCACCCACGTGGAGTCAGTGACCTCATCATCCCCTCCCTCTTCACCACTAGAGCAAACCTGGCAGTAAGCTGCAGCTGGTGGAACACTACTGCCAGATTGCTGTCCTTCAGCATCCCCTCTCTCTGCGCGCACACTACTGACTTCCTCAAGCTGGGTATCATCATCCGAGCCTTCGAATCGTTGGGCATCCTCCTGGAGCATGTACCCAACACTGTGCTCAAACAGTTCGGGGGACTCCTCAGGAGGACATGGTGGGTCTAGGGAAGGGGTGGCTGATGATGCCATTGAGTACGCGTTGGCAGCTGCTCTGCCAGTACCCTGAGCCTGGGTGAGAGAGGATGAGGAGGATGAGGAGGGCTTGGTCATCCATTCTACCAAGCCTTCGGCATGATGCGGCTCCACATGTCCAGCTGCCGAAAACAAAGACAAGCGTGTCCCATGGCCACGTGCTGATGACGATGCACGACCACGTCCACGGCCAGCACTGTTGTCTCTAGAAACAGAGCCTGCCTGCCCTGTGTTCTTGCCTCGGCACGCTCTGCCTCTCCTTGGCGGTCTTCCAGCCATTGTAGTCGGTAGTGTATATAGTATAAAAAATAGAACTCCTATGTGTGCTCACAACACACTGTAGGTCCTATGGGTGCTGACACTAACACACTATAGGTACTATGTGTGCTGCTGACAAGAAAATATAGGAGCTCTGTTTGCTGCCACTAACACACTAGAAGTCCTATTGGTGCTTCTGAGATGAAAATATAGGAGCTCTGTGTGATGCCACTAACACACTAGAAGTCCTATGGGTGCTGCTGAGAAGAAAATATAGGAGCTCTGTGTGATGCCACTAACACACTAGAAGTCCTATGGGTGCTTCTGAGATGAAAATATAGGAACTCTGTGTGATACCACTAACACACTAGAAGTCCTATGGGTGCTTCTGAGAAGAAAATATAGGAGCTCTGTTTGCTGCCACTAACACACTAGAAGTCCTATGGGTGCTGCTGAGAAGAAAATATAGGAGCTCTGTGTGATGCCACTAACACACTAGAAGTCCTATGGGTGCTTCTGAGATGAAAATATAGGAGCTCTGTGTGATGCCACTAACACACTAGAAGTCCTATGGGTGCTTCTGAGATGAAAATATAGGAACTCTGTGTGATGCCACTAACACACTAGAAGTCCTATGGGTGCTGCTGAGCAGGGATGAGCCGAACACCCCCCTGTTCGGTTCGCACCAGAACCTGCGAACAGACAAAATGTTCGTGTAAACTTTAGAACCCTATTAAATACAATGGACTCGAACGTTCGAAATCTAAAGTGTTAATTATAAAGGCTAATATGCAAGTTATTGTCCTAAAAAGTGTTTGGGGACCCGGGTCCTGTCCCAGGGGACATGTATCAATGCAAAAAGAAGTTTTAAAAACGGCCGTTTTTTCGGGAGCAGTGATTTTAATAATGCTTAAAATGAAAAAATAAAAGTGAAATATTCCTTTAAATTTCGTACCTGGGGGGTGTGTATGATATGCATGTGAAGTGGCGCATGTTTCCCGTGCTTAGAACTGTCCCTGCAAAAAATGTCATTTTTGAAAGAAAAAAAATGCATTTAAAACTGACTCGCGGCTATTAATGAATTGTCGGCTCCCGGCAATACATACAAAAGTCAGTGATAAAAAAAAAAAAAAAAAGCGTGGGGGTTCCCCAGAATTCAATTACCAGGCCCTTCAGATCTGGCATGGATTTTAAGGGGAACTCCACCCCAAGTTTAAAAAAAAAAATGGCGTGGAGTCCCCCTAAAAATCCATACCAGACCCCTTATCCGAGCACGCAACCTGGCCGGCCGCAGGGGAAAAGGGGGGGACGAGAGAGCGGCCCCCCCTCCCTCCTGAACGGTACCAGGCCACATGCCCTCAACATGGGGAGGATGTCCCCATGTTGATGGGGACAAGGGCCTCATCCCCACAACCCTTGCCCGGTGGTTGTGGGGGTCTGCGGGCGGGGGGCTTATCGGAATCTGGAAGACCCCTTTAACAAAGGGGACCCCCAGATCCCGGCCCCCCCCTATGTGAATTGGTAAGGGGTACATTGTACCCCTACCATTTCACGAAGAAAGCGTAAAAAAATGTTTAAAAAAACACACAAACACCTTGAAAAAGTCCTTTATTTAAAAAAATAAATAAATAAACATTCCAGCGGTGAAATCCAGTGTCCCGCGGCGATCCCGATGTCCAGCGCTGTCCTTCATTGGTTGTGCCTGAGCGGACCTGATGGGGAACTCCCTCTCAGTATTTTAAATGTATAGACCCGCCCCTTCTAATGTTCCCCATCAGGTCCGCTCAGCGGGCGAGATGCAGAACATGAGAAGGGGCGGGTTTATACATGTATTACCAAAGTGAGAGCAGTTCCCCATCAGGTCCGCCCCCTCGGTATGTCGGACCCGCCTACGTCATTGGCTTGAGCGGGGAACTTCCTTCACTATGTAAATTTAAATTACACAGTGAAGGAAGTTCCCCGCTCAAGCCAATGACGTAGGCAGGTCCGACATACCGAGGAGGCGGACCTGATGGGGAACTGCTCTCACTTTGGCAATACATGTATAGACCCGCCCCTTCTCATGTTCCGCATCTGGTCCGCTGAGCGGACCTGATGGGGAACTTTAGAAGGGGCGGGTCTATACATTTAAAATACTGAGAGGGAGTTCCCCATCAGGTCCGCTCAGGCACAACCAATGAAGGACAGCGCTGGACATCGGGATCGCTGCGGGACACTGGATTTCACCGCTGGAATGTTTTTTTTTTTTAATAAAGGACTTTTTCAACGTGTTTGTGTGTTTTTTTAAACATTTTTTTACGCTTTCTTCGTGAAATGGTAGGGGTACAATGTACCCCTTACCAATTCACATAGGGGGGGCCGGGATCTGGGGGTCCTCTTTGTTAAAGGGGTCTTCCAGATTCCGATAAGCCCCCCGCCCACAGACCCCCACAACCACCGGGCAAGGGTTGTGGGGATGAGGCCCTTGTCCCCATCAACATGGGGACATCCTCCCCATGTTGAGGGCATGTGGCTTGGTACGGTTCAGGAGGGAGGGGGGGCCGCTTTCTCGTCCCCCCTTTTCCCCTGCGGCCGGCCAGGTTGCGTGCTCGGATAAGGGGTCTGGTATGGATTTTTAGGGGGACTCCACGCCATTTTTTTTTTAATTTGGGGTGGAGTTCCCCTTAAAATCCATGCCAGATCTGAAGGGCCTGGAATGGATATTTGGGGGAACCCCACGTCAATTTTTTTTTATTTGCGGCGGGGTTCCCCTTAATATCCATTCCAGACCTGAAGGGCCTGGTAATTGAATTCTGGGGAACCCCCACGCTTTTTTTTTTTTTTTATCAATGACTTTTGTATGTATTGCCGGGAGCCGACAATTCATTAATAGCCACGAGTCAGTTTTAAATGCATTTTTTTCTTTCAAAAATGACATTTTTTGCAGGGACAGTTCTAAGCACGGGAAACATGCGCCACTTTACATGCATATCATACACACCCCCCGGGTACGAAATTTAAAGGAATATTTCACTTTTATTTTTTCATTTTAAGCATTATTAAAATCACTGCTCCCGAAAAAACGGCCGTTTTTAAAACTTCTTTTTGCATTGATACATGTCCCCTGGGGCAGGACCCGGGTCCCCAAACACTTTTTAGGACAATAACTTGCATATTAGCCTTTATAATTAGCACTTTAGATTTCTCCCATAGATTTTTCGAATTTGCCGCGAACACCCCAATTTGTTCGCTGTTCGGCGAACGGGCGAACAGGCAATGTTCGAGTCGAACATGAGTTCGACTCGAACTCGAAGCTCATCCCTACTGCTGAGAAGAAAATATAGGAGCTCTGTTTGCTGCCACTAACACACTAGAAGTCCTATGGGTGCTTCTGAGAAGAAAATATAGGAGCTCTGTGTGATGCCACTAACACACTAGAAGTCCTATGGGTGCTTCTGAGATGAAAATATAGGAACTCTGTGTGATGCCACTAACACATTAGAAGTCCTATGGGTGCTGCTAAGAAGAAAATATAGGAGCTCTGTTTGCTGCCACTAACACACTAGAAGTCCTATGGGTGCTTCTGAGATGAAAATATAGGAGCTCTGTGTGATGCCACTAACACACTAGAAGTCCTATGGGTGCTGCTGAGAAGAAAATATAGGAGCTATGTGTGATGCCACTAACACACTAGAAGTCCTATGGGTGCTTCTGAGATGAAAATATAGGAGCTCTGTGTGATGCCACTAACACACTAGAAGTCCTATGGGTGCTTCTGAGATGAAAATATAGGAGCTCTGTTTGCTGCCACTAACACACTAGAAGTCCTATGGGTGCTGCTGAGAAGAAAATATAGGAGCTCTGTGTGATGCCACTAACACACTAGAAGTCCTATGGGTGCTTCTGAGATGAAAATATAGGAGCTCTGTGTGATGCCACTAACACACTAGAAGTCCTATGGGTGCTGCTGAGAAGAAAATATAGGAGCTCTGTTTGCTGCCACTAACACACTAGAAGTCCTATGGGTGCTGCTGAGAAGAAAATATAGGAGCTCTGTGTGATGCCACTAACACACTAGAAGTCCTATGGGTGCTGCTGAGAAGAAAATATAGGAGCTCTGTTTGCTGCCACTAACACACTAGAAGTCCTATGGGTGCTGCTGAGAAGAAAATATAGGAGCTCTGTGTGATGCCACTAACACACTAGAAGTCCTATGGGTGCTGCTGAGAAGAAAATATAGGAGCTCTGTTTGCTGCCACTAACACACTAGAAGTCCTATGGGTGCTGCTGAGAAGAAAATATAGGAGCTCTGTGTGATGCCACTAACACACTAGAAGTCCTATGGGTGCTTCTGAGATGAAAATATAGGAGCTCTGTGTGATGCCACTAACACACTAGAAGTCCTATGGGTGCTGCTGAGAAGAAAATATAGGAGCTCTGTGTGATGCCACTAACACACTAGAAGTCCTATGGGTGCTTCTGAGATGAAAATATAGGAACTCTGTGTGATGCCACTAACACACTAGAAGTCCTATGGGTGCTGCTGAGAAGAAAATATAGGAGCTCTGTTTGCTGCCACTAACACACTAGAAGTCCTATGGGTGCTTCTGAGAAGAAAATATAGGAGCTCTGTGTGATGCCACTAACACACTAGAAGTCCTATGGGTGCTTCTGAGATGAAAATATAGGAACTCTGTGTGATGCCACTAACACACTAGAAGTCCTATGGGTGCTTCTGAGATGAAAATATAGGAACTCTGTGTGATGCCACTAACACATTAGAAGTCCTATGGGTGCTGCTAAGAAGAAAATATAGGAGCTCTGTTTGCTGCCACTAACACACTAGAAGTCCTATGGGTGCTTCTGAGAAGAAAATATAGGAGCTATGTGTGATGCCACTAACACACTAGAAGTCCTATGGGTGCTTCTGAGATGAAAATATAGGAGCTCTGTGTGATGCCACTAACACACTAGAAGTCCTATGGGTGCTGCTGAGAAGAAAATATAGGAGCTATGTGTGATGCCACTAACACACTAGAAGTCCTATGGGTGCTTCTGAGATGAAAATATAGGAGCTCTGTGTGATGCCACTAACACACTAGAAGTCCTATGGGTGCTTCTGAGATGAAAATATAGGAGCTCTGTTTGCTGCCACTAACACACTAGAAGTCCTATGGGTGCTGCTGAGAAGAAAATATAGGAGCTCTGTGTGATGCCACTAACACACTAGAAGTCCTATGGGTGCTTCTGAGATGAAAATATAGGAGCTCTGTGTGATGCCACTAACACACTAGAAGTCCTATGGGTGCTGCTGAGAAGAAAATATAGGAGCTCTGTTTGCTGCCACTAACACACTAGAAGTCCTATGGGTGCTGCTGAGAAGAAAATATAGGAGCTCTGTGTGATGCCACTAACACACTAGAAGTCCTATGGGTGCTGCTGAGAAGAAAATATAGGAGCTCTGTTTGCTGCCACTAACACACTAGAAGTCCTATGGGTGCTGCTGAGAAGAAAATATAGGAGCTCTGTGTGATGCCACTAACACACTAGAAGTCCTATGGGTGCTGCTGAGAAGAAAATATAGGAGCTCTGTTTGCTGCCACTAACACACTAGAAGTCCTATGGGTGCTGCTGAGAAGAAAATATAGGAGCTCTGTGTGATGCCACTAACACACTAGAAGTCCTATGGGTGCTTCTGAGATGAAAATATAGGAGCTCTGTGTGATGCCACTAACACACTAGAAGTCCTATGGGTGCTGCTGAGAAGAAAATATAGGAGCTCTGTGTGATGCCACTAACACACTAGAAGTCCTATGGGTGCTTCTGAGATGAAAATATAGGAACTCTGTGTGATGCCACTAACACACTAGAAGTCCTATGGGTGCTGCTGAGAAGAAAATATAGGAGCTCTGTTTGCTGCCACTAACACACTAGAAGTCCTATGGGTGCTTCTGAGAAGAAAATATAGGAGCTCTGTGTGATGCCACTAACACACTAGAAGTCCTATGGGTGCTTCTGAGATGAAAATATAGGAACTCTGTGTGATGCCACTAACACATTAGAAGTCCTATGGGTGCTGCTAAGAAGAAAATATAGGAGCTCTGTTTGCTGCCACTAACACACTAGAAGTCCTATGGGTGCTTCTGAGAAGAAAATATAGGAGCTCTGTGTGATGCCACTAACACACTAGAAGTCCTATGGGTGCTTCTGAGATGAAAATATAGGAACTCTGTGTGATGCCACTAACACATTAGAAGTCCTATGGGTGCTGCTGAGAAGAAAATATAGGAGCTCTGTTTGCTGCCACTAACACACTAGAAGTCCTATGGGTGCTGCTGAGAAGAAAATATAGGAGCTCTGTGTGATGCCACTAACACACTAGAAGTCCTATGGGTGCTTCTGAGATGAAAATATAGGAGCTCTGTGTGATGCCACTAACACACTAGAAGTCCTATGGGTGCTGCTGAGAAGAAAATATAGGAGCTCTGTGTGATGCCACTAACACACTAGAAGTCCTATGGGTGCTTCTGAGATGAAAATATAGGAACTCTGTGTGATGCCACTAACACACTAGAAGTCCTATGGGTGCTGCTGAGAAGAAAATATAGGAGCTCTGTTTGCTGCCACTAACACACTAGAAGTCCTATGGGTGCTTCTGAGAAGAAAATATAGGAGCTCTGTGTGATGCCACTAACACACTAGAAGTCCTATGGGTGCTTCTGAGATGAAAATATAGGAACTCTGTGTGATGCCACTAACACATTAGAAGTCCTATGGGTGCTGCTAAGAAGAAAATATAGGAGCTCTGTTTGCTGCCACTAACACACTAGAAGTCCTATGGGTGCTTCTGAGAAGAAAATATAGGAGCTCTGTGTGATGCCACTAACACACTAGAAGTCCTATGGGTGCTTCTGAGATGAAAATATAGGAACTCTGTGTGATGCCACTAACACATTAGAAGTCCTATGGGTGCTGCTAAGAAGAAAATATAGGAGCTCTGTTTGCTGCCACTAACACACTAGAAGTCCTATGGGTGCTTCTGAGAAGAAAATATAGGAGCTCTGTGTGATGCCACTAACACACTAGAAGTCCTATGGGTGCTTCTGAGATGAAAATATAGGAACTCTGTGTGATGCCACTAACACATTAGAAGTCCTATGGGTGCTGCTGAGAAGAAAATATAGGAGCTCTGTTTGCTGCCACTAACACACTAGAAGTCCTATGGGTGCTGCTGAGAAGAAAATATAGGAGCTCTGTGTGATGCCACTAACACACTAGAAGTCCTATGGGTGCTGCTGAGAAGAAAATATAGGAGCTCTGTTTGCTGCCACTAACACACTAGAAGTCCTATGGGTGCTGCTGAGAAGAAAATATAGGAGCTCTGTTTGCTGCCACTAACACACTAGAAGTCCTATTGGTGCTGCTGAGAAGAAAATATAGGAGCTCTGTGTGATGCCACTAACACACTAGAAGTCCTATGGGTGCTGCTGAGAAGAAAATATAGGAGCTCTGTTTGCTGCCACTAACACACTAGAAGTCCTATGGGTGCTGCTGAGAAGAAAATATAGGAGCTCTGTTTGCTGCCACTAACACACTAGAAGTCCTATGGGTGCTGTTGGGGTGCAATGCTGTGCTAACAGCACTGCGGTTGGTACTACTGCAATACTGTACTAACAGTAAGCACGCACCAGACTAATCCCCAGCAGCAGCTAATAACACGCTAACTGTGCAATCAGCAGCAATGAACGATCAATGACTTAGGTAGCAATGGTTTAGCAAAGAAATAGCCAATGGTTTAGCAAAGAAGAGCAAATCTTTCAGTATCAAGCAAAGACAGAATCAGCAGACTGATCTCTCCTAAAGCCGGAACTCATGTGACCGGGGCCGATGGCGTGGCGGCCTTTTAAATGGTGGGGCATGTACTAAAGCCCCTGAGCTGTAATTGGCTACAGGCGTCCTGCCTGTAGCCAATTATTGCTCTCCGAGTTTCGGGCGCTGTGATTGGCCAAGCATGCGGGGTCACAGTGCATGCTTGGCCAATCATCAGCCAGCAATGCACTGCGCCGGCCGCGCCGGCCGCAATGCATTGCGGGGCCGCTCGCATCACACGAATGTGATGCGAACGGCCCAAATAGTTCTGGGCTCGACGAGCGAGCGAACGCCCGGTGCTCGATTCGAACATGGGTTCGAATCGAGCACCGGGCCCATCCCTATACGGGAGTAATGACCAGAATCAGGAAGTGGAGGAGATTTATAAAGAACTACGGTGAGAGAGAGAGTTCAGCTAGAAAGAAGGGGACAGATCTTAAAGACACAGAGCAAGAATAATCACATAGTGTAACACAACAGTGTGAATTCCTTGTCTGCATACCAATACAAGGTAAATTACACATGTAGTGGGTGGTTATATTTAGGGGCAAGCATCTGAGTGGTAACCAGGCTCGGATGCACTGATTGTTAGGTCTCATGGACCATTTCTATCCCTGGGAGATAGTACTGGTGTGTAAGTTCACTGGGGCCTATGGGTGGCGCTGTTGCCGTGGGCCTGGGTTGAACTGCAGTACGAGGTTGTGTCCTTTTTGTCCCCTCTCGGCAGCAGTACGGCTGGGCGGGGAACCTGCTGTGCCTGTCGGGAGAGCATATAAAAGGGCGTGGCCATCTTCCAGAGGGGTTGTCGGTTCCGCGCTCAGGCACCTTAAGCCTGGGTGCGTGTGTGTTGCCTCCGGGTGCCCTAGGCCCGGAGGCCTGGTCGGGTGGTCTCTGGGTGCCCAAGGCCCAGAGACGGAGCTGCTGTTCCATCTCAGACACCTTCAGTCTGGGGTGAAGTACTTTGAGAGAGGCCCGGGGCCCAGTACCTTTGACTGGGTCCCACAAGGGATCGAGGGCTCCTAGGGTGCCCCCTGGAGTGGGTGCCCGAATCTAGGACGAGGAGGCCAGGGAGGTGACCCTTCCCGAAGACCCAGTATAGTATCGCTGGTGACGGTGGGGCCTCTGGTAACTCTCCGGATGGATGTCCTTTCCCTGACAGGGGTCATTACTTCTAGAAGGTAATTCATCGTGAATCTGGTCGGTGGCAGAGACCCAACAACCGGGCCTGTGGCAGAGGCCCTATTCATCTGGTCTGTGGCAGGGACCCCTTCATGGTCGGTGGCAGCGACCGTGCGCCAAGCCTGTTTGTGCTATTCAGAACAGGAGAAACCCAAATTTAAGTTTGTGCCTGGACCTCCTCCCGCCTTATCCGACCTGTGTTTGTCTCAACCCATCTGCTCTTAAAGAGACTGTTTATTGTGCAAGAAGGAATAAATAAGTGTTGGACCTTTCAGTTGGTGTGGACAGTTGCTTACTGGGGAGAATTAAAGACTTGTTTCTGACTACTGCAGAAACAAGGTCAGCACTGGAGGCTTTTTTACACCAGTCGCAAGCAGGCCCGAGAAACTAACACCGCTCAACCTCCCTATTCAGGAGGGTACGGGCTTGTGGTGCGTTGTGCCTCATTCTTTTCCTGCGGAGGAGCCAAGCAGAAGAAAAGCAGGTAAAGTCTGGGGTTGGTGCGCTACACGTGGGGGCTCGAGTTCGGGATGTGTTTGCGGGCATGGAGTGAAAATCCCCCCCAGAAGCTGAACTTTTATTCCCCAGTGAAGTTCCGTGGAGGTCGGCCATGTTTGGAACTGCCTCAAAAGGAGAACCCTGACTGCGTAGTTCGTGGGCGTGTCTATTCAGAAAAGCCCACGAGCGATGTAGGAGATGGGAGGAGTCTGACCATGTATGGAGTTACACGTGAGGACTTTGGCACGAAAAGGTCAGTGCGCGATGGAGCAGCAGATGGTCAGCATGTCGTCTCATGCATCATGGGTTCCAGCTTCTACAACCGTGAAAATGACTTAATTCGCTGCTTCGATTACGGATACAGGGATTCGGATCAAGCCCCGGGGAAGATTTTCCCTCTATGTGTGCAAGGACATGGAGGCCCTCAGTGTGATTTGTCCCGGCTGCTCGAGACTGGGGGTTCATCTGAAGCCATTCGGGAGATGCGAGAGCTGTAAGGAGTTTCTGTTCGAGGTGGAGCAACCTACAGAGAGGCCTCAGGCCTTCCACCTCAATTGCCTTATGGGCGCCACCACTCTGGAAGGAGGAATCGAAGCTTGTACAGCCACCCCTGCGCGCACTGACGAGACTTCGGAGGAATTTACAGAGGAGCTCGTTGTAGCGAGTGAGAAACCGGAGGATGCTGCCTCGGCAACGACGGAGTCTTTTCTCCCACCGCCCAAGAGGAAGATGGGTCTTGTGAAGGCTTCCCGCCGCCGTGGTGGAGCAACGCCCCAGCGCTTACCCGGAACGGATGTCTCTGAAGGGAAAAGTCCCGGACGTCCGAGTCCTTCTCCAAGCCGAGGTAAGCCAGGGGGAGAGACTTTGTTACAGGCCCCTAGCCCTGGGGATTCACATGCTAGTGAGTTGGCCAGAGGGGGTGAATCGTCCTTCACCAGGAATTATTTCCCTGCGGAGGAGTACGATACATCTGACCTAGAGTCCGTCTCAGATGCGGGTGATGATGCCATGATTGACGAACTGTTTGAGAGAAAGGGATGGGATAAGATGCCCCTGTCCTTGTTCCGTAGGCCTAGGAACCCGCCCATGTCTACTGGGGAAAGTACACCCCGGGTGGTGGTCACTGAGCCTGAGGAGGGATCTGTCCCCTTGCCTGCCCTTCCACAATCGGGAGCATCTGCTTCCGCCACTACCACTACTGCTGGACCGGTGTCACTGCGGGCCCCTGCAACTGGCCCAGAGGCAGTTAAAGTGCCTCGACACCCGGATGCTGTTGTTTTGCCTGGCGCAGGAGACCACTATGCCACCTTTGTCCCGCTTACAGAGACTCTTTAACCAGAAGGTTGCTAGTGAATATGGGTGGGAGTACCCGTATCTACCCAAAGAACTTTTGTTCGAGGTTGAGGCCTGTAGAGATCGGTGGTACTCGGAGTTTGTGTGGACACACATTAGGGTACCCCAGGCCAGAAGGTACTTTTCGTGTTCGCCTGCCGCAACTCTGCGGTTCAAAGATTGCAAAGCTGCTTGGATGTTGGGTCGGCACATTCATGCGGACAAAGTGCTTATCTGCAGAAAGGATAAGGACGATGTGGAGTATCACATAGAAACCTTCGATAGACATTGGAAGCCGTTGGTATTGCTCGATCCACACTACTATTTGTGAGAGACCAGACTCTTGTGTTTGCGCTTGACTTTTTTTTCTCTCTTCAGGAACTTTGCCCATGTTAAAGGGTATTCTACTCTTTGGAGGAGTGGGAGTTGTTGCTGTTGTTGTTCTCCCTTCTCTTCCCACCACAAAGATAACCAGGACTTTGGGGTCATAGTTAGTTGAGGGCCACAGTTCACAGAGAAGAGAATTTCCTTGTCATGAACAGGTGTTCTGACCGCGGCACTACCACTAGGTGGCGGTGTTGCGCAGCGGTTACTTTGAAGGCCTTACATTGCACTTACTGTTAGAGCGAGCAGTTTTTTCTCTAGGGAGGAACCTGTTCATTCTAAACTACATATTGTTGGATTATGTGGTTTTTCTTTCTTCCTCTGCAGGTGAACGACAAGCAAGACTGCTGAGTATGGGGTGGGTCTTAGCGAGTTCTGCGGGAGGAAATTGTAAATTTTACTGTGAAATTTGAGTGATCTTAAAATGTTTTATATACATGTACACCCTCATTCCCTTCTGTTTTTTCCCTTTCCCATGTTAGGTTCCGGCACAAACAAACAAAATGTTAAATTGTCAATTTTTTTTAGTTTGTCTCTGGATCTGGCTTATGTTAACTCAGGTTGAGGAGGCATAAATTGGTTTCAGACACTGGGGACCAGTGTTCACAAGTGAGGGGGATGTGTAGCGGGTGGTTACATTTAGGGGGAAGCATCTGAGTGGTAACCAGGCTCGGATGCACTGATTGTTAGGTCTCATGGACCATTTCTATCCCTGGGAGATAGTACTGGTGTGTAAGTTCACTGGGGCCTATGGGTGGCGCTGTTGCGGTGGGCCCGTGTTGAACTGCAGTACGAGGTTGTGTCATTTTTGTCCCCTCTTGGCAGCAGTACGGCGGGGCAGGGAACCTGCTGTGCCTGTCGGGAGAGGATATAAAAGGGCGCGGCCATCTTCCAGAAGGGTCGTCGGTTCCGCGCTCAGGCACCTTAAGCCTGGGTGCGTGTGTGTCGCCTCCGGGTGCCCTAGGCCCGGAGGCCTGGTCGGGTGGTCTCTGGGTGCCCAAGGCCCAGAGACGGAGCTGCTGTTCCATCTCAGACACCTTCAGTCTGGGGTGAGGTACTTTGAGAGAGGCCCGGGGCCCAGTACCTTCGACTGGGTCCCACAAGGGATCGTGGGCTCCTAGGGTGTCCCCTGGAGTGGGTGCCCGAATCTAGGACGAGGAGGCCAGGGAGATGACCCTTCCCGAAGACCCAGTACAGTATCGCTGTTGACGGGGGGCCTCTGGTAACTCTCCAGATGGATGTCCTTTCCCTGACAGGGGTCATTACTTCTAGAAGGTAATTCATTGTGAATCTGGTCGGTGGCAGAGACCCAACAACCGGGCCTGTGGCAGAGGCCCTATTCATCTGGTCTGTGGCAGGGACCCCTTCATGGTCGGTGGCAGCGACCGTGCGCCAAGCCTGTTTGTGCTATTCAGAACAGGAGAAACCCAAATTTAAGTTTGTGCCTGCACCTCCTCCCGCCTTATCCGACCTGTGTTTGTCTCAACCCATCTGCTCTTAAAGAGACTGTTTATTGTGCAAGAAGGAATAAATAAGTGTTGGACCTTTCAGTTGGTGTGGACAGTTGCTTACTGGGGAGAATTAAAGACTTGTTTCTGACTACTGCAGAAACAAGGTCAGCACTGGAGGCTTTTTTACACCAGTCGCAAGCAGGCCCGAGAAACTAACACCGCTCAACCTCCCTATTCAGGAGGGTACGGGCTTGTGGTGCGGTGTGCCTCATTCTTTTCCTGCGGAGGAGCCAAGCAGAAGAAAAGCAGGTAAAGTCTGGGGTTGGTGCGCTACACATAGAATACAGAAGCCATTAGATAGGCATGACAACCAGCAGGACAATGGCTATCCCCATATTTTTGGTATAGGTTTTCTTAAGGCAAAACATTATTTTTTTTTTATTTGGATAGTGTTGAGGGGATAGAACCGCTTTTTTTTTTTTTTTTTGCTGTCTTTGTCCCTGTTAGGCAGATTTACCCCCTTAATTCAGTGTGAACTTTTTTTTCAGTCATAGCACCCTTTTTAAGTAGCATAGTAGTAGTTATAGTAGTATTAGTAGTAGTAGCATAGCCATAGCAGTACTTTTAAGTACCATATGTCAAATCTGCTGGCACCCCAGTCAAAAATGTAAAAAACCTAAATATGACTTACCTTTGATGGGAAACCTGAGCCTGGGATGATACACACAACCACCTTGATGAAATGAACTGCACATCAGAAGTTATCCTTCCCATCAGAGATCCTACATCACATCAGAGTCCCCCATCAAATCAAAGTCATCTTATCATATTAGAGTCCTCTCATCACATCAGGGTCCGGCCTTCATAGAGTCTTCCCTTAAAGGGGTTGTAAACCTTCGTGTTCTTTCACCTTAATGCATCCTATGCATTAAGGTGAAAAAACACTATGCAGTCACCGGCCCCCCCGGGACCCCGTTTTACTTACCTGAGCCCCGAATTTCCGAGGGCGCGATCCCGCGTCATTCTCCCCATGCCTGATCGGCTCTTCATTGGATAGATTGATAGCAGCGCAGCCATTGGCTACCGCTACTGTCAATCAAATCCAATGACGCGGCCGCCGGGGGCAGGGCCAAGTCATAAAATCGGCGGCTATGGACGCCGATTGTATGGCACGGGAGCATGCCGGCAAGGTAACCCCCTCGGGAGAGAGCTTCCCAGAGGGGGTTAGCTCTTGCGGGGAGGGTCCACGAGAGCTGCCGTGGGACCCCAGAAGAGGAGGACCGGGGCCACTACAAAACGAACTGCACAGTGGAGGTAAGTATGACATGTTTGTTATTTAAAAAAAAAAAATCGAAGCTTTAGTGTCACTTTATCTTCTTCTCATCAAAGTCCCCTCATCACATCTGAGCCACCATCACATCAGAATCCAACAATAGATTACATAGTCCCCCAATCGTAGAATTGTCTCACAATATTTGAATCCCCTCTTCCCAACAGAGTCCCCCTATACATCAATGCCATCCTAGATATGAAAGCCCCATCACATCAGAATCCCTTTTTCCCATTAGAGCCCTGCCTTGCTCCAGCAGCATGGCAGAGGATGGAAGATGGAGCAGATCTTCATGGAGGTACACTTCCATCCACTCCTGAATGCTGAGGGAAGCCCTGCATGTCGTCTGCCCTGGATCAACTTTATGTGTGGCTACGGTGCAGGCAGGAGGCCATGAGTTCTGGCTCTAAAGCTTCATTGTTCTAGCGGCCAGCAAGCACCATGGCAACACATAATGCCGATGCAGGGCAAACTGCATCCTGTGTTTGCGGCACTTGGGGGGAACCCAAAAAATGTTGAGAAATGCTGCTGTAATTGTCCTTATCACCAGTGTCACAGAAAATGAAAGTGAGGGTGAATCCAAATTTTTGAGTTGTTTCCAAATTAGGAATAGAGTGGAAATCTTCAAATGGGAACACTTGTTCCTGTGACAACCGAGAGGATAATTTCCTTTGTATTGGAAAGATAATCTCTCACTTCCTGTGGAGATACTGTTTAAAGTGGTTGTAAACCCTTACATACCACTTTATTCTACAGGTAAGCCTAGATTAAGGCTTACCTGTAGGTGCAACAAATATCTCCTAAACCTACACAGTTTAGGAGATATTTGCAAAAGAAAGAAAGACACCGATGTCTACGGCGCGCAGGCGCACTGGCCGTGAGTCAGAAAGCCGTGACTTCTGAGGCGCAATGAGCCCAGGTACCATTAACTGTAATATAGCTGTATATAAACCTTCCCCCTTGCCCCCTCACCCTATTAAATAAACATGCTTACAACCATTAGGTTGGAAAGGGCAAGGCCACAGCTTTATTAAATCCAACATAACATATGAACATTATTTTCAACAAGTGCCAGTCACAGTTGTACTGTGAGCACCCAATTCCAAAGGGGGGGGGGGGCTGTCCTTACCATAAGTGCTGGACAGGCCACCTACTTCCGATATCCATCAAGGGCATGGCTAATTACAGCCATTTTATGCTGGCAAGGTCAAGAAAACTGCAGCAAGCTGTGACATACCACAGAAAAAAGGGACGGGAGGGTGGGCAGCTCTTCCCAGCACGTTTTCCGAAAGGACCCAGAATTCCCTGAGGCGATCCTTTACCCGAGCTCAGGCCATCCAATCCCCCAAATTAACCAATCCTTGGGTGACCACCACCTTGTCCTGTACCTGGCCATGCCCCCATCAGTCAAGGCTCTCTTTCCCTAAGGGGCTCAAGAGGCCTTCATGAATGAAGCCGTGAGTGGCGGCACCCGCGCGCATGCACGGGAGTGACGTCACGCGACTCCGGTCAGTCACAGAGCCGGAGTTCGCGAAGATGGACGCTCGCTGCCATGGAGGAAGGCGGCGACATCGCGGGCTTCTACTGCAGGTAAGTGTCACCTAATGGGCTACTATGCGATGCATAGTAGCCCATTATGCTTTACCTTTGCAGGGAAACAAAGAGGAAGTAAACCCATCAGGGTTTACTTCCTCTTTAAGACACTGAAAAAGGAAACTGTCAGTGATTGTATACATCTTCAATTCTATCCAAAATGAAAAATAAATTTTTTGGCTTTGGATATACCCTAGACATAGGGGTTGATTTACTAAATGCAAATAGACTGTGCACTTTGCAAAGTGCAATTGCTCCACAGCCTAATAAAGGCTTCACTTTGCAAAGAATACCCAATCACATGCAAGAAAAAAAATAAAAATACAGCATTTATGCTTGTACATGATTGGATGATGGAAGTCAGCAGCGTTTCTGTTTATTTACTAAGCTCTGGAGCAACTGTACTTTGCAAAGTGCAGTCTATTTGCCTTTAGTAAATCAGTCCCATAGAGTTCCTATTGTAATGCATTGGTTAACATCTGTAATCCACAGGTCTCTTGTGCCTCTCCTGTATCAGCCTCAGTCCAGCCCTGGGTCTCCGCCAAAGTATTCAGTCAGATTCCGTCTCACAAAGCCAGTTACAAACATAAGCAGCTTTCATAAAGGCCTGTGCAATGAAGTACTAGCACAATAAATAAATTCATATATTTATCAAAACTTTTTCACTTTTTTGTTTGAAGCAATCCATGTGCAAACTTTAATGTTCTAATTATGCCAAATATAATACTGGTGTAACAGCAAGCTTGTCAATGTGCATGAGTTAGTGCTTGCAGACAAAATAGCGGTCCTTTTGGTGTTTAGTAATCCCAGATTCCACTCTTTCACTGAACCTTGTCCACTTAAAGCGCAACTGCCCTTTTCTACTTTATTTTTATTTTTTTAATCGGTAATCCAGCAGAGTAAAAAAAAAAAAATGTAAAAAGCAGCTTTGGCTGCAATACTCCCTTCCTTTCTGGCGCTGTACCGAGCCAGCTCATCAACCAGTGGTAGTGCTCTTCTGGGCCGAATGATATCCAAAACCATTCAACCCCTTCCTGTAAGACCAGGCCATCAACACACTGGTTTGGGCTTACTGTACTCCTAGAATCCTCGTTACATAAGCACTGCGTTGTCCAGGAGTAAGGCCTGTCCTGCTGGAGGAGAACAGAATGTACCAGTGACTAAAGCTGGGTATAGACCCACAGTTTTTATTCCCTCAACCCGCTGGTTGAAAAAAAAAAAAAATGAACAGATCCCTACATTCACACAAGCAATGTGGATACATGGATCTCCCCACCAGGCTATAGTATTCTGAGGGGAATCCCCCTCTCCCCCCATCAGAATACAGATTCCTGGGTATCCCGTGCGAGTGCGCACCATTGGCGGCTCGCTCCCGCTGTGATTTTATACAGCAGAAGCTGATCAGCAGCTCCTATGGACCCGATGTCCGCCGGCACCCGCTGATTTCATTGGTACAGATTGGCAGTCTGCCCATGTAAACACAGCAGATTGCCGTTCTGTCAGTACAGAAGGCATGGATCTTGTGTTTCTGTAAAAGCAGAAACACCGATCCATGCCTTCCACTAGTAAAAGCACCTCCCCCTCTACGCTGAAACACCAACTAGTCACACAGTTAACCCTTTGATCACCCCTGATGTTAACCCCTTCCCTGTCAATGTCATTAGTAGAGTGACAGTTCATATTTTTTGCACTGATCACTGTAATAATGTCCCTGGTCCCCAAAAAAAGTGTCAGTTAGGTGTCCGATTTGTCCGCTGCAATATCGCAGTCCCGCTATAAGTCGCTGATCATTGCCATTACTAGTAAAATAAATAAATACAAATATTTCATAGTTTGTAGACGCAATAACTTTTGCACAAACCAATCAATGTACGCTTATTGTTTTTTTTTTTTTACCAAAAACATGTAGCAGAATACATATTGGCCTGAATTTATGAATAAATTCGATTTTTAATTTTTTTTTATTGGATATGTTTAATAGCAGAAAGTAAAAAATATAGGTTTTGTTTTTTTGCAAAATTGTCAGTCATTCTTTGTTTATAGCGCAAAATATTAAAAAACCCAAATACCACCAAAAGAAAGCTCTATTTGTTGGAGAAGAGGACATACATTTTATTTGGGTACAGAGGCGCACGACCGCGCAATTGTCAGTTAAAGTAACCCAGTGCCGTTGTGCAAAAAATGGTCTGGTCAGGAAGGGGTGTAAATCATCCGGAGGTCAAGTGGTTAACAAGGTTAAAAGGTTTTGTTATGTGACCATGCAACTCTTCTTCTGGATAGTGGGTGGTGGGGTTAAAGCACACTGTGCACACACACACAGTGTGCCTGCATTCCATAGTCTGTTCAGCCTGAGGCAAGTTGCAGGCTGTGTTAGAATAGGGGGCGTGTTCAAGAGGCAGTCTGCGATTGAGAAGGAGTGTGTGCCAGGAGGCAGGATGTGATTGGGAGTGGCTGAACAAACTACCCAATATAGGCATGCTGTGTGTCTGCACGGTGTCCTGTAATAGCCAGCCAAAGGATAATAACTTACCAGCAGATTAGCTTCTGTGCTTTAGTCAGTTTAGAATAAGGAAGAAAGGTGACTGTCAGGATCAACCAGGTACTTCAGATGGAAAAAAGTACATGTGATTATGATTTTTTTAAATATACATGTGAACACACAGTAAAAAAAAAAAGAATATTTAGGGTAACATCAACTTTACCCAAAAGCTGGCCATCCTTGCCTTCTTAACTTGGTCTCTCTTCATTAGTTTTTACTTTTAAAACTCCCTGACACTTGTAACCACTTAATTTTCACCAAGGACTCTCAATCCCACTAATTCATTCCCACCAGTCTGATCAAATTGTTTCTGCTTTTTTTTAGATATCTTCTGGCATGGCATATATTGAACGAATGAATTATATTCACCGTGACCTCAGAGCTGCCAATATTCTGGTTGGGGACAACTTGATCTGTAAAATTGCAGACTTTGGCCTTGCTCGTCTCATTGAAGACAATGAATACACAGCTCGACAGGGTAATGACATTTCATTTATTCTCCACCTCTGGGTCTCCATTTAAAGCTGATAACAGTGATGGCTTCTGGGTAAACTGAGAGTGTTTGTAGGGAGGATGACAGCAGATGAACAGCACTAGATCTGGTGAGGAAATGTCAGTAGACAGGTGAAAAAAAACAAGTTAAAGTGGTATTAAACCCAAAAGCAACCCTTTATTATATTGTAGCCTACCCATTTCTAGATGTGATGGCTGCATTTGTTTTCTTTTTTTAGGCTTTCTTTCCACTTATTTTCATCTGAATATTTGGCCAGTAAGTCTGCTGTTTTTCAAAAGAACAAGCTCTCTTGAAGATGTATCAGTTACAGGGATAAGACAAACCCTTCAGCACTGGCAGGGGGGCTTACAATGATCAGTTTCAATTATTTATGTAAAATCTTTATTCCAAAAGGAAACAAACTGGCGCTGTAACTGCTTATGAAGTGTAAGCTGGAGTTTGCCTTTAATTTGATAGTGTAACTAAATCTGCTAGTACATCTAACACTCTTCTCTCCCCATACTGACAATGCTGTCATCCAAATGTACCCCCCCCCCCCTTTATTAATCCAGAGTTGGAGGACTCTAATGGAGCTGTGTTTCTGGCCAGATTATCTGGGGAAAATGGAGGGTTTAATACCACTTTAAGAAAGATCAGATGACTTTATTAATATGATTATATGCTACATGGTGTATTCAGTAGGAAATCCAGAACAACCAGTAAGATGAAATTTGACTGCTTGTATGGTCTTTTGGACATAGCATATTACCACTGCTGCTTAAAGTGGTTCTAAATGCAGAAGATTTTTTACCTTAATGCATTCTCTGCATGCCGCACTCTTGAATACTTACGTGAGCTCGATCTTGGTCCAGCGATGTGCACAAGAGCAGCAGCTCTCTCTTCTCTCTTTCTTCTCATTGTAGAGAGAGGCAGCAGCAGGAGCCATTGGCTCCTGCTTCTTTCAATCACAGTCAGTGAGGAGAGAGCGGGGGGGGGGGGGCAGGGGGCCGATGTGTGCTCTTTGTGTCAGTGTATCAATGGACACACAGAGCTGGCTCGGGATTGAGCGCGCATGAGTGCCCCCCCCATAGCAAGTGGCTTACCATGGGGGCTCTCAGCAAGGGGAAAGGATCAGGAGCGTCAGCAGGCGATTCGAGAAGAGACGGATTGGAGCTGCTCTGTGCAAAACCATTACACAAAGCAGGTGAGTATAACATGTTTATTATGTAGCGGGGTCTTTAAATTTAGGTGGGGTACACCTGGGTGGAAGTTCAGGTGTGTAGGTATGGGAGTAATGACCATTTGTATTCGTGGAGGATTGGGCGGTGTAATAATCTCCTTGGCCAGTGGGTGGCAGGTACCCGCAGGCTTAAGGTAGATTCACTGCCATAGTGCTGTCCTTTTTGTCCCTTCTCGGAGATGGTACGGCAAGGGCGGGGAACCTGCCGTGGTGTCATTGGAGGGGATAAAAGGGGGAGACGCCCTGGTCACGAGGTCTTGCTCTTCTGGAGGTTCTTCATCACGCGCCCGGGCACCTTAGGCCTGGGTGCGGGCGGTTCCAGGTTACGGCTCAGGTGCCCTAGGCCTGACCGGAATGGAGTTGGAGTCCATCCCAGGCACCTTCAGCCTGGGGTGAGGTACTAAACCAGGAGGCCTGGGGCCCAGTGACTTCGACTGGGTCCCGCGAGGGTGGAGAAGTCCGAGGGTCCCTGAAGTGGATGGGGCCCATGTCTGAGGTGAGGAGGCCGGGGAGGTTACCCATTCGGAGAGTCTGGAGCAGCATCAACCCAGTGACGGATGGGCCTCTGGTAACTCCCTTGGAGGGACATCTTCCCCTGATAGGGGCCGCAACGCAGCGAAGGTACTCCTATCTACATTCTCTTGAGTCCCTGGTAGAGACTCTCAAGTTCTAAGTCCTTTCAAGATATGGCTATAGTAACCGCTGGCGAGATCGCAGTGGTTTAGCTGAGAATTAGGATAGTGCCTCGACCTACTCATCCCCTGTATCAAAATGTTATCAAGTCGCAACCAGTTGGCTACTGAAGCACTGTTTATTGTGGGAAATGCAATAAAACAAGAGTTGGACTGTGATCGGTGTGGAACTCTGATTAATGGGAGCAACGAGAAGTGTTGGCACAGCAGGACTTGATCCTTTACAGGAGCACAAAGGCCCGAGGAAATATCTGGTACTGGCCTTCACCTCACCCACAGCTATGGGGAGGACATGGGCCGTAGCGCATCTCACCCTGTCGTGTATGATACCCCTAGAAGAAAGAGATGGGGTGAGGTCGCTACAATTATTTTTTGGTTAAATCATGGGTTTACAATCACTTTAAAGCTCTAAAGGGTTTAAAGGGTTTACTCTCTCAGCTTTACTCTCTCAGCTCTTCTACAGGGGTCTCTCTTGTTGTACGCCACAATACGTCCCAGAATAAAAGGAGTGCAGCTCCTTTAAATCCATGCGGCCATTCTGCATAACTTTCAGTGAAAGAAGCATAGATAGAGCGCTACCATTGTGTAGTAGTAATAAGACCAGCCAATTTATTAAATCAAAATTATACTCACATTAAAGACAATGGTATTGCACATTTGCAACCAGCATAAACCAAATACAGGATATCCTATTATGTCATTTCCGGTCCACATCCACCTCCACTTACACCCCTATGCGTTACGTCACAATCACATGACTTCCTCAGGGGATGCTCATATGTGTACTAGCAAACATACAAATGAATAGCGTAGGTACAAAAAATGCATTTTTACACAGCCAATTTCATGCATTTTACTGGAGATAAATACATAAGCCCAGAACCAACAAAGCTGGGTTAGAGTGTAGGATAAACAAATTTTGTCTCTACCTGGAATACTGTTTACAAGGTGAAAAAGGGTCCTGAAATAGTTTTGTGGGGAGGTGAATCTGACTGTCCTTGGAGCACAGGATTGGGCAGCAGCTCTGTCACAAACATAACCATTCAGCTCTGCCAAGATTAGTGTTAATGTGAAGGCATGGAGGAGGAGGGTGGTACTAGCAGTTGTTAACAATCAACTTTGCCCCCTGGAATAGCTTGTGGTGTGCAGGGCTCATAGACATGAAACTGTCAAGAAATTTGACAAAATACGGACTTCCGTCATTGTGTCTCATCCCTAGCATATACATATAAAATATAAAATATATAAAATATACAGCACAACATACAAAATCGGGCAGTGTGAAATACCGCATGTGTAGCACAATGTACAGAGCATGGCATAGAATGCATAGTACAGCAAGCAGAGTAGGCAATATGAAGTATAGGAGATAAAACTAAATGTTGGGCAGGGCTTGGTATATAACATATAGCACAGCATGGAAAGTGTATGGACAGCAGTGGACCAGTGTGACATATAGGATAAACATCACAGCATATAATTTGGCATGCTGTGAAAAATAGAATGTACAATGAAACATACAGAATAGTGTTTGAAAATATAAAGTACAACATGTAGAGCAAGGCAGTGTAGAATATAGAACATACAGCACAACGTATAGGGTGAGGAAGTGTGGATTACATAAGGCACAGCATAGCAGCTACTTTTTCTAAGGTCCTGCAGCACCAAATAGCTTGGAGTTATGTGCAACACATCCCGACAGAAAATGAGATGGAGTCTTTTCTGGCTGTGAGACTCACACATGGTCAACTGTTTGGCATGCAGGCACCTGTATAGCCTGTAAACAGTCAGAGGATATTTGGCATCACCACACCAGTCTCAGAAATTTGACTCTGGCTTTTCAATTCCAGTGCTACCTATTTACAGAGAAAGCTGATGGAATGGCCAGGTGGGAGTAGATATTGTGGTCTTGGCACTGGCAGGTCCCCTTGGCTTGTGGAACTGGGATTCCGTTCCCCCACCCCCCTTGTCCCTATGTATATCAGCTCTTCCATATATATTATAACCTCTTTTAGCCTCGCTGCCATACTTTCCTAAATTGTTATAATACCATTCAGAGCCATATACCACCTCTAGGATGCTGCAGGCCATAACTGAATAGAAGTCCAGCGGTAGTTAAAGTGGTTGGAAATAGGGATTGACCGATTATCGGTAAGGCCGATTATTGCAGGCCAAAATCAGCATTTTATGAAAAATCGGTATCGGTCACAAACTAGACTGATATTACCGATATTGCTTCAAGTGGTTTTACCAGGGTGATGCATGCATCACCACGGTAATGTTCTTTAGAGCAGACGGTTGGCTTTATTGTAATAACAACCGATGCGGCTCAGCAGCCGCTCGGCTGTTATTACAAACAGTGTGAGAGGACATCCCCTCTGCCACCTTCCGCCGCTCGCTCGGGCTCTCCAGTCCCACTGGGAGGCCCGAGCAACCAGTCGGCATGTCCACCAGCTGGCCGAAGACCCGAACAAAGCCGGTACTTCGTTCGGGTCTTGGATCTAGTAACCCGGAAGCGATGTCATGACATCACTTCCCGGATTACTGGCATCTTAAAGGCACCAGTTTTAAAAAATAGAAAGTATTCAAAAATGCAGATCTTGACGTTTTAAATACTTTCAAGAGGAAAGTCTTTTAGACCCCCAATCCCTCCATAAAGAGTACCTGTCACTGCCTATTACTGTCACAAAGGATGTTTACATTCCTTGTGACAGCAATAACAGTGATAAACAAAAGGTGTAAAAAAAATTTTTTTAAATGTACAGAATATCGGCAGACAATATCGGCTATCGGCCTGAGAGGTTGCCGAAATATCGGTATCGTATCGGCACCGAAAAAACTATATCGGTCGATCCCTAGTTGGAAATCATAGATATGAAATATAAACAAAGCATATCCCTATATAGTACTTGTCTCAATTAAGAGCACTAAGTGTCATTTCTGTCTGCTGCTTCCTACCTCTATAAGTATGAGTCATTTCTGACAAGTTTTCCTGACACCAAAAGAAAATGGGTGTCACGGGAGGGATCTCCAGCTGATTGACAGCCTCAGCTCTGTTCCTGTGTGGAGGGGGAGGGGTGTGTCTCTTCCCTCCAATCAGCTCTCAGACCTCTCTTCACTGGGCTCTGTAGAGTGTAACTTCAGCTCTCTGCCCCCTTTTTTTTAAACTCTCATACAAGCTTATAATTTCAGCACTTTGAATGGATGTAGAGAAGAGAAGACTACAGATAGACAGATACAACTTATGTAGAAGGATTTGTTTAATCTTTGTGTATTACCTGAGGACAGTCACTTTATTGGACATATGTAAGGGCTGACAACCACTTTACGTAAATTATATCACTTATTGAATCGAGAAGGTCGACAGTGATGCTGTGGCTGTTAGAAGAGGGCAGTGAAGGTTCCTGCATTATGGAGAAAGCAAATTCTAAAGCTGAAGTCTCTTGTTGAGTGAAATATGCTCCCCCCCAACCTAAACCACGTAATGCTGGAAATGGTAGCCCCCATATTTTTCTAACTTTTTTACTTTAAGCAGTTGTAAACCGCTGGACGTTTTTTTAATACCCTGCAAGGTAAAGAAAGCCATAATATGCTAGTACATATGCGATACGTACTAGCACATTATGGCTTTACCTTGCAGGGAATAAAAGTTGCAGGTTTACAACCGCTTAAAGTAAAAAAGTTTGAGAAATATGGGGGCTACATTATGTTAAACTTACCTTAAAACGAAGGCTTCCTGTGCCGAGATGTCACAGCTGGAGGCTACTTCCATCTTCACCCGTGTTGTTTCCATGTTGGCGGATTCCGGCTCTGTGACTGGTCGGAGCTGCGATGATGTCACTCCTGCGCATGCATGCGGGAGCCACCTGTCACGGCTCAGGGCTCTGAAGAAATGGCACGGGGTGGCTGTTACTACAGAGCGCATGGGCCAGTGATGTCACTGGCTGCATGTACAGTAAATAGCTACACTACCTATAGGTAAGCCTTATAGTAAGTAGGGATGGGCCGAACGGACCCCTGTTCGGTTCGCACCCGAACTTTTGAACACCGCGAAAGTTCGGACCCGAATAACGAACCCCATTAAAGTCAATCGGACCCGAACGTCAAATATCAAAAGTGCCCATTTTTAAGGCTTAAATGCAAGTAATTGGGCATACAATGGTTATAGGGGCCCGGGTTCTGCCCTGGGGGACATGTATCAATAAAAAAAAAGTTTGTGAAAACGTAATTTTTAAATGAGCAGTGATTTTTTGATTTTTAAAGTGAAAGCCTAAAAATTTAAATTTCCTTCCAATATAGTGCCTGGGGGGTCCCCTTAGTCTAACCGTAAAGTGGCAGATCTGTACCATTTCTAGAATCTGCTGCAGCAATACTTGAATTTATAAAGCCAAAAAAATTATTTTTTTCCTGCAAGCTGCCTTTATTTTGCTTAGCAACAGCTGGGGAGCCAGTGTGTATGATGAGGCCACAATGTAGTGCATTGGGAACAAGATTAGAGATTTTTTGGATACATTCTGGTGTCACTTTGACTTTGGATAGAAGTAACGGGTGCGTTAAAATTGGTCTTTGGGTGTCGTGGTGCCTTCCCACCATAACCCTATAGAGATAATCTTGATGAAAGCAAGAATTTGCCTTGCTGTAAAAAATTGCAATGATATGCACCTGTCAGACTGGTGCAGAAAAATTGGTCTTTGGGTGTCGGTGGTGCCTTCCCACCGTAACCCTATAGAGGTACTCTTGATGAAAGCAAGAATTTACCTTGCTGTAAAAATTGCAATGATATGCACCTGTCAGACAGGTGCAGAAAAATTGGTCTTTGGGTGTCGTGGTGCCTTCCCACCGTAACTTAGAGGTACTCTTGATGAAAGCAAGAATTTGCCTTGCTGTAAAAAATTGCAATGATATGCACCTGTCAGACAGGTGCTAAAAATTGGTCTTTGGGAGTTAATTTTGCCCATGAAACATATACCAAAAACATTCTTCCAGATGAAATGATTGAACATCCTCAAAGCTAGGCAGCCTCGAAGTCCTGCAGAGATTCCACATCCCAAAAAGATTTAATCAGTGACATCGGCATTAGGGGCTTCATAGCTGGTAATCAAGGACTGATTCATTTTTATAAAAGTCAAACGATCCACGGAGTCTGTGGACAGACGCGTTCTATGATCAGTAACGAAACCTCCTGCAGCACTGAATGCCCATTCTGAAAGCACACTGGATGCAGGGCAGCACAACAACTCAATAGCATACTGGGCAAGTTCTGGCCAGTGGTTTATTCTCATGACTCGGTAAGCCAGTAGATCGTCAGCTGGAAAGCTCTCCATCTCTGTTTTGGCCCCCGAGGTAATCGTCCACCATGTGATGCAGACGCTGCCAATGGGATGTGGAAGCTGACAGCCCTGGGCGGTGAGGACTAAAAAAATTCTGAAATGCCTCACTTAGGCGGATGCCTTCTCTAACGCTCCTTTCTTGACCAACGGAAGACTCAAAACGACGTTTTCCACCACACTGTAACCTATTAGAGTCAGGAAAAACGTTCAATAAAATCCTCTTCAATGTGTCCTCAACAGATTTTATCCTCTGCACTCTCTGTGGGGATGGGATGAGTTCAGAGACCTTCCCCTTATAACGGTGGTCAAGGAGGGTTGCCAACCAGTAATCATCCTTCTCCTTTATGCCACGTATTCTTGGGTGTTTTTGCAGGCTTTGAAGCATGAGGTTGCCCATGCGCCTCAAATTTGCAGAGGCTTGAGAAGCAGACTCATTGGGTCACTCAGGATGACAGTATCTGGAACTTCCTTCTCCCAGCCACGTACTACTCCCAAGGGTCCTGGGGTTGGAAAGCCATCGCTTACAGATTGACGCATGTCTAACTCTTCTTCAAAGCCTATGAAAGTGCCAGAATCCTCCTCCCCTCTCTCCTCCTGTGTGTTCTGTAACATAGGAATGATGGTGTCTGGATAAAGTGGGCCTTGAGAGGAAAGGAAGTCCTCCTCTTCCTCCTGCTGCTCTGCCTCCAGTGCCCTGTCCATAATGCCACGCAGAGTCTGCTCCAGCAGGAACACAACAGGGATTGTGTCACTGATGCATGCACTGTAAACTGCTCACCATCCTTGTGGCCTCCTCAAATGGTGACAATACAGTGCATGCATCCTTAATGATGAGCCTGTTGTCATGCCGTACTGACACAAGTACTCGTTGATGGCCCTCTGCTGCATGTATAGCCACTGCAGCATTCCCAAAGTTGAGTTCCACCTGGTGGGCATGTCACAAATCAGGTGGTTTACGGGCAGGTGGAATTCCTGCAGAATTTCAGCCAACCGAGCACTGGCTGTGTATAACCGCCTGAAATGGCTACAGACTCTTCTGGCCTGCTTTAGTACATCTTGCTACCCTGGGTACGTACTTAGGAAACGCTGCACCATCAAATTGAGGACATGTGCCAGGCATGGCACATGTGTCAACTTTCCCTGTCTAAGGGCGGACAGGAGGTTTGAGCCATTATCGGGCACCACCATTCCTGGCTCCAGCTGGCATGGTGTGAACCACCTCTGGGCCTGTCCTTGCAGAGCTGCAAGAATCTCTGCTCCGGTGTGGTTCCTGTCAACTAAAAACACCAGCTGAAGCACTGCATGGCGCCTTTTAGCCTGACTCTGGGAAAAGCCCTTTGAACGCTTAGGGAGTACCTGATGTTCATAGGACAGTTCTGCAGAGCAGGGCATGAAGGTGGTGGAGGAGAAGGAGGAGGGTGTAGAGCTCACAGGTCTGGCATCATCACCACCAGCTGTATGGAGACGTGGGGGCACAACAAGCTGCAGCACTGAGCCCTGTCCTGCATCCTTTCGAGTTGCAAGCAGCGTTACCCAGTGTGCTGTGAACAAAATATATCGTCCCTGCCCATGCTTGCTGGACCACGTGTCAGCAGTAAGGTGGATTTTACGGCTGACTGCCATGCCCAATGATGCCAGAACTTTCCCTTCCACGTAATGGTGGAGAGATGGAACGGCCTTACGTGAAAAGTAGTAGCGACTGGAAACCTGTCATTGTGGTACAGCACATTGTGCGAATTCACGAAAGGGGGCAGAATCCACCAGGCTGAAAGGCAGAAGTTGGAGAGCCAACAGCTTTGACAAGCTTGCATTCAGGCGCTGGGCATGTGAGTGGCAGGGACTGTTTGTTTTTTTTTGCTGCAGAAGATAGGGCAGAGAAATTTGCCGGCTACAGTCTACAGCTAGTGGTGTGCTGCTGGCAGATGGTTGCTAGGACCTTGGACACCCTGTGCTATACCATTATTCCTGTCAGTGGAGGCTGCTGAAAGGTAATGACTTCGTATCGCAGGGGCAGACTGAAGTGGGTAAGGAGGAGGAGGGACAGATTTGTGCCCCTTTTGTGTGGCTTTTAGGTGCTCTTGCCAATGGGCTGAGTGGTTGGACATTAAATGCCTTGTTAGGCATGTGGTACCCAAATGGTTGGTGTTTTTGCCACGTTTGATGTGCCTGTGACACAGTTTGCAGATAGCAACAGTGCGATCTGCTGCAGATGTGCTGAAAAAGGCCCAGACAGCTGAGCTGTGGGGAGTGGGCTGGGAGATTACAGCTACAGAATGTGATGGAATAGGGTGGCTGCTCTCTACTCTTTCTTGATGTCGACCTCCTTGGGGTTGTGTCGCCTCACCTTCAGTTTCCTCCTCTGCTCTATCTGGTACCCAAGTCACATCAGTGACCTCATCATCATCATCATCTCCATCTCCTCCATCTTTATCATTACCACTGGAGACAACTTGGCAATACACTGCGGCTTGGGGAACATGAATGCCAATTTGTCTACCAGTGTTCCCCCTCTCTCTAGGCTCATGTTCCTGTCATCCTCAACCTCAGAACCAGCTTCTGAATCCAGTAATGGCTGGGCATCATCAAGGAGCAAGTGGCTGACGCTGTGGTCAAATAACTCAGCTGACTCCTAAATGGCTGATGTTAGGGCTATGGCAGGAATAGATGTGGACAAGGAGGCAGGTTTATCCACTCTGGCAACTGCAGGGGACTGCACACTTGTCTCTGCTTGTGTGACAGAGGATGAAGAAGGTTTAGTAAGCCAGTCCACCACCTCCTCTGCATGCTGTGGCTGGATAGCATGGGCAAACTCACTAAACAGAAGAAATGATGCCCTGCCTGAGGACTGACTACCATGTCAACCTTTGCCTGTGGACACATTTGTTGCTGGCCCCCTTACAGTGCCAAGGGAACGTCTGCCTCTCCTTGTTGTCCCCCCAGATATTATTGGGAGGGAGGAGGCGGTGCTTATAAGCAAATGTAAAGGAGAAGTTGAAATCTGTACGTAGATGCACTTTAATCAATGTAAAGAGGTGTTTGGTGCCCTTTAATTTGAGTACTCACACTACACAGACACACTCCACGGATACAATATAATATACTGCAATATAATGCGCCAAACGTATAGTGACGCACAGAACTCTATGGCGTTAAACTGGCAGTAACGCACACAGAACTATATGGTGTTAAGCTGGCAGTAACGCACGCAAAAAGATATGGCGCTAAACTGGCAGTAACGCACGCAAAACAATATGGCGTTAAACTGGCAGTAACGCACGCAAAACGATATGGCGTTAAACTGGCAGTAACGCGCGCAAAACGATATGGCGTTAAACTGGCAGTAGCGCAATCAAATAGACAGTATTCAATTGTCACTACACTGACGCTATCTGAACTGTCCCTACTCTAGCTATACACTAATGTCAAGATTACTGACACAGTCTCACTACACTACACTACACTGAAACTATCTGAGCTGTCCCTACTCTACACTAATGTATGTATGAATGAAACGGTCTCACTACACTACAGTGAAACTATCTGAGCTGTCCCTACTCTAGCTGCACACTATGGAAAGCTGAATGATGGTCCTCCTCACTACACTCACACTATCCCTAGACTGACACTAAACTAATATTCTACACTGACACTGACAATTGAAGCAAAATAGCACAGTATAGTACATTAAAGCCACGTACACACGATCGGTTTTACCGATGAAAACAGTCCGATGGATATTTTTCATCGGACAAACCGATCGTGTATGGGCCCTATCGGTCTTTTTTCCATCGGTGTCAAAAAATAGAACATGTTTTACATTTTTCCGATGGATAAAAAACCGATAGCAAATTAATATCGTCTGTGGGGAACTCCATCGGATAAAAAACACACGCATGCTCAGAATCAAGCCGACGCATGCTCAGAAGCATTGAACTTCATTTTTCTCGGCTCATCGGAGTGTTTTACGTCACTGCGTTTGAAACGGTCGGTTTTTTGACTGATGGTGTGTGGGCAAGACTGATGGAAGACAGTTTAATCGAATTTCCGATGGAAAAAAACATCGGATTATAATCCATAGGATATCCGATCGTGTGTACTGGGCTTTACTAACTAATAGCACTGAACAGAGCCCTGTTCTATCTCTCTCCATGCCAAAATCACACTGAAAATGGCTGCCATTGAAAGAATACTTTTATACTGTGGAGCGGAAATGAGCCATGATTGGATAAAGTAATGATGACAGTGTCCAATCATGATTCTGACAGTGCTATGTGCCTTGATTGGCTGAAGCTTTCACTGCTTCAGCCAATCAGGGCTTGCAATTCACTGTTCAGTGCCGCAATGCATTGTGGCCGGTTTGGGGGGGCCGAACAAACGGTCGAACGACCCGAAAGTTCGGCTGTTTCCCGAACGACCGAACAACAAAAGTTCGGCCCGACCTTATGCTCGGGTCGAACCATTCGCCCATCCCTCATGGTTAGCCTATAGGCTTACCTATAGGTAAAATTCCTGCATGGAAGTTAACTTCCACTTTAAAATGTTATTAAAGCAGTTTTATAGTCTTTTTTTTTACTTTTACCTACAGGTAAGCCTATACTAAGGCTTACCTGTAGGTAAAAGAAATATCTCCTAAACATTTACGGTTTAGGAGATATTCCCCTTGCACTGCGCCGCTGACTGCAGCGGCGCATGCGCACAGGGGATTCTCGGCTGAAGGCCCGGCGGACGCCGGACCTAGCCGGAAAGAAGTCTCCCGCGCGCATGCGCGGGAGTGACGAATCGCGGCTCCAGCCACTCACAGCGCTGAAGCCGTGATACCCGGAAGAAACGCCGAGGCATAATGTCAGCTGCCTCGGCGTGGACCGGGAGGGACACCGACGCCTCGTTCTAAGGTAAGTATTTCATAATGAGCTTGTATGCTGTGCATACAAGCTCATTATGCCTTTTCCTTTACAGGTGTAAAAAAAATTAAAAAATGCAGGTATACAACCGCTTTAATTAACATTCTCTATATCTAAATAGGATAGATACAGTATGTGCACGAGGCCCATTTTTATGCGCTAATAGCATGTATTAAACCAGCTAAACTGAATCAGGCAGAATCACATATTTTATATAGATACAAAGACAGCACTGAAAAATAGGTTTTGTGCGATTTGTTCAAAAATGCATCCAAAATGCAAAACACACGGCTATTTTATGTTTAGGTACGCCTATTAAAGTCTAAGGATAATGCCACAGATACGTTTATGCACACTGCAATGTCCCGTTAAGTATAAGCTTCTGTCATTTTACATTTGTGGAGTAAAAAAATCAGCTTATCTTGATGTTACGTTAGCAAAGATAACGCCATGTCCTGTTTTGTTAATGTAACTAATGCAAGCTCTTTAATTGCTGATGTAACTGTATTTTTCTTTTTTATCGTTGTGCATCCAAACAGGTGCCAAATTCCCCATCAAATGGACAGCTCCAGAAGCAGCTTTGTATGGCAGATTCACTATAAAATCTGATGTGTGGTCATTCGGAATCCTGGTGTCTGAGCTGGTGACGAAGGGAAGAATTCCGTATCCAGGTGCAAAAAAAAAAAAAAAAAAAAATCTGCTAGGCAACAGGATCTGGGGAGCTTAGTGTAATGTAACGGATACACTGCTATACTTGAAAAACACACTAGTAGCAGATATGTGTATGTACAGATAGCATACAGTTTTAAGTATGAATATAGGGACACATTTAGATGTTTATAAAAAAACATTCTCCCACCCCTAGATATGCTTGTATTTCTTTCTGTTTCGTCCTCTGAGATAACTGTCGCTTCTTTTATCTCTACGCTAGGAATGAATAATAGAGAAGTGCTTGATCAAGTGGAAAGAGGGTACCGCATGCCCTGCCCTCCAAGCTGCCCCCCATCTCTTCATGACCTTATGCTGCAGTGCTGGAAGAGTGACCCGGAGGAACGGCCAACATTTGAGTACTTGCAGTCCTTTCTGGAAGATTATTTTACAGCCACTGAGCCTCAGTATCAGCCAGGGGACAACATCTAAGACTGAGGATTCTGGGAACTGTATTATCAATTAAAAAAAAAAAAAAAAAAAAACACCTTTTGGATCTTTGCGATATAAAACCCCTAGGGACTTTCCTCATAAGAGAGATGATAATTGTTATTGTGACTACAAGTGTTGGATTTATACCTAAGGAGCCTGTGGGCAAAGAAATTCTGACTCCCTAAGCTTTCCCCTTTGTTTCGCTTCACTATAAATTATGTCCCTCTTATTTTCAACAAATATATAGAAAAAAATGTGTTAGAATTTTAGTGATTCCCTGGTGGTAGATGTAATATGCTGAAGGATCTAGTTTTATTATAGCTGAGGACGGGACATGCCAGTCTAGGGGTCCATGTACTTCATACATTGTAAAAAAAACATAGAACATTCTAAGCATGTACTATGTAACATATACACTCACCGGCCCTTTTATTAGGTACACCTTGCTTGTACCGGGTTGGACCCCCCTTTGCCTTCAGAACTCCCTTGATTCTTCGTAGCATAGATTCAACAAGGTGTTGGAAACATTCCTCAGAGATTTTGGTCTATATTGACATGATAGCATCACGCAGTTGCTGCAGATTTGTCAGCTGCACATCCATAATGTGAATCTGTTCCACCACATCCCAAAGTAGTTCTCAACCTCGGTCCTCAAGTACCCCCAACAGGCCATGTTTGCAGGATTTTCTTTATCTTGCACAGGTGCTTTAAATCAGAAGGCAGATTCACACGTCTAGATGCCTAAATGCATTGCTGGCTGACTAGCAATTTGTGTTACATGTTTTTTTTGTTTTTTACAATATGTGTCCATAGACACGTATTTTCTATGCTGTAAGGGCTCGTCTACAATTTAGGTACAAAATTGTTGATTTACTTTACTAAAACTGGAGAATGCAAAATCTGGTGCAGCTGTGCATGGTAGCCAATCGGCTTCTAACTTCAGCTTGTTAAATTAAAGGGGTTGTAAAGGTTCGTTTTTTATTTTCTAAATAGGTTTCTTTAAGCTAGTGCATTGTTGCTTCACTTACCTTTTCCTTTGCTTTACCTTCTAAATGTTTGTTTTCTTTGTCTGAATTTCTCACTTCCTGTTTCTCCTCACTGAACTTCACACCATCATCCGAGTGGTGTTGAGTCAGTCAGAACAGCTTACTGAACAGCTTACTGAGGAGGAACAGGAAGTGAGAAATTCAGACAAAGAAAACAAAGAAAAAAAATATTTAGAAGGGAAATCAAAGGAAAAGGTAAGTGAACCAACAATGCACTAGCTTAAAGGAACCTATTTAGAAAATAAAAAACAAACCTTTACAACCCCTTTAACCTTTGATAAAAACTGGAAGTTAACTGGTTTCTATGTAGAGCTGCACCAGATTTTACACTCTAACGTTTTAGTAAATCAGCCCCATTGTCTCTAAACTATGCAGAGTATTTGCTAAGATTACTATAATGTTTCAGTGGTGCAGTTCTCCCTAGTGCCTTTGTGTTTAGCCTATTTTTTAAAATGCTGCTTGCTGCAGATATTTGCGATTAATTGCAATAAAAGGTACTACTGCATGCAAACCACTTGTATAAAGAACTTGACTGCTGAGGCGCAATGGCCCTAGGTACGAATCAACTGTACATAATGGGATAAAATCCCTCCACATCCTTGCCCCCTCACCCCATTTAATAAAACACACTTACAACCATTAGGTTGGAAAGGGCAAGGCCACAGCTTTATTTAAAATTCCAACACATAACCATATAAACACTTTAAACCAGTGCCAGTCACAGTTGCACTGTGAGCATGCAATTCCAAAAGGGGAGGCCTGTCCTTACCATAAGTGCTGGACAGACAGTCTACTTCCAATTTTCCATCAAGGTCTTAGCCCATTACAGCAACTTTACTGCTGGCAAGGTCAAGAAACCGCAGCAAGCTGTGACATACCAAAAATAAAAAAGGGGCGGGAGGGTGGGCAGCTCTTCCAGCCACGTTCTTCTTCCAAAACTTTACTGAGCTCTGACCCAGCCCATCCCCCATATTTTGACCAATCCTGACCATACTCCTAACTTGTCCAGTACCTGGCCATGCCCCCATCAGTCAAGGCTCTCTTTCCCTAGGGGGTTCAAGAGGCCTTCATCGCAGGTGTTTTAATGCACTGAACCACACATAAAATATAAGTACCTTAAAAAATGTATACATAATACCTCTTGACACCTGCCAATTCTAGGGAAGATCGCTGGCACAGACAGAACTTTCGTCATTCACTGCATGTGCTGCTAGTAATATGGAGTCATGTCAGAGCTTACGGAGTTCCAAAGATGGCAAATTGTTGGTGCCCGCTTAACTGGTGCCTCTGTGACTGAAGTTGGCAATCCATTTGTGTTGTCATGATGTACAGTATCAAAGGTTATGACGGCGTATACAGTTTCCGGGAAAATGACGTATAATAAGCATAAGCGCTGTCGACATGGTCAATTAAGCAAAAAAGGCAAAAGGACATTGTGCAGACCCAGATTTTTACGTGAAGAGGGGTATCAGATTCTATTATCAACCATCCAAGACTTCTATTTGTCAATTCCCAGGAGAGTGCCAAAGGCAGTCCAACACCATATTACGTAACGATTTTGTTCTTTTACCATACTTGTTTCCATAATTTTGTCCAACCCCTGTATATAAAACATAAATTTTACAACCACATGCATATTTTAAATTATAAATGGGCCCTTATTAGATTTAGCAGCAGAGCTACATTACAAAACCACTTGTCATAACTTGTTTTTAAACTGATGCCATGCATATTACGAAACTGTAGTGATGCAGATAATATTATACCGCTCACGTATGATCAGACAGCCATATTGCTGCCATTTCGCCAAATTGCAAATGTTGCCATACTGCAGTCATTAAAATAATCAATCAGAAACTGTATTGCACCTTATGTCCCCGCATTGAGCTTCTGAGTAACACCTTGGGACAGCCAATCATACATTGGCATCTGTCAAAAAGAACATTTTTACGCTTCTTGTGATTTGATGCTGTGGATAAGAGAGCTGGTTACCTGGAGCCATGCTTAACATGTATATAAACTCAGGGAACCTTATGTATCAATCACTGTGGGATGTTAGTTGTGCATAATACAGTACTTACAGTGGGCAATCTACAGCTGCTGTACTGCCCAGGCACACTTTTTCCTTGTCAAAGTATTTTATTGATTGAATAAGCAAGTAAATTACAATACAGTTGTAAGAAATATTACAATGAGCCATACATGTTTAACAGATATGGTAAAACTCTAAGGTCCAACAGTAAACTACCGATAGGTAGGTTATTTAACTACTATAGAAAAAGAAAAAGTACATTCGTTAATAAAACGTGAGATAACTAACTGCGGTGGAAATTATGCTACCGTAAGAGGTAATATCTTGGGCCAGAACTATTAAAACCGTTAAGTAGAATATTACTTTATTACTCTTCAGAAAATAAGGAAAAAAATAAGATAATACCAAAAAGAAATGTTAAAAGAAAGAGGGGGGAATAGAGAAAAAAACAGAAAAAAAGGGGGGGGGGCACACCAGGCACACTTTTTCATCCATGCCACAGTGCTAAGGCAGCCGCCATTTTAGTAAAGGTGCTATGTATAACTGAGCAGCTCTTCTTGTCCCTAGACTGGGCCACCTGATGACACCCTCAATGTAATCAGAAGCAGGAGTGGGTAGGAGATCTGACAGCTGATGATGACACATTTCTGACAGGCACCTGTGAGTCTAGAAGAATGGAGGATGTCTGGGCACTGTCATACATGATGTACTTTTAGTGCTTTTAGTTAGAAATTAAACGCTAAAAGGTACATGTTTTACTGATTGCATTGTCACATTAAACTGTGCTAAGGAATCCCTGTTAGACAGCTATATTTTACACTTTAGGTAAAGGGCTGCTTTAGCAAAATAGATTGGCTGAGTTGCTCTAAGCAGAATATTATAGAAGAGGTGACCTTATAGCTGGCAACCCTCTGGAAAAGAACTGTCCTGCTGTATGTCACAGTAAGTCCAGTTCTGGTAACTATCTATTATTTTTGACCTTTCCCAAAAAGGATAGCATTTATTATAATGTTGCCAAGCAAGAGGCAAGATTAATGCCGTGTACACACGACCGTTTTTAATGACGAGAAAAATTAAATTTTTTAAAATGGTCATTAAAAATGATCGTGTGTGGGCTTCAGAGCATTTTTCACGACGTGAAAAACGGGCATGAAAAAATTGGAACATGATCTAATTTTTCACGTAGTTTTTTTCTCGTCATGAAAAACGGCCGTGTGTGGGCTTTAACGACGTGAAAAAAAATGCGCATGCTCAGAATCAAGTATGAGACGGGAGCGCTCGTTCTGGTAAAACTAGCATTCGTAATGGAGGTAGCACATTTGTCACGCTGTAACGGACTGAAAAGTACGAGGCTGAAAAGCATAAATCGTCGCTCAACAAACTTTACTAACATGATGGGTGGCGCCATCCGAATGGAACTTCCCCTTTATAGTGCCGCCGTACGTGTTGTACGTCACCGCGCTTTACTCAAGCATTTTTTTCCACGATAGTGTGTAGGCAAGGCAGGCTTGAGAAGAATCACGTCGAGAAAAATGCTGTTTTTTTCAATGACATTAAAACCGGTCGTGTGTACGCGGCATTAGAAATGGATACATTTTCCAGAGCTGATATAACAGGATAAGAATAAACCAACTATATTCCTAGTTTTATTTATGGATAATGGAAACAAATACAATTATCTTAGGTTACTGTAATAGACAATACCTAAAACAGCAAGGGCAACCCTAACGCACAGCACTTATAATTTATTTTACTTGTTGCTTGTTTATTCTTGCCTTATTCTGGTCTTCTGTAGGCAAATCCAGCAGTAGAATCAGGCGTGTGTTAATCACGATGGCAGCTCTGGGCCCATGCCTAGGATGATATAATAAGTGAATGCTCAAATCTGATTTTGATTTCTTTCTTTCTTTTTTTTTTTTTAACCTCATCTGGTCACCTCTGGACATTTGTAGCTACATTTCACAATTACCAATCTGAAGTCTTAGCATAGGATGCTGAAGGGAGTCACAAAACCCAGTCTAGTTTAATGAAAAAGAATGGGCAAAGCTTTTTTAGCTCTACTTCAACTATGGATCACAGGAGTACAGTTCATTATGCACTCGTGTGACCCGTTTTCAGCTGACGGTGAGCTAAAGACCACTGTTGGCTGACGTCACTCTGCCGGTACAGGCTGAGGAAAAATCCTGACTTTACAGTTGGGATTCACCCAGATGCCTGGACCGGTAGCTGGCTCAGCCTCTTAGTGAGCCGCTGGGAGACTGAGCCAGCAACTCTCTCCCCTCTTTAGCCCAGCATTCCAGTGAGTGTTGGAGGGGCAGAGCAGAGAGCTGTTGATGGACAATCACTGGCTCTCTGTGCACTAAAGGAAGGGGGGAATAGATGCAGCATCAGATCGATTCTGCATCCACCTAGGTGAGTATACGTTTTTTTTGGAAACCCCATACTTTTATTTTAAGCAGTGGCGACCCGTCCATTAGGGACACATGGGCATTGCCCCCCCATCCATGCGTCTGGACCCCTGATCTACTTGCAGGGCGCTGAACGTATGGATTCCAATGGGGGATTTTTTTCTTTTGAAGCATGTGTTTAGAGCCGGGGCTCTAATAGGCTTCCAAAAAGGGTGGGCCCCAAGCCCACCCAGTTGCGTGACAATAGCAAATTAATATTTACTATTGAAACACTGATTCTCCTCCCAGCCAATTAGGAAGCGGGTCCTGAGACCCGTCACCCGATTGGCCAAAAGGAGATCTGATCGGATTGGCCGCCAGGAGGAAGAGGGAGGAGACGCAGGGGAAGCAAGAAAGCAGCCGCCCTCAACCCGGACAGAAGCCGCCGCTGCCTGCCACCCAGAGCGCTGCACGTAGGATGGGTTAAATGTGGGGCACCAACTACTGACTGACCAACCTGGGGGGTGGCGCCCGTTACCCAGCCAACCGACTGGGGGGGGGTGGGTGCCAGGGTGGATTGTTTGCTGCCCCCCCCCAAAAAAAGGCCACCAGCCACCACTGCTTTTAAAAAAGACAAAGCCCTGTTTCAATTGTTTGTTGATCTGTATAGAAAAGTGAACTAAAATTTCAAATCATATAATCGTTTCCACATTGTTTCATATAGATTTGATGTGGTACAAAGAGGCCTAAACGACCAAAGAACATAGCACAGTGGAGTACAATAAACCAAGAAGAGACAGTAAAAGGTATCAGTCCTTTCCTCGACTGCCGGGGTAAGGGCCCATCAACTTAGAAAAGGGGTAGTGTGCCGAGTCTCTGGTGCAATTTTGGTAGCATCAAAAGTGCAAGTCTCCAGCAGCAAGGGGGAGAGGATCGAACAGAAATGTGAGTTTGGGAAAGAAAGTAAGGGGAAGATGATGGAGAGAGAGAAAATAAAAAAGGGGGGGGAGGGTGGCAGTGGTAAAGGAGGGGGGAAGAAAAGGGTAGGGAGGAGGAAAGGAGGGGGAGCAGGGGAGGGGGACTCCTGTAAGAGCCATGTAGCTGACCCCTGACACTCCTCTGTTCCCATCAGGCAAGGCTACCACCAGCAAGCTCAGAAGTGGACTTCCAGATATAGGCATCACTGGGACCAAAGGTCATAAGCATAAACTCGTTTCCACATTGTATTTCAATTATTTCTAGCCTACGCCTAATAATCTGAACGATCTTGACGTTTGTAAACTTATTCTGTGAAGAAACCCACACATTTAGTTCCTTGATTTCTGTGATGCGTATTCATTATGAATTATAACTATGCACTGTTGTGTCACACATTTCACAGAACCTGCCTTCTGAACTACAGAAGTGTTGAAATTAAGAGTTTCAGGAGGTGGAGTCATTACAGGTATTGCAGCTTGCAGGCCGCAATGTACCATGGGATATGTAATCCTTAGAAATTTATAGGAAAACAGGACAGGAGAAGCTACAAATCATGCAGGGAATCCAGGAAGATGTGGAAAGTGATGGCCAGCAGATAGGAAAAGCTCACAACATGAAAGGAGATTTTTCAAGTAAGTTTAATTGCATTGCCAAAAAACAATGTTTTTTTCTATTGCTATTACTATGCTGATTTTGTAATTATAAAAGTGCATATTATGACTATAACATTTCTTTAAAAAAGTAGCTTTCAGTGGCATATTCTTGTGTTAGTTTTTACTAAAATGATTGCACCATTTTAGGGCTGAAGCTTGTACAAAAGAGAATTATCTTTTAGGTGTTCTTAGGCTACTTTCACACTGAAGCGCTGGATGCGCTGGCGGTGTAGTGGCGCTATTTTTAGCGGGCGCTAGCGGGGGGATTTAAACCCCCGCTAGCGGACGAAAATGGGTTAAAAACGCCCGCAATAACGCCTCTTTGCGGCATTTTGCGGGCATTTTGGAGGCGCTGCCCCATTGATTTCAATGTGCAGGGGCGCTATAGGAGCGGTATTTTTACCGCTCCTATCACGCCTCAAAGATGCGGCTTGCAGGAGTTTTTTGACCCTCCTTCAAGCGCAACGCTCCAGTGTGAAAGCCCTCGGGCTTTATTGGGGCGCATTGCAGGCGCTATTTTTAGTGCAATAGCGCCTGCAAAGTGCCTCAGTGTGAAAGGGGCCTAAAAGTGGTTGTAAACCCATATTGACCAAAAAAAACACCTGCAAGACAAAGAGCTATGAGTAAGCATCTATCTTTGATCTATCTTTGATGTGAAACGCGTCAGCTATCCACCCCTGCATGTCAGTTTTCTGTTTTTGTCTGTTTTTGGACTTTTGAATCTATGGATTAATTTTGGATTTTAATTTTGGAATTTTGAAAATAAATCGTTTATACAGAGTGCGGCAGTCCAGGGCTCTTTTCTTTCCCATGCATTAGTGCAGAGCCAGCACCTGTTCCAGTATCAGGGCTGGAGCATTCCTTGGAGCTTCACAGCTTGGAGCGGTACACACCTTTCACCTGTAAGACAAAGGCATAATGAGCTAGTATGCATAGCATACTAGCTCATTATGTAATACTTACCTGAGATCGAAGCCCTCGCTGCGGTGCTCGTACACAGCACCAGCCACCGACATCACTCCCGGAGTAACTTCCAGGTATCGCGGCTCCGGCCAATCACAAGGCCGGAGCCCACAGGAGCCACTGGTAACGGCACAGTCTAACGGAAGCAATGACACGATGTGCCATTGCTTCAGTGTGCATGTGCCGATGACTTTGGCACATGCAGATACAGGGGATATGTCCTAAACCGTGTAGGTTTAGGAGATATCCAGGGTAGCTACAGGTAAGCCTTATTATAGGCTTACCTGTAGCAAAAAGTGGTTTGTAAGGGTTTACAACAACTTTAAGGCAGAGCTGGAAAAGGAAGGAACACCTTAGAGGAGGCACAAGGCTCTCTAGCATTTGAACCACACCACCATCTATTTCAAGCAGATTCTTGATTGGTGAACTGTATGATCCAGTGGTAGCACTGTATATAAAGCTGATGACATCAAAACCTCAACAGAACATTTTGATTTAAATTTTTTCTTTAATAATCAATAAATGGTTGGGGCCAAAGAGATGGTCCATGTACAAATGGCTAAATAGTTTAATAAGAGCTGTTGACACACCACTCTGTAAACAAACATTCAGTGATCCACCTCAGGACCAAATCACATATTCTGCAAGTGTTCTTTATTCTGCTGTCATTGTCATATAATAAGGGTGAACAGTAATGACTGTCATCACACATCACCTGACATCATCAGGTCACAGCAGAGACTTCATGGATCCATGTGTCTTACTAAGCTTTCCAGCATGTGTGAAGCAAAGCAAAAGCTACTGATTTTCAAACAATCAAAGTGTAAAGTGACTGTTTTTTGTTAGTTTTTTTTTTGTAATTGTAATTTTGTGTTGTAATTCTGAAATAATTAGAGATAAATATCATGATGTTTAGCAGTGTAGGAATCCAAGTGACATAATTTGTAAGCTTGATTGGACTAAAGGTGAGGTGTCCTGGTGGGAGTGGATGACACATGACAGGTATACTGTACTATATATTATATTTTATAGAGTTAATAAAATGGCATAAAAAATATTTATGTATAATCTGTGTGTCTTTGCTCCCTAATGCTTTTTTTTTTATTTATTTTTTTAAATCAATGAAAAAACTTCATGTCAACACATGTTGATATGCATTGCCATGCACTTTACAGTGCATATTAGTGTGCTTACTAAAACATGTGAATGCATATGAACATATGTTGATGTGCTTCAACTCACATTTTAACACATGACTATGGTATTAAATATGGCTTGTTGCCTGCTATACCAATAACCCCATCCTTCCAGCTAATAACCACACCACACAGAATTGGAGTTAAATTGGCCATAGCAGCTATTTTATTAACCAAGATATAAATATCCATTAATTAACATATCAATAACATACAAAAACATAACATACAGTTTATTAAAGAAAGGAGACACAAGGTCCCAATAGGCATAAAACTAAGACCCGTACCTGCTTGTCACTTCTCAGGCCTCCAGCCGCAAAACCACAGACTGGGAGACAACTCACAGGTACACATACACCAACTGGGAGCCGTAGTTCAGACGGGTCCCTACACCATACCTTTTGTGCCCAAATGACCTAAAAGGACCTTGCACCCCGCCAAGTGCCACAACCGACTCCCCAGGACACTCAAGTCCATAACACGAAATACCCACCAAATGCAGGGCGGGAGGGTGGGAAGTTGTTTCACACTCTGCTTCCTTCCGACTGGAGACCACCCCCTTTCCAGTCCCCTAATCACTTCCCCCAAAGCTCCACCCAGCCCCCAGACCATACTCTAAACAACCCTCTATCATGTATCTGAAAATGCACAATTGCTATTGACTCCCTCTACCCCAAGCCCCTTTAACCCCTGTCATGCCGGCCCTCTGTCTATTGCCTTGGGGTTCTACTCCAGGCCTCTCTTTACTATGGGGTTGATTTACTAAAACAGGAGAGTACAAAATCTGCCCCAGCTCTGCATAGAAACCAATCAGCTTCCATTTTTTATTTTATTTTTTGTCAAAGCTAAATTGAACAAGCTGAAGTTAGAAGCTGATTGGCTACCACGCAGAGCTACACCAGAGCTACACCAGATTTTGCACTCTCTATGTTTAGTTAATCTCCCTCTTGGATTTATTCTTATTGATTTCCATTCATGGAAAATGCATCTGGCAAAAATACAAAGGCATATTGGAAAAGGGCACACATTACTTCTTTTAATTAGTCAGAGGTTGTGACATCATCAGTCTGCCTCTGGCTCAGCCAACACACCTGATCACAGATCGAGGTAAAGGGCCAATCACAGCGGCCCTTTACCATGTGATCGGACACAGCTGGTCACATGGTAAAGGGGTGCTGTGATTGACCCTTTACCTAGATCTGTGATCAGGTGTGTTCAAAGGGCACAGTGATCACAACCCGCACCCGATGCGTGCCCTTGGGGTGCACAGGGGGAGCAGGGGTTCTAGGAGGACATCAACAGACGCCCTCCCAGGACTGGACGACTGCGTTAAATCCGTATTTCGGCTATAGTGCGGTCGGTAAGTGGTAGGCGGTTGCAGAAGGCTGAAAAAAGGCCAGGCACCAGGATGTAATTTCCAGTTGCCATGGCAACCTAGCACCTGGGATTTGTCGAGACCTGCACTACAAGTCTCGCCAGACTAGCAATCAGAGGCAGCAGTGCCTTAGATCTCTCACTGCAGGTATACAGCTATGAGACCACAAAAAATGGCTAGACATCCTTACACACCAGGAACTGTGCTGCTTTTTTTTTCAAGGAGAATTGAAGACAAAGATTTTTTTTTTTAGCAGTCTGCCTAGGCACAATTAATATTTCTAGGTAGCCCCTATAATATAACAAATCTTCCCTTTTTGAGTTTAGGTCCACTCTAAAGTCCTAGTTTTGTGCAATCTGGAGAGCCCAAGATCACCAGCCAGCCACTTAAAAGTAAAAGTAACAACCTGTTTTGTATTGGACATTCAAAACAAGCAAACAAAAGAGTAACTTTTCTTCAGAAAAAATAAAGCAAATAGTCCATAATCTTGGTAAATTCAAAACCTCATAATGGCTCACCGCCAATATAACAGTCCCACACCTGGGTTTAGGGTTCCCATCCTTTTTGGGGTACAGGAAAGGCCACAGGAGCTCAGCAAACTTAGTCTTAGTCTCCAGATAGTCCATGCTTTTTCACAGCTGTGAACCACGCCACTCTACCTCATAGACCCCTGCTGACTCCTTGCTGCTTTTCAAGTCTCCCTTGCAGGTGGGTTAACTTAAGTCCCTTAAATCAGGGTTTGAAGACTCTTTTCCTCCCACAGTCTCTCTGAGTCTCTGAATTCCGAGTCTCAAATGAGGATTTACTAATTCTGTGAGAACTGCCAGCCTGTCTTTTCCTCTCCAATCGAACTTCCCCATAGCCCCTCGCCCTGCATGAATGAGAATCCCTGACTATTAAACTGTGGGCTCTATTCACAGAATTAACTCGCATGAGATATTTATGTCAGTACACATTTTGCATAAATATCGCATGCGATCCTGAAACTGTCAATTAACTAGATCGTTTTGCAGTATTTACAGAGAAACGCTGAAAATGCTCAATAAATACTGCATGAAATGGTGTTAAAATGTATTCACAGAAGGAAATAAATATTTACATGCATGCGGAAACTAAGTAGTTGTCCAGGCATTCAGTATTTGTGGAATGTGTACTGGTTGTTAAGGAGTTGGCGGCTGTCCACTCCTTAACAACCAGTACACAACATGGTTGTTAAGGAGCAGGCAGCTGTCTCGTTCTTAACAACACATTAGTGATCGTCTGTCAGTGGGATTTCCCGCTGACAGCTGAAAGTAAAAAAAAACCATTGCCGGCAATTAAAAAATGAGAAAAAAAAACGGTGTGGGGCCACCCCCCAATACATTAAAGGCACTTCCAGTCTGGTATGGATTTTGGAGGAAACCCCCATGCCAAAATGTAAAAAGAAATGGTGTGGAAAGGTCAGGAAAGGGAGGGGACGAGTGAGCGCTCCCCCCCGAACCATAACAGGCCACATGCCCTCAGCATGGGGGGGGTGTTTTGGGGCAGCAAGGGCTCTGCCCCCCATGGCACCTTGTCCCCATGTTGATGGGGACAAGGGCCTCTACGGGCAGGGGGCCCATCAGAATCTGGAAGCCCCCAGATCCCGGCTCCCCCTATGTGAAACAGTACCCCTACAGATTCACCCAAAAAATATGTAGTGTAAAAAAAGACATGAGACAGTTTTTGACAAGTCCTGTATTTAAGAAATAAAAGTCCGCCCCCCCCCCCCCCGTCGGTGTAGATTCATAGTCAATCACATCGCTGCCACAAACGAAAAAAAAAAAAGGTCCGTCTACGCCGAAGGCTCCCGCCATCTGACAGCTCTGCAGTCTGACAGTTCTTAAAAAACTAAGGGGCTGGGCCCCTTATGACATCACCGATCCAGCATGTCCCTGGCTTTTGTTTTACACTACACATTTTTTACTATGTACCCATACTCATTTACATAGGGAAGGGTCGGGATCTGGGGGCCCCCTTGTTAAAAGGGGCTTCCAGATTCCGATAAGCCCCCCGCTCGCGCACCCTCACAACCACTGGCCAGGGTCGTGGGGAAGAGGCCCTTGTCACCATCAACCATCAACATGGGGACAAAGTGCTTTGGGGGGGCAGAGCCCCCCCTGTCCCAAAGCACCCACCCATGTTGAGGGCATGTGGCCTGATATGGTTCAGGAGGGGGGACACTCACTCGTACCCTCCCTTTCCTGACCTGCTGGGCTGCATGCTCGGATAAGGGTCTGGTATGGATTTTGGGGGGGACCCCACGCCATTTTTTTTTTTACTTTTTGGCGTTGGGTTCCCCTCAAAATCCATACCAGACCCGAAGAGCCTGGTATGCATTGGGGGTGACCCCACGCCATTTTTTCCGTTTTTTTATTTTATATCCGGCAATTTTTTTTTACATTCAGCTGATGATTCATCGTTTGCTAAGGACATGGCAGCCGCCCGCTTCTTAACAACCATGTTGTTTACTGGTTGTTAAGGACATGGGTGGCCACCCGCCCGCTCCTCGACAATGCCTATTTACTAATGTTAAAAAATATGCCAGCCAATAAAAGGTCCAATACCATGTTTTAACTACTAAAATACCACAAGACTTCATAAAATAACTCATGCAGTATTTTAGTAGCTTTTTTGTGAATGGCAAAAAACTTTTTGAAAAATGCTAAGCGGTATTTTACTAAATTTTTTAAGGGGAAACATACCACATTGTGAATGGAGGCCTATGTCTTCAAACCACCTTTCTTAAAGGGACCACAACCCAAATAGTGGAGAAATATACCTGCTGTCCAGGACCCATCCCTGGTGTCCTGTACACTTGGTAAAAGACACCAAAGCTAGCAAGACAGAGATTTTTTTTTAATTCAATCTTCAGGTTGAATGGAGAAAATTGAATCGATTACTCCATCCACGCTACACAGACATTGCAATATATAAATAATTCCAAGAATAGTAAATGGCTATTTGTAGAAAATGCTTTCGGATAATTTCTAATGGGCATTCCAAAGGGAAAGACCAAAAATCTGTGTTTTTAAAAATGTTACACATAGCTAGAAAATGTACATGGATGAATAGCTGAGTCTTTACAGATGCATCTAAAAGGCCCTAGGCAACCTGATGCTCTATAGATGCGTGTCCATATGCTCTTGAGCTTCTGCTCTGACGTACACAGTGTGTTCATTACTGGCAGCGAGTTTCACAAAGGTAGATGCAGGCTGCATGTATGACTGATCAACACTTACCATACCAGGCAATAAAAGCAGATCTATGTTACATACCAGAAATGTTTTACCTTTTTCTGTTATAAGCTTTGCAACCCTATCAGGTGTCACTAGCATGGCACTGGTCACATGGTCCCGGCCAATGCAGAGGATCTTTGATGGCTAATATCAGGAATGTCAGTCAAAGCTGCCGACTAGCCATATCTGCCTGAATATCAGTTCTCCAAGATCCTCTAGAACTGTCCATATGACCAATGCCTGGGTATTTGTCAGTGACCAGACACTGGTGGAGAGGTAGAATTTGAATTTTTACAGAAAAAAAGCAAAATTTTGTATTTAACATTACATTGCGTTATGGAGGGTACATATTTTTAGGGCACCCATAGATGTGAGGTAACAGATGCCCAATCCATCTGTATTTAAGAATCTTGTGTCATCGTGTGGGCACCAGAAACACATGTCAACACTGTTCAGGACAACAAGGGATCAGACAGATAAGAAAACCTAAGCAACATTGCCAATACACCTAATCTTGGAACATTCTAGCTCTTAACATCTCCATTAATTTAATGAAGAAGTGTGGGATTTAAAAAAAACAAACAGGTTTTGGCTATACGTCTCTTTTAACACAGGTAGTGACGGATTACCAAATAGCCAGAGTAGGCACAAGCCTATGGGCCCCACCCCGTTTAAGGGCAACGCAACAATGGATGAAAATAATATTACTTTTGTAAGAAAATTACAATGAAGTGTAGCGCCCCTCTACTTTGAGGGGTGCTGTGTGCCTAAATTTAGGGGTTGGTCTGAGCTAGTAGCCAGGCTCAGACCACTTTTATTGATAGGTTTGGATATTTGTGGTTTCAGGTGTTGTACCGGTGTGCAGTTCCCTGTGGCCTGTAGGTGGCACTGCCACAACAGGTCAGGGTTGAACCACTGGTAACAGTGCTTTGCCTTAGGGTGTCCTCTCTTGGCAGTAGTACACTGGGTGTGGTAAACCTGCTGTGCATGCCGGGAGGGGATACATAAGGGGCAGACGCTGCCTGGAGGAGTTGTCGTTCCGGGGCTCCGGAGTTCGGGTCGCGTGACCTGGCCCTCCAGGCCAGGGGTGCGCATATGCATGGGTCCCAGGCACCTTTAGCCTGGGGCTGCAACTTCGCCATTGGGCCCAGCACCTTAAGCTGGGGCTCAGCTCTAAAAGGAGGAATCCCAGGGTGCCCCTGAGAGGGGACCCGCTCTAAGAAGAGGAGACCGGGGGAGGACCTTTCTGAGGGTCCGGTGAGAGTTTCACGGTGAAAGAGAGGCCGGTAAACTTCTGGAGGGATTCCACTAATCATCTGAGGCCTTGTAATGTGCAGCAACTTGCATCTGTTCTTTAACCACTTAAGCCCCGGACCATTTTGTAGCTAAAGGACCAGAGGTGAATTCAGAATTTTGCACTGCGCTGCTTTAACTGTAAATTGTGCGGACATGCAATGTTGTACCCAAACGAAATTTGCGTCCTTTTCTTCCCACAAATAGAGCTTTCTTTTAATGGTATTTGATTGCCTCTGCGATTTTTATTTTTTGCGATATAAACGGAAAAAAAACTAAAATTTTGAAAAAAAATCATATTTTCTACTTTTTGTTATAAGAAAAATCGAATAAACTCAATTTTAGTCATACATTTAGGCCAAAATGTATTCAGCCACATGTCTTTAGTAAAGAAAATGTCAATAAGTGTATATTTATTGGTTTGCGCAAAAGTTATAGCGTTTACAAACTAGGGTACATTTTCTGGAATTTACACAGCTTTAAATTTATGACTGCCTATCTCATTTCTTGAGGTGCTAAAATGGCAGGGCAGTACAAAACCCCCCCAAATGACCCCATTTTAGAAAGTAGACACCCCAAGGAAATTGCTGAGAGGCATGTTGAGCCCATTGAATATTTTTTTTTTTTGTTCCAAGTGATTGAATAATGACAAAAAAAAAAAAAATTACAAAAAAGTTGTCACTAAATGATATATTGCTCACACATGCCATGGTTATATGTGGAATTGCACCCCAAAATACATTCTGCTGCTTCTCCTGAATACGAGGATACCACATGTGTGGGACTTTTTGGGAGCATAGCCGCGTACGGGACCCCGGAAACCAAGCACCGCCTTCAGGATTTCTAAGGGCGCAAATTTTTGATTTCACTCCTCACTACCTATCACAGTTTTGAAGGCCATAAAATGCCAAAATAGCACAAAAGCCCCCCAAATGACCCCATTTTAGAAAGTAGACACCCCAAGGAAATTGCTGAGAGGCCTGTTGAGCCCATTGATTATTTTTTTTTTGTCCCAAGTGATTGAATAATGACAACAAAAAAAAAAAATACAAAAAGTTGTCACTAAATGATATATTGCTCACACATGCCATGGTTATATGTGGAATTGCACCCCAAAATAAATTTTGCTGCTTCTCCTGAGTACGGGGATACCACATGTGTGGGACTTTTTAGGAGCCTAGCCGCGTACGGGACCCCGAAAACCAAGCACCGCCTTCAGGATTTCTAGGCACAAATTTTTGATTTGACTCCTCACTACCTATCACAGTTTCGAAGGCCATAAAATGCCAAAATAGCACAAAACCCCCCCAAATGACCCCATTTTGGAAAGTAGACACCCCAAGCTGTTTGCTGAGAGGCATGGTGAGTATTTTACAGCTCTCATTTGTTTTTGAAAATGAAGAAAGAACATTTTTTTTTTTTTCTTTTTTTCAATTTTCAAAACTTTGTGACAAAAAGCGAGATCTGCAAAATACTCACAATACCTCTCAGCAAATAGCTTGGGGTGTCTACTTTCCAAAATGGGGTCATTTGGGGGGGTTTTGTGCCATCTGGGCATTCCATGGCCTCCGAAACTGTGATAGGCGGTGAGAAGTGAAATCAAAAATTGACACCCTTAGAAAGCCTGAAGGCGGTGATTGGTTTTTGGGGTCCCGTACGCGGCTAGGCTCCCAAAAAGTCTCACACATGTGGTATTCCCGTACTCAGGAGAAGCAACAGAATGTATTTTGGGGTGTAATTCCACATATGCCGATGGCATGTTTGAGCAATATATCATTTAGTGACAACTTTGTGCAAAAAAAAAAAAAAAATTGTCTTTTTTCCGCAACTTGTGTCAACATATAAAATATTCCATGGACTCGACATTACTCTCAGTATATAGCTTGGGGTGTCTACTTTCCAAAATGGGGTCATTTGGGGGGGTTTTGAACTGTTCTGGCATTTTATACACAACATTAGGAAGCTTACATCCACTCTTCTAACCACTTGAAGACAAAGCCCTTTTTGACACTTTTTGTTTACATGAAAACATATTTTTGTTTGCAAGAAAATTATGTTGAAACCCCAAACATTATATATATTTTTAAAGCAAAGGCCCTACAGAATAAAATGGTGGGTGTTGCATTTTTTTTTTCTACACAGTATTTGCGCAGCGATTTTTCAAACGCATTTTTTGGGGAAAAAATACACTTTTTTTAATTTTAATGCACTAAAACACACTATATTGCCCAAATGTTTGATGAAATAAAAAAGATGATCTTAGGCCGAGTACATAGATACCAAACACGACATGCTTTAAAATTTCGCACAAACGCGCATTGGCGACAAACTACATACATTTTTAAAAGCCTTTAAAAGCCTTTACAGGTTACCCCGTTAGATTTACAGAGGAGGTCTACTGCTAAAATTACTGCCCTCGATCTGACCTTCGCGGTGATACCTCACATGCATGTTGCAATTGCTGTTTACATATGACGCCAGACCGACGCTTGCGTTCGCCATTGGGCAAGAGCAGGGCAGGACAGGGGTGCTTTTTTTTTTTTTTTTTTTTATTATTAATTTTGCTTTTTTATTTTATATTTAAACTGTTGCTTCCATATTTATTTATTTTTTTTATCATTTTTATTGTTATCTCAGGGAATGTAAATATCCCCTATGATAGCAATAGGTAATGACAGGTACTCTTTTTTGAAAAAACTGGGGTCTATTGGACCCTAGATCTTTCCTCTGCCCTCAAAGCATCTGACCACACCAAGATCGGTGTGATAAAATGCTTTCCCAATTTCCCAATGGCGCTTTTTATATCCGGGGGGGGGGGACATTCCCTCCCACTGCTTGTAAAAGCAGTCCAGAGGCTAATTAGCCACTAGGATTGCTTTTACATGAAAGCCGGCCGCTGGCTGAAAAGAATGATACCAAGATGATACCTAAACCCGCAGGCATCATTCTGGTATAAACATTCAAAGTCCAGCAACATACCAGTACGTTGCTGGTCCTTGTTGGACATGTATTGTAATCTTTTTTTTCATGCAGCCTGTTGGCTGAACGAAAAAAAAAGATTGATCGGTGGGTATGCCCACCATTAGAATACCGCCCTTCATCCACCCACTTCTAATGATGGGCATACATGCACCATTTATATATGCCGAAGCATGGGGGCATCTTCCCGCAAAAGTTATGCCGCGTACACATGGTCAGACTTTTCCACGGGCAAGCCTCCGTCGGAATTTCGACCGTATGTACGCGGCATTAGGAGCAAAATCACTCCTCCGCCCCTGCTGCCCCAATGCTTCGGAATATATGTTTTTTTTTTTTTTAACTGTGGTGGTGAAATCACCTCCTACAGCACTGGAGTCGCAGGGATCAGGCCTGTCTCTGCGAACGCTGCAGTTATGTGTGTTGTGTTTTGTAAGTGACAGTGATCGATCGATACTGCACTTGGGTGGCCTGGGCTGGACGGAGGGGCAAAACGCAGGTGCTAGCAGGTATCTGGGCTGATCCCGCTAACACTGCGTTTTTGGGAACCCTAAACTGCTGGGGACGCTAGTATAGATCTGATCAGATCAGATATTGATCTGTTCAGATACTATACCACTAAGGGGGGTGTATGCTTAACGCGTGGGTGTTAACGCTACTGGCACTAACCTGACGCTGCCTGGGGTGTGACGCAGACCCTCTCTGACGCTAAAACCTAATTGATATCACCCGCCGGGCGATCAGGGGGTTAAACCTTTATTGGGTTATATACGGCGGGTGCCCGGACACTATAAAAAGCAAACTAACTAACCAGCGTCACCCGTAACACTTATATGATGATCACTGGTGAAAGGGTTAACTAGGGGCAATTAGGGGGTTAAAACCTTTATTAGGTAATATATGGGGGTACCTGACGCTATATAAAAACCTGACGGCGAACCTAAAAAAAAATTACTGGCTACCTATCGGCATCACCGACACTAAGACAACGATCATAAAAACGATCGCTTAGCGACAGTGGTGATAGGGGGTGAAAGGGTTACCTGGGGGGCGATCAGGGGGTTAAACCTTTATTAGATAATATATGGGGGTACCTGACGCTATAAAAACCTGCGGCGAACCTAAAAAAAATTACTGGCTACCGATCTGCATCACCGACGCTAAGACAGCGATCAGAAAAATGATCGCTTAGCGACAGTGGTGATAGGGGGTGAAAGGGTTACCTGGGGGGCGATCAAGGGGGTTAAACCTTTATTAGGTAATATATTGGGGTACCTGACGCTATAAAAACCTGCGGCGAACCTAAAAAAAATTACTGGCTACCGATCTGCATCACCGATGCTAAGACAGCGATCAGAAAAATTATCGCTTAGTGACAGTGGTGATAGGGGGTGAAAGGGTTACCTGGGGGGCGATCAAGGGGGTTAAACTTTTATTAGGTAATATATGGGGGTACCCGACGCTATAAAAACCTGCGGCGAACCTAAAAAAAATTACTGGCTACCGATCAGCATCACAGACGCTAAGACATCGATCAGAAAAATGATCGCTTAGCGACGGCGGTGCTAGGGGGTGAAAGGGTTACCTGGGGGGTGATCAAGGGGGTTAAACCTTTATTAGGTAATATATGGGGGTACCCGACGCTATAAAAACCTGCGGCGAACCTAAAAAAAATTACTGGCTACCGATCAGCATCGCCGACGCTAAGACATCGATCAGAAAAATTATCGCTTAGTGACAGTGGTGATAGGGGGTGAAAGGGTTACCTGGGGGGCGATCAAGGGGGTTAAACCTTTATTAGGTAATATAAGGGGGTACCCGACGCTATAAAAACCTGCGGCGAACCTAAACAAAATTACTGGCTACCGATCAGCATCACCGACGCTAAGACATCGATCAGAAAAATGATCGCTTAGCGACGGCGGTGCTAGGGGGTGAAAGGGTTATCTGGGGGGTGATCAGGGGGTTAAACCTTTATTAGGGGGGGGGGGTTAGGGGGCTACACTGGACCTAAAACTAAATGTAGTGACACTTTTACAGTCACAAATGTCACTGATTGCAGTGATCACTAAATAAATGGTCACTGCAATCAGTGACACTGTGACTGGGGGCTGGGGGGTGATCTGGGGGTGATCTGGGGGTGTCTGGTGGGCCTGGGGGGGCGATTTATGTGTCCTGGTGTCAGTGTGCTGTTTTGTGCACTAACCTGCATCTTCTCCTGTACGGCGCTCGGTATATGTGAGCGCCGCAGGAGAGATGACATCACTTCCTCCTGCCTGTGTAAACAGTACACAGGCAGGGGAAGCTCTCTCATTCGCCGGGAGCGATCGAGAGGGGGGGGCCGGAATCGAACGGCCGTCCCCTCATGCCGGATCGCTCCCGAAGGTAAAACGACCACCCACTGTAAAGAAGGGGGGTCCGATCGGACCCCCCAACTATACAAAGGCAATCACGTATGCTCTACGTGATTGTGCCTGTCGGTGCCATTGTGCCGACGTATATATACAGTGAGCGGTCGTTAAGTGGTTAAAGTGGAAGTAAACCCTCCTTTTATTTTCAGGCAAGGAAGCTGCCATCTTGGCCTCTGTTTAATCTTCAACTGCCATGATGCTGCACATGTGATCAGTTATGACACCAGCCATTGGATGGTTTGACAGTTTGGTTGAGAGCACAACCAATGTGACAGTTGGCATTCCCGGCATGCCGGGAATGTAACTGCTTTTTGAAACTGTTAAATCGATGAGTTTACTTCCGCTTTAAATAAAAAAGGAATTCACATAGACAATACTATAATCACAAATATTAGTCCCATACAGAATCGAACGGCCGTCCCCTCATGCCGGATCGCTCCCGAAGGTAAAACGACCACCCACTGTAAAGAAGGGGGGTCCGATCGGACCCCCCAACTATACAAAGGCAATCACGTATATGTACGTGATTCTGCCTGTCGGTGCCATTCTGCCGACGTATATTTACAGTGGGCGGTCGTTAAGTGGTTAATTACAAGCGCTGAGAGGTTCGGGGCTCAGAGATTCTGTGGCAGAGAATCTCCCGATTGTATCTCCAAGGGAAAATTAAGAGAAATAAAGTTTGTGCATCACTCCGGCTGCTAGGCCCATGAGAGGGGACTATCCGGGTGAGCAGAGTCCACTCGGTATTGAGTGGTGATACCAAGTGTCTGAACCTGCCTTCCTGTTTCTTTATTCTTCAACTCCAACTTTCCTATCCAGTTTCAGCATAAGAAAATAAACCTTTCTTCACTAAGGTTTAACCTTGTCTGGACATTGGCCTTATTGGTGCACCTACAACAGACTCTTCCCTACACTCTAGGGGTGAGAACCAGCCGAGGGAAGGTAACTCGCTGCGGGACCCAACAATTGTGAACACCGCTCACCCTCTTATTCAAGAAGGAACCTGGGCATTGTGGTACGGTGTGTCCCGCCTTGAGGAGGTAAGGCCAGGGATCCGTGTGCTACAGAAGTTTTCTAAAATTGTTTACAAAAGATAGACAAAATGTTAATCAACTCAAAGAAACGAAAACTTAACCACTTGAGCTCTGGGTGGTTTTATCCCCTTCATGACCAGAGCATATTTTACTATACAGTACTATGCTATTTTAACTGGCAAATGCGCAGTCATGCAACACTGTACACAAATAAAATTTCTATATTTTTTTTTACACAAATAGAGCTTTCTTTTGGTGGTATTTGGTGATCACCTCTGGGTTTTTATTTTTCGCGATATAAATAAAAATAATTGAAATTTTTTTTGGGGGGGGGGAGGGGGGAGGAACAACATTTCTACTTTCTGTTATAATATATATCCAATATAAAAAAATCAAAATCGAATTCCTTCTTAAACTTAGGTCAAAATGTATTCTGCTACATGTCTTTGGTAAAAAAAAAAAAATCCAATAAGTGTATATTAATTGGTTTGTGCGAAAATTATAGCGTCTACAAACTCTGGAAAATCTACTGGAATTTACGCAGCTATAGACACTATGCTGTAATGGCGATGATCAGCAGCTTAAAGTGTAACTGTGATAGGGTGGCGGGCAATGTGCCACTAACAGACCCTCGCTGGGAGGTACACTAAAGCCTCGGACACATGATCAAATTGTGTGATGGCAGGCTGTTGGCAGAAAATCCAACCGTTTGTATGCTCCATCGGACAATTGTTGTCGGATATTCCGCGGACAAATGTTGGGTGGCACGCTTTAAAATTCTCCGCGAACAACGGTCTGTTGTCGGATTTTCAGAGCGTGTGTACACAAGTCCGTCGGACAAAAGTCCAACGTACAAACAAGCATTCTCGGAAGCAATGCTCACCAAACACAACATTAGCAGAAGGTGCCCAAAGGGTGGCGCTAAAGAGCTGAAAAACCACGTAGTACGTAACTACGTTCGTGTTTGTTGACCGTGTGTGCCGTTTGTATGCAAGACAAGTTTTTGGCTAACGCCCTTCGGACAAAAGTCCAAGGCTTTGTCTTCGGAAAATCCGATCATGTGTACAAGGCTTAACTGCCTGACACTGACCTCAATAGTGACACTAATACAGTGATCAGTGATAAAACTGTACACTGACACTGTAATAATGACACTGGCTGGGAAAGGGTTAACATCTAGGGCAGGGGTCTCAAACTTCTAGCCCTCCCATGAGGCATTGCAAGGCTGACAGTTACAAGCATGGCTCCCACAGGCAGAGGCATGATGGGACTTGTAGTTTCGCAACAGCTGGAGGGCCACCAGTTTGAGACCCGTGATCTATGGGCAATCAATTCGATTAACTGTGTGCCTAAACAATGTTGTAATGTGTGCTGCTTTTACTTTACTATATGGATGTTTTTTTTCTTTGCAGGGAGAAGAACCAGCCAGATCACTGTGAACAGTACACAGAGTTCTGTGTTTTTGTAAACACAGAATTCTATGTGTGATTGGTCAAAGCCGATCAGCTGACTTCAACCTAAATCAGTGGCTGAAATCAGCTGCCATGCTGTGTCCAAAACTGGAAGAAACAACGTACAGGTACATCATCCAGCCTGCAGCTGCCACCCGCAGTATAGACATCTGGTTCACATTACAGTTTTTCTTATAAAAGTTAAAGTGGTTGTAAACCCTTTACAACCACTTTAACCTACAGGTAAGCTTAGATTAAGGCTTACCTGCAGGTGCAAGAAATATCTCCTTAACCTCCACGGTTTAGGAGATATTTACTAAAATCACGGGCGCCGCTGTCTACGGCACATGCGCCGTAGACAGTGGCGCAGGCGCACTGTAGTGTGCCGTTCCTCATTGAGGCCGTGCCGTCACTGCCGGCTCCCGTGCGCAATCTTAGCGCCGGAGCCGCAATACGCGGAAGTAACCCCCGGGCAAGATGTCGGTAGGGTGACCATGTGTCCCGGATTGCCCGGGACAGTCCCACATTTTGCAGGTCTGTCCTGGGCACATTCATTCCAGGACAATACAGTGTCCTGGAATGAAATTGACACAGCCACCCCCCCGGGCCAATCTGATGCCCCCAAAAAAGGCCGCCACATCACCGCTTTACTCACTGACAGTACTTGTCCTGGCTGGGAATGCCTGGAGGAGCACAATTCCGCCCCCTGCTTGTGATTGGAGAAATCATAAATCCCGCCTCTTGTGTCCAATCACTGTGCTGTGATTCGTTACAGCTCAAGCTGATTTTTGGGAAGGGAGGGTGTCTCTGAATGGTAGTTTGGAAATGTGGTCACCCTAGATGTCGGCTGCCGGGCGTTGGAAGAGGACGGACTCCGGGGGCTTCGATCGGAGGTGAGTATTACATATTGAGCTAGTATGCCATGCATACTAGCTGATTATGCCTTTGTCTTGCAGGTGGTGTTTTCTTTTTTTTTTTACACCTGGGTTTACTTCCTCTTTAATCTTGTTTAAGCTGTCAGTTTGTAGAAAATGTTGTGATTTACATTAGTGTAATGTACAGTACTGATGTCATCTCCATCTAGAGGCCGACATGCACATTACTTAGTTCAACATTATTCCACGAGAATGCTTGCACAAGAACCCTCCAGAAATCTGCGAGAGGAGCCCAAAAGTTTTGAATCCCTAGGGGCCGACACAGAGTTTAACCACATGTCAACCACCCGCCGTCAAACGGTGGCAGAATGGCTCCTGTGCGCGAATCGCCCTAGTTGTACGGCGCCCACTTTAAGGGGTATAGGAAGCACGCACACCCGCCGCGTCACTGAGGAGCCAATGCGCGTGCCCGGCAGCCACAATGTCCGCCGGGCACCCGCGATCGCTCGTGACAGAGCAGGAGCGTGGATGTAAACACACAAATCCATGTCCTGTCAGGGGAGAGGAGACAGATCATTTGTTCCTAGTGTAGCGCCCCCCTCACTCCCCTCTCTTTCTTCAGCTCGTCTGTCTCTTGTCTAGGGGTATCTTTCAGAGGGGAAGGGAGCGGGGACACCACGCCTGGCCTTCACCACAGGTGTCAGTGTGATACAAGCAAAGTTCTTTTACCTTCGGGTCAGTGTTGTGCACCTGGAGCCTCCACCGAGAGTTACCTTGAACAATGTCTGTCAGGAAATGAGCCCCACACCATTAAAGTCCAACACTCCTTTATTCTTCTCGAATGAACACAATCAGCTGAACTCCCTTAATAGAAACAGAACAGAAAAGGAGGTGTGGATGCGAATAGGCCCAGACACAATGTGTTCTCCACTTTCCTTCCTGAAAGTGGGTTGCGGTCTCCAAGCAGGGGGGATTTCCTTCCAGGCGGTCTCCGATGAGAGACTCACCCGTCACTGGCAATCTGCTGCACCAGGTCTTCGAATGAGGAGCTCCCCCCGGTCCATTACGCCTTCCGGATTCGGGTACCCACTCCCGGGGTTCCCTAGGATCTCCTTCCCTCGTGGAACTCAGTGTTGGGCACTGAGCTCCGGACCTCCATCTGAGTACCTCACCCCAAGCTAAAGGTGCCTGGGATGGAACACGACCACCAGCTGTCCTCTAGGCCTAAGCCTGCCTAGAGAACCGACACGAACCACCATCCACAGGCTGAAGGTGCCCTGGACTCCCCCTGACAAAGATGGCCGCCCCCTTTATACCCTCTCCCAGCAAGCACGGCGGGTTCCCCGCCCCACCATACCGCTGCCGAGGGAGGACAAAAAGGAGGCACGACACACAGCAATGATTCAACCCCAGCCCAGGGCGACAGCGCCACCTGCTGGGCTGCAGGGAATTACACATCACCAATGTCTCTGCCAAGTTCAAATTCACACCCGGGAAAGTACATACCCGCTACACTCTCCCCCTGGTGGTTTGACACTGGTCCCCAGTGTCTGGAGTAAATCATGCCCTCAACGGCTGACATAATCCAATCCAGAAACCGACTAACAATTGTACAAAATAAAACTTTTAGAAAAAACTATCCAACTAAAACATGGTGTCTGAGCCCTGTAAGAAAAAGGAATAAAGAAGACAGAAGAGAAACAACAGCATTGACTCATAACTTTGAATCACATATTCACATTTTACTTTCCCCCCCATCCTGACTAAGACCCAACCCATCCTCAGTGGTCTTGATGGGATGCTCTCCTGCAGAGGGAAAAGAAAGGATAAACACATATAACCCTGACACATGTATTCGTGTGAGAGAAAAGAAACTTCTCCGAGAAGAAATCCCTTTTCTCCAAAGAGTGAGTGTGTGAAAAGTGTTTTAACGTTGCGCAACACTGCCACCTGGTGACAGCACCGCGGTAACTGCGCTCGTGGAACTTTCCTCCTTTCTTTGGCCCTATCTACCCAGAGTCCATGATCTCTTACAGAAAGTGAAGAACAACAGGAACAGTCCTTCATTTCTTTGGGCACAAAAGCAACGGGCCCCAGAAAGTTCAGCAGCATGATAAGAACGGAGTCTCTTCTCTCCTACAGGTAAAAACTGGGATGCGGCAGAACAAGTGGCTTCAAGTGCTGATCCATAGTCTCCAGATGATACTCCACATCTTCTCCTTCCTTGCGCCGGATCAACACCTTGTCTGCATGGATGTGCCGTCCCAACATCCATTCTGCCTTGCAGTCTTTAAAACGTTGAGAGGCCTTTGGAGAGCATGCCAGGTACCTGCGGGCGTGGGGAACCTGAAGGTGGGTCCACACAAAGTCATTGTACCAGCGCTCCCGGCACACTTCCACCTCATAAAGCAGTTCCTTCGACAAGTACGGATACTCCCATCCATAGTCCGCAGCAACCTTCTGGCCAAATAGGCGTTGTAGTCTCGCCAAAGGAGGCATGGTAGCTCTGTCCCCTTCGCCAGGCAAAACTATTGAGTCCGGGTGGCGAGGGACCTTGATCACATCTGATCTGGGCATTGGTGCCCGCAGTAACAGTCTCTTTTTCCCAGTCTTCGGTACAGATGGTACCGGGGATGTAGAGGCAGGCTGGGGATGGGACCTCTCTTCAGGCGCTGGTGCCTCCACCCGGGGTGTACTTTCCCCTGTAGACATGGGTGGATCCCTGGTCCTCCGGAATGAAGCAAGAGGTACTTTGTCCCAGCCCTTTTCTGCAAACAGTTCATCTATCGCAACGTCGTCTCCCATGAGCGACTCTAGGTCAGAGGTGTCACACTCCTCCGCAAGCAGGTATCCTGTAGTGGAGACCGAGCTTTCACCTCTTCCCATGCACCAAACCTCTCCGCCAGGCTTACCTTGGCCTTTACTTGAATCGGGACGTCCGGAACTCTTGTCGACGGATCCATCCGGGCCAGGCGCAAGCGGGCGAGACGGTCCACCACAACCGCTGGTCGGGTCTACCATGCCGGTCTTTCTCTTCGTGGTGGACGCTGTGAGATCGTGGTGACCGAGTCAGCATCCTCGGATTTCTCCTGTTGAGTTTTTACGACCTCCTCCGCGGTCGCTGCAGTGTGCGCAGGGATGGCTGTCACAGCAGTGATTCCTCCTCTCTAAGTGGTGTTGCCCGCAGCACGGCCGGTGTAGATGGTTCTCGGCTTCTCAACCGCCGGATCCACTTCGAACAGGAACTCCCCACAGGCTTCACATCGCCCGAATGGCTTCAGCTGGCACACCAGTCCCGAACAGCCGGGACAAATCACACCCAGGGCCTCAACGTCCATGCACGAATACAGGGCGAATCGACCCCTTGGCTTTAGCCGGATCCCCGTATCTGTTACCGGAGCAGCAGCAGTCAATGTCGTGGTGGAAGGGTGAACTGGAATCCACAATGTATGTCCGAACATGGCGACCTGTTGCTGATCCATCGCACACTGCAGAATTTTTGCGCCAATGTCCCACGTGTAGTCCTTCACACGTATTGGACTCCTCCCCTTTGCTCCAGTTCGCAGGCTTTTCTGTTTCTGAGTCACGCCCACGAACTAAGCGATGGGGGTGTGCCTGGTGGCGCAGTGCAATAGAAGCCCCCACGTGTAGTACTTCACACGGCTGAACTTACCCCTTTTTCCACTCTTCTGCGCGGGCCTTTCCCTTCATTGGGTCATGTCCACGACTTCGAGCAGGGATGCACTTCGGCCAATGAAGGCCTGCCTACTCGCGTAACTCTTCCAGCAGACATGTTCAATACTGTGGTGCACAAACACTATACCGGACCCGAGCCCCCACGTGTAGCGCCCTCCTCACTACCCTCTCTTTCTTCAGCTCGTCTGTCTCTTGTCTAGGGGTATCTTTCAGTGGGGAAGGGAGCGGGGACACCACGCCTGGCCTTCACCACAGGTGTCAGTGTGATACAAGCAAAGTTCTTTTACCTTCGGGTCAGTGTTGTGCACCTGGAGCCTCCACCGAGAGTTACCTTGAACAATGTCTGTCAGGAAATGAGCCCCACACCGTTAAAGTTCAACACTCCTTTATTCTTCTTGAATGAACACAATCAGTTGAACTCCCTTGGTAGAAACAGAACAGAAAAGGAGGTGTGGATGCGAATAGGCCCAGACACAATGTATTCTCCACTTTCCTTCTTGAAAGTGGGTTGCGGTCTCCGAGCGAGGGGGAATTTCCTTCCAGGCGGTCTCCGATGAGAGACTCACCCGTCACTGGCAATCTGCTGCACCAGGTCTTCGAGTGAGGAGCTCCCCCTGGTCCATTACGACTTCCGGATTCGGGTACCCCACTCCCGGGGTTCCCTAGGATCTCCTTCCCTCGCGGAACTCAGTGTTGGGCACTGAGCTCCAGACCTCCATCTGAGTACCTCACCCCAGGCTAAAGGTGCCTGGGATGGAACACGACCTCCGGCTGTCCTCTAGGCCTAAGCCCGCCTAGAGAACCGACATGAACCACCGTCCACAGGCTGAAGGTGCCCTGGACTCCCCCTGACAAAGATGGCCGGCCCCTTTATACCCTCTCCCAGCAAGCACGGCGGGTTCCCCGCCCCACCATACCGCTGCTGAGGGAGGACAAAAAGGAGGCACGACACACAGCAATGATTCAACCCCAGCCCAGGGCGACAGCGCCACCTGCTGGGCTGCAGGGAATTACACATCACCAATATCTCTGCCAAGTTCAAATTCACACCCGGGAAAGTACATACCCGCTACACTAGTATATAGAAACACCAATCGGTCGCCTCCCCTAGTCAGTCCCCTCCCCCCTACAGTTAGAACACACTGATCGTCCCCCACCCCTTCCCTGCCAGTAACATTTATACAGTAATCAGTGGCTATTTATAGCTCTGATCACTGTATAATTGTCAATGGTTTAAAAAAGTGTCAAAAGTGTTTGAGCTGTCCGCCAAAATGTCGCAGTCTCGATAAAAATCGCAGGTCACTGCCATTGCTAGTAAAAAAAAAAATAATAATAAAAATGCCATAAATCAATAACCTATTTTGTAGGCGCTATAACTTTTGCACAAACCAATCAATATACGCTTATTGAGATTTTTTCTACCAAAAATTTGTAGAAGATTAGATATCGGCCTAAACTGAGGAAAAATTTTGTTTAAAAAAAAAATGGGATATTTATTATAGCAAAAATTTTAAAATATTGTGTTTTTTTTTCAAAATTTACGCTCTTTTTTGTTTATAGCGCAATCTGTTTAAGTATAACGTCGCACAACCGCGCAATTGTCAGTTAAAGCGACGCAGTGCTGTATCGCAAAAAATGGCCCAGTCAGGAAGGGGGTAAATTCTTTCGGGGCTGAAGTGGTTAACCACTTGTCTACAGGGCACTTTCACCCCCTTCCTTCCCAGGCCAATTTTCAGCTTTCAGTACTGTCGCACTTTGAATGACAATTGCGTTTTCATGCAACACTGTGCCCAAACAAAATATTTATTATTTTTTTGAGAAAGATAGAGCTTTCTTTTGGTGGTATTTCATCGCCACTGGGTTGTTTTTTTTTTTTTTTGCTAAACGAAGAAAGACCGAAAATTTAGAAAAAAAAATATTTTTTTTAGTTTCTGTTATAAAATTTTGTAAATAAGTAATTTTTCTCCTTCACTGATGTGCGCTGATGAGGCTGCACTGATGGGCACTGATAGACTGCACTATTGGGCACTGATAGACTGCACTAATGGGCACTGATAGGCGGCACTAATGGGCACTTATAGGTGAAAATGATAGGCGGCACTGATAGTCATCACTGATAGGCACTGACAGGCATTACTGATGGGAACTGATTGGCAGCACTGGTAAGCACTGTTGGGGCTGCATTGATCATTAGGACACTGATGATCTGTGCCCTGATTATCAGTGTAGATGTCCCCTGTGAGGATTGCTGCTTATCGGCTCTCCTTTTCTCACGCACTGTCAGCGTGAGGAGAGGATTGCTGATAATCGGCAAATCCTGTTTACACTGTGATCAGCTGTGATTGGACACAGCTGGTTACGTGGTAAAGAGCCGATGCGATTGGCTCTTTACCCTGATCTATGTACAATATACAGTATTAGTAAAGCACTGCATAAATTGATGGAGCTTTATAAGTACCTATAAAAATAATAATAATAATATACCTTACCTCCCAACTTTTAAAAGTCCTGTCGCGGGACATTCAGTAAAATTTGGCCCGGGACATTTATTTTTTATTACACCAAACACAGTTCACAGGGGGGGGGGGGGGCGGGCTTGCCGCTGAACATTTTTATTTTCAAACAAAAGTTGATGACCGGGGGGGGGGGGGGGTGTTTTTGCCGCGGATCATGGGGGTAGATAGGGGGAGGCCGCCGAACGCACAGGGGGGGTCTTACCTCCTGCTGCTTCCACTGGCTTCCTCCACTTCCTGCTGTGTGGGAAAACATGCACTCTCACGGGACTGCGGGAAAGAGGAGTCTATGCAGGAAAAACACGCAGAATCCGTGCTTGTTGGGAGGTATGAATATACTATTGAAAGCGTTTTTGTTATCCGTTCAACAACTGCAAAAAAAAAAGCTGTTTATCCAGCCAGAAATCTTGTGAGCTGATAACTTGATATACTCTCTGTCTCTGGACTGATATTGGTTAGCATTGCTTACTGCTACTTCCGTGGACTACAAAACACCTCCAAGTGTTATGAAGAAGAGAGGGCGGTGCCATATAGTCCTAACACCATGTTATGTACGTAGGAAGTGAGTTAATGGAAATATTACCATATTAAAATAAAGGAAAAAAAGTGTAAAAAAAAAGATAACTAATGCAGCCACCACATTGAGTGGCTAGTAAGCTGCAATACTCAATTTTTGTTCTTGGATTTAGATATGCTTCAATGTGTCACAATTCAAATCACATGGAAAAAAGTAAATGTTTCTAGTTATGGTGTGTGGCCAGTCATGTGAAAAGAGTGTCGATGGGACAGCCATAGATTTCCTTTTGCTCCAGCACCCATCATTCCAGATGTAGTTTAGAGTAAGGCTAGTTTAGAGTAGGCTGCTAGACAAATGTAGTTAGCTCCTCTGTAACCAGTGGGGCAGGGTTTGATTGCTTTGGGCTGTTCAGTGTCTCACAGGCTGCTGTTCTGCTATTTCCCCCTGTCTTCTGGATATTTCTAGAAGTATAGTGGGAGGGAGAGCAGGACAAGCAGCCAGAATATTTATAAGACGCCATCCAATTCCTGAGAATGGCTTGCCCAGTATGTGGAGGGAGTGCCCATAAATGTTCTGAGGCCTGACAGCCAAGAGTCTCAGGGTCCAGCCTTCTGGAGAAGACCCTTGTGCTGGTAGCTTTGTCCCTGGAGCAGAGAAAGAGACAAAGTGGAAGCCTGAGGAGTCCTTTTAAAGATATCGAGCAGTGGCAGTGCGTCCATAGAGGGCGCAGGAGCACCGCCCGCTCTCTCCTGCACCGCTCTATCACCAATAGATAGATTCATGTATTGCATGAATCTATCTATTGTCGCCGCTGCTGCCCCCTATTCAGGTGTCCGGCCCCTTGTCGGGTGCCAGGCATCTGAATTACAGTGGCAGATTTTTTTTTGGAAGCGCCTGATTAGAGCCGTCAGCTCTAATAGGAGTCCTGAGTAGAGCCGTGGGCTCTAATAGGCTTCTAAAATGGTAAACAGCGGGCGCAATGCTGTGCGTTTGCTGTTTACACAGTGTTGTGTTAGAGAAGCGAATAAATCGCTTCCCTAACCCTGTCCCGCCTCTCAGTCAATCAGGTGCTCGGGTCTGGTTGCCCTGTCACCTGATTGGCTGAAGCGACAGGCGCTATGATTGGACGCCTATCAGGCGTCCAATCATAGCAGAGATGATGAAAAGAGGACAGGAGAAGACATGGAGGACTCGGAGCGTGGAGGACAGCGCCGAGACAGGTAAGTGCCGGGCGGGAGGGCATACTGGCAGCATTTGATGGGGCACAGTAGCGGCAATTGATGGGGCACACTGGTGGCAATTGATGGGGCACACTGGTGGCAATTGATGGGGCACACTGGTGGCAATTGATGGGGCACACTGGCAGCAATTGATGGGGCACACTGGCGGCAATTGATGGGGCACACTGGCAGCAATTGATGGGCACACTGGCAGCAATTGATGGGCACACTGGCAGCAATTGATGGGGCACATTGCAGCAATTGATGGGGCACACTGGCAGCAATTGATGGGGCACACTGGCAGCAATTGATGGGGCACACTGGCAGCAATTGATGGGCACACTGGCAGCAGTTGATGGGGCACACTGGCAGCAATTGATTGGGCACAGTGGTGGCAGTTGATGGGCACACTGGCAGCAATTGATGGGTACAGTAGCTGCGTTTGATGGCACAGTGGCGGCAATTTATGAGTACAGTGGCTGCGTTTGATGGGCACAGTGGGTGCGCTTGATGAGGTTTTTTTTTCAGTTTTAGCTCCAGCCGCCACTGATATTGAGGTACCAGCAAGGCTTAGCTAAAGGGCCTACCGAGGAGGGAGAGAGCCTGGGTCAGAGTTTGGACAAAGCCAGGAGAGCAGGAGTGAGGAAGCTCCACTATACTGGCCTGAGTGAATACTTGATCCTGCTACACAGTGGAGAAGTGACTATGGAGTGTTTCACCTTACAATTAAGTGCAGTGCAGTAAGGAGTGCAAGACAGCCAGAAGCATGCTATACTGCCTATGTGTGCCCAGTAAAGCCAGGAGCTGTGCAAGACAGCCAGGAGCATGTCATATTGCTTAAAGGGGTTGTAAACCCTCAAGGTTTTTCACCTTAATGCATTCTCTGAAAAACCTCCGGTGATGCAGCAGCCCCCCAGAGCCCCCTTTTACTAACCTGAACCCAGTCTTTCAAGTGACAGGGACAAGCACACCAGCTCCAGCTGGTGTCTCAGGTCCTGATTGGATAGATTGATAGCAGCGCAGCCATTGGCTCCTACTGCTGTCAATCAAATCCAATAACGCGGGAGACGGGACCGAGTCCTGCTGTCTGTGTCAATGGACCTAGCAGCAGGACACGGGAGCGTGCCCGCATGAGTGCCCGAAGGGAGAGCGGCTCTCCAACGGGGCATTCGAGAAGAGTAGGAGCCAGGGGTGCCGCTGAGGGACACCAGAAGAGAAGGATCGGGGCCACTCTGTGAAAAACCAACTGCACAGAGGAGGTAAGTATAACAAGGTTTTTTTAAACAAACCTTTACATATCCTTTAGGAGTGTCTAGTGCACCCAGCAGCTGTGCAATACAGCCAGGAGTTATACAAGTTCAGCCAAGAGACAGTACAGTGCAGCCTAAGGTTGTGCAATACAGCCAGCATTTTGTACAGAGCAGCCAGAAGCTTAACAGTCTTCAAGTTCTACAGTTTGGAGTATCCCATGCTTCCCATCCCTATCCAAGTTCCTGTTCAATAAAAACCCCCAAAAAAGAAACTCCCTAGACTGATTCTTGAGCCAGTGGACGAATGCTGAAAATGCTGTGTGCCTGGCTGTGCATGCTGGGAGTGGGGGGAAATAGACCCAATTATCAGCGGCTCCTACGGGGGTAGCGCTACACAAATAACTTTAATATCTTAAAGCTGAACTCCAGACTCTTAAGCCCCATATACACTATTAGATTTTCTGCAGATTTTTGTCTTCAGGTTTACCAAAACCATATAATATGAGGTCAAACCTTAAAGCTTCGTACACACGATCGGATTTTCCGCCGACAAAGCCTCAGACTTTTGTCCGAAGGGCGTTGGCCGTGAACTTGTATTGCATACAAAGGGCAAAGAATTGTTGGCCAACAAACACGAAACAATGTGGTTTTTCAGCTCTTTAGCGCCACCCTTTGGACAACTTCTGCTAATGTTGTGCTATGGTGAGCATTGCTTCTGAGCATGCGTGTTTGTACTTTGGATTTTTTTCTGACGGACTTGTGTACACACGATCGGAAAAGCCGACATCACACATTTGTTGTCGGAAAATTTTAAGGCATGCTATCCCACATTTGTTGTCGGAAAATCCAACAACAATTGTCCGATGGAGCATACAAACGGTCGGATTTTCCGACAACAGCCTGTCATCACACTTTTCCTGACGGAAAGTCCAATCATGTGTACGCGGCATAAGAGTTTCAATTTGTAGGCAATCAGGCAGGCCCTTGCACTACATGGTTATGGTAAATCTGAAGACAAAAATCTGCAGAAAATCTAATAGTGTGTATGGGGTCTTATGCCGCGTACACACGACCATTTTTAATGTCATTGAAAAAACTAAGTTTTTCTCGACGTGATTCTTCTCCAGCCTGCCTTTCCTACACACTATTGTGAAAAAAATGCTCGAACAAAGCGCGGTGACGTACAACACGTACGATGGCACTATAAAGGGGAAGTTCCATTCAGATGGCGCCACCCTTTGGGCTGCTTTTGCTGATCCTCGTGTTAGTAAAGTTTGGTGAGAGACGATTTGCGCTTTTCAGCCTCGTGCTCTTCAGTCCGTTACAGCGTGACGAATGTGCTATCTCCATTACGAACGCTAGTTTTACCAGAACGAGCGCTAACGTCTCATAACTTGCTTCTGAGCAATGTGCGCTTTTTTCACGTCATTAAAGCCACGACGAGAAAAACGACGACGTGAAAAACGACGAGAAAAAATAGAGCATGTTCCGAATTTTTAATGCCCATTTTTCACGTCGCGAAAAATGCTCTGGAGCCCACACACGATCGATCGTTTTTAATGACCAAATAAAAAAATGACGTTTTTCTTGTCATGAAAAATGGTTGTGTGTACGCGGCATAAGTCTTTTTTTTTTTCATTTGAATGATATGGGGTACAGTTATAAGCAGGAACTCCGCTTTTCCGAGTCACTTGTTTTCTCCGCCCCTACCCACCTCCGAGCAACGTCCCTTGGTTCCATCCCCTACCCACCTCCCAGTACCGCCCCCTTTAGACAATACAGAACCAAGTATAATTTTGTTGTGCTAGGTAATTTGTATGGAATTTGGTTTCCCCTTCAGCCGGCAACAATAGATCCCCCTAACAATGAACCACCCACAACAAAATCCCCCCCCCCCAGGCAACAATAGACTCCCGGCAGCATCAACAGATCTCCGCACAGCCAGCATTAATAGACTCTCTGGCAGCCATCAACTATAGACCCCTCCCCCAACAGTAGATCTCCTTCAGCAACAACTGACCCCCCCGCAACAATAGGTCCCCCACCAGCAACACTAGACCTCCTCAGCAACAATAGTCCCCCCTGCAAAAATAGATCCCCTCCAGCTAGAATAAATAACGAGGGGTTGGGACTTTGAGTGAAGCACCTGGGAAAAGTGCCTCCATCCCGGTTGGGTGATAAAGAGGGGGAATGGTGGGACTTTAAATGAGACAGTTGACAGGTAGGGGTTGAAAACAAGTCAAATTTATTATATGTGTGTATATAGTGTACTATTGCATCACAGTGGAAAAAGTTAGCATGAGCAAGTGCACATGACATAACCTACAATTGTATGTACATAACATTCAACATGATAAACCTGGCAAATTTGATAGTAACAATAGCATTGTATGGACTGGACAATACATAACAATAGGGTATGCAAATAGAATAGATAAAATTGTATATAAATCATGAGAGTAGTGAATATCCTAATAGCAAGTAGCTACATCCTAGGTGCCCGACGCGTTTCTGTGAATAACACTTCATCAGGGGGCGGATGTTGAAGGACATCTGAAATAACAGAGTATAGTACCGTAAGAATTTAATAATGTACAACCAGCAGGCACAAAGTGTCAATTCTGGGTACTTACAATATACCGGATTGCGGTGTGTGTAGGATCTGGGCCCAAAGAGGTGTCCATCCCAGGAGCTGAGGTGGCAACAAAAAAGCACGGAACCAGACAACATCGGTATCACTCCCAGAAAGTAAGCAGCTGTGAACCGCCATCTCCACAATGTAGTCAGTGATAGATCAAGATGGTGGATAAATATCTGAAATGGATGAGTAGGTCCATTAAGATAGTCAGGGAACATCAAAAAGGTGAATAAAGGAGTACAGAAACCTAAATACCAAGGTCCCAGAGTAATTACCTTAGTTGTTCCTTTTACATGGGCTTTACAGAGCTATGGCGTCTAAACGTGTGTGGAGATGAAGGGCCACTTCCGGGAGGACACCTTATGTGCGTCCTGCACGTACCATGTGATCACCACCAACGTCACGCTAGCCGAACACCAACCAGGGCGGGAACACAAGCCTGGGCGGTATGCAAACCCGCCCACAGCCTGTGCCACAACGTCCAGCTGGGTCGGTTGAGATGGAAATGCCGCACACCTCACAACGTCAGAAAATGACGTCAGATGTGGGGGCGGTGCGTGGCGCCGATGCGTAGAGGGTACCCACCCAATCCCCCCAGCACTCCCGCCCCCATCGGGCGGACGCGAAGGAGACAGGGAGGACAAGCAGAGCGCATCGCAGCTCCTGGGTCAGAACAAAACATGGCCCAGAAAACACCAATGATCAAATAAAAAATGTGTCCCGAGCCGTCAACAATCCACAACCGTAGTTACAGACAGTGAATACAAACTAGCGGAACAACCCCATACTAAGCTGGCAGGGGATAACTGCCAGCTAACTGTCAACTGACTCCATCCCTACTGTTGAAGTAAATAAAACTAGAATAGATCCGCCAGCAGTGAGCATCAATACCCTGCAGCACACCCCAGCACCGCTTGACATTACATACAGTCAGTCCAGGAGGTGCCGGAACTGCGTTCCCCCGCATTCCCGCTGAAAAAAAGCCCTGGTTATAAGAAAGGTTTGGTTGCTATTGTTTAGAATGGTAATTCACAATGAGTGACTTGGGAAGCACACGTGTCTTGCAGCTTTCCATTTTCTTGCTAAGGCTACTTTCACACTGAGGCGCCGGATGCACTGGCGGTATAGCGGCGCTATTTTTAGCGCCGCTATACCGTATTTTTTCCCGCGATTTGCGGGCGCTAGCGGGAAGATTTTAACCCCTGCTAGCGGCCGAAAATGGGTTAAAAATGCCCGCAATAACGCCTCTTTGCGGCGTTTTGGAGGCGCTACCCCATTGATTTCAATGGGCAGGGGCGCTATAGGAGCGGTATTTTTACCGCTCCTATTGCGCCTCAAAGATGCGGCTTGCAGGAGTTTTTTGACCCTCCTGCAAGCGCAACGCTCCAGTGTGAAAGCCCTCGGGCTTTCACATTGGATACAATTGAGCGGCTTTTTTGGGGCGCATTGCAGGCGCTATTTTTAACGCAATAGCGCCTGCAAAGCGCCTCAGTGTGAAAGGGGCCTTACAGAAGCTTCCAAAGGTTTGCTTAGAAAGAAAATATCAGGAAAGTATCAGTACAGTCATGCTGTAATCCATAGCAATTAACCAGATTTCACATGAAAGATATTTGGTTGCTATCGGATACTGCACTATGCCTTTTTGCTTTCTTTAATAGGGCAGCATGGGTTATTCTTTATGATTTTAGATGTATAAATCTTTTTTAGGACTAAATGTTGAAGAATCCTACTCTCTCACTCACCAAAATCAATATGATTGTTGTGTACACGTCACGAAGGAGCTAAGACGCAGACAGACACGTCCCCTGCTTCGTATTTGTGTCCCTTTTCTGGGTTTTTTTTTGCTTCTTTTTTGTTTCTTTTGTATCCTCCCCATGTCTGCCTTTTTCCCAATGAATTATTTTTTTCCTCTCCTTCCCTATCTTTCTTAGTATCTCTTTCTGTCCTCTTCTCCCTCTCTCGGGGTTATATTACAGACACCTCTCAGCTGATTCAGATGTTTTCACACCTCCCTTCTTGTGTAAAGTCCTCTCTCCCCCTCCCTTTAACTCCCAGACTGGATTTTTCTGCTGTGTGTGCAGAGACAGATTGGCATTAAACCAGCCCTTTCCCTTAACACAGTGCCAGCCCCATGCCGCCTTCTCCACCTCTGGGAGCTGTAAAAGCATTAAGAAGAGCGGGTGGAAAGAGGTAGTGAAGATGCAGCTGGCATCATCTGCATAAACAAGAACACAGGACATAGAATTAAAGGGTGGGGGAGGGGAGGAATAGGACCAATATAGGATTTAGGAAGCAGGTAAAAGGAAGAGGGGTGGTGACCATATATGTCCCAATCTTTGCCCAATCGGAACATTGCGTACCGTGATGTGTAAGGATTGAGTCGTGCAGGGTATCCCGAGGGGGCAATAACGAGTCTTGAGACGGTGCTAAACTCTCATTTTCAAACAGAGATTTTCCATTTTCTTGGAAAATTCTGTACAAGTGTGCGCTGACAGAGAACAAGTAATTCATTCCATGTGCACCACATTTACTCGTCACATTGGGAGAAAAAAAAAAACAAGGCGGCCTAGTGATGCATTTGAGGCTAGGTAAACGCTCTCAGCAAGACAGTTTCCCTTCGGTGGCGAGCCTGTGATTGTAAAGTTAATTTTTTTTAAATTAAAAACGTGTTAAACTTACCTGCTGTCTGCAATAACATTGCACAGACCGGCCCTGAACCTCCTCTTCTGGGGTCCCCGCACCAGCGCTCTCGGTTTCTCCTCTTCTCAGAGTGCTCCCATAGCATCTAATACTAAAGCCGCGTACACACGATCGGTTTTACAGATGAAAACAGTCCGATGGATTTTTTTCATCGAACAAACCGATCGTGTATGGGCCCCATCTGTCTTTTTTCATCAGTGTCATCAGTGTCAAAAAATAGGACATGGGGTCAAATACTTATTTCACTCATTAAAATGCAAATCAATTTATTACTTTTTGAAATGCCTTTTTCTGGATTTTATTGTTTTTATTCTGTCTCTCACTGTTAAAATAAACCTAACATTAAAATTATAGACTGATCATTTCTTTGTCAGTTGGCAACCCATAAATCGCGACCTACCTGCTGATCGTGGGCAGGTGACAGGTAAATAACGATCCTTCCTTGCCGACCCCCAGAGTCTGGACAGGAGGGGCAGTGGGGGTGGAATTTAGTGGAACCGATCTGTGTTTTTCTACTGCAGCAGCTGAAAGCAGGCTTCTCCTCCTCTCCCTCTCCCCGACATTCAGCTGCCACAGGCGCAAAATACAGGGGGATCGATGCCAATATATGCCACCGCCTCCACCCCTCCTATCCCTGTTCATCTTATCTTTGCTGCCCGGGTACTCCTTGCTCCCCCCCCCCCCCAATTGTTTCAGGATGGATAGTGGTGAAGAGGCGGGTAAATATGTCACACACGCATACGTGTTGGAGATTTGAGGTGCACACCCTAATGCAATAGGCTCTGCACGCCTATGTATCTTTTTAAATTCCAAACTATAATATTTGGAAGAAATTGTAGACTGTGACTTATTCCTGGAGTGCCTTTGTCTCTTGTTCTTAATATAGTTTCCTGAAGAGTTCCCCTGGCATTCAAATATGCTTTCTTAACTATACCCGGGTCATATCCACACTCCAGGAATCTCCTCTTCATAACAGCAGCCTCCTTTACAAAACTTTCAATGGTAAAGCAGTTCTGTTCAGCTGTGATGAATTGACCCTTCGGCATAGCTCTTATAACATGGCTTGTATAACAGCTCACTTTATGGCGTAGAGAAATCTTGAAGATGGACTCCCAGTAATATTGTGTGTAAATTTTCTTATCTTCAACTGAACCACACAACTTTATGTGTAGATAATTATTTGGGACTCCTGTTCTATCCTCTTTGAACTTAAAGTTACATTTATTCTTATTTAACCACTTCAATACCATGCACTTATACAGCTTCCTGCCCAAGCCAATTTTGAGCTTTCAGCGCTGTCGCAATTTGAATGACAATTGCGCGGTCATGCTACACTGTACCCAAACAAATTTTTTATCATTTTGTTCCCACAAATAGAGCTTTCTTTCGGTGGTATTTGATCGCCTCTGCGATTTTTATTTTTTGCACAACAAATAAAAAAAGAGCGAAAATTTTGAAAAAAACGAAGTTTTTCTTTGTTTCTGTAAAAAAAAATTGTAAATAAGTACCTTTTCTACTTCAATGACGGGCACTGATAAGGCGGCAATGACAGGCACTGATAAGGCGACACTGATGGGCACCGATGAGGTGGCACCAATGAGGTGGCACTGATGAGGTGGCACTGATGGGCACTGATGATGGGCACTGATAGGCGGCACTGATGGGCACTGATATGTGGCACTGGTATGCGGCACTGATTGGCACTCATAGGCAGCACTGATTGGCACTCATAGGCAGCACTGATTGGCACTCATAGGCGGCACTGATTGGCACTCATAGGCGGCACTGATTGGCACTTATAGGCGGCACTGATGGGCACTTATAGGCGGCACTGATAGGTGGCACGGACGGGCACTGATAGGTGGGCACTGATGGGCACGGATGGGCACGGATGGGCACTGATAGGTGGCGCTGATGGACACTAGTAGGTGGCACTGATGGACACTGATGCCCAGCAATGCCAGCCACCACACATTGAGGTGGTGCCATCATAGTGCCACTCAGTGCCCATTTGTGGGCACTGATTGGCATATTTTTTATTTTTTTATTTTTTATTTTACTACATGTGGATGGCCATGGGGGCCATCCACATGCTTGGGGCTTCCCTGTGGTCCTGGGGGGCTTCCCCGGTGGTCCAGTGTGGGTATCCAAGGGGGGGCTGCGCTGATAAATAATCAGCGCGAACCCCCCCTGTCAGGAGAGCCGCCGATCGGCTCTCCTCTACTCGCGTCTGTCAGACGCGAGTGAGGAAGAGCCGATCAACGGCTCTTCCTGTTTACATTGTGATCAGCCGTGATTGGACACGGCTGATCACGTGGTAAAAAGCCTCCGCCGGAGGCTTTTTACCGAGACCAGTGTAGCGGTGGGTCAGACTGACCCACCGCTCCACCGATCGCCGCGATGCGCGCCCCCCGGGCGCGCGGCGGCTGTTATCCCGCAGGACGTCATATGACGTCCAGTGTGGATAACAGAACCACTTCCCGGACGTCAATATGCTATTGACGGGGCGGGAAGTGGTTAAATATTCCAAGAACCTCTCAATAGACAAGTCCTGTTTCACCACAAACAAGAGATTATTGATGTAGCGAGAATAGAACCTAATCTGATTTCTAAATAGATTTGTATCTGCAAAGACGTCCCTCCCACCAACGCATTAATCGGTTAGCATAAGCTTTGCGTTTATGGATGCACTGCTACATGCAAAACCTTAGGAAGACCAGGGAACAACCATGAGGTTAACGTACCTGAGACTGCAACTTCTGAGGCAGAAAAACTCAAACAAGTTATCTATAATGCACCACATGTAGTGGCATCCCCAACCTCCAAAGGCCCAATGGTGACCTCCAGAGTTAGGGAGAGCTGACATCCTTCTTCACAGTATGGGTTACTAGGCATGTTGGGTGTATTGCAAGTTGAAAACATGGGCGCCAGTCACTTTTTGGATGCAAATGTAGCGACCTCACCCCTCTCACCCCTTCTCATTCTCGGCTTGTTGGTCTTGTCTAGGGGGTTAGTACTGGGGGGAGGGATGCGATACACCACGGCCCATGTCCTCCAGAGAGACTGGAGGTGAAAGCCAGAACTATCGGGTTTTGTGTGTACGTCTCAGAGTCAAATCCTTTCTCTGAAATGACTCCCTTTGCTCCTAGTAACCAGAGTTCCACACACTGAAAAGGTCCAACTCGTATTTATTCTTTTCCAGCAATAAATAGTCATACAGCACAGACAGGTTGAGACCCAGAGAACACTTCAGTATTTGTGGGGAGTAGGTCAAGGCACAATTCTTTAACCAGAGCTAACCACTGTGGTGTCATCAATGGTTATGATGTATAGTCACTGCCACCGACTATATAGAACAAGAGCATGAATTACCTTCGCTATCACAGCCCCTGTCAGAGGGTAGACATCCGTCCAAGAGAGTTACCGGAGGCCTCTCCGTCACTGGCAAATGCTGCGCCAGACTTTCCGGTGAAGTTCCGCTCACCAGCCTCCTCATCTCAGACACGGGCACCCAAGGCGTTAGGGCCCCCTCGGATTCCTCCACCCTTGCGGAATCCAGTCGAAGGTACTGAGTCCCAGGCTTCCGCATTAGTACCTCACCCCAGGCTAAAGGTGCCTGGGATGGACTCCATCTCCCGCTCCGGCCAGGTCAAGGGCACCTGGGCCCGGAACTCCGGAACGCCAGCACCCAGGCTGAAGGTGCCTGGGCTCGGCTGTGTCCTCCGACTCTGAACCCCAAGGTCAGGGCGTCCGCCCCTTTTATCTCCTCTCCCATTGCGTCACAGCAGGTTCCCCGCCCCGCTGTACCAGCGCCAGGAAAGGACAAAAAGGGATGCAGTCTTGCGGTGAGTGTTCAGCTCCGGCCCAGGGCGACAGCGCCACCTGCAGGCCGCAGGGAACCTCACACCACCAGAGTCCTCCAAGAACCACAAAAGGGTCTCAGATTCCCTAACAATCAGTGCATCTGGGTTACACTACCACCCAGATGCCTCCCCTAAATTCAAATACCCGCTACACGAACAAAAGAGATTTATTGTCTCTTAACAAGAACTGAGGGAGAGAGGGTTTAGGGCCAGGACACTCTTAGGCAGATGCAAAAGCAATTGGCAGACTCCAAGACAAAAATAGGCAGACAGCTATACAGGTAAAGGGCCTTTAAGCTGGATGCAACAATTGTGTATGTAGAACTGCTGTCTCCTATGGCAACTGAACTTTGAACAGTCAATCCATACACGTAACTCACAGTAACCCATTATAGATCTTTTCTTACATCTCACAGTATCTTACTGTAGATCTTCACTCACTGAGCTCCCAGTTTCTTACTAGACTTCAAGATCCCAGTCATCACTGGATCCCCTGAGCTCTTCCACAGCCAACCTGCTGTATTCTCCTCAAGCGTCACCCCTGCTAACCCCCTGGGTCTCTGGCTTGGCACTGTGCTGAAGCTTTCCCACTTCTTCACCGTCACCCCGGCTGGTGGTGTGGCTGCTCTGGTACTCCTTTAGACTTCCATACACTGGCCTCTGATAACAGGAATGGTTGTCCCTTGCTGGCGACTATTCCTCCCTTTTACCTGTGCCCTGGATCATCACTTGCCCCTGGCGACAGGAGTGGTCATCCCATGTGGCAACTGCTTCTCCCTCACCGCTGGCAATGATGCGGTTCCCCGTCCGGTGGAACCTCTGCAACTTGGTTGGGCTTCCAGCCAAAAGCCCTAACCCTGTGCTGCTTCTCTCAAACCTGGATAGGCCTCAGATAGCCTAGCAGCCAGGTGCTTGCAGGATAGGCCCCAGGCTTCTGGACTAGCAACCTGGAGCCTCGTGACACATGTCCACCCAGACAGCCATCAGGGTGGCACAGAACAGCGATCACCTGACTCCTCCCGATTAAATAGGCTAGTCTGAATTCACTATGCCCTTCACTCCTAGTCTGAATTCACTGTGCCCTAGACATTCTAATGTCACAGGCAACAATGCCACCTAGTGACAGAAGAGAGAGGTGCATCAAATCCAGAGTTAGGGAAAAGCCAGTGAATCCCCTATCAGTCAGCCAGGCTAGTTACCACCTAGCAAGCTAACTTTGTTAGCAACCCTGCCTACTACCAGGGTGCTACACACAGATACCCCAAGTGACACATTAGGGCTAGGGAGCATTTCTGCAGATTAAGAATCCAACCAAACTCCACTAATGTTTGCAAAGTAAAAGCCACATTGTGCACCAGGTCCTGTGCTGTTAGCTCTCTCGTGAGAACATTGTCCAGGTAACTGACATGTAACAAATAAACTGGGTAGTATGCGCAACGGCAAACACACAAACATAGATCAAAGAGAGGTTTTGTTTAAAAGTTTTTGAGAAAGTCTCATGGAGGAGGTCCATACACTTGTGTCAGCAACTGATCCAGAGCGCAGCCCACTCTGTAGTAAACAGATAAAAAGAAGAGAGAGAAGCGCCACTAAGTGTAGTATTAGGTACAATTTATTATAGCCCCCATATTGGGTTACTCACAAGAGATAGGTATAATACAGGCTCTTCTTTAAGGTAATGGCTGGGGGGTCTGCCTGTGTGCTCCTCGTGTGCTGAGTAGACTGGATGTCTCACGCTGTGGGGAAACGGAGCTTGTGAATGGAGGAAATCCTCTGAAGCCCTCTAGCGGGACTGCAGCGTGGACCGCAGCGTGGATTGCAGCGTAGCGCAGATGGTATGAGGGGTGCTGGCGTCACAGGTTCCAGGATGCTGTGCGACGTGTTTTGGAGCATGCGCCGTGCTGTGTATGAGCATGCGCACTCCTTTGTCAAGTTAAGATAGAATGGGGAGCCTGGTGTTTATAGTTATGGAGCCGGAAGTAGCGGCCACATATAAACCGATACCTCCTGCTCCATAACTATAAACACCAGGTTCCCCGTTCTATCTTAACTTGACAAAGGAGTGCGCATGCTCATACACAGCACGGTGCATGCTCCAAAACGCATCACACAGCATCCTGGGACATGTGACGTCAGCACCCCTCGTACCATCTGAGCTACGTTGCGATCTAAGCTGCGGTCCATTCTGGATCCCGGAAACAGCTAGAGGTAGAGGGCTTCAGAGGATTTTCTTCCATTCACAAGCTCCGTTTCCCCACAGCGTGAGACATCCAGTCTACTCAGCGCACGAGGAGCACATGGACAGACCCCCCAGCCATTACCTTAATGAAGAGCCTGTATTACACCTTGTGTGTAACCCAATATGGGGGCTATAATAAATTGTACCTAATACTAGACTTAGTGGCGCTTTCTTTTTTTTGTCCAGGTAACTGACAATAGTGATCTTCCATTATCTAATAACAACCAACAGTAGAGCCAGCAGCTTGGTAAATACCTATGGTGACAAAGACAGTCCAAAAAGGAGTGCCATGAGCTGAAAATAGTAATGACCTGCTGCGAAGCACAAAAAAATATTGGTGGCTTGGAAAGATGGGAACATGAAGATAGGCATCACAGATGCCTATGAAGGCCAAGAAATCCTCCAAATGAAGAAGAGCAATAAAATAATGTGGATAGCCCATCTATCCTGGACTTTGAGGATACACAAGTTTTGCTCAGAAATAGGATTTAAGTACATCCAGAGGTGCCCTGCAGGTAAAAAAAACACTGCAGAACTCTTGCAGAGATTGCTCCATGCAAAATGAGTAAATTGGTGATGGTTGACTATGACTTTCCAGGATCAGAAAGGTCTGATATGAATTTGCCAGAAGCTGCTTGAATAAAGAAATGCATACATCTTACACTAGACCAAACTATGGCATGTCAGGTGTGGAAGAGGTAATTAGCCTTAGGCGTACAGACTTTCTTTGCACTAACGTCTATTCTCCTATATGCAACACTAAAACCCATAGTGAAACACTGTTCCTTTGTCTTTTAATGGGTGAGAGTAACCTCTTTAACCACCTCACTACCACCGTATTGGAAAAAAAACAGAGGTAGGTGGACTCTTATTACTGGAGCGCCGTTTGTAAATGGTGCTCTTTTTACAGCTTGTGAACTTCCCAGTGCTTGTGAGCATGCTCTCATTAGACAGTGCACATTGTAGGCAAATTAAAAGAGCTAATCATAGCAAATCTGTACCCTGTGAACCAATCACACCAATCACAAGCCTATTCACAATGGAGAAAAGAGGATTGCAGTTTGAATGAACAAATGCACTGACCACCAATAACTGGAAGGAGGGGTATTTTTATTTATTTTTTTGCTACTACTTGGCTTCAGTGGGCGACATTTAAAAGGCTAAGGGCACCTTAAAATGGATTGTACTACAATTGTCTCCAGCATTGTTCTCTTTTCTTCTTGCCGGAGGCTGCCATTTTGCCGAGCCCAGAGCCCCTGAGCAGCAGAAAAATTGTTAGGCTGTCAGCAAATTGGCCTCTCTTTTTTTTTTTTTTTTTGGCACAGTGGTGAAAAATAGAGAGCAACTGACCATATGCAGAGCAGGGTGAGACAGTGTATTACTGGATTTTAAACTTTAATTTTAATATTTTACATGGCTATACCTGCAAAATGGGCCAGCCTGAAGTGATCTAGAAGGACTTAATTTTATGACTGATGTAACATCCCACTTTAACCACCTCAACACCAGTATGTTTCTTTGTTCTCTAAAGATCACCTTGGGGTGTCTATTTTCCCAAAAAGGGTAATTTTGTGGGTGTTTGTAATGTCCTGGCTTTTTACTTGATATTAATTGCAAAATAATTATTTTGCAATTAATATTGTATTATCACCAGCACCCCCTACCACACGCTTCAAATTTATCAGATATAAGATATCCACTTCATCTTTTTAGGGGAGCAGCTTACTAGTAATTTCACTTAATATATAATTTTTTTTATATATATATTTGTTGGCGCGGAAGTTTTTTGCTTTTTTTTTACTTGATATGTTTTAGAACAGAAAGTATTGAAGCATTTAAAAACAAGCCCATTCGTTATTAAGTACTATTAAAAGAATGTCCTAAAAAAATAATAATATATATACAGTGGGTCAAAAAAGTATTTAGTCAGCCACCAATTGTGCAAGTTCTCCCACTTAAAAAGATGAGAGAGGCCTGTAATTGTCATCATAGGTATACCTCAACTATGAGAGACAAAATGTGGAAACAAATCCAGACAATCACATTGTCTGATTTTGAAAGAATTTATTTGCAAATTATGGTGGAAAATAAGTATTTGGTCAATATCAAAAGTTCATCTCAATACTTTGTTATATATCCTTTGTTGGCAATGACAGAGGTCAAACGTTTTCTGTAAGTCTTTACAAGGTTGTCACACACTGTTGCTGGTATGTTGGCCCATTCCTCCATGCAGATCTCCTCTACAGCAGTGATGTTTTGGGGCTGTCGCTGGGAAACACAGATTTTCAACTCCCTCCAAAGGTTTTCTATGGGGTTGAGATCTGGAGATTGGCTAGGCCACTCCAGGACCTTGAAATGCTTCATACTAAGCCACTCCTTCATTGCCCGGGCGGTGTGTTTCGGATCATTGTCATGCTGAAAGACCCAGCCACGTTTCATCTTCAATGCCCTTGCCGATGGGAGGAGGTTTGCACTCAAAATCTCACGATACATGGCCCCATTCATTTTTTCATGTACACGGATCAGTCGTCCTGTTCCCTTTGCAGAGAAACAGCCCCAAAGCATGATGTTGCTACCCCCATGCTTTACAGTAGGTATGGTGTTCTTTGGTAGCAACTCAGCATTCTCTTTCCTCCAAACACGACGAGTTGTATTTCTACCAAACAGTTCTACTTTGGTTTCATCTGACCATATGACATTCTCCCAATCCTCTTCTGGATCATCCAAATGCTCTCTAGCAAACCTCAGACGGGCCCAGACATGTACTGGCTTAAGCAGGGGGACACGTCTGCCACTGCAGGATCTGAGTCCCTGGCGGCGTAGTGTGTTACTGATGGTACCTTTGTTACGTTGGTCCCAGCTCTCTGCAGGTCATTCACTAGGTCCCCCGTGTGGTTCTGGGATTTTTGCTTCCCGTTCTTGTGATCATTTTGACCCCACGGGGTGAGATCTTGCGTGGAGCCCCAGATCGAGGGAGATTATCAGTGGTCTTGTATGTCTTACATTTTCTAATTATTGCTCCCACAGTTGATTTCTTCACACCAAGCTGCTTGCCTATTGCAGATTCAGTTTTCCCAGCCTGGTGCAGGTCTACAATTTTGTTTCTGGTGTCCTTCGACAGCTCTTTGGTCTTCACCATAGTGGAGTTTGGAGTGTGACTGTTTGAGGTTGTGGACAGGTGTCTTTTATACTCATAAAAAGTTCAAACAGGTGCCATTAATACAGGTAATGAGTGGAGGACAGAGGAGCCTCTTAAAGAAGAAGATACAGGTCTGTGAGAGCCAGAAATCTTGCTTTTTTGTAGGTGACCAAATACTTATTTTCCACCATAATTTGCAAATAAATTCTTTCCAAATCAGAAAATGTGATTGTCTGGATTTGTCTCCACATTTTGTCTCACATAGTTGAGGTATACCTATGATGACAATTACAGGCCTCTCTCATCTTTTTAAGTGGGAGAACTTGCACAATTGGTGGCTAACTAAATACCTTTTTGCCCCACTATATATATATATATATATATATATATATATATATATATATATATATAGTAAGATTAGGAGTTGTTAGCTCTCGTGGTGGATGCGTTTTTTCAGTGATGCATGCCAGTCAGCAACTCTGTTTAAGGGCATGGTAGCCCATTTTTATTTAAAAGCACAAAAGTTCACAAAATACATCTGTAGTATTCACAGGGGGTTCCACCATTCCTGTATCTTGCATACTTAACAGTTTAGCCTCGTAGCTTTACCTTCTTGCTATCCAGTTTCCAAGAGTTTAAGCTTTCTCCTTGGTTACCCCTGGTCAGCACCTTTGTTGCTGTATCACTAATGATGTCTGCCTCCTGCAGACATGCACCGCCTCTGACTCCACTCAGAGGAAGAGAGTCCACCTGACTCCCATGCACATAGACTTCCTCTCTGTTGGGTGGGGCCCTGATCCATAATCATGTCAGAACTAAAAAGCCCAAGACACAGCTGTTCAATCAGCATGTCTTTCTTTAGCAAATCTGGCGTAAACCAACACTCTTGAAGGTCGCACAGAGTCGCACCCTCACAATATATATATATATATATATATGTAGCGGGTGTCAACATTTAGGGGGAGTATCTGGGCGGTAGCATGGCCCAGATACACGAATTGTTAGGGATCTATGGCCATTTTGGCTCGTGGAGGATATAATGGTGTTCAGTTCCCTGCGGCCCCTGGGTGGCGCTGTCGCCTTGGGCTGGGGTTGAACCATCATTGTAGGGCCGTGCCCTTTGTGTCCTCTCGCGGCAGTAGTACAGCGGGGCGGGGAACCCGCTGTGCCGTATGGGAGAGGGTATAAATGGGGCGGACATCTTGCGCACGAGGTCAGAGCCCCAGGCACCTTCAGCCTGGGGGCTGCTGTTCTGTTCATCCGTGCCCAGGTGCCCTCAGCCTGGGTGCGAGGGAGTTTGAGTTCCATTCCAGGCACCTTAAGCCTGGGGTGAGGTACCAGCCGAGGCCCGGGGCCCAGTACATTCAACTGGGTCCCGTATGGGAGAAGATACCTAGGGGGCCCACCGAGTGAGGGGACCCGAGTCTTGGGCGAGGAGAACCAGGGAGGTGACCTGACCTGAAGATCCAGCGCAGCATTGGCTGTTGACAGTGCAGGCCTCTGGGGACCGTCCGGGATGGATCATCTCCCTAACAGAGGTCGCCATTAGAAGGTAGTCTATGTTCTATGGTCTTTGCAGAGACCCAGCTACATCAGGTCGGTGGCAGAGGCCTATCCAAAGGTCTGTGGCAGAGACCTCATCGTTCACCCGGTCTGTGGCAGGGACCAACCTCACGGTCGGTGGCAGCGACCGTGCGCCAAAAGTTGTTGTGAACTCCTAACAGCTTCTCTGATCCGAAAGGATTGTGCCTGAACCCTCTCCCCACCAAGTTCGTGTTTGTATCAACCTGTCTGCTTGCAAAGAGGCATATTTATCTCTGCGGAAATAAATATAGATGTTGTACTGTCACCTGGTGTGGGCTTACTTTTCTGGGAGCAAAGTGTTCTACATTCACCTATCTATCTGTCATATTTGAAGTGGAATCTCCGGACAGGGACACAGACCCGAAGGTAAAGAACTTAGCTCAAACCTCTACACACATAAGAGGTGCAAGCTGGTGGCAGCACCTCACCCCTCTCCCTGGTCCCCCTAGACGAGTTAACCAGCCGAGAAGAAGAAGGGAGAGAGCGGGTGAGATCGCTACACGTGGGGGCTCTGAGTCCGGGATTTGTGTTCCGTGTTAATGGAGCTGAAGCTCTCAAAATTTGACTTTTACCCCCCAGAAGAGTTCAGAGGAGGTCGGCCATGTTGGTCGGTGCGCCACGAGGCACATCCACCCTGCTCAGTTCGTGGGCGTGACAAGGAAAAGGCCCGCAAAGTGTGGCACCAAATGTGTGGAGATACACGTGGAGACTTTGGCGCCAGTTCTTCGATGGAGCAGTCAACGGTCAGCATGCTTTCTACCGCATCATGGGTCCCCACTGCATCTACCACAAGAGCAACCCCCGTTGCTGTCTCCGCTATGGATACGGGGATTCGGCTCAAGCCCCGGAATGATTCTCCCTGTACACATGCAAGGACGTTGAGGCCATGGGTATGATTTGTCCCGGCTGTTTGGGACTGGTGGTACAGCTGAAGCCCTTCCGTCGCTGCGAGACCTGTGGCGAGTTCATATTTGAAGTGGAGCAACCAATAAAAAGGCCGCAAGCCTTCCACCTCAACTGCCTAACAGGCGCCACCACTCTACAAGGAGAAGTCACAGCTTGCACAGCCATTCCCCCGCGCACTGCTGAGACGTCCGTGGAAGTCGCGAACAAATGGACAGAGGATTCAAAATCCGAAGATGCTGCTTCGGTCACCACAGATTCCCTACTCCCAGCGCCAAAAAGGAGGGTCGGTTTCACTAAAGCCTCCAGCGGCCGAGATGGAGGACAACCCCTGCGCTTGCCTGGCCCGGATGGATCCAGTGGGAAAATTCCCGGACCTCTATGTTCAAGTGTCGGCCGAGGTAAGCCGGGGAACGGGACTTGGTGTTTTGTTGGAGGTGTCGGGATCCACAGTTGCCGGAGCCCGTGGGAGGGGGTGATTCCACATCTACAGGGAATTACCTACCCACAGAAGAGTATGACACCTCCGACCTGGAGTCGATCTCCGATGCAGGAGATGATGGATAAATAGATGAACTATTTGAACGGAAGGGTTGGGACAAAGTACCCCTGGCCTCGTCCCGTGCACCTAGGGACCCACCCATGTCTACAGGGGATAGTACACCCCGGGTGGAGGCCTCGGCGCCTGAGGAGGGATCCAGTCCCCTGCTTGCCCTTCCGCCCCCAGAGTTACCTGCGCCATCTGCTAAGGCGAAGAGAGAGCCGCTGCGGGCACCTACGCCCAGTTTGGAGGTGGTCAAAGCACCTCGGCACCCAGAGTCGATTGTCCTGCCTGGTGAGGGAGACCGCTCCACGATGCCACCCTTGTCCAGGCTACAGAGACTTTTCTGCCAAAAGGTTGCCAGTGAGTACGGGTGGGAATACCCGTACTTATCTAAGGAGTTGTTGTACGAGGTAGAGGCCTGCCGGCAGCGGTGGTACAACGTCTTTGTATGGACACACATCAAGGTGCCTCATGCCCGTCGCTACCTCGCATGTTCACCCACAGCTTCAAAGCGGTTTAAGGACTGCAAGGCAGAGTGGATGTTGGGTCGGCATATCCATGCTGACCGGGTCGTTATCTGTCGGAAAGATGGGGAAGATGTGGAGTACCATATGGAGACTTTTGATCTGTACTTGAAACCTCTTGTGCTGCCGCATCCAAGGTTTTACTTGTAGGAGGAAAGACTCCTCTTTGTTTTTCATTGCTGAACATTCCGGAACTCTGGAACTGTACCCTGTCTAGGGGTGTTCTACTCTTTGGAGGCATGGGAGCAGTTGTGTTTTTTTTTTGGTCTCCCTTTGCCTCCCACCGCAAGGATAATTGGGACTTTGGGGTGTAGTCAGGGCCACAGTACAGAGAAGAATCTGTATTTCACAAGTGCTTTTACAGCAGCGCTGTCACCAGGTGGCAGTGTTGTGCACCGTTCATCACATTGCATTACACACTTCTTGGAAGGAAAGAGGTTTCTTTTCGGAGAGATCTTTTTCACTCCAACACTTACACAATGTGTTAGGAATTGTGTGTTGTTTTCCTTTTTCTTCCCTCTGCAGGAGAACATCGGTCAAGACTGCTGAGAATGGGCGGGTCTTAGTTAGTGATGTGGTAGGGGATAATGACATTTGTGTGTAATGTGATGTGCATTTATAATGAGTGTTTCCCTCATGTTCACCTTTCCCTGTTGGGTTCAGGCACAACTTCCAAGTTTTTTTTTTCAAATTATTTTTGTTGGTCTTTTTGAGAAGCTAGTCTCTGGATCGGGTCTATGTTGGCTCCCTTTGGAGCATGGCTTGTTCCAGACACTGGGGACCAGTGTCTATCTGCCGGAGGGTGTGTGTAGCAGGTGTCAACATTTAGCGGGAGTATCTGGGCGGTAGCATGGCCCAGATACACTAACTGTTAGGGATCTATGGCCATTTTGGTTCGTGGAGGATATAATGGTGTTCAGTTCCCTGCGGCCCCTGGGTGGCGCTGTCGCCTTGGGCTGGGGTTGAACCATCATTGTAGGGCCGTGCCCTTTGTGTCCTCTTGCGGCAGTAGTACAGCGGGGCGGGGAACCCGCTGTGCCGTATAAGAGAGGGTATAAAGGGGGCGGACATCTTGCGCACAAGGTCGGAGCCCCAGGCACCTTCAGCCTGGGGGCTGCTGTTCTGTTCGTCCGCGCCCAGGTGCCCTCGGCCTGGGTGCGAGGGAGTTCGAGTTCCATCCCAGGCACCTTAAGCCTGGGGTGAGGTACTAGCCGAGGCCTGGGGCCCAGTACCTTCGACTGGGTCCCGTATGGGAGAAGATACCTAGGGGGCCCACCGAGTGAGGGGACCCGAGTCTTGGGCGAGGAGAACCAGGGAGGTGACCTGACCTGAAGATCCAGCGCAGCATTGGCTGTTGACAGTGCAGTCCTCTGGGGACCGTCTGGGATGGATCATCTCCCTAACAGGGGTCGTCATTAGAAGGTAGTCCATGTTCTATGGTCTTTGCAGAGACCCAGCTACATCAGGTCGGTGGCAGAGGCCTATCCAAAGGTCTGTGGCAGAGACCTCATCGTTCACCCGGTCTGTGGCAGGGACCAACCTCACGGTCAGTGGCAGCGACCGTGTGCCAAAAGTTGTTGTGAACTCCTAACAGCTTCTCTGACCTGAAAGGATTGTGCTTGAACCCTCTCCCCACCAAGTTCGTGTTTGTATCAACCTGTCTGCTTGTAAAGAGGCATATTTATCTCTGCGGAAATAAATATAGATGTTGTACTGTCACCTGGTGTGGGCTTACTTTTCTGGGAGCAAAGTGTTCTACATTCACCTATCCACCTGTCATATTTGAAGTGGAATCTCCAGACAGGGACACAGACCCAAAGGTAAAGATCTTAGCGCGAACCTCTACACACATAAGAGGTGCGAGCTGGTGGCAGCACCTCACCCCTCTCCCTGGTCCCCCTAGACGAGTTAACCAGCCGAGAAGAAGAAGGGAGAGAGCGGGTGAGACCACTACATATATATATACTGTATATATGTAAAACTAAAAATACATAAACCTAAACAATTGCTTGGTAATGAAGAGGTTTAGCAGTCTAGGTAGCTGGCTGAATGGTCGGACAGGGAGTAACTGTAATTTGCAGTTTACTAGATAGATGCCAAGTTAGAAGCAATAATGCAAAACAGGTTCAAGGTGGCAAAGATACATGCATACGCTGCAGAATAATAAAAGCTGTACTTATCCAGCTACCTCTGCCTCATCAGGTGTGGCCTTGTAGACAGTTTGCCTAGAGTATATTAGTTAGGAAGTTGGCTTGCCCAGGCAAAGGACAGGGTTAATTGTTAGCTCCTCGGTACCCAGGCTTTTTGGGCCCTGCCTGTCCACCTTGTGATATAAGTAGAAGGGGAAGGCTGAGTTCTGGAGCTTGTCCAATTCCCAGAGATGCTGTGAGTAATATTGAACACTGCAAGGGATTGATGTGCCCAGCAGTCCATCGAAAAACACTGGAGAACTGCCAAGCCTTGGAGGATGGCAGTGATAGACAATCACCTTTTTGAGGTATGCCTGGACAGCTTAGTTAGACAGGATATGTTGCACTTGAAAGTACTTGTTGGACTTTCCCACAACTGCTCAGTAAAGTTGCATCAACTGCTTTAAGCTTGGTCTGAAGTCATTTAAAGGGGTGCATGATGGTTTCTGGCATATGAAAGAACAGGGTCAGTGAAGCACATGTTGAATGTAAAGCAAAGCCACTACAAAAGGTTTACTTGGCAAGACAAGCAGGAGAAAGAATGTGGTTGTTATGAGTAACTAGTGTAAGATACATTGCAGCTGGTCATGAAGCGTGGTACCTGACATGGCGGAGGGGGGGGGGGGAGCGGTGATCTGGCTCCCTCCACAGTGGTCAATTCCCTGAGGACATCAGGACTGAATCTGTATTACAGAGACCCTTAGCTTAGCCGCGTGGTACGGGAGAGTGAGGTAGTAAAAGGAGAAGCCCAGCCTGAGCTGGTCACAGGAGTGCAATTCGTTTTGCACTCCTGTGACCCATTTTCCACTGAAAGCGGTCTGAAGTTCCTGCAATCAGTTGAGGCAGCGCGTCATCCCGACTTCTGAAGTCTGGATGCGCCAGCTGCCTTGACTGATGGCAGTCTCAGCGAGACGCTGAGAAGCTGAGACAGCCGTTCCCCCGCGCCTCCACAGCTCAGCGCTCAAATGAGCGTGGAGGAGCAGAGAGGAGAGATGCTGACTGATAGTCAGCAGCTCTCCGCTCGGGGAGTAGTGAGAACCGAGCCATCGGCGATGTTCGTGACTCGGTTCTCAGTGCAGAGAAGCCGGGGGACAGCTACAGCATTGGGATGATGCTGCATCCACCTAGGTAAGTATAAATATCCACAAAAACCCACCCCCCATACTTCTCTTTTAAGCAAGGACAGACATGAGGTCCGTGCTAGGACTGATGGAGAGAGCACGGGCTCAGCGTTGTTCTTCAAAAATGCAATATATATCATGCAAAGGTGTGTAGTGACATGGGATAGCACTTTACAGAAAGACGCTGTATATTTTTTTTATTGCACACGATGTATGGCTCATCTCTAACAACCGGCAACTGCCATAATGTTTGATTTTTGCATGAATACAGTCCCCGGCATTGATGAGCACACACACGCAAAAGGTACCCCCACATGCAGGGTGAGTGGCCCCGCCCACAGCCTCTCAGAGCTGCTGAGGGAAGTAAGCTGAGTAACTTATCTGCCCTAAATGTGTCCAGGAACCAAGGAATTTACTGGGAAATGGAGTTCAAGGGGCCAGTGCCTGCATCTGAGCATGGAGAGTAATGGACGTTCTGCTACAGAGGTATAAAAATGGTGAGGACTTAAATAGTTAAACTGATGCCGCGTACACACGATCGATTTTTTCGACGGTGAAAACAGAGTCTAGAAAATCGACGTTAAAAACGAGGAACAGCTTGTTCCCCCCACACACGGCCGTTTTAAATGTCATTTTTTTTTGGTCGAAAAAAACAACCGTGTGTGGGCTCCGCGCCAGTGTTTCCCTATGGGAAACACTGCCGCGGAAAACATGTCGAAAAAAACTACGAGAAAAATTAGAACATGTTCAAATTTTTCTCGTTGTTTTTAATGCCGTTTTTCTCGTCAAAAAAAACGACAGAAAGCCCACAGACTATCGTTTTTCTCGTCGAATGGGAAAAATTTCGTTTTTCTCGACGAGAAAAACGTCCGTGTGTACGCGGCATTAGAAGTGGACACAAATCAAGATGTAATAAGGCAGTAATGCCGCGTACACACGATCGGAAATTCCGACAAGAAAAGTTCGATGTGAGCTTTTGGTCGGAAATTCCGACCGTGTGTAGGCTCCATCTGACTTTTTCTGTCGGAATTTCCGACAGGAAAAATTTGAGAGCTGGTTCTCAATTTTTCTGACAAGAAAAGTTCTTGTCGGAAATTCCGATCGTCTGTGTGCAATTCTGACGCGCAAAAAAACAATTTTTTCTCGGAATCATTGAACTTAATTTTTCTCGGCTCGTTGTAGTGTTGTACGTCACCGCGTTCTTGACGGTTGGAATGTTGTGTGACTGCGTGTATGCAACACAAGTTTGAGCCAACATTCCGTCTGAAAAAAATCCACGGTTTTCTTGTCGGAATTTCCAATCGTGTGTATAACAAGCATAGTGCACAAAGTTGAAGGAAATTCTTGCCATCTGGAGCATGTTCTTTGTATCTCGAATTAATAGTCTACAGGTAAAAATTGTTATGCAGAAAAAAAAAACTTTATAATGTTCTTATACAGCTTGTGGAACTTCTGCATTAAGTTTACATTGTATTACTACTACAACACTGCTTTTGTCATTTGCTGAATAGCAGTGTGCATTGTCTACTCACACCAGAGATGAATGAGTATCTATGGTGATATAAAACACCTTGGTGTTTGCCAGAAATCTTTAGCTGAAGGTAAATTGCACTGAAAAGCTCAGTATGAAGCTACTGTATATTAAAATTAAAGCTAAACACACATCAACAAATGAGGTGATAGCTTTTATTTAATAAACTACATTTAAAGTATAAACGTATCTTAAAAACTCCCAGTCTGGGCCAATTCTAATAATCTTCTCTTACATGTAAAAAACATAATTTTTTTCCCTAGAAAACTACTTATAACCCACACAAGATATCTATGTAGCGTTTTTTAAAACATACCTTTTTGGGAAAAAATACACTTTAATGAATTTTAATGCACAAAAACACAATATAATACCCAATTTATGAAAAAATATGATATTATGCTGAGTAAAGAGACACATTTTAAATTGCGTACACCCGTGGAATGGCGCCAAATTATGGTGCCTAAAAATTTCCATGCTTTATATGCCTTTACAGGTTACCAGTTAAGCCCCGTACACACGATCGGATAACTTATGGATTTTTGTCCGATGGATTTGTCCATCGGAAATCCGATGAAACTGTTTTTCATCAGTCTTGGCCACACACCATCAGTCAAAAAACCGACCGTTCCAAACGCGGTGACGTAAAACACTCCGATGAGCTGAGAAAGTTTAATGCTTCTGAGCATGCGTCGACTTGATTCTGAGCATGCGTGGGACTTGCCCAAGGACGATCAGAAATTCCCATCGGTTTTTTATCCATCGGAAAATTTTAAAACAAGTTCTATTTTTTACAACCGATGGAAAAAAGACCGATGGGTACCATACACGATCGGTTGGTCTGATGAAAACCATCCATCGGACGGTTTTCATCAGTCAAACCGATCGTGTGTACGGGGCTTTAGAGTAACACAGGAGGTCTGAAGCTAGAACTATTGTTTTTACTCTGATGTTTGCAGCAATACCTTACATGTGTGATGCAATACCGGTTTATATATTTGTGCAGTACTGATGCATGTGTTCGCTTTTCCGCTAAGCACAGAGAGGCGGGGGAACCTTAAACATTTTTTTTATTTTTTATTATTAATTTATGTTAAAAAATGACACTCTTTTTATTTATATATTTATTTTTTGTTGACTTTTACATGAACAACATCCCTTATGATGATAGCAGGGGCCCTAACAGGTCCTCTTTATGGAGAGATCTGAGGTCTATTAGACCCCAGATCTCTCTTCTGGTCTCAAAAGCATCTGAATAAACCAAGATCGGTTTAATCAGATGTTTGTACAAGCCGGTAACTGTTTGTAAACAACAAACCGTAACCAGAAGTGACAAAATTCTTGTCGCTTCCAGTTTCTGATGTCACATAATGGGAGGGACAACATTAGCTCCTCTCACTGTGTCCCAGGAACCGGATGCAGCTGGCCGCTCGGGAGAGCCCGTAAAGGCGGTGGCAGCGAGGGGGAGACCCCTTTCTCTAGGATTGCTTTTACAGTGAAGGGAAAAATATGATATCTCGGCCATTGCTACAGCTGCTGATATAACCCTTTCCATCCAGTGATGTACTGGTACATCGTTGGACAGAAGTGGTTAAAGGTTTACTATAGTGAAAAATATTGTATTCTAGTAACTGTATGGGACTAATATTTGTGATTATAGTATTCTCTATGTGAATTCCTTTTTTATTTAAAGCGGAAGTAAACTCATCGATTTAACAGTTTCAAAAAGCAGTTACATTCCCGGCATGCCGGGAATGCCAACTGTCACATTGGTTGTGCTCTCAACCAAACTGTCAAACCATCCAATGGCTGGTGTCATAACTGATCACATGTGCAGCATCATGGCAGTTGAAGATTAAACAGAGGCCAAGATGGCAGCTTCCTTGCCTGAAAATAAAAGGAGGGTTTACTTCCACTTTAACCACTTAACGACCGCTCACTGTATATATACGTCGGCACAATGGCACCGACAGGCACAATCACGTAGAGCATACGTGATTGCCTTTGTACAGTTGGGGGGTCCGATCGGACCCCCCTTCTGTACAGTGAACGGTCGGAATTCGTCTGGGAGCGTTCCGAGATGGGGGGGCGGCCGTTCGATTCCGACCACCCCCCCGCGATCGCTCCCGGCGAATAGAAATGCCCCCTCTGTCTGTGTACTGTTTACACAGATAGAGAAAGCAGGAGGAAGTGATGTCATCTCCTGTGCGGCGCTCACATATACCGAGCGTCGTACAAGAGAAGACACACAGGTCAGTGCACTAACACTACACTAACACCAGCACACATAGGCACATAAATCGCCCCCCCAGGCCCCCCCAGATCACCCCCCAGCCCCCCCCAGATCACCCCCCAGCCCCCAGTCACAGTGTCACTGATTGCAGTGACCATTTATTTACTGATCACTGCAATCAGTGACATTTGTGACTGTAAAAGTGTCACTACATTTAGTTTTAGGTCCAGTGTAGCCCCCTAACCCCCCCCTAATAAAGGTTTAACCCCTTGATCACCCCCCAGATAACCCTTTCACCCCCTAGCACCGCCGTCGCTTGGCGATCATTTTTCTGATCGCTGTCTTGGCGTCGGTGATGCAGATCGGTACCCAGTAATTTTTTTTAGGTTCGCCGCAGGTTTTTATAGCGTCGGGTACCCCCATAAATTATCTAATAAAGGTTTAACCCCCTTGATCGCCCCCCAGGTAACCCTTTCACCCCCTATCACCACTGTCACTAAGCGATCGTTTTTCTGATCGATGTCTTAGCGTCGGTGATGCTGATCGGTAGCCAGTATTTCTTTTTTAGGTTCGCCGCAGGTTTTTATAGCGTCGGGTACCCCCATAAATTATCTAATAAAGGTTTAACCCCCTTGATCGCCCCCCAGGTAACCCTTTCACCCCCTATCACCACTGTCACTAAGCAATTGTTTTTCTGATCGCTGTCTTGGCGTCGGTGATGCAGATCGGTACCCAGTAATTTTTTTAGGTTCGCCGCAGGTTTTTATAGCGTCGGGTACCCCCATAAATTATCTAATAAAGGTTTAACCCCCTTGATCGCCCCCCAGGTAACCCTTTCACCCCCTATCGTCCCAGTGACACTAAGCGATCGTTTTTCTGATCGATGTCTTAGCGTCGGTGATGCTGATCGGTAGCCAGTATTTTTTTTTTAGGTTCGCCGCAGGTTTTTATAGCGTCGGGTACCCCCATAAATTATCTAATAAAGGTTTAACCCCCTTGATAACCCCCCAGGTAACCCTTTCACCCCCTATCACCACTGTCACTAAGCAATTGTTTTTCTGATCGCTGTCTTGGCGTCGGTGATGCAGATCGGTACCCAGTAATTTTTTTAGGTTCGCCGCAGGTTTTTATAGCGTCGGGTACCCCCCATAAATTATCTAATAAAGGTTTAACCCCCTTGATCGCCCCCAGGTAACCCTTTCACCCCCTATCACCACTGTCACTAAGCAATTGTTTTTCTGATCGCTGTCTTGGCGTCGGTGATGCAGATTGGTAGCCAGTAATTTTTTTTAGGTTCGCCGCAGGTTTTTATAGCGTCAGGTACCCCTATATATTATCTAATAAAGGTTTTAACCCCCTAATTGCCCCTAGTTAACCCTTTCACCAGTGATCACCATATAAGTGTTACGGGTGACGCTGGTTAGTTAGTTTGCTTTTTATAGTGTCAGGGCACCCGCCGTATATAACCCAATAAAGGTTTAACCCCCTGATCGCCCGGCGGGTGATATCAATTAGGTTTTAGCGTCAGAGAGGGTCTGCGTCACACCCCAGGCAGCGTCAGGTTAGTGCCAGTAATGCTAACACCCACGCGTGAAGCATACACCCCCCTTAGTGGTATAGTATCTGAACAGATCAATATCTGATCTGATCAGATCTATACTAGCGTCCCCAGCAGTTTAGGGTTCCCAAAAACGCAGTGTTAGCGGGATCAGCCCAGATACCTGCTAGCACCTGCGTTTTGCCCCTCCGTCCAGCCCAGGCCACCGAAGTGCAGTATCGATCGATCACTGTCACTTACAAAACACAACACACATAACTGCAGCGTTCGCAGAGACAGGCCTGATCCCTGCGACTCCAGTGCTGTAGGAGGTGATTTCACCACCACAGTTAAAAAAAAAAAGAAGCAAATATGCCGAAGCATTGGGGCAGCAGGGGCGGAGGAGCGATTTTGCTCCTAATGGCGCGTACATACGATCGAAATTCCGACGGAGGCTTGCCCGTGGAAAAGTCCGACCATGTGTGTGCGGCATAACTTTTTTGCGGGAGGATGCCCCCATGCTTCGGCATATATAAATGGTACATGTATGCCCATCATTAGAAGTGGGTGGATGAAGGGCGGTATTCTAATGGTGGGCATACCCACCGATCAATCTCTTTTTTCGTTCAGCCACCTGGCTGCATGAAAAAAAAAGATTACAATACATGTCCAACAAGGACCAGCAACGTACTGGTATGTTGCTGGACTTTGAATGGTTATACCAGATTGATGCCTGCGGGTTTAGGTATCATCTTGGTATCATTCTTTTCAGCCAGCGGCCGGCTTTAATGTAAAAAAAGCAACCCTAGTGGCTAATTAGCCTCTGGACTGCTTTTACAAGCAGTGGGAGGGAATGTCCCCCCCCCCCGGATATAAAAAGCGCCATTGGGAAATTGGGAAAGCATTTTATCACACCGATCTTGGTGTGGTCAGATGCTTTGAGGGCAGAGGAAAGATCTAGGGTCTAGACCCCAGTTTTTTCAAAAAAAGAGTACCTGTCACTACCTATTACTATCATAGGGGATATTTACATTCCCTGAGATAACAATAAAAATGATTAAAAAAAAACATGGAAGGAACAATTTAAAAATAAAATAAAAAAGCAAAATTAATAATAAAAAAAAAAAAAAAAAAAAGCACCCCTGTCCTGCCCTGCTCTTGCCCAATGGCGAACGCAAGCGTCGGTCTGGCGTCATATGTAAACAGCAATTGCACCATGCATGTGAGGTATCACCGCGAAGGTCAGATCAAGGGCAGTAATTTTAGCAGTAGACCTCCTCTGTAAATCTAACGGGGTAACCTGTAAAGGCTTTTAAAGGCTTTTAAAAATGTATGTAGTTTGTCGCCAATGCGCGTTTGTGCGAAATTTTAAAGCATGTCGTGTTTGGTATCTATGTACTCGGCCTAAGATCATCTTTTTTATTTCATCAAACATTTGGGCAATATAGTGTGTTTTAGTGCATTAAAATAAAAAAAAGTGTATTTTTTCCCCAAAAAATGCGTTTGAAAAATCGCTGCGCAAATACTGTGTAGAAAAAAAAATGCAACACCCACCATTTTATTCTGTAGGGCCTTTGCTTTAAAAATATATATAATGTTTGGGGGTTCAACATAATTTTCCTGCAAAAAAAAATATGTTTTCATGTAAACAAAAAGTGTCAGAAAGGGCTTTGTCTTCAAGTGGTTAGAAGAGTGGATGTAAGCTTCCTAATGTTGTGTATAAAATGCCAGAACAGTTCAAAACCCCCCCAAATGACCCCATTTTGGAAAGTAGACACCCCAAGCTATATACTGAGAGGCATGTCGAGTCCATGGAATATTTTATATGTTGACACAAGTTGCGGAAAAAATTTTTTTTTTTTTTTTTGCACAAAGTTGTCACTAAATGATATATTGCTCAAACATGCCATGGGCATATGTGGAATTACACCCCAAAATACATTCTGTTGCTTCTCCTGAGTACGGGGATACCACATGTGTGAGACTTTTTGGGAGCCTAGCCGCGTACGGGACCCCAAAAACCAATCACCGCCTTCAGGCTTTCTAAGGGTGTAAATTTTTGATTTCACTTCTCACTGCCTATCACAGTTTCGAAGGCCATGGAATGCCCAGATGGCACAAAACCCCCCCAAATGACCCCATTTTGGAAAGTAGACACCCCAAGCTATTTGCTGAGAGGTATTGTGAGTATTTTGCAGATCTCGCTTTTTGTCACAAAGTTTTGAAAATTGAAAAAAAAAAAAAGAAAAAAAAAAAATTCTTTCTTCATTTTCAAAAACAAATGAGAGCTGTAAAATACTCACCATGCCTCTCAGCAAATAGCTTGGGGTGTCTACTTTCCAAAATGGGGTAATTTGGGGGGGTTTTGTGCTATTTTGGCATTTTATGGCCTTCGAAACTGTGATAGGTAGTGAGGAGTGAAATCAAAAATTTGTGCCTAGAAATCCTGAAGGCGGTGATTGGTTTTCGGGGTCCCGTACGCGGCTAGGCTCCTAAAAAGTCCCACACATGTGGTATCCCCGTACTCAGGAGAAGCAGCAAAATGTATTTTGGGGTGCAATTCCACATATAACCATGGCATGTGTGAGCAATATATCATTTAGTGACACATTTTTGTAATTTTTTTTTTTTTTGTCATTATTCAATCACTTGGGACAAAAAAAAAATATTCAATGGGCTCAACAGGCCTCTCAGCAATTTCCTTGGGGTGTCTACTTTCTAAAATGGGGTCATTTGGGGGGGTTTTGTGCTATTTTGGCATTTTATGGCCTTCAAAACTGTGATAGGTAGTGAGGAGTGAAATCAAAAATTTGCGCCCTTAGAAATCCTGAAGGCGGTGCTTGGTTTCCGGGGTCCCGTACGTGGCTAGGCTCCTAAAAAGTCCCACACATGTGGTATTCCCGTACTCAGGAGAAGCAGCAGAATGTATTTTGGGGTGCAATTCCACATATAACCATGGCATGTGTGAGCAATATATCATTTAGTGACAACTTTTTGTAATTTTTTTTTTTTTTTTTTTTGTCATTATTCAATCACTTGGGACAAAAAAAAAAATATTCAATGGGCTCAACATGCCTCTCAGCAATTTCCTTGGGGTGTCTACTTTCCAAAATGGGGTCATTTGGGGGGGTTTTGTACTGCCCTGCCATTTTAGCACCTCAAGAAATGAGATAGGCAGTCATAAATTTATAGCTGTGTAAATTCCAGAAAATGTACCCTAGTTTGTAAACGCTATAACTTTTGCGCAAACCGATAAATATACACTTATTGACGTTTTTTTTTACTAAAGACATGTGGCTGAATACATTTTGGCCTAAATGTATGACTAAAATTGAGTTTATTCGATTTTTCTTATAACAAAAAGTAGAAAATATCATTTTTTTTCAAAATTTTCGGTCTTTTTCCGTTTATATCGCAAAAAATAAAAATCGCAGAGGCAATCAAATACCATTAAAAGAAAGCTCTATTTGTGGGAAGAAAAGGACGCAAATTTTGTTTGGGTACAACATTGCATGTCCGCACAATTTACAGTTAAAGCAGCGCAGTGCAAAATTCTGAATTCACCTCTGGTCCTCTAGCTACCAAATGGTCCGGGGCTTAAGTGGTTAACATACCTTTATTTAAATTATTTTCCACACTGACATGCACACCAAGCTGTCCAGCAAATGTGACAGTTGGGACAAACCATATAAGGGTTCTTTCACGTGGACATTATAAATTCAGTCACCTTTTTTGCCACGAAAAAAACTGATGAATATTGATTCTGATTACATCAGTTTACACATCCATCTTCACTTCAGTTTAGTTCAGTTCATATCAGTCTACATCCGTTTTTCATCCATTTTTTTAAGTTGATGAAGAAACTAATCATAGATAACAAAAGTATTTTCTGAAAAAAAATTAAAAAACGGATGCAAAAACAGATGTAAGTGGAACTGAATGTAGTTGTAAAGTTCATTTAGCATAGCCACCTTTTTAGTACATACGTATATGCCTTTTGAAAAATCCATATTTATAAACAAATTTGCTAGTTGTGTTTAATCCAGCTCACAAACTACAGGTCACGTGATCAGAGCGATTCACAGACCTGCGAGTGGGAGTGTTTAGAGCAGGGGGTGTTCGGTCAGATTAGGTGACCCGTCAGATTTCGTAACGGAAGCGACGTTCCGTCACGGCCATCTTGGTACACCCCACACTCGCCCACACTAAGTCTACAGTCTGAAGTCGCCAAGCGTACATCTTCTTTACACCCACCGAAATCTTGCATTTCACACTTATTTTTACCACTAAACTGAGCTTATATCGTCAAATATAGTATTTAGAAGTCTGTGATCTTACAGGTTTGCTAATGTGACAGAAGACCGCTTCTTTTAATATTCAAAATCAAAACAGTGTCAGGGACTTCTAAATACTGTATTTCACGATATAAGCTCCGTTTAGTGGTAAAAATAAATGTGAAATGCAAGATTTTGGTGGGTGTAAAAAGATGTCCACTTGGCGACTTCAGACTGCAAGCTTAGTGTGGGCGAGTGCGAGGTGTACCAAGATGGCAGTGACGGAACGTCACTTCCGTTACAAGTTTTGCCTAATCTGACGGAACAGGGAGCACCTGTCATTGCAGGAAGTGACATAATGCCGCTGAGCGTATTCGTTTCCAAGGCAACCATACCTAGCCCCAGCTGAATGTAGCACTGATTCACAAACAGGAGGATTGACTGTCAATCAAAGCAGGGGGGATGGGCGGGGGTGTGGTTTTACGCTAACCACAGAAGATACAGGCATGACAATGACAATGACAGAGGACATAAACTGACCATGCTAGCAGGATTGGCTGCCATGCTTGGTGTGGTCAGTTTACTACTAGGTAGAAGGGAACTGGCAGGATCAATTAAGTAATACAGACGCACCGCGGGCACTGCAAGAAAACAATCATTTTAAAGATTTGATAGGAACCCCTTACAGAAAGAGAACATGCTTTTTATCACTAGGTTTACAAACACTTGAAGTGTAAACTGAGGTTTTTGGCCTCATAGACTTGAATGGGAACACCTGAAAACATGTGAATCGAGCATTTTGGCGTGTTTTTTTTTTTTTCCAGAGCTTTTTTTTTTAGCCTGTAAAAATTGCTTTCTGTTAGATAAACACTTTCCACTGGCTAAAACAAAAATGCCTGAAACTTCAATACACTTGTAAAATGCTTGAAATCTGCTTCTAAAACACTCATATATGCGCAAAAACACAAAAAAAAAACACCTGAAAATCACTCTGCGCAGCCTCAAGACAAGTGACATACTGCAGCCTATATGTCATGTTTTATTTTGCTCATAGCTGTATTTAAAAGAGAAGTATGGGTTTACTTGTTTACTTTTTTTTTTTATTCATACTTACCTCGGTGGATGGAGCATCAGACCGATGCTCCATCTGTCCCCCGCCGTCTGTGCACTGAGAACGGAGCCACCGAACACCGCCGTTGCCTAGGTTCTCACAGATCCCCGAGAGGAACGCCGCTGACTGTCAGTCAGCGGCTTTTCTCTCTGCTTCTCCACGCTCATTGAAGCGCTGAGCAGTGGAGGGGCAGGGAGAGGCTGTCTCAGCGTCTCAGCGGCTCGCTGAGGCGCTGAGACTGCCATCAATCAGGGCAGCTGGCGGATCCCGACTTGGAAGTCGTGATGGCGCGCTGCCCCGACTGATGGCAGTGACGTCAGCAGAGAGCGGACTTTAGACCGCTCTCCGCCGAAAACGGGTCACAGGAGTGCAAAACGAATTGCACTCCTGTGACCCTTAGGAGAAGCCCAGCCTAAAAAGCTCAGGCTGGACTTCTCCTTTAAAGTAGAAATACACTAACCCAACTTCTCTACTCATTTTGAGCTAAACTATACTACAAATCTCCTACCTGAGCCTAAGCCCTTGTAGACTTTAATAGTTACATTTCCACTCTTGAATATCATCTTATATAATTCTGTGCCTGCTCAGAGGTAAAGAGGATTTCAGTCAGAGGATGAAAACAAATCTGTGGCTCAATGTAAGCCACGGCTGTCTTCCTAAGCAAACTAAGCAGCTGGGGTGTGGGGTTTCTTCTATAGTTTACCTAGAGAGGGTTTGATTATGTTTTAACTTGAATTGTTAGACAGGGTCAGTTTGTTTGTTTTTTTGCAGGCTGGCTGGTAAGTGTGCTGGAAAATGTTTTTGTTTGTGATGTGCAAAGCTCTTCTATGTACACCTTACTGCAAAGGCTAGTTGTAATGGTTGCCATCCTTTTTTTTTTTAGCTTGCTCCCTGATTTTGGTGTGGGAAGACATTGGATGCCTTCAGCTGCCATTGCGTTCTTGCTGGATGTCTTATGTGTTCCAGTGTGTTTAACCACTTCAGCCCCGGAAGGATTAGCCCCCTTCCTGACCAGGCCATTTTTTGCGATACGGCACTGCGTCACATTAACTGACAATTGCACAGTTGTGCGACGTTGTACCCAAACAAAATGGATGTCCTTTTTTCCCCATAAATAGAGCTTTCTTTTGGTGGTATTTGATCACCTCTGCTGTTTTTTTTTTTGCGCTATAGACAAAAAAAGAGGGGCAATTTAAAAAAAAAAAAAAACACAATATTTTTATCTTTTTGCTATAATAAATATCCAAATAAAATAAAAAAAGTTTATCATCAGTTTAGGCCGATATGTATTTCTTTACATATTTTTGGTAAAAAAAATCGCAATAAGCGTATATTGATTGGTTTGCACAAAAGTTAAAGCGTCTACAAAATAGGGGATACATTTATTCAATTTTTTTTTTTTTTTTACTAGTAATGCCAGTGATTTTCATTGTGACTGCTGTGGGCAGATCGGACACTTTTGACACTTTTTTGGGACCAGTGACATTTATACAGCGATCAGAGCTAAAAATAGCCACTGATTACTGTATAAATGTTACTGGCAGGGAAGGTGTTAACACTAAGGTGCGATCAAGTGGTTACCTGTGTTCCCTAGGTGTGTTCTAACTACGGGGGGGTGGGAGTGACTAGGTGAGGAGACCAATCAGAGTTTTTACTTAGTAGGAGCACACAACCTGTCTCCTCTCCCCTGAGAGAACCAGGATTTGTGTGTTTACACACACAGATTCCGGTCCTCACTCTGTCACAAGAGATCGAGGGTCATTGCGCCTGCCGGGCACGTGCATCGGATCCAGGGCCTGTTAAAGCGTCTTAAAGAGCCGACGTACAGCTATGATGGCTCGTGCAGGGGAGCTGGTCTGGAAGCGGTTAAGGAGAAGTGGGCTCCTTTCAAGTAAACCTGCCCATAAAAGAGATGTTTGGGGAAAAAACAATCAAACTACTAACCTGTGTGGATGCAGCATTAGTCCAATGCTGCATCTGCCGCTTTAGCCCGCTGTTGGTTAAAAATGGGTCACGGGAGTGCAGAACTAAGTGTACTCTATTGCTATAAATCCTCCAACTTGGAGACAACAAAATATAGAGGAAACAGCAGTGGCTCAACGTCAATGGGACCTTAATTTGAGACTCCAGATTGTTCAAGAATTCTAAGAGCAACCTTGGGAGTGTCTTCTGATATTACAATATTTGTCTTCTCAATTGTTATTAAAGATTAGACATGTGCATTCGTTTTCGTCCGAATGCATTTTCGTCCGAATTTCAGGTATTTTCGTTATCGTTTTAACAAACGAAAACGAAAATGCAGAATCCGAAAACCGAAAGATCCGACATAAAAAAATGCTTAATTTTCGTTTTCGTTGCAACAACAGTTCGATATAGATAGGAGATTCGACATGAGGCTGACAATAACAATCTGTGTCCATCGAACCTGTGGTCGAATGTGCCTAACCTTAACTCTATTAGTCCAAGATTATTCTACATAGGAGAGAAAAGATTTGACATTATAGAGAGAAAAGATTCGACATAGAGAGAAAAGATTTGACATTATAGAGAGAAAAGATTCGACATTATAGAGAGAAAAGATTCGACATAGAGAGAAAAGATCACTGCTGGAATTGGGTGGGGGAAGTAAAATAAAAAAATGATGATGATGAATGTTATTGGCTGATTGTAACCAAAGAGGAGGAGCAGTAAAATAGCTAGAACTAACTCGGCAAATTCGAAAAATCTATGGGAGAAATCTAAAGTGCTAATTATAAAGGCTTATATGCAAGTTATTGTCCTAAAAAGTGTTTGGGGACCCGGGTCCTGCCCCAGGGGACATGTATCAATGCAAAAAGAAGTTTTAAAAACGGCCGTTTTTTCGGGAGCAGTGATTTTAATAATGCTTAAAATGAAATAATAAAAGTGAAATATTCCTTTAAATTTCGTACCTGGGGGGTGTGTATGATATGCATGTGAAGTGGCGCATGTTTCCCGTGCTTAGAACTGTCCCTGCAAAAAATGTCATTTTTGAAAGAAAAAAAGTCATTTAAAACTCATTCGCGGCTATTAATGAATTGTCGGCTCCCGGCAATACATACAAAAGTCATTGATAAAAAAAAAAAAAAAAGCGTGGGGGTTCCCCAGAATTCAATTACCAGGCCCTTCAGGTCTGGAATGGATATTAAGGGGAACCCCGCCGCAAATTTTAAAAAAAATTGACGTGGGGTTCCCCCAAATATCCATTCCAGGCCTTTCAGATCTGGCATGGATTTTAAGGGGAACTCCACCCCAAATTAAAAAAAAATGGCGTGGAGTCCCCCTAAAAATCCATACCAGACCCCTTATCCGAGCACGCAACCTGGCCGGCCGCAGGGGAAAAGGGGGGGACGAGAGAGTGGCCCCCCCTCCCTCCTGAACCGTACCAGGCCACATGCCCTCAACATGGGGAGGATGTCCCCATGTTGATGGGGACAAGGGCCTCATCCCCACAACCCTTGCCCGGTGGTTGTGGGGGTCTGCGGGCGGGGGGCTTATCGGAATCTGGAAGACCCCTTTAACAAAGGGGACCCCCAGATCCCGGCCCCCCCTATGTGAATTGGTAAGGGGTACATTGTACCCCTACCATTTCATGAAGAAAGCGTAAAAAAATGTTTAAAAAAACACACAAACACCTTGAAAAAGTCCTTTATTTAAAAAAAAAAAAAAAACATTCCAGCGGTGAAGTCCAGTGTCCCGCGGCGATCCCGATGTCCAGCGCTGTCCTTCATTGGTTGTGCCTGAGCGGACCTGATGGGGAACTCCCTCTCAGTATTTTAAATGTATAGACCCGCCCCTTCTAAAGTTCCCCATCAGGTCCGCTCAGCGGACCAGATGCGGAACATGAGAAGGGGCGGGTCTATACATGTATTACCAAAGTGAGAGCAGTTCCCCATCAGGTCCGCCCCCTCGGTATGTCGGACCCGCCTACGTCATTGGCTTGAGCGGGGAACTTCCTTCACTGTGTAATTTAAATTTACACAGTGAAGGAAGTTCCCCGCTCAAGCCAATGACGTAGGCGGGTCCGACATACCGAGTAGGCGGACCTGATGGGGAACTGCTCTCACTTTGGTAATACATGTATAGACCCTCCCCTTCTCATGTTCCGCATCTGGTCCGCTGAGCGGACCTGATGGGGAACTTTAGAAGGGGCGGGTCTATACATTTAAAACACTGAGAGGGAGTTCCCCATCAGGTCCGCTCAGGCACAACCAATGAAGGACAGCGCTGGACATCGGGATCGCCGCGGGACACTGGATTTCACCGCTGGAATGTTTTTTTTTTTTTAAATAAAGGACTTTTTCAAGGTGTTTGTGTGTTTTTTTAAACATTTTTTTACGCTTTCTTCGTGAAATGGTAGGGGTACAATGTACCCCTTACCAATTCACATAGGGGGGGCCGGGATCTGGGGGTCCCCTTTGTTAAAGGGGTCTTCCAGATTCCGATAAGCCCCCCGCCCGCAGACCCCCACAACCACCGGGCAAGGGTTGTGGGGATGAGGCCCTTGTCCCCATCAACATGGGGACATCCTCCCCATGTTGAGGGCATGTGGCCTGGTACGGTTCAGGAGGGAGGGGGGGCCGCTCTCTCGTCCCCCCCTCTTCCCCTGCGGCCGGCCAGGTTGCGTTCTCGGATAAGGGGTCTAGTATGGATTTTTAGGGGGACTCCACGCCATTTTTTTTTAATTTGGGGTGGAGTTCCCCTTAAAATCCATGCCAGATCTGAAGGGCCTGGAATGGATATTTGGGGGAACCCCACGTCATTTTTTTTTTAAATTTGCGGCGGGGTTCCCCTTAATATCCATTCCAGACCTGAAGGGCCTGGTAATTGAATTCTGAGGAACCCCCACGCTTTTTTTTATTTTTTTTATTTTTTATCAATGACTTTTGTATGTATTGCCGGGAGCCGACAATTTTATTAATAGTGTCAGTTTTAAATGACTTTTTTTCTTTCAAAAATGACATTTTTTGCAGGGACAGTTCTAAGCACGGGAAACATGCGCCACTTTCCATGCATATCATACACACCCCCCAGGTACGAAATTTAAAGGAATATTTCACTTTTATTTTTTCATTTTAAGCATTATTAAAATCACTGCTCCCGAAAAAACGGCCGTTTTTAAAACTTTTTTTTGCATTGATACATGTCCCCTGGGGCAGGACCCAGGTCCCCAAACACTTTTTAGGACAATAACTTGCATATTAGCCTTTATAATTAACACTTTAGATTTCGAAAGTTCGAGTCCATTGTATTTAATAGGGTTCTAAAGTTCACACTAACATTTTGTCTGTTCGCAGGTTCTGGTGCGAACCGAACAGGGGGGTGTTTGGCTCATCCCTGTTGACTAGTAATAGTAATTAAAAAATATAATTATTACTAGTCATACAATAGAATTCATCTATAGCTTGTAGGCGGAACATTCGACCGGAAATTTATGATTGCAGCGTCGTACAGTTTCGATGCTCCGTCGAATCTTCTTTGAACATTCGACAGACACCATAAGCCTTCAATGACAGATTCGACCTTAATTAATTCAGATTTTCGGACGAATGCAATTTCTAACGAAAAACTAAATAAATAAAAACGAATTTCGGGAGTAACTAAATAAATTTATTTTTCTAACGAAAACGAAATTCCGAAACGAAATATTTCAGTGTGCACATGTCTATTAAAGATACTACATGGTGTTCATGTACATGGTTGTAGGGAATAATGCGTATGTCCATACTACTTTCAAAACAGACTTTCAAACTTTCAAACAGACCTGACTGCCATGGGTGATGGTAAATATTCAATGTAGACTGGTTATTAAAATCATCAGACATTGTAATTAACAATGTATTTCTAACTAAATTTACAGACTAGCCCTTTTATTTTCGTATTGGGCGCCAAGGAATCCTTATATACTGTAGTATTAACTGAGCATTTCTAAATTCCATTTGACTAATTTGAGTTTTTTTGGGCCATATTTGAATATCATAAAATTAATTTATAGTAAGCCTATCAATTTATAGTAAGATCTAACAATTTTTAAGGGTACTAGACATGTCTACCCATTATCCTTGCCATTTATTCCTTTATTTGAATTGGAATCCATATAGGTAGAAGAGAATGACGATACGCTATTTATTCAGGCGCACCTTCAGGAAGACAAAAGTTATAATTTATAAAAAAAATTGTTGGACGCTGGGCACCAAAAAGTGCCAAATCACACACTACATATCACAATAAGCCACCCAACAGCACTGTGGATGTTCAGGGTCCCTATTTGCATGGATTTAGGCACACCTGTTGCATAGCAATGCTGGAGTCTGGAGAGATGTGGCTCGGGCACTATGCTAGCTCAAGATCATAGAGTTACTTACTCTTTTATCTTAGCTTCCTCTGGGTACTGGTGCAAGGATAAAGCAGCCGTGGAAGGTTGGATCTATGTCCAGGCAGTGGTATTGATTGGCTGCCTCTGCCTGGGAAACTAATTAGTAGCACTATCCACACACAAATCCTTCCTTGTGCTGTGGCTCTATGCCTGCATTGCAGAAGGAGACTGAAGTTACCCAAAGAAATTTATTATACAGGGCTTTTTATTAGCTTAAGCTACAGGCCAGCAGGGAGGATTGCATAGGAAAATTTTTATTAGCATTTAGGCCCACTCCAGGCAGAAATAAAAGATATTAAAAGACAACAATCAATCACATTCAGAAAATAATCATATCTATTTTTAAAGGAAATAAGCACCTGAATTAGACTGTTTATGAGCCTCATGTTATCCCTTAGAAGACCTCAAACTGAGATAAAAAAAAGGGCTAGCAATGGGAGCACAATCACATTACCTTTCTGGAAAGGAACATGCTGACAGGAGAAGAGAGCAGATGCTGCTCCTTTACTATCTAATCACAGGCTAGGGGGCAGAGAGTGACTTAGTCTTATTGCATATTACCTATATTTGTGCAGAAAAAAATACAGCTTCCTGCAAAGGCACATACATAACATTAGTTTTCTATGCGTTCAGTTCACATTTCAACACAATTGTCAGCTGTGGGGCAGAGAGTTGTAAAAAACTGCAGCATGTCTGCAATTTTCCGTATATCAAAGCAGTTGAGCACAACAAAAACGCACAGTAATCCAACATTGCAGGAAATAAAGAACACACAGAGGGGGCTTGGAATTGAGCGCGCACGACTGCCCCTATACCAAGTGGCTCAGTATGAAGGCACTTGGCAAGGGGGCGGGGGCCAGAAGCACCAGCGGGGGGACCCCAGAAGAGGAAGATTAGGGCCTCATTGCACAGAGCAGGTAAGTATAACATCTAATTACCCCAGCAAAATATGTGTATGTGTATAAAAGACACCTGTCCACAGAATCTCTTTCTTCCATTTAAACCCCGCCATCATGGGCAAGACCAAAGAGTTGTCAAAAGACGTCAGGGATAAGATTGTAGACCTGCACAAGGCTGGAATGGGCTACAAGGCCACCATCAATAATCTTGGTGAGAAGGAGACAACAGTTGGAGCGATTATTCGCAAATGGAAGAAATACAAAATAACCATCAATCCCCCTCGGTCTGGAGCTCCATGCAATATTTTGCCTCATTGGTTAAGGATGATCATTCATAAGAAAAGTGAGGGATCAGCCCAGAACTACAGCTACAGGGGGGGAGCTGGTGAATGATCTCAAGGCAGTTGGGGTCACAGTCACCAAACAAACCATTGTTAACACAATACGCCACCATGGATTGAAATCCTGCAGTGCCCGCAAGGTTTCCCCTCCTCAAGAAGAAACATGTAAAGGCCCGTCTGAAGTTTGCCAATGAACATCTAAATGATTCAGAGAACGATTGGGATAAAATGCTGTGGTCAGATGAGACCAAAAATGAGCTCTTTGGCACTAACACGACTTGCCGTGTTTTGAGGAAGAAAAATGCTGACTATGACCCTAAGAACACCATCCTTACAGTCAAGCACGGAGGTGGAAACATAATGCTTTGGGGCTGTTTTCTGCTATAGGTGCAGGTTGACTTTGCCGCATTGAGGGGCTAATGGACCGGGGCCTTGTATTGTAAAATCTTGAATGAGAACCTTCTTCCCTCAGCCAGAACAGAACACTGAAGATGGGTCGTGGACAGGTCTTCCAGCATAACAATGACCCAAAACATACCGCCAGGGCAACAAAGGGAGTGGCTCAAGAAGAAGCACAAGATCTGTATAGAAGAGTGGACCAAAATCCCTCCTGAGATGTGTGCATGGATCATATAAACAGCATATTTAGATGAACATGTTACAAAATAATTATTGTCGTAAGAAACCCCAGTGATTGAACAGAGGACAAACTCCTTCCTCTAAAAGCATTAATCTGGCACACATTGCATTTATGACATGGAAAATAACCTTTCATAGAATAAAAAAAGACAAATGTTTGGGAAGGTCTATGACATTGGGAACATTTATATGTCAAAGTGCCAGTGCTGCACTATAAACCACTACTGGTTGGTCTAGTAATACTGGGCCTAAAACCCTATAATTTTATAAGACAGTTTTTTTTTTTTTTTTTTTAGCAAAATGTTGGGTAGAAAAATTAGTCACCATAGACCAACTAAATTTACTACTGTCCACATCCTCCCTGGTTGCTCGGTTCTGTAACATTTGCTCTCTATCCATCTCACCCACCTCACCAATAATCATGTCAATGTTACATTCAATATAGCCTCTCAATAAATCTGGATTTAAGAATTAGGACATATTCCCTAAAAAATCCTTTAGAGTAGTACAATTTAATCTTATTCTCTGAAATTGGTTCCTAGGCACACCATTCAGTCAAGAAGGGTGTTGACAAGTACTCAGGGGTATAAACCCATTTCTATCCGTTTCCTTGAAATGTGTAGCCATTACCAATCTATCCCCCACTACCTGAATATTGAGATCCAGAAAGTGGGCTTTGTGATTACTAGCCTCATGTTGCAACATAATTTCCCTGCCATTGTCATTAAGCTTCTAAAAATAGTCCTGCAAAGAAGCCATATCCCCCTCTTATAGGAGGAGGACATCATCGATATACCTCTTCCACAGGCATAACTCACCAGGTGGGTTGCTCCAAATGGTCTCCTCCTCCCATCTGCCCATGTAAAGGTTAGCCATACTGGTTGCAAATTTTAGTTACAGCAACAGTTATTTTTAAGAGGGGATAAAGGATAACTTCAAAATCATTCAGTTAAAAGGAGGAAGCTAGAAATAATTGAAATGTGAAAATGAATTCCATTATATGTTAATGAGAAGGAGCTTACCCTGTCCTTAAGTCTTTCTATTGGGACAGAATGAACTTGCTGAAACATCTAAAAGGTAAGAAATATTTGAACCAGTTGAAGAGTGGAATGTTTCACTGCCTTCCAGTCCGGGCCATTTTACAGTTTTCAGCGCTGTCACATTATGAATGACAATTACTCACTCATGCAACACTGTACCCAAATGAATTTTTTTAACATATTTTTAGACAAATAGAGTTTTGTTTTGGTGGCATTTAATCACCACTGGGGTTATTACTATTTGCTATATGATTAAAAAAAGACAAAAATTTGGGGGAATTTTTTTTTTTTTTCTTAGTTTCTGTTATGTTACGTTGCAAAGAAATAATCTTTCTTTATACACTTGCACAAAATGTTTTCTGCTACATTTCTTTGATGAAACCCCCCCCCCCCCCCCAATCAGTGTATATTATATATTGAGTCCCTGAAGTGCCAGGACAGGAGAAAAGCCTACAAAGCCAACACCCCAATGTATTTTCTGAAAGGCATAGTAAGTCTTCTGAAAATGTCACTTTTGCCACAAGTTTTTGGAATACAAAGGGAAAAAAAATTAAATTTATTTTTTACACAACGTTGTCAATTAATAGGATATTTCTAATGCACAACATAGACATATTTACATTTACACCTCAAAACAAATTCTGCTACTCCTCTTAAGTATGGGGATAACACATGTGTGAGACTTTTTTGCAGCCTAGTCACAGAGGGATCCACAATCCAAGGAGCACCTTCAGGCCTCCTATTTTCCTGTTAACCTATCACATTTTTGGACACTGTGACTTGTGTGGTGGTGATCGGAGACACTGTGAATGGCTGCACCTGTGAGACTTGTTCACACATAAGATTGGGGGGGTAAAACCTTGTGATTGGGACATGGTTTTACTGCCTCCCAACTGCTACCCCCTGTATCTAAGGAGATAACTACTGGGGGTGGTTGTAATGCTTTTCTTCAGTGCAGAGAACACATGTGAACAAAACCTTATGGTGACACTGGGACTGGTGTGGTGATGACTGGGGACACAGTGACTAGCTGCACTGATCTGATGACATTGTACTGCGGTGGTGGATCAGCGATAACGGCTGTCTGCCCTGACATATAGTATATATGTACACATACAATACATACAAAATGACACTGTACTGCTGGGGGCATCTTTTTTTTTTTTTACACTCTGGGTGCTTATTACAGTCCCAGTGACTGTAGTAAGCACTCAGTTTCCTCTCACAGCTGATTGATGTGAGAGGAAATTACTTAAATGCTGCACCATGTAGCCTTTGTTTAGAAGTATGATCATTGTGATTGGTCACAGCAATCACACGGTGCAGGGCCAATTTAATAAATTCTGCATTTCAAAAGAAGTAACTGCTTATTTATTTTGTCCCTATAACTATTTATTCTGGGTACCTTATTGTAAAAGAATTTGGAAAGTCTTAAGATTGTCACTATACAACATCTGATTGTTAATTATAGGCAGCTGCTATGAAAATTATTCTGTAAACTTGTATTGAGACCCCCCCCCCATACATTTATGCTACAATTATGCTTTTACAATCCTATTGTGTATTTGAAATGTTTGATAATAGATTTAGTAACTTGATAGAAATACATGGTATAGCAGTTGTAAAGAATGTGAGTGGATAAAAGGGATACATAAGTAGTGATGAGCCGAACACCCCCGGGTTCGGTTCGCACCAGAACCCGCGAACGGACCGAAAGTTCGAACGAACATTAGAACCCTATTAAATACAATGGATGCGAACGTTCGAATTCTAAAGTGCTAATTATAACAACTATTATGCATGTTATTGTCCTAAAAAGGGTTTGGGAACCCGGGTTCTGCACCAGGGGACATGTATCAATGCAAAAATAAGTTTTAAAAACGGTCGTTTTCCGGGAGCAGTCATTTTAATGATGCATAAAGTGAAAAAAAAAAAGTCAAATATTCCTTTAAATATCGTACCTGGGGGGTGTCTAAAGTATGCCTGTGAAGTGCCACGTGTTTCCCGTGTTTAGAACTGTCCCTGCACAAAATGACACTTCTAAAGGAAAAAAAAGCCATTTAAAACTGCTTGCGGCTTTAATGTAATGTCTGGTCCCGGTAATATGGATGAAAATCTTTAAGAAAAATGGCATAGCTACCCCATGACCCCCCCCCCTACCCCAGCCCATTACCAGCCCCTTTGGGTCTTGTATGGATATTAAGGGGAACCCCGCACATAAAATAAAAAAGGCCCTATATACTCTGAACAGCCGTATACAGGCGGTGCATACAAGACAGGGACTGTAGGTTTGTTCTTATGTAGAATCTGTTTGTAATTTTGAACAGGTACATTGTTGAAGTGTAGCTCCAGACCAAAAATCTATTTTTAAACTTTTTGGAAAACATAGGTAAGGGTTATCACCCCTGTAACATTTGTTTTGCTGTCTGTGCCCCTGTTCAGAACATTTCACCTCACTTTCCGTCCTAATGACAACTGTTTTTGAAATGTGGTGTTTTTCTTGAAACAAGGATTGCTGATAAAGCATCAGTACAGAGGAGACACCTTTCTCCCATATTTATTCTTACAGGAGAGAATTTTCCTTCCTAGTGGTAGATTTCCTCTCACTTCCTGTTGTCTTCTTGCGTTTGCAAGTAGGAGTCGTTTGTAAGTTGGATGTTTGAAAGTAGGGACCTGCCGTATATACTCTGCAGAAATAGGCCCCTTAGTTGTTGGTGTTGGCACAACACTGTAAGCACTCACAGTTACTCTTGGTTGGTGCTGGAACGCCCTGCTGTCAACTATTATATCAGGAATTTTAATTACATATAATTGTTGAACAGTGGTAGTAAAAATTGGGCCTTTGATGGTGGTGCTGGTGCCACAACACTGTAAGCCCTGACAGTTACTCTTGGTGGGTGCAGCAATGGGCCCTGCTGTGAATTATTAGATCAAGAATTGTAATTACATGCCCCTGTTGAACAGGGGCTGAAAAATTGGGCCTTAGGCACTGGTGGCACAACACTGCAACCCTTCACAGATACTGTACTTGGAGCACAGCAATGAGCCCTGTTGCAAAGTATTGCTTCAAAAATTGTAATGACACGCCCCTGTTAAACAGGGGCTGAAAAATTGGGCCTTAGGCACTGGTGGCACAACACTGCAACTCCTCACAGATACTGTACTTGGAGCACAGCAATGAGCCCTGTTGCAAAGTATTGCTTCAAAAATTGTAATTACACGCCACTGTTAAACAGGGGCTGAAAAATTGGGCGTTAGGCACTGGTGGCGGCACCCATAAACAAAAATGATCTTCCAAGCTATCATCATCAATCGTACCATTGAGGACTCGGAGGAGGAGGATAGCCAGTCAACATAACAGCACAGGCACTCAGCATCAGCATCAGTCTTGAAGGGATGTGACATTTTAAAATCAATTAGTCTGTTATATCAGCATCAGGTGTGTGGTAGCTGGTGGTGATCCAAGACTGGTTCATCTTGATGAAAGTCAGTCGATCAACCGAGTCGGTGGACAGGCGCACCCTGTGATCCGTGACAAATCCTCCAGCAGCACTGAATGTGCGTTCCGAAAGAACGCTGGATGCAGGACAGGCCAGTAGCTCAATTGCATACTGTGCAAGCTCTGGCCAGTGATCCATCCTCAAGACCCAGTAAGCCAGAGGATTTTCGGTGGGGAAGGTGTCCAAGTCTGACCTTGCCCCTAGATATTCCTGCACCATGTTTATCAGACGCTGGCGATGGTTGCTGGAACCGATCATACTTTGGGGCTGCGGACTAAAGAATTGTCTGAACGCATCGGTCAGACGGCCACCTTCCCCACCGCTCCTTCTTTGACTGGCCGAAGCCTCAGCAACTCGTTGTCCAGGACCAGGAGTTTGCAACCTCCCAGTCTCTGGGAACGCGTTGCACAGACCTTTCTGCAAGGCCTCCCGGAGTTGTCTCATCCTCTGCTCCCTCTGCGACGGTAACATAAGGTCCGCAACCTTACCCTTGTACCGTGGATCAAGGAGAGTGGCCAGCCAGTAATGGTCCCTCTCCTTGATCCGAAGAATACGAGGATCCTTCCGCAGACTTTGCAGGATCAGGGAGGCCATGCAGCGTAGGTTTGCTGAGGCATTCGCTCCGGAGTCCTCTGGGTCACTAAGGACGACATGATCCGCAGCCACCTCCTCCCAGCCACGTACAAGTCCACTGGTTTCTTGGGACTGTAAATCATCCCTAAAAGACTGCTGCTGATGATGCTGAGTGCCAGCCTCCACCTCCATGCTGACACAATCCTCCTCCTCCTCCTCCTCCTCCTCCTCCTCCTCCTCTTCCTGTGCGATGGGTGGGACAGAAGGAACACTGTCTGGGTAAAGGGGGCCTTGAGAGGCAAGGAAGTCCTCCTCTTCCTGCCTCTGTTCTGCCTCAAGTGCCCTGTCCATTATTCCACGCAGCGTGTGCTCCAACAGGTGGACAAGAGGTACAGTGTCACTGATGCATGCACTGTCACTGCTCACCATCCTCGTGGCCTCCTCAAATGGTGCCAGGACAGTGCATGCATCCCTGATCATGCCCCACTGGCGTGGAGAAAAAAAACCAAGCTCCCCTGACCCTGTCCTGGTGCCGTAGTCGCACAGGTACTCATTGATGGCCCTCTGCTGCGTGTGCAGCCGCTGCAGCATGGCCAACGTTGAGTTCCACCTGGTGGGCATGTCACATATAAGGCGGTTCTTGGGCAGGTTCAACTCCTTTTGCAGCTCAGCCAGGCGAGCACTGGCATTATAAGATCTGCGGAAATGCACACAGACTTTCCTGGCCTGCCTCAGGACATCCTGTAAGCCCGGGTACCTGCCCAAGAAGCGCTGCACCACCAGGTTAAGGACGTGAGCCACACAGGGCACATGGGTCAGTTGTCCCTGTCGGAGGGCGGAGAGGAGGTTGGTGCCATTGTCGCAAACCACCATTCCTGGCTTAAGCTGGCGTGGCGTCAACCACCTCTCGGCCTGGCCCTGCAGAGCAGACAGGACCTCTGCCCCAGTGTGGCTTCTGTCCCCCAAACACACCAGCGCAAGCACGGCATGGCATATTTTTGCCTGCGTACTTGCGTAGCCCCGTGAACGGCTACGGAGCACCGCTGGTTCATAGGACAAACCACAGGAAGAGGCCATGGAGGAAGAAGAAGAGGAGGGGGTGGAGGAGAGAGGTGTGTCACAACCAGTAGTAGCATTTTGGAGGCGTGGCGGTGGGACAACCTCCAACACTACTGCACCTTGTCCTGAATCCTTCCCAGCTGCCAAAAGAGTGACCCAATGGGCCGTGAAAGAAAGGTAACGTCCCTGTCCATGCCTGCTGGACCATGAGTCAGCGGTAATATGCACCTTACCGCTGACCGCCCTGTCCAGCGAGGCCAAGACATTGCCTTCCACATGCCGGTAGAGAGCCGGAATAGCCTTCCGTGAGAAAAAGTGGCGTTTGGGAACCTGCCACTGAGGAACCGCACATTGCACAAACTCACGGAAGGGGGCCGAGTCTACCAACTGAAAAGGCAGCAGTTGAAGCGCTAGCAATTTAGCCAAGCTAGCATTCAACCGCTGGGCATGTGGATGGCTGGGAGTGAACTTCTTTCGACGGTCCAGCAGCTGGGGCAGGGAAATTTGCCTGCTAGAATCGGACGTCGGTGTACTGCTAGCAGAGTGGGCGCAAGTACTTGGCTGTGACACACCTAATTCTACACCTTCATTCCTCTCAGTGCATGTTTCAGAGAGGACTGAAGTTATAGTGGGGTTGGAGATCCCAGCTGATGCGGTGCAAGGAGAGGTCCGCTTTGTTCTTTGGTGTGGGTCTTTGAGGTAGGCTTGCCAACGAGCTGCATGGCAGGTCAACATATGTCTGGTCAGGCATGTGGTACCCAAGCGGCTGATGTTTTGGCCACGCGATATACGCTTGAGACATATGTTGCAAACAGCAGCTGTGCGATCTGATGCACTAGCCTCAAAAAAGGCCCACACCAAAGAACTTTTTGAATGACGGGCAGAGGCAGCGCCCTGCACAGGCGGAGCTCTGCGGTGTGATTCCGTCGGTGTACTGCCCTTACGCTGGCCACCAAAGGGCATCCTGCCTCGTTGGAGATGTGCCTCCTCCTCCTCCTCCTCCTCTCTCCTATTAGGCACCCACGTGGAGTCATTGACCTCATCATCCCCTCCCTCCTCATCACTGGAGCCAATCTGGCAGTATGCTGCAGCTGCTGGAACATGACTGCCAGATTGGTGTCCTTCTTGAGCATCCCCTCTGTCTGCTCTCACGCTACTGCCTTCCTCTAGCTGGGTTTCATCATCAGACCCTTCGAAGCGCTGGGCATCCTCCTGGAGCATGTACCCAACACTGTGCTGAAACAGTTCGGGGGACTCCTCAGGAGGAGGACATGGTGGGTCTAGGGAAGGAGTGACTGATGATTTGTCTGACATTGATACCAGGGAAGACGACGCTTTGGCAGCTGCTTTTCCAGTACCCTGAGCCTGGGTGAGAGAGGATGAGGAGGAGGAGGAGGGCTTGGTCATCCACTCTACCAAGTCTTCGGCATGATGTGGCTCAACATGTCCAGCTGCCGAAAAGAAGGACAAGCGTGTCCCATGGCCATGTGCTGATGACAATGCACCGCGTCCACGACCAGCACTGTTGCCCCCAGACACAGAGCCTGCTTGCCCTCTTTTATTGCCTCCTGACTGTCTGCCTCTCCTTGTTTGCCTTCCAGACATTCTAATAGATGGCCTGCAGGGAGATGGGAAAAAAGCAATAAGGGCTACCTTCAGGTGTCCTTCTCTGTCCCTTGAAACAAGGACTTTCACAGTGAAAGAAACTGACACTGTCCCTACCTAGAGTTTTCTGTCCCTAGAATAAATGTTTTTTTTAATCACAATATAGCACAAGGACAATTCACTCAATGTCTCTCCAGGTCCCTGGAAACAAGGACTTGCAGAGTGAAAGAAACTGACACTGTCCCTACCTAGAGTTTTCTGTCCCTAGAATAAATGTTTTTTTTAAGCACAATATAGCACAAGGAAAATTAACTCACTGTCCTTACAGGTCCCTGGAAACAAGGACTTGCAGAGTGAAAGAAACTGACACTGTCCCTACCTAGAGTTTTCTGTCCCTAGAATAAATGTTTTTTTTAAGCACAATATAGCACAAGGACAATTAACTCACTGTCCTTACAGGTCCCTGGAAACAAGGACTTGCAGAGTGAAAGAAACTGACACTGTCCCTACCTAGAGTTTTCTGTCCCTAGAATAAATGTTTTTTTTAAGCACAATATAGCACAAGGAAAATTAACTCACTGTCCTTACAGGTCCCTGGAAACAAGGACTTGCAGAGTGAAAGAAACTGACACTGTCCCTACCTAGAGTTTTCTGTCCCTAGAATAAATGTTTTTTTTAAGCACAATATAGCACAAGGACAATTAACTCACTGTCCTTACAGGTCCCTGGAAACAAGGACTTGCAGAGTGAAAGAAAAAAAACACTCTCCCTACCTACAGTTTTCTGTCCCTAGAAAAAATGTTTTTTTTAATCACAATATAGCACAAGGAAAATTAACTCACTGTCCTTACAGGTCCCTGGAAACAAGGACTTGCAGAGTGAAAGAAAAAAAACACTCTCCCTACCTACAGTTTTCTGTCCCTAGAAAAAATGTTTTTTTTAATCACAATATAGCACAAGGAAAATTAACTCACTGTCCTTACAGGTCCCTGGAAACAAGGACTTGCAGAGTGAAAGAAACTGACACTGTCCCTACCTAGAGTTTTCTGTCCCTAGAATAAATGTTTTTTTTAATCACAATATAGCACAAGGAAAATTAACTCACTGTCCTTACAGGTCCCTGGAAACAAGGACTTGCAGAGTGAAAGAAACTGACACTGTCCCTACCTAGAGTTTTCTGTCCCTAGAATAAATGTTTTTTTTAATCACAATATAGCACAAGGACAATTAACTCACTGTCCTTACAGGTCCCTGGAAACAAGGACTTGCAGAGTGAAAAAAAAAAAACACTCTCCCTACCTAGAGTTTTCTGTCCCTAGAAAAAATGTTTTTTTTAAGCACAATATAGCACAAGGACAATTAACTCACTGTCCTTACAGGTCCCTGGAAACAAGGACTTGCAGAGTGAAAGAAAAAAAACACTCTCCCTACCTACAGTTTTCTGTCCCTAGAAAAAATGTTTTTTTTAATCACAATATAGCACAAGGAAAATTAACTCACTGTCCTTACAGGTCCCTGGAAACAAGGACTTGCAGAGTGAAAGAAAAAAAACACTCTCCCTACCTACAGTTTTCTGTCCCTAGAAAAAATGTTTTTTTTAATCACAATATAGCACAAGGAAAATTAACTCACTGTCCTTACAGGTCCCTGGAAACAAGGACTTGCAGAGTGAAAGAAACTGACACTGTCCCTACCTAGAGTTTTCTGTCCCTAGAATAAATGTTTTTTTTAATCACAATATAGCACAAGGAAAATTAACTCACTGTCCTTACAGGTCCCTGGAAACAAGGACTTGCAGAGTGAAAGAAACTGACACTGTCCCTACCTAGAGTTTTCTGTCCCTAGAATAAATGTTTTTTTTAATCACAATATAGCACAAGGACAATTAACTCACTGTCCTTACAGGTCCCTGGAAACAAGGACTTGCAGAGTGAAAAAAAAAAACACTCTCCCTACCTAGAGTTTTCTGTCCCTAGAAAAAATGTTTTTTTTAAGCACAATATAGCACAAGGACAATTAACTCACTGTCCTTACAGGTCCCTGGAAACAAGGACTTGCAGAGTGAAAGAAACTGACACTGTCCCTACCTAGAGTTTTCTGTCCCTAGAATAAATGTTTTTTTTAATCACAATATAGCACAAGGACAATTAACTCACTGTCCTTACAGGTCCCTGGAAACAAGGACTTGCAGAGTGAAAAAAAAAAAACACTCTCCCTACCTAGAGTTTTCTGTCCCTAGAAAAAATGTTTTTTTTAAGCACAATATAGCACAAGGACAATTAACTCACTGTCCTTACAGGTCCCTGGAAACAAGGACTTGCAGAGTGAAAGAAAAAAAACACTCTCCCTACCTACAGTTTTCTGTCCCTAGAAAAAATGTTTTTTTTAATCACAATATAGCACAAGGAAAATTAACTCACTGTCCTTACAGGTCCCTGGAAACAAGGACTTGCAGAGTGAAAGAAAAAAAACACTCTCCCTACCTACAGTTTTCTGTCCCTAGAAAAAATGTTTTTTTTAATCACAATATAGCACAAGGAAAATTAACTCACTGTCCTTACAGGTCCCTGGAAACAAGGACTTGCAGAGTGAAAGAAACTGACACTGTCCCTACCTAGAGTTTTCTGTCCCTAGAATAAATGTTTTTTTTAATCACAATATAGCACAAGGAAAATTAACTCACTGTCCTTACAGGTCCCTGGAAACAAGGACTTGCAGAGTGAAAGAAACTGACACTGTCCCTACCTAGAGTTTTCTGTCCCTAGAATAAATGTTTTTTTTAATCACAATATAGCACAAGGACAATTAACTCACTGTCCTTACAGGTCCCTGGAAACAAGGACTTGCAGAGTGAAAAAAAAAAACACTCTCCCTACCTAGAGTTTTCTGTCCCTAGAAAAAATGTTTTTTTTAAGCACAATATAGCACAAGGACAATTAACTCACTGTCCTTACAGGTCCCTGGAAACAAGGACTTGCAGAGTGAAAGAAAAAAAACACTCTCCCTACCTACAGTTTTCTGTCCCTAGAAAAAATGTTTTTTTTAATCACAATATAGCACAAGGAAAATTAACTCACTGTCCTTACAGGTCCCTGGAAACAAGGACTTGCAGAGTGAAAGAAAAAAAACACTCTCCCTACCTACAGTTTTCTGTCCCTAGAAAAAATGTTTTTTTTAATCACAATATAGCACAAGGAAAATTAACTCACTGTCCTTACAGGTCCCTGGAAACAAGGACTTGCAGAGTGAAAGAAACTGACACTGTCCCTACCTAGAGTTTTCTGTCCCTAGAATAAATGTTTTTTTTAAGCACAATATAGCACAAGGAAAATTAACTCACTGTCCTTACAGGTCCCTGGAAACAAGGACTTGCAGAGTGAAAGAAACTGACACTGTCCCTACCTAGAGTTTTCTGTCCCTAGAATAAATGTTTTTTTTAAGCACAATATAGCACAAGGACAATTAACTCACTGTCCTTACAGGTCCCTGGAAACAAGGACTTGCAGAGTGAAAAAAAAAAAACACTCTCCCTACCTAGAGTTTTCTGTCCCTAGAAAAAATGTTTTTTTTAAGCACAATATAGCACAAGGACAATTAACTCACTGTCCTTACAGGTCCCTGGAAACAAGGACTTGCAGAGTGAAAGAAAAAAAACACTCTCCCTACCTACAGTTTTCTGTCCCTAGAAAAAATGTTTTTTTTAATCACAATATAGCACAAGGAAAATTAACTCACTGTCCTTACAGGTCCCTGGAAACAAGGACTTGCAGAGTGAAAGAAAAAAAACACTCTCCCTACCTACAGTTTTCTGTCCCTAGAAAAAATGTTTTTTTTAATCACAATATAGCACAAGGAAAATTAACTCACTGTCCTTACAGGTCCCTGGAAACAAGGACTTGCAGAGTGAAAGAAACTGACACTGTCCCTACCTAGAGTTTTCTGTCCCTAGAATAAATGTTTTTTTTAAGCACAATATAGCACAAGGACAATTAACTCACTGTCCTTACAGGTCCCTGGAAACAAGGACTTGCAGAGTGAAAGAAACTGACACTGTCCCTACCTAGAGTTTTCTGTCCCTAGAATAAATGTTTTTTTTAAGCACAATATAGCACAAGGAAAATTAACTCACTGTCCTTACAGGTCCCTGGAAACAAGGACTTGCAGAGTGAAAGAAACTGACACTGTCCCTACCTAGAGTTTTCTGTCCCTAGAATAAATGTTTTTTTTAAGCACAATATAGCACAAGGACAATTAACTCACTGTCCTTACAGGTCCCTGGAAACAAGGACTTGCAGAGTGAAAGAAAAAAAACACTCTCCCTACCTACAGTTTTCTGTCCCTAGAAAAAATGTTTTTTTTAAGCACAATATAGCACAAGGAAAATTAACTCACTGTCCTTACAGGTCCCTGGAAACAAGGACTTGCAGAGTGAAAGAAAAAAAACACTCTCCCTACCTACAGTTTTCTGTCCCTAGAAACAATGTTTTTTTTAATCACAATATAGCACAAGGAAAATTAACTCACTGTCCTTACAGGTCCCTGGAAACAAGGACTTGCAGAGTGAAAGAAACTGACACTGTCCCTACCTAGAGTTTTCTGTCCCTAGAATAAATGTTTTTTTTAATCACAATATAGCACAAGGAAAATTAACTCACTGTCCTTACAGGTCCCTGGAAACAAGGACTTGCAGAGTGAAAGAAACTGACACTGTCCCTACCTAGAGTTTTCTGTCCCTAGAATAAATGTTTTTTTTAAGCACAATATAGCACAAGGACAATTAACTCACTGTCCTTACAGGTCCCTGGAAACAAGGACTTGCAGAGTGAAAGAAAAAAAACACTCTCCCTACCTACAGTTTTCTGTCCCTAGAATAAATGTTTTTTTTAATCACAATATAGCACAAGGACAATTAACTCACTGTCCTTACAGGTCCCTGGAAACAAGGACTTGCAGAGTGAAAGAAACTGACACTGTCCCTACCTAGAGTTTTCTGTCCCTAGAATAAATGTTTTTTTTAAGCACAATATAGCACAAGGACAATTAACTCACTGTCCTTACAGGTCCCTGGAAACAAGGACTTGCAGAGTGAAAGAAACTGACACTGTCCCTACCTAGAGTTTTCTGTCCCTAGAATAAATGTTTTTTTTAAGCACACTATAGCAGAAGCACAAAACACACTGACACTCTCCCTACCTATCCTTCTCTTTCCCTAAACTAAAGGAATCCAGGTTAAGCAAGAAAGAAATAACAGTCACTGTCCCTGCCTATGCTACTCTATCCCTGCTCCGGAACACACTACACTAGGCCGCCGTGCTGGCGGCCTTTTATAGTGTGGGGCGTGTACTAAACACCCTCAGCAATAATTGGCCACAGGCATCCTGCCTGTGGCCAATCATTGCTCTCCTCGCTGCCGGCGCTGTGATTGGCCAAGCATGCGGGGTCACAGTGCATGCTTGGCCAATCACAGCGCCTGGATGACACTGCGATGGCGTAGTGCATTGTGGGCCGTTCGCGTCACTCGAATTTGGCGCGAACGGCCCAAATCGTTCGATCTTCGTCGAACGATCGAACAGCCAATGTTCGAGTCGAACGTATGTTCGACTCGAACACGAAGCTCATCCCTATACATAAGTTAGATTGTAAATTGTTGTTTATTGTGTCTTCATCAATGTACTTGTTCACTGTACAGAACACATCTTAAAATAAAAATAAATCATCTCTAAACTAAGCTTTTTATAATAGGGAAATTTTGGTATTATTTGACACATGCTTAATGTTTACATTTATTTGATTGCCTAAGAAGTGGCAAGTGGTTTAGCTGCTATAGCTGCCAATCGTATATTGACTGTACTTTTACGGACTTGGATAGCGTGTTCTTTGTTGAGCTGGCTTTGAATCTTGGATGCGGATGCTGTTCTGTCTTGTACTTAAATAAGCTTGATATACAGGTCTTTAGATGCTGTGGCTACTTTATAGCTGCCTGATTTCACTCTGGATAAAACAGCTCCCTTAGAAACTTGAAGTTTATTTGCCATTTGTCCCTGGAATAGTTTGTAGAGAAAGGGAGTTTTTACCGCTTCAGGTGAGTATGCTCCAACAATCTATGGTCTCAGGAACACCGTGGGTGCCAGCAATGCACGCAGCATATGAAAAGGAAAATAAGGATATGGACAGCCGCACTCCAAAAAACCTTGACGGTCGCCTTTATTGTAAAGGATCGGATAAAATACACCAAAAAATCACAGCATAACCGGGATAACAGCTGACATGTTTTGTACTGTAACTAGTGCTTACTCGTAGCTATGAGGAAGCACTAGTTACAGTGCGAAACATGTCAGCTGTTACCCCGGTTATGCTGTGATTTTTTGGTGTATTTTATCCGATCCTTTACAATAAAGGCGACCGTCAAGGTTTTTTGGAGTGCGGCTGTCCATATCCTTATTTTCCTTTTCATATGGAATAGTTTGTAGCAATTGGGCACAATTTCACTTTAAACTGCTTCATTAAGCTTTTTGACATTATTATAAATAGCGGGAAAATATCTTTCCTGACGCCAATATGGCAGCATACTAGTGATAGAGCTCCGCCTCTTGACCACTCCTTCAGGACCAGTGAATAGCATAAATTAAAGGCCTAGTTAGGCCCAACCCAATCTTCTTTTTTTCCTCATACCTCAACGCACCAGTGAAGAGTAAGCAGTTCTATGTCCCCACCTCTGCCTCAGTGCAGTAGCCATTTGGGTTCAGTCTCTCCCATTGCAAAGTCCCTGCGCTCGGGCCGCTAAACGCGCTTAAAAGCCTGGGAACCCCTTCTGTGTTTCCTCTTTAGGAACAAAATCTACTTTTAAAATTGGTAACTGCGGCGCTTGTGAAATATGGGGGGGGGCAGCTATGCTTTATCTCTCTCTCTCTTGGCCCCTTGTGCCATACAGGGTCGCCTGTACCTTTTACCTATGTCTCCCTCTTTTGTCTTTCATTACCTTTCCCATACGTTTTCTCTCTCCTCCAGTACTGCCTAGCGGGGGCTCTGTTCCTTGCTAGCTGCGGTGATTGGGCTTCCCTTTAGGGCAAACACGGCTGCCCAGCTTTTTTTTTCAAGGCGGGGGCCGTTCGGTGAGGTCATCGGAGTGCGCCGGTTCGTGCATGCGCGGTAGCCGGCCGGGAGGCTGGGCGACATTTTAACTGAGGGCAAATTATATCTCTTTGCCATTAGTTAAAAAAAATAATGTGTCCTGAAGCAGGTTTTTTCCCTCTCCTGGGGTAGTCAATGACCTCATTAGGTATTGGTGGCTGGGCTATGGTAGGACCCTTGACCATGGCTCCAGCCAGTATCTCTTTGTGTTCCCTACACAGGTACACTTCCTTTGGCGCCCCCTGCTGTCCTCTGCAGGTGTGGTTCCGGCACAAAGATTTAAAATTGTACATAGTTGGAGATAAATTTGCGCTGGCGCAGGCTTGAGGAGCGTGAGTTTATCCCAGACACTGGGGACAGTGTCTCTTTTAGAGGGGGGTGTATGTAGCGCCCACCCCATTTAGGGGTGCTATATACCCAAATTTAGGGGGCTTGTCTGAGATAGTAGTTAGGCTCAGATCGTTCTCCATTTATAGGTTGTGTTGTTTATTTCCAGGATGGTATACTGGTATGCAGTTCCCTGTGGCCTATAGGTGGCACTGCCATAATGGGTCAGGGTTGAACCACTGGTAATAGTGCTGTGCCTTAGGGTGTCCTCTCTCGGCAGTGGTACAGTGGGTGTGGTCGACCTGCTGTGCATGCCGGGAGAGGATACATAAGGGGCAGACCCTGCCTGGGAGGGGTCTTCGTTTTCGGAGGAGGAGAGGAGTCGGAGTCCAGGTGCATGGCGCATGGCCCTCCAGGCCATGGGGCCACGTGTGCATTAGTGCCAGGCACCTTTAGTCCTGGGGCTGCATCTTCAACACTGGGCCCAGCACCTTTAGCTGGAGCCCGCTTTGAGGAGGAGATGTCCCAGGGTGTCCCTCGCGAGGGAGCCCGCTTCTAAGAATAGGAGGCCGAGGAAGGACCTTTCTGACGGACGGGTGAGAGTTCACGGTGAAGGAAGGGGCCCGGTAACTCTCTGGAGGTATTCTTCTATCCACCAAGGGCCTAGTAATGTGCTACTGCTGGCACCTGTCCTTAAGTACCAGAAGCTAAGAGGTTCGGGGTCTGATAGATTCTGTGGCAGAGAGTCTCTCGATCGCATCTAATAAAAGAACTTGATCAAATGTCCGAGCATCACTTCGGCTGCTAGGATCCACTTGTAGGAGACTATCCGGGTGAGCTGAACCTACTCAGGGATAGAGTAGTGATTGTGCTATTCATTGTGCCTGAACTAACCTCCCAAACTTTGCTGTCCTGTCTCTCTTCCACCCTTTTCCTATCTGCTGAACATTGAGAAAATAAACTCAACATTGGAGTTTAAAGTGGTGTGGACATTGGAATTACTGGGGGGAATACAGAGACTTGTCCCTATATCCTAGAAGACGAGAACCAACTGAAGGAAGAACCTAGCTGTGGGACCCAAATACAGAACACCGCTTAACCTCCTCATCCAGGTGGGTACGGGCATATAGTACGGTGTACCTTTTTTCCTGCAATTGAGCCAAGGCAAGGGAAAAGGGTCCGTGTGCTACATATATGTATGTGTGTATATATATATATATATAGATAGATAGATAGATAGATAAATAAAAAGGAAAGTGAAATCCTTTCTCCTATAGCTACTCCTGCTCCTTCTATCGCTTTTCAGCTATCCTCACCTTAGCTGGCCGTCCCATTTCTCCACAGATCAAGAGTCAATTAGTGCTCATACAAAAGACCCTCAACAACTAGGATGGGGGGCCACCGTATCGGTAAGTTTTCAGGAAAAGAGTGTCCTCTCGTGCAGATTGCTTTGATTTGCTTCAGCCCCGCAAGCCCACGCTCTCAAAAGGGCCAGGCCAAGGAAAGGTCGACGTTTTTTAGAGGAGCATAGCCCGGATGGCACTCAGGAGAAAAGTTCCAAGGAAGACGTCTTTGCTCCTCTTCCCCAGAGCCAGTGGCGCAGTGCCTATGCCCAGGAGGCTGGTGAGTAAACATTACCTGGAGGAGTATGCAGCTAACAGGTAATGCCAAATGTCTTTATTATTTATAAGAGTGGCACAAGATTCTGTTTTGAACTCCCCTTAATTACCTGAAGGAACTGGTACACTTGTGTTGTAAACTGTTGGGGGCTGTTGCCATAGGAGACAGCGTTCCTGCCCGTGCAGATGTGGCGTCTTGCTGGATGCTTTTCCCTTCATGGCTGTCCTCCTGTAGAAGTCTCAGAGTCTGCCGGGTTGGCGTTGTGGCTGCCTGGGGGTGTCCTGGCCCTACCCGCTCTCCCAGAGTTCTGTTTGGGAGAGATGGAATCTCTTTGCATTGGAGAGGTGTCTGGTACCCATAAATCTACTTTGCACTGCACCCACTATGCCTTACGACCCACTCTATGTGGAGGGATGTCGGCAGCTCGTGGCTCTGGAGGTTCTCATTAGACTCAACCTGCTGCAGTCTCCTCCGATAGTAGATGCATCATTAATGTAGCTGGCAAGACATGTCACCTTGCTGTCACATTCGAAGAGGCTCTAGTCTGAAAATTAGATCTAGATTTGAAGTGCTCCTATATACTATAGCATTTGCAGGTGCCAGCAGACCAGCAATAACCAGCCCATGTAATGGGAGTGGTTTCAAAATGATCAACCAGCTGCTGCACCTGCAGGACTCTGAGGAGTGTGGCAGGGTCTGCATCCCTTTAGATGTGATTTCCTATTGGGAGTACTACTTCAAATTCCCATTGCACACATTCCTGGATGAGCTCTCGAATTTGGGTGCTGTAGCAACAACCAGCTGGATACTGGTACAAGTCACAATGAGGATATTTGCCAGCACACCATGGAACGACGTAAATAGCGTCCAAACGGATGATTTATTGCATGATCACAACACAAGGAGAGTGCAACGTTTCAGAGCCATGCAGGACCCCTTCGTCACATGCCTGACGAAGGGGTCCTGCGTGGCTCCGAAACGTTGCACTCTGTGATCATGCAATAAATCATCCGTTTGGACGCTATTTACGTTGTTCCATGGTGTGCTGGCAAATATCCTCATTATTCCTATTGGGCGTATCTTACCAAAAAGGACATTTTTGTAGCAGTGGATGCCAAAAATCTGACTTGTATCTTAGTGCAGACTTCTGGGAAAATCAATGAGCCAGTCACACAAGTGCATGCCCAGACTCTTAAAGTAAGAGCTAGAGGGACGCTTCACGGGTTTCTGGATAGTATGTTGTACAGATCCTTTGATGAAGGTATCAGGCAGTCATGGTCAATTCGGGAGATTACTCACTGCTCCTCCTCCAGACCATTTCTCTCCCACGGAGCTGCCAAGTCCACCACAACAGCGGGTGGGCTGCTACAATCCTTACAGACACTTCAGACTCAAGAGAGATTGCAGGTTTTCTACCCAATCCTGTTTGGAGTTTGCAGGGGATGGTGGCTAGTGCCCAGTTGCAGATCGGAGGAGGTCGAATCCTTTTGGGCCCTCTTTGAGATCTTTAAAACGGAGTCCATTTAAACAGTACAACCACATGGCTGGGTGCTTTTCCTGGATTGTCAGGATGCCTTTCCTATCCTCACACCTTAGAGGGAAAGCGAAGCCAACTTTTCTCCAACCCAATGGTTAGTGTACCCATGGGTGCTCTGCTAGTTCCTCTGTCTTGGTTCCATCAGAGAAAGTGGTGACAGTCAGGAACAGAATTCTGAGGACGAATACTTCCACTTGTTTGATGGCTTCTCAGTGCCTCAGTCATCTGGGCAGAGGAAACAGGATCGAGCACAGTTAATAACAGTGTTACCCAGTATGAGTAGTGGTCCGCGATGATGGAAAGACCTTGAGGAGAACTGCTGTGAATCATGTCTGAAGGACAGCCGGGAAAGTGCATTGCGAGGGACTTTCGGTCAAGGCAAGCGGAGATTCCCAGCCAAGGAGGGTAATCTTGAACGTGCTGGGGGTTCAAACAGCCCTTTTAGCACTTTGGCCTTGCTACACAGAGTCAAGGAAGACCAGTCTCCTTGCAGTTGAGCAACAAGGCAGCAGTTGCCTATATTCAGCTCCAGGGTGAAACTCACAGCAATGTGCTATTGAGAGAGGTGAAACCCATAACGTCTGGGACGGAAGATCACCAGCAAAACTCCAGAAGCAATTTACCTCCCAGCGGATTTTTTGATCAAGTGCAAGCTTCCCAGAGCTCAACGAGTGGGTTTACATCCCAGGTCTTCTCTGAGCTGGTCCACAGGTGGGGCCTACCACAGACAGACCTCCTCGCTTCCCACAGTAATCACAAATTTGGGTATGTCTGACTTTGTTTCCCTACCCCAAGGCGTAGGGGACAGATGCTCTGGTCTCTCCCTGGGACTGCAATCTAGCCTATATATTTTTCCCCCAACATTTCCCGTAATGAGATTCCTCTTGAGGCGGTCAAGGGAGAACATAGTTGTCATAGCTAATCCTCCAAATTGACCAGGAATCCCTCGGTTTTCCCTGGCCATTCATTTCAGGATACAGAAGACATTTCCCCTCCATAACATATGCAGACTGGGGCTGCAAGCAGGGGCGCTAAAAGGGGAGGATGGGCAACTCCAGTTGCTCCAGATTCACTCCAGAGTGATCTCTACTTTGTTGTGTGTGAGAAGACATTCTACTTACAACATCTAGGCCTAATTCTGGAACAAGTTTGCTTTTTCTTGGTAGGGTGAAACATTGATTCTACTGCCCTTCCAGTGACAGCTGTTCTTTTCTTCCTCCAGGCCCTAGCCTATCCTCACATAGCACACGAGTGTCGGCTATATCGGCAATAACACATTTAAATGGCCCAAGAATCCTTCAGTTTGCACAACTTTTGAGGGCAGTTGTGAGGAGTCGGTCACCAAGGGAAAGAGATCTATTGGAGTTGCTGGATCTCATATCAGTTCAACCGTTTGTTCCAACAGAGCAGTGTTCGGTTCAGGCCATCACTTACAGGGCAGTATCAATTGCAAGAACTTTAAACAGAAGGTTGTCGGAGATTCAAGCTCTTGGTGCTTCAAAGTAAAAAATATAAAATATAAATGTAGCGGGGTGTTGCTTTAAGGACCCAGAGACTACCGTACCCAGGGTACAGCGGGACACCCAGGGTGCATTGCCCCGCGCAAGGACTGCTGGGGTGGGCTATTTAAAAGGGGGCGGGCCGGCAATCGGTCTCTTTGGACATCGCCCATCCAGCAAGTGGAACTCTGTACCGAGTCTGTTGTTCCTGATAGGGCCTGAAGTTTGGGCCCTGTGTTTCCAAAGAGCCTTTTGTTTTCCACTAAGGAGCCAGAGGGACGTCTCATCCTGCCGCCTGTCTACTACTTCCAGGAGGACCGAAGACCCTGGGTGTCGTGGGATCTGTGTACCGAGACACAGCTAAGGAAGATACTGACATTGACTGGTCCGGTTGGGTGAGAGAGCACCTGCTCAAAGATAATTACAGGATCTCTAGGCCCTGTGTCTGTTGTTCAGGACCCACCGTTTATAGTTTGCATTTGCACGCCGGAGGGACAGTGCATTGAGTAGCTTAGTCACTTTCTGTTATCCATCGAGTTACCAGTACCTATTCCTGTGGATTACTATTTATCTTCAAAAAGTGCACCACCATTTGCTAGTGAAGATCCTTCACTACGGAACTTGCATATAGGACAGTCAGGCCTGACATCTAAGTTTAGATATTGCTGGGCGCCATCTTGCCCACGAGGGAGGGGAGCTGCAAGCGGGGTCTGTTAGTTGAATGTGTACAGGATTGTATATTTGTTTACTTGCTAAATACCTTTTATTGCAGGGCTCTGCATATATTAATGTGTACTGTTTATCTGCTTATCTATTTCACTCAAGTAAAAGTATCAGGATTAAGCATTGGTGTTATTACTGTGTAGAAGAGACGGTTAGTGTCAGTTATACATATTATCACTGTGTGTCCTTTGTTGCCGGATTGTGTTACCTAAAGCTACGGGTCTCACAATCCTATCATCCCCTACTAGCTGTGCCAAGGGAGGGTAGAGCCAATTACTGACAGCGGTGTGTTACAGGCCCGAAAATCATACTAGTGGCTCTCTTAGCTGGGGGTATCGCTACACATGGGGGTTTAGAGTCCGGGATCCTGTACGCTGCAATCAAGCCTGCCAGAAGTACCGGCATGGATCCGTTAACAGTAACCCAGTGGTGCTCATTAGGGATGAGCTTGGTGTTCGAGTCGAACACATGTTCGACTCGAACATCGGCTGTTCGCCTGTTCGGCGAAACCAGAACTTTGTGGGCCGTTTGCGCCAAATTCGTGTGACGCGAACGGCCCACAATATATTGCGCCATCGCAGTGCATTGCCGGCGCAGTGATTGGCCAAGTATGCACTGTGACCCCGCATGTTTGGCCAATCACAGCGCCGGCAGCGAGGAGAGCCATAATTGGCCACAGACAGGATGCCTGTGGCCAATTATAGCTCAGGGGGGTTTAGTACACGCCCCCACACTATAAAAGGCCGCCAGCGCGGTGGCCTTGTGTAGTGTGTTGGCGTGCAGGGAGAGAGAAGGATAGGCGGGGACAGTGTCAGTGATATTCTTTGATAAACCTTGTGCATTTACAGTGTGTTGGCATGCAGGGAGAGAGAAGGATAGGCAGGGACAGTGTCAGTGATATTCTTTGATAAACCTTGTGCATTTACAGTGTGTTGGCGTGCAGGGAGAGAGAAGGATAGGCAGGGACAGTGTCAGTGATATTCTTTGCTAAACCTTGTGCATTTACAGTGTGTTGGCGTGCAGGGAGAGAGAAGGCTAGGCAGGAACAGTGTCTGTTATTTTTTGCTAAACCTTAATGTTCGTGGTGTTGTTCTGTTGTGTAACACAGACAGGCATCTGCAAGCAGTTACAGTGGGTGTAGGTGCCTCCTGCACAGTATACACCTGAAGCTACCCCGTATTGCTGGTGTATTTCTTTTGTGTAACACTAACAGGCATCTGCAAGCAGTTACAGTGGGTGTAGGTGCCTCCTGCACAGTATACGCTACCCCTTATTGCTCGTGGTGTTGTTCTGTTGTGTAACACAGACAGGCATCTGCAAGTAGTTATAGTGGGTGTAGGTGCCTCCTGCATAGTATACACCTGAAGCTACCCCTTATTGCTCATGGTGTTGTTCTGTTGTGTAACACAGACAGGCATCTGCAAGCAGTTACAGTGGGTGTAGGTGCCTCCTGCACAGTATACACCTGAAGCTACCCCGTATTGCTGGTGTATTTCTTTTGTGTAACGCTAACAGGCATCTGCAAGCAGTTACAGTGGGTGTAGGTGCCTCCTGCACAGTATACGCTACCCCTTATTGCTCGTGGTGTTGTCCTGTTGTGTAACACAGACAGGCATCTGCAAGCAGTTACAGTGGGCGTAGGTGCCTCCTGCACAGTATATTCTACCCCTTATTGCTCGTGGTGTTGTTCTGTTGTGTAACACAGACAGGCATCTGCAAGTAGTTACAGTGGGTGTAGGTGCCTCCTGCACAGTATACACTTGAAGCTACCCCTTATTCCTCATGGTGTTGTTCTGTTGTGTAACACAGACAGGCATCTGCAAGCAGTTACAGTGGGTGTAGGTGCCTCCTGCACAGTATACGCTACCCCTTATTGCACGTGGTGTTGTTCTGTTGTGTAACACAGACAGGCATCTGCAAGCAGTTACAGTGGGTGTAGGTGCCTCCTGCACAGTATACGCTACCCCTTATTGCTCGTGGTGTTGTTCTGTTGTGTAACACAGACAGGCATCTGCAAGCAGTTACAGTGGGTGTAGGTGCCTCCTGCACAGTATACGTGTTATGTCCCTTAGGCACGGGGTCTCTCAGAGTGTTTCTAGCAATGCTGCCATTATCTGCTCAGCAAGTCACACACAGGCCAGATGAACTTCTTAACCATGGAAGGGTTTATTACTCACTCAGAACATGATGACTTTGTTACATAGAGTCCTAATACAACAGGATTCTGTCATGACCAGATGTAATCCCTTCTGTGCATCATGCTGTTGCTTCCCAGTTCCACACACCACTCTCACTACTTCCTGGTACAGCCCCTTTCCCAGCATGCATCAGGAGAAAAAGGTGAAGGGTCACACAGTGCTCTAGCACAAACATCACAATACGCTACCCCTTATTGCTCGTGGTGTTGTTCTGTTGTGTAACACAGACAGGCATCTGCAAGCAGTTACAGTGGGTGTAAGTGCCTCCTGCACAGTATACACCTGAAGCTACCCTGTATTGCTGGTGTATTTCTTTTGTGTAACACTAACAGGCATCTGCAAGCAGTTACAGTGGGTGTAGGTGCCTCCTGCACAGTATACGCTACCCCTTATTGCTCGTGGTGTTGTTCTGTTGTGTAACACAGACAGGCATCTGCAAGTAGTTACAGTGGGTGTAGGTGCCTCCTGCACAGTATACACCTGAAGCTACCCCTTATTGCTCATGGTGTTGTTCTGTTGTGTAACACAGACAGGCATCTGCCAGCAGTTACAGTGGGTGTAGGTGCCTCCTGCACAGTATACACCTGAAGCTACCCCTTATTGCTCGTGGTGTTGTTCTATTGTGTAACACAGACAGGCATCTGCAAGCAGTTACAGTGGGTGTAGGTGCCTCCTGCACAGTATACGCTACCCCTTTTTGCTTGTGATGTTGTTATGTTGTGTAACACAGACAGGTATTTGCAAGCAGTTACAGTGGGTGTAGGTGCCTCCTGCACAGTATACGCTACCCCTTATTGCTCGTGGTGTTGTTCTGTTGTGTAACACAGACAGGCATCTGCAAGCAGTTACAGTGGGTGTAAGTGCCTCCTGCACAGTATACACCTGAAGCTACCCCTTATTGCTGGTGTATTTCTTTTGTGTAACACTAACAGGCATCTGAAAGCAGTTACAGTGGGTGTAGGTGCCTCCTGCACGGTATACGCTACCCCTTATTGCTCGTGGTGTTGTTCTGTTGTGTAACACAGACAGGCATCTGCAAGTAGTTACAGTGGGTGTAAGGCCCCCTTTACCCAGACAGTGTTCCTTCTGTCCCACCCATCACACAGGAAGAGGAGGAGGATTGTGTCAGCATGGAGGTGGAGCCTGTCACTCAGCATCAACAGCAGCAGTATTTTAGGGATGATTTACAGTCCCAAGAAACCCGTGGACTTATATGTGGCTGGGAGGAGGTGGCTGCGGATCATGTCGTCCTTAGTGACCCAGAGGACTCCGGACCGAATGCCTCAGCAAACCTATGCTGCATGGCCTCCCTGATCCTGCAAAGTCTGCGGAAGGATCCTCATATTCTTCGGATCAAGGAGAGGGACCATTACTGGCTGGCCACTCTCCTTGATCCACGGTACAAGGGTAAGGTTGCGGACCTTATCTTGCCGTCGCAGAGGGAGCAGAGGATGAGACATCTCCGGGAGGCCTTGCAGAATGGTCTGTGCAACGCGTCCCCAGAGACTGGGAGGTTACAAACTCCTGGTGCTGGACACCGAGTTGCTGAGGCTTTGGTCAGTAGCAGAAGCAGCGGTGGAGAAGGTGGCTGTCTGACCGATGCCTTCAGACAATTTTTTAGTCTGCAGCCCCAAGGTATGATCGGTTCCAGCAACCATAGCCAGCGTCTGATATACATGGTGCAGGAATACCTAGGGGCAAGGTCAGACTTGGACACCTTTCCCACCGAAAATCCTCTGGCTTACTGGGTCTTGAGGATGGATCCCTGGCCAGAGCTTGCACAGTATGCAATTAAGCTACTGGCCTGTCCTGCATCCAGCGTTCTTTCGGAACGCACATTCAGTGCTGCTGGAGGCTTTGTCACCGCTCACAAGGTGCGCCTGTCCACCGACTCGGTTGATCAACTGACCTTCATAAAGATGAATCAGTCTTGGATCACCACCAGCTACCAGGCACCTGAAGCTGATGTAACAGAATAATTTATTTTGAAATGTCACATCCCTTCAAGACTGCCTATGCTGATGCTGAGTGACTGTCCTGTTATGTTGACTGACTATCCTCTTCCTCCTTAATGATCCTGATGATAGCTTGGAAGAGCATTTTTGTTTCTGGGTGCCGCCACCAGTGGCTAAGGCCCAATTTTTCAGCCCCTGTTTAACAGGGGCATGTAATTACAATTTTTTATGCAATGCTTTGCAGCAGGGCTTATTCCTGCACTCCAACTAGAGTATCTGGGAGAGGTTGCAGTGTCGTGGCACCAGCACCAGTGCCAAAGGCCCAATTTTTCAGCCCCTGTTTAAAAGGGGCGTGTAATTACAATTTTTGATGCAATACTTTGCAACAGGGCTCATTGCTGTGCTCCAAGTACAGTATCTGTGAGGAGTTGCAGTGTTGTGGAACCAGCACCAGTGCCTAAGACCCAATTTTTCAGCCCCTGTTTAACAGGGGCGTGTAATTACAATTTTGATGCAATACTTTGCAACAGGGCTCATTGCTGTGCTCCAAGTACAGTATCTGTGAGGGGTTGCAGTGTTGTGGCACCAGTGCCTAAGGCCCAATTTTTCAGCCCCTGTTTAACAGGGGTGTGTAATTACAATTTTTGACGCAATACTTTGCAACAGGGTTCATTGCTGTGCTCCAAGTACAGTATCTGTGAGGGATTGCAGTGTTGTGGCACCAGCACCAGTGCCTAAGGCCCAATTTTTCAGCCCCTGTTTAACAGGGGTGTGTAATTACAATTCTTGATCTAATAATTCACAGCAGGGCCCATTCCTGCGCCCACCTAGAGTAACTGTGAGGGCTTACAGTATTGTGGCAACACCGTCCACCACCACCACCACCAAAGGCCCCATTTTTTAGCCCCTGTTCAACAGGGGCATGCAGTTACAATTCTTGATCTAATAATTCACAGCAGGGCCCATTCATGCGCCCACCAAGAGTAACTGTGAGGGCTTACAGTGTTGTAGCACCAGCACCACCACCAAAGGCCCAATTTTTCCTACCACTGTTCAACAATGGCATGTAATTACAATTCCTGATATAATAGTTCACAGCAGGGCGTTCCAGCGCCCACCAAGAGTAACTGTGAGGGCTCACAGTGTTGTGGCAACACCAACATCTAAGGGGCAAATTTCTGCAGAGTATATACGACAGGCCCCTACTTTCAAACATCCAACTTACAAACGACTCCTACTTGCAAATGGAAGGAGACAACAGGAAGTGAGAGGAAATCTACCCCTAGGAAGAGAAATTCTCTCCTGTAAGAGGTAATATGGGAAACGGGTGTCTCCTCTCTACTGATGCTTTATCACGAATCCTTGTTTCAATAAAAAACCCACTTTTCCAAAAACATTTGTCATTGGGACGGAAAGTGAGGTGAAATGTTCTGAACAGGTGCACAGACAGCAAAACAAATGTTACAGGTGTGATAACCCTTACCTATGTTCTCCAAAAAGCTTAAAAATCGATTTTTTGGCTGCAGCTACACTTAAAAATGTACCTGTTCCAAATTACAAACAGATTCTACTTAAGAACAAACCTACAGTCCCTGTCTTGTTTGCACCGCCTGTATACTGCTGTTCAGAGTATATAGGGTTTTAGGTGTAGGGTTTTATTTTGGGTGCAGGGTTCCCCTTAATATCCATACAAGACCCAAAGGGGCTGGTAATGGGCTGGGGTGGGGGGGGGGGGTGATGGGGTAGCCATGCCATTTTTCTCAAAGATTTTCATCCATATTGCCAGGACAAGACATGACATTAAAGCCGCAAGCAGTTTTAAATGGCTTTTTTTCCTTTAAAATTGTCATTTTGTGCAGGGACAGTTCTAAACACGGGAAACACATGCCACTTCACAGGCATACTTTAGACTCCCCCCAGGTACGATATTTAAAGGAACATTTCACTTTTTTTTTTTCACTTTATGCATCATTAAAATGACTGCTCCATAAAAAAACTGCCGTTTTTAAAACGTCTTTTTGCATTGATACATGTCCCCTGGGGCAGAACCCGGGTCCCCAAACCCTTTTTAGGACAATAACATGCATATTAGCCGTTATAATTAGCACTTTAGATTTCGAACGTTCGCGTCCATTGTATTTAATAGGGTTCTAACGTTCGCGCAAACTTTCGGTCCGTTCGCAGGTTCTGGTGCAAACCGAACCTTGGGGTGTTCGGCTCATCCCTAGTGCTCATCCACTGATGTCTCTCCAGACATGGCTGTAGTGATTGAACTCCCCGGGGAAGATTGGTTGGGGAGTGACATAGAACGGCTCATAGAGCTCCTATCCCCGTGTCATAAAGGATGGGTAATTGACCTCAGGCTAGATGAAGGGAACTCCCGCACCTTCACGCTGATAGAATGGAGGGATGAGATGCCGGAGGATTTCAGAGGTCAGAGCGTGCAGTCCATAGACAATAAGACATACCGTTTGGCGCACGTGAAGGTTATAAAGAAAGAACCTCCGCAATCGCCTACAACTCTAAAGAACCTGAAAGAGATGATAGCCTCGGGGGCACCTCTGACCACTATAGGCCCTGAACTTTTAAACGCTTTAGGGGACCTTGTCACCAAGTGCCAGAAGGGTAATATGGTACACGTAGAAGCCGGGTACCGGAAGCTCAGAATCTTTTCAGGAAAACAACCTGTGCCACTCGGGGAAGAGGACTTTGACACCTGGATTGAACAAGCGATGCAGGCTGTGGAAGGATGGGAGGTATCGAAAGCCCAAAAGAAGCAGCGCATAAGTGAACGTTTAAAGGGTGCTGCTGCTGAAGCCGTGAAGAACCTTAGGTTCAGCAATGCTGCGTGTACTGCCTGTGACTATCTGGCTATTGTGAGGGGGTTAGCTCGGCAGCGGGTGTGTGTGACCCCCGGGATGGGCTCCCACACAAAAACAGGCCCAGCAAACGGAGGGTGTGGTTTTCAAAATCAAAAAGGTGCGGTTTATTTTCTATTTACAGTGACAAAACACAGCAAAGCAAAAGAAACATAAATAAAATAAATCCTGGTCAACTTGACCTCTGACTAAACATACAGGTTTCCTAACTAACAACTGGGATCAGCCTAGTGCTGTCCTAGTCCCTAAGTCCCTGATTTTAAATGTCCAAGCAAATAGCCACACAGGCTTTGTCTCACCGCACAGGGGTTCACTCTCCCTAGACAGTCCACACAGGTCTGGGTCCAGGCATGAGCAAACACCTAATGAATCTGGGAGTTCTTATAGAGGCCTAAATGAGCTGACAAGCTTCAGCTGGTCTCATCAACTCCCTGTCTGCACGACGCCCCACACTCTCCCTAGAGGTATGAGTCATCCATGAGCCCACTAGCCTCAGCTGGGCTTATACAACTCTCCACCTAGTTGTATAAGTCGGCGTAAAGCCTGAATCTGGGCGAAATATATCTACCCCCCTGGATGCAACCAGGTGACTTTACCTTCCTGCTGTCACATACCCCCCCCTCTTGTTTTAACCTCGGGGTTGGAACACCAGCAATCAGGCATTCATGTACTCGAGACAAAGCATCCACATTCCCCATTTGAACGCCAGGGCGATGCTTTACTGTGAAGTTGAATTCCTGGAGGGCCAGGAACCACCTATTCACTCTTCTATTTGTTTCCTTGTTTTGAGCCATCCACTTTAACGGAGCGTGATCCGTAACCATGTCAAAGTGCCTACCTAGCAGGTAGTACCGAAGGGAATCTAGAGCCCACTTCACCGCTAAACACTCCTTTTCAACGGTGGCGTAATTTACCTCATGGGACTTCAACTTCCTGCTGAGGTAAATGACTGGGTGCTCTTCCCCGTTCCAGACCTGGGACAATACTGCTCCTAACCCCACATCTGACGCATCACTTTGTACGACAAAGTCTTTAGAGAAGTCGGGTGAGTACAACACTGGCTGGCTACATAAGGCTTGTTTCAAGAATTGGAATGCTGCCTCAGCCTCGGGGGTCCATTTAATCATGACCGACCCTTTCCCCTTCGTCAGGTTGGTTAGGGGCACAGCCTTAGAAGCAAAGTGGGGAATGAATCGCCGATAATACCCAGCGATTCCCAGAAAGGCTCGTACCTGCTTCTTGCTGTTGGGACGTGGCCAACTCTGGATGGCCTCGACTTTGTTGAGTTGGGGTTTTATTACTCCCCTCCTAATGGTGTACCCAAGATATTTGGCCTCCTCCTGCCCAATGGTACACTTCTTGGGGTTAGCCGTAAACCCCGCTTCCCGAACAGAGTCCAGGACTGCTTGCACTTTTGGCAGATGTGAGGCCCAATCTGTGCTATGGACAATTACGTCATCCAGGTAAGCCGCAGCATACTTCCGATGGGGCCTCAGCATCTGGTCCATTTTCCGCTGGAATGTGGCCGGCGCATTCTGTAACCCGAACGGCATTCTTTTATATTGGAACGCCCCGTCTGGGGTTACAAATGCGGTTTTCTCTTTGGCCGACTTGGCCAGGGGGATTTGCCAATACCCTTTTGTGAGGTCAAGAGTCGTCATGTATCGGGCTGTTCCCAGCCGGTCGATCAACTCATCTATACGTGGCATGGGGTAGGTGTCAAATTTTGTAACTTTGTTCAACTGACGAAAATCGTTACAAAATCGCCAGCTCCCATCCGGTTTAGGCACCAACACAATGGGACTAGACCAATCACTTTGGGACTCCTCTATCACCCCTAAGTTCAGCATTTTCTGTACTTCCTCCCGTATTGCCTCCCATCGGGCCTCTGGGATCCGATAGGGTTTTAACTTCACCCTTTCACCGGGCGGGGTAATGATGTCATGCTCTACCCCAGATGTTTGTCCCGGCAGCTCAGAGAATACCTCCTCGTTGCGAAGCACAAACTCCTTAACCTCCTGTTGTTGGGGTTGTGACAAGGTGGCTGCTATTCTAACCTCAGGAATCAAGCAACCAGTTTGAGCTGGTGACCAAGTGTCTGCGACTAGGGACTCTCTATCCCTCCAGGCTTTCAACAGATTAACGTGATAGATCTGTTCGGGCTTTCGCCTTCCTGGTTGTCTGACCTTGTAATTCACTTCGCTCACTTTTTCCATTATCTCATAGGGGCCTTGCCATTTGGCAAGGAATTTACTTTCAACCGTAGGGACAAGTACCAGTATCCTATCCCCCGGGGAAAAGGTACGGGTCTTGGCTCCACGGTTGTACACTCTCTGCTGTGCTAACTGCGCTTGGGCCAAATGTTCCTTCACGATGGGCATTACCTGTGCAATTCGGTCTTGCATCAGGGCGACATGCTCAATCACACTCCTGTGGGGAGAACTCTCACTTTCCCAAGTTTCCTTGGCAATATCCAACAGCCCTCTTGGGTGTCTCCCATACAGTAACTCAAAGGGGGAGAATCCCGTAGAGGATTGGGGCACCTCCCTAATAGCAAACATCAGATAAGGAAGTAGACAGTCCCAATCCTTTCCATCTCTATCCACCACTTTCTTCAACATTTGTTTTAGGGTTTTGTTGAATCTTTCAACCAGCCCATCGGTTTGGGGGTGATACACAGATGTACGTAATTGCGTCACTTTGAACAATTTACACAGCTCCTTCATAACCCGGGACATAAAGGGTGTACCTTGGTCCGTAAGCAGTTCTTTACAAATACCCACCCGGCTAAACACAAGAGATAGCTCTTTGGCTATGGTTTTGGCCGAGGTATTTCGGAGAGGGATCGCTTCTGGATAACGGGTGGCATAGTCCATTATAACTAATATGTACTGGTGCCCCCTAGCGGACTTGATTATAGGCCCTACCAAATCCATGGCGATCCTCTCAAACGGGACCTCAATGATGGGTAGAGGGACCAGCGGGCTACGGAAATGTGGCATCGGGGCCGACCTCTGACACACAGGGCAGGAGGAACAATAATTTTCTATGTCCCTCATCACCCCCGGCCAATAGAATCTCTGTAATACCCTCTCTCGGGTTTTCTCTGTCCCCAGATGACCTCCAAGAATGTGCCCATGGGCCAACTCCAACACCAACTTCCTGTAAGGTTTGGGCACCACAAGCTGCTCAACGGTTTCTTCTGCCCTTTTTGCCACCCGATACAGTAGGTCCTTCTCTACGCTGAAGTATGGGTAAGTGCAGGTATTATCTGGGTTCACTAACTCGCCATCTATTTTCACTACGTTTTCCCGTGCCTTTATTAGGGCGGGGTCTTTCAACTGTTCTGTGGCAAAGTTTTCCCTGTGAACCTCAAGATCAGAAAACTCCACAGACGGTAGGTTTTCGTCTGAGGAGGTGGGCTCCTCTCCAGTTTCTTGAGTCTCCCCTGCCAATACTGATAAGGGAAATTCCGGAGAGTCCTCACCACTCTCAGGGGAGTTCTGGCTATCACATTCCTGGTACATAGGGGCACCAGTGGGGGGCTCAGGATCATCCCACAGTTCCCAGAACTATGGAAAATCCCTTCCCACAATGGCGTCATGCGGTAACTGAGATACTAAGCCCACTGGATGAGAGAGGGTACCTTTGGGGGTCTCGAAACACACTGTAGTCACTGGATACTCTCGGGTGTCCCCATGCACACAAATAACAGCTACCTTGCTATTCCCAAAGACCTCTGTTTTAACTAACTCAGCCTTTATCAGGGTCACAAGGCTACCTGAATCCAGCAATACCACAACATTTCTACCATTAACACACATTTTGCATAAATGTTTCTCAGTTCCTCGAATGGCAGTGCATGCGACTGTCGCACACAGCGACTGACGTCTGCCCGTCAGAAAGTCACACTGCATGGGTTCCTCCACAACCGGGCAATTGGCTGCAATATGTCCCGCTTGCCGGCAGCGGTAGCAAACGATCCTTCTTGCTGCCTCTTGAGCCGCTGATTTCCCAGGCTGTTCTCGCCAAACTTGGGGTAGAGCTCCCACCCTCTCACTCTCTCCACCCTCACCCCTTGGAATCCTCTTATCCGCCCCTGGGGATGGTCTGGTCTTAGGGTGGAAAGTCCGAGTGTCTCTGGAAGAGGCCGTCAGGTTCTCTGTAGCCAAGTATTTCTCCACACGATCCACAAGACCATCGGCCGTCTCTGGGTCTCCATGGCTTACCCACTTTTGGATGGCAGTAGGAAGAGCTCTCAAAAACCGATCCATTACAACACGTTCCACAATCTTTGGTGCGGACAAAGTCTCTGGCTGTAGCCACTTTCTGCTCAGGTGAATGAGATCATACATTTGAGACCTGGGGGGTTTTCCAAGCTGGAAAGTCCAGTTATGCACACGCTGAGCCCGGACAGCCTGGGTGACACCCAGCCTTGCCAAAATTTCAGCTTTTAGCATCACATAGTCTTTTGCTTGGTTAGGCTCTAGGTCATAGTAAGCTTTCTGCGATTCACCAGTTAACAGAGGAGCCACCAGTCCAGCCCACTGCTCCTCAGGCCACTTTTCTCTTTCAGCGGTCCTTTCAAATGTGGTCAAAAATACCTCTGGATCATCCTCTCCAGTCATTTTTGTCAATAAACGACTCACCCCAAAGGACGCGGTATTAGTGGGACGGCTTTCCTCACTGGTCTGCGGATGTTGCTGCATTACTGCTTCCATCTGTTGTTGTAGTCTCTGCTCTTGCTTCTGCAACAGGTCTATGAAGCGGGCCTCAGATTGCTGCTGGGCTTGTTGCTGAGCCTCCAGACTCTGTTGCAAAGTTGCGTTTGTCTGCTGCTGGGCTGCAAGGCTCTGTTGATGAGCTTGCTGCTGGGCTGCGAAGTTCTGTTGTTGAGCTGCAAGGCTCTGTTGATGAGCTGCAAGGCTCTTTTGCAAACCTGCATTTGTCTGCTGTTGATTGGCATTTGCTAGAGCCAGCTGCTTCAGTATCTCCTCCATGCTGGCTTAAAAAAAAACTGCCACTGGTTCTCCACCAACTGTGAGGGGGTTAGCTCGGCAGCGGGTGTGTGTGACCCCCGGGATGGGCTCCCCACACAAAAACAGGCCCAGCAAACGGAGGGTGTGGTTTTCAAAATCAAAAAGGTGCTGTTTATTTTCTATTTACAGTGACAAAACACAGCAAAGCAAAAGAAACATAAATAAAATAAATCCTGGTCAACTTGACCTCTGACTAAACATACAGGTTTCCTAACTAACAACTGGGATCAGCCTAGTGCTGTCCTAGTCCCTAAGTCCCTGATTTTAAATGTCCAAGCAAATAGCCACACAGGCTTTGTCTCACCGCACAGGGGTTCACTCTCCCTAGACAGTCCACACAGGTCTGGGTCCAGGCATGAGCAAACACCTAATGAATCTGGGAGTTCTTATAGAGGCCTAAATGAGCTGACAAGCTTCAGCTGGTCTCATCAACTCCCTGTCTGCACGACGCCCCACACTCTCCCTAGAGGTATGAGTCATCCATGAGCCCACTAGCCTCAGCTGGGCTTATACAACTCTCCACCTAGTTGTATAAGTCGGCGTAAAGCCTGAATCTGGGCGAAATATATCTACCCCCCTGGATGCAACCAGGTGACTTTACCTTCCTGCTGTCACACTATGTTGCAGGAAGAATTTGGCCAGTTGGAAAAAGTGGCTGATCTAGTCTACCAGTTTGAGCATACCCTTCAACAGCCAGGAGAAAGACTGTCCGAATACGTTCGAAGAGTAAACAAAATGCTCTGCCAAATTGTCCTGAAGAAGGGGATGGTGCCACAAGCCATAGACGCGGCTAGGATGAAGCAGATTTTGAGGGGAGCATTGCGTTCTGATCCAGTCTGGCTACATCTGAAGACCTCTGGAGGAGTCATGTCCTTGAACTATCCAGACCTTGTGCGAATTATAAGGGATGAAGAGGCTCTGCTGAAAGACCAACAGGCGACTGAGAAACCCACTCTTTCCCCCTCAGTTGGGGTCAGATCCGCCATGGCCACTGAACGGGACTTGGAGGTGGCTGTCTTGAAGTCACAGATGACCCAAGTATTAGAAATGCTGACCTCTCTAATGGCCAAAAACTCAGGAGTCACAGAGAAAGAAGAAGTCAGAAAGAAACTGTTCCAGAGTGCCTCAACACCAGTCTCCCCACGGGATAGAGGAGAAGCTGTCTGCTTTAATTGTGGAGGAGTTGGCCATTTCAGGCGAGTGTGTCCTAGTCCGAGGAAGACCCAGGGCACCTACCGCCAGCCGGCAGAAAACTCCAGAGGGCCCCGGTGAAGGAGTCAACTGGGTGCCCATCAATTCCAACAAGCTCCATTGGAATCAGAAAACAAGAGAAGCCAAGAAGTGAGGAGAACAACTCCCCATCAAAAGCACTTAATACCCCTCACCTGGAGTCCCAGCCAAAAAAATTGCAAGAAATCAATGCATACCAGGCCCAATGGGGATTAAGATCCAGTAAGAGATGTAAAAAGAAAAAAAACACTGAAAACCAAACCCATGGATCTTAGAAAGGAGACCCCCCCGAGGAAATTTCCTGCTAGACTGGTGGGGCCCTCCCCAGTGGTCCCCATTCAAGTGAAGGGAGTCTACACGAAGGCCATCCTTGACACAGGAGCCCAAGTAACCCTCCTGTACCGGGACTTTTACCAGAAGCATCTGAGACATTTGCCCTTGCAGAAGTTAGAAGACTTGGAAATATGGGTGATTGGAACCCAGAGTTTTCCATATGACGGCTACCTCCCGATTAGATTGGCTTTCGACCCCTCATTAGCAGGAGAGGCAGAGGTTTTCGACACCCTGGCAGTAGTCTGCCCTCGCCCACCAGGAGCCAACAAAAGTTCCCTGATAATAGGAACAAACACTGACCTGGTCAGGAGGCTACTGGCCCCTCTAGCACAAGAGCAGGGCACCTAAACAGCCAGAATCCACCCTATGTTGCAGTTGGCCTATCAGTGATTGGTCTTGGAACAGAAGGCCCCAGAAGAGGGGGTAGGGAAAGTTTGGAGACTGGAGAAGAAGGAGAGAGTGTTGCAGCCTGGTGAAGTAACCTGTCTGAGGGCCACTGTGAAGCTCACCTGGGAACAACCTGGCCCCTTTGTGGTCTTGGAACCAGGCCCCCTGGATACCCACCAAGGACTGGAAGTCATCCCTGAAGTAGTCCCGCTAAGAGTTCTGAAGAAGGAAAATGGCAGGGTGTCAGTGAGTATTAGAAACACCACCGGCACCCATGTGAATATCCCAGCCCAGATGCTGTTGGGCCAAGTAAATCCTGCTACCCCAGTTGCCCTGTCTGACTTAGAGAAGGAAGAAGGAGGGGAAACTACCTTGGAGAAGCTCTGTTTGGAGAACACAACCCTACCACTGGCATGGAAGGAGAGGGCCAGGGCCCAGTTGGCCAGGTGGCGGAAGATTTTCTCCAAGGACGAGTTTGATGTGGGATGTGCGAAAAGTGCCACCCACAGGATCCGTCTACAAGAAGACAAACCTTTTAGGGAAAGAGTCCGGCGAGTCCCCCTGGCTGATTTGGAAGATTTGCGAGAACAACTAGCAGAGCTAAAGAGAACTGGTGTCATCCGAGAATCCAGGAGCCCATACGCTTCCCCATTTGTGGTGGTCAGGAAGAAGAATGGGTCATTGAGACTCTGTATAGACTACAGGACCCTCAACAGAAGAACAATCCCTGACCAATACACCACCCCAAGAATAGAGGATGCCCTACAGAGTCTGTCTGGAGCCAAGTGGTTCAGTGTAATGGACCTGAAGAGCGGGTATTACCAGATCCCAATGCACCCGGAAGATAGAGAGAAGACAGCCTTCATTATCCCAGTGGAGTTCTATGAATTCGACCGCATGCCTCAAGGTCTGTCGGGAGCTCCCGCCACTTTCCAGCGGCTGATGGAGAAGACAGTGGGGGACATGAACCTCATCGAAGTCCTAGTATATCTAGATGACATCATTGTCTTCGGGAAGACTCTGGAGGAACATGAGGAGAGGCTGGTGAAGGTCTTGAAGAGACTCAGTGATAAGGGACTCAAACTCTCTCTGGATAAGTGTCAGTTCTACCAATCTTCAGTCCATTACCTGAGACACATAGTCTCTGAAGAGGGAGTATCTACAGACCCCGACAAATTGGAGGCAGTCACCTCCTGGCCCCGTCCCGCCACAGTGACTGAGCTTAGGTAGTTTCTGGGGTTCTGCTCCTACTATCGCAGGTGTGTGGAAGGGTTTGCAAGAATTGCCAAGCCTCTGAACGAGCTGTTGAAGACAGAGGGAGAGGAGGATGACTCAGGCCCCAGGAAACCGGGGGAGTCGATGGAAGACCAGTGGACTGAGAAGTGTGAAGAGGCTTTCACCAGATTGAAGAAAAGTTTGACCACTGCCCCTGTCTTGGCCTATGCAGACACCAAGAAGCCCTATGAGTTGCACGTGGATGCCAGTCACGATGGTCTGGGAGGAGTACTGTATCAGGAGCATGAAGAACAGCTAAGACCCGTTGCTATTGTGAGTAGGAGCTTAACCCCGGCTGAAAAGAATTACCCCACCCACAAGTTGGAATTCTTGGCCTTGAAGTGGGCTGTGGTGGACAAACTGAAGGACTACTTATATGGAGCTGACTTTGTGGTTAAAACAGACAATAACCCGCTCACCTACCTTCTAACCACAGCAAAGTTGGATGCCACCGGCCACCGTTTGATGGCAGCCCTCTCAGGGTTCAATTTCAGTCTGAAGTACAGACCTGGGACTGGAAACCGAGATGCTGACGCCTTGTCCAGAAGATCTCATGCTCCCACTTGCATTGCAGAAGACTGGACCCAGGTAACCCCAGAGGGGGTACGGGCCTTGTGCCAGGAAGCGGAGCTCCAGGCTAATGGTGGATCCAGGGCAGAGGAAATTGGAGTCTCGGTGGTTGGAGTGCCCAAGTATTACTGTGATGTAACCCAGATTGGCGAAGAGAACTTGCCAAAACTATCCAAGAAGGATATGAGCAGGGATCAGCTGGAAGACCCCTTAGGGAGGTTGGCTCTGGAAGCCTTAGAAGACCAGAACCTGGACCTACTCTTGCAAGATCCTTCGAAGGAGGCCCGCTTATTACGCAAGGAATGGGACAGATTGCAGGTGCATCAAGGGGTGGTCTACCGAAGCGGCCCCTCTGATGACCTGGAAGACAAGTGGCAACTATTCCTGCCGGAAAAGCACCGCAAGACTGTTCTGGTCGCTCTACATGACAACCATGGCCACCTGGGGGCCGAGAGAACCTTTCAGCTCGTAAGGAGCAGATTCTACTGGCCCTGTATGCGGGGTGAAGTAGAAGAATACTGTCACTCATGTGCTCGCTGCATACAAAGGAAGACACTGCCTCATCAAGCTGCCCCAATGGGCCACCTACAAAGCCAAAGGCCCTTGGATTTGGTATGCATTGATTTTCTTTGTCTGGAACCTGATTTGAGTGGACATGGAAATGTTCTGGTGATAACCGATCATTTCACTCGATACGCCCAGGCCTTTCCAACTAAAGACCAGAAGGCCTCCACTGTGGCCAAGATACTCGTGGAGAAGTATTTCGTACATTACGGGCTACATCAACGCCTCCACTCGGATCAAGGGAGGGACTTCGAAAGTCGACTGATCCGGAAGTTATTGGATTCCCTAGGCATAAAGAAGACCCGCACAACCCCCTATCACCCACAAGAAGATGCCCAACCAGAACGGTTTACCGGAACTTTGTTGAATATGCTGGGGACCCTGAGCAGTGAAGAAAAACAACATTGGGGCAAGCATATAGCTGCCATAGTGCACGCTTACAATAGCACAACTAGTGACGCCACCGGATACTCCCCTTACAGACTAATGTTCGGTAGGGAAGCGAGACTACCTGTAGACCTGGCCTTTGGCACTTCAATAGACCACACATCGGCTGCTTCACACAAGGGATACGTGGACAGGCTGCGGCAAAGCTTAAGACGGGCTTATGGGAAGGCACAAGCAACTTCCGACCAGAGAGGAGCCCGGAACAAGCAAAATTTTGACCTCAGGGTCCGGATCCATGACTTGCAACCAGGAGAAAGAGTGCTGTTGCGGAATCTGGGTGTTCCAGGAAAGCATAAGCTGGCTGACCGATGGAAATCACAGCAGTATGTAATTTGTAAAAAATTGCCTGGTTTGCCAGTGTACCAGCTGAAACCCGAAGGAAAAGTGGGACCCTTGAAAACCTGGCACAGGAACCACCTACTGCCCCTCTCCGAAGCAGTTCGGATACCTTCTACCCTGAATACTCCTGAGCCACCTTCAACCTCCAATACCCTTAGGCCCAACACCAGGTCTCAAACCACTCTGTCAGGAGAGATGGATGTCACAGACCAGAGTGAAGATGAGGAATTGGAACTGGACTGGCTGTGGCCATCTCAGGCACCTGAACCCATGGTCATGGATCCTTCACCCTCTGAAGTTACCATCAATTGCACCTTAAATGCTGAAGCTGTTGAGTTCATTCCATTGGGTACTCAGACTGAGGAATGGGAAGATGCCTTAGAGTCATTCCCAGCTGAAGACTCAAGAGACTCCTTGTACCTCTCTGCACCTGATTTGGATGCCCCTGAAGCAGTAGGATCCACTACACCTGTCCCAGTGGAAGGAAGAATGAAAGGACCCATTGTGCCTGATACCTTGGCCCCCAGGGAGCAAAGATTGTAGAGAACTATTCGCCCTCCCCGAAAACTAACCTACACCCAGATGGGAGAATGCTCTGAAGATACTGTAGTGACTGCGAGAAGGACAGTAGAGAAACCTGATCCCTCCACTGTGAATTTGGTGGAGGGCAACCCCAGCTCACTCTCTGGCACAGTTAGGCAGGCCACTTCCACCAATGTGACTTGTGGGCAAGACAATCTCCCTTGCAAAGCTTGGTGGAAGATTCCTCTGCCAGGCTCCTTTGTAGCCGTAAATTGTATTGTGTGTAAATATAATAATTCTGATGATATCTTTGGGGACCAAAGATTCTTTAGTGGAGGGAGTGTGTAGTGGGGTGTTGCTTTAAGGACCCAGAGACTACCGCACCCAGAGTACAGCGGGACACCCAGGGTGCATTGCCCCGCGCAAGGACTGCTGGGGTGGGCTATTTAAAAAGGGGGCGGGCCGGCAATTGGTCTCTTTGGACATCGCCCACCCAGCAAGTGGAACTCTGTACCGAGTCTGTTGTTCCTGATAGGGCCTGAAGTTTGGGCCCTGTGTTTCCAAAGAGCCTTCCATTTTCCACTGAGTAGCCCGAGGAACGTCTCATTCTGCCGCCTGTCTACTACTTCCAGGAGGACCGAAGACCCCGGGTGTCGTGGGATCTGTGTACCAAGACACAGCTACGGAAGATACTGACATTGACTTGTCCGGTTGGGTGAGAGAGCACCTGCTCAAAGATTATTACAGGATCTCTAGGCCCTGTGTCTGTTGTTCAAGACCCACCGTTTATAGTTTGCATTTGCACGCCGGAGGGACAGTGCATTGAGTAGCTTAGTCACTTTCTGTTATCCATCGAGTTACCAGTACCTATTCCTGTGGATTACAATTTATCTTCAAAAAGTGCACCACCATTTGCTAGCGAAGATCCTTCACTACGGAACTTGCATATAGGACAGTCAGGCCTGACATCTAAGTTTAGATATTGCTGGGCGCCATCTTGCCCACGAGGGAGGGGAGCTGCAAGCGGGGTCCATTAGTTGAATGTGTACAGGATTGTATATTTGTTTACTTGCTAATGACCTTGTATTGCAGGGCTCTGCATATATTAATGTGTACTGTTTATCTGCTTATCTATTCCACTCAAGTAAAAGTATCAGAATTAAGCAGACAAGTTGTTTGGTGTTATTACTGTGTAGAAGAGACGGTTAGTTTCAGTTATACATATTATCACTGTGTGTCCTTTGTTGACGGATTGTGTTACCTAAAGCTACGGGTCTCACAATCCTATCATCCCCTACTAGCTGTGCCAAGGGAGGGTAGAGCCAATTACTGGGGGTTGACAGTGGTGCGTTACAGGCCCAAAAATCATACCAGCAGCTCTCTTAGCTGGGGGTATCGCTACATAAATATAAAATATAAATACAAAAATATAAATAAATATATCCAGAAAGAGTAGGGTTGGTTCTTATAGGTCATCTTGCATCAAAAGTAGGGATGAGCTTCGAGTTCGAGTCGAACTCATGTTCGACTCGAACATTGCCTGTTCGCCCGTTCGCCGAACAACGAACAATTTGGGGTGTTCGCGGCAAATTCGAAAAGTCTATGGGAGAAATCTAAAGTGCTAATTATAAAGGCTTATATGCAAGTTATTGTCCTAAAAAGTGTTTGGGGACTGGGGTCCTGCCCCAGGGGACATGTATCAATGCAAAAAAAAGTTTTAAAAACGGCCGTTTTTTTAGGAGCAGTGATTTTAATAATGCTTAAAATGAAAAAATAAAAGTGAAATATTCCTTTAAATTTCGTACCTGGGGGGTGTGTATGATATGCATGTAAAGTGGCGCATGTTTCCCGTGCTTAGAACTGTCCCTGCACAAAGTGTCATTTTTGAAGGAAAAAAAGTAATTTAAAACTCACTCGCGGCTATTAATGAATTGTCGGCTTTTATCAATACATAGAAAAGTCATTGATAAAAAAAAAAAAGCGTGGGGGTTCCCCCAAATTCAATTACCAGGCCCTTTAGGTCTGGAATGGATATTAAGAGGAACCCCGCCGCAAATTAAAAAAATAAATGGCGTGGGGTTCCCCCTAAATATCCATACCAGGCCCTTGAGATCTGGCATGGATTTTAAGGGGAACTACACCCCAAATGTAAAAAAAAATGGCGTGGAGTCCCCCCAAAAATCCATACCAGACCCTTATCCGAGCATGCAACCTGGCCGACCGCAGGAGAAGAGGGGGGGACATGAGAGCGGCCCCCCCCCTCCCTCCTGAACCATACCAGGCCACATGCCCTCAACATGGGGAGGATGTCCCCATGTTGATGGGGACAAGGGCCTCATCCCCACAACCCTTGCCCGGTGGTTGTGGGGGTCTGCGGGCGGGGGGCTTATCGGAATCTGGAAGACCCCTTTAACAAAGGGGACCCCCAGATCCCGCCCCCCCCTATGTGAATTGGTAAGGGGTACATTGTACCCCTACCATTTCACGAAGAAAGTGTCAAAAAATGTAAATAAAAACACACACACCTTGGAAAAGTCCTTTATTAAAAAACTAATTAAAAAAAAAAAAACATTCCAGTGATGAAATCCAGTGTCCCGCGGCAATCCCGATGTCCAGCGCTGTCCGTCATTGGTTGTGCCTGTGCGGACCTGATGGGGAACTTCCTCCGCTGTGTTTTAAATGTATAGACCCGCCCCTTCTAAAGTTCCCCATCAGGTCCGCTCAGCGGACCAGATGCGGAACATGAGAAGGGGCGGGTCTATACATGTATTACACAGCGAATGAAGTTCCCCATCAGGTCCGCCCCCTCGGTATGTCCGACCCTGCCTACGTCATTGGCCTGAGCGGGGAACTTCCTTCACTGTGTAATTTAAATTTACACAGTGAAGGAAGTTTCCCGCTCAGGCCAATGACGTAGGCGGGGTCCGACATACCGAGGGGGCCGACCTGATGGGGAACTTCTCTCACTTTGTAATACATGTATAGACCCGCCCCTTCTCATGTTCCGCATCTGGTCCGCTGAGCGGACCTGATGGGGAACGAGAGAAGGGGCGGGTCTATTCATGTATTACACAGCGAACGAAGGTTCCCATCAGGTCCGCCCCCTCGGTATGTCGGACCCCGCCTACGTCATTGGCCTGAGCGGGAAACTTCCTTCACTGTGTAAATTTAAATTACACAGTGAAGGAAGTTCCCCGCTCAGGCCAATGACGTAGGCGGGGTCGGACATACTGAGGGGGCGGACCTGATGGGGTACTTCATTCACTGTGTAATACATGTATAGACCCGCCCCTTCGCATGTTCCGCATCTGGTTCGCTGAGCGGACCTGATGGGGAACTTTAGAAGGGGCGGGTCTATACATTTAAAACACAGCGGAGGAAGTTCCCCATCAGGTCCGCACAGGCACAACCAATGACGGACAGCGCTGGACATCGGGATCGCCGCGGGACACTGGATTTCATCGCTGGAATTTTTTTTTCTTTATTATTATTATTGTATTTTTTAATAAAGGACTTTTCCAAGGTGTGTGTGTTTTTATTTACATTTTTTGACACTTTCTTCGTGAAATGGTAGGGGTACAATGTACCCCTTAACAATTCACATAGGGGGGCGGGATCTGGGGGTCCCCTTTGTTAAAGGGGTCTTCCAGATTCCGATAAGCCCCCCGCCCGCAGACCCCCACAACCACCGGGCAAGGGTTGTGGGGATGAGGCCCTTGTCCCCATCAACATGGGGACATCCTCCCCATGTTGAGGGCATGTGGCCAGGTACGGTTCAGGAGGGAGGGGGGACGCTCTCTCGTCCCCCCCTTTTCCCCTGCGGCCGGCCAGGTTGCGTGCTCGGATAAGGGTCTGGTATGGATTTTTGGGGGGACTCCACGCCATTTTTTTTACATTTGGGGTGGAGTTCCCCTTAAAATCCATGCCAGATCTCAAGGGCCTGGTATGGATATTTAGGGGGAACCCCACGCCATTTTTTTTAAAATTTGCGGCGGGGTTCCCCTTAATATCCATTCCAGACCTAAAGGGCCTGGTAATTGAATTTGGGGGAACCCCACGCTTTTTTTTTTTTTTTTTATCAATGACTTTTCTATGTATTGATAAAAGCCGACAATTCATTAATAGCCGCGAGTGAGTTTTAAATGACTTTTTTTCCTTCAAAAATGACACTTTGTGCAGGGACAGTTCTAAGCACGGGAAACATGCGCGACTTTACATGCATATCATACACCCCCCCCCCCCCCCAGGTACAAAATTTAAAGCAATATTTCACTTTTATTTTTTAATTTTAAGTGTAGCGCTACCCCCAGTTAAGAGAGCCGCTGATATTGATTTGGGCCCTGCAGTGCACCGCTGTCAACCCCCGGCAATCGGCTCTAACCTCCCGTGGCACAGCTGGTGATAGAGAGATAGGACCGCGTGATCGCAACTGTTGGTGACGCAGTCCTATAACAAACATACACAGTGATATACTTTAAAACTCCTATTAAAGTAAGCGGAACTGACACCAAATGTACTTTACCCAGATATTTTACTGAGGCTAATGGGCAAGTAATAAACAACAGTATAACAAGTTGCAGATCCCTGCAATAAACAGTAATAAAGATAAACAGAGTAATCAGAATAATAAAGTATTGCTATGCAACTCTAGCGCTGCCCTTTTACAGCTACTTCCCCTCATGGGTAGACTAACACCCAGCAATGTCTACCTATGCAGTCAGGCCTGACTGATCTAAATGGAAGTTCAGTGAAACAATATTCGCTAGCAATCTCTCGGTGGTGCACTTGAAGAACAACTTTGTAATCCCAACGAATAGTAAAGATAAAGTATCTGTCTTTAAACAGCTCTCACCACCTGGACAAGTCCAAGTCCCTTTCCTCCATCGATTCGTCTAGGAACAGGAATCCACCGACATCCAAGTCTTCAATCCTTGTGGTGTACTGCAGCAAGGAGGATTAGATGTCTCTAAGGCTCTGCTAGGCTGGCAGAGGGCTCTTTGGAAAGGAGCACACGGCCCGGGCTTCAGGCCTTGTGCACACAGCAGTTCAGCACAGACATCCTCTTCCTAGGAGAGGGGGGTCCAAAGAGGCCGACCAAAACTCCGCCTCCCCTTTATAAAGTCTGCCCCAGCAGTCTCTGTTCTGGAGCAATGCACCCTGGGTGCTGCAAGATGTACTGGGAGATGTAGTCTCTCTCTCCTCTGCTTTCACTTCCATAATGTCTCTTTACTTCCTCACGACTCACCTCTCACCTGGAACTTCTCTGCATTAAAGGGGAACACCCCGCTACACACTCCCCCCACTTGAACTCTTTGGTCCCCAAAGATAAACTTCAACAAATACTGTTTACCATTTTGGACAATGTCGAGCATGATGTTGGCATAGGGAATTCCCACCAAAACTTTGGGATGGAAGTCTCTTGCCCACAGGTCACACTACCCTGAGTGGCCTGCCTAACTGTGCCAGAGAGTGAGCTGGGGTTGCCCTCCACCAAATGGACGGTGGAAGGATCAGGTTGTTCAACACTTCTCCTAGCCGTTACAACAGAGTCCTCTGAGCTCGTCCCCATTTGGGGGTAAGTTAGTTTCTTGGGAGGCCTGATGACTCTGCGAGCCCTCTGCTCTCTTGGTGCTTCTGACTCTGGCACCACAGGCTCTTCTTCAGGAGTAAGTTCAGGTAACATTGCTGGTTCTGGAACCTCTGATTCAGAAGTCGACTGACGTATGGAATCTCTAGAGTCCTCCTCTGCGCAAGTTTCAGGAACATCTTCCCAGTAATCAGCTGAGGGACTGAAGGGTATGAATTCAGTAGCCTCCGGATTCAGCGTTGCATCTGGGGTATCCCCTCCATTTGGGAGATCTATGGTGGACGTTCCCAGAGTCGAGGGAGGCCACAGCCAGTCCAGTTCTCCACCTTCTTCTGTACTCAATTGGGAGGCCTCCCCATCTGTGGCTCGAGAGGTCTGGGACCGAGTGTTCGGCCTAGGAATATCCAGGATAGAGGCCGGTTCAGGGGAGTCTCTCACGGGAGGTATTCTGACTGCCTCAGCAAGTGGGAGCAGGTGGTTCCGATGCCACATCTTCAGTGGACCCACCTTTCCTTCTGGCTTTAGTTTGTAGACAGGCAAACCGGGCAACTTCCTACAGACAACATAGGGCTCAGATCTCCACCTGTCGGCAAGCTTGTGTTTTCCAGGGACCCCCAGATTGCGTAGCAGTACTCGGTCCCCGGGCTGCAGATCTTGCACTCGAACCTTCAGATCAAAATATCTCTTGTTGCGGGCCCCCCTTTGATCCGAAGCCGCCTGGGCTTGTTCATAGGCCACCTGCAAGCTACGTCTAAGTCTGTCCACGTATCCCTTGTGGGATGTAGCTGAGGTATTGTCTATAGAAGTGCCAAAGGCCAGGTCCACAGGTAGCCTTGCTTCTCTCCCAAACATAAGTCAATAAGGGGAGTAGCCAGTGGCGTCACTTGTGGTACAGTTATAGGCATGTACTAGGGCTGATATGTGCTGACTCCAGTGTTGCTTCTTCTCTGTTTCTAAGGTTCCCAACATGTTGAGCAGGGTCCGGTTAAATCTCTCCGGCTGAGCATCTCCTTGTGGGTGGTAAGGCGTGGTTCTGGTCTTCTTTATTCCTAATGAATCCAAAAGTCTTCGGATCAACCGACTCTCAAAGTCCCTTCCTTGATCTGAGTGGAGTCTCTGTGGTAGTCCGTAATGGACAAAATACTTCTCCATAAGTATCTTGGCCACGGTGGATGCCTTCTGGTCTTTGGTTGGGAAAGCTTGAGCATAGCGGGTGAAATGGTCGGTTATTACCAGAACATTCCCCAATCCACTCAGGTCGGGTTCGAGGCAGAGAAAGTCAATGCATACCAGATCCATTGGGCCTTGACTCTGTAAGTGGCCCATTGGGGCAGCTTGATGGGGTAGGGTCTTTCTCTGAATGCATTGTGCACAGGAATGGCAATACTCCTCTACTTCTGCCCTCATGCAGGGCCAATAGAACCGATTTCTGACAAGCTGGAAGGTCCTTTCTGCCCCTAGGTGACCATGATGGTCATGCAGGGCAATTAGTACAGTCTCTCGGTGCTTCTCTGGAAGAAATAACTGCCACTTATCTTCTGAGTCATCAGAGGGGCCCCTTCGGTAGACCACTCCCTGATGTACCTGTAGCCTGTCCAATTCCTTCCTCAACAGGCGAGCCTCCTTTGAGGGGTGATGTAGGAATTTGTTGGGATCCTGATTCTCCAGGGCTTCGAGGACCAATCTCCCCATGGGGTCTTCCAATTGGTCACACCTCAACTCCTTCTTGGACAGTCTCGGTAGGTTGTCTTCCTCCAGTTGAGTTACCCCACAATAGTGTTTGGGGACTCCTACCATGGTAACCCCTATTTCTTCTGCTCTGGAGCCTCCTCTGGCTTGGAATTCAGCCCCTTGACAAAGGGCCCGCACCCCGTCCGGTGCCACTTGGGTCCAATCTTCCCAGTCATTTGTCGTGGCATGAGACCTCCGGGACAGGGCATCTGCATCCCTATTTCCGGCTCCTGGTCTATACTTCAGACTGAAGTTGAATCCAGACAATGCGGCCAACCACCTGTGTCCGGTGGCATCTAGTTTCGCGGTGGTGAAGAGGTAGGTCAGGGGGTTGTTGTCTGTCTTCACAGTAAACTCTGCCCCATACAAGTAGTCTTTTAGCTTGTCTACTACCGCCCATTTGAGGGCCAGGAATTACAGCTTATGAGTGGGGTAATTCTTTTCTGAGGGGGTCAGGCTCCTGCTCACATAGGCCACTGGTCGCAGTTGTCCTTCATGTTCTTGGTAGAGTACACCACCTAGACCCTCATGGCTGGCATCCACATGTAATTCATAAGGTCTGGTAGGGTCGACGTAGGCCAGGACTGGGGCAGTGGTTAAGCTCCTCTTCAGAGCATGAAAGGCCTCTTCACACCTTGGGTTCCACTGATCTTGAACTGACTCACCAGGCCTCCTGGGCCCTGAGTCATCCTCTTCCCCTTCTGCCTTTAGCAATTCATTCAACGGGCGGGCAATCCGAGCAAACCCCTCCACAAACCTCCTATAATAGGAGCAGAACCCCAGGAAGGATCTGAGCTCTGTTACTGTGGTGGGTCGTGGCCAGGAAGTGACTGCTTCCAACTTCTCAGGATCTGTGGCCACCCCTTCTTCAGACACTATGTGCCCCAGATAGTTCACAGAAGACTGGTAGAACCGACACTTCTCGGGGGAAAGCTTAAGTCCCTCTTCGCTGAGTCTTCTCAATACTTTCTCCAACCTGGCTTCATGTTCTTCCAAGGTTCTTCCAAAGACAATGACATCGTCCAAGTACACAAGGACTTCTATAAGATTCATGTCTCCAACAGTCTTCTCCATAAGGCGTTGAAAGGTAGCAGGAGCTCCAGACAGACCCTGAGGCATCCTATTGAATTCGAAGAATCCCACCGGGGTTATGAAGGCTGTCTTCTCCCTGTCTTCTGGGTGCATAGGGATTTGATAGTACCCACTCTTGAGGTCCATCACACTGAACCATTTGGCTCCAGACAAACTTTGTAGGGCATCTTCTATCCTTGGCGTGGTGTATTGGTCAGGGATGGTTCTCCTGTTGAGAGTCCTGTAATCGATACAAAGCCTCAACGACCCATTCTTCTTTCTGACCACCACGATTGGGGAGGCATAGGGACTTCTAGACTCCCGGATCACACCAGTCTTCTTTAGTTCTACAAGTTGTTCCCTCAGATCCTCCAGATCTGCCAGGGGGACCCGCCTGACCCTCTCTCGGAAGGGCTTATCTTCTTGGAGGCGGATCCGATGGGTGGCACTTCTTGCACACCCCACATCGAATTCATCTTCGGAAAAGATCTTCTCCCACCTGGTCAGCTGGGCCTTGGCTCTTTCTTTCCAAGCCCTGGGTAGGTTCGGGTTTTCCACGGACAGTTTCTCCCAAACATCTCCTCCGTCACCCGTCCCCTTGACTTCGGACCAAGTGACCGGGGCAGCAGGGCTCACCTGACCAAGCAACACTCTGGCAGGGATCTCCATGGGTCCTCCCGTAGTGTTCCTAACACTCACCGGAACTCTGCCATGGGCCTTCTTCAGGGCCTTGAACGGAATCACTTCTGGTATCACTTCCAGGCCTGAGGACTCTTCCCTTGGGTCTGATTCCAGCATGAAAAAGGGGCCAGGTTGTTCCCACGAAAGCTTCACAGTGGCCCTAAGACAGGTTACTTCTCCGGGCTGTAGCACTACTCCTTCTCTGCCAAGTCTCCACACCTTCCCTATCCCCTCTCCCGGGGTCTTCTGCTCTAAGACCAGTCGTTGGTAGGCCGTCTTTAGCATGGGATGGATTTTGGTGGCTGAATGGTTTCTCTCTTTCACTAGAGGGGTCAGGAGTCTCCTGACTAGATCCGTGTTTGTCCCAATGATCAGGGAAATCTTGCTGGCTCCAGGCGGCCGGGGACACACAACTGCCAGGGTGTCAAACACTTCAGCCTTCCCAGCCACGGATGGGTCGAAAGTCATCTTTATGGGCAGGTACCCATCATAAGGGAAACTCTGGGTTCCAAGTCCCCATATCTCCAGGTCTTCTATCTTCTGGATAGGCAGATGACTCAAGTGCCTATCATAGAAGTCCCTGTATAGTAAAGTCACCTGTGCTCCGGTGTCCAAAAGAGCTTTAGTATAGACTCCTTCCACTTGAATGGGCACAGTAGGAGACGGGCCCACCAGTTCCTTTGGGTATGGCCGGACTGGGGTCACCTCTTTTTTTTGGCTTTCGACCCTTGCCCTGCTCCTTTTGGACTTTAATTTTTCCTGAGCCTGGCATGCATTGACTTTCTCCCTCTCAATGGGGGCACAAACCCGCTGAGGGATGTTATTGTTCCTTTTAGGTGGATGTTCCTTCTTTGGGGTGCTGTACTTCCACTGAGGGGTCTTGCCCCCTCCCTCTGGGGTACATCTTGGTGGGGGTGTACTATACCTCCTCCTAGGAGTTTTGTCTCCTCCATTCTTGGCCTTTTTTTTTAGTTTGGAGCGCACTGAAGATGATGGGCACCCGGTTGACTCCTTCACCGGGGCCCTTTGGAGTTTCCCGCCGGCTTGCAATTATCTGTTCTCTTCTTCTTTGGGCTGGAGCATACGTTAGCAAAGTGGCCACTCCCTCCGCAGTTATAGCAAATCACCTCTTCTCGGTCCTGTAGGGAGGCCGGTGCTGAGGTGTTCGGGAACAACTCCTTTCTTGGGCTTGGTTTCTCTCGTCTTCTCTGATCTTTCTCCATCAAAGAGGTCAGCATCTCCAACACTTGGGCCATTTGCGATTTCAGAGTGTCAACCTCCGCATCTCTTTCTGGGCTCTTGACCGAATGGACCAACACTGGTACAGGTGTGACATTCGCCTTGGCCACCTGCTGATCTTCCTCCAGCGCCTCTTCGTCCCTAATAATTTTTATTAGATCAGAGTAGGTTAGTGACATTCCTCCTCCTGAGGTTTTCAGGTGCAGCCAGACCGGGTCTGAGCGCCGCGCTCCCCTCATGATCTGCTTCATGCGTGCTTCATCTGCATCTTTGGGCAGCATTCCCTTCTTCAGTACAATCTTGCATAACTGCCTGTTCAGCCTTCTAACATATTCTGACAGTTTCTCATTCGGCTGCTGGAGAGTGTGTTCAATTTGATAAATCATCTCTGACACCTTCTCCAGCTGACCAAACTCTTCCTGCAGCATGGCCAGGCAATCTTGAGCTGTACAGTTTTCATTTCCAAACCGGAAGCTCTTCACCGCTTCTGCCGCGGCACCTTTCAGACTTTCTAAGACTCGCTGTCTCTTCTGTGCCTCAGGCACCTCCCATGCTTCTACTGCCTGCAATGCCTGTTCCACCCAAGTGTCAAAATCTTCCTCCCCCGCAGGGACGGGGAGCTTCCCTGAGAAGGTGCTAAGCTTCCAGTAACCGGCCTCCACATGCACCGTACTGCTTTTCTGGCACTTAATTACAAGGTCTCCTAGAGCATTCAACAATTCAGGCCCTATAGCGGCCAGCGGTGATCCCGGGCTTAATAGTTCCTTAAGCTTTTCTGCTTTAGGGGATAGTGGTGGAGATAATTGTGGGAGTGATGGCTTTGGTGTCTGAAACCATTCTTCCTTCACTGGCAGCGTATGTATCAAGTGATAGATCTGATTATCTATGGCTTGTATACTCTGACTTTTAAAATGCTCTGGGATTTCGTTTTTCCATTCTACCAGTGCGTATGTAAACGAGATCACTGGATCTGGCCTAAAATCCATCACCCATGCTTTGTGGCTCGGAGACAGTAACAATACGAGCTGTTTTATCTCCTCTTCCTTCCATCTTTCCCCCGGGAGTACAATGACTACCGCCGCGGTTGGATCGGCGCCAATCGCTGCGCACCACTGTGACATTGCCAGCGGGTCCATGCTGGTACTTCTGACCGGCTTGATTGCAGCGTGCAACGTACAAGGATCCCGGACTCGAGCCCCCACGTGTAGCGCTACCCCCAGTTAAGAGAGCCGCTGATATTGATTTGGGCCCTGCAGTGCACCGCTGTCAACCCCCGGCAATCGGCTCTAACCTCCCGTGGCACAGCTGGTGATAGAGAGATAGGACCGCGTGATCGCAACTGTTGGTGACGCAGTCCTATAACAAACATACACAGTGATATACTTTAAAACTCCTATTAAAGTAAGCGGAACTGACACCAAATGTACTTTACCCAGATATTTTACTGAGGCTAATGGGCAAGTAATAAACAACAGTATAACAAGTTGCAGATCCCTGCAATAAACAGTAATAAAGATAAACAGAGTAATCAGAATAATAAAGTATTGCTATGCAACTCTAGCGCTGCCCTTTTACAGCTACTTCCCCTCATGGGTAGACTAACACCCAGCAATGTCTACCTATGCAGTCAGGCCTGACTGATCTAAATGGAAGTTCAGTGAAACAATATTCGCTAGCAATCTCTCGGTGGTGCACTTGAAGAACAACTTTGTAATCCCAACGAATAGTAAAGATAAAGTATCTGTCTTTAAACAGCTCTCACCACCTGGACAAGTCCAAGTCCCTTTCCTCCATCGATTCGTCTAGGAACAGGAATCCACCGACATCCAAGTCTTCAATCCTTGTGGTGTACTGCAGCAAGGAGGATTAGATGTCTCTAAGGCTCTGCTAGGCTGGCAGAGGGCTCTTTGGAAAGGAGCACACGGCCCGGGCTTCAGGCCTTGTGCACACAGCAGTTCAGCACAGACATCCTCTTGCTAGGAGAGGGGGGTCCAAAGAGGCCGACCAAAACTCCGCCTCCCCTTTATAAAGTCTGCCCCAGCAGTCTCTGTTCTGGAGCAATGCACCCTGGGTGCTGCAAGATGTACTGGGAGATGTAGTCTCTCTCTCCTCTGCTTTCACTTCCATAATGTCTCTTTACTTCCTCCCGACTCACCTCTCACCTGGAACTTCTTGTCTCTCTGCATTAAAGGGGAACACCCCGCTACATAAGCATTATTAAAATCACCGCTCCCGTAAAAACGTCTATTTTTTAAACCTTTTTTTGCATTGATACATGTCCCCTGAGGCAGGACCCGGGTCCCCAAACACTTTTTAGGACAATAAATTGCATATTAGCCTTTATAATTAGCACTTTAGATTTCGAACGTTCGAGTCCATTGTATTTAATAGGGTTCTAAAGTTCACACGAACATTTTGTCTGTTCGCAGGTTCTGGTGCGAACCGAACAGGGGGGTGTTCGGCTCATCCCTGATCAAAAGTAGCAACAGCCTGCTATTTAACGGACAGCTGGACATTGCCTAACTTTCCAGAACATCACACAGGAAAGTCACATGAACTGGTCATTTTCAGAACTTTAAAGAAGTATCTGACCACAATTGCCCCTTTCAGGTCATCTAAATAAACCTTTTGTCATTCCAGCTGGGAATCATCATGGAAAAGAGGTTACTGCCTGGACCCTAGCAGGCTTGGTTGTGCATATAGGACAAGGGGTAGCGAGCTTCCGTCAGCGGCAGCGGAGCACTCTACCAGAGCGGTTGAAGCCTCATAGGCAGCACATTCAAGAGAATCTATGGTGTCCATCTGTAGAGGGGTATAATGGGGTATAATGGTTGTCTCAACATTCCTACTCAAACCTGTTGGAATAGACCCGGGGGCCTTGTCATCAGGGGACTTTGTAGGAAGGACTATTCAGTCCGCTGTCTCATCCTAATTAGAAGATTGGTTTGACAAGTAGAACCCACCCTGTCAGCTAGTTATTTATCACTAGTATGCTGCCATGGTGGCGTCAGGAAAACGGAAAATTGTGTCAAATACCTACCGTAATTTTCACCCTTGTACGTTTTGGTATGTAGTCAATTACAAAGAATGGGGTGGGGCCTAACTAGGCCTTTAATTTATGCTATTCACTGGTCCTGAGGGAGTGGTCAAGAGGCGGAGCTCTATCACTAGTATGCTGCCATGGTTTGGCGTTAGGAAAGGAAAATTACGGTAAGTATTTGATACAATTTTCTGTTTTAAATAATATCAGGTTCACACAGCCTGCACACTAAAACACATGCGGTGCAGTGAGTTGCGCTGCATAAAAATGCAGCATGTCAGTATTTTTACACAATGCACCCCCACATCAATGCAGCTTTATGGTGTGAACAGCACACATAGGAAACTGTTGTTTTCTATGTGCCCTTGCCTTGAACCTGCATTGATCTATGCAGATCAGTGCAGCTCAACAAAAAGAAAGAGTTTGAAAAAGCCCTTACGTGCCACAATAGAGTTTAGAGGATCAAAATAATTTAGTAATTTTACATTATTAGTAGTTGAAATAACACAATTCACATTGTTTATAAGGATTACATACAGCGTATTGCCATTTCAATTAGTATAATAAGCACAAATTTGTAAAAATATACATACATTTTTATTTTCATACAAAAAATCTTAAAGGACACCTGCACAGCAAGCGAAATGTAGGCTGCCATTGCTAATCTCTTTCTGAAAATGCTAGTTGCCAGGTGGTCATCCTGATACAGTGTGGTTGATTTAGATAGGAAAATGTTCTGTTTACTTTGCAAGGAAGTGTTCACAAAGCTTTGCAAATAATACTCAATCCCATGCAAGGAAAAGAAGAAACAGTATTTTTGCTTGCACATGATTGATGAAGGAAGCCAGCAGAGCTTCACTTCATTCACTAAGCTGAGGGAAAATTCCTTTGAACAAATAAAACAGGCTTTTTCTCCTTTAGTAAAACAACCCCAGTGGCTTCAGTGCTTTCGGAATCTTTGACCCACAACAAGCATGTGACTCAGGACTTCAGTCCGACCTTCCAGCATTCTTGTTTATGGTCTGGGCTACAGAAAGAACTGAACGCAGGAACACCCAAACAATAAGAATTTTCAGAAAGAGATAAAAAATATCATATGCACATCTACATTTTCTTATGATGAGTTGCATTTTAAAGTGTGAAAGCTATTGATTTCTGTAATCTAGTCATAACCTGTTGACTGAGGAGGAGGAAGCAAGAATGGTTTTGCCAGATCTGTTCATGTACTGTATGACCTAGCGGGACGAATTAAATATTTCATAACATGTGTAGCGGGTATTTAAATTTAGGGGGAGCATCTGGGTGGTAGTATGACCCAGATGCACCGATTGTTAGGGAATTTGGGACCATTTTCTGTTCGCGGAGGACTCCAGTGGTGTGCAGTTCCCTGCGGCCTGTGGGTGGCGCTGTCGCCCTGGGCCGGGGTTGAATCATCACTGCAGTGCTGTTCCCTTTTTGTCCTGTTTCGGCAGCCGTACGGCGGGGCGGGGAACCTGCTGTGCTTGTCGGGAGAGGAGATAAAGGGGAGAGACGCCCTCAACACGAGGTTCAGAGTCGGAGGTCACAGCCGTGCCCAGGCACCTTCAGCCTGGGTGCCGGTGTTCCGGAGTTCCGGGCCCAGGTGCCCTTGACCTGGCCGGAGCTGGAGTCCATCCCAGGCACCTTAAGCCTGGGGTGAGGTACTACGGAGGAGGCCTGGGGCCCAGTACCTTCGACTGGGTTCCGCAGGGGTGGAAGAGTCCGAGGGGCCCTAAGGTGTTGGGTACCCGAATCTGAGACGAGGAGGCCAGGGAGTGTAACCTCTCCGAATAGTCCGGTGCAGCATTTGCCGGTGACGGCGGGGCCTCTGGTAACTCTCTTGGAAGGATGTCTTCCCTCTGACAGGGGCTGCATTTAGCGAAGGTAATTCTGTTTGTCCCTGTTCTACACGGTCGGTGGAAGCGGCTGTGTGCCATAACCATTGGTGACACTACAATGGTTAGTTCTATTTGAGGATTGTGCCTTGACCTACTCCCCACTTGTACTGAACTGTTCTTTGGGTCACAACCTGTCTGCTGTTAAAGGACAATTTATTGCTGCCAGAGAATAAATAAGAGTTGGACCTTTTCAGTGGTGTGGAACTCCAGTTACTGGGAGCAAAGGGGGGTCCATCTATAGAACGGACTTGGCTCTGGGTTATGCACACGACCCGAAGGTAAACAGGTGTTGGCTTTCACCTCTACACATAAGAGGACATAGGCCGTAGTGTACCGCACCCCTCCTCCCTAATCCCCTAGACCAGACAACAAGCCGAGAATTAGAAGGGGTGAGAGGGGTGAGGCCGCTACACATGGGTTCTTCCTAAAGTTCCCCCTAACTCTAATACACACGATCGGTTTTACCGATGAAAACAGTCCGATGGATTTTTTTCATCGGACAAACCGATCGTGTATGGGACCCATCGGTCTTTTTTCCCATCAGTGTCAAAAAATAGAACATGTTTTAAATTTTTCCGATGGATAAAAAACCGATAGCAAATTCCGATCGTCTATGGGCAAGTCCATCGGTTAAAAAACCCACGCATGCTCAGAATCAAGTCGACGCAGGCTCAGAAGCATTGAACCTAATTTTTCTCGGCTCATCGGAGTGTTTTACGTCACCGCGTTTGGAACGGTCGGTTTTTTGACTGATAGTGTGTAGGCAAGACTGATGGAAGTCAGCTTCATCGGTTTTCCGATGGAAAAATCCATCCCTTTAAAAACCATAGGAAATCCGATCGTGTGTTCAGGGCTTTAGGCCCACTTGGGAAATTTTGAAGAGAAGACAACTGTCAATGTTTCCAGAAGCCCCTAAATATTTCCACCGTAAACAATACCTACCTGTTGTGAAACTTGCCATATTAGTGTGGACTGAAGTCAAACGCTTGTTTTCCTTTTAGGATCTTCCAGATAGCCTGTCCTTATACAATAACCCTAACCCCATGGCACTGTTTGTCCGGAGGGGACTATATACTTATTTAAATAATTACAAGATAAACATGAATGTTATTTGTTCTATAGATTTTTACAATTCCACCACGGTTTGGAAACGCAATTTAGAGACCACAACAAGCCCATCTTTAACTACCCACTAATAGAAGTCTTAATTCACAAGGTCCCAAAGGGGTATAAGCAGGGCTGGACTGGGACAAAATTTGGCCCTGGACTTCCTCCAGACCGGCCCACTTTAATTCAATAAAATGCTGCCCCCCACCCCCCCAAAAAATCACGCCCACCAAAAGGTTCCTACATCCATTATTGTATATCGTGAGAGGGTGAGAGAGAGGGGAATGAGAGAGGGAGGGTTGAGGGAAAGGGGGTGAGAGGGGGTGAGTGTAAGAGAGAGGGGGTGAGTGTAAGAGAGAGGGACTGAGTGTAAAAGAGAGGGGGTGAGTGTAGGACCCCTTTCACACTGAGGCGTTTTTCAGGCGCTTTTGGGCTAAAAATAGCGCCTGTAAAGCGCCTGAAAAACGCCTCCGCTGCAGTCCCAGTGTGAAAGCCCAAGTGCTTTCACACTGGGGCGCTGCCAGGGCATTAAAAAAAGTCCTCCCAGCAGCATCTTTGGGTTGGTGGAGGAGCGGTGTACTCGGGCGCAATTAACCTTTAATTCGGCGGCTAGCGGGGGTTAAAAGCGCCTGCTAGAAGTCGAATTGCGCAGCTAAAATGACAGTAAAGTGCTGCTAAAACTAGCAGCGTTTTACCGTCAATGCCCGCCCCAGTGTGAAAGCAGCCTAAGAGTCAGGGAGTGAATGAGACAGAGGAAGGGGGCAGAGAGACAGAGGGGGAGCTGAGAGACAGAGGGGGAGCTGAGAGACAGAGGGGGAGCTGAGAGCCAGAGGGAGGGAGCTGAGAGCCAGAGGGAGGGAGCTGAGAGCTAGAGGGAGGGAGCTGAGAGACAGAGGGAGGGAGCTCAGAGACAGAGGGAGGGAGCTGAGAGACAGAGGGAGGGAGCTAAGAGAGAGAGGGGGAGCTGAGAGACAGAGGAGGGGGCTGAGAGACAGAGAAGGGGGCTGAGAGACAGGAGGGGTCTGAGAGACAGAGGAGGGGTCTGAGAGACAGAGGGGGGAACTGAGAGACAGAGGGGGGAGCTGAGAGACAGAGGGGGAGCTGAGAGACAGAGGGGGAGCTGAGAGACAGAGGGGGGGGCTGAGAGACAGAGGGGGGCTGAGAGATAGGGGGCTGAGACAGGGGGGAGCTGAGAGACAGAAGGAGGGAGCTGAGAGACATAGGGGGGAGCTGAGAGACAGAGGGGGGGAGCTTAGAGACAGAGGGGGGAGCTGAGAGACAGAGGGGGGAGCTGAGAGACAGAGGGGGGGAGCTGAGAGACAGAGGGGGAGCTGAGAGATAGAGGAGGAGAGCTGAGAGATAGAGGAGGGTCTGAGAGACAGAGGGGGGGCTGAGAGACAGAGGGATAAGCTGAGAGAGAGAGGGGGAGCTGAGGGACAGAGGGGGGAGCTGAGAGACAGAGGGGGGAGCTGAGAGACAGAAGAGGAAAGATGAGAGACAGAGGATGGGTCTAAAAGACAGAGGAGGGGTCTGAGAGACAGAGGAGGGGTCTGAGAGACAGAGGGGGGTCTGAGAGACAGAGGGGGAGCTGAGAGACAGAGGAGGGGCTACAAGAGGGGGGGACTGAGACACGGGAACTGAGAGACAGAGGGGGGGACTGAGAGACAGAGGGGGGACTGAGAGACAGAGGGGGGACTGAGAGACAGAGGGGGGTCTGAGAGACAGAGGGGGGTCTGAGATATAGTGGGGGGCTGAGAGACAGAGGGCTGAGAGATAGTGGGGGGGCTGAGAGATAGTGGGGGGCTGAGAGACAGAGGAGGGGGCTGAAAGAGGGGGGACTGAGAGACAGAGGGGGGACTGAGAGACAGAGGGGGCAGAGAGACAGAGGGGAGGGCTGAGACACACCACATAGCACTGTCCCTTTCTGTAGTCCCTCCTCTGCTCACCCCCCGCTGTCTCAGTGTTCTGGCATGTTTGTGTAGGATGCCGGGTACCTGATGGCCAGCAGCGGCAGCGCCGATTCTCCCTCTTGATACGGGGGTGCTCTTGCTTCTCTGCTCCTTACAGCGGCGCATGTTCTCTTCCTCCGGGCTCCCAGTCAGCCTGCCCTCCGGCCCAGGCCGCATGGTTCCTGGAGCAGAGAGGAGGTGCAGGAATCGAGGTTCTGGGAGCGCCGGGGTGGCCACGCTCAATCCTGTTTGCCTCTTCAGTGGTCAGGAAGGGGGTGGAGCTCTTCTCCCTCCTCGGCTTTTACATCCAACTGCCCTCCTCGCTGGCCACCTTTCCCGAATCCCCGACAGCTGTTTGCTGCTACGCTCCCGCTGCCGCCGAACTCTGCATAAAAAAAGAGCCCACAAAGAAAAAAAATATATATATATTTTTTTTAAACGGCCCACTGAGCCATCGGCCCACCAGGAAACTCCCAGTAGTCCCGATGGCCAGTCCATCCCTGGGTATAAGTTAGGTAAAACCTCACTTTCCTTTAATGCTAAATGGCCAACTCTTATCCCAACTATGTCAACAAAATATCGCAGTATAGATTGCACAGAAAGAGCTCTGGACGCATATGCAACTGGCTGACCTTTCTGCAAAAGGCAACAGCCTAGACCATTTTTACTGGAGTCACTTTGTATGGTAACAGGCTTTGTGACATCATAGTATTTCAACACTGGGGCAGAGGTGACCAAGTGTTTTATATCCTCTACTGCCCGGTCATGCTTGGGAAGCCAGTGCCAAACTGCATCTTTGTCCAGAAGTCGTCTTAGTGGCTCACACACCTCAGATAAGTGTGGCAGGAATTTTGCTAGGTATGTAACAAAGCCAATAAATCTCTGTACCGCTTTGGCATCAGCAGGTTGTGGCATGTCCACAATGGCTTTAATCTTATCCGGGTCAGCTTTTAAGCCTTGTGAAGACAGGATATGTCCATGGAAACGGACTTCTTCCACCTTGAACTGCAATTTCTTCACACTAAGCCTCAGCATCACCTACCTACAACGATCCAGTAGCGCTATTAACTTTTCATCATGGTCTTGCTCAGCCTCCTCATCTGTATTGCCGCAGCCAACTATAAGAATGTCATCAGCTATTGGCTCAATTCCGTCAAGACCACCTAATAGTTCATGCTGCTTTCGCTGGTATACCTCCGGTGCTACAGAGACTCCAAATGGTGGTTTGAGCCATCTCTTTCTGCCCCAAGGAGTCCAGAACGTGGTCATGTAGCTACTCTTTTCATCCAGTTTGCACTGTAAAAAGGCATCTCTAGCATCCACAAGTGTGAAGACACGTGCTTTAGGTAGTTTGTGCAAAATATCATCGAGTGTTGGCATTAAGTAGTGTGACCGTTTCAGGGCCATATTCAGAAACTTGGGATCAATGCATATTCTGATCTTCTCAGGCTTTCTGATAACAACCATGTTACTGATCCAATCTGTAGGCTCTGTTACTGAAGTTAGATGTCCTTCAGCTTCATATTTATCTAGTTGAGCTTTAACCAGTGGCTTAATGGCGATAGGCACATTGCATGGGGCACATTGTACAGGTTGAATGGTAGGATCAAGTTCAAAACGAACCTCTCCTGGAACAGAGACTATCGGGCCCTCAAACACATCACTGTAGGTGTGAAGAATTTGCTGTTTTGTCAGTGGCCTAGTCAGAGATTTTGCAGGCTGATTATCAACATTATGTAGCTCAGCAGGAATGGTGAACAGCATCAGTCCAAGGCGCTCACATGTTGAACCTGATAATAGCGGTTTCTGATCGGCATCAACAATCTCAAAGTTCAGTTTGTGTATACAATCACGTATGCTGCATTCTGTTTGGAATAGCCCCAATGATTCCATTAGTTCCCCTGAATACAACTTTAGTTTGGTGCTACTAGGCTGAAGGGGTGCTCTGGGTGCCAGTTTCATTTTGTCCTTTATACTCATGACATCACACGTTGCACCCGAGTCCAGCTGGCAGGGTTGGATTATATTGTTTAATCTGAGGTTTACAAACCATTTTTTGCCCTTTGTGTTTACAGCACCAATGCATTCTGAGGAGTAAACCATATCAGTGCTAAGCAGGTGTGCATTCTCCGGATCTGACATTTCCTCAATTGTGTGCAGCTTCCTTGCTTCCATTTTACTGGAGAGACACACTCTTGCAAAGTGATTTGGTTTACCACATGCAGTACAGATTTTCCCATATGCAGGACACTTTTCTTTCTCTCGTACATGCACATTGCCGCAATACTTGCATGATGTAGGCTTCCTCCCAGGTGAGTTGTGTAGGTGACCCTTGTGCTGAAACTTATGCTGGTGGTTTTTGAAGTTTTGCTGTTGTTTAGAGGCTGCATTGATATTGTCAATCAGTTTATCCTGCTCCATAGCTTTCATATGTTTGTCAGTAAGTTCATCAGTGCGACATATCTCAATTTCTGTTTGTAGATCCAAATCATGTTTCCTCAATAGGTGGCGGCGTGTGCTTTCACTGGTGATACCCAAAACTATTTTATCACAAATAAGTTCATCTCTCAGAGAGCCATACTCACAGCTTGCAGCTTTTGCTCTTAGCCGTGTGACAAACCTGTCTATTGATTCACAGTCTTCTTGCTTACAGCAGCCAAATATATATCTTTCATAGATGACATTTTTAGAAGGTCTGAAGAAAGCTTCTAATGCATCCAGAATGGTTTTGGTGTCACTCTTTTGCTCCTCTGTGAGGTTCAGATTATGCTTGTAAACATGGAGGCATTCACTGCCCATTATCCTTCTCAGCGTGGCTGCTTGCACTGCTGCAGACTTCTCATTTAACCCTGTGGCTAGGGAATAGTCCTGAAACTCAGCCCTGAAATTGTCCCAGTTACTGCCAACATCTCCACTCACCCTCATTGCCTCAGGCAGTGGAATGCTGTTAGCTGCCATGATGCTGTTTTCCTTGCTGCAAACACTCAGCATCTAGGATAGGACTGCAATTGTCAGGAGGCACAATCAGTTCCAAGAACACTCACATCAAGGCTGGCAAGCTCTCAGCATCAAATGTGTAGAAAGAGCATGGATCCAAATCTTCTGACACCATGTTTGTCGTGATATATGTAGAGAGACAGCACAAACCATTACTGTACATAAGCCATGTTTACTGAAAGAACCAGCAGGAAACAGGAAACACAACACAGGAAGAAGTACAACAGAGATGCACCATAGAGTTGCATTTAAAGAAACATGTCATCCATAACAACTAATGCCCCGTACACACCACCGGTTTTCCTGTTGGAAAAAGTCTGATGAGAGCTTTTGGTTGGGAATCCCGACTGTGTGTATGCTCCATCAGACTTTTTCAAACAGAAAAACTGCTGGGAAAAGATAGAGAGCATGTTGTCGTTTTTCCCGTCAGGAAAAACAAATCCCGACGAGCTAAATTCCGACCCATGCTCGGAAGCATAGAACTTAATTTTGTTGGTTTGTCGTAGTCTTTTACGTGACCGCGTTCTTGGCAGTCAAAATTTCACCGGACTTCTGTGTGTCCGTGTGTATGCAAGGCAGGCTTGAGAGGAATTCCGTCGGAAAAAAACATCCAACTTTTTTCCGACGGGAAAACCGGTCGTGTGTACAGGGGGTGTAAAAATATACCATTCAGCTGCATTATTACCTCCTTCTCAACCGCTCCCCCATAATCTGCAAAGTCAGGGGATGGGGTTTTACACATACCACAGCCACAAACTTCGCTTTGCAGTACGGTAAAAGTTTTTCCCTCAACCGAATGGGGCATCCAACACATAACACCTCTTTACCATCTGTCAGTTGCTATCTGAGAAGTGATTAGCTGCAGATCACACTTTAGAGGGAATGACCAGTGTAAACAAGTCCATATGCAACAGTCCTAGGACCGACAAAGTACTGATTAATTACTATGATACAAGAAACAATTTGAGAGAAACAAAGAAACCTTAGGACTAAGTACCACTTTTAAAATCACGAAATGCTTCCATTACAAATGATTTTATGGAGACAGATCAGAAATATAGATGTAGTGCTACCTCCGAAGGAGCCGTTTGTTAAGATGGGTCTTCTGTTTCTGGCCTTGACCTTCTCAAACTCAAAGAGTGTTATCCCGCTAAAAAATTATAAAAAAAAAAGAATGTGTCTACTGTAAAGAGGATACTGTACCAAGGATGGGTCCTGGATGGTTGCTACGTGTCACCAATTTTTGGGTTATGATCCCTTTAAGGGAAATGTTTTGGGTACTCAGGGTTCTGACCTTGGAGGTCTGAGGAAATCCAGTCTAGTCAAGTAAAGGAGAGGACGACTCAAAGTCCTCTCAGGATTAGTAGTGGCTTATTTAGGACCCGGAATTTGGGAGGTCCAGAGTGACATTCGGATGGGAAAAGGACCTCCACTCTTTACTATGGGGACTCTGGTCCCTACAGGATTAAGCAGCCTCCAGGAAGCAGCATATAAGGCAGAACGCTCCCAGTGCTAGTGGGGGAAGTGGGAGTTGTGAGGAGACCTGGCTGTGTGCTGCACGTTTGATAAAAACTGACAAACATCTGAAGCTGGATGCTGCTGACTTGGTTCCAACTGGCTTATGCATTTCGAGGCTCATATCCTCCTTCTTGGAGCCAAACGTTTTTTGGCCCTGAGGAATAGGGTATTACTTTTGAAACACGTAAACCATTTGGATCCAAGTGATGGTCTCCGAAGCTTCAGGAGCACGTGGAGCAGACAGAACAACTTTACCACTTTGATGAGCTTTGTCTGTATGTAGATACGTGCTTACTTTTATAAATAAATGTTTATTGGGATAGCCTGTTAGGCTGGTGTGCCTGTTATTGGGATAATCCACAGTTTTTTTCTAGTGTTGAGACAATAAACAGCATGGTTAGGAGTAGTGTGATTTATAGCTCAGCTTACAGAGTGCAGCATTTCGAACTTTATAACATACAACATAGTGTATAAAGCACAACACCCAGGATTATGTAATATACAGCATAGAGTAGAGAGTGCAGTGGTTGAGAGCGTGTAATAATAAACATAACTTATGGTGTGCAGGGGTTAATACTGAGTAATGTACTACAGTGCAAGGTTTAAAGTATGTCATATACAACAAGGCTTATAGAGTGCAGGGATCTGGTAATGTGTAGTAAATAGTACATAGAGTGTGTTGATCAGAGCTTCATAATTTACAGTACAGAGTGCAAAGGACAGGAATATGTGACATACAACATAGTGTACATAATGCAGGGATCAGTATTAGATGAACGACAGCATAGCGCACAGCAGTCAAAAAGTATGTAACAGAGTGCCCCCAACATTGCTGGTTATTGGAAGGAAAAAAATAACCTGGCATGGGTGATCAGTGAAAAGAAGAAAGCCCCATCATTGGTGTCCATGGGAGAAACAATTCCCCATTGCTGGTGTTAGTGGGATGAACAATGCCGCATCATTGAAGTTAGTGAAGGAATAGTGCATGGCAGGCCAAAAGAGCCCAGTTAGAATGGCCAGGGGGGAACATATCACCCTGGCCCAGTCTGCCCCTATGGTCAAGCAATCTCAAGGACAGGACTTTGGAGCTGCCTTTCAGTGAACTTTATTATCACTATCTAGGGCTTTGGAGAAAATTGGTCACTCCTTGGATTCGGAGTCTACATCTACTGCTGACCAATGATCCACTTATACAATATATGATATTTTGATTCTCATACACTACAACATTTTACTGGATTATAATATCAAGCAAGCATGTTAGGCAGGCCATACACGGTATGAAATTCTTTCTTGCAGCCACAGGTTGCAGGAAACAAAATTGCACAATTTCCCCATCAACACAGACAGTGCTAACAGGGGAATCCCTCTTGCCACCTGCTTTAGGGAGGAGTGGGTGCGGGGTAAGCCGTCCACGCAAGGAAAAGAGAGTGATTATTGCTATAGCAGCCGATAGCAATAATTGTAAGAGAATTGGGCAGGCTGGTTGTATCCAAGTTGATCGATCAACTTGGTACATTCAGCCTGCCCATTAATGGTTCGAATTTCAGCTGGTTCCTGCTGTATGGCCGGCCTTAGTTACCAGGCAGGAAAAGAGTGAATCAATTGAGCAGGACTGCCCTAGATCAGGTTTGTGATTTGTAAATTTGACTTGTTCCTTTTAATTATTTCTTACACCAAACTTTAGCTTTTTAGGAAAGCTGCTGTTGCCCTTTTTCAAATGACTATGGGTTTTTTACTACACTATACAATTTTTTTTTACCAATCAGGTTAGTTATCCTAACTGAACGTGCTTTAAGTCATGCATTAACATACATTAACATGTGTCACGTTAAGGCAGCTAATTTTTTCCAAAATATAGCCAACACACTGAATATATGACCTGTGCTATTTATTACTACACAGTTTACCACATTGCAAAGTAGTGTGTAACTGTGCAGTGCTTCAGTGTAGTCATTCTTAACTAATGCCGCGTACACACGATCATTTTTCCAGTCGGGAAAAATTAATTATTTTTTTTAACAAGTAAAACGAACGTGTGTGGGCTTTTTGTCATTTTTCCCGACGGGAAAAACTGCATTATTCACGACGAGAAAAATTAGAACATGCTCTAATTTTTCTCATCGTGATTCCTGTCATTTTTTTCCGCGGCAGTTTTCCCATAGGGAAACACTGCCACGGAGCCCACACATGGTCGTTTTTCTCAACAAAGAAAAAAATGACGGGAAAAACGGTCATGTGTGGGGGAACATGCCGTTCCCTCGTTTTTCTTTTTTTTTCATGTCGTGATTCACGGCGGTGTTTTCACCGCCGTGAATCACGATCGTGTGTACGCGGCACAAGGTTCCGTGGAACCGTAGGATTTCTCCAGAAGTTGCTAGAGGTTCCTTGAGCTGTGTCTGATTGACTTCCTATTTGATGGTTTCTGCATAATTCAGGGGCCAACGCCACTTGGCAGAGTCAGATACATGACACCAATGATCTTTTAGCTGTCTGGTAAGGATGACATTCTGACCACCACTGTGAGGAGTACATTCTTCCCACTGGCTAATTAATTTGTTTTTGTGAGGCTCCCTGAGATCTGAAAAATACTCAATGGGTCCCTCTGGAACAAAAGAGAAAAGCTCCTATAGTATGTTGGGCTGCTGGGAGCATATGTGTTTCATACCTGTAGTTTAATACCTGACAAAATAGGAAGTCTTTACAGAAAAAGCATAGGAAAATAGAATAGGATAGAATATAAACTCTGTCAGGACCAGAAAATCTAACATAGATGTCCTAAAAGATTTTCAAGCTGGCAGGAAACAAAAATCTAAGCACCAGCAGACTGGAGGTGATCATCACTGGGGTTGTGTCAATGGGGTATGATCAATGGGCAGGGACTGTGAATGAAGCAGGTATTATCACAATCTAATATGGTGGGGCAAGTGGTACAAAAGGTAATAACTGCGAGAGATGAACTAATGAAAGAATTAAAAGTTCTGTTGTTAGGTGGCGGTGGGAAAAGCCCCTTTCACGCGGACTGTTTTTCAGGTGGACCTGATCGGACACTCCATTTACCTCTATGGAGTGGCGGATGTCAGCGGTGACATGTCCGCTGACACCCGCTGCTATCCGATCCAATCCGATCTGCCAAAACCAGACAGATGGAGGTCCTATATTCCATCCATCTGGTGGATCAGATGAAAACAAACAAGCACTCCGTTTTCATCGAATCTCCCTATAGAGAAGAGAAGGACTCTGTCCATCTCCGCTCTGCTCAGTAAGTGGACACAGACTTGTCATCTGCCTGCGCAGGGATTAGCGGAGCGATCCCCTGCTGAACAAGCGGATTCCGCAGTACGGAGACACCCATGTAAAAGGGGCCATAGGCTTCTCTGACGAGATGAGTTTTCAGGGATCGCCTAAAAGGTGGCCAGAGTAGGTGATAGCCAGACAGACTGAAATAGGGAATTCCAGAGAATGGGAGAAGCTCTGGAGAAGTCCTGGAGGTGAGCATGGGAAGAAGAGACAAGAGAGCTAAAGAACAGGAGGTTTTGGGTGAAGCGGAAAGGACGGTTTGGGTGATATTTTGAGACAAGATTGGTGATGTAGCTCAGGGTAGAGTTGTGAATGGCTTTTCGCTTGGCAAAATAAAATGTGTACATTTATATAAAAAAATATTAGTCAGTTAGTCCTACAGCACCATCAAAGTCCACAGTTCCCTTTTTTGGGTTTCTTTAGTATATCAATATGGGATGTGATAGACTGACCCCTCTATACATTAACTTATCACTGTTTGACTTGTTAATTTGTCAGGAGGATCAGAGTGGGACGTGCTCTTTACAAGACTGGCACATGGAGAAGAGGGGAAGCCGACAAGACATCACACAGGAAGATTATGAGCGGCACTATTCATATACAGGTCCTTCTCAAAAAATTAGCATATTGTGATAAAGTTCATTATTTTCTGTAATGTACTGATAAACATTAGACTTTCATATATTTTAGATTCATTACACACAACTGAAGTAGTTCAAGCCTTTTCTTGTTTTAATATTGATGATTTTGGCATACAGCTCATGACAACCCAAAATTCCTATCTCAAAAAATTAGCATATCATGAAAAGGTTCTCTAAACAAGCTATTAACCTAATCATCTGAATCAACTAATTAACTCTAAACACCTGCAAAAGATTCCTGAGGCTTTTAAAAACTCCCAGCCTGGTTCATTACTCAAAACCGCAATCATGGGTAAGACTGCCGACCTGACTGCTGTCCAGAAGGCCATCATTGACACCCTCAAGCAAGAGGGTAAGACACAGAAAGAAATTTCTGAACGAATAGGCTGTTCCCAGAGTGCTGTATCAAGGCACCTCAGTGGGAAGTCTGTGGGAAGGAAAAAGTGTGGCAGAAAACGCTGCACAACGAGAAGAGGTGACCGGACCCTGAAGAAGATTGTGGAGAAGGACCGATTCCAGACCCTGGAGGACCTGCGGAAGCAGTGGACTGAGTCTGGAGTAGAAACATCAAGAGCCACCGTGAACAGGCGTGTACAGGAAATGGGCTACAGGTGCCGCATTCCCCAGGTCAAGCCACTTTTGAACCAGAAACAGCGGCAGAAGCGCCTGACCTGGGCTACAGAGAAGCAGCACTGGACTATTGCTCAGTGGTCCAAAGTACTTTTTTCGGATGAAAGCAAATTTTGCATGTCATTCGGAAATCAAGGTGCCAGAGTCTGGAGGAAGACTGGGGAGAGGGAAATGCCAAAATGCCTGAAGTCCAGTGTCAAGTACCCACAGTCAGTGATGGTCTGGGGTGCCATGTCAGCTGCTGGTGTTGGTCCACTGTGTTTTATCAAGGGCAGGGTCAATGCAGCTAGCTATCAGGAGATTTTGGAGCACTTCATGCTTCCATCTGCTGAAAAGCTTTATGGAGATGAAGATTTCATTTTTCAGCACGACCTGGCACCTGCTCACAGTGCCAAAACCACTGGTAAATGGTTTACTGACCATGGTATTACTGTGCTCAATTGGCCTGCCAACTCTCCTGACCTGAACCCCATAGAGAATCTGTGGGATATTGGGAAGAGAAAGTTGAGAGACGCAAGACCCAACACTCTGGATGAGCTTAAGGCCGCTATCGAAGCATCCTGGGCCTCCATAACACCTCAGCAGTGCCACAGGCTGGTTGCCTCCATGCCACGCCGCATTGAAGCAGTCATTTCTGCAAAAGGATTCCCGACCAAGTATTGAGTGCATAACTGAACATAATTATTTGAAGGTTGACTTTTTTTGTATTAAAAGCACTTTTCTTTTATTGGTCGGATGAAATATGCTAATTTTTTGAGATAGGATTTTGGGGTTTTCATGAGCTGTATGCCAAAATCATCAATATTAAAACAAGAAAAGGCTTGAACTACTTCAGTTGTGTGTAATGAATCTAAAATATATGAAAGTCTAATGTTTATCAGTACATTACAGAAAATAATGAACTTTATCACAATATGCTAATTTTTTGAGAAGGACCTGTATATATTTTTTTATTATTATTTATTTTATTATTTTATTTTTTTTACACTGTCCCTTTAAAATGTTGTTAATGTTTTTAAATGTTTTTTTTAAATTACATTTATTGTTGTCACAAGAAATGTAAACATCTCTTGTGACAACAATAAGGCCTCATGCCCACGGACGCTTTTACAGCTGCATTTTTTACAGCTTAAAAACGCCTGTGCATGTTATTGTATTTTTTTTTTTTTAAAAGAAAAAAAAAAAAACACGGAGCTGAAAAACGCAATTGCGGCGTTTTCGCGCGTTTTTTGACGCTTGCATTTTTTTCTGCCTAATTCTGACGCTGAGGAACGCACTGGTCCTGTTTTTTTTTTACAGCTTAAAAACGTCTATGCTATTTGCAGCTCAAAAACGTCTAGGTGGGCATGAAGCTATAGACTAACATGGACAGGCGTTTTTAAGCTGTAAAAAACGCTCAAAAACGCAGCTGTAAAAACGTCCGTGGGCATGAGGCCTAAAGCATGACAGGTCCTCTTTATGGAGAGATGTGGGGTCAATAAGACCCCACATCTCTCCTCTACAATGGAGAGCATCAGATAAAAAAAAAACAACATTGAAAAAAAAATGTCCTTGTTTACATTGGCCATCTTAATTCTGCACATTTCTATGGCTGACCGCCGCCACTATCGGTTCTCGGGCATGCCAATAGGCCAGGTAAGCCTGAAAGCAGCAAGAAGGGGGGTCAACCCCTCCCACCTCTTCTAAAAGTGATCCAGTGGCTAATCAGCTCCTCTGATTACTTTTATCAGATGAGCGGTGGCTGAGGAAAATTTTACTACCAGGTTATGGCATCTAGCTTTAGCCATTACCCCAGTATTAAACATCAAAATAACAATGTATTTTCCCAGTTAGGCGGTCGACAAGTAGCTATAAGTTATAGCAACAACATCACATCAAGGGAAATAGCTTTTTCAGAAGGAGAGGTCAGCAATGACCACCTATATATTCCTCTCATGACTAAACTTTTTAGGAGGAACTGTTTGTCATGCCATGCAAAAGGTTTATGAATGTGACTGGTTGATCTTCTTACAAACTACAGTAAAGTGAAAAAGTGATTTATATGGGCCACTGAACTTGATGAAGAAATACTGGCAACTGACAAGGTGCACCTCATAAAGCAGCCTTTTATAGCAAATTTTCTTTCACTTCAGATGGGTTAAGACCACCTCAGGGACACTTTATTTAGTACAGGGTGTTTCTAAAGTCCAGCTTAATACTGTTTACAGAGCAAATGTGGCAGGAGCATCAGGGGATAACATGTCTGTTTAAGGGAGCTCCTCACATGGAGAACATCTCATTCTATGACCTACTTAGGACTTTCAGTTCCATTCTATTGTATGTTTCTTGTCCCTGCACCCATTCACTCGTTATGGACTAGACCACTAGGGACATAAAGTGGGGAAAATAACTATTTGATCCCCTGCAGATTTTATAAGTTTGTCCACTTACAAAGAAGTGAAATGTCTATAATTTTTATCATAAGGTGTAATTTATATGCTAGAGACAGAATATCAGCCAAAAATCCAGGAAAAACACATGCTACAAATGTTATAAATTGTGTTGCAGCTCAGTGAGTAAAATAAGTACCGTATTTGATCCCCAAGCAAAACATGACTTGGTACTTGGTGGAGAAACCCTTGTTGGCAAGCATAGAGATAAGACTTTTATTGTGGTTGGTTACCAGGCTTGCACACATCTCAAGAGGGATTTTGGTCCACTCTTCTTTACAGATCTTCTCTAGGGTTGAGCAGACCCGAACTGTAAAGTTCGGGTCCGTACCAAACTTTTGGGTTTTGGGGTCCCGGACCCGAACCCGAACAATTGACTGTATGTTCCGGTTCGGGTCCGGTGTTCGGCAATATGCATGTAAAGCAGCGCTTGTTTCCCGTGCTTAGAACTGTCTCTGCACAAAGTGTAATTTCTGAAGGAAAAAAAGTCATTTAAAACTCACTCGCGGCTATTAATGAATTGTCGGCTCCTGGCAATACATAGAAAAGTCATTGATAGAAAAAATAAAAAATATGCGTGCGGTTCCCCCAAATATCCATACCAGTCCCTTCAGATCTGGTATGGATTTTAAGGGGAACTCCACCCCAAATTTAAAAACAAAATGGCGTGGAGTCCCCCCAAAAATCCAGACCAGACCCTTTATCCGAGCACGCAACCTGGCAGGCCGCAGGAAAAGAGGTGGGGACGAGAGAGCGGCCCCCCCTCCCTCCTGAACCGTACCAGGCCACATGCCCTCAACATGGGGAGGATGTCCCCATGTTGATGGGGACAAGGGCCTCATCCCCACAACCCTTGCCCGGTGGTTGTGGGGGTCTGCGGGCGGGGGGCTTATCGGAATCTGGAAGACCCCTTTAACAAAGGGGACCCCCAGATCCCACCCCCCCTATGTGAAATGGTAACGGGGTACATTGTACCCCTACCATTTCACAAAGAAAGTGTCAAAAATGTTAAAAATTACAATAGCCGGTTTTTGACAATTCCTTTATTAATGTCTTCTCCTTTCTTCCATCTTCTTCCATCTTCTTCTTCCAGCTTCTTCTTCCATCTTCTTCTTTTCTCCATTCGGGTTTCTTCCTCTTCATCTTCATCTTCCTTCTTCCTTCAGGTGTTCTCGTCCGCATCTTGCTCCGGCTTCTTCTTCCCCTTCTTCTTTCTCCGGCCGCTCCGCTTGAATTGGAGGTTCCCGCTGTGTGACGCTTTAGTTCTTCAGTTCTCCTCTTGGTCCGCTGCCACCCGGTGACCCTGCCCCCCTCTGATGCACATGGATTTCATGGGGACTTTCCCCGTGGTGACAGAGGGGGGCGGGGCCACCGGGTGCCAGCGGACCCAGAGGAGAACTGAAGAACTGAAGCGTCACACAGCGGGAACCTCCAATTCAAACAGAGCGGCTGAAGAAAGAAGATGGGGAACAAGTAGCCGGAGCAAGATGCGGACAAGAACACCGAAGGAAGATGAAGATGAAGATGAAGAGGAAGATGAAGAACAAGATGGAGGAAGAAACCCGAATGGAGAAAAGAAGAAGATGGAAGAAGAAGAAGGAAGAAGATGGAAGAAAGGAGAAGACATTAATAAAGGAATTGTCAAAAACCGGCTATTGTCATTTTTTACACTTTCTTTGTGAAATGGTAGGGGTATATTTGTACCCCATTACCATTTCACATAAGGGGGGGGGCGGGATCTGGGGGTCCCCTTTGTTAAAGGGGTCTCCAAGATTCTGATAAGCCCCCCGCCCGCAGACCCCCACAACCACCGGTAAGGGTTGTGGGGATGAGGCCCTTGTCCCCATCAACATGGGGACATCCTCCCCATGTTGAGGGCATGTACTCACATCACTTAAAATTCACACAGGCACTTCAATCAAAAAGTATTCTAATGAAGGAGACTTGCAGTGGTGTGCTAGGTATTGCGGTCGCGGCGGATACAAGATAACCAGCAGATCTCACCCTCCACTTGCTTGCTCACTTCCCCGATCAGAGTCGCTTCACCCTCGGCGGTGACACAAGGTTTAGGAATCACAAAGATTTGCCGTGCAGACTACGCCCAGACATGTTTCGTCACTAAAGACTTTTTCAATGGTATTGGCTGCACGGCATAACAGCGTCATCTTTATAGTCCGCCCCTAATGCATTGCGGACTTGTTCCCTACTGCGCCTGCGCGTATCCTGTGTCTCCATGACAGCAATACCCCGACCCTAGAGCAGTGGGCACAGATGAACGGAATGACACAGTGAGTGTTTACTAGATATAAACAGTTGCATAGTCACAGGCTGCAAACACACCACAATAAACATACTGCTACTACTTCCTGATGATGGCCCTGTGATTGGCCGAAACGTCAAGGTACTACTTCCGCCCCAACTGAAACCACTAGGGAATCGTGCACCAGGACGCCGCTACTAGGACTATCCCATTCAGGGCCGATTACCCTTTTAATCAATCGCCTTCTATACACGCCGGGTGCCAGGACTATCAGGCACTCAGCAATGTAAGTGTAACCTTTTTTATTTTGTGGAATCATTAAATGTTTTAAACGGCATTGCGCAATGAGGCTCTTTCTCTCTTGATCCCCATTCATCTTTATGAGCAACATCTCTATCAATAAGACGTCATCCTAAAGATCTGAGTTCGGGGTATCCCCACATGCCTAATAGACCACACTAGCGATAGTTGGTCCACACATTGCGGTGAGTGCACGTCTATGTGGGGCACCCAGTTTGAGCACCAGTCCATAGGAGTCTTTATTGAGCACAAGCACCATATGGGACAATCATATGTTATCATATATGTTGCATATACGTATATTTGTCTACCAGTTTGTTATATACCCTAGTAGTTGATTTCTAGCGCATTTTTCTTTCTTTCAATCTATATTGCTCTGTTGGTACCTAGCAAGTTTATTTTGCAGCTGATAGCAGGTACTTTGGGTATTCATTCATATCCAAAGGCGCTTTTTAGTTTATATATTCATGACAATAAACATACTGCTAAAATTATGACAATGTCTTAAAAATGTACATCAATTAAAACGTACATATATTAATGAGTGGTTGGAATGCTAAACTAAATACTACAGCTATAACCAAGCTAGTCTATAACAATAGGCACAAGCTGAGATATTGAAGGTGGAGTAACCACTTGGCGCCCGTGCTATAGACTACAGCACGGCGCCTTCCTGACGGGTGGACGTCCTCTTGTTTACTTCCGCGATGTGTGCTGCCGCGGGCGCACATCGGGGAAAAGCTGTGCCCGCCGTGTCACGCGGGTGCCGATGCGTGTGCCTGGCGGCCGCGATGTCCGCCAGGTACCCGCGATCGGCTGTCACAGAGCCAGGGACGTGGATCTCTGTGTGTAAACACAGAGATCCACGTCCTGTCAGGGAGAGGAGACCGATGGTGTGTCCCTTGTACATAGGGACAACCATCGGTCTCCTCCCCCAGTCAGTCCCCTCCCCCCACAGTAAGAATCACTAATAGGGAACACATTTAACCCCTTGATCACCTCCTAGTGTTAACTCCTTCCCTGTCAGTCACATTTATACAGTAATCAGTACATATTTATAGCACTGTTCGCTGTATAAATGTGAATGGTTCCAAAAATGTGTCAAAAGTGTCCGATGTGTCCGCCATAATGTCGCAGTCACAATAAAAATCACTGATCGCAATCACTCTGCGGTCGTCGGGAAAAAGAGACACACCGCGCTGGCGGTTACAAGAATCCCTATTGAATGACCCAATTCAATATTCATTAGTGGAGACAGCTATTAAGGAATATTTCCTGATAAATGCAACGGAGGAAGTCTCCCCTTCTACCGTATGGGCGGCACACAAATCGGTCATCAGGGGGAAACTCATTCAATTGTCCTCAAAACTCAAAAAGGAACACAGGGCAGATACACTCAGGCTCACAGAAGAATTCCACTCCCTGGCTAAAGCGCATAAACGTAACCCTACGACCTGTTCCTTAGCAAATCTAGACAGAGCTAGGGTTCTCCTTAACCTAAACCTGACGACAGCTGCAGAACGACACCTTAGATGGTCCGGGGCAAGGTTCTATTCCCAGAAGGACAGGATAGGTTCTAAATTGGCAGTAAAACTTACCCCTAAACACCGCTCTTTAGCTTTCCCTAAAATCCGGACAGTAGCGGGGGATTTGACACAGAACCCGGCTAAAATTATGGACACGTTTCTACGGTTCTACTCTGACCTTTACAAACAGAACCAACAGACCCACAGTAAGCACGACGACGACTTTTTTCAAGACCTACAATTCCCCTCCCTGACGGATGAACATAGAGACATCCTCGAGAGCCCGTTCACCCAAGAGGAAGTCATGGCTACGATTAAATTGCTTAAAGTGGGGTCCTCCCCCGGCCCAGATGGCTTTTCGACTGGGTATTATAAAAAATTTGGCCTGACTCTGGCTCCGCATTTGGCCCGGTTCTTCAACTCTCTCAGGGATGGGGCTCAATTGGGAACAGACCTAAACGCGGCTTATATCTCGGTCATACCCAAACCTGATAAGGACCCTAGTGAGGTGTGCAATTATCGACCAATCTCGCTTATTAATAACGATATTAAGATTATGACCAAGATTATAGCTAATAGAATGTCTGGCTTCATCGCCTCATACATTCACAAAGATCAGGTGGGCTTCATCCCTGGGAGACAGGGCCCGAACCAAATTAGACGGACCATTGACATTGTTTCACTTTTACAGTCTCAGTGGGATGGGGGAACCCAACAAAAAGGTTACTTGCTCTCCATAGATCTACACAAAGCATTTGATTCCATAGATTGGGCATATCTGTCTGGTGTCCTGGAGAGATAGGGTTTTGGACTGTACTTCCTAAATCTAATACACGCACTTTACTCTCAACCCACTGCCCAGGTGCGCCTGATGGGGAGGCACTCGGAATCTTTCGTCATAAGCAGGGGTACCAGACAGGGCTGTCCACTCTCTCCCCTCCTTTTTGCAATAGCCATCGAGACTTTAGCCATAGCTCTCAGATCGAACCCTGACTTTAGGGGGGTCATGTGCGGGCCCCGAGAACATAAGTGCGCACTGTACGCTGATGACCTCCTCCTATTCGTGACCTCCCCACTAACATCTACCCCGGCAGTTCTTAAAATATTGAAGGTCTTCAGTGAGGTATCGGGCTTGAAAGTAAATATGAGTAAATCGACGGCACTAAACATTAATGTTCCGCAGGACGTTCGGTTACTACTTTCTAAAAACTTTAATTTGGTCTGGGCATCCGGGGCGATCCCATACTTGGGCGTCAAGCTGATCTCCGACATCAGCAACCTCTTTAAGGCGAATTATCCCCCTATGATGCAGAAATGTAGAGATGACATGAATAATTGGTCGAGAAGCGGACTATCCTGGCTCGGCAGGATCCATGCGATTAAGATGACTCTTCTCCCACGTATGCTGTATTTATTCCGATCCCTCCCAATCTCGATCAAGAAACAGGTTCTGGGTAAATTTCAGTCTGAGGTTGTTCGCTTTATCTGGGGCAACAAAGGATACAGATGTCCCTCGAGTATCCTCTTCCGCCTAAAATCACAGGGAGGCTTGGGTCTCCCGAATCTATGGAATTACTACCAGGCGGCCCAACTCGCACAAATCTCAATGGTCTTCTCGAGGGGCCAGAAGCCGGACTGGCTCTCTATGGAAAGGCAAGCGGTCCCATCGAACACCATTGACTACCTGTTATGTTGTGACCCAAAGGCCAGACCTGCGATTTTATCCCCCACACTCTCCCACATCAGTGTAGTCCACGTTGAAACCCCTAGCCCACCTGTTCCATAACACGGACTTCTTGCCGGGAATGAACATTGGGGCATTTAAATGGTGGACAGATAAGGGTTTATACCGAATTGGCCACTTTCTCTCTCCTGCGGGGCCCATTTCTTTATCCCACTGCAAAAAGAGACTAGATATGCCCGACTCTGAGTATTTTAGATTCTCCCAAATCTCTCACTTCCTGCACTCCATTTGGAATAACAAGACAGTCGCTCCTACGATTACACCCTATGAACACTGGTGCTCGAACACAATGGATCAGAGGGGAGGTATCTCGTTAATTTACACGACCCTGTCGACTAGGTTGACCAAGCCCACCTACGCTCAGAGTTGGGAGGAGGATATGGATGGCTCATGGGACACTGAGGTATGGTTCCGCGCATCGAAGCGTTCGTTTAAAGGTATACTCAATGTCTCTCTGATCGAAGCTAGTCTGAAAGTATTGGTCCGGTGGTACTACGTTCCTTCCAGGTTGGCTATAATGTATGCAGGCACTTCCCCAGTATGCTTTAGAGGCTGCGAACTAGAGGGCACTATGTTCCATACTTGGTGGTCATGCCCGCGCATCAGATCTTTCTGGCGCAAAGTATTTCGCACCATTAGAGCTCTGACGGGAGTACAGACAACTCCACAGCCCAATATAGCACTTCTAAACCATACTTTTCCCAATATGCCCAAACACTCCCAGACACTTTCATTTTTTATATTACTAGGAGCCAAATTAACCATAGCCAAGGCCTGGAAGAAACCCACCGTCTCATTTACAGGATTCAGGAGGAAGGTATCCTGGATCATGGTACAAGAGCAAATTGTTGCTAAACTTAATGACAAGACTGAAAAATTTATGGCCACCTGGGAACCTTGGGCCACCTCATGCAATGTTTCTCTTATAACAGGAGTCCAACCTGGATTTCTGAGCAGTTGCGTCTCACATTCCTAGCATGTGAGTATTCCCCCAGCCCCCCCTTTTCCTTCACACGTTTATACCTCTTCTCCTTTCTTCTGCCTCCCTTGGCATCTCTGGGTTATTACGCTTAATATGATCACGCTGTTCTTCTTAGGATTATTTTACTGATCTGTGGTTTGTATTCGTTCTTGTTGACTCTCCATTTACTAGCTGAGCATATTGACCTCATATTGTAACATGAAAACCTTATGCTTAGTCACATGGTGGAGGTGCATCGGCTACTCATCTTGACTAACATACCAGGCTGGTAGACGCTTTCTGGGTGCTGGATTCTCCACCTTCTGGGATGCAGTGTGATCCCTAAGGGGCGTCCCGGGGACTGGAGTCACAGTACTTACTTAGTTTTGAGTATCTCTCCGACTGGTTATGGTAGAGCATGCTGTTTCGATAAGATAGTAATGCTAGGATGATCTAGCTTGAAGTACCTCACATGACTCACCTATGTTTCTTCTATAGGAACTTATGCTGATAAGGTCACACACTTAGTTAATGCACTGTATTACCTGATTGTTTGATTATCTTCTGTTATCATTTAAAACTTCAAATAAAAATTATTAAATAAAAAAAAAAAAAAAAATGTAAAAATCACTGATCGCTGCCATTACTAGTAAAAAAAAAAAATTATAAAAAAAAATGTCATAATTCTATCCCCTGTTTTGTAGGCGCTATAACTTTTGCGCAAACCAATAACTATACGCTTATTGCGATTTTTTTTACCAAAATATGTAGAAGAATACGTATCGGCCTAAACTGAGAAAAAAAAACGTTTTTTTAAAAAAAATTGGGATATTTATTATAGCAAAAAATTTTGTTTTTTTTCAAAATTGTCAGTCTTTTTTTGTTTATAGCGCAAAAAATAAAAACCGCAGAAATGATCAAATACCACCAAAAGAAAGCTCTATTTGTGGAAAGGAAAGGACACCAATTTTGTTTGGGAGCCACGTCGCACGACCGCGCAATTGTCATTCAAAGCGTGACAGTGCTGAAAGCTGAAATTTCGCCTGGGCAGGAAGGGGGTATATGTGCCCAGTAAGCAAGTGGTTAAAGAGACTCAAATATAGTACTAATAATAGGTTAAAGTGGTTGTAAACCCTCCATTACAACTTGCACCTACAGGTAAGCCTAGATTAAAGCTTACCTGTAGGTACAAGAAATATCTCCTAAACCTACACGGTTTAGGAGATATTTGCCAAAAAGTTTTACAACGTGGTCTACGGCGCATGCGCGCTGTAGACAACGGTGCATTCACAGGGTTAATCCCTATTCACAAATCCGGATTTGACAGCTCCCGTGCACATGCGCGGAGTGACGTCTTCGCCGCTCCGGCCAATCACAGCGCCGGAGCGGCGATACCCGGAAGTAACCTTCCGGGTATCTGTGGAGCGATGGCTGCGGCTGGAGGGGGAGACGAGGACGGCTTTGGGGGCCCCGATCTAAGGTAAGTGATGCATAATGAGATAGTATGCTAGTCATACTAGCTCATTATGGCTTTGTCTTGCAGGTGTTTTTTTTTAAACTGGGTTTACAACCACTTTAAGCCGGTTACACGAAGGGTGCTCAGGAACAAGTGTTGCTCAAGCAACCAGAGACTGGTCTGAGTGGAATTTAAATAGAGAACCACATGGGAGGCTGGACAGGAAGTAGCAGGAAGGAAGGAGGATATTAAAGGCAACAGGTGAAGCCGGCGACACCCATAGATGCTGAGTGCAGCAAGAGCTGAACACAAGCTTGTGGAACCACAGGAACCAGCCGACCTACAGCAGTAAAAGGTAAGACACAGATCAGCACCGCAGTTGATCTGTGACACCCTTGTTGTTTTAACTTTGGATGGTAAAACATTTTTTTATCTGCCAGTAAATACCTTATACAGCCCACTTCCTGATTCTTGTCTGGTCATTAGCCTAGGCCAGTGGTGGCAAAACCTTGGCACCCCAGATGTTTTGGTACTACATTTTCCATGATGCTTAACTACACCACAGAGTGCATGAGTATCATGTGAGATGTAGTTCCAAAACATCTGGGGTGCCAAGGTTCGCCATCACTGGTCTAGGCTTATGACATCATGCAAAGCTCTCTTTCACTATCGTGAGAGTTTGCCAGGAAGGGAGGAGTCATAAGGGGGCCAATGAGAGCTGTGGAGCTGGAGGTGTGCCTGTGTAAATCCAGGAAGTGAACAGGCAGCAGCCTCAGCTGCCCACAGTTAAAATGGTTGCAGCCAGACTCAGTGGAGGGAGATTTCTGCAGCATATTTAGCAATTACAGAATCACAGTATACATAAAATAATATGCAAAATGGCGGGAGGGAAGCTTCAGAATGGCAAAGATGTTTTTAATTACAAATTATGTGAGCAGACTCCGGTTCCTCTTTAAGTGCAAAGTACATTGTAAAACTAAGTAGGAAAATAATGTAGTTATATGTAGCGGGGTGTTCCCCTTTAATGCAGAGAGACAAGAAGTTCCAGGTGAGAGGTGAGTCGGGAGGAAGTAAAGAGACATTATGGAAGTGAAAGCAGAGGAGAGAGAGACTACATCTCCCAGTACATCTTGCAGCACCCAGGGTGCATTGCTCCAGAACAGAGACTGCTGGGGCAGACTTTATAAAGGGGAGGCAGAGTTTTGGTCGGCCTCTTTGGACACCCCTCTCCTAGCAAGAGGATCTCTGTGCTGAACTGCTGTGTGCACAAGGCCTGAAGCCTGGGCCGTGTGCTCCTTTCCAAAGAGCCCTCTGCCAGCCTAGCAGAGCCTTAGAGACATCTAATCCTCCTTGCTGCAGTACACCAGAAGGATTGAAGACTTGGATGTCGGTGGATTCCTGTTCCTAGACGAATCGATGGAGGAAAGGGACTTGTCCAGGTGGTGAGAGCTGTTTAAAGACAGATACTTTATCTTTACTATTCGTATACAAAGTTGTTCTTCAAGTGCACCACCGAGAGATTGCTAGCAAATATTGTTTCACTGAACTTCCATTTAGATCAGTCAGGCCTGACTGCATAGGTAGACATTGCTGGGTGTTAGTCTACCCATGAGGGGAAGTAGCTGTAAAAGGGCAGCGCTAGAGTTGCATAGCAATACTTTATTATTCTGATTACTCTGTTTATCTTTATTACTGTTTGTTGCAGGGATCTGCAACTTGTTATACTGTTGTTTATTACTTGCCCATTAGCCTCAGTAAAATATCTGGGTAAAGTACATTTGGTGTCAGTTCCGCTTACTTTAATAGGAGTTTTAAAGTATATTCTGTGTATGTTTGTTATAGGACTGCGTCACCAACAGTTGCGATCACGCGGTCCTATCTCTCTATCACCAGCTGTGCCACGGGAGGTTAGAGCCGATTGCCGGGGGTTGACAGCGGTGCACTGCAGGGCCCAAATCAATATCAGCGGCTCTCTTAACTGGGGGTAGCGCTACACGTGGGGGCTCGAGTCCGGGATCCTTGTACGTTGCACGCTGCAATCAAGCCGGTCAGAAGTACCAGCATGGACCCGCTGGCAATGTCACAGTGGTGCGCAGCGATTGGCGCCGATCCAACCGCGGCGGTAGTCATTGTACTCCCGGGGGAAAGATGGAAGGAAGAGGAGATAAAACAGCTCGTATTGTTACTGTCTCCGAGCCACAAAGCATGGGTGATGGATTTTAGGCCAGATCCAGTGATCTCGTTTACATACGCAATGGTAGAATGGAAAAAGGAAATCCCAGAGCATTTTAAAAGTCAGAGTATACAAGCCATAGATAATCAGATCTATCACTTGATACATACGCTGCCAGTGAAGGAAGAATGGTTTCAGACACCAAAGCCATCACCCCCACAATTATCTCCACCACTATCCCCTAAAGCAGAAAAGCTTAAGGAACTATTAAGCCCGGGATCACCGCTGGCCGCTATAGGGCCTGAATTGTTGAATGCTCTAGGAGACCTTGTAATTAAGTGCCAGAAAAGCAGTACGGTGCATGTGGAGGCCGGTTACCGGAAGCTTAGCACCTTCTCAGGGAAGCTCCCCGTCCCTGCGGGGGAGGAAGATTTTGACACTTGGGTGGAACAGGCATTGCAGGCAGTAGAAGCATGGGAGGTGCCTGAGGCACAGAAGAGACAGCGAGTCTTAGAAAGTCTGAAAGGTGCCGCGGCAGAAGCGGTGAGGAGCTTCCGGTTTGGAAATGAAAACTGTACAGCTCAAGATTGCCTGGCCATGCTGCAGGAAGAGTTTGATCAGCTGGAGAAGGTGTCAGAGATGATTTATCAAATTGAACACACTCTCCAGCAGCCGAATGAGAAACTGTCAGAATATGTTAGAAGGCTGAACAGGCAGTTATGCAAGATTGTACTGAAGAAGGGAATGCTGCCCAAAGATGCAGATGAAGCACGCATGAAGCAGATCATGAGGGGAGCGCGGCGCTCAGACCCGGTCTGGCTGCACCTGAAAACCTCAGGAGGAGGAATGTCACTAACCTACTCTGATCTAATAAAAATTATTAGGGACGAAGAGGCGCTGCAGGAAGATCAGCAGGTGGCCAAGGCGAATGTCACACCTGTACCAGTGTTTGTCCATTCGGTCAAGAGCCCAGAAAGAGATGCGGAGGTTGACACTCTGAAATCGCAAATGGCCCAAGTGTTGGAGATGCTGACCTCTTTGATGGAGAAAGATCAGAGAAGACGAGAGAAACCGAGCCCAAGAAAGGAGTTGTTCCCGAACACCTCAGCACCGGCCTCCCTACAGGACCGAGAAGAGGTGATTTGCTATAACTGCGGAGGGAGTGGCCACTTTGCTAACGTATGCTCCAGCCCAAAGAAGAAGAGAACAGATAATTGCAAGCCGGCGGGAAACTCCAAAGGGCCCCGGTGAAGGAGTCAACCGGGTGCCCATCATCTTCAGTGCGCTCCAAACTAAAAAAAAAGGCCAAGAATGGAGGAGACAAAACTCCTAGGAGGAGGTATAGTACACCCCCACCAAGATGTACCCCAGAGGGAGGGGGCAAGACCCCTCAGTGGAAGTACAGCACCCCAAAGAAGGAACATCCACCTAAAAGGAACAATAACATCCCTCAGCGGGTTTTTGCCCCCATTGAGAGGGAGAAAGTCAATGCATGCCAGGCTCAGGAAAAATTAAAGTCCAAAAGGAGCAGGGCAAGGGTCGAAAGCCAAAAATAGAGGTGACCCCAGTCCGGCCATACCCAAAGGAACTGGTGGGCCCGTCTCCTACTGTGCCCATTCAAGTGGAAGGAGTCTATACTAAAGCTATTTTGGACACCGGAGCACAGGTGACTTTACTATACCGGGACTTCTATGATAGGCACTTGAGTCATCTGCCTATCCAGAAGATAGAAGAGCTGGAGATATGGGGACTTGGAACCCAGAGTTTCCCTTATGATGGGTACCTGCCCATAAAGATGACTTTCGACCCATCCGTGGCTGGGAAGGCTGAAGTGTTTGACACCCTGGCAGTTGTGTGTCCCCGGCCGCCTGGAGCCAGCAAGATTTCCCTGATCATTGGGACAAACACGGATCTAGTCAGGAGACTCCTGACCCCTCTAGTGAAAGAGAGAAACCATTCAGCCACCAAAATCCATCCCATGCTAAAGACGGCCTACCAACGACTGGTCTTAGAGCAGAAGACCCCGGGAGAGGGGATAGGGAAGGTGTGGAGACTTGGCAGAGAAGGAGTAGTGCTACAGCCCGGAGAAGTAACCTGTCTTAGGGCCACTGTGAAGCTTTCGTGGGAACAACCTGGCCCCTTTGTCATGCTGGAATCAGACCCAAGGGAAGAGTCCTCAGGCCTGGAAGTGATACCAGAAGTGATTCCGTTCAAGGCTCTGAAGAAGGCCCATGGCAGAGTTCCGGTGAGTGTTAGGAACACTACGGGAGGACCCATGGAGATCCCTGCCAGAGTGTTGCTTGGTCAGGTGAGCCCTGCTGCCCCGGTCACTTGGTCCGAAGTCAAGGGGACGGGTGACGGAGGAGATGTTTGGGAGAAACTGTCCGTGGAAAACCCGAACCTACCCAGGGCTTGGAAAGAAAGAGCCAAGGCCCAGCTGACCAGGTGGGAGAAGATCTTTTCCGAAGATGAATTCGATGTGGGGTGTGCAAGAAGTGCCACCCATCGGATCCGCCTCCAAGAAGATAAGCCCTTCCGAGAGAGGGTCAGGCGGGTCCCCCTGGAAGATCTGGAGGATCTGAGGGAACAACTTGTAGAACTAAAGAAGACTGGTGTGATCCGGGAGTCTAGAAGTCCCTATGCCTCCCCAATCGTGGTGGTCAGAAAGAAGAATGGGTCGTTGAGGCTTTGTATCGATTACAGAACTCTCAACAGGAGAACCATCCCTGACCAATACACCACGCCAAGGATAGAAGATGCCCTACAAAGTTTGTCTGGAGCCAAATGGTTCAGTGTGATGGACCTCAAGAGTGGGTACTATCAAATCCCTATGCACCCAGAAGACAGGGAGAAGACAGCCTTCATAACCCCGGTGGGATTCTTCGAATTCAATAGGATGCCTCAGGGTCTGTCTGGAGCTCCTGCTACCTTTCAACGCCTTATGGAGAAGACTGTTGGAGACATGAATCTTATAGAAGTCCTTGTGTACTTGGACGATGTCATTGTCTTTGGAAGAACCTTGGAAGAACATGAAGCCAGGTTGGAGAAAGTATTGAGAAGACTCAGCGAAGAGGGACTTAAGCTTTCCCCCGAGAAGTGTCGGTTCTACCAGTCTTCTGTGAACTATCTGGGGCACATAGTGTCTGAAGAAGGGGTGGCCACAGATCCTGAGAAGTTGGAAGCAGTCACTTCCTGGCCACGACCCACCACAGTAACAGAGCTCAGATCCTTCCTGGGGTTCTGCTCCTATTATAGGAGGTTTGTGGAGGGGTTTGCTCGGATTGCCCGCCCGTTGAATGAATTGCTAAAGGCAGAAGGGGAAGAGGATGACTCAGGGCCCAGGAGGCCTGGTGAGTCAGTTCAAGATCAGTGGAACCCAAGGTGTGAAGAGGCCTTTCAAGCTCTGAAGAGGAGCTTAACCACTGCCCCAGTCCTGGCCTACGCCGACCCTACCAGACCTTATGAATTACATGTGGATGCCAGCCATGAGGGTCTAGGTGGTGTACTCTACCAAGAACATGAAGGACAACTGCGACCAGTGGCCTATGTGAGCAGGAGCCTGACCCCCTCAGAAAATAATTACCCCACTCATAAGCTGGAATTCCTGGCCCTCAAATGGGCGGTAGTAGACAAGCTAAAAGACTACTTGTATGGGGCAGAGTTTACTGTGAAGACAGACAACAACCCCCTGACCTACCTCTTCACCACCGCGAAACTAGATGCCACCGGACACAGGTGGTTGGCCGCATTGTCTGGATTCAACTTCAGTCTGAAGTACAGACCAGGAGCCGGAAATAGGGATGCAGATGCCCTGTCCCGGAGGTCTCATGCCACGACAAATGACTGGGAAGATTGGACCCAAGTGGCACCGGACGGGGTGCGGGCCCTTTGTCAAGGGGCTGAATTCCAACCCAGAGGAGGCTCCAGAGCAGAAGAAATAGGGGTTACCATGGTAGGAGTCCCCAAACATTATTGTGGGGTAACTCAACTGGAGGAAGACAACCTACCGAGACTGTCCAAGAAGGAGTTGAGGTGTGACCAATTGGAAGACCCCATGGGGAGATTGGTCCTCGAAGCCCTGGAGAATAAGGATCCCAACAAATTCCTACATCACCCCTCAAAGGAGGCTCGCCTGTTGAGGAAGGAATTGGACAGGCTACAGGTACATCAGGGAGTGGTCTACCGAAGGGGCCCCTCTGATGACTCAGAAGATAAGTGGCAGTTATTTCTTCCAGAGAAGCACCGAGAGACTGTACTAATTGCCCTGCATGACCATCATGGTCACCTAGGGGCAGAAAGGACCTTCCAGCTTGTCAGAAATCGGTTCTATTGGCCCTGCATGAGGGCAGAAGTAGAGGAGTATTGCCATTCCTGTGCACGATGCATTCAGAGAAAGACCCTACCCCATCAAGCTGCCCCAATGGGCCACTTACAGAGTCAAGGCCCAATGGATCTGGTATGCATTGACTTTCTCTGCCTCGAACCCGACCTGAGTGGATTGGGGAATGTTCTGGTAATAACCGACCATTTCACCCGCTATGCTCAAGCTTTCCCAACCAAAGACCAGAAGGCATCCACCGTGGCCAAGATACTTATGGAGAAGTATTTTGTCCATTACGGACTACCACAGAGACTCCACTCAGATCAAGGAAGGGACTTTGAGAGTCGGTTGATCCGAAGACTTTTGGATTCATTAGGAATAAAGAAGACCAGAACCACGCCTTACCACCCACAAGGAGATGCTCAGCCGGAGAGATTTAACCGGACCCTGCTCAACATGTTGGGAACCTTAGAAACAGAGAAGAAGCAACACTGGAGTCAGCACATATCAGCCCTAGTACATGCCTATAACTGTACCACAAGTGACGCCACTGGCTACTCCCCTTATCGACTTATGTTTGGGAGAGAAGCAAGGCTACCTGTGGACCTGGCCTTTGGCACTTCTATAGACAATACCTCAGCTACATCCCACAAGGGATACGTGGACAGACTTAGACGTAGCTTGCAGGTGGCCTATGAACAAGCCCAGGCGGCTTCGGATCAAAGGGGGGCCCGCAACAAGAGAAATTTTGATCTGAAGGTTCGAGTGCAAGATCTGCAGCCCGGGGACCGAGTACTGCTACGCAATCTGGGGGTCCCTGGAAAACACAAGCTTGCCGACAGGTGGAGATCTGAGCCCTATGTTGTCTGTAGGAAGTTGCCCGGTTTGCCTGTCTACAAACTAAAGCCAGAAGGAAAGGTGGGTCCACTGAAGATGTGGCATCGGAACCACCTGCTCCCACTTGCTGAGGCAGTCAGAATACCTCCCGTGAGAGACTCCCCTGAACCGGCCTCTATCCTGGATATTCCTAGGCCGAACACTCGGTCCCAGACCTCTCGAGCCAAAGATGGGGAGGCCTCCTAATTGAGTACAGAAGAAGGTGGAGAACTGGACTGGCTGTGGCCTCCCTCGACTCTGGGAACGTCCGCCATAGATCTCTCAAATGGAGGGGATACCCCAGATGCAACGCTGAATCCGGAGGCTACTGAATTCATACCCTTCAGTCCCTCAGCTGATTACTGGGAAGATGTTCCTGACACTTGCGCTGAGGAGGACTCTAGAGATTCCATACGTCAGTCGACTTCTGAATCAGAGGTTCCAGAACCAGCAATGTTACCTGAACTTACTCCTGAAGAAGAGCCTGTGGTGCCAGAGTCAGAAGCACCAAGAGAGCAGAGGGCTCGCAGAGTCATCAGGCCTCCCAAGAAACTAACTTACCCCCAAATGGGGACAAGCTCAGAGGACTCTGTTGTAACGGCTAGGAGAAGTGTTGAACAACCTGATCCTTCCACCGTCCATTTGGTGGAGGGCAACCCCAGCTCACTCTCTGGCACAGTTAGGCAGGCCACTCATGGTAGTGTGACCTGTGGGCAAGAGAGTTCCATCCCAAAGTTTTGGTGGGAATTCCCTATGCCAACATCATGCTCGACATTGTCCAAAATGGTAAACAGTATTTGTTGAAGTTTATCTTTGGGGACCAAACAGTTCAAGTGGGGGGAGTGTGTAGCGGGGTGTTCCCCTTTAATGCAGAGAGACAAGAAGTTCCAGGTGAGAGGTGAGTCGGGAGGAAGTAAAGAGACATTATGGAAGTGAAAGCAGAGGAGAGAGAGACTACATCTCCCAGTACATCTTGCAGCACCCAGGGTGCATTGCTCCAGAACAGAGACTGCTGGGGCAGACTTTATAAAGGGGAGGCAGAGTTTTGGTCGGCCTCTTTGGACACCCCTCTCCTAGCAAGAGGATCTCTGTGCTGAACTGCTGTGTGCACAAGGCCTGAAGCCTGGGCCGTGTGCTCCTTTCCAAAGAGCCCTCTGCCAGCCTAGCAGAGCCTTAGAGACATCTAATCCTCCTTGCTGCAGTACACCAGAAGGATTGAAGACTTGGATGTCGGTGGATTCCTGTTCCTAGACGAATCGATGGAGGAAAGGGACTTGGACTTGTCCAGGTGGTGAGAGCTGTTTAAAGACAGATACTTTATCTTTACTATTCGTTGGGATTACAAAGTTGTTCTTCAAGTGCACCACCGAGAGATTGCTAGCAAATATTGTTTCACTGAACTTCCATTTAGATCAGTCAGGCCTGACTGCATAGGTAGACATTGCTGGGTGTTAGTCTACCCATGAGGGGAAGTAGCTGTAAAAGGGCAGCGCTAGAGTTGCATAGCAATACTTTATTATTCTGATTACTCTGTTTATCTTTATTACTGTTTGTTGCAGGGATCTGCAACTTGTTATACTGTTGTTTATTACTTGCCCATTAGCCTCAGTAAAATATCTGGGTAAAGTACATTTGGTGTCAGTTCCGCTTACTTTAATAGGAGTTTTAAAGTATATTCTGTGTATGTTTGTTATAGGACTGCGTCACCAACAGTTGCGATCACGCGGTCCTATCTCTCTATCACCAGCTGTGCCACGGGAGGTTAGAGCCGATTGCCGGGGGTTGACAGCGGTGCACTGCAGGGCCCAAATCAATATCAGCGGCTCTCTTAACTGGGGGTAGCGCTACATATACAGGTCCTTCTCAAAAAATTAGCATATTGTGATAAAGTTCATTATTTTCTGTAATGTACTGATAAACATTAGACTTTCATATATTTTAGATTCATTACACACAACTGAAGTAGTTCAAGCCTTTTCTTGTTTGAATATTGATGATTTTGGCATACAGCTCATGACAACCCAAAATTCCTATCTCAAAAAATTAGCATATTTCATCCGACCAATAAAAGAAAAGTGTTTTTAATACAAAAAAAGTCAACCTTCAAATAATTATGTTCAGTTATGCACTCAATACTTGGTCGGGAATCCTTTTGCAGAAATGACTGCTTCAATGCAGCGTGGCATGGAGGCAACCAGCCTGTGGCACTGCTGAGGTGTTATGGAGGCCCAGGATGCTTCGATAGCGGCCTTAAGCTCATCCAGAGTGTTGGGTCTTGCGTCTCTCAACTTTCTCTTCCCAATATCCCACAGATTCTCTATGGGGTTCAGGTCAGGAGAGTTGGCAGGCCAATTGAGCACAGTAATACCATGGTCAGTAAACCATTTACCCGTGGTTTTGGCACTGTGAGCAGGTGCCAGGTCGTGCTGAAAAATGAAATCTTTATCTCCATAAAGCTTTTCAGCAGACGGAAGCATGAAGTGCTCCAAAATCTCCTGATAGCTAGCTGCATTGACCCTGCCCTTGATAAAACACAGTGGACCAACACCAGCAGCTGACATGGCACCCCAGACCATCACTGACTGTGGGTACTTGACACTGGACTTCAGGCATTTTGGCATTTCCCTCTCCCCAGTCTTCCTCCAGACTCTGGCACCTTGATTTCCGAATGTACTTTGGACCACTGAGCAACAGTCCAGTGCTGCTTCTCTGTAGCCCAGGTCAGGCGCTTCTGCCGCTGTTTCTGGTTCAAAAGTGGCTTGACCTGGGGAATGCGGCACCTGTAGCCCATTTCCTGCACACGCCTGTTCACAGTGGCTCTGGATGTTTCTACTCCAGACTCAGTCCACTGCTTCCGAAGGTCCTCCAAGGTCTGGAATCGGTCCTTCTCCACAATCTTCTTCAGGGTCCGGTCACCTCTTCTCGTTGTGCAGCGTTTTCTGCCACACTTTTTCCTTCCCACAGACTTCCCACTGAGGTGCCTTGATACAGCACTCTGGGAACAGCCTATTCGTTCAGAAATTTCTTTCTGTGTCTTACCCTCTTGCTTGAGGGTGTCAATGATGGCCTTCTGGACAGCAGTCAGGTCGGCAGTCTTACCCATGATTGTGGTTTTGAGTAATGAACCAGGCTGGGAGTTTTTAAAAGCCTCAGGAATCTTTTGCAGGTGTTTAAAGTTAATTAGTTGATTCAGATGATTAGGTTAATAGCCCGTTTAGAGAACCTTTTCATGATATGCTAATTTTTTGAGATAGGAATTTTGGGTTGTCATGAGCTGTATGCCAAAATCATCAATATTAAAACAAGAAAAGGCTTGAACTACTTCAAGTTGTGTTTAATGAATCTAAAATATATGAAAGTCTAATGTTTATCAGTACATTACAGAAAATAATGAACTTTATCACAATATGCTAATTTTTTGAGAAGGACCTGTATAAAATAAAAAAGTGTGAGGAGTCAAGCTGTAAGCTGGCAGACTGGCTGCTCTCCCTGTACTGCGCACACTACAACTTCCACCGTGCACCGCTGTCCAGGCACACAAACTACGTAGACCAGCATGCACCGCGCCACTAACACTACAAATCCCGTCATCCATCGAACAAATTAAAACCAAACGACTTCAAGTCATTGCGTTAATCTATTTCGCTCTCGCGAAACATAATTTGCCCACATTTTGACATCGTCAGGTGTTTCTGTATTTCTCACGCCGAATACGCTAGCCTTCAGTTAGACTACATTTCCCAGCATCCTCGTAGGCACCCGAGCGCTCCTGATGGGAAACGGGCCGCCGCATGCGCAGTACGACGTGCTGGCCAATACGAACTACACATCCCGTCATGCAGCGCTCCCCCCCCCCCCCCGTGAGAGGCCCAGCGGGGAGGACTTCATGTCCCGGCATGCTCGGCGGCCCAGAACGGGGGGCGGCGCCAGCGGCGGGCGGAGGCGGCTCAGAGACTCTGAGCGCAGAGACACGGAGGAGGAGAAGGGGAGAGCGGCACTGAGACCGGGGAAATACCGGGACTGACAGGCACGACGGTGGCCACACGTCCACGGCGAGGGGAGAGAGCGAGCAACGCAGATAGGCCGGTGTGCTGAGAGCGAATCGCCCGGGACGTCTCTGGAGACGGGAAAGCGGCGCACCGGGGGCTGTCAGCAGCTCAAAGCCCAACCGCCTGTGGTGAGAGACCTGAGGGGGAGCGGAGAGTCCTCTTTCCACACACACACACATTACCGCCCCCCGCGGGGAAGTCAGCGCCAAGCCCGGGGCCCCCGGGAGATGATGTGACCATGCTGAGCGTGCCCGGACCTGGAGCAGCCATGAGCGGCCGAGAGCAGCCGGAGCCGGCGGGGAACGGTCAGTGTGGGCACCGGGGAGGAGGAGGGGGAGGAGGAGGGTTATCCCGGGCCAGTGTCCAGCCATGACAGGCTGCCGAGCCATGCATGGAGGAGGAGGAGGAGGAATTCTCAGGGGGGCCAATTTGAGGCCAGTCTCCTGTACTCCTCCATATACCCGGGGGGGTCTCCTCCGTGCACACAGCCGGCTCTGATTTCCGTCCACTCTTGTCTATGTCATTCCTTTTTCATCGGTGTGATGGGGATTAGCTGACTGTACGCCTGTCCTCCGCACATCGATCTCCTCTTCCTGCTATACTGCAAGGCTAAGCTGACAATAGCAAAGAAAAGTGCCTCCTCGTTTTACTGCTAACTCTGGGGATCTGTGCTAGGGCGTGTGTATATATGTGTGACATGTGTCTGTCACTTTCCACATTTACCTGCACCACCTATAGTGCAATCACCAGGCAGGCCCATTACCATTTTACAAGGTTAGCTACACCCATACATCTGAATTAGAAACAGTGTGCCCACAATCTTGGTGACATCATGATGTTCCTCTTCCTCCCCTACATATAATAGCTACCTTGTCAGCTAAATCCGCCGCTGTCACAAGTGTAGTTCTGCCATCTACAGAAAACAGCAGGACCCCCCCCCCCCCCTTCATAGTGATCACCTCTACAGCTGCTCATCATTGTTTTACTGTAGTTTTATTTATGTGCCATAAATAAGGTCTAATAGCATGTCATCTTCCCCCTTCAACTGCCCTCCCTCCACCCCCCCCCTCTTCTTCGGTTCTAATTAAAAGGTGCCATTATACCCTCGCAGGGGTGGAGGAGGGGCAGAGGGTCAGGGGACATGTGTCTCAGCTCAGGTGACATTCATTGTCTGAGTGCCTCTCCTTTCTGCCTTTCCCTTTAACCCTTCTGGGAAAAAAAAGGACCTGCAGATAGCGTAGGAAAAATGATCAGGTTTGTAGGTTTTTTTTTTTTTTACATTGCTGTAAGAAAACAGAAAAAAAAAAAAAAATTTAAAACGCAGCACGTTGGCAAAATTTGTACTGATGGCACAGAGGCTCATCTTTAATATTCCCGGGCGTTATTAAAATTCCGCATTTATGAATACGCTTTAGGGAAACGTGTGGTCTGAAAGAACGTTGCATGATTCCCTTTTTCCTGTGTTATACTGTTTATATTTTGTGTGTGTATTATATAAAATGTGTCTGTGTCCCAGGCAAAACAATGACACAGAGGGCTTTGCAGCCAATCATTGTGAAGGGGGAGGTGCCTGGAAAAATATCACACTCATATATATACATATTTACATTTACACAGTCTGCAGGAGCTTGAGGTGGCAGAAGGAAAAGGGGGCAAGTCAGAAGTAAGTGCATGTTCACACCATAGTTATTTATTGAAAGGAAGCTCTTTTTTTTTTTTTTTTTTTCCTTTGTGTGTTGGTGGTTTTTATGCAGTGTGGATTTTTGTGAAGTTGTATCACTGTTTTGTTGCAGTGTATGGCAAGGGTTTTTAGCTGGTAGTATTAGATTACTCTTTTGTCTAGCTTGGCTTTATCTATCGTATCTGTATTAAAGTCTACACATATAAGGCTTACCAGCAGAGATATTATCTAGGTGTTATTCGTTGCTTGTAGTAAGATGTGTGTGTATATTGGTGGTGATATACTCAGAGGGGAACAAAAAACAGCTGGATGCAATGATTGTCTTCTTATTTCTGCACTATAACCACAGTAATAACTTGTATTATGTCATATACATAATTTTACTTATTTGACTTAGACGCAGCTCCCCTTTTCTCTTAAAAAATGGTTTGTAGCTCTATTGGCTTAATAAGGCAACAGCCTCACAAGCATTCTGAAACACTCGGTCCTTTTTTTTTTTTTCCTTCTATTGGTAGCCTCCTTTTTTCCTTTCACAGTGAGCCTTCGTATCTGTGTTGTAGTTTCACTGGCTGTGCAGAAGGGTGTCTGTGAATGCATTTTCTCTATACAATACATGTCTATTTGATTTTAGAGAGATCATCGTGTTTCTTAAAGCCGTTGTTGAGAATTAGGAATTGTGCTTTACCCACTATACAGCGCTGACCCCCTATTCAGTCACATGTAATTCAGTTAAGGGTTTGACCATGTTAATGTTTGTAGTGTTCTGTTGGTGGCTGTGCAGTCTTCAGATTTTATATGTTAAGCATTGATTTTGATAGTCTTTACATTGTACTTGCATTTCAGCTGATGTTGATTACCAGTTAAAGGTACCCAGAGACATGAGATAGCTGATCCTTGTATCTATAGGAAGCTTTAGACACCCACAGTCAATCTTGGGGGGGGGGGGGGGATGGTGAAGTAGCCATCTGCCACTTTTGACAAATAAGATAAGGCTGGTATAAGGGGTCCCTGGTCTTACACCTTCATGATATTACTATATTTAGGATAAGCCAAGCATGTTTGTGGAAAGAAAGTCAATAAAAATGATCAGTGGGTATTGAATGTCCAGCCTCCATCTGAAGTAAGGCAGCCTTACTCCTCCTGTTGTATTCCAATTGGTTGAGTTGTTTGTGATTGAATTATTCATTTAGTGGTTTTGTGTAAATGGCCTAAAAGAGGTTATTAACTGGTCTTTAGACATACCCATATTGGTCTAGCATGCTGTTTAACTACCATTTGAAGGCAAATATGCTCAAAACTGAAGCTGTTTCTTCTAGCAACCCACCAACCAACCATTATGCAGTATGCATTGGTAACCATTAAGGCATGAGAATCTGGTATCCATCAACCGTTCCCCCACATGTTTTTTTCTTTTTGCTGCAGTTTCTAAATATAGTTTTTTGTTCATAAATATGGAAAAGCACATGTCATTTGTTCCTAAAGGCTGTTTATATTCTAATTTTTGAGTTGGTAATGATACACTTAATACACTTAACTATAACAACCAATTAAGTCCTTTATTTTCATCCTCATAGGAACACTTGATAAAATGTATTGTTTGGTTACCATTGGTGAACTTGTATAGTTTTTCTGTTTACAGTGTTAATATTCTATTTTATTTATTTGGAGGAAGATTAATGTCTTCTACTGCAAGTTAGTTTAGACCAGTGATGCTGAACCTTGGCACCCGAGATGTTTTGGAACTACATTTCCCATGATGCTCACGCACTCTGCAATGTTGTTGAGCATCACGGGAAATGTAGTTCTTAAACATCTGGTGTGCTAATGTTTCCCATCACTGGTTTAGACCTTCAATTATGCATGTTTTACAGCATGCTGGAAATTCTCTGCAAATGACTTGTTGCATTGCGCTTAAATTGGAGATCTTTCACATTTTAGTATTTTTATGAAAGTGGCAGCTTAAATCAAATTACAGTATACTATAGAACACTTGATTATGGAATACATGCATTTCCTAATACTATCGACTAGTTAGCGTAGCTTTCTTTTAATGAGAAAGCTAAATGGCCTAAACATATTTTTAACCTCAACACGTCAGATTTTTGATTGTAGTCTTGTATAAAGAAAATAGTTTAAATGTTATGGCACTATTTCAATACATCCCTATCTGTCTATGCCAAGTTGTTCATAATATCTGTTTTATGTTTCATTGACAAAATCAGTTATGAACAGGTGTCTACCAGAATTTCTTAGCTACAAGTTTTTGAGCTGTGAATTGTGGAATGCAAAAAACAGATACCAGATGAGCTTTAATCTATCTACAAATTGAGCTTGTATTTTTCTCTTGAAATAAACTCTAGATCATAGCTTGATTTTCAAGGAAGGAGCAATAACGTTTATGAATGATTATATTGTTTCAGGCTTTCCAAAGGGTGAGCACACCTTTTAAGCTGGCCATACGTGGATCGAATTTTGTCTGGTTTAGCAGGGACCAGCTGAATTTTAGTCCATGTATAGGCAGGGAGGTCTGTACAACCACCCTGTCGGTTTTTCCCTTCTCGCTCAGCACCGCCGGCTATAGCCAGCAGTGCTGATCAGTGTATTCTGATTTTGGGGAAGTCTCCCCACTGTCAGAATATAATAGCACAGCGGGGAGGATTCCCCTATCTACATCAAGTCTGTGGAATTGGGGAATAGTCCATTTCTTTTTTCATTCAACCCACTGGTTGCACAAAATTGTCATTTATGGGCTGCCTTACTGTATGTATAAGTAAGCTGTTAAAGGAGCAGTCCGCTTGAACTATATCTGTGTTTGGCAGCTGCTGTATAGCTAAATCGCCCAAGATCCTTTTGTCCTTCATGGACTGAGGTTGAGGAAATTTTGCTTGGGATCCCAAGACTGCAAATCTTATGCAACCATTAGGAAGGAGCTTGCACTCTCTCCGTTGCATTTCTAATTAATTTGCCAAAGCATGCTAAGGTGGCTAAATACTGTATGAAATTAACTTTAAGTGGCCCTGTTGGCACCCTTCCACCCAACATCATTCAATCGAATCCTCGAAGGAACCACGTAGAAGATTGCCAGAGGTGGCATTTGGTCAGGTGTTGCTGCTGTTTAGGTATTTTGACAGCTGGATGGGCCTGCTGTCAAAATACAATAGCCACAGCGGGAGATTTGTCCATCCGTGCTGTATAGCATGGATGGAGGAATCTTAGATTTGTTTTGACAGTCACCAGCTCACAGAAGACTGAGAACTGGGCGATCAGCGGTCTTTAAATGCTCAGTTCTCAGTCATAGAAGTGGTGAAGGCAGATGCAGCATTGGACCGAGGTGTGTGTGTGTATACTATCTATCTATATCTCTTCTGTTTTAAAGTTTGACAATTGGGGTAGCCAGGGCAGGAAAGTGCAATCTTGTGGCTGGTTCTTGCTTATGGGTGGGAAGGGCAGTAGAAAACCAGAAAGGTTTCTGGAGCTGCGCATACATGGATCGAAATTCGGACGGTTCATCAGACACTGGCTGACTTTTGACTTGTGTAGAAGTACTGTGCTTCAACAGAAATTGGTATATTTATCGCCTTTTGTATAACCATTCTGCTGGAAAAGCTCGATCAGCTGAATTCTGAGGGCAGGGAAGCCAGCCTGCTGTCAGAATACAATGTCCTGGTGGGAAGGATTCCCCCATCCACCGTGTGGATGAAGGCATTGGGTCAGTTTTTTTTTTTTCCCCCTCCTTCAACCTATTTGGTTGAAGGAAAAGTCTAATCTATGGGCTGCTTTACACATGTTCCATCTGAGTGGATTAGGGTATCACAAATGTAGGTACAACTGAAATAACATGTTTAGGTGGATTGTTTTTCTGCTTAACCACTCCAGCCACGGAAGGATTTAGCCCCTTTAATGACCACCAGGCCATTTATTTTTTGCGGTACGGCACTGCGTCGCTTTAACTGACAACTGCGCGATCCTGCGACACTGTATCCAAACAAAATTTTAGGTCCTTTTTTTTCCCACAGAGCTTTCTTTTGGTGGTATTTGATCACTATAAACAAAAAAAGCTGCAAATTTTGCTCTAATATCCAAAAGAAAAAAATGGAAAAAAAAACAAATTTCTTTATCAGTTTGGCCAATATATATTCTACATATTTTTTGTAAAAAAAATATCGCAATAAGCGTATATTGATTGGCTTGCGCAAAAGTTATAGAGTCTAGAAAATATTTATGGCATTTTTATTATAAATTTCCTTTTTTTTTTTTTTTACACTTGTAATGGCGGTGATCAGCAATTTTTAGCGGAACTGCGACATTGCGGCGGGCCGAGCAAACTTTTGAGACCAGTGACATTACAGTGATCAAAGCTAAAAATAGCCACTGATTACTGTATAAATGACACTGGCAGGGAAAAGGTTAACACTAGGCAGCAATCAAGGGATTAAATGTTACCTGGGAGGTTTTTTCTAACTGTGGAGGGAGTGGACTGACTGGGAGTAGAGAGATCATTGTTTCTGATCACTAGAAACAGACGATCTCTCTCCCTTACATAATGGGGATTCATTTGTTCACACTGACAGATCCTCGTTCTGGCTCTCTGTGGATCGATCGCGGCTGCTGGGCACGCTCGCCGGCGTTGCGCCGTGGGCGGGCGTGCTCCTGCTTTAGCTATTAATAGGACCGCTGTACTGGTACGGCGATTCACGCAGCCGAGCCAACCTGCCGCAGTATAACTGTGGCGGCTGGTTGGCAAGCAGTTAAAGTGGAACTTTAACCATAACAACTTGATAAAATAATGTTCTTTAGCAGGGAACATACATTTCACATTAATAATTATGCTACCAAAATGAGTGTGTGCTGTAAATTGCCCCCAGCATTGCTCCTGATTCTTCTTGCTGGAGGCTGCCATGTTGCTGAAGCCTAAAGCCCATAAATCGCAGTAAATCATTAAATGGAACTAAATCCATAGATTTTTAACGGTTTAAAAAATAGTTACATTCCTGGAATTGCTAACTCTCACATTTGCTTGTGTCCTCAACCAAACTGTCAAACCATCAAATTGCTGGTGTCATAACTGATCACGTGCAGCACCATGGCAGTTGCAGATCAATCAGAAGCAGCTTCCTTGGCTGTAAAGGATAGGAGGATTTAATTCTGCTTTAAATCTGTCCGCAGATCAGTCTGTACAAACTCATTGCCTAAAATGGAGAGCAACTGAGCATGTGCAGAGCAGGATGAGACAGTGTATTACTGGATTTTAAACTGTATAGACACTTATTTTTAAGGCCTCATGCCCACGGACGTTTTTACAGCCGCGTTTTTGAGCGTTTTTTACAGCTTAAAAACACCTGTCCATGTTAGTCTATAGCTTCATGCCCACCTAGACGTTTTTGAGCTGCAAATAGCATAGACGTTTTTAAGCTGTAAAAAAACCCAGGACCAGTGCGTTCCTCAGCGTCGGAGTTAGGCAGAAAAGAACGCAAGCGTCAAAAACGCGCGGTCGCGTTTTTTAGCTCCGTTTTTTTTTTTCTTAAAAAAAAAAAATTTACAATAACATGGACAGGCGTTTTTAAGCTGTAAAAACGCAGCTGTAAAAGCGTCTGTGGGCATGAAGCCTAATACATTACATAGCTATACCTGCAGAAGGGGCCAACCTGAAGTGATCTAACAGGACTTAATTTTCTGACTAAAGTTCCAGTGGAATAAACAAATTGAGTGGACCGCACAGTATAATTCAGTTTGTGTTTTTTATAGTGTAGATCCATATTAAACACTCTTGTTAAATGTTGAACATGGATAATAAACCAATTTTTCTCTCAATGTACTGGTATATATCAGAAGAAATAATATTTGATGTTTATCCCAATCCTACTTTGCAGTGTGTTATTCCACTGCATAGTAAGATTGGGATAAACGCCATACACATAGGAGTTATCCTGCTTTACTTTGACTTGAGCTTCAGCTATTTTCTATATATGGAAGCTACCTAGGGACAGCTGCATGGTTGATGAATGGTGCTCACCCGGTTTCATTCTATGTATACACCTATAATCTGCCCTTATAATCAGAAAATCAAAAGATAGTACCCGTAATTGTAACCCAGCTTCCACCCAGTTCCATTAATTCCTAGTCATAATTGAAAGTTTAAAAAAATACGTTTTTTTCAGCATATTCTGTTTCTAGGTGTAAACTAAATTGAATGTGCTTCCGGGTCCGTCTTTGGTAGCGAAAAAGCATGGCAGCTATCATTCCTGACCTTTCTTTCTGCATTTACTTGTTCCCTGGCTGTCGTGCTAATCAGTAGCTTGGTACTTTTTAATTGACTCTGAAAAAGTATGCAGGAGTTTTGACTTTTCTGATCTCTATGCTTGTTTCCAGGTAGGTATTGAAGCTAGAGAGGTATTTTTGGAAAATGTTCAGCAATGGCACCCTGTTTATTTCTTTCTGTATAGGTTTCCTCTACAGACTTATTTCATAGAGCATCTATTTACAGTAGGCACAAATCCGTGGGATCGTGTTTGGTTTTAACTACAGTTGTTTTCAAATGCCATCTGTTATAAGAATAAATCTATATAGAATATACTCGAGTATAAGCTGACCCGAATATAAGCCGAGGCACCTAATTTTACCACAAAAATTTGGGAAAACGTATTGACTCGAGTATAAGCCTAGGGTGTCCATCTGCATGCCTCACTGTGCCCATGCCTCACTGTGCCCATGCCTCACTGTGCCCATGCCTCGACTGATGTTTAACATTGGAGTCTATGGAAGGGGTGCTCAGTTTTGAAAAATAATCGGTGCTTCCCGGCCGTAGGTCCCCCAGACAACAAACTTTGCACACTAGTAGAGGAGAAATGGGGCTACATGTGTGCCAAGTTCCAGGTCCAGGGAACCTACGGCCGGCCAGTACTGGGTCCCCAAATTTCAGGAGATCAGGCACAAAAAGATTACTCGAGTATAAGCCGAGGGGGGCATTTTCAGCACAAAAAAATGTGCTGAAAAACTCGGCTTATACTCGAGTATATACGGTACTACATGTTTTGGAGGCACATGAAAGTAGGCCCTAGTGTACCTGAGACTGCTCCATTGTTCAAGGTACCTCCAACATAGGCCTCATGCACACTGAATGTTATAAAAATTGCAGTAGCGTTGGCTGTAGCTGTAGAATGAGTTTTGCAGTAGTGTTTTTCAGTGTTTGCGTTTTTTAGCAAATATAAACTCGCTGAATAGCTGTTTTTCAGTGTTTTTATTTTTTTATTTTTTTTTAGCTTATTTCGGTTAGTGTTTTTTACAGCTGCAAAACTCATTTTCAAACCCACTAGTTTTTTTTTTTTTTTCAGCCAGAAAACGTCCCCTGCAAAAAAATGCTGATAACAGCCTGTGTGTATGGACACATAGGATAACATGCTGGGTAGTTTAATGGCTGCAGAAAAAAAATGCCTGAAGACAAAAACAGCAGCTGTAAAAACGTCCAGCGTGCATAAGGGCTTAGGAGCTGTTACTATCAAGTATGCAGCGGGAACATGTGCAAAATTACGTGCATGTTTTTATTGTAGGTAAACTGCTGTGCCACCTGTCAATGGCATGCCAACAAAAACCCTTTTTGGTATATAAATATGATGTTAGTATTTTTAATGTGTATATTTTTGTACACTGTATCTAACGAATATTCATTTTTTTGGTCTGTAGGAAAAGCATTATATATGCGTTGGCTCTAGTACTTGCACTCCCAGTTAAGATGTTCGTTTCACAGACTGAGATTATCCTATTGGGTTTGTTTTTTCTATGGGTATAACACCTAGTGATGTCATATGAACACAGAGGCTGCTAGCACTGGTGCTTAAACCCTTTCCTGCACCATTCAGGTGGTTTCCATGGTAACAAATGTATAAACAGAGTTGGAACAGGAACTAGAATATGCGCTCTATTTGTTGATGCAAATTGACCAATGATACGTTGCAGAAGAAAACCAAGCTTTTTTTTGAGCTTGTGTGTAGATACATATGCCCATTGCACCAGTACCATGGGTTTTGCTAAATTCATTCGGGTACCTACATAAGAAATTCTCAGGTATACTAGCAATGTTGCTGTGGTTTTTGTGGCCTTCTGATTATCTTACTTTGTGTAAGTTCCGACGTGAAGACCCTTGTTTTAAAATCATAAGGAGAATAAAAAGTGATATTGTTTTTTTTTTTTTTTTTTTATTGCAAAAATTTAAGGCATTTAAAAGATCTGTCTTGGCATTTGGCATAAAAAGTAAGTTCTATGTGAACATTTTAGACTGCTGCAGTCTCTTTGATTGTTTGTAGACTGCTGCAGTCTGTGTAGTTTTGTATACTGCACACAGGCATGAAAGAACATATGTTATGGTGATTCCGTTTGTGGAAAAGCCTATAAGGACCATTATGAATAAAGGTTTAACCTAATTTCTCTTATCGTCCATGGACTGACACAGCTGTCATACTGATTATGTGTGGGTCCCTGCTTGCAGGAGAAGACCTAGGCAGAAGGTTAGATGTTAAAACATTCTAGAACAAACCAGAGCTGAATAGCCCCGCCCAGGGGGCGGTCCCTCCGGACATTACCCTCCCACCTGCAGCTAGCAGACCTTCCCTGTCCGATCATCGAGCGTGCTGATCCTCGCCTTGTGTGCGTGAGACTCGGTTCACGACATACCCCATGACTCCAGGGGTGGCCGGGTTGCTTTTAGCTCCCGCGGTCCTCTCAAGATTGAACAGTACCTGACTGACTGTATCTCTCGCGGTGGACCGGGCTAACAGCTACGCAGTACAACTCTGTGATAGGTCTGTCTGAAACAAGCCAGTAGGTCCCCGAAAGGGACGGGTAAGTAATCTCTCCTACTGCAGGTGAGTACATGCTGGCTGTGTTTGTTTATGTGGGGGGTTTCTCCCTGTCTCTCCCCCCCCTGTTATGCTGCTTTCTACACCCTGTACTGGTGCTGTGCTGTGTGGGGGTGCTTGGGGGTCACTCTGGCCTGACTGGGGGCGCTCATGTCTGTTTTAATAGCCCTGGGAGAGGTGCAGTGTTCTGGTGTGAGTGTTGTACATACTGTTGTGGAGTAGTGGTTTACATGCATGCTTGGCAAAGCTAAGCTTCACAGGTTCAGTTACTGAGTGGGGCTGTTTGTGTTCAAACAGCCGCCCCAGCGCTTGCCGTGCCACTAAACGTGCGCCATTAGCGCTGTGAGGTATTTAAAAAAAAAACGCGCTCAGCAACCATTTTGCCGCGGATCGATGGCGCAGTAATGTATGCGGCCGGCGGGTATTTTCTTGAAGCCGCAGCGTTTTTGCTTTTGGTTTCGGCCTCTATCGGCCGCTGCTGCGGCGCAATTCTCACAATCTCCTCACAGTCCAGTCTCCTCACTCTCCCCAGGCTTCACCAGCGCGGCAGCGCGGTTTCATACAGCGATTGGTGTGTACTCTGGGTATCCCCGCCTCAGCTTCAGCATAGCCAGTGGGTGGACTGTGTTACTTACTGAGTGTTTAAAAGTCTGAGGGTGGCAATATGGAGTCTAGTTCACCTGCTTCTCCACACTTGTCTGAGGCAACTGGCAGTGCTCCTGCACCTGTGGTTGGTCCCTAGCGACTAGTTGTCGGCAGTCCTGGAATCATCCTAGTCAGGATGGAAGCGGTGTGCGAGCGCAAGGGAAGCTGTAAAGCGCCCCCTCCCCACACATCCTCCTGTAGAGGAGTGCTCTGTCTCAGATATGGGCCTAGCTATTGCTGCTCAGGACCCTAGCTCTGGGGATTTTCAGGTTTTTAAACAGGATATTCCCTGTGAGGAAGACCCCAGTTCTGAAAAACTGACAGGGTGCTTGTAAGTGAGCTCAATGATGTTGTGAGGAACACTCTCAAGCTGAATGTTGAGGCTGAGGAGCCTCAAGTGGAAGCTGTCTCCTTTGGTTCCTTTAAAGCCGTTTATTCAGTTTTTTTTTTTCCATATGTGCCTTTTTTTTTTTTGATACATTCATTGACTAAGTCTGGGATACGCCGCAGAAGACTTTGACGGTTCCGCGGCGCCTAGCCATAAGGTACCCCTTTAAGGAGGACCTGGTTAAGATGTGGGCTCTCCCCTCAGTGGTCGACCCCCCCGGTCGCCCGTTTGAATAAGGCTACCATGCTCCCAGTGGAAGGGACTCCTGCATTTAAGGATCCCACTGACAGGAGGTCAGAAGTGGTGAGTAGAACTATGTTTACCTTATTGGGGTCTGCCTTACGCCCTATAGGGGTGGCGACACTTGTGTCTCAAGACACTCACAGGATGGGCAAAGATTTTGCACCAGACGGTTCAGGAGCACAATCTCCCTCCTGAGACCATTACCCTGGCTCACCAACTGGCGCAGGGTTTAGTCTCTGTGTGCGATGCCACTTTGGATGCGGCCCCTTTAATTTCTGGGGCCTCTATCTGCTGTGGTGCTGCGTCACCTTATCTGGCTGAAATGCTGGTCAGCCGACCTAGCTTCCAAATAGCTCCTGGCTGACTTGCCCTTTAAGGGCGGTAGACTGTTTGGGGCCGCCCTGGATGCCATTATTATGGATGTCACAGGGGGTAAGAGCACCTTCCTTCCTCAGTCTGGTACGGAAAAAGGAGCCCCACCGTAGGCCGGGCCCTTCCTTTCCGGCAAGAAGAATGAGTTTCTTCTCGTCAGTCAGAATCCACGGGTAAGCCCTCCCATACTGGAAAAAGTGCGGCTGGGGGACATAAGCGTCCCTGGGTGCGTAAGCCTACCAAGCAAGCTCCCAAGCCCACCGTCGCATGGAGTCTTGCCCCAGCCTGACTCTGGGGTGGGGGGACGTCCTTGCAGGTTTATGGTTCGGTGGACCTCCCGGATCTCCGACCGGTGGGTGTGCGAGGTGGTCACCTCAGGATACAGGATAGAATTCTGTTCCTGGCCCCCAGACAGATTCTTCCCTCAATTATCCCTCTCCTCCCTCTCCTTCCTGCCCGTCGGGCGGCCCTCTTAAGGGCTGTACGGGATTGATCAGGTCCGAAGTGATTGTGCCGGTTCCGTCACAGGTGAGGTGGTTCAGGGTTTCTACTCAAATCTGTTTGTAGTCCAAAAAGGTGGACGGGGGTTCGGCCAATCCTGGGCCTCAAGGCCTGACTGCCTTTGTGATGGTGCAAAAGTTCCGCATGGAATCCATTCGCACGGTGTTCGCTACACTCCATCAAGGGGATTTTCTGGCATCCTTGGACATCAAGGCCGCCTACTTGCATGTTCCGATCTGCGCACGTCAACAGTAGTTTCTGCGCTTGCGATCGGCGAAGACCACTATCAATTGTGGCTCTTCCCTTCGGCCTAGCCTCGGCACCAAAGTTTTTTTTACCAAGGTGCTTGCTTCCGGTTCTAGCCTTGCTGAGACAGCGAGGCATTGCTATTATGGGCTATCTGGACGATCTTCTTCTAAGAGCAGACAATGGCTCAGAATTAGAAGAAGTGTGACTATTGTCAGTCAGACCCTTAGGGACTCCGAGTGGCTCCCGAACATTCAGAAGTCTGTCCTGGTCCCGGCTCAGCATTTGGAGTATCTCGGTCTGATCCTGGACTCCATGGAGGCATAGGTATTCCTAACCCTGGAGAAGTTACTGACTTTTCAGTCTGTAGTGCGGGTCCTGACGTCTCGGAAATGGTCGTCAACCCGTTTTTTGCATGAGAGTTCTGGGACTCATGAGGGCCTCGTTTGAGGCTGTTCCGTATGCCCAATTACACACACGGGCATTACAGTAAGAGATCCTGTCCACTTGGGACAAATCCCTGTTGTCCTTGGATCTTCAGATCCAGATGAGTCACCCACTCAGGGCGTCCCTGGCGTGGTGGTTGGGGTCCCCGACTCTTCGGTCCGGGAAGTCGTCCCTCCCCATCCAGTGGAAGGTGTTCATGACGGACGCCAGCCTGATGGGCTGGGATGGAGTCTGGGGAGTCCTGTCAGCCCCAGGGCTTGGACTCCGGATGAAGCCGTTTACCGACCAATGTTCTGGAAATACGGGCAATCAGAATATGCCTCCCCACGTGGTCTCTATCGGCTGTCTACGTTCAAGCGTAGACAATTGACAGGCGTGCTATCGGAGTCGCCAGACGCTGGACCAGGAGAGTGGTCCTTACATCTGGACATGCTGGTTGTGGACCCGAGGGCCTCTCGACTCAATCGTAAGGTGTCAAGGTTTGTGGCCAGGTCCAGGGATCCTTGGGCGGATGCCTCGGATCCGTTGGTGGGCCCCATGGGGTCATTATCACCTGATATCTGTTATCCTCCGCTGCAGCTGCTTCCTCGCCTGCTGCGCAGGGTTGTGGCCGAAGGGATTCTGGTGATCCTTTTGCGCAGGATGGGTCTCGGCGTCTTTGGTACGCTGATCTGGTACGTCTCATCGTGGACGTTCCTTGGCGGTTGCCAATAAGGGAGGACCTTTTTGTTTCAAGGTCCTATTTTTCATCCTGTTTTACAGTCTGACTTAACGGCATAGCTATTGGAAGCCAGGTGCTGAGAGTCCGAGGTCTCTCAGATTCGTTCATTTCGACCATGTTCAGGGCACGGAAGTCTTCCGCTTGAAAGATATATCACTGTACCTGGGAAGCTTACATCGCTATGTACAATGAGCTGGACTAGCGTCTACGGACGTATTCCGTCCCCAGTATACTGTGGTCCTTACAGCGTGTGGTGACCTAAATGCTTGCTTTGAGTACCATTAGGGGTCAGTTTTCGGCCTTGTCCGTCTTCCTTCAGCAACCGCTAGCGGGTCATTCCTTAATAGCACCTTTGTGCAGGGGGTTCGCCATGTGCTCCCTCCTGTTGAAACCACCTCTCCCTCCTCGGGTTTTGAATTTGGTGCTCTCGGTTCTCCAGGAACCTCCCTTTTTGAAAATATCAGAGATATTCCCCCTCTTGACCTTGTCTCAGGAGGTGGCCTTCTTAGTGGCCATTACTTCAGTCAGACGGGTGTCTGAGTTGGCGGCCTTGTCCTGCAAGTCGTCCTATTTGGTCATCCATAAGGATAAGGCGGTGTTGCGTCCGTGACCTTCCTTTTGCAAAAGGTGGTCTCGGCTTTTCACCTACATGTAGACATTGTCCTCCCGTCCTTGTGTCCTCACACATCGCATTCGAGGGTTTGCGCTTCACACTTTTTATGTGGTACGTGATATGACTCATTAGTTGTGTCTGTCTCTGGTCTGAACAGGGCCGAGCGGTGTCGTCTGCCACCTTTTCTAGAGGGATCAGTCAGACTGTTATACAGGCCTATGCCATTATGGGGGTGGCCCCTCCCTTTCCGGTTACGGCGCATGCCACCAGGGCAATTGGTGCTTCCTGGGCTTTCCGACATCAAGCGTCGGTTGCACAAGTGTGCAAGGCGGCGACCTGGTCGTCCGTTCATGCCTTTTCAAAATTCTATAAGGTTGATGTGGCTGCATCTTCGGATGCTTCCTTCGGCCGCAAGGTGTTGCAGGCCGCTGTTTAATGTTGCAACTCCTCCGTTGAGCAGCTCTGCTGGTTTGGAGTGAAGTTTTGGTTGTTCCTTTTACTATTTTGCTCCCACCCTTTTCTTATACTGCTTTGGGACGTCCCACACGTAATCAGTATGACAGCTGTGTCAGTCCATGGACGATAAGAGAAAATAGGATTTTTGTACTCACCGTAAAATCCGTTTCTCTGACGTCCATGGACTGACACAGCACCCACCCTTCCTTTTTAAGGTTTGTACTGCTTGTTACGAACTGAGGTCTGCTAGCTGCAGGTTGGAGGGTAATGTCCGGAGGGACCGCCCCCGCTGGGCGGGGCTGTTCAGCTCTGGTTTGTTCTAGAATGTTTTAACATCTAACATTCTGCCTAGGTCTTCTCCTGCAAGCAGGGACATATACCCACACGTAATCAGTATGACAGCTGTGTCAGTCCATGGACGTCAGAGAAACGGATTTTACGGTGAGTACAAAAATCCTATTTTTTCTGTTTATTTAAAAAAAAAAAAACACACTAACCCCATCCTGCCAGTTTAGGCTAGTTTTCAGCTTTCAGCCCTGTCATGCAACGCTGTACCCAAATTAAATTTTAATAATTTTTTTCACACTAGAGCAGTGGTTCTCAACCTGGGGGTCGAATGACAATTTGCCAGGGGTCACTGAATCCTGAGCTGTTCCTGAAGCCTGCACCACTCTCCCAGCCTTTTCGCTGCCACCCAGCAGGGCTGTCCCTGGAGCCCACCCACTTAGCCATTCCGCAGCCGCCCATTCAGTTCACGGCATAGGTGGGGGGCAGAGACTAGAGGTCAGCTGACTGGTGAGGAATGTGAAGTGGGAGGGGCTGGAGGAGACCCCATCTCCTGATTTCGGCATAGGTGTCGCTGCTGTGAGACACCACAGAGCTGGAGACAGTGAGTAACGCTGTTATTAGAGTAGCCATTAAAAGTCCCCACTACAGTGTTCAGATCAGCGGATGACCTTGATCAAGAGCACCTAATTTGGCTAACCAAAACTTCCCCCAGCACTGCCACTGATCCCACCTCCCCGCCAGCACTGCCACTCATCCCATCCCCCCCACCCCCCCAAAAAAAAGGAGTAATGCCGCGTACACATAATCGGATTTTCCATCGGAAAAACCTTGGATGGTTTTTCCGACGGAATTCCGCTCAAGCTTTTGACCGTCAAGAATGCGGTGACGTACAAGACTACGACAAGACGAGAAAATTAACTTCAATGCTTCCGAGCATGCGTCGGAATTGCTACAGATCTGATTTTCCGATAGGAATTTTTTCCGTCTGAAAATTTGAGAACCAGCTCTCAATCTTTTGTTGGCGGAAATTCCGACAGCAAAAGTCCGATGGAGCATACACCGGTCAGAATTTCCGTCCAAAAGCTCACATCGGACTTTTCTTGTCAGAATTTCCGATCGTGTGTACGCGGCATTAGAGAAGGAATAAAATAAAACAAATTGCACTCCTGTGACCCAGAGGGGGAAGCCCAGCCTAAAAAGCTCAGGCTGGACTTCTCCTTTTTAACATGTGTATCCTAACAAACATTTTTTTCTCCTACTGGCATGTAAAAGACATTAACTTGGCCACAATACAAGCTTGTTAACTGTGCAAAAATGATGTATACATGTTACATTGGGCATTGTAGACACAAATTGATCTTTTTAAAATACATGTGCTATACAGACGAGTGGCACTTTCATCAATGGAATTTTAGACTCTATTGTAGAGCTAGAATTAACAGTTGAACCTTTTAAAGTGGAGCTAAACCTTCCTATTCTTTACAGCCAGGGAAGCTGCCATCTTTGCCTCTGATCTGCAGTAGCCATGGTGCTGCATGTGATCAGTTATACCACCATAAATTTGATGGCTTGACAGTTTGGTTGAGAGCACAAACAACTGTGACTGTTACAATTCAGAGTATGCCTTGAATATTGTTTTTGAGAAACCGTTAAATTGATGAGTTTAGTTCTACTTTAACATCTACACACTGATTACCTTCCACCAGCTTCTATCACTAGTGTGTTTCTACCGAGATGCAGGCATCCGACACATGTAGTGGTGGGGTGGAGAAATGCAGGCATCCAACACATCCCCAGAATTGTTGGATGCTGAAGATTTCACTGGCGCTTCTAACTGTGAAAGAGAACCTAAATTTCATCCATTAGAGGTAGTACTGGTAAGTGTAGCAGATGTTTAAGCCCCGGACCATTTCGGGCCATTAGGACCAGGCCTGTTTTTGGGATTCGGCACTGCGCTGCTTTAACTGTAAATTGTGCGGACATGCAATGTTGTACCCAAATGAAATTTGCGTCCTTTTCTTCCCACAAATAGAGCTTTCTTTTAATGGTATTTGATTGCCTCTGCGATTTTTATTTTTTGCGATATATACAGAAAAAGACCGAAAATTTTGAAAAAAAAATATTTTCTACTTTTTGTTATAAGAAAAATCGAATAAACTCAATTTTAGTCATACATTTAGGCCAAAATGTATTCAGCCACATGTCTTTAGTAAAAAAAATGTCAATAAGCGTATATTTATTGGTTTGCGCAAAAGTTATAGCGTTTACAAACTAGGGTACATTTTCTGAAATTTACACAGCTTTAAATTTATGACTGCCTATCTCATTTCTTGAGGTGCTAAAATGGCAGGGCAGTACAAAACCCCCCCAAATGACCCCATTTTGGAAAGTAGACACCCCAAGGAAATTGCTGAGAGGCATGTTGAGCCCATTGAATATTTTTTTTGTCCCAAGTGATTGAATAATGACAAAAAAAAAAAAAAATTACAAAAAGTTGTCACTAAATGATATATTGCTCACACATGCCATGGTTATATGTGGAATTGCACCCCAAAATACATTCTGCTGCTTCTCCTGAGTACGGGGATACCACATGTGTGGGACTTTTTAGGAGCCTAGCCACGTACGGGACCCCGGAAACCAAGCACCGCCTTCAGGATTTCTAAGGGCGCAAATTTTTGATTTCACGCCTCACTACCTATCACAGTTTCGAAGGCCATAAAATGCCAAAATAGCACAAAACCCCCCCAAATGACCCCATTTTGGAAAGTAGACACCCCAAGCTATTTACTGAGAGGCATGTTCAGTCCATGGAATATTTTATATTTTGCCACAAGTTGCGGGAATATGACAAACTTTTTTTTTTTTGCACAAAGTTGTCACTAAATGATATATTGCTCACACATGCCATGGGCATATGTGAAATTACACCCCAAAATACATTCTGCTGCTTCTCCTGAGTACAGGGATACCACATGTGTGGGACTTTTTGGGAGCCTAGCCGCGTACAGGGCCCCAAAAACCAAGCACTGCGAACGCTGCAGTTGTGTTTGGTAAGTGACAGTGATCGATCGATACTGCACTTGGGTGGGCTGGGCGGAGGGGCTAAACGCAGGCGCTAGCAGGTATCTGGGCTGATCCCGCTAACACTGCGTTTTTGGGAACCCTAAACCGCTGGGGATGCTAGTATAGATCTGATCAGTTACTATACCACTAAGGGGGGTGTATGCTTTGCGCGTGGGTGTTAGCGTTACTGGCACTAACCTAACACTGCCTGGGGCGACGCAGACCCTCTCTGGTGCTAAAACCTAATTGATCTCACCCGCCGGGCGATCAGGGGGGTTAAACCTTTATTGGGTTATATACGGCGGGTGCCCTGATGCTATAAAAAGCAAACTAATCAACCAGCGTCACCCGTAACCTTTATATGGTGATCACTGGTGAAAGGGTTAACTAGGGGCAATCAGGGGGTTAAAACCTTTATTAGGTTAAATATGGGGGTACCCGACGCTATATAAAAACCTGACGGGTAACCTAAATAACTAAATAACTTACTGGCTAACCAGTGACACCAGTGACGCTTATACGGCGATCACTGGTGAAAGGGTTAACTCTAGGGGCAATCAGGGGGTTAAAATAATATATGGGGGTACCTGACACTAATAAAAACCTGCGGCGAACCTAAAAAAAAATAACTGCCTATCTAAAACACCAGCGACACGAATACAGCGATCGGAAAAACAATCGCTTAGTGACGCTGAAGTTAGGGGGTGAAAGGGTTACCTGGGGGGTGATCAAGGGGTTAAACCTTTATTAGGGGGGGGTTAGGGGGCTACCCTGGACCTAAAGGGGCCTAATCCTAACTGCCCTGCAACTTTTTACAATCACAGATGACACTAAATGCAGTGATCAGTAAAATAAATGATCACTGCAATCAGTGACACTGTGATTGGGGGCTTTGGGGTGACCTGGGGGGTGATTTGTGTGCCTATGTGTACCTACGTGTCAGTGGACTGTTGGAGCACTAACCTCTGTCTTCTCTCCTCGGCGCCGGGAACGAAAAGACCGCGGCGAGGGAGATGACATCACTTCCTCCAGCCTCTGTTTACATCACATGGCGGAGGAAGCATTTTCATTGGCCGGGAGCGATCGCGAGGGGGGGCGGAATCGAGTGGCCGCCCCCTCATGCCTGATCGCTCCCGAACACTTAACGGCCGCTCACTGCAGTGAAGGGGGGTCCGGATGGACCCCCCAACTGCACAAAGGCGATCACGTAGATCTACGTGATTCTGCCTGTCGGTGCCATTCTGCCGACGTAAATCGGCGGTGGGCGGTCGTTAAGTGGTTAAATGAGAAACAGTCATTCAGGCAGTTATCTTAAAGTTTGTAAATCTAAAATTCATTTTCAGTATCTTTGCTAGCAAGTAGGGGCTTTTGGTAGAAGAGAATTTCTTAAAATTTAAAAAAAACTTGCCTGCTGTTTTTTTTTTATATTTATTTTTTTGATGCTTTTTACTGCGTTCCAATACAGTTCTGTGCACAAAAATAGCAGCATGTTGTACACTTTTTTTCTGGAACTGGTGTGAACTATGCCATTGGAATGCATATAACCTATTTTCCATGTTTTTTTTGATGCAGATAAACAAGCACAGCACTGCATCTCCTATGGGTCCTTTCACATGTTTTGTACATAACTTAACACTGGCTAAGGTCATGTACATTTTGTTACATGTCCATTTTTTAGTTGTTTAGAAAATAGTCATAGGTGACAAAAAAAAAATTGTTTCTTGTTTAACCACTTGCCAACCGCCTCCAGTAGATATACGTCGGCAGAATGGCACGTACAGGCACATCAACGCGACCCTGCTGCCTTCCCCGTTAGTCGGGCCGCGGGGATCCCCGCGATCGTCTCACGGAGGCATAGAGCAGGGAGATGCTTGTGTAAACAAGAATTTCCTTGCTCTGCCTAGTGACAATGACATGGATCTTGGCTCCGTGTACTCGGAGCGGAGATCGGTGTCATGTCACACAGAGCCCAACCCCCCCTCAGTTAGAAACACTCATCAGGGTACACTTAACCCCTTTACCGCCACCTAGTGGTTAACCCCTTCACTGCCAGTGTCATTTTCACAGTAACCAGTGGATTTTTATAGCACTGATCGCTGTGAAAATGACTGGTCCCAAAAATGTGTCAAGTGTCCGATGTATCCGCCATAATGTCGCAGTCACGAAAAAAATCACTGCTCTCCGCCATTACTAGTAAAAAAAAAAAAAAAAATTAATAAAAATGCCATAAAACTATCCCCTATATTGTAAACGCTTTAACTTTTGTGCAAACCAATCAATAGACGCTGATTGTGTTTTTCTTTACCAAAAATACGTAGAAGAATACGTATCGGCCTAAACTGAGGAAAAATGTTTTTTTAAAATATATTTTTGGGGGATATTTATTATAGCAAAAAGTAAAAAATATTGAATTTTTTTCTAAATTGTCGCTCTATTTTTGTTTATAGCGCAAAAAATAAAAACCGCAGAGGTGATCAAATACCACCAAAAGAAAGCTCTATTTGTGGGAAAAAAAGGACGTCAATTTTGTTTGGGAGCCACGTCGCACAACTGCGCAATTGCCAGTTAAAGCGACGCAGTGCCGAATCGCAAAAAGGGCCTGGTCTTTAACCAGCTAAAATGGTCCGGGGCTTCAGTGGTTAAAAACAGATGTAACTGACACTGATGCATTCTGTTTATGTCCGATTTACATTAGGACCCCCTTCTAAAATTATTTAGGGGTCAGCGGAAAACTTGCCCCAATACAATGGTGGATGGAATGCAACCCTTACAGATGGCAAAAAGGATCATTGTCATGCCACTGACTCAGCCAAGTGGACCAACAACTATGCAGGTACTGTACCCTGAGATGGGTGTAATATAGAGGAAACTCCACAATGAGGTGTTTTTATGGTAAAGGAAAAAACTGTCAGGGCAGAAATGGTAGATCCTATTGTTCACCTCTATTTTTGAGAATGTTAGATTTTTGACTGCTAAGTTAATACATTTGCTTTAAGTCGCTGACCTGAAACTGGTATAAGGACAGGAAATTGTGACCTTTTTCTGACACATTTACAGTATGCTTATTCCAGGTATTAAGGGTGCATTCACACTTGCTGGGGTTCCCGCAATTAGATGCAAGTAGGGAAGCACCATTGAAAGCAATAGGAGGCTTCTGGCTCCCACATCTAATCGTACCCACTTGAATGTAATTATTCATGCTGCGATCACATGCTTGTGATTGGCGCAGGACCCTGGTTGCATGTGATCGCAGCATAAATGATTATATGTGTGCGATGAGCTGTGAGTGTCGGCAGTCACCCATTGCTTTCAATGGGGCTGACTACTCGCGGGAACCTCCGCAATGGTAATATTTGTGATAATATTTTATACATGAAACCTCTTTGATAGAGGAATGAGAATGCAGTGGAAGATGATGGGGGAAAACATAGGATACTGTATATTTGGTTATGTTTGGCTGTGCTGTGGAAAATAAAGATTCAATTAGTCAATTGGTACCAGGTCATTGTGTATATTGCCACTTGCGCCTTCCTTTCACGAGGCACTGCTTGGCCATTGAGTAGCCATCAAGGGCTGAACAGTGTCACATGCTATGGTAGGAAGATCCTTAGGTCTGTGTAATCTATTAATCAGGCTGTTGGAGGGAGGGGCTACAATATTATAAGTAGTGGAGATTATATATATATATATATATATATATATATATATATATATATATATATATATATATATATATATATAACATTTTTGAGAGACCTTGTTAAAACCCATTCACACAAAGGCGGCACGACTTTGGGGGCAACTCGGCAAGGCGATCTGAAGACGACTTCAGAGGCGACTTGCAAAAGGACTTCTGTATAGAAGTCGATGTAAGTCGCCCCCAAAGTAGTACAAGAACCTTTTTCTAAGTCGGAGCGACTTGCGTCGCTCCTATTAGACCGGTTCTATTGAACAGAGCGCGACGCAACTCGTCAGGCGGCTGGGTCGCCTGACGAGTCGCCCCTGTGTGAATGGGCTCTTACTATATTCCTAATTTTCATTATTATACAGGTTTTATATAGCGCTAACAGCGCTTTATTTTGCTGAGCAATGAGCAGTAATTCTTTTTTGCAGGCACGTTTTAACACTCCATAGACTTTAGAGGGTGCTTGATTACGATCTTGCCAAACGCGACATGCTTAGGGGTGTTCTGAACAGGTAGCAGGGTGGCCCTGTAAGGTCTTCCCAAGATGGAGTCATTTGAACAGATTTTGTTGATGTATCTCAATTATTAGTTCCCCCAAGAGAGCAGCTGTGTTGCAGTCTCCTCACACACAAGATCTAGATTGGGAGGCCCTCCTAAATTTGGGTAAACATTTGCATGTTCTTTATTTAGTTTTTTATATCACTGTAATGAAAACGTTCAAAATCCATAGAAACATGGGAATGGCTTGCAAGGGTAATATTTTTAGTGATTTTTAACTACTTCTCTACTGTGCACGGAAACCCCCTTCCTGCCCAAGCCATTTTTCAGCTTTCAGCGCTGTCACACTTTGAATGACAATTGCGCAGTCGTGCGACGTGGCTCCCAAACGAAATTTGTGTTCTTTTTTTCCCACAAATAGAGCTTTCTTTTGGTGGTATTTGATCACCTCTGCGGTTTTTATTTTTTTGCGCTATAAACAAAAGAAGAGCGTCCAGTTTGGAAAAAAAACACTATTTTTTACTTTTTGCTATAATAAATACCCATTTTTTTTTTTTTAAATAAAATTTTCCTCAGTTTAGGCCGATACGGATTCTTCTACATATTTTTGGTAAAAAAAAAAAAATCGCAATAAGTGCGTATTGATTGGTTTGCGCAAAAGTTATAGCGTGTACAAAATAGGGGATAGATTTATAGCATTTTTATTTTTTTATTAGTAATGGCGGCGATCTGCGATTTTTTTTATTGTGACTGCGATATTGCGGCGGACACATCGGACACTTTTGACACATTTTTGGGACCATTCACGTTTATACAGCGATCCCTGCTATAAAAATGCATTGATTACTGTATAAATGTGATTGGCAGGGAAGGGGTTAACCACTAGGGGGCAGGAAGGGGTTAAATATGTTCCCTCAATGTGTTCTTACTGTGGGGGGAGGGGACTGACTGGGGGAGGTGACCGATGGTTGTCCCTATGTACAAGGGACACACCATCGGTCCCCTCTCCCTCACAGGACGTGGATCTCTGTGTTTACACACAGAGATCCACTTTCCTGCTCGTTTCCCGGGCAATCGCGGGTGCCCGGCGGCAATCGCGGCCGCCGGGCACGCGCAACGGGGCCTTGTGAACGCGGCGAGCGCGCGCCTCCTAGCTCGTTTTAAAGGGAGGACGTCATATGACGTCCTCCCAGAACGAGAGTATCCTTCGCCCGCCGTCAATTGACAGTGGGCGGGGGACAAGTGGATATATTAGCGCGTATGCTTGGATAGACATATTATGGTAGTATACAAAATGGAAAACTGTCCCTAGTTGTAATGTAATTACTATTGAATGTTTTCCCTGGCACCATCTTTTTCATGTCTACATTTGCTAAACAAAAATAAGTAAAATATGAATATTTCAAACTGGGAGTCTAAAAGGCCAATACAAGTATAATGGAATATAGTAGGTAATGTTTTTCTTTACCAAATTTATTTTGTGTTTCTGTCTTGGCCTATAAGTTTCCATAAAGGTAAAACCATTTAATTTATTAATGGATTAAGTTACATCTCTGAATCATATATGCAAATTGTCTGTGTGTTTACAAGCCTAACTTATTCCTTTTATGTCACAAATGAAAACTTGAGAATATTGAAGTGTTGGAGTTCTGTTTATGGGACCTGTACCTTTTCGATTGTGCAGTAAACATCGCAGTATAGCATGGCCTTATCCAATGGATACTTATTACTACTTTTTGTGTGTTATCTGCACAGGAAGGGAGAGGTGCCAGCTTAAGCTCAGTTATCAGATCGATGGTAGAGCCCTGTTGGATTTCTCCCCCTCCTCTTCTCTTGTGCCCTGGAGCCTGTGCTGGCGCTCTCTCCCCCCTCCCTCCCACTCTGCTGCAGCAAGGAGCGGTTGGGGGTCAGCGGAAAATATGTGGCAAGGACCTGACAGACAGCAGGCATCAGAGAGTAGGCCGCATCCCAGAGGAGAGGGGGAGGAGAGAGAGAGGGAGAGAGACAGGACTGATATTCCTGAATAAGGCAGAGAGCTTGAAAAGGAGGGGGGGATGGGGGATAGCAGAAAGTAATATCACAAAAGTGGGGAGATTGAGGTAGATGGGTGGCATACATGGAGAGAATGTGCTGTAAAAATTTTGTATTAAATGCCATTTTATAACCTTGCATTTGTTTTCTGTAAATAGTATTATACTGGCAGATATGATGCATGTGCAATCAATCTTATTAAATAATCAGGGCCCATTCAAACTAGTGTTGTGATAATGCATGGTAAAATGCACCTTTTAAATACTATGAAAGCACGTGGCCTACTAAGGTGTGTTCCAGAATCCTTCATTAGGATAGCACCCCAATACACACTATACAGTAGTAGCTAAAGCACAATATGTAGCAGTGCACTTACTGTATGTTGTGATTTGCTGCTGCTTAATAGTCAAGCCTTATCCAATGGATCTGTTCTGCAACTATTGCATCTGCATGTGTATGTCCTCAGTAGTATTCTTAATATTAATATTGTATTTTGTTTGATTCAGTAGCTAAGCAGGTACATCTGCTGACAATATCTTACAGCTGGGGACAAATCTGTGTATAAATATATACTGTATGTTATATACACAATATACTTTATTACATTTTTTTCTAATAGGAAATCTATCAGACTGGTGCTAGGTAGGGTGCGCAATCATGCAACTTTATTAAAAAAAAATTGCACTTGAATTGCATGAACCGGCCTAACCAAAACATATGTAGTAGTATTCTACAGGACATGCCCCACTTTTTTTTATTTTTATTTACTTATTTTTTTCCTGATCGGTGGGAAAATATTTAAAGTGATTCAGGGTAAACTCCTCATTACCTTTCCCACTGCCCCAATCCCTAAACACTACCTGACTCCTCTCAGGGCATCGGGAACCATGGGCTTTTGCTGCTGTCAGTAAAACTTCTGTAAGGAGGGAGCAAGAGTGTGACTTACCAGCACTGTATGCGTCTATGGATTTGGTGAGCATGGGTCTCCCTCATAGTTTGACTTGCTAAGGAGGCACCTGGGGGAAGGAGAAGCAGACCTCGCTAGTGGGGGACTGTCGGAGCTCACCGGAACACACTGATTCGCGATTGCAGCCATTGGCTGGTTGGTCGGATGCTAGTTTTCCAGCATGATTGTTCGACAGAGGTCAGTTATGAGACTGGCTTCTGTCGGACAGGGAGCTGTACACACAACTGAAAGTCGGCTGGTTCCTGGCGAACTGACAGTTTACTGGGCGTGTGTACCCAGCCTTAATCCTGGACAGCCTGTTTGTATAAAGAATAGTCTGTTATAAACCTCCCATACCATCCTACCATTTTCTCTTCAGAAACCTGTCCTTCACAGTCTGAAGAGTACACCCATCTTGTGGAGTGCGACTGGGGCAAGTGTCTTTCAGGTTGCCTGATATTGCATTATGGCCACCCTGTCAGACACTACATCCTGTCAATTTACGGCAGCGCTTCTAGATGTGATTGCAGCTCTGACCACTTACAGCCTTGGCAGTTGGGGAAGTGGTTTACACGGGCCAGTATCGGCCGGTTCAATAGAAACCAGGAGGACACGGCGCATCCCCCTGTTAGAACTCAGCAGGGAGTTTGCTGTACTAACATTGGATACTTAGTACAGTGAGCTCCTCTTGATCTCAAGATTATTTTTGTTTTTTTCAACTCTGCTGGGTTGAACGAAAAAAAATAAAAAAATGATTGTGTACCTAGCTTACCTGTCTCTAGTGTTTTTTTTTTAATTTATTTTTTACATCAGCCGCTAAGTTTGGGAGGAAGGGTGACATTGTTGCATAAACTGAAGGTTTTCCTTTTAAAGTTAAACTTTTGTATGTATGCAGTGTGTGAGTTATTGTAAAGTTTACCCAAAAGTAATTTTTATTGAGACTATTTTATTTGCCTGCTGTTCAGTATTTGCATGATGGTATATTTTTCACAGGAATGTAAATTCTCCCTCTAGTGGCTATTTGTATGTTAGACAAGTTGCTAGCATTATTGCTGAGTGATTAATCATATAAGTGGTTTTTGGTAAGAAATAATATGGTTTTAATAATTAGTGGATTTGCGTTAACAAAAACCTGTCATGAGAATATCATTAAGGTTTCCATTGTTGAGCTCTCCTTTTGAAAATCCTTGTTGCCTGGCACCCAATCGACCTTACTGCGACTTCCTTGAACTGCTTGTTCCAGGTCAGTGATTCAAAATATTGAAGCTATTGGGTCAGTATGTCTACCAGTCATCTAGCATTTTCAGAAGCAGGCCAGCAAAGGCAGCCCCCGTATCCATCTCAGGACAGTATACTTTATGCCTGGCTTTACACTGCTGCTTTGTGATAATGCAAGGTAGAATGCTGTTATTGCAACACACATCGAGTGATATTGTGGTGCCATTTATTCAGTGCGCACACACCACAGCTGCCAACTCGCTTACTTTGGTGTGTTGTGTTGCTAAAAATGCTACAGGTGCGGTCTTTCAAGCTTTGAGCTATACTGGCAGCCTCTTCAAAATGAATGGGCTGTACAAGAATATAAAAAAATGTTTTTTTCAAACTTTAGGGTTCATCACTCCACTCTGTTGGCAATGGAACCCCTTTTTGTATGGCTTCATAAAATCTACTGTCTAGAAAAGGGGTCTCCAAACTCTGGCCCTTTGCTTGCTTTACCCCTTAAACTGACACCAATGACGAGGTATTGTTTTTTTTTTTTTTTTTTTTTTCCACTGATGCCAAGGCATTTTCTGCTTCCACTGGCCACCCAAGCCTGGAAGGACAGTAAACTGGCTCTGTGCTCAAAAATTTTGTAGACCCCCCGGTCTAGAAGATTTAGGTGGTTCATTTCCTGAAGTCCAGATTAATCAGTGTTTTTTTTTTTTTTTTGAATGCTTGTGAATATGTTTTAACTAAAACAAAGCGTAAAACTTTGTATGTTTTAGGCTGCTTTCACACTGAGGCGCTTTGCAGGCGCTATTGCGCTAACAATAGCGCCCTGAAAGAGCCGCTCCATTTTCTCCAGTTTGAAAGCCTGAGGGCTTTCACACTGGAGCGGTGCGCTGGCAGGACGGTCAAAAAAGTCCTGCCAGACACATCTTTGAGGTGCTGTAGGAGCAGTGAATACACCGCTCCTACAGCGCCCCTGCCCATTGAAATCAATGGGCAGCGCCTCCGGATCGCCGGAGTCGGTTTTAACCCCTTTTTGGCCGCTAGCGGGGGTTAAAAGCGTCCCGCTAGCAGCCGGAAAATCGCGGCAAACTACAGTAAAGCACTGCTAAAAATAGCGGCACTTTACCGCCAACGCCCGCGACGCCCCAGTGTGAAAGTACCCTTAAAATTTAATGAAAACATTAAAGCAACAAAAACAGTCCTTAATGTTAATCTATACTGGATCTGCAAAAAATTTAAGGGTCCACTCCACCTCACTAAGATCCACTGTGGTGTGTTAAACAATATCATTTGAATAGGCTCCTAGTGCACCACAATGGTACAGTACTTGCAAATCTTCCCTTTTTTTAAAATATTGCAGTGCACTATTCTGCATGGTAGTGCGGGTGCCTCAAGCAGTCACAGCCGGCTGCCCACAGTATTCTGGCACCGAGGACTGAAGCCCAGTGAACAAGCCAGCTAGATGAGAATGGCGCTGGATCCTGGGGCAGGTGATTGTTAAGTTGGCAGCTACAGTTTTTTGCAGCTGCTGACTTTTCATTTTTAAAAATATGGCTGAAATACTGCTTTAATGAACTACGATAGTGGTGGGTGAGCTCTCTTATAGTGCATTGATCTTCCTGCTCTCAAGTAACTGCCTGTCCATGTCGGAGGTATGGGCAGATGGCTATCCTAAGTTCAGGATCCTGGTTTACTGATCGTGGGTGCAATGCTCTGCAGGCTCCTTTAAATAAATGCAAATTACTCCTTCGTCCATGGACCCGACACAGCTTCTCTATTGACAAAGTGGGTATTATCCGTTAATTAGGAGTGACTAGGCAGAAAAACTTGTAAAAAGTGTTGCATCACACCTTCTACAGTACCGCCCAGGGGGCGGACCCTCTGGGTATACCCTCTCAGTCTGCACATCGCAGATCAGTTTTTTTCTGTCTAGCAAGGAGTAGGACATGGCTCCCTTCGGGCCCATTGGTCCGGGGAAAAAAGATATATATATATATATATTTATTTTATTTTTTTGCTACATTTGTTGTTTCCTGCGATCTTCGATCAACTGCCGACTGGGTGACAGGCTGGATCCTCGATCCTTTTAGTCTCCCCAGTTTCGGCCATCGAGCGTGTGCCGACCCTAGCTACGCGCTGGGTTTTCCACGACATGCCCGTCGCTCCACGGGTGGCCGGTGAGCCTACGCTCCGGGGCCTGCATCGGACCGCTCAGCTTCGGCTGACCTTATGGCCGAGTCGCAGCAGCCTGGCCGGTGAGCTTACGCTCCAAGGCTTGCATCGGACCGCTCAGCTTCGGCTGACCTTACGGCCGAGTCGCAGCAGCCTGTCCGGTGAGCGTCATGCTCCAGGGCATACATATGATCGTCCCTTCTGGGTCCAATCACAGCATGCCTGGCAAACAGTCACCTTCCGTGCGCGGACGATGATCTGTTTGGAATGTCTTCCAGCAGAATACATGCAGGATAGGTAAGTAAAACTCCTCTGCCTCGGCTGGGTGATTTAGCTGGACATTCCTGGAGAGATCAAGTAAGTGGTTGTGGCCCCTTTCTTCCCTCTCTCCCTGCCTTTCCCTCCTCCCTGGGCTTCTAGCTAAAGGGTGCTGGGGGTCCCACTGGAGCGGGGCTGGCTGTAACTAACATTTAAAAGAAATGTCATTTTTTGCTTACCTGTGTTTCTGTGTCTCCATGCTGTCGGCGGCCATTTTGAGGTGGTCCATGCCAAGTTTGGCCTCTTGTAACTGCCTGGCGGCCATCTTCCTGTGGTTCGGCCACACCCACTGGCCCCTATCAGGTGATCGGCGGCCATGTTTGTCCACCCTGTATGCAGATATTGCCGTTCGGCGGCCATCTTTTTGTGGGCTATGGCTGCCTGACCTCTATCTTCTGTCGGCGGCCATTTTCTTAGAGCCCACATTATCTTCCATACAGACGTTTTTGGCAACCATTTTACGAGAGCCTCCGGCCTCTAGGGTGCATTACACTGGCGCGAAAATTCACACAGGAAGTGCTGATAAAAGAAGCAGACTGACACAGCAGCAAGGGGACAGCATCACAGGCGCAGCATAGCAGTACCTATCCAGGGTGGTGAGTCCTCTGGGTAACCCAGCATCTCTGCAGCACAGGAGGGTGGCCTATTGATATCTTGCCTGGAGCCCTGTGAGTGTCAGCGTGGCATCTGAGCCAGAGGTCTTCTCCCCTGAAACTCCAGATTTAGCAGCTGGTGTCCCTGAGGTGTCTATGGACGCTATGTCGGCAATCCTAGAGGCGTTTGCTGCCAGGGTGGAAGCAGCACACGGGAATACAGGGGGTAATAAACGCCCCCGTCCCCTGCAATCTTCTGGGGATATTTCTGATGCAGAACCAGGTCCAGCTACGGCTCATGGCCCAGATTCTGATGCATCAGAGACTGCAGACCGTGACCGATCGGACAGTGAGGAGGACTCCAAGTCCAGGTCAGTACGCGAGACGGCTTTGGTATCTGACCTTATTACTGCAGTGCGGGATACACTAAAGTTGGAAAGGACTGAAGAAGTAGCAGATACTCCAGTCCCCTTTGGGTTTCGTAAACCTGCCCGCACTGCTAAGGTGTTCCCTTGTGTGTCTTATTTTGACAAACTCTTATACAAGGAATGGGAGAACCCACTGAGGGTCTTTACAGCCCCAAAGAGGTTTGCAGTACGGTACCCCTTTGAGGAGAGTTTTCTGAAGATATGGACCTCTCCCCCTATAGTGGACCCTTCGGTGTCCAGACTTAATAGAGCCACCACTATTCCAGTAGAAGGGGCTCCTGTTTTCAAGGACCCTGTGGATAAGAAGGCTGAAGCACTCGCTCGCTACCTATACTCAGTGGTAGGCTCGGCAGTACGCCCGGCATTGGCGGGGGCCCTAGTGTCTCAGACACTTACTGAATGGGCAAAATTGCTACTCCAGGGGTTAAAGGAGCGAGATGCTCCTCCTAATGAGATAACTTTGGCCGACCAGTTGGTCCAGGGCCTTAGGATTGTCTGCGAGTCAGACATGGATACTATTCCCCTGCTGTCAAGAGCTTCGGTTTATGCAGTAGCAATACGCCGCCTGATCTGGCTAAAGGGCTGGTCTGCGGACCAGACTTCCAAGAAAGCCCTATTGGATCTGCCTTTTAAGGGCGACAGACTTTTTGGGGCTTCTCTGGATGACATCATCAAGGATGCCACAGGAGGTAAAAGCACTTTGCTTCCCCAAACTAGCAAGGGTAAGGGACCACGCCAAGGGCAAGGGCCCTCCTTTACTGCACGTAAGCGTTTTTTTCGCCCCCTTAAGGCGACAGGGAAAAGACCCCAGGCCGATAAAGCGCCTGCCCAAGGACAAAAGCGTCCTTGGTCCCGCAGACCCAACAAGCCTGCGGACAAATCTGCGTCCACATGAAGGTCCGCCCCCACCCAGCTCTCGGGTGGGGGGAAGTCTTCGCAAATTCGCGACTCAGTGGACTGCTCTAGTCTCCGACAGGTGGGTTTGCGAAGTAATCTCCTCAGGCTACAAGATAGAATTTCTCTCTTGTCCACCAGACAGATTCATCACCTCCAATCTCCAGCTACTACCGACCCGTCGGGAGGCCCTGTATGGGGCGGTCCAGGGTCTACTGGAACGCGGGGTAGTTATTCCAGAACAGGAACGGGGTCAGGGTTTTTACTCAAATCTGTTAATTGTGCCAAAGAAGGAGGGGGTTCGTCCAATCTTGGATCTCAGAGCCCTCAATTGCTTTGTGAAGGTACAAAGATTTCGGATGGAGTCGGTTCGATCCGTAGTCACGGCTCTCCATCCGGGGGACTTTCTGGCCTCCTTGGACATCAAGGATGCATACCTGCATGTCCCCATATACTCCAGACACCAGAGGTTTCTGCGATTTGCTATCGGGAAGAACCACTACCAGTTTGTGGCCCTCCCGTTTGGCCTTGCCTCAGCACCCAGGACGTTCACCAAGGTGCTCGCTCCGATTCTGGCACTTCTAAGACAGCGGGGTATCGCTATCACAGGTTACTTGGACGACCTTCTGCTGAAGGCCCCTTCAAGCTCAGAATTAGAGGTAAGCGTGTCCATTACCTGTCAGACTCTTCGAGACTGTGGTTGGATACTAAACACGCAAAAGTCAGTATTGGTGCCCACTCAACGCCTAGTGTACCTGGGGTTGATTCTGGATTCCTCAGAGGCAAAGGTATTCCTCCCGGTGGAGAAGTTGCAGACCCTCCGGGCTGCAGTACGGCAGCTGACTTCCAGGAATTGGTCGTCACTCCGTTTTTGCATGCGAGTGTTGGGCCTCATGGTAGCCTCCTTCGAGGCGGTCCCATATGCTCAATACCACACTCGAGTGTTACAGAAGGAAGTTCTGTCCAGATGGAACAGATGCCCTTCATCTCTGGATTATCAAATCCGAGTGAGCCACCTAGTCAGGAGATCCCTGGTATGGTGGCTGACAGCACCGGCTCTAATGGCCGGGAAGTCATTTCTTCCGGTTTACTGGATAGTGATCACGACGGACGCCAGCCTTACAGGTTGGGGGGGAGTCTGGGGTGTCCAGTCGGCGCAAGGTCGCTGGACCCCAGAGGAAGCCCTCCTGCCGATCAATGTCCTGGAGATCCGGGCGATCAAGCTGTGCCTCTTCAAATGGTCTCAGAGACTGCAAGGGCGTCCAGTCAGGATCCAGTGACAACGCCACAGCAGTGGCATATGTCAATCATCAAGGAGGAACAAGAAGCTCAGCTGCAGCATCGGAGATCGCTCGCATCCTGAAGTGGGCAGAGAGGAGCGTACCGGCACTGTCGGCCGTGTACATTCCGGGTGTGGAAAACTGGCAGGTGGACTACCTGAGCCGCCAGATGCTGGACCAGGGAGAATGGTCCTTACACCCGGAGGTGTTCCAACTCCTCTGCCAAAAATGAGGCACACCAGACGTAGATCTTCTGGCTTCCTGACTCAATCGGAAGGTATTGAGGTTTGTGGCCCGGTCAAGAGACCCATGGGCAGACGCAACGGACGCGTTGGTAGCATCGTGGGGTCAGTATCGGCTAATCTATGCCTTCCCTCCCTTAAGGCTTCTTCCTCTTCTGCTCCGCAGAGTGGAGGCAGAGGGAATTCCAATGATCCTAATCGCTCCAGATTGGCCTCAGCGTCCTTGGTACGCCGATCTAGTACGTCTGGTAGCAGACGTCCCCTGGCGCCTACCACTACGGAAGGACCTGCTATCGCAAGGTCCCATATTCCATCCTGCTTTACAGTCATTGGCTTTAACGGCATGGCTGTTGAGAACCAGGTACTGAGAGATCGGGGCCTGTCAGACTCAGTAATCTCTACTATGAGAAGTGCTCGGAAACCGTCCTCTAGGAAGGTCTATCACCGCACTTGGAGGGCCTACATCTCCATGTGTGAGGAAATGAAATGGCATCCACGTACCTATTTGGTTTCCAGAATCCTGCTGTTTTTACAGCATGGGGTAGACCAAAGGCTTGCCCTAAGTACGATTAAGGGACAGATATCTGCCCTGGCTGTCTTTTTTCAGCGACCCCTGGCGACTCACTCTCTCGTGAGTACATTTGTGCAGGGGGTTCGACATGTGGCCCCTCCGGTCCGGCCCCCGTTACCTCCGTGGGACTTGAACCTGGTCCTCTCGGTGCTTCAGAAGGCACCGTTTGAGAATATTAGAGATATTCCCCTGTTGACACTTTCTCAGAAGGTGGTCTTTTTGGTGGCTGTTACGTCAGTTAGACGAGTCTCTGAGCTGGCAGCCCTGTCCTGCAAGGCTCCCTATTTGATTTTCCACAAGGATAAGGTGGTGCTGCGGCCGCAGCCTTCCTTTCTTCCGAAAGTCGTTTCGGCTTTTCATCTCAACGAAGACATTGTACTTCCATCCTTGTGTCCTCAGCCGTCGAATCCTAAGGAGTCGGCGTTGCATTCCTTGGACGTTGTTCAAACTTTGAGAGTATACCTATCTGCTACTTCCCTGTTCCGGAAGTCAGACTCACTGTTTGTTTCGGTGGCTGGTCCCAAGAAGGGCCAAGCAGTCTCATCGGCCACCATCTCTAGGTGGATCCGACAGATAGTAATCCAGGCTTACGCCTTAAAGGGTCAGGCGCCCCCCTTTCCTGTCACGGCGCATTCGACCAGGGCAATAGGTGCCTCTTGGGCTTTCCGACATCAAGCGTCTGTTTCCCAACTATGTAAAGCGGCGACTTGGTCGTCCGCTCACACTTTCACAAAATTCTACAAAGTTGATGTAGGTGCATCTTCGGATGCCTCTTTCGGCCGCAAGGTTTTGCAGGCGGCTGTTTAGAGTTGCAACTCCTCCGTTGGAGGAGTGCTGTTTTGTGTTTTGGGGTGAAGTTTGTTTTTATGCTGTTACCACCCCTCGTTTTTTCTCTGACACTGCTTTGGGACGTCCCACTTTGTCAATAGAGAAGCTGTGTCGGTCCATGGACGAAAGAGTAAATAGGATTTTTTACTCACCGTAAAATCCTTTTCTCTGAGTCCATGGACCGACACAGCACCCACCCCTCCTTTTAAGTTTGTACTGCTTTTTGACGAACTGATCTGCGATGTGCAGACTGAGAGGGTATACCCAGAGGGTCCGCCCCCTGGGCGGTACTGTAGAAGGTGTGATGCAACACTTTTTACAAGTTTTTCTGCCTAGTCACTCCTAATTAACGGATAATACCCACTTTGTCAATAGAGAAGCTGTGTCGGTCCATGGACTCAGAGAAAAGGATTTTACGGTGAGTAAAAAATCCTATTTTTTTACCCTTAATAAAATGTGCATTTATTGTTTTTGAAAAGGTGAACTTCGCCTTTTAATGCAACACATTAGCATTAATGCAAAGGGCAAGAACAGCAAAGTGTGATTGTGCCCTGAAACTTGACTGGGTGTATGCAGCATCCAATATATGAAGTTAAACCATTCCTAAGGTGTATCTATGGTAAAAATGTAAAATTATGTGTTCATTTAGTTTTGCGTTAAATTGGGGAACATGTCGCCATAGACCTGACCTTTTTCAGATCCACCGTATCTCACTAGTAAACCTTGGATGATGGCTCAAGAGGAATTCCAGTCAAAACCTACTAATGCTTAAGCTACTCTCTGCCACATTCTAAACCTAATCTATCTAACCCTGTAAAGCAAAAATCACTATACTTATCTGTTCTTCAGCCGTTCCAGTCCTGTCTCCAGCGACAGATGCTGTGTGCAGAAGAGAACCGACAGCGGCTGGAAAGTGACGTCACTCATAGACTTACTATAGGGCTTCTGTTGGCTATGCCTCCTTCCTGCACATGCCTACACTGAAGCTGCTGCTGACAGCTCAGCATGCATAGGAAAGGAGCGGCTGTGAAACTGGTAAGTAGTGATTTTTGCTTTACAGGCCTAGATAGACTTAGATTGTGGCAGAGAATAGGTAGAGTTAGGTTCTGCCTGCAATTCCACTTTAATAAATGTCAGCAGCGGCTCCTTATATGTGTTTCACTATAAATTAGGTGTCTTCTGTTAATTAAACGTGTTTTTTTTTTACCATCCGTGTCTAATGCTGGCCATACATTAGGTTCTTATGTCTCTGTTATCTGCCTATTTTGGTAAATGTTTTTTCCTGACTTGAAATTAAGCCCGCTCAGCCCACAGGAACACTCTTTTTCTCTTTTAGAAGAGATGATTTGAATGTTTTACTGCTATGTTTCCAGCATACTTGGTGATTTACATGGCTTGCACTGCATTTATTCACACTTGTGCTTTTATTCATACTACTGTTCCACCAAGCTATCAGCAATTTTCAAGGATCTGTGGTAGAAATTATAGTACAAGACTCTATGCTCCATCTGCATTGTTCGGTGCAGACACCTGCAGATAACAAGTGAACACACAGGTGAAGTGTGGGAATATAAAAAAAACTCTAAACATGCTTGCATCTATGGATGCAGCATCGCCTGCCAGCCTTAGGCTCAAGAACTGAGCAATCGGCAGACTGCTAATCGCTAATGGTTCGCTCTAAGCAGAGAGTGGTGACTGGTCTGGCAGTCATCACTCTCTGCTCCTCTAGGACAGGCAGGAGTAGCTGGCTCAGGCACTCAGTGGCGTGCTGAGAGGCTGAACAAGCTGCCGATCTTTCCAGAGCCTAGAGTGAGCTTTAGCCCACTGGCGGCTGGTTTAAAGGTCATAGAGATGAAAAAGTAGGTGCACTCCTGGGACCCAGAAGAGAAGTATGGCCAAAAAAAGCCTTAGCCATACTACTTTTAACCACCTTTTACCACCTTAATGACCAGGCCATTTTTTTGCGATACGGCACTGCGTTACTTAAACAATTGAACGGTTGTGCAGCGGTGTACCCAAAAAAAATGTTTTAATTTTTTTTCCTCTCAAAGCTTTCTTTTGGTGGTATTTGGTTACCTGCAGTTTTTATTTTTTACGTTATAAACAAAAAAAAGGTACAATTTGTAAGAAAATATTTTTTACTTTTGTGCTTTAACATGCAGCCAGTAAAAAAATCAAATTTCTTCAATTTAGGCCAGTATGTATTCTGCTACTGCCCCAGTACATGTACGTTAGGCGGTCATCAAGTGGTATTATACCTATAGACGTTTACTAACCGTTCAGCAAGATAAAATTATACGCTCGTGGCTTTGTGTAGGCCCTATGCATGTCTTCAGGACAACTATTGATTGGGTGGGAAAAAAATTACGTACCAGTAACTGTTGCTCTCCAGCTGGTAATTTAGCTCAAGCAGTCTCTGCTGCTTATTTCCCACCTCCTTCTCCGTAGAAGTAAACTTGACAGAATGGTACGGACAAGTTCATTGCATACAATGCATTACTTTGTGTCCTTAAAGAGTAAATCCATTTTTGTTGAGTAAATAAGCCCCTCTGGGTGATTAGAGTAGATTGCAGGGATTTTAACGTTGTTGCAGATTCCTACTTGTTTTTGCTCTGAAGAAAAAGCTGTTGTGTGCAGAGATAATCTAAATAGGAGTGATTTCTTCATTGTTAGTCTGTTGATGCACTTACAATGTTCTAATGAAGAACGTTGCAGTGTATAACCCTTTTGGGAGTATCTTGCCAAAACTGAAATTTGTGTTACAGAGAATGCTTAAAGTGGTTGTATACCCAAATTTTGTACAAGAACCTACAGGTAAGCCTACATTAAGGCTTACCTGTAGGTGCTTGTAATATCTCCGAGACCTACACAGTCTCGGAGATATTTGCAAAAAAACTGTACCGCTATCTACGGCGCATGCGTGCCGTAGATAACGGCGCAGGCGCACTGAGCGCGACAGCTCTTGAATGGGAGCCTGCCGGACACTGACGGAAATTCGCGCATGCGCGGGGATCGTGCCGTTCCCCGCGCATGTGCGGGAGTGACGTCATCGCCGCTCCGGCCAATCACAGCGCCGGAGCGGCGATACCCGGAAGTCACTCCGCTATCATGGATTCGACGGAGGACGCGTCCGAGGACCGCTGCGGGGGCTTTGATCTAAGGTAAGTGATTGATAATGAGCTAGTATGCTAGTCATACTAGCTCATTATACCTTTGCCTTGCAGGTTGGCCAAAAAAAAAAAAAAAAGTTTTGCGGTATACAACCGCTTTAAAATCTTGTATCTTAGTGCAGGCTTCTGGGAATGTCAGCGGGCCAATCATAGAAGCAGGAAATAACATTTCTGAGGGTGTTCTGTATACCAACTGTGTACAAAAGGCTTTTACAGAGACATTACAACATTGCAGATGTCTGATAGCTTTGGGCAGTGGCGGGTACTCTTTATAGAGGGATCAGGGGTCTATTAGACCCCTGATCCCTCCTCTGCCCTACAAGGTAGCTGATCAAACAGATTTGTTTGATCAGCTGCTTTCCTGGCTGTATTGGCTAGGGAAACACAAAACTGAAACCGGAAGTGACACAATCCTCATCGCTTCTGGTTTCATTCATTCCAGAGGAAATAAAGGAATGGATGTTCCTCCATCTCCTCTGTGAGCAGCTTGCCCAACTGTTTACAGTGGTCCCGGGCTCCCCCAGTGGAAATGGAGAGCCTGGGAACAGTAGGGGGCTCCTTCCAAGCCCTATAAAAGTGATTGGGCGGCTGTAGAGTCACGTAAAAGCCGATCACTGGCTGAAGAAAATGATACCAAGATTATGGCTGTAGCTATGATCCTGGTATAACCACTTGCTCCCGAGTCTGTGTGTGTGTATATATAGTAAATGGCCTAAGGCCAAAAAGTGGTTAGACTTCCAGGTATCGATATATTACACACAGTTCCATTGGCTCAGCTTGGACTAATGTAACTAAACTCATTTTACAGTTCAGTGTATCACCTGAAGTAGACTACTTCTCCAGTGATTCTGGGTGCCATGCTGAACTACTTGCCCTGCTGTGTTTTCAACCCAGATCAGTCACTCTACAGTCTGCACAAGCATCATTCAGAGAATGCTTTTCAGCAGTAGGGGGACTGAACTTCCTCTCTTAACTCAAAAAGCAAATATTTGCTACTTTTATAGGGGATAGGGAAACATTTGGAAATGCTAATTGTGCCCAAGGAGTACCCTCAAGAATCTACCTCTAGTCTGAAACTTCTCCTGAAAGCTAGTATTGTGCTTTCTGGTATGTAAGGGTGCCTAGGCACTCCTGACACATAGTTGTGAAGTGTTCTAAGGCACTGATGCTCTTGAGAGATTTTGGAGTAAGATTTGGTGATGCCACTACTGTTTGACCAAATCATGCAAAAACATTATAATAGGACAACATTCCTCTCCCAAAACTCCAGCAATTGGTCTCCTCAGTTCCCGAACATTTACAGTGTGTTAAGAGGGGATGCTACACCGTGGTAAACATGGCCCTGTCCCAACTTTTTTGATTCTTGTTTCTGCCATCCATTTCAGTTACCTTTTTATTTTCCTAAAATTCTACATTTTCTCAGTATAAACATTTTGATATGTTTTCTATCGTGAATAGAATATGGGTTTATGCGATTTAGCATTTTTTGGGAATTGGGGACAATGTACATGCACACACTTGGGGCCGATTTGGGCTGGAATCAATTAACCCAACGACATGTTTTTGGATTGTGAAAGGAAACCAGGGTACCTGGAGAAAACTCATGCAAACTCCATGCAGGTAGTGCCCTGACTGGGATTGAAACAGATGACCCCAGTGCAAACTACTAAGCCACTGTACACCAAAGCTCTACTTCAAAAAGTATGTACTTACTAGAGATGCACCTAAATTTCGGCAGAACATTTCATTTTTGACATTTTGCCGATAAGAGAAAAAGGTGCCGATAATAGCACCGACAATGCACACGATTTTGCCACAATTTTACTGTGCTTATGGTGTGTTTTTCATAGGTCATGTGACTCAAACACTGCATCAAACACATAACATGGGTGCATTATTGATGCGTTCTTGCTGCATTTTTAATGCATTTTAACGGTGAGGTGTTTTTTATTTTTATAAAAAAAAATTTACTGACCAAAAATGCAGCAAGCAAGATTTTTAACACGGCACCAGAATGTGCAACAGACCATTGTGAAGACATGCATAGCATTTTTAAAGGGATACATTTTTCTTGTCTTTGGAATGGCCCTCTTATTGTACCACGTTAAGTCTGTGTACCAGAAACCCATAGGCATACTGTGACTAGCGTGAGCATGTGGACACCATAAGGCAAGGCAGGGCAGGACAAATCCCAGTCACCATGGAGACTAAAATATGCTCTCTGGTGACCTGGTCATTGAAGTCTCTATTTGCAGTCCCATTGTTCAATTTCATCAGCCACCACTATGTGGCCTCTGGAAGAAAAACAGCTAATAATGAACACTGCTAGTGCCTCTTAGTGTGCTTGAGCCCCAGTATGTGTATCTCTAGCCCAGTATTATGTTTGTAAACCTGATCAGTGAGGTGTTGGGGGTGCAAGTGCCCGCTGTCAGAATACAATCCCTCAGGAGAGATCCCTGCATCACACATGGTTTGTGGTGATGTGTGTTTTTGTTTTTTATTTTTTTTGTTCAATCCACTGGTTGAAAGATTTTTTTTAAGTATACCCAGCTTTTCTGTGTGTGTGTCACTTACATACGCGGGGGACACTATGCGTGGACACGCGGGGGACACTATGCGTGGACACGCGGGGGACACTATGCGTGGACACGCGGGGGACACTATGCGTGGGACGCATGGACACGCTATGCGCGAGACGCGGGGGACACGCTATGCGTTAGTTGCATATTTAGGAGGGAGCGTGTGGATCTGTAACATGTGTGTTTCATAGTATGCGTTAAAAAGGTATGTATTATGTGTATTTTTTTGTTTAGTAAAGTGTGTTAATGTCCAAAAGAGACAGTGGTGGTCAGAATTTGTCTGGGTCTGCATTCAAAATGTATTTATACACGCATGCTCTACCAAGTATTTTTTAATGTGTGTAAAATATGTCAGCTAAATAACAGTATTGAAATACGGATCGCCATGGTGACTGCCTGTATTTTCCAAGCTCCCAACTTTTTCATCTGGCTCCTAGATTTGTCAAGGTCTGCCATAAGGGGAATGTTCTGTGAAACTGTAGAGACTTCTTAAATGCACAGTTGAATCATAAGTATGATGAGACCATATCTTGCAATCAAAAACAATGCAGCTGCAATTTCCCAGCCTGTGTAGGTAGGAGGGGGTCCATATCTACATTTACACTGACCATGGCTGAGTGTAAACATATGGTGGCCATGAACCCAGTTGAATAGGCTGCTGATAGATGTTTGGGTGGTTGCTAGGAAGTGTAGCATAGAGACAGACTTTTTTTTTTCTGGCCTATAATGAATATCTGTTGAAGGCACTTTACCTCTCTGGCTGCATGGCTAGGGTAGTTTTTTATAGCAAGGAGCAGGGGGCCACTTTGTCCAACTTGTTATCCAGTGTAGATGTGTCCAGGAATGTCCATTACAATAAATGTACTGTATAAAGGAAGCGTGTGCTGTGCTGTTACCCAGCAACAGCAATTTCACTTCCAAGGAACCTTCTTCCTATCCTGGAGGGGCTTAGACATTTTCTCCCCTGTGCTGCTTATGCAGATCATAGTGGGATTCTGCCATAAACTCCACTTACATTTAGCACTATCCAGCTGAGAGAGAGCCTTTCTAACAGTGTGGTGCCACATTACCTTGCCCATATGAAAACAAATTGCCCTCTTTCAAACAGTACCTACTTTATGCTTTCCCACAGGCCCACCCTGGGTGTGATGTCCATCACTATGGAAGGACTTGTTCCAGTCACTTTGACTTTCTACTAACCAAGATTTGTCCAAACATTACTAGGATCCAATATTCAAGGATCTGTTGGAATCCAGTTGCATGGCAGATGGGGCTCATTATCACTTTTACCTTTCGGAAAATGTACCTCCTTCATGACAAGGCCATTTTTTGCGATCCCGACCAGCGTTACTTTAACTGATAATTGCACAGTTATGCAATGCTGTACACAAATACAATTTGTAATTTTTTTCCCCCCCACATATTGTTTTCTCTTGGTGATATAAGCACTGCTTTTTTATTTATTTTTTGCACTATAAGCAAGAAAAGATATAGATATGTTTTATAGCAGAAAGTAAAAAAAAAATATATCTATTGAAGAAAATCTAATTTCTTCATAAATTTAGGCCAATATGTATTCTGCTACATATTTTTGGTAAAAAAAAAAATCCCAATAAGCGTTTATTTTTATTTGCGCAACGTCTACAAACTATGGGATATATACTGGAATTTTTAGTTATTTTTTTTATACTAGTAATGGCGATCGGCGCATAATGGAGAGACTGCGATATTCTGGCGGACAGTCTGACACTTTGTGGAAACCAGTGACTCCAATACAGCAGTGATCAGTGCTAAAAATATGCACTGTGATTGTACTAATGACACTGGCTGGGAAAGGGGTTTAACAGCAAGGGCAGTCAAAGGGTTAAATGTGTACCAAGCCAGTGTTTGTGTACTCCATTTGTGGTGCTTTTACTAAGGAAGTGAGGGATTTAAAAATCAAAAATTTCCCCTCTGACAGGGCAGAGCTCTGCCTTGTTTACATAGGCAGAGCTCTGTCCTGCCTGTCTCTCCTTGCCAATCAGCGGGTGCCGGTGGACATCCATTGGCCGGCACTCGCTGATCGGCTTGTGCTGTGTCTAAGCACAGCTGAGTCGCTGGCGGCACGCGCTCCCACATCTCAGACGTTCCAGAGTATGTACTAGGTATGTGCTCTGGCACAAAAGAGCCGCTTTGTAGCCGTATATCTATATGATGCGGTCGGCAAGCATTTAAAAATGTGCAGACGTGTTTACAGATCATTGAGTAATTTTGCTGGAAAATGCTTTCCTTTTTGGGCTGTGACATTTTTCTCCTTCAGTATTTGTTTAAAGAAACGGGATCTGTGCATGACAACGTTGATTGCGATACACATGTTACATATTGCCACGCACACCCGAGTAAGAGCAATAATTCTAGCACAAGGCTTCCTCCGTAACACTAAACTTATGACCTATAGAGGGCCTTTGAAGCGTCGGTGCTGAAGTTTGTTGCCATTTCACGGGCGCACACAAATTTAAGATTTGATATGTTGGGCATCTATTTACTCGGTGCAACCTCATCTCTTATATTTTACTAAAAATATTGTGCCTGTTTGCCTTAAAATTCACTTTAGTGTGTTATTTTTGTTTTTTTAACTGAAATTTTGCATTTCCTACGCCTTTGCAGTAACATCAAGTGACATAAAAAAAATGGAATTACCATTATTTTATTCTCTAGGGTGTCTGCTTTCAGAAAAATATATAATTGGGGCTTTGTGTAATCTTCAGGCCTATTATTATTATTATTATTTTTTTAACGTGTGCACAAAACTGCTCTGGCAGGGAAAGGTTAGTCACCACTTGTTTTTTGCAAAATAGAGATTGTTATAAAATTTTGCAAATCTTCAGAAATTTAGGCCAAAATGTATTCTGCTACATTACTTTGAAAATTAAAGTGTTACTAAACCCAATAAAATCAGTCAGTATAATAAGCATGCTTTACTGCATATACAATCGGTAGAACCTAAGGGGTTAAGTTTCTGCATTGTGTAAAAAGGCTGCTTGATCATCCTGTATGCACATATCTCCCTTTTCCACTGATTCCAGAACAGGGCTGGATAAGACTGAGCCTTTGGAGCCAGGCTGTACATGCTCAGTTTGTGTATTGCTAGAGAGGTTTTTTTTTCCTTGGGAGGGTGCATGTGATCAGCACAGGGCCAATCGGCTTTGTCCAGAAAGAGGGTCAGGGGTCCTGGATCCTCATAAAACAACTCGGCGCAGTATGAAAACTACGGCTGGACACTGAAAGAAGTCACAAGACTGCTATATACTGCTGATGAGAAAAGGTATTTAGCAGTTTATATGTACTAAAATAATTACATTTCCATGTTTTGTGTCCTGTGGGAGACCAGATGTAGCAAATGCAGGGTCCAGGGTTTAGTAACACTTTATTTTAAATCTGTGTATATTATGTGAGTTTTATTTTGTTTTTTGTGGCCGGAGTTTAGCTGTAACTTTCTATTTAATACTCTTTTTAAAGAAAATAATAAACTTTATTGTTAATAGACTAGGGTTTTTAACAACTGTACTGTATTACAGAATTTAACTTTTTACCATATTCAGTGAGAAGCCGAACTGTCACCCAAAAGCAACAGTGTGTGGAGATGAGGAAATCACAAGTTGCTTTTAGCTCAAGTGTGTGTGTCACATAGGCTGCATATGTATATGGGTAGTTCCAGGGTGAGAGCGCATGCGGAGGTGGCTCCATAGAGACGCAGCTAGTGATGGGAGTCGCTGGTGAAATTTAAAGTAATGTGAAAAAAAATGAAGGTTTCTGTGCTAAAGAGTCGGTCAATAAAATGAATGGACAAGGTGACACAAGTGTGGCTATCTGGTAACATATTTGGTGAATATGGTTAAATAACACCGTTTGGAACTTTACCCTGAAAGATGCATTTTTCATTTGTGTGGAATTCTTAAAAGACAGCAGTGCACTTGTTGGTATATGAGTGTGCCTAATTCTGTGTTTACAGCCGCATAGCTCTGTATCTGCAGTATGAGATTAGGGCACTGCTGCCTCCAACCGCTAGCATCAAGAGATGTAGAGTAAGATTTGGTGATGTCACTGCTGTTACCGCTGTTGCAGCATCACAATGTGGAAGGCAGGGGAGTTTCACATATATACCATATATTTCACATATAGCCCCTTATACTAGTTTGTTTTTAAAGTGGCTCAGACAAGATTGTCCTGCTATATGGAATGCATGTTCATTAATTTTATGTTGATAGTCGCATTAAAGTGCATTTGAATTGCAAGTACCTAGTGTAGCCACCTCCCCCGATACCCCACACACCCGCAGACCCCTATTTGTTAATGGGATCTACTGGTTTCGTTACTTTGGGTCTGCAGCAATTACCTCCCACGAGTGGATCCTTCAGTCCTGTTGTCTAGGTCAGTGTTTCTCAACTCCAGTCCTCAAGGCGCCCCAACAGGTCATGTTTTCAGGATTTCCCTCAGATGAAACGGCTGTGGTAATTATTAGGCTCCATGTACACTGAAGCTGATAAACTGCAGTTTTTTTAAAAAGCCCATTAACTGCACTCTGTTAGCCTATGTGTTCATGTACACATAGCATTTTTTAGCGTTAATGAGCAGTGGAGTTAATGGCCTTTTTTCTGAACGCAAGAAATTTGCGTTCAAAGTGCCGTTTTCCGGCGGGAAAAAAACGCAAAACACTCAAACGCTGGTCGCCAGCGGTTTTTGATCCATTGAAGAAAAAAAAGCTAAAAAACGCTACACTGAAAAACGCTAGTAAAAAACGCTGATAAAAGCTATATTTTAAAGCGGCTTTTTCTGCCAGAAATCTGGTGTTCAAAACTACATGGAGCCTTAAGGCAGTGAAACTGATCAAATCACCTGTGCAAAATAATGGATAGCCTGAAAACCTGACCTGTTGGGGCGCCTTGAGGACTGGAGTTGAGAAACACTGGTCTAGGTACACCAATATCTTCCAGGAATAAGGCCAATGCCCACACATGAGTAAAACCTAATCAGCAAGGCTTTATTCTTTTTCCGCTTTGAGTTAACTTGAAGAAAGCAAGATCAGAAAAGTTGAGACGTAGGGGAAGGTTCAGGCACACCACACTTAAATCCAGTATATACACTCGTCGCCACTCAAGCCTGAGTGGGTATTGCTCACCCGGATAGTCCCTATGAGAGCAGTCCTAGCAGCCGGGATGGAGCACGGATGTCAGAGATGATGAATCCCCCCTCTAGGCAGGTCTCCAGGCCTCTCCCCGAGACAGAAGTACCGTCGCTAGTCTCCGCCAGGACTGTTCTTCCCCTGGAACTCCTTTCCTAAAGATGGGCCCCCTAACAACGGGCAGCCTGGGATCCTTCTCTGAAGTGTAGGCCCTAGTCAGCGGAGCTGGACCTACAATGCAGCAACAGGGCCTCGGGCTGAAGGTGCCCAAGGCCTAAGCACTCCAGCGCACCTCGTGCCATACGGGCCATGAGGCACACCTACTGGACCAGAGGTCCCCCTGAACGCCTTGGGGTCCCCCTGGAATCGCCCCAAATCCCCTCGAAATGGTGTCTGCCCCTTTTGTACCCACTCCCAGCATGCACAGCGGGTAGACCACACCCACTGTGCCGGCGGTGACAGCGCCACCTGCAAGCAAAGAAGAACAAAACTGCTGGGCAGTATCGCACCCCGAGCAGAACAATAATTGAACTTAATTGGTCTGAGCCAAACTACTGGCTCAGACCACCCTTAAATTTCCACATAACGCCCCCAAATATTGGGGGGGGGGCGCTACACAAGTATAATATTAAAAGATAAGCAAATTGTGTGAGTTGATATTCTGCTAAATATGTGAATGCTGATATCACCCAGTCCACAAAGAGTCATGCCATTTGGGATCCTCTTTGCCTTGATTTATGAATGGCACATTTCTCTGCTGATGGAGCAACTGGCACAGTTTGCATTATCATAGGTGCAGTAAATTTTCTCCTGGCGTTGTGTTTGAAGGGTGCTTGTCTGAGCGTATCAGGTATGTCTGCTCTTAGTGGCCTGCGTATGAGGTCAGTGTGATCTGACGCATGCATAGTAGAGCCGATGTCTGACTCACAGCTTACACACAACAGACTTCATTGCTGAGATTTTCGTGGTGTTCTCTGTCACAGGTCCTAGTGCTAGTATGATTTACATTCTTAATAGGCATGGTTCTATATGTTGCATATTTTGCCATGCAAGGATCTGTATGTAGGTTACCTTACTAAACATTATTTAGGATCAAGATCCTCAATCAGCGAATATACTTAAGTACATTTGAGTAAAAGGCTCAATATCTTTTTTGTATCCTTTGTGTTAAATACAAATGCGTGTGTATCTGCGAAGGTTTCCAACTTGGTTGTGGCTCCAGGCTCTGAGGCTATTTATGGGGGCTGTTTAAGAAAAGCACATGTGTTAAGCAGTCAGAGCTTCCTTTCTAGGGGGCTGGCCAGCTGTGTCCTGCCACCTCCTCTCCTCCACCCCCTTACAGCCGCTGGTGTCCTGGCCTCCTCTCCCCTGGTTGTGCATGAAGGGAGAAGTAGCCAGCCGCATTCCTGGAGGCTGAGGGATGTGCAAAAAACCAGTGGAAAATTCCAGCCCTGCAGCCGGGGAGAGAGGGAGCGAGAGAGTGAGGAGAGGAGGAGGGGGGAGTAGGATTTGGACGCTGAAAGGAGATTGAACAACATGCTATTCCTCTCTCTCCTCTCTCTCTCCCCCCATCTGTGCTCTGTTACATGCTGAGGGCTGGCAATGCCAGGTCCCCTGCCTGCTGCTGACTGCTGCCTCTCTAACTCTTTTCTGCGTCTCTCTTCTTTGCTTTTTTTTTTTTCTCTCCAGTTCATCTGTTTGCTTCATTATGCTTCCCCGTCCTTCTGCGTTCTTCTTCTACCTCTTTCACTTACCTCACCTCCCATGCTGTCTGCTTCCTTCGCTCCTCTGATTTTCCACCCCTTCCTCTCCCCCTTCTGTCCATGTTTCCCACACCTTTCCCTGTCTCATTTTCACTACCCCCCTCCCCCTGTGCCTCTTTCTGCTTGGATCACCAAATCTGTGCTTCAGCATATCTCCTGTTCCATTTCTGCCGCTCGCTCTGCTTGAATTCTTTCCTTTTTTTTTTTCCAGGTTTTTTTTTTCTTCTTTCCCTTTAGTCCCCTCTGGTGTCTGCACTTTTTTTTTTCCCTCACTCCTAACCCTTTCGTTCATTTTTTTTTTTTTCTCTCTCTGCTCTCCCCCTGTTCAATATGCTTTTCTTGCTCTTTTCCTCTTTGTGCTCTCTCTGCACTTTTCTCATTTTGATTTCATCGCACTCAGCTTTTCTCTACTGTGCTTACTCTGATGGCTTTCTTCCCCTCACACTTTCTTAAAATCTTACCATCTGTGCTTCTTAATTCTTATATGCTTCTTTAGCTCTATGAAGGGTTAAGTCCTTTCTTCAGTCGGGGGCTCATTCTGAGTCACACCTATTGGTCCTGTCCTTTGCCTACCCCTTTCCCGTTCCCCAGCTTTCTATATGACATCTTGTTTTGACATACTCTTGGTGCCCTGCATCATCCCTATATACAATCATTATTTTTTTTGTACTACAGTTGAAACTTGTATGGACTTTGTGTTACATTATGAGCGCTTCCATGGGGTCATGCAGATGGATACCATGTGGCTTTTGTACCCCCTTGGGGCAGTGTGTACTGGGAGGAAGTGTTTATTTGGAAATCCCACCCTGTAAATAGTGCCAGGAAATGAAGGAATGGTGTATTTTTGTAATTAATTTCTCTGTCAGATGTTGTTTTCCTATCAGAAGAATACCTTTTCTACCTGATTGCTTCACTTAGAATTGTGTGAAGGACAGATCAATCTACTATGTTGTGCCTGTTAACAGTAATAATGCCTTTTCTCTTAGTCCTTTCTGTCTTTATATTTTAATGGGATGTGGGCAGATTAGCCATTTACAAAGCATAACTTCTCTTTTCCTGTGAACCTTTTGTATTGTTCATGTACAGATGAGCCCATCATCATGACAGGTTTATTCAGCACAATGTGGGCTTTTTGCAGTAACTTTGTACCTGGTGTGCCTTTTCAGATTGGATTGGACACAGGCCTTTCTGTGTCCCCTTATCCTCTCCCTCTTCCCATGTCCGGTCCCACACAATGCAGCTCCTGTGAGCTAAGAGCTGCATTGTCAGACGAAGCACTTTACTGCCAGGTGTGTGCTGATAGGAGTGAAGAGCAGCCATGTTTGCAGCTGGGAAGGTATACTGTACCCCACCAATAAACACCCACCAGTGTCATTTAACTCCTAGCTGGCTGTTTTTTTTATTTCAGCGAGTTGCTTGTCTACAAGAAAGCTAGAGTTTTTACTGCCGATTTTGTTTTGGGAATACTGCACTCCCAAGTATGCGTCCCCCCCCCCCCCTTTCTAGTACTTGTATAGATAACTGTGGAACATCACTTTTTTTTTAATGTTCATTAAACAGATTTACACAGGTACTCTAACATGGACCAGCTACCATATTTTATTAATGCATGCCAAGATTACAGCAATATAATATGGTTGCATGATATAAAAAAGCCTATTGATTTTTGACTAGGGCAAAGCTGATGTCTCTCGCTGTGCCTCTTTTGGAGTCTAGGGATTACAGGAAGCGAAGCAGGTGGAGGTATACCACATACCCAGCACAATAAAAAAAAAAAAATTGGTTTCATATCCAGCACAGGGAATACAACCGACCCCACTGACAGAACATGCCATGGCCAACACAGGAAACATGGCATGTGCCTTGAGCATCACACAACAGACACACATGCAATTGCTACCCCAGGTGGCACAGCATATCTCGTAACCAACCTAGGTAGCAGAGGGTGCTGCAACCTAGTAGAACTATTACTTGTGCCATTCGTAGAGAATGTTGTAATGTAGTCACTTGCTTATTTTGCTCTGTTATAACAATCTTCGAATGTTGAGATTCAGACTTTATGAATATGGTAATCCTTACTACAGATCGAACTATGTATTAAACTATATATGTAGAGGCAAAACGTTTTATGGTTAAAGTAGGCCAGTGTCATTGCGACTTAATTCCCCACTGGGGAAATTCACATCTTTGCCTTGATGACCAATGTCACTAAGACAAATTTATTGAGAGTCCTACATTTTAGAGTGGTCATAAGAGTAAGGGTGTAATGGGAAATCTTACAATAGGGGCAAATGTTGTGGCAGGAAGTGAAGGAAAATTTCCCTAGCAGGATTCAGGTGGCAAACAACGGGGCTTTAACACTTTCCTGTTCTGTCAAAAAACGTCTACAGTAAGATGATGGCTTTATGCCTTTTTAAAAACTCAGAGGTTGATGGTGTAACATGAGCCTTTGTTGCATTCATACAACCATCTTTGAGTTATGTGGTCCCTTTACTATATTATATTTTACTAGTAGGTCATGTAAATTGAGGTACACATATGCATTCAGTTCCATGGTAACAGCTGACATATGAGTGTCACATGGTTAGAAAAGTTTATCATGGCCATAGATGTTCAGAGTTACGGATGGTGCCATATTTCTGTAGGCTGCATATTGTAATAGTTATATTTGCAAAGTCTAAATATTGGCAGCATTTTTGAACAAATTATTCAGCCATATAGATGCAAAGGAGTTGGCTCACAATGCAGTGTAAGCTTTGTTTTAATGCATAAATTTAAGTGACCAACATTTCACTTGGCATTATGGTAAGAGTATTCAATAGCATGGTCTTCTTTTTTTGTATGTGTACAGTAGTCGCGTTACTACGGTGACCATTTCAGTAGGTTTCTTTTGGGCATTTTTCCAAACTGCTAGTGATGCTTTGCATATATTGACGATCATAAGCTATCCTTGCCGATCTCAACTGCATCAATGGTGCTCTTATTCCATTGTCCCTGATTCCTGACGGTTTGATTCCTCTGTCCTTAGCATTGTTAAACTTTGCTGTCCGCTACCTTTCCAGGTGTCTGACTTTTAATTGCACCAATTGCTGCATGTGTTTGAATTACAATTTTACCTTTTGTTGCTTATCCCTTTTTTTTTATTGACAAGCTTGTAGGAAATCAGACTTGCATTGCCTGCCTTAAAGCAGAGTTCCACCCAAAAGTGGAACCTCCGCTTAAACCACTCCTCGCCCCTTTACATGCCACATTTGGCATGTAATTTTTTTTGGGGTGAGTGGGGGCTTCAGTATGAGTAGGACTTGCTGTCCCGCTTCCTCCTTCCGCCCAGGGACCGCTTAGGCGACTCGTCATATCGCCTAAGGCGGCCCCTCCCTATAGGCGAGCACCTGGGACACGTGACAAGTCCCAGGCGATCGCCTGTCCAGTCAGATTGCGCAGCGCCGCTCGCGCAGTGAGTGCCCTGCCGTGATGCCGAAAGCGGTCACGGCCGGGTGGCCACAGTTAGAATGGAGGCGCCGGCGGAGGGGGGGGGGGAGAGGAGCGAAGCTCCATTCGGCCGCGTCGCTGGACAGTGGAACAGGTTGTCTGTTTATTAAAAGCCAGCAGCTACACTTTTTGTAGCTGCTGGCTTTTAATAAACATAAAAAAGGCTGGAACTCCCCTTAAATCAATTTTTGTGTGTGCTGTCTGGATTAGTTAAAATTAAATCAGCATAAAGATAGTTGTCAATGTGCATAAACACAACAGCATGGTAACACACGGCTGCATTTGTCGTTATGAAGTTTAGGTTGGGTTCGTATATTTACCTGTACACGTACGATGCTAGTTGGCTGGAATTTTGTTGTTCTTTTGGATGCTTAGCAGGTTGTACAAATGATTATAAAAATCTGACTTGGTGCATCTGTAAGCCAGGATGGAAATATCTAAACCTGTTGTGGCCAATTTGGTAAATATGCGATGCATACTAGCACATTATGCCTTTTTACTTTGCAGATTTTTTTTTTTTTTTAAAGAATATGGCAGGGTTTACTTCCACTTCAAAGGATAAGTTCACTTAAAAAAAAGTTATCTGCAAAAAGTTTTTTTTTTTTTATTGGGAGCCTGAAATCAGCAGATTGTGGGTGCAGACTATGTAAGCTGTTTGGCCATACATCGTACAGTTAGGCAGTTACACACTAACAGGAGGCAGCAATGAACTACCACAGCGCCCAACAGTGGCGTGGTAGTTCATTGAGAGCTCCATTTGGCCACGTTCTTTGCAGAGTGTCACAGAGTGGGGTGGGGAAGACCCCCCCCCCCGCCTGTCACAACGGGGAGCTAGGGGGTGCAGGGGCCGGTAGATTTGTTACATGTTACACAAGGTGAACTTATGCTTTAAGGTCCCAGATCTTCTTGAGACGGATATGCAACTGATTTAATCTGTGGTGCAACCTACTTTTGAAAAATGGTACCATGGCAAAACAACAAATTATATACTAAGGCAAGCATTCTGTTTTTTTTTTGTGTGTTTTTTTTTGGTCAGACCTCCTGCAGTTCCTATATTCCTGTAAAAAATTTTTTTTTTTTCAGACCACTTTTACATAATAGACTAGAATGTAGGTATCCTCCTCCTGTAGACTGCCATCGTCTGAGGTGCCACATGGACAGTAAGTGTGATCAAGGGCCATAATGAAAAGGCGATTGTGAGATGACATTCATTTACCGTTCTCGAATGTCAGGCGATTAAAGCAGTATTAAACCCAAAAGCAAACATTTATTATATTGTGACTAACCATTTCTTAAATGTGATGGCTGCCTTCATTTTTCTTTTAGACTTTTTCTTCTATTCATCTAGTGATGTGGCCAGTAAGTTGGTGTTTTTTTTTTTTTTCACGAACAAGCTCCTCCAGCAGAATGTATCAGTTGGGCTAGGTTCACACGGCTGTGAATTCTATTGCGAATTTGAGCCATTGTGATTTCTCAAATTTGCAAGTCATTTAAATTACATCGCTTAACATTAGTGCCGCTCGCATCAATGCGTTGCGAATATAAGCTGCGGGAAAAAAGGGTCCTATGCGGGTTTGATTCGTGTGCGTTGCGAAATCAGCTCTATAGACTGGCATTCCGTGAAATCGCGGTAAAATCGAGCGATTTTGAATTCGCAGCAGTGTGAACCTAGCCTAACAGAGATGAGATTGTGTACAACTAGCAGGGTTTATTTATTTTTTTGCTGTAACTGTTTATAAAGTATAAGCTGGGGTTTAGCTTTAAGAGCCGGTTCACACCAGGGCAACACGACTTCCAGGGCGACTTGAGCGCGACTTCAGCGCTACTTGGAGCGACTTACAATGCGACTTCAAGTCGCCTCCAGGACAGGCGACTTTGCCAGTGGCCAATCACATAATAATCTGCTCTGTGGGAGGGAGGGGTTTGCCTTAGAAAACTATTTTCACTCCCTGGAAAGTTGCTTCAGTTAAGACGGGGGATCCGACTTGGAGGCGACTTCCATTGAAATCAATGGGTACAAGTCGCCTTGAAGTAGTACAGGAACCTTTTCTGAAGTCGGAGCGACTTCTGTAGTGTGCATAAAGAAGGCTACATAGACTAACATTACAGCGCGACTTGGGGCGCCTCGGGGCGACCTGAAGTCGGATCCTGAGTCGCCCTGGTGTGAACCGGCTCTAATTTGTTAGATGTAATAGCAGATTAAAATACAATAACACTCCCCTCCTCCCAGGCTGCTATCCAAAGACTGCACCCTGTTCTCCATCTACAGTGGCGGCACTCTAATACAGGAGGTGCGTTACTTGCCAGATAACCAGGTGAAAGAAAGCCTTGGAGCCCTGTTCACACCTTAGGCATTTACAATCGTGGGCATAATCGTGATCCTGCCCGCGATTCCAAAACGCTCTTTAAAACTGGCAAATCGCAAAAATGCTTGTTCAGATGCCATTCATTTTCAATGGCACCTAAACACTGGTGCAATTCTGCCACAGTTGTTGTGTGATAAATCACGGCGAACCGCATTGCTCAATACTTGTTGCTCAAAAATGAGCAGGAGCTTCTTTTGGGGCCTAAAAGGCTTTGCACGACGTTTGCTACGATTGCAGTGAGATTTATCGTACCCGCATTTAGGTGCCATTGGAAATGAATGCCACCTGAAATAGCGTAGTGCGATTTGTCATTTTTGCAGAGCGTTTTGGAATCGTGGCAATTTCTGCCCACGATCGCAAACCCCTAGGTGTGACCGGAGCCTAAGAAGAAAAGAAAACTGATGCAGTACCACATCTAATGATTTACTGTGTTACTGACAAATAGAAGTGAATTTATTCCCTGTACTATATTCACAAATTGACTCTGTGTAATGTCTGATAAGATCTCGTAATTAGCACACATATATTATTTCTTTTTCAGTTTTGCCATTTTAATTTCAACTGAAATTATGAATGTTTGCTAATAAAGTTTTTCAGTGTTGTGGTGTTTTTTTTGTTTTTGTTTTTCTGCGTGCTCTGAAAGATTGAAATAAAAAAAAATATTCTGGCACACCCATCAAACTACTGGACATTTTCCACCCTGTCCAATTGCTTTCCTTTTGATCCATTCACACTGAAGTTACAATATGAGCTGTTCATTTTTGAACTTGGTTTAAAAAAAAAAAAGATATTTTAGGAATATCTGGAGTTGAGCTTTAAGAGGTTTGTTCAATTATTTTTTTTCTTTCTCCCCATTTGTTTTTCCTCACTTCTTTCCCTTCATTCTTGATCCTAAGCAAGCCATGCATTAGTTGATTTTCAGCCGAACATTTGTGTGAAAAGTCCTAGTACTTTTAATGACTTGATAAATGTCATTCAAAACTACTTCAAAATTGATCAAAGAGAACAAAGGGTTCTGCTCACCAACCCAGTGCATTTGTAGGTAGATGAAAGTGGCCTTAGCCAGCTTCATTCCAGCCACATCCCCCTGACCTGTTTCGCCCTGCTCACTGGGGGTTGGTCACAGAGGTACTCTTACACCTCTCAATGGTGCACTGGTGCAAGCTCACTTCACTGCAACTGGGGAGAGTTGTCTCAGCTTTAAGCGGCACTGTAAGTTTCATTTAGATTACTTTTAAAATGTGTTAGATTTTTAACATTCAAGTTTGGAATATCTATCTCAGAACAAATAGCACTGTCCCTGTTAGAAATTTGTTTGAGAAATTTTTCATCCTGCTCTTCTTTTTTTTTTTTTTGTCACTGTAGTAGAAAACAAATGTCAATTTGACCCCACTAACCAGTAGAAAATCAAACATTCTTTTATAAAAAAAATTGAACAAAATTCTACTAGTATATCACTAGTTCATCGTCTTTGTCTCTACACTTGGACCCCATGTTTCTACTTTTTACACATAGTGCGACACACAGAATCGAACATCCTTCTGGATCCAAATCTTGCAGAAGACAGGGATGCAGACCCCAAAGTAAAGGCAGCATAAATGAGCTGCAGAAATTGCTTTTAATATCACTTTAATGGAGTTTCTAGTTTTAATGAAATATGCATTTTAAAACATGAACTTGTCATTAAAACATCTCAAAACAAATATGTGGTATTTAGTATCTTACAGTCTTAGATTTATTTATTACGGGAACTTGTGTAGCGCCGTCAATTTACGCAGTGCTTTACATGTATGTTGTACATTCATATTGGCCCTTGCCTTCAAGAAGCTTACAATCGAAAGTCCTTAACTCAGATTCATACACATACTATGGCCAATTTAATTAGGAGCCAATTTACCTAGTCTTTGGAGTGCCTGGAGGAAACCCACGCAGACACAGGGACAACATACAAACACTGTGCAGATAGTGCCATGCTTGAGATTCAAACGGACAACCCTGGTGCTGCTAGGCAGAAATGCTAACCACTGTGCTGCCTATTTTTCAGGCTTTTTCCCCTTTATTTTCACCTGGTAATCCTGCAAATAACCAACTTCTGTCCTAGGGTGACAACATTCACTCTTTGGAGGTGTGCAACCTTGTCACTTTCTTTCACTTCTCACTTTGCGCTCCAAATTTTGATTGCAGAACCCCCCCACCCCCCTCGCATTACATAGTGGTTGTGTAGATAGCTGTTAGCATTGTTCGAGATTTCAGTTTGGTGCACAGGAAATAAACACATGATTTCTTGCAGAATCTACAAGTGTTTGTTCTGTACTGCAGAAAATTATTTTGGCCTAAAAAAGAAAACGAATGCAGCCATCATATCCAGATATTGGTAGATTGCAATATATCAGTTTTGTTCTTTGTTTTAGAGGTACTTTTTTTTTTTTGTATAATCTTTATTTATGGAAGACAGAACATTACAGCACAGGTTTCAAAATCTAAAGGCAAAAACATCAAGTAATGCACCAGTCATTCCCTTTTTTCGTTTTTAGAGTTATACCACAACAAAGGTACAGAAACACTAAGGGCATGTATGACAAAGTCTTACAAGAGAGAGACGGTTAAATCAGTCATAAGCATAAGGGATGCAACAAAAATAAATTCAAGTGACTAGTTAGCGGCGGGGACCCCAGCCACCCAGCGAGCCAGCCGAGTCCCCAATCGCCAGGGTGCGAAATATGAGACAAAATTTCAACCTCCAAAGAGACGTTAATAATCATGCGGCCAGGCCGGCAAGCCTCTCGGACCGGACCAATAGCTCAGAGCATAGCAAATATAGAAGGGTGGATCAGGCGGGCGCGCGCAGGGGGAGGGGGGCGACAGAGCACCTCCAACTAACCTCCCCCCACGACATACCCCCCCCCCGGGCCCCCCCTATTCGAGACCCCCCCACTACGGTGACACAAAAGTGTCAGTCCCCCAAACTGTCCAGGGGATCCCGCGGAAGGGGTCTCGTGATAATAAAGTTTCTTGGTCCGCCAAGCCAGCCGGTTCCCCAGCTCCGCACCCGTCACCTAATGCATATCAAGTGGACCGCCCACCAACAGACGGCCCGTACAGACTGAAACCAAAATGTACCGAGAGAGGAAAAAAAAAAAAAATAAATAAAAAAAGGGGGGGGGGGGAAGGGAAAAACAAAAAGGGGGGGATACAGACTGAGAAAAGAGAAAGAACAAGGTAGAATAGAACATACCTGGAGTCCCGCGTCCAGCTCCGCCTCCGCCCCGGGCCCCGCCAGCCTCTCAACATATATTTTGTATCTAGAGGAAAAAGAAGAGGAGAACCACCCGACCCAACTCCCACCATCAGCTGGACCACTGTGGTATTCCCAAAACGTTTCAGCCCATTGCTCCCACCTGAGAACCTCGAGCCCGCCCTTTAAGGGACGGATCCGCGAGCTCCAACAGGGCCACATCCAAGCTGGAGGACACGTGGCCGGGGTCCAGGACATATGCATCCCAGGTGGACCAGGTAGCAGAGAAGCGGTCCCGAGTACCCCTGCAGGTGGCAATCCAGTCCTCCGCCTCCCTGATGTCACCCACCCTACGACGCCAATCCTCCCTGCCTGGAATTTGCGGACGCCTCCAGTATATGGGAAGCAACCGCTTAGCCGCATTCAGGAAATGAGGCAGTACCCCCTTGCTGTACCGGCTTACCGGCATGGGAGGAACGTGAAGCAGGAAGTGAACCGGGGAGAAAGGGACGTCAATACCCGTTATCTCTTTGATTTGGGCCTTAACGTCCTCCCAGAAGGGTTTAATCACCGGGCAGTCCCACCATATGTGCAGAAGGGTGCCCCTATGACCGCAACCCCTCCAGCATCGATCTGACATAGATGGGTAAATCCTGGCAAGATCCGCCGGTACACGGTACCAGCGTAGCAGTAGTTTGTAATTTGTTTCCTGCGTCTTGGAGTCAATAGAGCTAGACCGAGCCAGTTGGTAAAGAGAAGACAGTTGGTTAGCCGAAAAGACCAGCCCCAGATCCCTTTCCCAGGCCCTGATGTACGCAGGTTTCATTACTGAGGCCGTGGAACCGAGCAGGCGGTAGAGCTCAGAAATCATATGCGGGACCGGTTCTTCCGCTACAAAGAGACGTTCAAAGGGCGTAAGGTTGGAGATATCTCTTATGGAATTCCCCTGAGCCTTAAAAAAGTGGTGGAGTTGTCTATGGCGCCAAAAGTCCATAGGGAATCTCCCCCTACGGTCTCTAAGGGCAGCCAAAGAGAGTAGCTTACCATCCTGTAGAAGTTTTCCACAACTGGCACTACCCTCATCTACCCAAGGGCCAAAAAAGGCCGTCTGTTCCCCAGGTGGGAACCATAGGTAGCCTCCCAGGGGGGCCAATGGGGAGACAGGGGGCGCCATCGGAAGAGTGGCGTTGAGGCGATCCCAGGACCGGAGGGCCTGAACCGTCAACGGAGAAACAAAATCAGACAGTCCCCTGTGCTCCCGGGCCAACCACGGGGCATAGGATAGGTTCCTGCCCGCCATATATTTTTCAAGGGAGACCCAGAGTTTGGATTTAGTGTGAAAGCGCCAGTCAAGAATCCTCTGGAGGACGATAGCCCTATAATACCGCTGTATATCCGGAAGGCCCAGACCCCCCGCGTCCCTCGGTCGGCCCAACAGTCGGAGCGCAATTCTTGGCCTCTTATTATTCCACACAAAGGTCGAGATCAAGCTGGACATCTGTGTGAAAAAACACCTAGGCAAGGACATGGGTATCATTTGCAAGTAGAACAGTATGCGTGGGAGAATATTCATTTTTATGATACTAAGTCGCCCCATCCAGGTGAAGGCTGTCTTGGTCCATAGGGCCAGGTCATTCTTCACAGTTGCAATCAAGGAAGGGAAGTTAGTCGCGTACAGAGTGTCAAACCTATCCGTCAGCCGTATACCCAAATATTTTAAGGACGATTTAGCCCAAGTGAAGGGGAAAGCAGTTTGAAGTCTGCCCGCCAGGGATGGCGGCAACTGGATGGGCAGTAATTCTGACTTGGCATAATTGATCTTGAAATTTGAGAGTGACCCAAAGTGTTGAAGTTCCCGCATCAGATTAGGCAAAGAGATCAGGGGGTCCGTCAGGTGGAAGAGCACATCATCGGCGTACGCCGAAAGTTTGTGCTCTGTATGACCCACCGTCAGTCCTTTGATATCAGTGTTCGCCCGTATAGTGCGTAGAAACGGTTCCAGCACCAGGGCGAACAAAAGAGGTGAAAGAGGACACCCCTGCCTCGTGCCATTTCTGATCAAGAATCTAGGGGAGAGAAAGCCATTGACCTTGACCTGTGCACTCGGGTCCGAGTACAAGGCCATGATCCATGCCAACATATGCTTGCGCAAGCCCAGGGCCTCCAGTACAGCGCGCAAGTAAGTCCAGTCCACCCGATCGAAAGCTTTCTCCGCATCGGTGGACAGGATCAGGTAGTGGGGGGGATCAGGAGCAGCACGAGCCCAATGAATAAGGTGTATGGCCCTGATGGAGTTGTCCCTAGCCTCTCGGCCCGTGACAAACCCCGTCTGGTCCGGGTGGACAATGAGTGGGATTAGGTGTTTTAGCCTAGACGCAAGAATTTTAGCAAGAATTTTTATATCTACGTTGAGAAGGGATATGGGCCTGTAGCTCTGGGGCATGGTGGGGTCCTTCCCCTCCTTGGGAATGACAGTGATGTGGGCCAGCAGGGCCTCACCAGGGATCGCACTCCCTTTTGCTATAGAATTAAAATAACTGCACATCGACTCCGATAGCAGGGGTAGAAACTTTTTGTAGTAAGCCTTGGTGAACCCGTCAGGTCCAGGGCTCTTCCCATTAGGCAAGGACTTCACCGTAGCTCCGAGCTCAACAGGCGTAATAGGGGATTCCAGCATGGAACACTGGTCGTCAGTCAGCGGGGGAAGGCCAGCTGCGGTCAGGTAAGTTCTGATGTCAGACAGTCTCTCGGTCTGGGTCCTAGGGGTCTGCGTTGAATCTAGGTTATAGAGGGTGGCATAATAGTCTCGGAACCCAGAGGCAATCTGGGAAGATCTGACCGCGAGTTCACCCGAGGGGAGGCGCAGCTTCTGTACATACGTGAGCGCGCGTTTCTTCCGGAGGGCTCTGGCCAACATGCGGCCACATTTGTTGCCGTGTTCATAATATTTATGCGACAGGTATCGTAGTTGTTTACGTGCCTGCCGGTCTAATAAGCGCAAGAACAATATTCTCAACTCTGTCAGTTTTCCAAGAGCCTCCGGGTCCCCTCCTTGTTTATGTGCAAGTTCCGCCTGCTGTAGCGCCTGAAGAACCCTAGTAAAGTCCGCTTGTCGGGCCTTCTTAAGTCTAGCGCCCTGAGAGATCAGCTCACCCCGTATCACCGCTTTATGACCCTCCCAGATAACCCCTTCATTCATACCTTCCGTGGTATTTTCCTTGAAATAGTGGGACAGGACGTCCGTGACTCCGGAGACCGCGGCCGCGTCATCCAGCAGGGATTCATTCAGGCGCCATGACCAGGCCCTACGGGTGCCCTGAGGCAGGGCCAAAGTGGCCGTCACCGGGGCATGGTCCGAAATAGTTATATTCCCGATGGACGAGGCCTGCAGCAGCTCCAGAGCCAAGTGGTCCACACATATCAGGTCAATGCGGGTATAGACATCGTGGACCTTTGAGTAATAGCTGTAATCTCTATCAGAGGGGTGAAGCAGTCGCCAGCTATCCAGAAGGCGATGGGACTGTAGGGATTTGCGGAAATGTTTAAGGAAGGCGTGAGAGTGTGAGGGGCGTTGGTGCGAGGTGTCAAGTTGGGGGTTAGGGCTCACATTAAAGTCTCCACCTAAGATCAGAGGACCTTCTCTAAAGTCTGTCAGGCTGTCCAGAGCACTGTCTAGAAACGTAAGCTGATTGGAATTAGGGGCATATATCGTAGCTACTGTAAGCTTTTGGCCCGCTACGACCCCTTTCAGGAAAACATATCTTCCCTGGGGATCAACCTTACTCTCAATGACCTGAAGGGGGCAGGACTTATGAATTGCGATAGCCGTGCCTCTAGATTTCGAGACCGGTGAGTTGCTCAAGAACCACTGATTATAAAGATGGGTGGGCAATTTAGGAGTTGACTGGGGGGTAAAATGCGTTTCTTGCAAAAGAACCACATGTGCTCCTGACCGCTTCAGTTCCCACCAAAGTTTACTACGTTTGCAGGGGGAGCAGAGACCACGTACGTTATAAGAAATTACCTTTAACGATGCCATGGGAAGTCTGTGATGTAGTCGAGTCGCGTAGCATGACTGCAGGCGCAGGGCGGAAGACGGAGCCGGAGGCAGATCCTATAAAGAGGCATGGAGGAGAAGAAGAGAAAAGAGGAAAAGGAAAAAAAAAAACAGAAGGGAGGGAAGAAAAAACAGTGAGAGACAGGGTAACACACATAAGGCACAAAAAACGGCAATGGTAACAATACCATGACATAAAATACCTGGGGGGCAGGCGTCGGGCTCAGCCCTACAGGAGGGGAGCGCCCGAGGCCCATCCTCATTTCCAAACAAGGAAGTATACCTAAAAAGGTACGGTCTACGTGGGGAACGTGGACCAACACTGGAGGGAAGGGTGTGGGGGTCAGTCCCCATCCACCGCCATGTACTAACAAGTAGGCAGCATGCAAGGGGGGATAAGGTTCTACAAAAAACAAAAAACAAAAAAAAAAAAAAATAAATAAATAAAAAAAAAACCAAAAAAAACCTGAAAAACCCTGAGGAGCAAAGTGCAAATTTGAAAGGTAAGTAAGTAAAAAAAAATAGTGAACGAGTCCAAGGTATCCGGGAAGTGAGCGCGTCGGGACAGGACCGGGGCCAAAGCTTCAAGTCTCTCCAATAAGGACAACGACAGGGGCCTATGATCAGTCACCGCTATAAAGGCAATAGGTCCAGTTGGAGGGCGAACAAACATTAACACACTGAATGGCCAGGTCTCAGTTCCAGGTACCAGCGTAATTAGAGGGCCCGGGCCTCCCTCAGAGAGCAGTTAGGATACCAGTATCTGAAGGAAACAGACCCTTCAGAAAGTCAAAAAACAAAAACAAAAAAAACAGGTCAGGGGAGGGGAGCTGCCACTCAGTGTCGCTGCGACACAGGACCTGAAGGAGAGGCAGATGTAGGGCGCCTGCGATTTCTCCTGCGACTCTTGCGGGTAGGTGGCAGCCAGGGCTGAGGGAGCTGCACGTCAGGGTGATCTTGCGGGGCCCTCCAGTCCGGAAAGTCGACTGGCTCCAGACCCAGGGTGCTCAGAAAGTGTGGGAGGTCGTCCTTGGTGCGCAGCGTGGCATGTCTGCCCTCTTTGGATGCTTGCAAGTAGAAGGGAAATCCCCAGCGATAAGGCAGACCTGCCTTTTGGACTGCTTCCAGCAGGGGGCGGAGAGCCCTACGTTGCATGAGGGTTCTCCTGGAAATGTCCTGGTAGAAGTAAAGGTGGGCCCCATCGAAGTCAAAGTATGGCTTCCCACGCATTTTTTGCATGATCTTATCTTTCAGTGTATACTTGTGGAGCTTGCATATGACATCTCTAGGGTTGTCCACATCTTGAGAGGGCGGTCTGAGGGCTCTGTGAGCACGGTCAATCTCTATGGGTGCAGTAGCAGGCAGGCCTAAAATCTCTCTAAATACATCCTCCAGAGTAGGGACAATATCCTTAGGTGCTGTTGCTTCAGGCAGACCTCTTATGCGGATGTTCGCACGCCTGCTGCGGTTCTCAAAATCATCCAACTGACACAGCAAAGTCTCAATTTTTTGATCCTGGGCGCAGCACCTGGCTTGAAGCATAGAGATGACAGGCAGGGCCTCATCAAGTTTCTGCTCCATTGTTTCCATCCTAGCCCCCAAGTGGTTAGTGTCAGCCTTGAGCTGGGCAATGTCCTCCCTGAAGGCCCTCTCCACCCTGGTTGTAAACTTTTCCAGGTCCTCTCGAGTAGGGAGGGACCAGATATGGCGTCTTATGTCCCTGTCCCTGTCTCCCATGAAATCATTCATATCAGGGCTCTGGTCAGGGGGGGCTGAGGGTCCCGGGGAGAGTGGAGGGGCATTGTCACTCACCATCTGCGAAGAGGGTATCTGGGAGTCCTCAAGCAGCTGCTGCTGCCGTGTCAATGCTTTCTGAGCAGCCTTAGCTGCCTTGGATGATTTTGGCGTCGGCGCCATCTTGGAGGCCTCCTGTCCCGTACCGCGGGACCCGCTGAAGAAGGCATCCAGCTGCTCCTGTCGGGACCCGTCCGCTCTCGGTTGCTGGGAGAGCGCCCGCCGTCCCTGAGACATGTTTCCCGGCGTTCCGGGAGTGATATCTCCCCTTAGTATCGCTGATTGTGCGGCGGTGGGTAAGGAGCTAGAGAGACACGCGTCCTCACTCCTCCATAGCCAGGCCACGCCCCTTAGAGGTACTTTTAATTGTCAAGTTTTTTTTTTTTTGGGGGGGGGGGGGGGGTATGCTTAGTTATAGTTGATTTTACATAAATGTTTTTTTAAGGAGTTGTAGAAGAGTAAAGAGCAAAGTAATGGATAGAAAAATAAGCTCAACGGTTTGGCCTTAAAGTGATTGTAAACCCTCTCCTATTCCCATTGAAGTGAATAGCATCAGATGATACACAGATGAAACCAATCATCCTACATAAATTTTACTTGTATATCTGCAGTCTTCCCCTTTCTACACTCTTTGAAAAGTGTAGATCCTGTGGAATCTTTTTCCTCTTTCAGCAGTGGGTGTGGAGTCTGGTGTGTGAGAGCTGTTTGGAGGAAAGGAACACACCCCCCCTTCCCATAGGCAGAGGAATGAAGGAACATTCGCCCCGCTAGCGGCCGAATAGCGCTGCCAAGATGACGGTAAAGCACCGCTAAAACTAGCTGCGTTTTAGCGTCAACGCACCCGCCCCAGTGTGAAAGCAGCCCAAGTTCCCTTCGCGACACAAATTTCCAGCTGCTGTTATCGCATGTGTTGGAGAACTTGTCAGAAGTGACTGCTGATAACAGAAAGAAACACCAGAGAGAAACTACACTTAGAGCTTTGGGGAGAGATAAGTAAACACTACAGATATGTGCTTAGGTCAAATTTCAAAAATGGGGTTTACAACCACTTTAAGGTATATCTAAACCTAATCAGTTCATAAAATATCATATCTTTTAACATGAAAAGTCATTTTTCAATATTTTAACATTTGGAACTTTCATTAAAATGCCTGGATAGTATGCATTGAAGATCCTTGTTAAGATACATAGGGTGACAATGCTTTCACTGTATGTCTCAGAGTCATATGGGTGTCTGATGGAGACTACATGGAGGCGTTGGTCAACTGTCACCATTAGAAAACCTACCCTGATAAATGGCATACAACTTTCACTGGTGTGTATATATATATATGTGTATGTAGTCAAAAAGTGGGTGCATAAAGACTGCATTTAATCAACAGTACTGAGAGGGAAGAAAAGTGGAAATAAAATTGTGAGTGTGTCTTGTTCTTTTGTACCCTGATGCATAAGCTAACTGCCGGCTTTTGACGAAGGGACATGCTGGACATTCGGCATTAGATCAGTGCTCACATCCAATGGCTGCGATCGCTGATCTGTGATTTCTGGCAGGGGAAGCAGGAAAGCCTCCCCTCTGTCAGGATTCAGTGGAACAGCGGCAGAGATTGTTGCACCAACGCATCACTTTTTCCTGGTGCCTTCCATGGCAGCATACCAATGGTTGTGGTTCCGCCCCCAATCAACCCACAGGACCAATTACAACTCTATAAAAGAAAGAGTCCACCCCCCTCATACACAATTCTTTTTTCTGTCCTCAAACCCGCAGGATCGTGGATCATCTGGAATCAGCCCTTACCGTGCCGCTATATGGCACCACCATTACAGGTTCATGCTCTCCTGTATATGCATACAGAAGTTGATACATCAGGAATATGGGCTCCAAAGTCTGGAACAATTAGTTCCTATTGTCCAGTGCTCTCTACGTCCCAAGGCATTGGGGAACCGGATCTACAGGGTCAAAGTCTACTTTTAATCACGTTAGACCCAGATCCTTTACAGAAGTTCTAACGGCTATTTTTCTCCAGGTTAGGAGAAGATGATGCGTAGTCCGCTAGAGCTGGCCGATTTTGGCAAAAAAAAAACTTGATTCACGATTCTAATTTAGTTTTTTTTTTCTGATGGACACCGCACCGGTCCTAAGGAGCTGCGGGCAGGAGTTTTTAGGCGAGACTGCGGCTTCGGCCTAGTCCGCCGCGATCCTGGGAAAAGGCCGCGGACTAGGCCGAAGCCGCGGCCTTGCCTAAAAATCCTGCTCGCAGCTTGCCGCGATCCTGGGAAAAGGCTGCGGCTTCGGCCTAGTCCGGCCTCGCAGCCTTTTCCCAGGATCGGGGCAAGCTGTGGCCAGGATTTTTTATGCGAGGCTGCGGCTTCGGCCTAGTCCACGAAGCGCTGGTCCTATGGGACCAAAAAAAAATCGATTTTGGTCAAAATCTGAATCGATTTGACCTCGCAACTCAATTTAAAATTCAAATCGATTTTTTCCTCAGCCCTAAAGTCCGCACTAACGAGACGATATACTAACCCTGTCATCACAATGAAGTGCTCCAATCTCATCTACACCTAAAGGGGTGATATCTCTCCTCAAGAAAAGACCCCCCTATCCATAGCCTGAGAAGGAAGGGCTATAGCAAGCAGAGCCATATTGGCAACAGAATGTCTGTCTGGGTCGCCTTGGGTCATTCTCCTCCTACACCCCAATGGTGCAGTGAGGCTCGGTTACATTCCTGCACATGTTTACGGTGGGTTTTCTTTTGAAGGAAGATCTCTGAAGGTTCTATTCCCGGAGGTGGTGAAATTTGTCATGTAGTGGTACACAAGTCCTCTCATCCGGGGGAATCACTGCCAGGTGGACCTCATCCCTTGGTCTATTCCTGCATCAGATACAGGTCATCTGGATTAGAGCACCAACTTGGATGATTCGTTAACTCAGCGTGGCTGGCAATTAAATACCGAGAGGTTAATATCCAACATTCGCAAGTCAGGGGCTTCTCGAATGACAAGATCCCGCTTAAGCATCCTCCCTGAAGAGGCAAATCCATCCTTGTTACAAGTAGGCAACAAGTCGGCCTTAACCTATGTCCAGAGGTAAGGGGGAAGACGCACAACAGGTCATCGTCCATCAAAACCTTCCCGATGGTACTCCAGGTCAGAGGTTTTCTTTCACCAACCTCAACTTCTTTTAGTCCAGCTCTAAAAAATCATATGTCAGATCGCCTATCAAGGAAAGTACCAGTAGCAACGATCCAGCAGATTTTCCGATGGGTCTGTTGTCATGGGGCAGTTTTTTAATAATCTTTTTCTTCTCCTTTTGGTGCACCTCCTCAGACGTTGAGGCACCTCGTTCCTTCATTGACACGGATGGATACCCTCTTATCCAACTAGACGCCAACTCCTGACCGTAGAGCGAGTTGCTCTCACGGCTACAGTGCCTTAATTCATCAAGAAGATCTTTGTTCACTCTGCCAATCGAACTGTCCCTTTTTCGGTCCTTTAGCGTTCATAGTTACGCACAATCGCATGTCCTGGGAAACCCTTTTTCCATCCACATTCAGAGTCCCTGGAGTGGATCGCACAAAAAGATTGAGCAGAGGAAAGTGGAGTTGCGCCCACAGATTGAATTTGGCTTCAGGCCAGAAAGTCTTTGGCACCTATGACAGGGTGGGGAAGAAGTTTTTATTCACTACGTTCAAAGTGAGGTCTGCCTTCAGCCACTCGGTGCTCCTCCACTTGCATGCACGCAAGAATCTTCTCTATAAGATATTATGCTCAAAACAGTTTTTCCTAAACACTGTCTCTTCTGGTCAAAGGTTTTTCTTGAAAATCCAAGTCTTAAGGAAGACCCTTGTATTACGTTCCTTTTTTTTTTTTTTTTTGGCAAGGTGGTCTCACCAGATCATACCTAGAGTTTCTTCTACAAACCACCTTATCCAGGAATAGATACCGCCAGCTTCTGCGGAATGTTCCAGCAATTCTGAACTGCACGAGCTAGATGGGGCAGGTTCTCGCAGTCTTCTCATTGGTCTGACACAAACTTCTCGTGATACTAAAATACTTCTTTTAAAAGAGAGAAAGGAGACTGTCTGCATCAAAGACACCTTCGGCAACCTGTTCGTTTCATTCAGAGAGCGTATCGGGCTAGTGGTCCTGCGGTCCCAGAGTCAATGAATGCTTACTCTGTGGGGAATGGCATCTCCCTGGGCTGCGGTAACGCGAATCTGTCCAGAAGCTCTGTCATACGACAAACCGGTCATCCTGCACCACATTCATGACCCATGGAAGTCTGTGTTTGCTCATAGCATCTTAAAAAAAAAAGAGAGGGAAAGAGGCTTTTCTGCCGTCAACTCTGTAATTTGAGATTAAAATATTTTTTTTGCAGCAACCCTCCCTGTAAGCGAGTTATTAACCATTGGTATGCTGCCTTGGAAGGCACAAGGAAAACGGAAAATTGTATACTTACCTTTCCGTAATTTTCCTTTCCTGGTGCCTACCCATGGCAGCATACACCCTCCCTTTCTATAGTTATTAAATGTTTGAGTCTAGTTACAAGAATGATGTATGAGGGGATGGACTCTCTTTTTATAGAGTTGTAACTGGTCCTGTTGGTTGATTGGGGGCGGAGCCACAACCATTGGTATGCTGCCATGGGTAGGCACCAGGAAAGGAAAATTACAGAAAGGTAAGTATACGTTTTTCCGTTTTTTTTTTTTTTGTCCTATCCGCTGGGATGAATGAAAAAAATTATCAGTGTGTGCCCAGCATTACACTTTAGCAACTCAAATGTTTATCAGGGTGCACATCTACTTTAAAATTTGATATTACATTGACTTTGATCCTATGAGCAAAAGTGATTCAGATGCAGTAAGGCATAAAAGGGGGTAGGTCAGGATAAGGGCTTTTGTTTGGCTGGGTTGCCTGTCAGAGGAGTATTGCAGGTAGGCAGTTGTTAGTGTGGGGTGACTAGTCCTCTGAACAGAAGTGAGTTGGGGTGGAGGTTGTGAATTTTGGCTGCATGTCTTTCAGTTGAATAATTCCTTGATCAGTACCACGGTTTGAGACTCAATATTGTGGTCAAACACTTTTAAAGTTGCCAGCAGTTTTCAGAACTTGGTATATCTAAACTCAAGAGCCAACTGTTTTTTGTATCTGTGCTGGTAATTTTGCTTGGAGTTGACGGCAGAATTAATTTCTGGCAGAATCAACAGATATTTTAAAAAGTCCAAATATGGAAATATTTACATGTATTCGAAATTTATACATTTTTATCCAATTCCGGTCTAAACCTTAAAATATCTCCACTTGATGACCAGGAATTTTCTGACACTTTCTTTGTGTGACCATTGGTATTTTTTGCTAGAAGATCTTAGAACCCCTAAACATATATATTAACCACTTAAGCCCCGGACCAATACGGGCCATTATGACCAGGCCCCTTTTTGCGATTCGGCACTGCGTCGCTTTAACTGACAATTGCGCGGTCGTGCGACGTGGCTCCCAAACAAAATTGGCGTCCTTTTTTACCCACAAATAGAGCTTTCTTTTGGTGGTATTTGATCACCTCTGCGGTTTTTATTTTTTGCGCTATAAACAAAAATAGAGCGAAAATTTTGAAAAAAATGACATATTTTTTACTTTTTGCTATAATAAATATCCCCCAAAAATATATAAAAACATTTTTTTTCCTCAGTTTCAGCCGATACGTATTCTTCTACATATTTTTGGTAAAAAAAATCGCAATCGCCGTTTATTGATTGGTTTGCGCAAAAATTATAGCGTTTACAAAATAGGGGATAGTTTTAAGGCATTTTTATTAATTTTTTTTTTTTACTAGTTATGGCGGCGATCAGCGATTTTTTTCGTGACTGCGACATTATGGCGGACACATCGGACACTTTTGACACATTTTTGGGACCATTGTCATTTTTACAGTGATCAGTGCAATAAAAATGCACTGGTTACTATGAAAATGACACTGGCAGTGAAGGGGTTAACCACTAGGGGCGCTGGAGGGGTTAAGTGTGCCTAGGGGTGTGTTACTAACTGAGGGGGGGCGTGGCTGCGACTGACACGTCGCCGATCTCCGCTCTGATTACACAGAGCGGAGATTGCTGACATTGTCAGTAGAGGAGCGGGGAGATGATGTGTTTACACACACCTCCCTTCTTCGAGCCTCCGTGAGACGATCGCGGGGATCCCCGCGGCGATCGAGTCCGCGGGACCCGCGGTCCCACTCACGGGGAAGGCAGGGGGGTCACGAGCACGCCGCCGGCAGCGCGCGCGCGACCCTGACGTCGGCAGTTAAAGGGCCACGTACAGGTACGTGATTGTGCCTGTACGTGCCATTCTGCCGACGTATATCTCCGCGAAGGGGTCGGCAAGCGGTTAAAGCAGAGGCCCTAGAGAATAAATAGGTGCGTATTGCAATTTTTCAAAGGTAAATATTTTTTTAATTTTACAGTCGCTTCAATTTCGTAGAGAGACCCCCCCCCCCCCCCTGCCCTTAAAAGCATTTGATCACTCAGATTGGTGTGATCAGATGCTTTTCATTTTTAAAAATGGTGCGGTTTATATCCGGGGAAGCCAGAAGTGTGTGATGTATGCTTATCGCTTCCGGTTTCCTATATCAGAGGTGAACAGGGCCATTCCCATCTGTTTGCCTCTATGATCAGCTGGCAGAATCTCCCGGTGGGATGGGAGAGCCTAAGAGTCCCTGGAGAGGAGGGGCTGGTGGGAGAAATCCCCCTCCCGCTGTTTGTAAAAGCAATCCAGAGGCTCTATAAAATACAGTATGATGCATCACCCCGGTGTATGACCACTTGAAGTCCAGCGACTTATCGGTACGTCACTGGTTGTCAAATGGATATAGAATACCAAATGTGGCCCCTGATTTTGTCAAAGAACACACAATATAGTTAGATGCGAGCACTAGTGCATGGCCCTGCTTTATTATGAGCAATTAAAGCTGCTTATAGAGTTCTATGTATAATCCTGCTGAACAAACTAGAAAGGTAGGAAGTATTTTTAAAAATGTTTTTAGCCTTGCTGTGTAAAAGGAAGCACAAACAATACATGGGGTTCACAAGTTTGGCTGCAAAGGTAGAAAGGTAGAAATAAACATTTTAAAGTGGTTTTAAGGGCTCAAGGTTTTTTACCTTTCTTAACTCTGTACAGCAGACCCCCCAACCCCCAATACTTACCTGAGCCCCATCGCGATCCAGCAAGATGTACAAGAGCCTTGGCTCTCCAGGGACACTCCCTCATTGGCTGAGCCAATGGCTCCCACTGTTAATTACAGCCAGTGAGCTAATGAAGAGGGGGGGAGGAGCTGTGTCTTGGCACGCAGAACAAGCGACTCTGGAGCTAGCTTGCTTGGGTGCCCCCACAAAAGGGAGGGGCCAAGAACGCCAGCAGGGAACCCGAGAAGAGGATCGGGTCTGCTCTGTGTGAAACTACTGCACAGAGCAGGTGAAGTATAGCATGTTTGTTATTTAAAAAAAAAAAAAAAACTTGCCTTTTTAATATCACAAGAGGTGATTGTAGCTGAAAGTGAGAGTTCATTCATAGCTAGATTCTGATGAGCTTGGTCTGTAAGCTTCTTGTATCTCTTTTTAGTGGTACCAACTTATAAGATTTTGTCATAGTTCTTCAATGTTTTTCACTGCTTTGAAACCTGGGTGTTCACATCTAAATACTCCTTAATATGAAACAAATATTTAAATATATGAACTAGAACTGAACTCCCTCATAATAATCTTGGGACATATGTAGCCTGAAAATTCAAGAATGCAAATGTTGCTACTGGAGTCTCTCAGATATATGAAGCAAGTGGTTAGATATTCCTGTATTTAGGGTCTAACATGTTGCAGCTCCTGACCCCCTGCTTCTTTGACAGCACTCAGGGGATCCTCTCCCCCACAGCAGGTGACACATTTAAAATTGGCGGTGCTGTGCAGGATTCTGCCCACATAGCCCCACTGTTAAATCACAGTGATCTATGAATGAATAAAATGCAAGTCCCGTCTGGAACCATGACAGATGGGATTGTGGTCCAATCATACTAGCTCCAGCTTTCTAACTGCTAGCCCCTACGGTGGTATGAGCAGCAAGGTGGAGGGAGAGTTTGCTGGAGCCTGGCACTGCACCCACAGTCCACTGATTGTGGGTGCAAAGCTCCTGTGGAAAAAAAAATGAAAATTTAATTTTTTTTTTTTTTTTTTGCTGCAAGAATTTTTTTCTAAAAGGAGAACTTGCCCTTTTATGATTCGGGTCTGTGCATTCCCCCCCCCCCCCCCAGTCCTAATTTCTTCAGGTAATTAATCCTGGTGTTAAGTCTATGGGGCCAATATTTGCAGCAGCAGCAGCTCAATTCAAAAAAATAGTCTGGAGCGGAAGTGGAAAGCACTTGAAGCATTGCACTTACGGTACCACTGTACGCCTGTTATAGCATTAGAGTAGGTACACACGAGGGCTGCAACTAACGATTATTTTCATAATCGATTAGTTGGCCGATTATTGTTTCGATTAATCGGTTAATAGCCTTAAAAAAAAATATATATAATTTTGCTGCGATTTGCTTTTTGACATTTTTTTTTTTGCCAATTTGTTGTTGGGCAGATTAAAAAAACACAAATTGCCGCAAAAACGCATTACATGCTTTTTTGCAGCTTCTCTATTGAAGTATATTGAATCAAAATAGCACCGTTTTGCATTAAAGTCCTTGCCCTTTCCAAATACGCAGCAGCTGAAAAAATCATGCATGTGAACGTGTCCCATAGAAAACCATGTAAATGAACTGTAGTGCGTTTCTGCAAAAAGCACCAAAAAACACAGGTGTGACCAAGGCCTGAGATGTTTAGTAACATAATGGGGTTAAAAAAACTAAAATTAGTACAAAAAGAGCAAATCTCCTACTGTAAGGGGTTAATTTTTTACTGTGGGACAGTAAAAGTAATATTTACAGTAGCGATTTGGTCTTTTTGTACTATAAAGGGCTCATTTTTTTTTTAACCCCAATATGTTACTGGGCGATTAATCGATTATGAAAATAGCAATCGATTAATTTCATAATCGATTCGTTGTCGATTAATCGATTAGGCTCTAGTACAGACTATACATTTTTTTTTTTTTTTTTTAACTCAGCAGGCTGAACGAAAAAAATAATAATCTTATGGATTGCTGTGATCTCCCCCTGCTGAGCTATTGTGTTCTGGCAGGGGGAATGCACAGCTGATCGGATGTTGGTTCTCCAGCATGCACGTTCGGCAGAAGCTGGACGTGACACTGGTTTCTGTTGTACACACTGCCGAACCGTCCGTGTCCGTGTCTGGCCGATTTGCGGCCCGTGTGTACTTAGCCTTAGACATATATATAGACAACATATAGAATAGGACAACACAGATGTTTCAAAAAGTTCACCTTGAAACAGATCTACATTCAGGGCTCATTCACAGCATTACATATTAGTAACGCATGGCAACCCATTATATGCATTTGTGTCTTGCAATGGCATTTGTTGCGAATATTAACCCTACATAACACCATAAAACATGCACTGCAGCCTAGCACTGTGCAATTGTGATTGATAACATACAGCCTGCCCCTAATTTTGCACGTGTCCTTGTGTTTCTCAGCCTATTTTATGTTCAATGGGTTTACCAACTGATCACAGTCATAGAGGAAAGAATAGTTAAATTGAATTTAAAAGCTTTTGTTTTCCATGAAATTAGCTGGCAGAATTCCATCCTTTACTCCTCAGACATGCATGCTCCAACAACCTACATGTTACATTTTATAAATGTTGCCATACACATCACCTTATTGTTGGATCATTACCTTGACATTCCTCTATCCTTCGGTCTGTTCACACCCTCATTTATTTTTTATTTTTATGAAAGTGTCCAAATTAAGAATGTTTTACATTGTTCCAGAAAATTTTAGTGTAATTGAAACTTTCTACGGTCTTTCAATACAGGTATGAATGTGATTAATTCCTTTAGTGCAGTAAGACACTTTGATAAATGAAGTCCACTATTTAGGGTGACCATAGATCTGTCAGTGCATGTTTAGTTGCCTTGGGGCAACGGTATTGCCTGGCGGGTGCACAAGCCAAGATGTCGTGCTTGTTTCTATGGAGAGGTGAAGGGGGAGGAGATGACCATGAATGCTTCTTGTCAGTGGTGATTGGGTCGAGTTTTCTAACCTGATTCCCAGCAAGATCTGTTGTGTGACTGTTGAGAATGATTTCCATAGACTTGGGATCCTCATCGAATCCGGACACAGTTTACGTATGGCCATTATAAATTTCAGTTGCTGGTGAAAATAGGCCACCCTGTCCATAGGCTCAAGAAGACTGCCCCTTTTTCACTCCGCTGGCCTTGGTAACAGTCTTATCACTTCTGCATGTTAACTTGGCTTAACCCTCCCTAGCCCCTAGTAAGATCACCTAGGGCATATGGTCTGGAATGTAAATCTCTCCTGGGAGCCCAGCAAGTATGACCCTTTCCTAGCCACCGCTAAAGGAAGCGCTACAGCATAACCCTTAGTGTGTAGATGTGAATAGAGTGTGACCGTGGCTTGTTTCCCCTCCTCCCTGTTTCCCTCCTGTGTGCCTGTGTGGTTATTCCTGGTCTGTCTCAGATGTTGGAAAGAGGTGATAATGTCTTGGCGGATCTGTCTCCCTCCCTCTGCTCTTCCTCTCCCACACTCACCCCTTCCCCAACCCCCCCTCCTTCTCGCTCTGTTTATTCTCTCCTGTCTGTCTTGAATTCCACCCCAAGCTCTCCCCATTTTTTTTTTTTTATATCTTCTCACTGATTTCTTACCCCATTCTCTCCAGCTTTAATCTCTCCCAAGTTTTGTTTCATTCAGTCTCTTTTTATCTCTCTGCTAACCTCCTTTTATACTTTTTTTTTTTTTTCACTTCTACAAAGTCTGATGGTCTATTCATGTGTTCCAATTTATTTTGTCCTTTCTGTCAGTGTTTTCTGTGCCTGCCGCCCCCCTTCTCTTTCCTCTTTCTGGACATTGCTTCACATGTGCTGGAGAAGACAGTATTCTCTGTGCTCCCCCCCCCCCCTCTCCTCTCCCCAGGGCTGGAGGCCTGGAATCCCTGCTCTGCCCTCTAATGCTCCAGGCTGGATTAGAAGGGGGTGGAGTGATGGCCATGTGGTGGTAGGGCAGAACAAGCAGGGTGTGAGATTACAGAGGCTTGTTTATCCGTTACAGGTCTCTTTTTACATGACCACAGCTTTTTGTCCTAGCTCCCAACACACATACAAAACACGTTACAAACCATATTCAATTCATAACTGCTCTTTATTAAGACCTGTACCTTGTATTTGTCATGCAGTTATTTTATAATGAGCTATTAGGGTCTCTCTACTTTTCTGTATAGTGATATCCATTCCCATAGTGCAGTACAAGAGTGCTTCAAACAAAGGTAAATATGGGTTAACTAAAAAAGTGGAATGAAAGTAAATTCATACAACAAATGGTAGAATGTGTCAAAAAACATGTAATAAACCTACCCATATAAGCTTGCAATCCAGAGGAATAAGGGGCAGAGGTGCGTGGTATGAATATTAAGCAGGAGCTCTAGACTGTAACAGTAGGAGGTGAATAGACTGCAGGTGAGGTTGGAATTCTGCAGGGGCAATAATGGTATTTGTATGTCATTCCAGCTGTAAAATATGTGTGAGGTGTATCTGGTTTAGCAGAATTGCTGAGGGCACTCTGTCTCTTCCTCTCTCCTCCTTCTCTCCTTGGCCTTATCTTCCTGCCTCCTAATCTCTCTTTCCCTCTGTCTCTCTCCCTCTTGGCTCTCCATAATTACAGGGTGGAACAGATGTCCCTGGATCAGTTTCAGATCCAACATCCATTAGAATAACCTTCAGCACCATGCCTGGAGGGGAGGACCTTATTCTCCGTACATTATATACTGGTACCGAGCACAGTAATCTGCTTTATTCTACTGTCATTTTTAGCCCATACATTTCTTAGCATTCCCCTTTTTTGTATTGGAGTCCTCAGCAAAACTTGATTCAGCATACGGATGACCAGTATAGTATAGAACCATGTGCAAATAATTTATTCACACTCCAGAATGTTACAAACCTACAGATCCTGCTTATTGGCATTGTTTTTTTTACATAGTCACATGCTTTTTGAGTGTTGCATTTAGTTCAACTTTGGTGTTAAGTAAATTTGTTTTCTTTTGTAATACATTCTGCTTTTTAAACTTTCCTTTTGATAGTTAGACAGTAGAGCTGCTTGTTTTGATTGTACATGTCCTTAGGAAACCTGCACATTTTCTTCATAAGGTCAGTCATCAAAGTATCAGTGCAGCTGTGCAATTTACATGATCCACCCAGAACTGATTTGTTGATGTGATATCTGCTGGACAGATAAACTGCCTAACGGTTTCTTAAATCTCTTGGTAAGATATGCAGCCAGATCTAAATGATTGCCTTCTTGGGGATGCATAGCTGCTGCAGCCATTAAGGCCTCATGCCCACTGGCGTTTTTACAGCTGCGTTTTTGAGCGTTTTTTACAGCTTAAAAACGCCTGTCCATGTTATTGTAAATATTTTTTTTTTTTTTTTTTTGAAAAAAAAAAAACGTCGGAGCTAAAAACGCGACCGCGCGTTAGTGCGCGTTTTTTGCGCGTTTTTTGACGCTCGCGTTTTTTCCTGCCTAGTTCTGACGCTGAGGAACGCACTGGCCCTGGGTTTTTTTTACAGCTTACAAACGCCTATGCTCTTTACAGCTCAAAAACGCCTAGGTGGGCATGAAGCTATAGACTAACAGGGACAGGCGTTTTTAAGCTGTAAAAAACGCGGCTGAAAAAACGCCCGTGGGCATGAGGCCTTAAAGGGAGTTCTTGCCTGCCTCTCTCTATATAATGGTAACTAAATGCATGAGGAGGAACACCCAAAATGGGATAGAAGTGAGCCAGGATCTCTGTTGAGGAACTCTTACTACTGAACATAAAACAAAGCCAGCAAGTGACTCAGCCCACCATATTCTATCAAAAGCATGTCCCTTTTGGGTGCACTGACCCTTTAACTTTCAGCTTTCCTTTCATGCTTTGCAATGCTTCTGACTGCAGCATTCATGAATGCGCAGTTAATGTCACTTCATTTGTAGTGTTATTTTTAATGTGGGTGCATTTAAGTGGTTCTAAAGGCATTTTTTTTTTTCTTTTTTTTTACTTGAATGCATTCAGGTAAAAAAAAAACATCTGGATGAAGCTCCCGCAGTCCCTCCTTATACTTACCAGAGCCTCATCTTCAGCTATGTGATGAAAGCAGCAGCTCTTCTGAGTCTCCCTCTTCCCCTCCCACACAGCAGTGGGCATCATTGGCTCCTGCTTCTGTCAATCACAGCCAGTGGGCCAATAAGGAGAGAGCAGGGGAGGGGCTGAAATGCACTGTGTGAATGGCCAACAGAAGGGGGAGGAGCCAAGACTGGCAGAAGAGCATTGGTGGCTGCTCTGTGCAAACCATTGCACAGAGCCGGTAAGTATAACTGTTTTTTCTTTTCGGATATTGCAACCGCCGGCCACGCGCCGTACCAGTACGTCGATTTGCGCAACAGACGCTTTGACGCAGTGGTTAAACTAAGCAAAAGCTGATGTGGTACCTGCGTAGTTATTACTATATTAGAAAGTGACTATAACCAGTGTTTTTTTACAACTGCTTTAAGTAACCTTCAAACCTAAAATAATTTTTTAAATGTGTGGGGAAAACGGCTCTGGCAGCAAATGGGTTGATAAAGCCCAATCTATGATGAGGTTAAAAATTACATAAGCCATATCAAGTAGTATCAACATACCCAAAAAGCATTTTTTGTATAAATCCTCTACTGTATTTCTTTTCACTGAAAATATGGTATCCATTAGGCAGGAGGATGAAGCCATTTTTTAGTTGAGGTAGATCTCTGCCTCTCATGGCTGTTTCTGTAAGGGCACTGACGCAAGTTGTGCTGGTGCTTTTTCAGGAGTGATTGAAGTAATTCCCATTCCTTTTTTTTTTCTCTGGTGATGTAAGCTAGAATCTGTAATTTTTACTATAACTTGAGAGTGATGCACAGTGCTGCTGAGGTCCACCTAATTTTTAAATTCAGTTTATACAAGGTATTTGGCTCTGTTTCCACTGTTGCAATTTTGCCGCGATTTTGCCGCGACTTGAAGCAATGCCTGTATATTCTTGAGCTCTTCGGACCTCAAGTCGCATCAAAGTGCGACCAAAGTAGTGCAGGGACTACTTTGAAGACACTGCGACTTGAAGTTGCACAGATATGAATGGTACTCATTGGAAATCATAGGGTATGACTTGTCATGCGACTTTGCAGTCCCAAGTCGCATGACAAGTCGCACTAGTGGAAACCGAGCCTTACTGAAGCCCAATATCAAATCGAGATAAAATATGTGGTTTATTTTTAGTAATTGTGCACACCCGACTGACAGCTTGCGGCTTCACATCTGGGTGCTCACTGCGCATGTGCTTGCTGTGCTGCACACTGTGAATGATCCCGCAGTGTTCTGGGACCTGTGACATATCCCAGAAGACTGCAGGGGGGGGGGAGAACTTCCACTCGGTTTGCCTACACAGTCGGAGCGGCTATCTGTCAAAATTGGGTACCTGCTCCCTCCCCAAAAATGTCATAAACCGAAGTGGGTGGAGGAGGCCTTAAAGTGGTACATTCCCTTTTGGGTGAAGCTCCACTTTAAGAACTTCAGTATTTTGAAACACTGAAGCAATATTAACCACTTCCATACCAGGCACTTCCCCCCCCCCCCCCTTCCTGCCCAGGACAATTTTTAGCTTTCAGCAATGTCACGCTTTGAATGACACGCGGTCATTTTATAATTTCCCTCCCACAAATGGAGCTTTCTTTTGGTGGTATTTGATCACCTCTGTGGTTTAGATTTTGCACTATAAACGAAAAAAGACAGACAATTTAACGAAAAAAAAACTGATGGGCGGCACTGATAGGTGCCATTGGATAGGCAGCATTGATGAGGCACTACTGACAGGCATTACTGAGTGGCACTTTGATGGGCCACTGACGGGCATTACTGATAGGGCACTGGCACTGTTGTGGGCACTGATGGGCATTTAATAGGTGACAGGCTGGCAGGTGTTTGGCACTGATTGTCACATTTTGATGGGGGGCTGTGCTGATTATCAGCACAGACCCCCCCCTCTGACAGGGAGAGCCGCCGGTCAGCTCTCCCTGTCAGCGTGAACAGAGGAAAGTGGTTTACCGATGATGGTTCACGCAATGATCAGCTGTGGTTGGTCACAGCTGATCACGTGGTAAAAAGCCTCTGTCAGATGCTTCATACCATGATTGGAGTTGCTGTGTGTCAGACCGACTGCGTGTCGGCAGTGATATCCTGATCACGTCATATGACGTCCAGTCAGGATATCACAACCACTTTGCCGCTGTCATTCTGCTATATAGCAGGCGGCAAGTGGTTAAAGTGGTTGTAAACCCACTTTGTAAACAAACACCTACAGGTAAGCCTAGATTAAGGCTTACCTGTAGGTGCAAGAAATATCTCCTAAGCCTACACGGTTTAGGAGATATTTGCAAAAAAAGATATGCACCGATGTCTACGGCGCATGCGTGCCGTAGACAACCGTGCATTCACAGGGTTAATCCCATTCAGAATTCCAGGTCTGCCGGAATAGAAAGCTCCAGCACGCATGCGCGGAGTGACATCTTCGCTGCTCCGGCCAATCACAGCGGTGGCTGCGGCCGGAGCGGGGGACGAGGATGGCTTTGGGGGTCCTGATCTAAGGTAAGTGATTCATAATGAGCTAGTATGCTAGTCATACTAGCTCATTATGGCTTTTTCTTGCAGGTGATTTAAAAAAAATAATTGTTGTCTGGGTTTACAACCGCTTTTAACAAAGTTTTCTCCATTTAACGCTAGTCCCAAGGCACTTCTGACTGCCTGTGAATTATATTACAACATGCAATGAAAACGATCTCATCAAGTATATAAATTTGCTTACTTGATCAAGAGATTCTTTTCTTTGTAGAAGCGTGTAAAGTGCTGAGAGCATCAGGGAACTGTGGATGTGCAGAACAGACTATTGTCTTGTGACTGTTGCTGAAGGATCTGGAAACTCAGATGCTTTTTTATTTTTTACACATTTTTGGTCAGTAATGCGGATCTTGCAGTTGTATAACAAATCTGGTAATCAGGGATCTACAGTGAGGAGGAAAAAGTAGTTGATCCTCTGCTGATTTTGTACATTTGCCCACTGAAAAATGATCCGTCTAACTTTAATGGTAAGTTTATTTTAACAGTGAGAGACAGAATAACAAAAAAATCCAGAAAAACGCATTTCTAAAAGTTCTAAATTGATTTGCATTGTAATGAGTAAAATAAGTATTTGACCCCTTCGCAAAACATGACTTCGTACTTGGTGGCAAAAAGGTCAGACATTTCTTGTAGTTGGCCACCAGGTTTGCACACATCTCAGGAGGGATTTTGTCCAACTCCCCTTCGCAGATCCTTGCCAAGTCATTAGGGTTTTGAGGCTGACGTTTGAAAACTCGAACCTTGAGCTCCTGCGACATATTTTCTATGGGATTAAGGTCTGGAGACTAGGCCACTCCTTAATGTGCTTCTTCTTGAGCCATTCCTTTGTTGCCTTAGCCATGTGTTTTGGGTCATTGTCGTGCTGCAATACGCCCTGGCTGAGGGAAGGAGATTTGACAGTACAGGCCCCGTCCATTGTCCCTTTTGATGTGGTGAAGCTGTCCTGTCCCTTTAGCAGAAAAACACCCCCAAAGCATAATGTTTCCACATCCATGTTTGACAGTGGGCATGTTGTTCTTGGGGTCATAGGCAGCATTCCGCCTCCTCCAAACATGGTGAGTTAAGTTGATGCCAAAGAGCTCGATTTTGGTCTTATCTGACCACATCACTTTGACCCAGTTCTCCTCTGAATCATTAAGATGTTCATTAGCATACTTCAGATGGGCCTGTACATGTGCTTTCTTTAGCAGGGGGACCACGCGGGAGCTGCAGGATTCCAGTCCTTCACGGCGTAGTGTTACCAATTGTTTGGTGACTTTGGTCCCAGCTGCCTTGAGTTCCATGACAAGATTCTCCTGTGTAGTTTAGGGCTGATTCCTCACCGTTCTCATGATCATTTAAAATCCGCGAGGTGAGATCTTGCATTCAGCCCCAGACCGAGGGAGATTGACAGTTCTTTTGTGTTTCTACCATTTGTGAATTATCGCACCAACTGTTGTCACCTTCTCAACAAGCTACTTGGCCATGGTCTTGTAGCCCATTCAAGCCTTGTGTAGGTCTACAATCTTGTCCCTGGCATCCCTGGACAGCTCTTTTGTCTTGGCCATGGTGGAGAGATTGAAAACTGATTGCTTCTGTGTCTCTTAGGCCCCTTTCACACTGAGGCGTATTTCAGGTGTTTTTGCGCTAAAAATAGCGCATAAAAAACGCCTGAAATACTCCTCCCCAGCATTCTCAATGTGAAATCCCTGAGGGCTTTCACACTGAGGCGGTGCGCTGGCAGGAGACCAAAAAATCTCCTACAAGCCGCATCTTTGGAGCGGTGAAGGAGCGGTGTGTATACCGCTCCTTCCCATTGAAATCGATGGGACACCGCGGTAATACCGGCTGCAAACCGCGGCTATAGCCGCGGTTTGCGGGCAGTATTAACCCTTTTTAGGCCGCTAGCGGGGGTTAAAACCGCACCGCTAGCGGCCGAATATCGCGGTTAACACGACGGTATAGGGTGCTGAAAATCGCGCCACTATACCGTCACCGCATATGCCCGCCCCAGTGTGAAAGGGGCCTTATACAGGGGAGTGCTCCTAATCTCTTCTTGTTACCTGTATAGAAGACACCTGGGAGCCCAAAATCTTGCTGATTTGATAGGGGATCAAATGCTGAGTTGATAGATCAATTACTTATTTCCCTCATTAAAATGCAAATCCATTTATAACTTTTTTGAAATGTGTTTTTCTGGATATATTTGTTTGTTCTGTCTCACTGTTAAAATAAACCTACCATTAAAATTATAATTTGTCAGTGGGCAAACGTACAAAATCAGCAGGGTAGCAAATACTTTTTTTCCCTCGCTGCAACTACTGTATTTATCGGCGTAGAACACGCACCTTCACTTTAAGAGGGAAGTTTCAGGAAAAAAACTTAAATTTGAAATAAGGAACTTTGAAGCAAAATAAGGGTCTGTGCCCATATGCAGCCTCACCATTGCCATCAATGCGGCAGCCTCACCATTGCCATCAATGCCGCCTGATTGAAGCCCATTTGAAGCCTTGGAGGGGACAGGGAGGGTGGCGGGACAAGCGCAGACAGATTACATACAGTGAGAATCTCCTATGATAGACAGAACAGTGGATCCAATGGTGGCCCAGGACGGACTTCCTATTACAGAGGCCGCCAAGTAAACAGGAGATTCTCATTGTATGTGATCTGACGGTGCTCGTCCCGCCCCCCTCCCTGTCCCCTCCGAGGCAGCTAAAATTGAAGTATTGGTGTATAACACGCACTCGCTATTTGCACCTGATTTTCAGGGTGAAAAAGTGAGTGTTATACGCCAATAAACAGTAATTGTCGTGTAATTGAAGGGAGTGAGTAGGGGATAATTTTCTTTAGTGTGCGCCAGTTTTAAGTAAAAGTTTCAAATATATACTTTGCTGGACGCCATCTTGAATCAAAAGCTGTTTGTATATAGGGGTGTGCATGTATGACTTGTCAACTGCCAGGTGCATACTGCTGTAATTGTAAGCATTTGTGATCTAGCACAAAGATAATTTAGCCACACAGTGTAAAGTTTGAATCCTTATGAGTTGAATGAAGTGAAGATCGTCCAACAAATTGTGTGTGTGTGTATATACAATAGTCAGTGCGTGTCAGTCAGTGCTTTATCAATTTACCTAAAGACAGAATTTTTTCTACCCTTTGGATCATGCTTGCTACTTAATCTTTTTCATTTATTACAGGGGAGGCTGTGGCATATTTATCTACTGCGTGCTCCCATAATGGAAGAGCAGGTTTTTTTTGCTTCCGACCCAGGATGACGCTCATAGTGTAGGGGTGCAAAAGTCTGTTTACTTTATTCCCTCTTAAAGTGGTTGTATACCCATAATTTGTACAAGCACCTACAGGTTAGCCTACATTAAGGCTTACCTGTAGGTGCTTGCAATATCTCCGAGACTTACACAGTCTCTGAGATATTTGCAAAAAGGACTGTACCGCTATCTACGGCGCAGGCGCACTGAGCGCGGCGGCTCTTGAATGGGAGCCTGCCGGAAATTCGCGCATGCGCGGGGATCGTGCTGTTCCCTGCGCATGTGCGGGAGTGACGTCATCGCCGCTCCGGCCAATCACAGCGCTGGAGCGGCGATACCCGGAAGTCACTCCGGGTATCATGGATTCGACGGAGGACGTGTCCGAGGACCGCTGCGGGGGCTTCGATCTAAGGTAAGTGATTGATAATGAGCTAGTATGCTAGTCATACTAGCTCATTATACCTTTGCCTTGCAGGTTGACAAAAAAAAAAAAAGTTTTGCGGTATACAACTGCTTTAAGCGAAAACACACCAGAAAATTTAGATCTGCTTTTAGATAAGGCAATAAAACAGTGGGTAAGGTATGAGGAGTCCGAGCAAGCAGTCTTGTAAAGGTCAGAGTTGTAACTCTGTACATAACACTGATTTGCAAAGCTCTATGCATTATACTAAATGTTGGTTATGTTTATTGCACTAACTATTTAGGTGTGGGCTCTTACCTATTTTGTAAGCAAGCAGTGCCTGACAAGATATTTGCTTATGGTCATACATGGATTGAAATTTGTCCGATTCAGCAGAGACCGAAATAATTTCGATCCATGTATGGGCACTGTGGTTGAACAGAAGTTGAAATGCCAATCAACTTCTGTTAAACCACCCTGTGGAATTTTAGCTGTTGGATCAGTGTTTTAGTCTGCAGCGCTGATCAGTGTATTCTGATGGCGGAGGAAGTCTCCACACTGTTGGAATACAAAACCACTGCAGGAGGATTCCCCCATCCACAAATGTATTGGCGGGGGAATTGGGCCATTGGCTGTGAGCACTGATCCAATGCCGGTCGGCTGCTGGTTTTCCAGCATGCCCGTTGGACAGGCAGTTGTACACACTGGTCAAATGTTGGGCGGTTTCTGTTAAACTGGCCGATTTTTTTGGCCCATGTGTACCAGCCTTTAGCCCCCGGTTCACAACACAATATCAAAGCCGTAGGTCAGTACCATTTTTCAGGTGCGACTTGCCTGACATCTGTGCGATTTTCCATGCACAGATGTCTATGCAAATTTGCACCTAAAATCACAAGAATGTGTAGGAACCTGTGCTCAAATTGGTGCAGCACCACAAAGTCATAGTGGCACTGATTTGAACAGTTCCATTGCCGACAATAGGGTGCAACTTTTCATGCAATTTTTGGAACTGTCAATTTGAAATTGCTGGAACCCCGTGGCGGTGCTCTTGGTTCCTTCACTTCTTTGTGTGCCCCTATAGCAAGCCGATTGCTATGGGGGCACACCTGCAGCCTCAAAGCTGGGCTGCATGCGTCTATTGACAAAAATAAAGCAGCTCAGCCATGACCCCATCTCCCCCCCCCCTCTCTCTCTTCTCTCAGGATTTGTTTGAGAGCAGCAGGAGCCAATGGCTCCAAAAAGCAAGTTACTGAGCTGACAGACCCATTAAGGGTTCCTCCAGCTGCCTCTGTGAGCAGAGAAAGGAGAGAACTGCTGCAGGCGGGCACAGTGCTGGATTGAGATTGGGGTTTAGGTAAGTTTACAGGGGGCAATATAAATACAGGGAAATGTTATTTAAAAAAACTTCCATATTCGCCTAGATGGAAGCTGCATCTGTCCCCCACCGCCTCTACACCGAAAACTGAATGATCAAAGACCACTGAGCAGAGTGATGACTGTCAATCATCGGCTCTGCTCTGCCCCTGAAGCAGCGGCTGTGGAGGGAACGTAACGTGAGCTGCTGGCTCTGGCTGTCAGTGGTTCACAGAGACGCTGAGCTCAGTTGCCAGTCCAGGCATCTGGGTGGATCCCAACATTAAAATGGGGATCTCTCCAGAGTCTGGGCCACTGATCTCCACTGAATATCACAGAAGTGCAGAGTAAAGTACAGTCCTGTGACCCACAGGAGAAGTAGGGCCAAAAGAGGAATGCATTAAGGGAAAATTGCTTGCCTTTAGAATTGCTATAAGTTTTGTATGTGGTGGTGCAGTACTGCTTCAGTCAGTTCCCAGTGCCTGTATTGATTTGCATTTGAAGATGAACTCAAGGATAAGCAAATATGGTCTAAATACAAGAGGCATGTGTATTGGTACTTGAATCTTGGTATGCCAAGTGTATTTCTTTCAGATCCGTGCAGTAATCTAGTGTACATTAAAGTGGTTGCAAAGGTTAAGGTTTTATCCCTTAATGCATTCTATTTATGAAGGTACAAAACCTTCTCTGTACAGCAGCACCTCCAATACTTACCTGAGCCCCATATCAATACAGTGGTGTGCACAAGAGCAGTGGCTCTCCCCCCTCATTGGCTGAGACAGCAGGGGGGAGCCATTGGCTCCCACTACTGTCGATCACAGCCTTTGAGGCGAAAGTGGGGGCGGGGCAGAGCCACGCTCCGTGTGTGATTAAACACTCAAGCAGCTTGCTATGGGGGCACTTGGGAGGAGGGAGGGGCTAGGAGTGCCAACAGGGGATCAGAGAAGTGGAGGATCAGGGGTGCTCTGTGCAAAACCACTGCACAGAGCAATGTAAGTATGACAGGTTTGTCTTTAAAAAAATAAATAAAAAAATTCTTGATCTCACTTTAATGCCTTTGTGCAGGAGCTTCCTGGGGGGAAAAAAAAAAAAGCCTGTCCTTGGTGACTGGTCTTTTGTCTGCTCCTTCCTGTAGTTTTCTGCAATGGCCTGCTGGGTCCCTCAACTCTGCGCTTTGCCCAGGCTAGGTACAGCACTGGTGATGGTGTTGCTACATTACCACATATTATCATGGTTTGAAAAGGCATTTGGTACACACACAGTGGATTGATATCCTTTGTGGCTCTTGAGAAATATTTTTGAATGACGGTTTTGTTTCCAGAGTTGAGCTTTAACAGCATCTTGGTGAATCCAGCATTGAGTTGGAATGTACAATCTGCAATTGTTACTTTGGTCTGCAGCGCAGAAAAACCTTTGTGCTACTAGTAGGCCTTCCACTTTGTTGTAATAAGGTATATCACATGGATGGATTTATTATTGTATCTTCTCAGCCTAATTGAGTTGTTAATTTGTCCAGTATTTATCTTTTTTTAAAGTGTGATCTTGTGTTTTCAGAGATCCTATTCAGTTTAGATTTGGTTTGCACAGCTCAGTACAGGTGAGCTCTTGAAGCATTTGCTCTGCCTTGTACTGCATAATGTTTGATTGACCACAAGCTACTACAACTGTGGGCAATGACACTGCAGTCCTCATATATATTGCTCATCCCAGCAGACCCACTTATGAAGCAGAGGGTAGGAATATCAGTAGACACAGCATGTTTGCTACATGTGCATCTTCATCCATCTTCAGTTCAGAGTGAGACCTGCCATATTTTGTTCATTTAAATTTTTTAGTTTTTTTGTAATGTGTTCTCTTTGAAAACTACTTCAAAAATAATTATGCACTTCTCCAAAACTCCTAAATTCCAGTATTGGAGATAGATTGTAGATTCCAGTAACAGGAATAGGCCTGCAACTAACGATTATTTTCATAATCGATTAGTTGGCCGATTATTGTTTCGACTAATCGGTTAATAAATGTAAAAAAAAAGGTAATTTTGCTGCGATTTGCATTTTATTATTTTTTTTGCCCAATTTGTTGTTGGGCAGATTACAAAACACAAATTGCCGCAAAAACACATTACATGCTTTTCTGCAGCTTCTCCATTGAAGTATATTAAAACCAAAAAAACAAAATAGCACCGTTTTGCGTTAAAAAAAGTCCTTGCCCTTTCCAAATACGTAGCAGCTGAAAAAATCATGGATGTGAACGTGTCCCATAGGAAACCATGTAAATGGACTGTAGTGTGTTTCTGAAAAAAGCACCAAAAAACAGAGGAGTGACCCAGGCCTGAGATGTTTAGTAACATAATGGGGTTAAAAAAAACTAAAATTAGTACAAAAAGAGCAAATAATCGCTACTGAAAGGGGTTAATTTTTTACTGTGGGACAGTGAAAGTAATATTTACAGTAGCGATTTGCTCTTTTTGTACTATAAAGGGCTAATTTTAGTTATTTTTTTAACCCCATTATGTTACTGGCCGATTAATCGATTATGAAAATTGTAATCGATTAATTTCATAATTGATTAGTTGTCGATTAATCGATTAGTTGTTTCGGCCCTAAACAGGATATTGAATATTAAGAGCCAAGACCATATTCACTAGTTGGCTAGTTGCAGAATTGAGCAGATTTGAAGTAATTTGGATATGACTCCTAAAAGTAGTGAATTTGTAGAGTGTTTGTCTCGGTGATCACTCTAAGCTCCTGAATAAAATCATACTTGGTGAGCCCATCCATGGAGTGTACAGCTGTGTTCTTTTTCACACCTAAGAGAATATCGCACATAGCTGGAAATGTGGTGAGATGCGCAAATATGTGTATATCTATCTGTGCCTGTCTAAATCACTTGCAAAGGAATAGCGATCTCTTAAAAATAGATGGCTATGCTAATTTCCTGTTACGCTGAATGTGATTTCGCATGCACCTATACACGTGGAATATTGTGCCCCCTACTGTAATATTTAAGAATAATAGAAGTCAGAGGATTGTTGTATGTCATATCTTAAAGCACAGCAGCAGAACAAGTGTGCTCAAACATCCAAGCACTGGCATAACTCTTTGCAATTCACTGTTAAATTGCATTCAGATTTTTTTAGGTAAATTTAAATATTTTCTATTAAGGTTGTAAAGTATACTTAGTATAGTATTTTTCATGTGTATGGCACAGACACATCTTTCATCACTGCTTTAATGAAACGCATACTGTATGTAATGTAGACTCTACATTAATTTAAAGAAGCATTTAAGAAAAGACGATCTACTGAGAGCAGTGCTTAAAATCTGAATTTTACATCATTCTAAAAATGGTCACAACCGACTCTTAGTCAAGCCCTCTTTGAAAGGATGACTACAAACTTTGGGTTGCATTGTGAAAAAAAAAAAGCCCTATTCTATAAATTTTGTCACTGACTGTATTGCTTTTGTATACATTGCACTATACACAAGAACTTTAGACTACTAAATTAAAGTTGATATTAATAATAAAAACGCACACAATTTTACACTTGGGCACACCGTATAATAGTCACCATATGTAGGGTGGTGAAATTGGTCATTTAAAATTTAAAGCCAGAACTTAATTTTCCTTTTTTTTTTTTTTTTGAATAGGGTTAAAATCACCATTAGTTTTTTTTTTTTTTTTTTTCCTCCCCATCTGTGTCCCATTGAGAGTTTCTATCCACTTGTTTTTGAAATGCAACAGGAAAGGAGAGGAATTTTCTCAAATTTGTCTCTGTCTCTATTACAAGATTTACCCTCGCCACATGCTCAAGGGGACAGGCAATATTTTGACTTTCACGTTACATTATCAGGTAGACTGTGGTCACCAGGGTAAACAGAAGGATGAATCTCCCTGGCAGGGACATAGACACCGAAAGTAACTTAAATGGGGGTTTTAAGGCCCCATGCACACGAGACGCTGTTATTTGCTGTTGAACGCGCGTTCAGAGGCAGTTGGACGCTTTTTTCAACTGCTCCTGAACCCATTCAATGTTATCCTATGTGTCCATGCACACACTCTCGTTTTTTGGCGTTTACAAGCAGTTGCGTTTAACCTCGTTTTTCCAGAAGCAAAAAAATGGGTTCAGACGCAAAAGTTTTCCACGTTTCAGACGCTAAACGCGGTACCGGCGTTTTGCCGCGTTTGCGTTTATAAGCGTTTTTAAAGGTGACCTATTTTTTAACATTAGAAATCTCAAAAATGATGGCAAATGATGAAAAACTATTAAAAAATATAAAAGAAAACTGTAATTGCTTGCATTGCATTGTGGACAATCCACAACTTGTGGCAGGTAACGTGGCAAGTGGACAATCAACAACTTGTGTTAGGTGATGTGGCCAGGTGACGTGGCAAGTGGACAATCCACAGCTTGTGGCAGGTGACGTGGCAGGTGACGTGGCCAGGTGACGTGGCAGGTAACGTGGCCAGGTGACGTGGCAGGTAACATGGCCAGGTAACGTGGCAAGTGGACAATTCACAACTTGTGGCAGGTGACGTGGCACGTGATGTGGCCAGGTGATGTGGCAAGTGGACAATCCACAACTTGTGGCCAGGTGATGTGGCCAGGTGACGTGGCAGGTAACATGGCTAGGTGACGTGGCAGGTGACGTGGCAAGTGGACAATTCACAACTTGTGGCAGGTGACGTGGCCAGGTGACATGGCAAGTGGACAATCCACAACTTGTGGCAGGTGACGTGGCCAGGTGACGTGGCAAGTGGACAATCCACAACTTGTGGCAGGTGACGTGGCCAGCTGACGTGGCAGGTAATGTGGCCAGGTGACGTGGCAGGTAACATGGCCAGGTGACGTGGCCAGGTAACGTGGCAAGTGGACAATTCACAACTTGTGGCAGGTGACGTGGCACGTGATGTGGCCAGGTGACGTGGCAAGTGGACAATCCACAACTTGTGGCAGGTGACGTGGCCAGGTGATGTGGCCAGGTGACGTGGCAGGTGACGTGGCAAGTGGACAATCCACAACTTGTGGCAGGTGATGTGGCAAGTGATACGCTAAATACAAGTACACTGCTGCTCTCTCAGCTGCTGCTACTCACTCTGGTCTCACAAACTGGCTGAAATGGTTAAAATTTACTGTTTTTTGAGCTTAGGGAGGGTCTATGATGAAACGCTTATAAACGCAAACGCGGCAAAACGCGCGTTTATAAACGCCGGTTTCAGCGTTTAAAAACGTGTGTTCAGCAGAGTTTGCACCTGCGTCTCGTGTGCATGGGGCCTAATACTTTCCCCACTGTACTCCCTATGCAAAACGGCTATACCATATACTTTAAAGTTTATAAATACAATTGTATAGCAATTCATCTTGGTTTCCTGTCCCTTGTAGGGTTGATAATATGTTAATTGTTTTATTCATGACACTACTACGGTGGCCTCAAAACTGTGGCCCGGGATCAGATGCAGCCCTTTGCTTACCTTTATCTGGCCTTTGGGGCACCGTTCCTCCCACTGAAACCAGCAAAATTTCTACTCCCAATGGCCACAGTCCGCCCCCCCAAAGTCTGAAGGACAGTGAACTTGCCATTTGTTTAGACAGTTTGGCGACCAGTGTTCTAATATATTTAGGCCCCATTTACACCTGTGTGTTTTAATTGCAGTGCGTTAAAGTCCTTTATCTTTGATGTGCCGCCTTGAAAAACCATGCCATAGGCCCTATTCACATCTGAGTATTTTGAAGCTCAAGTGGCTTTACATGGGGGAACTGGACAGAGGGGAGGGGCCAGGAGTGCTGACGGGGGACCTGAATAGAGAAGGTTCCCAGCCACTCTGTGCAATTCCATTGCACAAAGCAGGTAAGTATAGACATGTTTGATATTAAAAATTAAACAAAACTACCTTTGCAGGTACTTTAATGCATTCTTTGCATTAAGGTAAAAAATCCTTTCTTAATCTCCTCTTGCCTAAGCCAGATCTCAATCCAGCGCAGTGTCCGAGAGCAGCAGCGCTCACAGGACTCGGAGGCAGCAGCGAGAGCCAAGCCCCGCCCGCTGTTTGTCAATAGATGCACACAGCTGACTTGGGATAGAACATAGAACCTGCACAAGTATGGCAATATCAAGCAGTCTGCTACGTGTGCACTCAAGAGAGGGGGAGCCGAGAGCACCGGTGGAGGACCCCAGAAGAGTAGGGCCGGGTCTATGCTGCAAAACCATTGCACATAGAAGGTTAGTACAACTTGCAGCAACTTCTTAAACACAAGAACCTTTACAATCACTTTAAGGAAGTCGGTGAGTGCTGAGAATGCTGCATTTCCAAAAACTTCCGGGGTCTGATGCCGTTATCTTTTACAACGCATCAACCATGTACAGCCGCAGAGAACTGTTGCTGAGTCAAAAACATAAAATTTTAACACCAAACCCTCTTAAGAAAATTTAGTTTTACTCAAACACAGTACTGTGTTGTGTTCAGCAGAGAAATTTGTAATAAGGCGCTTTAGTAAGTACCTGTAATAAAAAAAAAAAAGACAAGCTATTTAGTCAGGCGGGATAAGGATTTGTAAGTTAGTCCACGTTCACACTGGGGCTGCGGGAGTGAAGCCTGCGAGTTCAGCTGAACTCGCACGATTTCACTCCCGCTGGCAGTCCCGATTTCAGCCACGATTTCAAAGACATCTGAAACAGATGTCAATGTAAATCGCGGCTGAAATCGCAAAAAGTAGTACAGAAACTACTTTTTGTAATCGGTGCAGCACCGCAGATGCGGCGTCGCACCGATTAGAACGGTGCCATTGCCCGCAATTTGCGGCAAATTTCGCCGATTTGACATGCGATTTGACATGTCAAATCGCATGTCAAATCGCACCAGTGTGAACCAGGGCTAAATGACATCTTCCCAACAAAATTGAACACAATAGACACTGATTCTGTAATGTCATTGTCCTGCTGAAAAAATGACTGCAGCAAGGAATCAAGTGCGAAAAGTTTGTGAAAATTTGTGGTTTTCAAGTGTATACTGTTTAAAAAAACAAAATGCATTTATTAACTGAAGTCTTGAAATGAATCACATGTACAAAATGTCCAGGTATCTACTTGTGAAGAGCTAGTATACTAAAAGTTAATGGTAGCCGATCCCAAAGACCAACCACTGAAGTACATAACTGAACCCAGAAACTCCACAGGTTTAGAGACCGCTGAATTGCATCTAACACATCTATGCTGTTGTAGTTGCCATTTTTATAACCTTAGTTTTTAAAACTTTTATGATATAGGCTCTGGGATTAAAAATAAAATTTTAGGGTTTTTTCAGATGACACAAATCTATGCAGTCGAATAACGTCCTTACAGGATGTCTCCAACTTACAAGCTCCATGCACTGTTTAATTGGGCAACTGTGTGGCAAATTAGGTTTAATGTTGATAAATGTAAAGTTATGCACTTGAGGGCTAAGAATTTGCATGCATCATACATACTAGGGCAAGTACAACTGGGAGAATCAATGGAGAAGGATCTGGTTGTTTTGGTAGATCATAAGCTTAATAATCACATGCAATGCCAAGCTGCGGGTTCCAAAGCACACCACATGCAGTCCAGTGCATTTTTTTTTCTGAATCAAAAACGTATGTAAAGTAGGTTATATGGTTTTAAATGGCATAGTTCACACCAGTGCTTGCAGTTCCAGAAAAAAAAGTAGAACAGGCTGCATTTTACCTGTACTGGAACGCTGTAAAACGCATTATAATGCACCAAAACTCACTGGAACACATGGATTATGCTACAAGGAAGGATTAGGCACACTGTATGCGCTGGACGCTTTTTTTCTCCTATAGAAGTTTAGCAACAGCAAAAACACGGTAAAAAGACATGTTTTACATTCTGCCCATTAGAATGCATTAACGTGGAAATGCACTTGGCTCCTCTCCTGAACACACAAGTGATTGTTTTTCTGCCACTAAACTCCTGAAAATGCCTATATTGTGCACGGACACATAGGCTAATATGGAGGGGAGTTTACAAGCAGAGAAAATTTTTCCCTGGATCAACTTTACCTATACATGTTAGTATCCAGTTATATTATGTACATTTAGGAAAGAATCAAGTCCTTTTTAACCACTTGGCGCCCACGCTATAGCCGAATGACGACCACAGTGCGGACCCCAAATGCGGGGAGGCCGTCAATAGACGTCCTCCCCTTAGCGCCCCTGCAAGGCGCGCGCTGTGATCACCCGAGTCTGAGACTCGGGTGATCACAGATTCGAGTAAGAGGCCGGTCCCAGCCACTTACCACGTGATCAACTGTCAGCCAATGACAGCTGATCACGTGATGTAAACAAAAGCTGGTAATTTTTTTTTCTCCTCACGCCGACAGCCCTTCTCTGCGCTCTCTCTCTCCAGTTCCCCAATATTCTTTTTGAGGACTGGTGCCCAAAACCGAACTGCATATTCCAGATGAGGTCTATTTTAAAGATTTATACAGGGGCAAAACGATATCTCTCTCTCTGGAGTCCATACCTCTATTAAAGCGTAAGTAAAAAAAACCCTGCAAAATAAAAAGGCATAATAGTATGCAATACATACTAGCACATTATAAAATACTTACCTTAGAACAGTGTTTCTCAACTCCAGGCCTCAAGGCGCCACAAGGTGTCATGTTTTCAGGATTTCCCTCAGATTAAACAACTGTGGCTATTACTAAGGCAGTGAAACTGATCAAATCACCAGTGCAAGATAATGGTAAGCCTGAAAACATGACCTGTTGGGGTGCTTGAGAACTGGAGTTGAGAAACACTGCCTTAGAATGAAGCCCTGCACCGACACGCTGTCAGGTCTGACAGATGCTTCCATCTTCACCCGGCCTTCTTTCCAGTATCGCATCCTCCGGCCATCTGATTGGCCGCGCCAATGTCACTCCCACGCATGCGAGTCACGTACCGCGGCACGGAGCTCTGAATGGATGGCACGGGTATACGGTCCCTTCATGAGGTGTGAATATCTTGCAAACCAGAAAGGCTTAGGAGATATTCATAGTACCAATCGATCAGACTTATTATAAGCTTACCTGTAGATACAAGCCTGCAGAGTGGGCTTACATCCTCTTTAAGGGCCAGTTCACACCATAGAAACGCAATCTGGATGCGTTCCAGGTGATTTTTCGCATCCGCGTTTTTGATGCGCACCAGTTCGTTTTTGGTAAAGTTTTTGATGCAGTCCAGTGATTTTTTTCAAACCTTTTTTTATTAACCTTAGATAAGGAAAAAAATGACCGAAATCACGACGAGAAAAATTAGAGCATGTTCTAATTTTTCTCGTCGTGATTAATGCCGTTTTTCCCGTCGGGAAAAATGGAAAAAGCCCACAGACGATCGTTTTTCTCGACCAAAGGGAAAAATTTCATTTTTCCCGACGGGAAAAATGATCATGTGTACGCGGCATAAGACTACAAAAATGGGAGAAAAAAAAGTGTCAAATTAATCATATAAACATGAGCAATAAAGCATCACACTGAATAATCACGAGTATAAATGATCAAAAATGTGGCATCCCCTCCCCAGAGCCATCTTAACCCTTACCTGATGCGGCAAACCAAATTGATTTTATATAATTGTGTATCTTGTAAAAGGACAAAGAGAGACCGAGCTCTCGCAAAACGGGATTTTAAAGGGGGACACCAGTTCTGTTTGTAGGTGAGTACACTTGAGACGGTAAATTAGAAAAATATAAATGTATTCATAACATCTTTAAAATTGATATCACAATTATACAAAATCATAAAAGCTTAGAAACAAAGAACTGGATTGTGCAAATAGCCAACATGTTTCGCACTGTGGTGCTTCGTCAGGGCTTAGCACTTGTCTTTTGTTTCAAGTCTAGTTTGATTTGAGAGAATTGGACAAAAACGCACACCGCTAAACATGTGCATCAATGCTGGTGACTGGCCCACATCCCACCGCAGCTGACCCGGCGGATGCCAGAACCAGCAGGTCGATACGTGAGGATTTTGACTGTGTAGGCCGACCAAGTAATGGTAAGATAATCAAATCTGTATAAGGTCCAGCCCATATGTAGTAAGAGATCCCAGTAAGTCGTAGTTCACATTGGTTCCACTGGTTGAGATCCTTGTGTCAGCAGATGCATCAAGATGGCGCATGATGCCTTTTGTCCTTTTACAATATCCATGTGGGACTGGAAGACTATACAGTTTGTTTCTGGAAACTATCCAAGTATCTTTTTATACATAATTGTGTATCTTATTACAGTATCACTAAAGTCCAAAAGCCTCAATCTCCAAATTTTTCACTTTGTTAGGATGTAGGTACCTCCCCTTTATCATTATTTAAAAAAAAAAAATTGTCACTCCCATTAAACTATTCATTATTGCATGTCGTCATATAATTAAAGGGCTCACCTGTCAGATTTGGTATATTCCACTTTAAAGTTCTATGCAAATTCAGAACATACTGCAGTTTACACAATAACACGTGGGTACCAGTGCTTGCCCCCCACCCCCCTTTTTTGTTGTTTTAAAAAAAAGAGGTGTTCTACCAAATGCAAAAATTTGGCCCCTCTAGTTCAAAAACGTATGTATGTCTGTATGTACATACACACATAAGGTGAACCTGGAGGCATAATTTTCATAGTACACCTTGTGAGCATGGATTGGTGAATTTATTAGTATCCCAGCATTGTTATACAGTAGTATACCACAAATGAATAAAAATCCTGTATTTCACCTACAGCACAAGACCCTAAAGTGGCTCATTATCTGTCCACCTATGCGTTCTGAATACTTGCATAGCAGAGTTCAAAGATAGTTAGTGTTGACATTTTGATGTGCCATGATTAAAATTGGCATTTTAGCCACCAAAATGCTGTAAGCCTTTTTAGAAAAATCTGCTTCTGTGGCTTTGTTCTCTGTATCAGAGCTATGACTGGCCATTCCAGCTATGCTGGGGCCCATCTGCTCTCTATTTAGAAATCTCCAGCAAGCATAGCCATCTCTAGCTGACAGAGTCCGAATCAGTGAACTGATTACACTGAGAGAGGTCAGACTGTGAGAGACCATTCACTGCAGTGTGGCAAATGTGTAACCCTTTCCTCTCAGTTCCTTGGCTGCAATCAGTTTCCTGCCACAGAGAGCTCAGTAGAGCTTTGCATCATAAAGCACCCTGCAGAGCATAGCAACGTAACCCTTCCCTTGCCGAGCTCTGAACATCGTAGTTATGTACCTATGGTAACACAATACCTTGTCAGCAACACCCCTCCCCTGTCAAATGATGTCACTGTCAGCTCTGGGGAGAATGTGACCTTGTCACCTTCTAGCCAGAGACAGATTGGAATAAAAGCTTCCTGCACACATAATGTGTCTATAGATGTACAGCATCTGAGGAAAAGAAAAGAAAAAAAAAAATCTAGAGCTGAGCTGATATCGGAAAGGAAAATCAATCCTCTTAAATTCTCCACACACCTGGTATATTCATGTCTTTGTGCTATGGTTCCTACAAGAAAACCAAGATGGATTACAGCAAGGGAGTCTTGTGTGCAGTACAAAGGAAAACTCAGAAATGTATGGAAGTGACCACTGTGCTCACTCAGTACATTTAAGCACTTATTGCTCATGCAATGCCTTGTACTGTAGAAAAGTCGCTGAAAAGCCTTCGTTGACCGAAAACTGTTTAACGAGTCCTCGCTTAAAGGAACACTAAAGGTTCCCATTTAAAAAACAAACATGTTATACTTGCCTCAACCTGTGCAGCTCGTTTTGCACACAGTGGCCCCGATCCTGGTCTTCTGGGGTCCCTCGGCGGCTGTTTCAGCTCCTCCCCGCAAGGACTCCACACCATAATGCGAGCGAGCTCGCATGTTGTGGAGTTACTGCGGGTGCGCTCCCGTGATACAGCGGCGGCCATAGCCGTGGACTGTATCACTCGGCCCCGCCCCCCTGGGCGCTGCGTCATTGGATGTGATTGACAGCAGCGCCAGCCAATGTCTGCGCTGCTTTCAATCCATCCACTGTAGCCAATCAACGGCCAGGCTCAGGAACTCGGAGGATGACGGGAGCGAGCGCGGGACTTTCAAGGGGCCAGGTAAGTAAAACGGGGGGCGGGGCGGTATTGTCGACTGTTTTTTTCACCTTAATGCATAGGATGCATTAAGGTGAAAAAACATGTACCTTTTACAACCCCTTTAAATCTAAGCAACCCTTAGTATTTCTGTGTTCTCTGTAAACTGAAGCTATTGATTGACCCATGACTTTCTGGCATAGTTGACATACACTGCAAAGCAGATGACGCCTGGTCTTTGTTGGGCTCTTTTTGGTATTGACCCGTGTGCAGCCTTGTAAACCATATTCATAAGTACGCCAAATGTACATAGGATTGGTGGGAGTGGGAGGTTATCTTTATTAAGAATTGGTCAGTGTCTAGTGGCACGCCTCACATCTCTAAAATGTGCCTGGGAGGAGGCAGCTCTGTTTTTTCAAATATTCAGTTGAGTAGGAACGTTTCACCAATAATTCCTGATGTCTGCTAAGAGTCATCTTAACAGAAGGTCTTTGCCCATCTAGCATTTTTAGGTGACACCTTGCCAAACATTCTGCTAATTGTCTGATTCTTTACCTTTCCGACAAGAGTTTTACCTGAATGTCTTCAACTTTGTTTTTCCCCAGTACGAAAAGACCATAGCAGTCCACGGGTTAATGGTGAGCACTCCCTGTTCGGATGTCACCGTGTCCCCACTGCTGCATGACCCACTTCCACATTCGGTATCCAGGCAACATGCTCCTGCTCCCTCTGCCCTACCTCATGTAACGCCCGGTACAGCGGCATCCTGTTAGAACAGAGAGTGGCACTGAGTATCTGTACAGAAAATGCACACGCTGAGCTGTATAATGATGCTGAGTATCTGCACACCCCCTCTCTGTTTGTAGCTGTGTATTTTATCTGCCTGTCTGACAGATCCCGGATCCAGCGGGGAGCAGCTAATCTGTGCACACAGGAGGAAGCAGATAAATAAAGGATGAGAGAGACAGAGGAGACAGGACAGACAGGAGAAAGGGAGGGAAGGAAGGAGTTAGTGTGCAGGCCTTTGTAGTGGGAAAAGAAGCAAAGAGAGACATCTGGTGGGAAGAATAGATTTTCCTCTGCACTTTTTTTCAACATGGAGGGATGTGATCTTTCATCACTAGCACAGCGATTCTAATGAACATTATTAGTGTGTATGGTCACTTTCGATCTATAGTACATGGGAACCTGCATCTCGACTTTCTCCCAGCGACTTTTCTGAGGGCTGCAGTGCACAAGTCCCTAAGGAATGAAGAAGAACCTGCTACCTGCATCTGTCTCACCGTTCCAATTTTATTTTTATAAAACAAGATTATGTTAGTCTAGCAACTTCAAAAGGCTAACATCCGCTCATATGCCAGAAGTCGCCATGTACTTCTGTGCAAACTTTCCTATACTGGTGAAGAAACTTGCCTAACTTTGTCTAGTGTATGTATATTAACTAAACCTCTCTGTCCTGCATTTGAAGAGATGCTCTGTAAAGCTGAAAGAAGTAGCTGTCCATGACAGATAATCTGATTCTGACTGCAGTTGTTCTACAGACATCTAACTGAATTATATACTGCTGATATGTTCCTCAGGGCTTTACTATTTGGGGAAGTTGCAGCAAAAAAAGTATACTTGGCCTAAAGGAAATTTGGGATGGACGGACATGGAGAGCAAACCTTTAAAATGAAGAGAAATCTAAGCATTTGTAGTATGTTCACTGATGATCGTACATATTTTCTCTCTAGGTAAAATCTGTACACCATGGTTTTGAAGTGGGAGAGTGCAAAATCTAGTGCAGTTCTGTATAGCAACCAATCGGCTTCCAGGTTTCTTTGTCAAAGCTTAATTGAACAAGCTGGAGTTAGAAGCTAATTGGCTATTATGCAGATCTGCACCAGATTTTTCACTCCAGTTTTAGTAAATCAACCCCATGTCCCTTAAATTTACTAACTCTAAAATATGAGGGCTAAGCAAAACGGCTCACTCAATTTGTCATATATAGGCCCTTGCACTGCATAGTTTTTGGTATATTTCAAAATCCTTGTACAATTATATTGTAACGTGCTCAGTTGTAGGCCTGTGTATTTATATTCTCTCCCCCCCCCCCCCCCATGGCTTACACACCATTGCACTACTAGGTAGTCAGAGCATGCTCTGGTGTTAGAGATGGTGGTCCAATTTTTAGGTACAAAGAAACTGTTAGTCAAGAGGTTAAGCATCACAGTAGAATTTTTTTTTTCTTGTATTGACACACAGATTTCAGACATCTGTGTTTTTTTTTTTTGGGGTGTAGTTTATGTGGGAGCTGGATTCGATGGCAGTGAACACAGTGCACGGCCTTTGTAAATAGGAGGTCGTCTGTGCACAGCACCTAAAGGGTTACACTGTCACATGCTGCTTTCAGGCAGGAAAGAGGATGGTCAGAATGCCAAGGTCTGCAGGGCTTTCTGGCTGGAAAGGGAATGCTTTGCCAGGATGTGGTTCCCTGGCTGAGTGCTTTCTGCCTCAAAGCATTCTGGGAGGAGGGCAGCTATAATTAGTCCTGTGCCTGGAATCCAATGCCTGCTCCCTCCTCTCATCACTGCACCATCTGTCTGCCCTCTACCCTCCCCCACACATACACTCAGCTGTGACACGAGAAAACTTCCTGATGTCTGACTATATAGGTATATGCTTCGGAACCAATTTCTATACATACACCCACAATGAACAAATGATTGGCCTTATTAAACGTACCTGTGCTGCAGTGGCACTGTATAGCGTCTGTTTTCACTGTATGCTCGCTGTACCTGTACGCTTGCATTCTATTATCTTGCCTCATCTGTACTAATCTGGAAGCAATTGTTTCACTGGGATATACTGTTTTCAATGTAGTAAAGCTATTGCTTACCGAGTTTGTTTGTTTATTTACATCATATCTTTATTTTTCTATCCCTAGCCGAATATTCTTCTCTTTTATATTTATGTTCTTTTCCAAGTTGACTTCTCAGATCGATAGACTCGTTTCAGCTTTTGGAAAACATGCTCACCATAATCCTGCAGCATCTCCCTTTTAAGTTATCCATTTAATTCATGCAGTTTTCACTGAATCAAATAGATCCTCCTTACAATGATCCATGCTGTCCAGTGTTCTATGTGGGGTAATACATGTGTGGTTCATTGTTGATTGTGCCATAAAATTGCATGATCTAGGTGCCATACTTGCATCACTCTGAAGATCGGCGTTGACATATTAAATATTTTTTATTTCTTTATTTAGGAACACTTCACTGTAATCCATGTGATCACAATTTTGCAATTGATTTGTACACATACTTGGATGCACTTTGGCTTCAAACCCTAAACAAATAATTGTCGGCTTTAATGCTTGTATATGCATGGGCAGGTGCAGATAGGCCAATACTGACTTATGTCCTTGGCTTCAGTGCGCTGATGCACACACAAACAACCCCTGAGCACAGGCGCACAAACTGCACATTAAGAAGAGTGGTACACTGTGCCAGTAGTCAGGAAAAGTGCCAATGAGCATAACAGAGTGTAGAATACATTTACTCTGGTGTTGGGGGGGGGGGGGGGGTTATAATGAAAAAGATTGGATGAATGATGGAGAAATGAAAAGGGTATCTAACAACCCATAGGTTGAGGTGAGTTGGAGAGATGTGAATGCAGAGAGAAGACATAAAGCCTTAAGGAAAGGCGTGAGAAGATCATGGGATTAAGTTCGAGGGGAGGGGGGAGGAGGGCATTACAGCCCTGAGGTGAGGACTTGTGTCAGTGTGAGTAGGAGAGAGACACATTATATATACACCGCTCCACTGGATACTGAGAAATGGCTAACAGAAAAGAGAGACAGCAGGGGACACAGTAGTGCAAATAAAAGGGGGAGATACTGAAAAATGAGCAGGTACAAGGAAAAAATTGGGCCATAAGGGTACCAACGAGTCCTAGACATGAGTGCATGGTAAAGACCAGTTCTTGTGTGAAGAGTAACTGTCATATTTGAAGATTTTTAAGAAAATGCACATTTTCAGTAACCAAGCTATTTTAAATGATCATTTGCTCAAATTCAGATATCTGAATTATTTTTTTTATTTTTTTTGGCAGATGTCAGTTCTACTGATGTTGCTCCGCCTAGCCTGGAAAATGGAGATACTCCTGCTGAGAAGCGTACTTCCCATCCAAAGGAGATAGAGAGGGGCCGCAGAGTGACCCAGGCATGCAGACACCCACGTTCAAGGTGAGGCTATTAGAGTTCTAAAAATAGTTAGAAATGTAGAGTCCGCAAGCCAACTAGTGCAATTGAATAGCCAATATACAGTTTTATATATATATATATATATATATATATATATATATATATATATATATATTATCTATCTAGGTTTTTCCTGCAGAACCGTGACCAGTTCAGTTAAATGACTGATTCCCAGTCCACTCTCCCTTTAGGCCCGGTTCTCACAGGGGCGGCACGACTTCGGGGGCGACTCGGCGGCACGATCTCAAGACGACTTGAGACGCCCGCCTGAGGCGATTTGCATAATGACTTCTGTATAGAAGTCAATGTGAGTCGCCCCCAAAAGTAGTACAGAAACCTTTTTCTAAGTCGGAGCGACTCAGGTCGCTCCTATTAGAACGGTTTCATAGTACAGAGCGGGACGCGACTCCTCAGGCCTGAGGAGTCGCCCCTATGTGAACCGGGCCTAAATGGCATACAGTCCTCTTTCTACCCCCCCCCCCCCTTACCATTTAGCCACCTGGTAGGGGATGAAGTACCAGGTACTTAAATGTAAGGAAACCTGTTTCTATCTCTCTGCACTTTCTCACATAATGCAATGATGAGTACTTGGCTAATAGCCAGGCCCCAGTGCTATTACTTGGTATTGTTGGTATACGTTGTTAGTCCTCTGTAAGCTCCAACCAGCTACTTTGAAATTACACAAGTTATTTTTCTTTGATCTTTGAAGAGAAGGCAAGCATAAAAAAAAAATCATACTTGCGTGCTCTGTGCAATGGTTTTTCACAGAGCAGCCTCGATCCTCCTGTTCGCAGGTCCCCCGCCAGTGCTCTGGGCCCCTCCTCCTTGCCAAATACCCCATAGCAAGCCACTTGCCATAGGGGCACTCGTGCCTGTCTAAAAGACAGAGTGCGCAACTCAGCCCCACCCCCTGCTCCCTCCTTACTGGCTGTGATTGACAGCAGTGGTAGCCAATGGATCCTGCTGCTGCATCTCAACAAATAAGCAAGAGACCCTGGAGATCCTTGGCTCTTGTGCACCTCGCTGGGTCGAGATCAGGCTTGGGCAAGTATTAGGGGAGAGCTGTATACTGAAGGTTTTTACTTTCATGCATAGACTGCATGAAGACAAAAAAAACCTTCAGCCTTTACAACAACTTTAAGTGAACCTGTTGCTTAGCCCTTTGTGGACAAAGCACAGGTTCGCTCTAAAGAGCCTCACAAGTGAAGCCCCAACTGACTTCTTAAACTCTTTACGTAAGAGACTTTTTACAGTCATCTGTATACAATTGAAAAATTCACCACCTGTATATAACTATTTTCCTTTCCAAAGAGACGCTATAATTTTCCACATAGGCATGCAATCTTTAAAGTGCCCGTGAAATTTCCTTTATTCTCTGGACTTTAAAAATGTAGGTCTGTATAAATGACAGATCTGGTTCTTAAATGTGGACTTTACCTAAGTTCGCTCAGGTTTAAATGAATGCCTGTTGTATGGCATTGCATTCATATTCAAGTTCCTGAAGAACAACCAAAGGCTGACGTGTTCCACTGCAGTTATGACATTTCACCTGCTATAGATGGCCTTTCCTATATCTACCAATCGTTACTGGGGAGAAGCCAGGAGCGCCTGCAAGGGAGCTGAAAAGAGAATCAGGGCTGCTCTGTGCAAAACCGTTCCAAGTATAAAATGTTTATTTTAATTTAAAAAAATCCCAAACCTTTTTACTCTAACACAAGCAGTACTCAATCACATACTCTCAAAATTCCGTGCATGCATCAGCTACCAGCTATCCAAAATAAGCTTATTTCAGCAAGGGTACCCATAGACGCCTGTTTTGAGGCTAGTTTAGAAACATGCATTCAATGTGTGGTGGTAAACAAAAAAAAAATCCAGTTACATTTTTATAGTTGCATTTATGTTGTACTCTGTAATACATAAAATCTTTTCATGGTGCCCTTGGTTCAAAGGTGGGTATAAAAAACGTAAAGCGTTTTAAGTCTCTAAGGTCTTGGTCACTGCCAGACCCTCTCTCTATTAGAGCCTGGCATACCACGCTATGCAAGTCATTTCTAAAAACGAGCATTGTAAATACCTATTTAGAGCTATCTTCAGGCCGGTCACATGACTTGGGTCCGTTTTACAGCACCGATACATGGCTTCTGTGGGAGGGGCTGAGATCTCCCTCTGTCAGCCGGGGAGATCACGTGGCCTCCTGCAGAAGCCCTGTCTTGGAGCTGTAAAGCAGCTGTGAGTCACGTGACCAGCCTGAAGGTGGCTCTAAATGGTTATTTACAACGTTCGTGTTTAGAAATGACTTGCATAGTGTGGTATGCCAGGCTCTAATAGAGGGGCTGGCAGTGACCATTGTAGGTTTTTTGTTTTTAATAGTGGCAGGGGGGTGGCAGGGCGGAGACAGACACACAGAGGGAGCTGACGGGCAAGGGTGAGGGGGAGAGAGGAGAGCAGAGGGGACAGCTGCGTATTACGGAGGGATGCCTTCTGACCACGGTGGTCAGGGCTTAGCAGCCCTGATTTTTGTAGTCTGTACCTAGAAGGGGATACAGGAAGTGGCACATTTGGGGAGGTTTTTTTTTTTACAGTTTAGAGGGGGCAGATAGCACAAGCACTGCTTTTTAATCTGCTTTAAGGGTCCAAGATCAGATTTTTTTTGGGGGGGTTTAACCAGCACATTTAACTTGCTATATCTAAATGCGGTGACTTTATCTGGAAATTATATTGTATACTGGTTGTGTTGGTGGCCAAGGTATTAATGCAGAAAATGGTCAACTTCAGCACATGTGTAGGTAATCAATGCTATGTACTGTATAGGATTCAGTCTAACTTTCTAGGAAGCGTAGATACAGTGCCTTGTAAAAGTTTTTATACTTTTTTTTTTTTTTTTTAATTTTCCACATTTTGTCATGTTGCAACCAAAAACGTAAATGTATTATATTGAGATTTTATGGGATAGACCAACACAAAGTGGCACATAATTGTGAAGTGGAAGGTAAAAAGATAAATGGTTTTCAAAAAGGTGAACATGGTTTTTACAAAGAAATATCTGAAAAATGTGGCGTGCATTTGTATTCAGCCCCCTTTTACTCTGTTACACCTAACTAAAATCCTAGTAGAGCTAATAGCCTTCAGAAGTGTGTGTAATTTATTCTCAATCTAAATACAGTTCTGTGAAGCCCTCAGAGGTTTTTTTGGAGAACCTTAGTGAACAAACGGCATCATGAAGGCCAAGGAACACACCAGGTTAAGTTTTTAAAGTAGGGTTGGGTCATAAAAAATTATCCCAAGCTTTGAACATCTTGGAGAGCACTATTCAATCCATCATCCGAAAATGGGAAGAATATAGCACGACTGCAAACCTACCAAGACATGGCCGTCCACCTAAAGTTACAGGCCGGACAAGGAGAACATTAATCGGAGAAGCAGCCAAGAGGCTCATGGTAACGCTGGAGGAGCTGCAGCGTTCCACAGCTTAGGTGGGAGAATCTGTCCACAGGACCACTATTAGTCCTGCACTCCACAAATTTGGCCTTTATGGAAGAGTGGCAAGAAGAAAGCCATTGTTGAAAGCCATAAGTCACGTTTTCATTTTGCTAGAAGCCATGTGGGGAGGACACAGCAAACATTTGGAAGGTGCTCTGGTCAGTTAAGACCAAAATTGAACTTTTTGGCCTAAAGGCAAAACCCTATGTGTGGCAGAAAACTCACCCTGAACACATCATCCCCACTGTGAGAACATGCTGGTGGCAGCAATCATGCTGTGGGGATGCTTTTCTTCAGCAGGGACAGGGAAACTGGTCAGAGTTGATTGGAAGATAGATGGAGCCAAATACAGGGCAATCTTAGAAGAAAAACTGTTAGTGTGCAAAAGACTTGAAACTGGGGTGGAGGTTCACCTTGAAGCAGGACAACGACCCTAAACATACGGCCAGAACTACAATGGAATAGTTTAGATCAAAGCATATTCATGTGTTAAAATGGCCCAGTCAAAGTCTACACCTAAATTCAATTGAGAATCTGTGGTAAGACTTCAGGTGCTCTTCATCCAATCTGACAGAGCTTGAGCTATTTTGCAAAGACGAATGGGCACAAAGTTCACTCTCTAGATGTGCAAAGCTGGTAGAGACATACCCAAAAAGACTAGCAGCTGTAATTGCAGCGAAAAGTGGTTCTACAAAGTTTTGTCTCTCACAAAAGCCCAATAAAATACATTTGTTTTTGATTGTAACATGACAAAATGTGGAAAATTTCAAGGGGTATGAATACTTTTTCAAGGCATTGTACGGCTTAAATACAAGTATGCACATATTAGACAATTGGTAATTGTAAAAATTGTACTAATCTTTGCAGTATCCAAACTGCTTTAACACAACTCCTGGTGCAATAAGCAGACCAGGGTTCATTCAGTTATCCATTCCATTACCTCAATCTCCACCCACTATAATACATTTTTTTTGTTTTGTTTGTACATTAGACAGATATGCTGTTTTACATGCCAGGGGAAGCGGTGTGTATTTCTACCCACTACTACAAGTTCTACAGGCCCTCAGCCTGGGGCTGTGTGTTTTTATGAATGGCCTCTAGGAGAGGGTGGTGGATGCAACCCAAAACACTGGGGTCTTTGCAGCATTTACATCTGAGTGGGCTGGAAATACAGGCAGAATTGTACTTTCCCTGCCATGTAAAAGAGCAGATTTGTCTAATGTAGAAGGAGGTTTAGTTTGAGGCAGCGGAATATATAACTGAATGTACCCTGGTAATGTTATTGTGCCTGCATTTGAGCTTTAAAGCGGAGGTGCCGCGGGAAAAAATATATTAAAGGCCAGCAGCTGCAAATACAGCAGCTGCTGACTTTTAATATTAGGACACTTACCTTTCCTGGAGTCCAGAGACATCCGCAGCAGAGGACGAGCAATCGCTCGTCACTGCTGCCCCCACCGCCATCCTCGGTGAGGGAACCAGGAAGTGAAGCCTTGCGGCTTCATGCCCGGTTCCCTACGGCGCATGCGCGAGTCGCGCTGCGCCGTTCTGAATGGTCCCCGAGTGTCTCCCAGAACACTACGGGGAATCTGCAAGAAGTGACGTGCTTCCCGCAGAGAGGACTCCCGGAAGTGGGTGCAAATACCTGTCTTAGACAGGTATCTGCACCCCCCTCCCCCCTGAAAGGTGTCAATTGTGACACCGGAGGGGGGGAGGGTTCCGATCAGCGGAAGTTCCACTTTAGGGTGGCGCTCCGCTTTAAACATAATTTTTATATCAGTTACTACTTGTGCGCTAAAGAAGTTCTCCGCTTTTAACCAATCATTTAGCGAGTTAGTGTATACGTATGCAAAATTATTACTGAAATATTGCTTCATAGTTTTGTTTTCTATGTGTTTTTATTATTGGTTTTATAATCTGGCTTTCACCAGTTAAAATATAGAACCTAAAGCAATAAAAGCTACAGGATATTTAGTTTAGGCATCGGTCTACAAAGTACAAAAGAGCATGAACTTAAATCGTGACATAATTAGGTCAGGCCAGCTATGTCCGTAAATAATAAACCGTGCATGAAGAGGCATTATTCATAGAAGATCTCCATTTTAATTAAAGGAAATGTTACAATTTTTAATTCTCGCACTATTCCTGACATTTATTTGGTCCTTCCGTAGGTCCATAAGTAGAGTTGCTGTCCCTTTCCAAAATGTGCAGGGCTGTGGATCTTGATAACTCCTGCTTATGCCATGTAGCACCTTATGTTACAGGGACCATCACTGCATCTGGCAGACTACCTTTTACCTCCCTTAATAGGAATCCAATAGCATCCCCTTTAACAAACATTCCATGTTCAGTTGCCATACTACCCACAGAGCTGAACACCCATTTACTGGCGATATGAAATGCTTCCTTCGGTATAGCATTTCTTAAAAGCGCTCTCCCTTCGCAATATTTTGGGAATCCCAGATTAACTTTTAGCTTAGAAGATGAACTGTTTTGAACTTTGTTTCTGCCAAAATATATGTGCCGCATGTCATCTGTCCTTCCTGTTGGCAAGACAGTTTGTAGTTCTGCCCTTTTTCTCCTCTTCGGTACGTTGGTGATTGTAAAGCTTGTACTTTTAAAGAAAAAGTATCAAACTGGTTTATACTTGCCTTCTCTGTGCTGGAACTCCTCCTCTTCTAGGTGGTACCTCATAGGAAAACGCTTCCTATGGGGGCCCACCTGCGTGCTTCCTTAAACCCTGCTGTATGCATCTATAGACAGACATCGCCCCACTCCCTTGTTGCTGCCTTTGACACCAGGTCCTGCTGCCTCAGCAAAGCCTGTGAGAACAGGAAGTGAGGGAAGTGAAGAGTTGCGCTTGTGAACAGCGCTGTATTGAATGAAGGCTCAGGTAAAGTGAGGGGCAAAAGTATTTGATCCCCCTGCTAATTTTGTACGTTTGCCCACAAACAAATGATCAGTCTATATTTTTAATGATAGGTTTATTGTAACAGTGAGAAAAACAAAAAAATATAGAACGCATTTCAAAAAGTTTTAAATTGATTTGCATTTTAATTAGTGAAATAATTATCTGACCCCTTCGCAAAACATAACTTGGTACTTGGTGGCAAAACCCTTCTTGGCAATCGGAGGTCAGGCGTTTCTTGTAGTTGGCCACCAGGTTTGCACACATCTCAGGAGGGATTTTGTCTCGCTCCTCTTTGCAGATCCTCTCCAAGTCCTTTAGGTTTCAAGGCTGACGTTTGGTAACTCGAACCTTCAGCTCCCTCCACATATTTTCTATGAGATTAAGGTCCCTAGACTGGCTAGGCCACTCCAGGCCCATAATGTGCTTCTTCTTGAGCCACTCCTTTGTTGCCTTGGGCGTGTGTTTTGGGTGTCGTCGTGCTGGAATTACCCATCCACATCCCATTTTCCATGCCCTGGCTGAGGGAAGGAGGTTCTCACCCAAGATCTGACGGTACATGGCCCCATCCATCTTGATGCTGCAAAGTTGTCCTGTCCCCTTAGCAAAAAAACACCTCCAAAGCATAATGTTTCCACCTCCTTGTTTGACGGTGGGGATGATTTTCTTGGGGTCATAGGCAGCATTCCTCCAAACACGGCAAATTAAGTTGAGGCCATAGAGCTCGATTTTGGACTCTGACCCCAACACGTTCACGAGTTCTCCTTTGAATCATTCAGATGTTCATTAGCAAACTTCAGACGGGCCTGTACATGTGCTTTCTTGAGTAGGGGGGCATTGCATGCGCTGCAGGATTTCAGTCCTTCACGGCGTAGGGTTACCAATTGTTTTCTTGGAGACTATGATCCCAGCTGCCTTGATCATTGACCAGATTCTCCCTGTAGTTCTTGGCTGATTCCTCACTGTTTTCATGATCATTGAAACTCCACGAGGTGAGATCTTGCATAGAGCCCCAGACCGAGGAAGATTGACAGTTATTTTGTGTTTCTTCCATTTGTGAATAATCGCATCAACTGTTGTCACCCCCTCACCAAGCTGCTTGGCATTGGTCTTGTAGCCTATTCCAGCCTTGCGTAGGTCTACAATCTTGTACCTGACATCCTTGGACAGCTCTTTGGTCTTAACCATGGTGGAGAGAATGGAATCTGCTTCTGTGGACAGGAAACAAGCTGTGATTAGGAGCACTCCCTTTGAGAGTGCTCCTAATCTCAGCTTGTTACCTGTATAGAAGACACTTGGGAGCCAGAAATCTTGCTGATTGATAGGGGATCAAATACTTATTTCACTCATTAAAGGAGAAGTCCAGCCTTAGCTCATTTGGCTGGACTTCTCCAATGGGTCACAGGAGTGCAATTTGATTTCAGCAGAGCGGTCTGAAGTCTGGTCTTTGCTGACGTCAAACAGATCAGCCCAGGCACTGCGTCATCTTGACTGGAAGTCTGGATCTGCCAGGTGCCTGGACTGATGGCTGTCTCAGCCTCTTCGCGAGCCACTGAGACGGCCCCTCCCCGCCCTTCCACAGCTCAGCGTTCCAATGAGTGTGGAGGAGCAGAGACGGAGAGTTGCTGATTGACAGTCAAAAGCTCTCTGCTCTGGGAGCCGAACGAACCGAGCCATCGGCGGTGTTCGATGGCTCAGTTCTCAGTGCAGAGGCGCCTGGGGACAGATGCAGAATCGGATTGATGCTGCATCCACCTAGGTAAGAATAATTGGAAAAAACCCCAAACCCATAATTCTCTAAAATGCAAATCATTTTATAACTTTTTTAAATGAGTTTCTAAATTTATTTTTTTGTTCTGTGACTCACTTTAAAAATCCTACCATTAAAATTATAGACTGATCATTTCTTTGTCAGTGGGCAAACGTAGAAAATCAGCAGGGGATCAAATACTTTTTTCCCCTCACTCTTAAGTATAAAGGGAGGTGAGGGGGCGATACCCCATGCCTTTACATTTTTTACCTTAATGCAAGGAATATATTGAGGTACCCAGAACCAGTAAACAACAAATGATGTAAAGTCATAAAAACTGCTATGCATACTTTTGAGTCATTAAGTATTGAAGCTACTGGATATGCCAACACAGGCTATATGTACTAATTGTGGTGCATTTTCTTGTTTTAAAACATTCAGATTTCCAAGGTGATACTACAGTCCTGTAGAACGGCTCCAATTAAAAAGCTAAATACATATACGGGGGCTATTTAACTTGTCAAAAGATTTGTATTTCCGTTCACCCTTCTAGTGTGATTTATGTAGCTCTGCCACCCAGCACCACCCTGTCTAACGGTGGAGGGGACCAGATTATTTCCTGCTGCAGTTGAATTTAAGGTTGTATGTCTTGTCACCACCCCTCCCCTGTGTCTGGACAATGAAAAGAGAATCAGCCCTCTTATGAGCTAAACCTTGTCACTCAGTGATTAAATTCACTGCTTACAGAAAAACGTAAAGGTTTTTTTTTTTTAAGCGAACAATGGGAATACCAAAAAATAAAAAATCATACTCTCTTAGATGGCTGCAGCACTGATCCCGGCTGCAGCTCTATCCTGAGAACTGAGTGATCAAAAACCTCTGATTACTCGGTTCTCCCCCTCCGCTCTGAGCAGAGAGTGGTGACTGTCAGTTGATGGCTGCTATGCCCCTCCAGTGCTGACAGGAATGCTGGGCTGTGGAGGGGGTGGGAGGTGCTGGCTCAGGCTCAGTGGTATGCTGAGAGGCTGAGTCAGCTGCTGGTCCAGGCATCTGAGTGGATCCTGACTGGAAAGTCAGGATCTTTCCCGTGCCTGGACAGGCTGAGTGACGTCAGCCGACAGTGGGCTTTAGCACTTTACAGGAGTGCAGAACGAATTTCACTCCTGTGATCCATAGGAGAAATATAGCCAAAATAGATTTGGCTATACAGGCGGTCCCCTACTTACAAACATCCGACTTACAAACTACTCCTACTTACAAACGGAGGGAGACAACAGGAAATGAAGGGAAATCTACCCCTAGGAAGGGAAATTCAAGCATTTTTATGGGAAAAAGATACCTCCACTGGAGCTTTATCACCAGTCCATGTTTCCCCAACAACCAAAAATTTTCAAAATCCATTTTTCATTGGAATGGAAAGTGAGGTGAAATCTTCTGAACAGGGGCACAGACAGCAAAACGAATGTTACAGGGGTGATAACCCTTCCCTATGCTATCCAAAAAGTATAAAAAACATTTTTGGGCTGAAGCTACCCCTAAAAATGTACCTGTTCCGACTTACAAACAAATTCAACTTAAGAACAAACCTACAGTCCCTATCTTGTTTGTAACCTGGGGACCCCCTGTATTTCTCCTTATAAAAAAAAGGTGAATACAGCTATACAGCCACCTGATCGCTTTCACTGACTCCTGGAAGTCAAAAATCTCTTGTGCTACAAGTTGCGTTTTGCTGCACATGTGGGAGTGAGAGCAATAATTCTTGTCTGAATTATTCTGGGTTAACTCAGAAAAAATTAAGTACTGTCCGTGATACTTTTTTTATTTGCACTAACATAGAATTTTTCAGGACAAGCTTTCGGGGTATGTCCCCTTCTTCAAGGTCCAAGCAGTACCTGGGTTAACTCTAAACTGATGACCTATAGGGGCTTTTTACATATCGCTTGTGGAAAAAAGGGTATCAACGTTTGTTGCCCATGTGCAGTTTTTAACCACTTCAGGCCCGGGCCAATTCTGACACTTCGTTTCTACATGGAAAAATCATAATTTTTTTGCTCTTTTTTTTGCTAGAAAATTACATAGAACCCCCAAACATTATATATGTTTTTTTAGCATTTAATGAAGGTACAAGATTTAGCAACTCTTTCCGCCCCCAGCACTGTCCATCTAAAAATCCACCCCCTTCGTGTAAATATCCGCCCCTCACCTACATAAACGTGCCTCGGCAACGTGAGACAACAGCTGATCGTAAACTCAGCTGTTCTGTGGCTCCGTACTGCGCATGCGCGGTGTGGAAGGGATGACGTTGATGGAGGACAGTCTATGTGGACAGCTTTACCCCGAATGCTTGCATACTTGGATGTGCCTGTTTTAATTATCTAAACCCTAGAGAATACAATGGCGGTCATTGCAACTTTTTATCTCGCACGGTATTTGCGCAGCAATTTTTCAAACGCGTTTTTTTGGGAAAAAAACAGTTTCAAGCGTTAAAAAAAAAAAACGTAAAGTTGGCCCAATTTTTTTGCATAATATGAAAGATGAAGTTACGCCGAGTAAATGGATACCTAACATGTCGCACTTCAAAATTGCACACGCTCGTGGAATGACGCCAAACTTCGGTACCTAAAAATCCCCATAGGCAAGGCTTTAATTTTTTTTTTTTACTGATTACATGTTTTAAGTTAGAGGAGGTCTAGGGCTAGAATTATTGCTCTCGCTCTAACGTTCGCGGCGAGACCTCACATGTGTGGTTTGAACACCGTTTTCATATGTGGGCGGGTCTTACGTATGCGTTTGCTTCTGCGTGCGAGCACACGGGGACAGGGGCACTTAAAAAAAAATTTTTTTATTATTGTTAATTTTACTTAATTTTTTTTATTTTGACACTATTTAAAAAACAAACAAATTTTGATCACTTTTATTCCTAATACAAGGAATGTAAACATCCCTTGTAATAGGAATATGGCATGACAGGACCTCTTTACTGTGAGATTTGGGGTCAATAAGACCCCACATCTCACCTCTAGGCTGGGAAGCCTAAAAAAAAAAACCTTCACAGCCGAAGCGGCGCCGGCTTTTTTAAATGCAGAGGCCGGGCGTGACGACGTAACATCGCGCCCGGCCTCTGACAATCATAGAGACTCCGGCAACCATCTGGTCCGCCAGAAATCTCTATGATCAACATCCAGGGCCGGCGGATCCTGTCACCGACTCACCGATTGCACAGGTGAGTCGTTAGAAGCACGGGAGGGGGGGGGACGTCCCCTTTCGCCGCCCGTAGGAACGATCAAGCGGCGGAACAGCCGCTATGATCGTTCCTATGGTGTAGGAAATCGCCGGCTGAAAATGCCGTTATCTGACTGATGCCTGTAGCTGCAGGCATCATTCAGATATAGCCCCACAGAGTACCACAAAGCCCAGGACGTCAAATGACGTCCTCTGGGTGCCAAGTGGTTAAGCTTGAGATGTTGTTGGGTATCTGTTTACTCTGTGCAAGCGCATCCTTTTTTTATTTTACCAAAAGATTTGGTAATATATTGCTATTGTGTACCTTAAATTAACTTTCACTTAAATTTTCACTTATTAAACCATTGCACAAATATGTGACATGAAAAATTGGAATTGCCAGTATTTTTATCTTTAGGGTCTTTGCTTTCTGAAAATATACCGTATATACTCGAATATAAGCCGAGGCACCTAATTTTACCACAAAAAACTGGGAAAACGTATTGACTTGAGTATAAGCCTAGGGTGTCCATCTGCATGCCTCACTGTGTGCATGCCTCACTGTGTCCATGCCCAGACTGACGTTTAACATGGGAGTCTATGGAAGGGGTGCCCGGCTTTGAAAAATCGGTGCTCCCCAGACAACAACCTTTGCACACTTGTAGAGGAAGAGTGGGGCTACATGTGTGCCAAGTTCCGGGTCCAGGGGACCAAAGACCGGCCGGTACCGGGTCCCCAAAGTCACCGGAGAAATCTGGGAGTCTATGGAAGGGGTGCCCGGCTTTGAAAAATCGGTGCACCCCGGCCGTAGGTTCCCCGGACAATAACCTTTGCACACTTGTAGAGGAAGAGTGGGGCTACATGTGGGCCAAGTTTGGGGTCCAGGAGACCTACGGCTGGCCGGTACCGGGTCCCCAAAATCCAGGAGATCAGGCGCAAAAAGGTGACTAGTATAAGCTATGGGGGGCATTTTCAGCACAAAAGAATGTGCTGAAAAACTCGACCTATACTCGAGTATATACGGTATACTGTTTTTTTCGGTTTTAACGTTTTTCTAGCTTTTCGTGAAGTTTAATTTGTTTGAACCAAGCTGGTCCAAACTAACTATTTACTTCACTAAGATATGCAGCGGTTCTCAGTGCTTTATGAACTGTTGCCTCGACTATATACAGTATACAGCGCTGTGTTCAGGCAGTGGGATACAAAGTTCCTGTCCCACTCCTGGAACCAAATTCAGTTGGGCTGAGCATACTCCGCTATTCATAGGAAGCATTGCTTTCTCTGAATACAAAGCTTCATCTTATTGGCTGAAACTGAGATTGTGACATTATCCTCTCGCCTCTCCTAAAGACTGAGGCATTACAAGGGTTAAATGTAACTTTCTGTTTCAGTTAAAGACTTAAATAGTTTTTTAAAGGCCACCGCTACATCAAGCCCCATTTAGTTTTGTGTGATATAAAGTTAAAGTGAATCTGACCTGGTCTTTAAAGTGCCTTGGAACAATGTTGAAGTGCAGCTACTTTGTAGTGCCTGTGGATAACTACTAGTTTTCACATTGATTCCCAAGTCATGGCCTAATGAGGCCCCATCTTCAAGTTTTTAGAAAAGCATCTTTCCCACTTAAAGTGGAAGGAAAGGCTTTCTTTCATTTACCTCCCAATAATCAGACACCACAATAATATGACATCTTTGTCGTTTGAATTGCAAATATGTGTTTTTCTACCATATTTGGCTTCACAATTCCTTGTCACGTAACGTCCTTGACTTTAGTTTTGCTGGCTGTTGGGTGTGTCCACTTTCTCGTATCGTCACTACAGCTCCTGCAATTCAAAGCCAGGCTAGGAGAAGCTGCAGCACATTGCTGTCGATGGTGCTGATGGTTGGGCAAGTTGGAGGCAGAGCTGGATGGGGCTAATTAGGCTGTGCTGAAATAAATACACAGACTTCCACAACAGTGCGGGGAAGTGCCATTCGGCTGCAAAGGCGCACAGTTGTCGGTAATGCTCCAGAGATTGCTTAATTTATAGCTAAGAGTAATTTTTCTAAGCTAGGCAATTGGCGATTAAGACAATGCATAATATAAAAGTTTAAGTTGTTACACATACTAAGCCAGGGCAAATGTTTTTTTTTTTTTTTTTTAACTGGAATTCCACTTTAAAGCGGGATTCCACCCGCAATTTTTTTTTTTAGTCAGCAGCTACAGACTTTTAATAAGGACACTTACCTGTCCTACTCCCCCGTGATGATGGCCCCCCCCCCCGATACCGATCCCTCGATCACTGCAGGTCCCACGCCGCCATCCTCACTAAGGGAAACAGGCAGTGAAGCCTTACGGCTGCACTGCCCTTTTTCCTACTGCGCATGCGCGAGTCTCGCGCCGATTTGTGAATGGGCGGATCCTCTCTGGGATTACACACAGTTCCCAGAAGGCAGCGCTCCCCTTTCACTAGAAGAGGATGCGGAAGGAGACCCACCGCGGATAAGCAACCGCTATTTTGGGTGAGTAAATTTTTATTTTTATTTTTTTGACCCCTTATGTCACAATAAAGAGAACCTGCCCTTGGTGTGCCATCATGTAGGGGGCCATTGCCCCCCAAGTGATCGGAATAAAGTTCAGTGTAAAAAAAAAAAAAATCTCTTGATTTCCTTTGCCCCCACGTACACTGACATAAGAACACAAATGCACGCAGCGGATGCACCTATGTATGAAATTATTTGCACCACACGTTTGACGTAACAATGCAAGTGTGAACGAAAATTCTGGGGCCATCATTCATAGTTAATTCTAAACGTTACTTTTTCCGAATTGCTTCTGGACAGATTTTGGGTACTGAAGCGTGTTGTCATTTCAAAGTTTGTCGCTGTTTTTAGGCTTGACCTGTTATGTGTCTCTTTACTTGCTGCAAACTCATATTTTACCAAACATTGTTTGTTAAACATGGGCTACAATCTGACCAGAAAAATGCAACTACTCCCATTTTTTATTCTGCAGGGACTTTGCTCCCAGAAAATGTTCAGGCCTAAAATGTGCTTTTTAACATGTCTATAAAAACCGGAAACCATTTCTCTGGTAGCAAAGTGGTTAAAGGCTAACCTGGTGCCCTGCACTTCAAGACGGTTGTCGCCTTAGGCACATTAAAGTCAGGCCAGGTTAATTTTAAACTATGTATGTAAATCAAGCTTATATCTGTTCCACCATCTTCCCAACCAGTAACATTTCAAGCTGCACGGATTCTCATTTTATTACTACGTTTGTAGAGCACCTCAGATATGTATTCTGCCAGTGGCAAGGAAACAAAAAATTTTGTTCTTGGAGTTAAGTTGCCTTTTGACTTGAGAATGATGGTACATTCAGCTGACTGCAAAGTGAAAAACTGGATTGGGTTACTATTATCTCATGTCTATAGTTACCTGTAGTTAAAAGGTAAAATGAGACGTGTAGATACTGATTGGATATTGAGTAAAACTTTTGACTTCCTAATATATTCCATCTGCTTTTCCTGTTATATTTTCTTCTGGTTATATGGTTGATTAATAATATTTATTCTTTCCTCAGAGATCACAAGTACAGTGGGCGAAGTGCAAAGCAAGAAAGGCAAGAAAGTAAGTATATATTACATATGAAATACATGGTTGCTAGGATTTTGTATTGCTACATTCACCTCATGCATTTATATTTGATCAGTATACCTGTAATTTATCACTAGGAGAGCTTGACTTTTAAATTCTTCTTCCAATGATCCATCTGATCCCAAAAAAAGGAAATAAGCGCAGACCTCAGTTTTCTTTCTTGTTCCTCACTGCTGCACAATACAAGGAGACCAGAATTACATTTATTTCTTTGGCATTCACATGCAGTAGTTTATAAAATGCCTTACCCGATTTTACAGTACAGGACACAGGTGTCTTCAAGTTCTTACAGTTTGGTTATATGCCGCTGCCTTCAGGTGATTGGACACTGGTTGCTGAGCAATCCCTCATACAACCCCTCCCACATTCACATTTTAAAGAGAAAAACCAGGTACGGGGTTAGTCCCCCTTATTTCTACTAATAATGCAGTGTTTATAGGCCAGAAGCCCTCCCAATATAAATAAATTATATATATATAATCAGGTTGGCCCCTTTTTGACCAGAATGGAGAGGGTTAATGGGTGTTCCCACAAATAATTACGCCAACAAAGAAAAGAAAACTGGAAACGACGCTTGCAGGTGTCTTTCCACATTTCTTTGTTGGAGTTCCAAAGATGGACAGTAGGGTGCTGTCGCACACAATCTCCTGAGTGGGGCACCACTGCACCTGTATGGTGCTACCCTGCTCCCAAGGCTGTCTCTGCACTTGTTAAACGTTTCCCGTTCTTTTTGGTCTTAAGGCACTGACTGAAAAGCATCTTCGGGTCTTTTGCTACGAAGGACACAATGTTATTGGTGAGACCTTCGGGTATTTGCACCAAGGCATCTCCCTCCTGCTCCACTATTAAGGCATTTGAGTACCCTTTTTGGGGGACATTTTATTATCAGTCATGGCTGGTTACAAGTGCCTGCATAAGGGGGCAGATGCCTCTGTCCAGGGTCAACTGGACCTTTTACCTATGAGCTTGCATTAAATGTGTGAATGTTTTGACAAATGCACATCTCCAAAATTCCAGGATTAGTCTTTTCTCTATCCACCTGCACAGGACTCTGGTTTCAATGCTGGTCAGCTGTACTCTCATGCAAGAAATGCCCTCTTTGGATAAGTATGTTAAGGAGATCACAGGGGATAAGAGAACACTCCTACTCTAAGGCCCATGTCTATACCAGTAGGTCTTTCTCTTTCTGAGGTTATTAAAGGTTCCTTTCATCCCTCTGTCTTCCAATGCTAGGTTTAAGACGGGAATGTGCTTTTGTAAGAAGATATAGATTTCCAAGACAGCGAAGGCCTCTTCACAGTGATGAGAAACACCCACTTCTTGCAGTTTGGGGGGAGGGGCAGGAGGGGAAGTATGTCTTTGGCCTTCTCAGCTTTCTGATCCCAACAGATCTTGTTTGTGGGTTCAGATTGTTTCCCAGGGCTACAATTTGGAGTTTCACACTCTTCCCTGCTTCGAGCTCTTAAACATAACCTGTTCCCAGATGAATGGGTCTCTTGACTACTATGCAGCAGTTCTTGTCCTAAAGGGTTATCACCTCCAGTACCAACAATGGAATGATTTCAAGGTTTCTACTTCAAACGCCAAATGGAGAAGTCGGGCACATTCTGGATCTAAAGATTCTCAGCTTGTTCCTGCAGGTTCCATAGTTTTTCATTGAAAATGTTAGGTCAGCCATGGTCTCCCTCCTTCTGGAGGATTGTCTGGCTTATCTGCACATCCCCATCTTTCCACAACACCAATGTTGTCTACAGTTACAGTGGGAGACCATGAATATACCAGTTTGTCACCCTTATATTTGGTCTGTGTATGGCCCTTTGAGTTTTCAACAAGGTTCTTGAATTCATGTTGTGCGGTACATGGACAATCTTCTGTTGAGGAAACAGTCTTTTTTTTCTGTCCCCGACAGTCAAACGCCAGTACAAATTCTGCAGAGATTTAGGTGGATTCTCAATCTGAGAATCGCAGCTAAACCCATCCCACAGGTTGGCGTATCGGGGCTTGACTCAAACATGCCCTGTCCAGGATCTTCTTGCTAGGGGAACAGTTTCTGTCCATTTGCTCTCATGCTCGGTGTCCCTGGCTCAGAAGTTGCCCTCAGTTCATGTCTGCACATGAGGGTCTTTTAGTCTCATGGCTGCCTCTTTTGAGATTGCCATATGCCCAATTTCATTCCAGTCTGTTGCAACTCAACATTCTGGCAGTGAGAGACAGACTCTGTCACTGAACCTTCTCATGCACCTGACCCCTGGGGCCAAACTTTTCTTAGTTTGTTGGCATCCCAACCTAGCGCTGAAGTTAGAGCAGCCCCTTTCCTTAATCATGTAAGATTCTCGGGATGGATGACAGCCTGTCAGGCTGGAGTGCAGTTCTTGGTACAGGGGGTGTGGACATTGGAGGAAACTCTCCTTTTATCAACATTTTTTACCTTGGGGCAGTGTGATTGGCCTTTCAATGCTGTAAGACTCTACTCAGAGGATCCCAGATGAGAATCCAGTTTGACAGTCACGGCCCTCGCCCACATCAATCATCAAGGAGTCACCAGGAGTAATCGTGCTGCTCTTGAAGACTTGATTGATGCTTCACATTCTGGCCCTGTCCATTTGCATCCCAGGCGTGGAAAATTGGCAAGTGGACCTTCTTAGTATTCAGGGTGTGGATTGGGGAACATACTATTTTATCCATGGGTCTTTCAAGCCCTTTGCCAAAGATTGGGGGCATTGGGTGTGGATCTTCTGGCATCTAGATTCGACCTAGAACTTAGACAGATTTGTTGCTGGGTCCAGGGACCCTAAAGAGTGCTTAGGGGACACTTCCTTCAGTCTTGCTGTTGCCTTCCTTGCAGGATCAAGATGGAGGGCATTGCAGCTATTCCCGTGTCCATCAGTTGGCACAGAGGATGTGGTACTTGGACATACTCAAGACTCCTGACAGATGCTCCTTGTACCCCATGGATTGTCCAGACCTGCTGCCACAAGAACTAATGTTCCATCTTGCTTCTCGTTTCTTTGTCATAATTGCATGGCCATTAAAGCCATGGTCCTGAAGAACAGAGGCCTGTCAGATCATGCTTAATTAGCTGGCTGCCTGGCTACAGTAGCCTGTAAATGACTGCTTTTACCCTGCGACAAAATGCTTGTTGCTCTTGGGCTCATTAATCGTAGTGGGGATTTGGGGGGGGGGGGGGTTGTTGTCGCAACCTCAGTACTGTAAAATTGGTCAGGCGTCTCTAAAGCTGCCTATATCACTTTTAACAAAAAATTGGTCACTGGCTGAAAGAAAAAAAAGGTATCAAGCTCTTGGCTGCAACTGTTAGCTTATTTTAACCACTTGAAGTCCTGGATGTTTATATGGCTGGCAAGTGGTTAAAGAAGCTTGTCTTGTTATACAGGATTTATATAGCGTCAACAGTTTGCGCAGTGCATTACAATATAAAGGGAGACAAAGCAACAATACAATTTAATACAAGACGGTTAGGATGACCCTGCACTTGGGATCTTCCAATGTAATCGGTTGTGTACTGTGAAATCAGGAAAATAGGATTTTTTTTGTTTTACCAGTTAAATCTGTGTCCTTGAGTACAGTATACCAGACCCTCGCCTCTCTTCCTATGATCTTTCTATTGCTTGCTACAAAACTGAGGCAAACTGAAGTGGAAGGGTTATGAGGGATGTCCCAGTAGCTTTTTTTTTTTGGTCATCTGAAAGTAGCTGCATATAACCCAGTTGTAACCATTTAAAGAGGCTTATGTCCTGTTCTGTGCTCAAGGAAATTTTACTTGTATGTCAAAAATCCTGTTTTTCAGCAGAGACTTTAAATGCTGCCTAGTAGCAGGTAGCTTATGACAGCAAGAACTAGGTGAAATCACTTTTTGAAGTCTTTAGTTATATTTTCTTTTTTGCTCAGAAAAACCTTTAACGTTGTGGGTCCTTAATAATTTGTGATAAAAGGTTATTGTTTGTTCTTTTAGTTGCTGTAAAATATGTATGCTGAGCACTTTCTAGTTCCCTCTTCTTCTAGACCCAACTCTTCTACATCTAAACTGTAAAGTTAGGTCTATTTAAATCAGGCTGGTCTTGGGGAGGCAGATTAGGGTTGTTAAAACATGGCAAAATGTACCAATGTCAGATCATGTGACCTTAAGCCGGTTTATTAGGTCATATGATCTGCTGCACAATGGACTGTCAATGTGAGTAAAATTACTTTTCACTGGAAACTCTGACATGCACTCCTATATAAACACAACAGCTTTAGATCTTGTGACCTGGAGCAAGAGTGCTGTAGGATGTGCTATTTCCCCCAAAAAATATTTTGCATGGTTTCCTACCACTAGCTTGCTTTTAAATTAGATCTTCCAGTTTAGTTTCGGCTCCCCCTGCTGAGTGCCCCCCCATAGCAAGCCGCTTGCTATTGTGGGACTCGCGCCTGAGCCCCTGCCCACTGCTCCCTCCTCACTGGCTGCGATTGACAGCAACAGGAGCCAATGACTCCCGCTGCTGTCTTTGAGCCAATGAGGGAGAGAGCTTTTGGTGTGTTTTTTGCCAAAGCTCCTAAACGCATTTCCATAAAAGCCTATTTGGCAATGTATAAATAGGCTTTTAGCAGTGTTTAAGAGCCCCTGCGGTTAGGTAAGGTTCAACCTCCTCCTGAACGAGGAAGAATCGCATTTAGGATAGGAACGTTTTGACCGTCGGCTAAGGGAAAACCACTTCAAAATCGCAGAGTGATTTTGATGCGTTTTCCCGTGGCAAATGACAGCCCAGCGTTTGTAAAGGTTCAGCTTTGTTTAAATATAAAATAATGTCGTACTTACCTGCTCTGTGAAATGGATTTGCACCCTGCTGGTGCTCCTGGCCCCTCCCCTCTGCTGAGTCCTCTCATAGTAAGCTGCAAGCTTGCTCCTGAGCCGCCCTTGTATGTCTGAGACAGTGTGGCTCAGCCCTGCTCCCTCATCACTGGCTGTGATTAACAGCAGCGGGAGCCAATGCCTCCCACTGCTGTGTCTCAGCCAATGAGGTAGGCAGAGCTTCTGCTCTCGGGCACATTGCTAGCTCAGGGGAGTATAAGAGAAGGGATGGGGGAATGCATCAAGGTAAGAAACTTTCTGCCTTTTTAGAACCACTTTTTATTATAAAAATTTTACAACCTCAGTAAGCAAGATGGGGGACATGAATAGATCACAGATCACTCCTCTCCCTTACTGTTTTCCACTTCCCGGTTGAATGAGGCAGTGGTGATATAGCCAGGGTCGTACAGATGTTCTCTGGGAAAGCTTCATAATCAGTGCTTTTCTGGGAAATCCTATAGATGTAGATCTCCTTCTGTACAACCAGCCTGCCTATACGTGGGTCAAAATTTGGCTAAACTCGCCAAATTTCGATTGATGTATGGCTGTCTTTTATATTCCATTTTGGTTTGATAAAGCACAACTACTGTGTAGGAAGCAGATCTATTATATGTAATGAATTCTATGGCTGACCCCAGGTACATATGAAATTATACATTTACAGATCAAGCTGATTGTGCACATTTACATGAATATTAACAAATAAATATAATAAAAATAAACTACTATACAGTCCATTTTTAAAAACCGTGACCCTTTTTCTTTTCTTTCCAGGCACCACCATTGCCAATCAAGAACACCAAGGTGAAGACCCTCGATCCCAGCACTCCTGGGGTCGCTCAAACAAACCCTTCTGCCGTTCATCAGCAGGAGCTCCAAAATTAGGTGTTGATGGAATAATCGCTCTATTAAAAAGCAAATGTGGCAATGGTCGTGTCAACCTTCAGCCAGTTGTGCGTTTGATGGATATCATGAAGGACCTTAGCCAACTATCCAATGACCTGCGATCCAGTGGTGTCCGCCTTAATTACAGCCATGTCACCAGCCCATCATCAGAGCCTGAAGATGCTGAGCCAGGATTACAGTACAGCTTTTTTTCTTCTCAAAGCCTTGCTTGTGGACTGAGAAGCCCTGAAGAAAAGCCTTCAGAAACGGTGGATAAAGAAACCAACCCTGTCTCTCCCAACCCAGACTCTTCTGAGTCTGCCAGTTCAAATGTTCTTCGAGAGCTTGCAGCTCTTGCCTGGATGGAACCACAGCCTACAGACACTGTAGAAGAAAGGGAAGAAGATAATAGTAGTAGTAATGTGGGAGAAAGTTCAAGCAATATAAGGACTGTGAATCAAAATGATAAAGACGAGTCATCGGGTGACGAACAGAGTAAGCATGAAATTGAGGAGTCTGGGGAAGAACATGAAGAAGGTAAACAAGAAGTGGAATCTGTTGAGCAGGAAGTATTTAAACAGGAAACATGTTTTGATGAGGAACAAAAGAATACACAGGGTGAGGAGGAGTCAGGGGAGGAGCATGAAGAGAATAAACAAGATGATGAATCTGGTGCGGATCAGGAGGAAAGTAAGCAAGAACAGTCATCAGATGAAGAGCAGGAAGAGAAATCTGCAGTTAAAATTGAAGACCAGGAAGATCTGAAGATTGAAGCAGAGCAGGGTAAAATAAACGAAAGTCAGGAACTAATTATAGATATTAAAAAGCAGGAAAGAACAGGAGGTGGTGATAAAGATAAATCTTCAGATGATGAAGATGACATTGAGGTAGACAAGTGTAGCCAAATAGACACTTACAAGGAAAAGGAAAGTACGGTAGAACAACAGATTGACGAAATGCCATGGATGCTACCTCTCTTTTCTCAAACATCAGAAACCCTTAGACGAACTCCATTTTCTAGCCGCGGACATCGGTTTGGTTTTAGAGGCCGCAGAAGTGACCGATCAGGCAGGGGAAGGAGGAGAAGACCTGGAAGGCCAAGGGCATCTGAGAGCAGTCTTTCTCGTGCGTTTGTAATGCCTCCTTATCGAACACCAGAGGAGCCCAGGGCTTACAGACTTAATGAACAAAATGCACTATTTCCAGTTCCTGCTGTTCATCACAAACCACCCACAGCAGAGGCTGATGTACAGCAGGGTCCACCACCAAAGCCAAAACGTAGGGGCATACGCAAAATGGTAGTTCGTATTGCCAGAATTCCAATGCCAATGGGAAGGAGAAATAAAACAAGCTATAAAGTATCTTCATTCAGTAGCACTCTAAGTGTGGAGGGAGGAGAGTTGATCGGTGGTTCAGGCCCAGGTCCCACCTCCCTTCTAAAGATGAAAAACAATGGGCGTAATGTAGTAATGGTGTTTCCACCTGGTGAACTTCCAATCATTCTTAAGAGACGACGTGGTCGGCCTCCCAAGAACTTGGTCTTGGCTAGGGATACACCACCGGTGCTTCCTCAGCCACCTCCTGTTGAACCCACACTACCACCACAGCCTACTCCCATGCCCCCTCAAACAGTTCCAGAAGGAGAGTTTGCAAAGAAAAGAAGACGACGGAAGCAAAAACTGCAATCACCTCAGCCTTCTTATGTTGCAGACACTAATGACAGCAAATCTGACTACAGTGATGTACTGGCAAAACTTGCTTTTCTCAACCGTCAAAGTCAAGGAGCATCGAGAACTTCACCTCCTCGTTGTTGGACACCAACATTACCCGAGTCCGTGCACCAAGCACCTGGAACTCCTAATATATCTCAATACCTTCATAGAGTTCAGGGCTATAGAAGAAGAGGAGGTCGTGGGGGAGGACCAGGGCGAAGAGGAGCTTGCAATAGCCATAATGCAGAGCTATCTCGCTGTTCTTTCAGTGAGTTTTTTGAAGGCATTGGGAAGAAGAAAACAAAACCAAGAACCGTTGATCCTTTGAAACCACGGAAACGAAGACAGCCAAAGCCTGAACCAGATCCTAATGCTAAACCCAAGCGCAAGAGAAGATCTCGAAAAAATGGTGCTCTGCTGGGTGACATGGGAGAAGAACCTAGCTACCAAGGTGTGTCAGATTGGGGTGGTGAGAGTAAAAGTGGTCCATGGGCATCACAGCTTTCCAACAGTCAGACGGGTAATCGGTCTTGCAGTTACCAAGGACCAGAACGCACAGGTTTTTCTGCCTTGCATGATGGCTCACCATCTCGTGCAGGTTTTTATGGTGGAACAGGATCTGTTACCCAGAGTGAAAGTGGAGGGCAGGATCGTCATGGACTGTTTACAGGCTACTTCCGATCTTTGTTGGACTCTGATGACTCTTCTGATCTTGTGGATTTTTCTTCTGTTGCACAGAGACAAGAAGCAAGAAAATCTGCATCTGCCTTCTCTGGGTCATCAGCCTCACCCAACCCAAGGGCACTTCAGTCATACCCCAATTCTCGGGGAGGGAAATCTAGCAACCCAGAATCATCATACCAAAGTTCAGCAGCCTCCAGGCAGCCATTCCCCCCCAACCGGGGAAACACAAATTATGTGTCACTAACCCAACAAGAATGCCGTGGATCTGACGCCTTTCAAAAGCTGTTGTCACGTTCTCCTAATTCCCAACATTCTGGAAACTTTGGCCAATTTGGAGCCTTTCAAGGATCTACTGGTCAAAACTTACCTGGCCATGGAATTTTTGCATCAAACAAGCAGTACCCTGCTCCACCTGACTGCTTAGGTAATAAGGACTGTAGCTTTTCCTTCACTGGTGGTGGCAATAGTCTCCCGTCATCACCGGGCAGTGCCCATAGTAGCACTAGCTTTAGTCAGCAACAACAGATGTCAGCAGCAGGTTCAGGGTCTAATGTAGCTAAAAGTCCTTTTTTCAGCACATCAGAGTTGCCACCATATCCACCACTTAGGAGTGAAAGCCGTTCAGGCACCTCTTCACCTGCAGGTTATATGTTGCCTAAGGTGTCTGGTCCTATGTTTCCCGGTGAAAACAGTCGCACCTTTCCAGCATCAGTAGGAACAGGGCAATGGGGATTTCGACAAGGTTATGGACAGCCTGATTGGGGCCCTGATAATTTTGGGCAACTTTATGGGCCTGGGTTTGACTGCCACATGACTGAATCTAATGTCATCTTGGACATAAGCAACTATACACCACAGAAGGCTAAACAAAACACTGACAACTTGTCAGAGTCATCCTCTGACAGTACACAGTACACTCAACCTGGTGCAGGCTATCGCAGGGCCAACAGTGAAGCCTCATCTAGTGAAGGGCAGTCTAGTCTCTCCAGCCTTGAAAAATTGATGATGGACTGGAATGACACATCATCTGCACCAGGTTACAGCTGGAACCAAACTGTCCTCTTCCACCAAACAGCTAAACCTGGCAGAGGCCGAAGAAAGAAAACTGATATATTTGAGCCGTCACCCCACCACCACCTGGGCTTTTCTTCATCTTCCCCTTCATCTTCATCATCATCTGCTACTGCTCCCCCATCTGGATTTCCCACCAAAAGAGGAGGAGGGCCCAGGGGCCCAAGAGGTGGGCGAGGTGGAAATTGTACAACCAACAAGAAAGAGAGGGGTTCAGGCAAAGCTAAATTTTCCCCAAAACCACCTGCTCCACCACCATCCTCCTCAGTCAACTCCCTCTTTCAAGACACCTCAGATTTAGGACTGGACTGCTATAGTGGAGATAGCAGCATGTCACCTTTGCCCTCCCACTCGCGGGCGTATGGGGTGGGTGAGAGGGAGCCTCCTTGTGACTTCTCTGGACCCTATTCCATGAATCCATCTACCCCTTCAGATGGCACATTTGGCTTCCAGAGTGACTCTCCTGGGCTGGGCCCTCCCTCCACAGAGCTTGAATCTAGTAAACACTTCTCCCATCTCCCTACAGTTGGCAACACCAACACTGGTGCCCCACATCCTCCACCACCCCCACCTGGACTGGGGTATGATCACCCGCTACAAGACTCTCCCTTTTCCCCTAACTGCTCCCCAACACTTGAGCTGCGGCCAGGGGAGGGAAGAAAACTTGTACCCCCTCCCCACTCATCCTGTGATCCCCTAAAACACAGCCTGCCCCCCCACTTACCCTCTTGTAGGGAGCAACTTCCTCCACAACCCACAACACACCATCGATATGACCCTCCCAGCTGCAAGAACGCTGGCTACTGGTATCCACCCCGCAGTCCTCCTTATGATGGTAAGGGTGGCTTACTTTCGGACTTTATGGGCAGGCGAGCAGAGGGTGTGTCCTGCCTGAGCCCTCATATCCCAAGCCCTAAAAGAGACAAAGAGACGCTGGACATGGTAAGGGGGCATCACAGAGCCTCATATGCCTGCCCCCTGATCAGTGATATTACCCATTCCCCCGTGCAGAGAGACTCCATGGTGCAGCTCCAGGATACTTATCGTTACCCAGCCTTCCCCCCCCAGGGTCCCCCAGTCCTTTCACCCCCGAACCTGAAGGGTGGTTTCTTGGGACCCGAGAACATCCCAGAGGACAACTTCACAGTCACCTCCCTCTAGGGGGAGTGACATGTCCAGAGTCATCAGGAGCAGCGGAGTCAAAGGGGTGAGGTGAGAAATAGGCTACAATATACACCAAAAAAATCTTGCTGTGTACTCTTCAATAAGTTCTATGTTGACTTGCACAATGTTAAAAACTGTGCTTTATTTTGTTTAATTTCTTAATATCAAAATATTTGTATGCATTGTGTCCATATTTTTATTTTTATTTGTTACCTGGTCCAACAGTAGGTTTATGGCAATCTAAATTAATTGTTAAAGTGGGCATGCTGCATAGTTGATAATTTAGTGGGAGTGCACAAACATTGTAATGGATGTGATTCTTATAAAACGGTGATGGTGTTAAGCATATATAGTGTATGACCTTAATACAAATAAATTGGCTAGGTAGGTAAAAGAACCCCAATCTTCTACTATCCACATCCATACATCCTAGCCAATTGGAATATAAAAATATATATTGAAAACGGTGAATTGTCCAAAAAAGTGTACTTCAAAAAAGTGTACTAATACATAAAACAGTCCACAAAAAAAATTATAAATCACAATGCAATTGTTAAAAAGAAATATCAAAGGAAATATGTGTGTAAAAATCCAAAAAAGTCCAGTTGACACCATACAGTTTCAAAGTAAATATACAGTGATTCCCATCACCAAAGTGAACCAGTACATAACCTAAAAAAGTGGCATACACATCAGTGTGGTGTTCCAAATACGGATCTCTATTCAGTGCTCCACCTCTGTGCCTGCAAGCAGCTTACCTTGTTGCAAATAAAGCTTAGCATGGACAGGTCACAGGGCGTTGAAAGGCAGAGGTTATGGCAGTGCTAATCTTCTTCCTATGGTTATAATCCTCTCAGGCGTCATACATAGATGCAGGAAAAAGAAAAACCGATATAGTGTAGTTCCGCTACTGTCTCAAGTCACAGACAGACGCCAGATAAGCACTCACTACTTGAAGGAGAGACAATATGGGACCCTCTCCACGAGCTCAGAACTCGTCGTCCCTCAAAGTGTCAGTGGCTCTGTGTGGCTCTCCAAACAGCAGGGGATCTCGGTAGATCGTAGCAATCAATGCAATAAAAAAGATATGGCAGACATCGCATAATCCCGTAAAAAGAGTTAATTTATTAACAAAACATAAAATACAACACTCACATAGTATGTGGAGAAAGGAGGCAGAGTATCCTACGAGTGCCTCACTCGTCTGCCTGCTCTAATCCTGGTGTGTCAGCGAATCTCCTCTCCCTACGCGTATCGTCACGTGTCACGTGACTTCATCAGGGGATGATTCTTAGTTTTTTCTTTTGCGAATATCCTATGTGATCAAATGATCTCTTGATAACAGACCCTTGGAAAAAACAAGACACAGAGCCAAGATGGAGAAAGTCATTATGCGTGATCTTGTAAATTAACACACAGGTAGCAACAAGATAATTTTTTATCACGTGGGGGTACATATTTCAAACATAGCTTTGGGTGCAAATTTGTGAGGCAAAAAGGTTAGGGAAACTGAAAGCTGAGCCCAGAAAAAAAGTTAAAGTATTGCCTGTGGTTCCCTTGCAGTTAAACTTTCCTCTATTAGTTACTTATAACGAAGGGCCCTTTCACACTGCTCTGTAGCAAAAACACTATAAAAACACATGCTGGGTTTCCTGTGCGCTTCTCATGCGTTTTTGGATTGCTTGCGCCTGTGAAAATGGACGTGATTCAAAAATGCAAATTGCTGTTTTCACCACGATCTCATTCATTTCAATGGGAAACTGCGTGTTTGGTGAGCTTTTAAAAACCGCACCAAAGATGCAGCATGCAGGACTTTTCACCTGTAACGCAGTGGTGTAAAGAGTCCGATAGGATTTAAAGGGAAGGCTTTTTCTTGTCTTTTTTGCAAGGTAAAAATGCAGGAAAAAAACGTACAAGTGTGAAAGGGCCTTTATTCTGCACTGTGTGTATGTAGAGATTACCACCCTGGTAGAGGCAGAGTTTTGCTTGCTCCATGTCAGAGCTTCTAGCAAGACAAACCATGAGCAACACAGGAGGGACCTCAATGCTTGCTCTAAATCTCTTTAGACTAGCAGTCAATAGGCAGCAGAGCTTTAATGCGGAGCTCCACCCTAAAGTGGAACTTCTGCTCATCGGAACCCTCCCCCCCCTCCGATGTCACATTTGGCACCTTTCAGGGGGAGGGGGGGGGTGCAGATACCTGTCTAAGACAGGTATTTGCACCCACTTCCGGGAGTCCTCTCTGCGGGTATTCTGCGGGTAGTACGTCACTTCCCGCAGAATACCCATTGTGTTCTGGGAGACACTCTGCTCCCAGAACACAACAGGGACCAGTGAGAACGGCACAGCGCGACTCGCGCATGCGCCGTAGGGAACCGGGCAGTAAAGCCGCAAGGCTTCACTTCCTGGTTCCCTCACCGAGGATGGCGGTGGGGGCAGCAGAGTGACGAGCAATCGCTCGTATTCTGCTGCCGACGTCGCTGGACTCCAGGACAGGTAAGTGTCCTAATATTAAAAGTCGGCAGCTGCAGTATTCTCCATACACTATTTGAATTCCGGACAGTTCTTAATGAACTGTTGGCAATTCACTTTGTGAGTGACCCTGTCACCCACCTCCCACCCAACATCTCTGAAAACAGACTGAATTTAATAAGATGCAGTGATTGTCCGAATACAATGGACACAGTGAGATTGGTCCATCTGCGCTGTATATTTTCATTTAGCCTTAAGGCTAAATGAAAAAATGTAAGTGTATGGCCATCTTTAAACTCACACTGCAGATATGGTATGAATCTGTAGGCACAGCAATGCATAGGGGCTCTTGCAAACCAGGCAGTGCCATGCTTTTTTTTTTTTTTTTTTCAGCACTCTGCTTGGGCACAATTACCATATCTTACATGTAAGAAGAAACACAGCACTAAGGATCAAATTAATATCTCCATATAAACCTATCCCAATTTTATCAGTGTGCTAAGATTTAAAACAAAATTGGTTTCACTGCTGCCACCATACAATACAAATTATACATAAAAATTGTAAAGTCTCCGCGATTTCACTTTACAAGTAGCGCTGTGATATATAAAATCCAAATGAAAACAAGTTCAAAACAAAGTCCATACAAAAGAATCCACCCAGTGTTGCTAGTAGTGATATTGCACCAATGTGCTGCTGCTCTTTGAAATAAAAAAGGGATTTTTATAACAGCTTACCTGTAAAATCCTTTTCTTGGAGTACATCACGGGACACAGAGCTACTTAGTCATTACTAATGGGTTATATAGTTTACCTTCAGGTGCTGGCACTGGCAACTTCCAAACCGGAAGTACCCTCCCCTATATAAGCCCCTCCCATCCGGGAGCACCTCAGTTTTGTAGCAAAGCAATAAGTGTCCCAAAAAGAGGGGTGGGAGCTCTGTGTCCCGTGATGTACTCCAAGAAAAGGATTTTACAGGTAAGCTGTTACAAAAATCCCTTTTTCTTTTTCGTACATCACGGGACACAGAGCGACTTAGTCATTACTAATGGGACGTCCCAAAGCAATGCCAAATGAGGGGAGGGATACATAAGCTGGGCGCCATCAGGCATGAGGATCTTTTGCGGCCTGCAACACACTGCGCCCAAAGGCGACATCCTCCTGACTTCTAACGTCTACCTGGTAGAATCTAGTAAACGTGTGTACCGAAGACCATGTTGCGGCCTTACATACTTGAGCCAGGGAGGCCTGGTGATGCACTGCCCATGAAGTTCCAACTGCTCTTGTGGAGTGCGCCCTAACTTTGAACGGAGGCGGTCTCTTTCTCAAGCCATAGGCTTGTATTATGACCTGTCGAATCCACTTGGCTAAAGTAGATTTTGATGCTGCCTGACCCTTTCTAGGGCCTTCCGGCAGAATAAACAAAGTATCCATTCTGCGAATCTGAGCAGTGGCTTTTAGATAAGCTTTAACTGCTCTTACTACATCCAAAGAATGTAATAACTTTTCCTCTACCGAGCTAGGTTTGGGGAAAAAAGAAGGGAGAACCACATCTTGGTTCAAATGAAACCTCGATACCACCTTAGGAAGGAAGGCTGGATGAGGACGTAATACTACTCTGTCCTTATGGACAACCAGATATGGCTCCTTACAGGACAAGGCGGCTAATTCCGATACTCTTTTAGCCGAACAAATGGCTACTAAGAAAATCAATTTCCTGGTGAGAAGAACCAAGGAAATGTGTTGCAATGGTTCAAACGGTTGTTTCTGTAGAACCGACAGAACCAGGTTTAAGTCCCATGGACATATGGGAATACTAACCGGAGGGCTAATACGCATCACTCCTTGTATGAAAGCTTTGACTAGTGAATGCGAAGCCAAGGGCCTTTGAAAAAATATTGACAAGGCCGAAATCTGACCCTTGATAGTACTCAAGGCCAGCTTCCTATCTACAGCCCACTGTAGGAAGTCCAAAATCCTACCTATTACGTACTTACGTGGATGCCATTTCTTGGCCTGACACCATGTAATGTACGCCTTCCAGATCCTATAATAGATCTGCCTGGATACCGGCTTCCTGGCATTGATCATGGTAGATTCCACAGGATTAGAGAGCCCTCTCTTTTTTAGAATGTGGGCTTCAATAGCCAGGCCGTCAAACCTAGGGCTGGTAAGGAAGGGTAGTATATCGGTCCTTGCGAAAGCAGGTCCGGACGATGTGGGAGGGTCCAAGGACTTCCCACTGACATTTTTACAATCTCCGCGTACCATGCCCTTCGGGGCCACGCTGGAGCCACCAGAATCACTGGTTTCTTTTCTACCCTGATTCTGCGGATTAATCGCGGTGGGAATGCATATATCAGCTTGAACTGATCCCAAGGGAACACTAGGGCATCCGAACCGCAAGCTAGGGGATCCTTTGTGCGAGACACAAATCTGTCCACCTTTGCGTTGAATCTGGATGCTAGCTGATCTACATCCGGTGTTCCCCACTGCTGGCATATTGCCTGGAAAAACCTCGGGGTGAAGAGACCATTCCCCGGGCATAATTGCTGGCGACTTAAAAAGTCCGCTCTCCAATTTTCCACTCCTGGGATGAAAACCGCGGATATGGCTGTGACATACCTTTCTGCCCATTCCAGGATGCAATTCGCTTCCCTCTGGGCTGCACGACTCCTGGTGCCACCCTGGTGATTGATATATGCCACTGCTGTGGCATTGTCTGATTGAATTCTGACAGGTGACCCTTGGAGTTTGGATGTCCATGCTACTAGGGCATACCGGGCTGCTCGTATCTCTAAGAGATTGGTGGGCAGGGCCTTCTCTGCTTCTGACCACTTGCCCTGGAGAGACCATTGCTCCAGTACTGCCCCCCCAGCCTATGAGGCTGGCATCTGTAATGACCACCTTCCAAGAAACCGGACTGAAGGGTTTCCCTTTTTCCAGATTCTGGCACCAACCACCAATGGAGGCTCTTGCGAACGGAAGGGGACAGGGACATTGGTAAGTCTAAAGCCTGAACTTTTTTGTTCCAGGCTGACAGTATGGCCCTCTGCAAGTTCCTTGAATGGAATTGACCGTAGAGTACTGCTTCGAATGAAGCCACCATTTTTCCCAGCAGCCTTATACACAGGCGTATGGATGGTTTTTCTTTTTTGTACCCACTAAGTGGGTCAAATCTTTCAAAGACGACACCTTCTCTGGAGGTAAGAAAATCTTTCTCTGATTTGAATCCAGTCTTAGCCCCCAAGTATTCCAGGCTTTTGACTGGTTTTAGGGCTGACTTGTCTCGGTTGATAATGCCACCGTGAGATTCCAGATACTTGATTATCTTGTGAACGACCACTTCTAGTTTTTTTCACTGAGTGGTCTATCAGCAACAAGTCGTCTAGATATGCCATTATCGTTACAACTTGTGTTCCTAGTTTGGCCAATCGTAGGGCCAGAATTTTTGTGAACACTCGTGGTGCTGTGGCCAGACCGAAAGGTAAGGCTCTGAACTGAAAATGGCGCCCTTCTACTGCAAAGCGTAGAAATTTCTGGTGGGCCGGACAGATGGGAATATGCAAATAAGCATCCCTTATGTCGAACGAGGCTAACCATTCCTGCCCTTGTAGGGCGGTGGCCACCGATCGGATCGACTCCATCCGAAAAAGTCCTGATATGTAGGAACTTGTTTAGCCCTTTTATATTTAATATGGGCCTCATGTCCCCATTTGGTTTGGGGACTGTGACAAGGTTCGAGTAAAACCCGAACCCGTTTTCTTCCAAGGGAACCTTCATGATTACCCTTGGGGCAATAGTTGCTCTAGTGCCAGAAGGAGGGATCCACTCTTCTGGGGATCGCTTGGCACGTTTGACCTTATAAAATGGGCAGGAGGAATGTCTTTTAACTCCAGCCTGTATCCCAGACTTACTGCGGAGATCACCCATCTGTCTCTGATGGTGTCCCGCCAGGTCTCTGTGAACAACTGAAGTCTTCCCCTCACCCGATTGACTTGGGGGGAGGTTTTGTACCTCTCTTGACCCAGGGTTTCTTGTTACCCTGTGATTGTCCCTGATTTCTGCCCCCTGGATTTGACCGCGGAGGCCGTCGGAACTGTTTCACAGCCGATGTGCCAGGGACTGGAGAAGTAGGCCTCTTAAAAGAAGGACTTCTACCCTTGTTCTTAACCGGCAAGAGTGTACTTTTACCGGCAGAAGTTTTCTGGATATATTTGTCCAGATCATCTCCAGATAAGCGTTCTCCATGAAATGGGAAGCTAATCAGCAATTTCTTACAGGGAGCTTCAGCAGACCAGTTTTTGAGCCATAGAAGCCTACGCATATGTCTACAGACAGCGTAAAGCGGGATGCCTGTTGGATTGTATCCTTTATGGGGTCCACCGCAACACAAGGCTCTAGGTAGGTCAGCTAGGGCAAGAGCCTGCTGATCTGGTAAGTCCCTTAAGACTTGTTTCAACTGATCTTTCATTGCTTGGCAGACTCCAATCGCTGCTACTGCAGGTTGTGTCACCATGCTTGCTGTAGAGAAAGCAGATTTTAGTAAAGACTCCAATTTTTTATCTATTGGGTCCTTGAACATTGGAACATTATCTACTGGACATGTCAGTGATTTATTTACACAAGAGATGGCTGTGTCCACTGTAGGGACCCTCCATTTTTTTTTTTATGAACTTATCCTCCATGGGATAGATCACTGGAAATCTCTTGGGGGGAGTAAATATTTTACAGGATGCTCCCAATCCTGGTAAATAAACCCTTCCAATAAAGGGTGGATTGGGAAGGAACAGACAGTCTGGGGAGCTTTCAGCGACCCCAGCGAGGAGACAGTAGTGGTTGATGGTTCCGCCAGAGGCATTTAAAATGCTGCTCGGACCATGTTAGTCAGAGACTGAACCCATAATCTTTCAGCCTGAGATGCTGAGAAAGGTTCTTCCACTGTTGATTCCTCTATAACTTTATCAACCTCACCTGATCCCCCTTCAGGTAGGTCGATCTCTGGGACTGTTCCTCCACTAACAGGCACTCTGCAGGAGGAGACGGAGATCAGACGCGCTTTTCCTGTGACAGGGAAGCAGCGATCAATGCTGTTAATCTCTCTTCCAATCCTCCCAGAGTTGAGGATAAAACCTCCTCTGTTATATATACAGGAGCAGGTGGACTGGGGACAGCCGCAGTACCAGGTACTCCTGCGGGGTTCCTACGGCTACTGACCTCTGAAATTTCAGGGGAGATTGGCGCAGTACAGCATGCCCAAAATCCTCAGAGCCCGACGGAGACCCCTTTCGCTTCTTGGAAGATCTATTTCCAGAGCGTCTGGATGACATATCCTATAAGCACAAAGCTGAGGTATTCCCGTCGTCATACACCAATTTTGCTGGTAATAGTCGAACACAGTTGCTGCTATATACCAGCTGGTGTCCACTAGAGTGCCTTTCTATGGGGATGCCTGCATCAACCGCCTCTGTGTGCCACTGTTTGTTGCTAGCTCTGTTTGCATCCAGCTGACACTTGTACTGTGTCTTTATACAAGCTGGGACGCCTGCACATGCGCAGAAGCGCCGTGGCGCGCATCGAGCGTCATCCCCCCGCCCCTTTTTTTTAATAGGAGGCGCGTGCCCACGCGCGCGCCCGTGCACCATTGGCGCCCTTTTCGAAAATCAAACAGGGACTAGGAGCCAGGGCCCTTTTTGCCGGAGGGCCTGTGCGGTGGATGAGCGCAGCAACAGGGCAGAGGAAGTGGATTCCCACAGAGAAACTTACCAACTGCCTGGATCTTTTGACTTGAGAAAACCAAAGATCCACATGACAAGAAAAATGGACCACAGCGGCCTCTAGTGGTTTAACACAGGTACCGCGGTCCTTTTTTTCTTTTTTTTTTTTCTTGACTACTATTAAAATTTTACATTTTCAGTAGTTACAGGCATACACAGATATTAGCGGGAATACCGTTAGGTAACAGACAGAAAGACAAATTAGGCTTGGGGGTCCCCCAATAGAACCAAGTTCCTGGGGGCCCCCACTTACCTGATCCCTGCCGCAGGACTCTGTTTGGTCCACAGAAGCCCAAACTTCACCTATCACGGCAGGCATTGTAATTAAACCTTCAGGGACCGGGTTCCCAAGGATTCCACTCCCCTGGACCTGTATAGCACCCTGCACAGACAACATCTTGGTCGTGGGTATGACCAGAGCTCTGGATCCCAGGGTCCAGCCCTCCTAAGAGAGGCATTACAGGCAAAACCTTGCTCTTCTGCTGCAAGGCCCGGGTACCGACCGTTTAGCTATGAAGCTTTTTTGGTGGGATCCGGAACAGCTTACTAAGGCCCAAAAGAACCTGTACGCAAGCCCAGTGAAAACACATGTTACTCTTTGGCCAACACCTTAGACACTGGCAAAAAACTGAGGTGCTCCCGGATGGGAGGGCCTTATATAGGGGAGGGTACTTCCGGTTTGGAAGTTGCCAGTGCCAGCACCTGAAGGTAAACTATATAACCCATTAGTAATGACTAAGTCGCTCTGTGTCCCGTGATGTACGAAAAAGAAACAGTGCAGTCCTCTTTAATACAAATATCCTCCAACTCAAGACACCACCTCGCGTGCACCAGTGATCCCTCTCCGTTTCAGATGAGAACTCACTGACTTCATATGCTTTTTGGTTTAAAACACCAACTCCAGTATGGATGGTGAACTGCGATTCCGTATAGTTCACAATTAAGCAGATGTCATGTAGGAGAAGAAAAAAAAAAACCTTCCAATGATACAGTAACCAAATTACCAAAATGTATTTAAAAATAAAAGCGCCGCTCGCATTGATTAAAAATAATTCATGCATTATTTTATTTTTTTAGTATAAAACTACATCAGGTGCTGTGTCTGTGTTGGATCTCACCACCAGCTGAAATTTGTTTCCGTCCTGGTGTCTCCTTTGATCACTGTGTAGCCACGCCCCGACACATTTTGTCACTTCTGCCTTCATGACAGGGGAACTTAAATTGCATGAATTGTTTTTCATCAATGTGAATGGCTTTCATTTTTAAATACATTTTGGTGGTTAGGTTACTTGGCACCAGCACACAGCAAAATCCATCCCCATCATGGACCATGACCACCACCATAGACGACGAATCTCTTGGATTCGCTCATCTGTTGCTTGCTCTGACCTTTATCCTGATTCCTGGATCTCCTCCTCATCTCTCCTCCATATTCTCTAGACGACGATAGACTGACCTTAGACAAAGAATTGTCTATTTTGACCTTCTGAATCTTAATGTAGCTCAAATTTACAGAATTTCATGCACTTTCTGCATGGGACATAGAAAATAATAGATCTGCATTCAGATCCATAATAAAAAGTTTGATAAATCTGCCAATTTACAATATAAGTGATATTGCATCAAACATGACTGGTATAATTCACTATAACACTGTAAAGAAACATGTTTCTATTTTTAAGAAGGGTGCATTTGGATTTGGCTGGGAAAATCCCCCTTATTTTACAAAGAGCGTTGAATGAAAATTGGAAAATTTAGTTTTTGTGATCTTACAATCCTAAAGCCAGTTATTTATTTGCATGCATCCTTGCTATTTGTCCCGATATGTGAGATGCTTGAAGCTGGCAGTCCAGTCTTTAGCATGGTAAGAAATTAAGATCTCGGTAGCAATGGTTGGAGGTCTGACACTGCAAACTTCTGACAGCTGTTTTCTTCTACTCCATGCTTTTTAATGCACAGTAAATCTTTCAGCCTACTTTTGGGAAAGGAAAAATAATCCATTGCAGTGGATCTGCCTCCACACCGCAAGAATGAAATGCTCATTTGGATCTGGGGGCCACCAGAAGCGGTTCTCCTCTACTCCCCTATGACCCAGCAGTGTACTGTCCCTTAGCATCCTCACTTGATGTCAGAGGACCTGTGACCACTGGAGCATAAGGGAGAAGGGACCAGTCTAGCAGTGCAGAGGGAGGTTACAGGAGCAGAGTATCAGGTAAATAAAAATGCTATCTTAATCATACAGTACAGGTCAGAGGCAACATATTCAAATGCCATGGTTTGTCGGTGTGTAACCCCCCCCCCCCCCCCCCCCCTCAGGGAGCCTGGCCTACTCCATGAGCCCTCAGTTTTTTTTGCTAGTGTGTTAAAGTGGTTGTAAACCCTTAAAAAAAAAAAAATTATATATATATATATATATATATATATACACTAGCTCATTATGTATTCATTAGATCGATGCAGCTGTCTCGAATCCCCCCCGGCCGCGGACATTACTCCTGGAGCTTACTTCCATGTATCGCGACTCCGGCCCTGTGATTGGCCGGAGCCGCGATGACGTCACTCCCGTGCATGCACGCGGGAGCAGCCGGTAACGGCACATCTAACTGAAGCAGTGCCATTGCTTCAGTGCGCCGTTCACTTCGGCACAAGCAGACACGGGGATATCTCCTAAACCGTGCAGGTTTAGGAAATACCCAGGGTAGCTACAGGTAAGCCTTATTATAGGCTTACCTGTAGCATAAAGTTATAAAAATGGGTTTACAACCACTTTAAGATGGACCTCTTCTGCTTCATGGAGAATTCAGCTTTACTAGTTTTGATTTTTATTTGATGTGTTCTGAACTCTTCAGTCAACACCTCACAGGCTTCTAATGCTTACACAGAAGCAGCGTATCTGGATTGCTGCTCAGTAAAACCTTGGGAGCCGTACACAGTGTGGGGACAGCCTGCAATATTGCTTTGGGCACTGGATCCTGCATGGGTGCTCACCTTGGCAATTTGTGCATTGAGTCAGCCACAGGGTGCTATACAGGTCTAGGGCTGTGGTCCATTGTGGAACCCAGTCTCTTAACACCTTCCCGCCCGGCCTATAGCAAGCAGCATGACGGCCGGTGGCTTTATCATTCTGACTGGGCATCATATGATGTCCTTCGCATTGCAATAATCGGTGGTGAGCTGTATCATCACCGATCGGGGTACAGAGCTGATGACGTAGGCTCTTTACTATGTAATCAGCTGTGTCCAATCGCAGCCGATCACTTGTAAACAAATGCAGGTTATCGGCATTTCCTTTCCTCAGCGCTGTCAGTGCCTGAGGAAAGGAAATACAATAACTGGCTTTCCAGTTACAGGGGACATTTACACTGATAATCTGGGCACTAATCATCAGTGCAACATATCGGCCTCATCAGCGCACATCAGTGACGAAGAAAAACTACTTATTTGCAAGATGAATGCAGAAATAAAAGATTTTTGTTTTCAAAAAATGTTGGTCTTTTTTCATTTAGCAAAAAATAAAAAACCCAGTGATGATTAAATACCACCAAAAGAATTCTCTGTCTAAAGAAAAAAAAAATGGTAAAAATTTCATATAGGTACAGTGTTGCATGACCGCGCAATTATTTAAATTGCGGCAGGACTGAAAGCTGAAAATTGTCCTGGGCAGGAAGGGGGTGAAAGTGCCTTGTATTGAGGTGGTTAAGACCACTTTGGGGGTATGCCCACTGTAATGGGCAAAGCCTGAACATTATATACAGCTCAGCGTGTGGACAGATAAGACCGGGTCACCTTGTATTTCTGATCATTACTGGTAAAACCTGGGCTGTTTGGAATGTATTCACTTTATAGTGCAAGTCTTTCAAACTTGGCACTGAAATTTAACCACTCACACCACTGGTTGCAAAATACCACTTACACCTAGAGCCCTCATAAGGTACTCGGGCGCTTCCTCTCCCCCATTCTCCATGAGGGTTCCTTACAAGATGGTCTATACCTGGGTTGCCATGTACTCCTTCTGGAACACTTACTCTATCTCCCACACTGTCTACTCTGTGAGTACTCCAAAGGGGAATACCATCGATTGTAGTTATAGTAGAGACCAGGTGAAAGGGAGCCAGGTGAACAGTGGCTCTTCCGAAGGCCCGCAGAACACTCAAACCCAGAGTGACAATAAGTCCCTTGCACCTGAGCAGAACCCGGTTTGAACATCGCTCTCGGCATTCATATCTTGCTCTGTTTCAGGCACACATCAAGTGACGTTATTGACTAAAGCCAAATTTTCTACATCTATCACATTGCTTAGGACAGTTTACAGCCTTAAAATGGTTCTAAAGCCTTCCATTTTAGTTTTTTTTTTTTTTTACCACAATGCATTCTCTGCATATTGGGGTAATAACCCATCTGTGTCCCACAACTTCCTCCTTATACTTTGCTGAGCCTCATTGCAACCCAGCGCTCTACATGAGGGCCGAGGCGCTCTCCACTCTCTCGTTACAGGGTAGGTTGATATCAGCGGGAGCCATTGGTTCCTGCTACTGTCAATCAAATCTTATGATGAGGGAGTGGGGGCAAAGCTCCGCTGTCTTCGTCTATGGACACAGGCAGCGGGGCTCAGGAGCGATCCTGCACGAGTACCCCCCATTAGCAACCGGCTTGCTGGGGGGTACTTCAAAAGTGGTAGAAGCCAGGAGCGCCAGCGGAGGATTTTAGAAGAGGAGGATCGGGGCTGCTCTGTGCAAAAATATTGCACAGAGCAGGTAAGCATAACCTGTTTAAAAATAAATATAAATAAATATAAATGTTTAGAGTCGCATACATATTAGGGTAAGTACAACTGGGGGAATCAATGGTGGAGAATGATCTAGGTGTTCTGGTAGATTAGCTTAAAGCGTAACTCCACTTTTGTTGAGAAAAAAAACATTCCCCCTCTGGGTGATCGATGTACATTGCAAGGATTAGAACAAACTTTGATGCAGATTCCTACTTTTTGTTATTCTGAAGAGATCCATGTGTGTTTCTGTGCCTCTGTTCTGAGTAGGTCTAATGGGAGTGGTTTCATAATTAACTGTCAGGTGTGGAGCTTCAGGGCACTAATTAAGAAATCTGCTGGGCCTGCATCCCTTTAGACGGGTTCCTATTGAGGCCTCATGCACATTGGACGTTTGTACAGCAGCTGTTTTTTTCAGACGTTTTTTTCTACAGTCATTAAACTCTCCATGTTATCCTATGTGTGCATGGACACATAGGCTGTTATCAGCAGTTTTGGGCAGTGGTGTTTTTGAGCAATAAAAAACAAAAACAAAACTAGTGGGTTCTGAGAGATGTTTTTCAGCTGTAAAAACGCTCCAACGCTGAAACTTCGATAAACGATCAAAAACGTCACGCACTTTTTTTAACATTTTTGATCCATTGAAAAAATATAATTTTTTTCTTCAAAAAAAAAAAACGATAAACGCAAACGTGGAAAAACGCTATTGATTTTTTTTTAAAAAAGTTGAAAAACTCACTGCAAAGCTACTGGCGTTTTTATAACGTTAATTTAACGTGCAGTGTGCATGAGGCCTGAAAGTATCTCTCAAATGACATTTTTGTTGCAAGGGATACCTGAAATCTGACTTGTAACTTAGGCAGACTTCTGGGAAAATTGGTGAGCCAATAACACAAGAAAATTATGTTTCTGGGGAGTGGTCAGTACACAATTTGTGTACAGAAAACTCCAGGTAGCCATATTGCAAAGTATTCTCAGAAAATTACGCTGGCTGCAGATTGAAAAGGAAAGGTAATTTTAATAACATTCAATTACAAAATAATTAGTGTCGCAATCAAATGTGCTATATTTTTTCTTTATTTGCTATTTATTTTTCCCCATGAAGTGGTTACACTTTAATAACATGCAATGCCAAGCTGCGGTTTCCAAAGTGAGCAAAGTCCTTTCTTGTATTAAGAGAGGTATGAACTCCAGAGAGATCATTTTACCCCTGTAAAAATCATTAGTAAGACCTCATCTGGAATATGCCGCCCCAGTTCACAAAAAGGATATTGTGGAACCGGAGAAAGTGCCGACAAGTGCACCAAACTGATAAGAGGCATGGAGAAGCTCAGCTATGAGGAAAGATTAGAGGAACTAAATGTATTCTCTTGAGAAGAGATTAAGGGAGGATGTGATCAACCTGTATAAATACATAAGTGGTCCATATAGTCAACTTGGTGAAGAGTTATTCACTTAAAGGTCATCAGAGGACAAGGGGGCACTCTACATCTGGAGGAAAAGAGATTCCGTCTCCAAATATGGAAAGGTTTCTTCATAGAGCTTTGAAAATGTGGAATAGACTCCCTCAAGAGCTGGTTCTGGTTAGCTCAGCAGCTTGCGTTAAAAAAGGCGTGGATTCTTTCCTAAATGTACACAACCTAAATGTGCATAATCTAACTAGATACTAACATTTATAGGTAAAGTTGTTCTAGGGAATATTTGATTGCCTCTCGGGATCAGGAAGCAATTTTTTTGTCATCTGGAGCAAATTGGATCATGTTTTGCTTTTTTTTTTGCCTTCCTCTGGATCAACTGTGGGTATAGGATTGTGTATATGGGATTGGATGATTGTTTTTTTTTATTATAATTTTTTCCCCTTTTTATTGGTTGAACTAGATGGACTTTTTTCATCCTATGTAACATTAATGCAGCCATCTTTGTCCAGGGCTCAAACGCCCGCCTCTTTTCCTACTCGTGTTTCACAACCGGAGTCAGATCCCCATTTGGCAATCCTAGAGGCTGCAGACATGAAAGGATGAAGATATTAAGGCAGTATTGAAGGAAGCCGTGGAAGATTTCTGTCCCCAGATTGTCGATATTCTAACCAAGGGGCTTTATGCAATATGCTTATTAATATTGATAAGCTCATTGCCTCTGTCTGCAAAAGCCTTGGCATTGTTCTGACCTTCCTCTGTTTTGCAATGCCACTTTGGGCACAAAGAAATTTGTAAAAACCTACAAAACATTGTTTCGTGAACTAGTAGAATTTGTAGTTGGTACACGCCTGTAAGGATTTTCAGGGTGTTTCTCAGATCAGGCCTCCCTTGCAGTACACGGTGCTTCTCAGGGACCTTAATTTGATTCTCTGCCTTTGCAGAAACATTTGAACCCATTAGGGATGTTCCCCTGGTGATTCTTGCCAGCAAATTAGCCTTTTTGGTAGCTATGTCTGTCAGGCATGTCTCTGAATTGTCTCCCATAAAGAGCCTTTCCTCATACTCCACAATGACAAGGTTGTTTTATGTCCAAGATCATCCTTTCTTCCAAAGGTAGTTTCTACATGCCATCTCAATAGGGATATTGTTCTGCCATCCATGTGCCCTTCTAAGCATCCAAAGGAAATATCTACATTGCCTGGGTGTAGTCTGAGCTGTTAAAAGTATATCTTAAAGGGGTTGTAAAGGTTCATTTTTTTTTCCTAAATGGGTTCCTTTAAGCTAGTGCATTGTTGGTTCACTTACCTTTTTCCTTCGATTTCCCTAAATGTTTTTTTTCTTTGTCTGAATTTCTCATTTCCTGTTCCTCCTAAGTAAGCTTACTGAGGAGGAACAGGAAGTGAGAAATTAAGACAAAGGAAAAAAACATTTAGAAGAGAAATTGAAGGAAAAGGGAAGTGAACCAACAATGCACTAGCTTAAAGGAACCTATTTAGAAAATAAAAAAAATAATCTTTACAACCCCTTTAAAGCTACTGCTATGAAATGGATTCCCTCAGTTCTTTCCTCAAGACTTTGCAAGGAGAACATCCTGCATCAAAATCCAGCATTGTATAATGAATAAGTAACTTGAATGCAAAAGGTTATGCTCTTCAACCAAAACCACCTCCTGCACTGTTGCACGCCCACTCCACTCTGTAGTGGGTTCCTGGGCATTTTGGCACCAAGCCTCTGTTGCCCAACTCTGTAAGGCTGCCTTCTGGTCTTCTGTTCATACTTTACCTAAGTTTTACTAGGTAATATACAAAAATCACATTAAAATTATTGAATGAACAAAGGTTTCCCCAAGAGGTATCTGTTGATGAAGAGTTTTTCATAGAATAATCAGACTTTTACTAGTTTCACGGCACAAACAACGCTTCGTCAGGAGGAGTAATCTATAAGACAAGTAATCCAAATAAAACACAGGAACGCATAATGAAAATTTATAACAAACATAATGTAAATAGATACAGTTCAGCGGGAACAATGGAAGGTTGCTTACCCAACAGGTTAATTGCTGAGTACAAGACCCAGCCACTCAAAAATTTTGGGGGGGAGGGGGAAAAAAAGGGGGGGTGCAGGTCATAGGGTAGAGAATAGGATAGGGCAGGTAAGGGAAGGATAGTGCACGTTTATTTCATAGTTAAACAGTATAACCCACCTGTAATAAGATCTAAAAGGATCTTGAATAGTCGTATACAACACTCCAGGGGGGAGGAAAAATGGGAGAACATAGTAGGCAGGAACAACATAGTAGGCAGGAACAACATAGTAGGCAGGAACAGAGTGCAGGCAAAGTTGTCACAGACAATAGCCGGACTATACGTCCTCCCGGGACACCACTGGAAGGCTATCGGCTGGGAGTATATAAACATAACATAAGGCCTAGTAAGGATTCCCTCTATCTGTGGTAAGACCGAGGCCAGTGGGCGTCGGATAGATCTGTGGGGACGAGAAATACAGAAGCATTGGTACAACAAGGGGGTGGGGAAGGTAAATCCACCCAAGCTGACAAAAAGGCTTTTCCGGTTCTACCTTGTGTGCTGCCGATCGCGACCCCCCTGGAGAAAGACAACCGCGGTGCTCATCAGCGGGCCAAAGCCCGCTAAATGAGCTCCCCAACCTGGAAGGCGTACACGTCAACAGGTCAAACTTCCCGCACTGCGCAGGTGCGGGATACCATGCTACTGCGCAAGCGCACGCCAGTTAAAACAAATGAGCTGGAAAGCTCAGGCGGCGCAAGAGAGGGGTGGCTCCAAAAGGAACCATCCTGACCATGGGAGTCACAAGTCCAGTACTGCGGGAGAGAAAACGAACAGCCAGGAAGTAAATGGCCATATGTGAAGGGGAAGCAAGATTCCAATACGTTTATTACAAGAGATAATATGGGGCAGTTCATCCCAGTTCTAGAGTAAAGCTTTATTCAAAGTAAAAAATAAAGAACAATTTTTTAAATTTGGCTATGGCTAATCTGACTCGAAGACGGGTAAGGGTGACCCTGGATTGTGATGGGTCAATAGGGATTTACTGCAGTGGATAACAGGGACCGACAAGAGGATCCACGGGGTAGGGGTGAGGGAAGGGGAAGTAGGAAGGGAGAGGGAAAGGAGGGGAGTTAGAGGGACATGGAAGGGTAACCTACAAAAATGGTTTGTATGATATCATCTTGTTGAAACCTGGAGGGGGGGGGGGGGTGTTTTAACATTGAGACGTTCGATCTACAGGGTCTCTCTCTGAAGGATCGTCTTTTCCCAGTCACTCTCTCTAAGGCTCTGTTGAACTACCTCAAGGACCAAGAATTTGACAGCTGTAACGTCAAAACTATGGTGTTGCCCAATATGTCGGCCTACGGTGGTAAATTTACCATTACCAGAGTAGTATAGGTGGTCCCTGATTCTCTGTCGGAGTTCTCATATTGTTTTGCCAACATAGAAGGCATTACACTTACACAGCATAAGGTAAATCACTCCCATAGTGCTGCAATTAGAAAAGATATGTGGTGAGAAAATCTCGCCATTGGGTAACTGGAACCTCTTTCCCTCAAGTATCCAGGGGCAGCGGGGACAATCGCCACATTTGAAGGTTCCACAAGGTCCTAAAACGGTTCGTTTAGAACAGGGGTCTTCAAACTACGGCCCTCCAGGTGTTCAGGAACTACAATTCCCATCATGCCTAGTCATGTCTGTGTATGTCAGAGTTTTACAATGCCCCATGGGATTTGTAGTTCCGCAACAGCTGGAGGGCCGTAGTTTGAGGATCCCCAGTTTAGAAGGTTGATAATGACTGCTAGTCCGACGGTCTCTTAGCGAGGTGTAGGACATGAGTATTCATAAACCCTGGTATGACCCCAAGCAATGAATGAGAAGGGTGGGCAACAACTAGGCAAACCAGACTGTGCCAACAGGGTGAACAGACACAACTTCAGAGTGCGAATGCAAGAATCTTGCGACCAAAGTCTGTCTGCAGAGGCTTGGAAAAAAGTTTGATTTTAAAAGGGCAAATTTTTCTGAAATGGGAGCAAGTAGTCAGTGGGCACTATTAAAGTCTACTATCCTATCAACTAGATTATAGATCAGTAATAAAAAATACTGCGCTAGAAAAAAAAATACTAAGCTGCAACACAGGGTGAGATACACATACAATAGGAAATAAATAATGGTTGCGCTCTAAGTAGGGGTGCAACGGATCAAAAACCTCACGGATCGATCCTCGGATCAGGGGTCACGGATTGGATCATTTTCGGATCGGCAAAAAAAAAATAATGTTAAATTTTCAATTTCACAGTTATTTTCAACACAAAACAGAGCTTATATGCTTAAATACAGTATTTGTAAATCCAACGGACTCTTTACATGTTAAATTTTAAAAGCAGCTGCAAACCTGCTGACCTTACATGGTTGCTAATGTGACAGAACACCTCTGATTTTCACATTTAACTAAATGTTAAATGTGAAAATCAGAGGTGTTCCGTCACATTAGCAATCATGTAAGGTTTGCTGCTGCTTTTAAAATGTAAACAGTCCGATGGATTTCCAAATACTGTATTAAAGCTGATAAGCTCCGTTTTGTGTGGAAGCTTTGGGTGTAACAAGACGTCCACTTGTCCCCTTCTCTCATTACTGTGTGGGGTGGAGCAAGATGGCGGCGAAACGTCAGAGTGGCCGCCGCCGGGTGTACCAAGATGGCGCCGCTCCGGAGCTAGGCCGAAGCCGCGGCCTTTCCTACGGCCGAGGCTCCGGAGCGGATCGCGTGGTGATCCGATCCGAACAGGGTGGCCCGTTCGGATCACGGATCACCACCGATCCGTTGCACCCCTAGCTCTAAGTGAACAATTAAATTGGAGTGTAAATACACCTAACAAATAAGTAAAGGCAAATAAGTGAATATGTCCCAACAAAGGTAAATATTGTGAATAATCCTGTGAATAAAAATAATGAATGTCCAAATGGTGATTCTATTAGTAGAAATATATTTCAAATGTAAACAGGTGAAATATTGCAAAAGTCCTGTGAAAAAAATCATGTATATCCAAGATACAAGTTCCTTTGTAAGAAGAGGCTCAGATACGGAAGGTGAATCAATATGTGAATCATTCAAACTTCATGTGACTCTCATTTGACAAACACCGTGAATCCCCCACCGAAAGAAATGTGCGCTTACCAGCTGCACAGACCAGTCAAGCCTGTGGCTAACACGCAGCCAGGGTCTTTTCCTCACGGTTGTTCCAAGGACCAATCCGATCACTCCACCAGCAGGGCTGTGTGAGCAGGGTCACAGCTGGGCAGTCCTTCTCCCCTGGCCCGTAAATGGCTCAAGGATAGCAGTATGTCTCAGAAAAAAGACATACAAAAATCGCCATAGGTAAAACCTGAACACTGCCCACTATGCGACTCCACAGGGACTCCTCAAAAGAATAGCCGGGTCGTACAGATGAGAATGATGTAAAATAGTTTGACTTGTATCATATTCCTACAGGCTGGTATCCCCCCATTTTTTTCTTTCTGAATTGTAGTCCAGTGTTAGATGATCATGAGACACAGTAGAGTTTCAGTTGAGGCCAAGTATAGACTTTAAATGCTTTAATGGGAGAATGGGAAGAGTTCTCACTTAACCTGTTGATAATCAGAAGATTGGTGGTATGCCTTCATCTTGTCTGTAATCATTAAGGATATCTTTCCTAGCTTGATTTTTTATTTTTATTTTTTGCCAGTACAGTAGCAACTTTAACCGACTCTCTGCCACTGTTAAGTGGCATGCAGGTTTTACCAGTTATCATAGAGCAACACTGCATGTCCCCAAGGCATGATATCCAGTATTTTAGATTTGCTCACTATGTTCTGTGTGAGGCACCCAGAGCAAGGGGAGGCTGACAATACATGTGTTTAGTAGAAGCAGTCCCATTAGTGCTATTTTCTTTCTTTTTTGTAAGCTTGCACATAACTGCAATTTTCATGGGAGGCTGTTTGTGCTTTAGATGCATTCTGTATATGGTACAAAAGTGCCTCATGCCAGAATGCATGGAAATTAACTATGCCTAAGACTATGTTCACACCATGTCATTTAGTGGGGTGTTTTGTTCCAAAAAAATCTTACGTAATGTAGTCTGTGCTAGCACATCATCTGAGGCAGAGAATGGTGCCTTATGTGGAATACATAAAATTGCATTTTACATTACAAAAATATTGACTTTCATGTGTAGCAATACCCCCGCTGGTTTAAGATTTGGGTCTGCCGCTACCTTACTGTTCACCCCGTCCGTCCTAGGGGTCTTCCTTGAAGAGTTTCTCACAAATGTCTGCACCAAACACTAAGACCACTTTCACACTGAGGCGCTTTTCAGGCGCTTTCACGCTAAAAACAGGGCCTAAAAAGCTCACGAAAACGTATTTCCATTAAAATCAATGAATGCTTTCACACTGGGGCAGTGTGCTGGCAGGGCTGTGAAAAACTTCCCTCTCCATTGAAATGAATGAAAAGCGCTTCAAAAGCGCTTAGTGTTTTTACTGGCAGTTTAGAAGCGCCTCAGTGTGATAGAGGCCTTAGTCTCTTTTTCTCAAGGGTTTTATTAAAGAACTTCCAGACAGAGGGATGGAGGGTTAGGGGAGATTCCGAAACCTTGCTTGCGGATCACGGGTATTTTCCTAATCCACAGGAAAAACAGCTTCCACACTGGATATAGCTTCCACCGGATAGGACTCTCTCACTGACCTAGCAGCTGGTGTGAGCTCATTCAAAAGTCTCTGCCACAGACTTGGGTAACCACACACTTGGTAATGTTCTGAACACATAGCACACAGTACCAGGATCTTTCAGCCAGGCCGGCAGGACTGTAAGGTAAATTTTCATCCGGATGCGGCCTTCCAATTGAGTCCTCAATTGCTCGGTCCCTTCCCGCAGGCAAGGTGACACAGGACCTTCCCCGGATCAGCAGGCCCTAGAAACTCCTGGGCCTACTCTCAGTAACGGAGCCTCGGGGATCTGCAGGCCCCGAGGCTGAAAACGGCTAACATATCCCTGAGGCCAGGAGGGCCGTCAGGTCAGGATCGGAAGACCCCGCAAAAACGGTGTCTGCTCCTTAAGTACCCTCTCCCAGAATGCACAGCGGGGTGACCAATCCCACTGAGCTGCTTCTGGGCAAGAGGTACCCAATACATCCAGCCTGCTGCATTTCCATCCCTGACCTGTGGTGACAGCGACACCCACAGTGAGGTGGAAAATGTGCAAACCAGGTGAACTGGAGCAGAGACCCAAAATTTGGTACAATTATTCTGAGCTAAACTACTGCTCAGACAACTAAATTTACACTAGCGCCTACCCAATAGGAGCAGGGCGCTACACATGTTAAATCAAAAGTTTTTTGTTTCAGGGCTTATGTCAAGATCTCTGGACTTGAGTTCTTAGGTCTGCCGCCTACTGTTAACCACTTGCCGACCGCCTTCCACATATATACTGTAGCATGGTGGCTCAGCTGCGCAAATACGTCAGTCCCTGCATGTAATATTGTGAGTGCGCGCCCGACGTGGGTCCAGGAGACTCTGTCCGCCGGCCATTGGCGGATCCCCATTCAGACGGGACAATACTGAGATCTGCTGTTCATGGTGATCAGGAACGGCAATCTCTGTGTTGTCCCAGTAAGCCCATCCCACACACAGAACACACCCAGGGAACACACACACATTCGCCCCCTAGTGTTAACCCCTTCCCTGCCAGTGTCATTTATACATTGATCAGTGCATTTTTTTGTCCGCTGCAATCCCGCTAAAAATCAGATCTAAAAATAAGTCTATCCCATAGTTTGTAGATGCTAAAACTTTTGCGCAAACCAATCTATACGCTTATTATGAATTTTGGTGGTCTTCAAATACCATCAAAATAAATCTCTATTTGTGGGAAAGGGACATCAATTTTGTTTGGGTACAGTGTCGTACGACCGCGCAATTGTCAGTCAAAGCGACGCGGTGCTGTATCGCAAAAAATGGCCTGGTCATTACTAGGGGTGCAACGGATCAAAAAAAAAAACTCACGGTTCGGGTCGTTCCTCGGATCAGAGTCACAGATAGGATCAGCAAAAAAAATTGCAGCCTCATTGTGCCCCCCATGCAACCTCACTGTGCCCCAAATTGTAGCCACACTGTGCCCCAAATTGTAGCCACACTGTGCCCCAAATTGTAGCCACACTGTGCCCCAAATTGCAGCCTCATTGTGCCCCAAATTGCAGCCTCATTGTGCCCCAAATTGCAGCCTCACTGTGCCCCAAATTGCAGCCTCGCCAGGGCGGAGGAAGTGAGAGGGTGGCCAGCAGGGCCGGATTTGCTCTCCCTGCCGCCCCAAGGCCAGGTTCCGCAAAGGAAGGGGGAAAAAAAAGTGGGGGGATAGAGAAGGGGGTAGGTGGTTCTGGGGGGGGGATATATTAGTGTGTTTTTTGTTAAGTAAGTGTAATGTTCACTTTCTTTTGTGTGTTCTTTCCCTCTTTTTATATGCGTCTTTCAAATTTTTTATTTGTGTTTCAAGTTCATTGACTTGGTATTATCACAAGGAGACATGGTAATGGCAGGATGGAGATATAGCCAGATGGAAAGTTTCTTTGGTCGATTAGATCCCCAAGTAAAAACTCTTAACTCCCTAACTACATTTGAGAAAACATGCAGAAAAATATTAAAACCGGACCATTTATTGTCACAAATGTATAAACTAATATGTAGCGAACAAAATAAAACAATCCCTTACTTTATTAAAGAATGGGAAAAATAATTAGGATGTAGACTTCTCCCATCACAAATAAACTAATTGTAATTACGCATGCCACATCCACAAGCTCATCCATTCAGGAAATGGCATATAGGTTCTTGGTCAGATGGTACTGCACTCCGGTGCGGTTAGCACAGATATACCCAACAGCAGATGATCGATGTTGGAGGGGATGCGGAGATAGGGGCACCTACCTCCATATTTGGTGGGCATTCCCAAAGATTAGAGTTTTCTGGGAGGAAGTGGCTCCATGGATCGGGAAAATGTCTAAGGAAATAATAGTTTGCACCACTATATTTCCTGTTCCATGGAATCACAAGATCCATAAAATCTTATAAAAATAGTGTCATACCCCACTTATTAAATGCTGCTAAAAGGTTAATATCAAGGTATTGGAAGCAAGTAACATGCCCCACCCTTAAAGTGGTTGTAAACCCACTTTTTCAACTTGCACCTACAGGTAAGCCTAGATTAAGGGTTACCTGTAGGTGCAAGAAATATCTCCTAAACCTACACGGTTTAGGAGATATTTACTAAAATGTCAAGCGCCGCTATCTACGGCGCATGCGCGCCGTAGACAATGGTGCATTTATGGGGTTAATCCCATTCACATACTCGGCTACTTCCCAGCAATCGCTGGGCGTAGCCGAGTGGGACGCCTCCCGCGCGCATGCGCAGAGTGACATCTCCGCCGCTCCGGCCAATCACAGCGCCGAAGCGGGGCTGTGATTGGCTGGTGCGGCGATATCCGGAAGTAACATTCCGGCTATCGCCGCAGTGATGTCTGCGTCTGCAGTGAGGGACGAGGACGGCTTCGGGGGCCCCGATCTAAGGTAAGTGGAACATAATGAGCTATTATGCTAGTCATAATAGCTCATTATGCCTTTCTCTTGCAGGTGGGCCAAAAAAAAAAAAGTGGGTTTACAACCACTTTAAAGAATGGAAAAGGGAAGTAGTTACAAAAATGGAGGCAGAAATGTGGATGACATCAGGCATAAACAGGAGAAATTAAAAAAAAATTGGGAAATCTGGGAAAAATATAACCAAGAAATAGATGGATAATAAAAAGGAATTGGAAAACCGAAAGCCTTAAGAAGTACTTGAAGGCATACCGGAACTATAGATAGATGGAGAACAATCTACATCTTTGTTTTTAATATGTATATGTATTTATGTATGTTTGTTAGTATGTTAGACATAAGTAGATAATGTGATGTTAGAAGGATATGGGAGGATGGCCAACGACCCTCCTCAGCTATCCTATTTTTTTTCTCCCCCCCCCCCCTTTTTTTTTTCTCTTCTTGATGGGGACGGGGCTGGAGGATTGAATGGGGAGAGGGGAAGATAAGGAGGGGGATATATTTAAAACACGTATAGTTTAGAAGGAAACACGAAAAGTAAAAACTAGAAGACACATGTAAATATAACACACCCCTGCTTTTGTTTTTTCTTCTTTATTATACATAAAAATAAAGGGAGGCATGTCATTTTGTTTACATTTGTTTTTCTCCCTAATCTTTTATGAAAGTTTTTAGTGGTTTGTGTTGTGTCTCCAGCTGTTTGTAAAAGGGTAGGCCCTTTTTTGATTCCTGTGAGGAAAGCAATTTATAAAGTTATTAGTTTAAAGGGGATGGTTGGTATAACGGTCTGCTTAAAGTATACACGGCTGTTTAAATCATATGGCCGTGAAAGAATAGAAAAGTACAAGGCATAACTGTGTAGTTTCAGATGGTATAAATGTGCTACTGTTAATTGAATTGCTCAATGGAGTCTCGGCTAACTGTGATAGTCTGTATATGTATCATAGGATCATAAAAGTGGTATTTAACCCAAAAGCAAACATTTATTATATTGCAGCTTGCCAATTCTAAGCTTTGTTTTGTTTTTATTCTCGATGGCTGCATTCGTTTTCCTTTCAGGGTTTCTTTTATTTACTTCTGGTGATCCAGCCAGTAAGCCTGCTGGTTTTCAACAGAACAAGCTCTCTTGCTGTTAGAACCATGAAAAAAAAAAAAACAATAACTGGCAGGGGTGCTTATAATGATCAGCTTTTATGTAAAACCTTTATCCTACCAGGAAAAAAAAAAGTTTGATTTAATTCCTTTTAAAGTATAAGCTGGAGTTTGGCTTCAATTTGTTACTGTAATTGAATCTGTAAGTACACCTAACACTCCCCTCAGACCGGCCAATGCCTCTGACCAATGGTGCCCCTTGTGCTCCTTCATCCAGAGTGGAGGTACTGTAATATAGAAGGTGTTACTAGCCAGATCACCAGGTGAAAACGGAGGGCAAAAAAGCCTAAAATAAAAAAACTATGCAGCCACCACATCTGATTGGTAGTGATGAGCCGAACACCCCCGGGTTCGGTTCGCACCAGAACCCGCGAACGGACCGAAAGTTCGTACGAACATTAGAACCCTATTAAATACAATGGATGCGAACGTTCGAATTCTAAAGTGCTAATTATAACGACTATTATCCATGTTATTGTCCTAAAAAGGTATCAATGCAAAAAGAAGTTTTAAAAACGGTCGTTTTTCGGGAGCAGTCATTTTAATGATGCATAAAGTGAAAAAAAAAAAGTCAAATATTCCTTTAAATATCGTACCTGGGGGGTGTCTAAAGTATGCCTGTGAAGTGCCACGTGTTTCCCGTGTTTAGAACTGTCCCTGCACAAAATTACACTTCTAAAGGAAAAAAAAACCATTTAAAACTGCTTGCGGCTTTAATGTAATGTCTGGTCCCGGTAATATGGATGAAAATCTTTAAGAAAAATGGCATAGCTACCCCATGACCCCCACCCCAGCCCCCAGCCCATTACCAGGCCCTTTGGGTCTTGTATGGATATTAAGGGGAACCCCGCACATAAAATAAAAAAGGCCCTATATACTCTGAACAGCCGTATACAGGCGGTGCATACAAGACAGGGACTGTAGGTTTGTTCTTATGTAGAATCTGTTTGTAATTTTGAACAGCTACATTGTTTAAGTGTAGCTCCAGCCCAAAAATCTATTTTTAAACTTTTTGGAAAACATAGGTAAGGGTTATCACCCCTGTAACATTTGTTTTGCTATCTGTGCCCCTGTTCAGAACATTTCACCTCACTTTCCGTCCCAATGACAACTGTTTTTGAAATGTGGTGTTTTTCTTGAAACAAGGATTGGTGATAAAGCATCAGTACAGAGGAGACACCTTTCTCCCATATTAATTCTTACAGGAGAGAATTTTCCTTCCTAGGGGTAGATTTCCTCTCACTTCCTGTTGTCTTCTTGCGTTTGCAAGTAGGAGTCGTTTGTAAGTTGGATGTTTGAAAGTAGGGACCTGCCGTATATACTCTGCAGAAATAGGCCCCTTAGTTGTTGGTGTTGGCACAACACTGTAAGCACTCACAGTTACTCTTGGTGGGTGCTGGAACGCCCTGCTGTCAACTATTATATCAGGAATTGTAATTACATATAATTGTTGAACAGTGGTAGTAAAAATTGGGCCTTTGATGGTGGTGCTGGTGCCACAACACTGTAAGCCCTGACAGTTACTCTTGGTGGGTGCAGCAATGGGCCCTGCTGTGAATTATTAGATCAAGAATTGTAATTGCATGCCCCTGTTGAACAGGGGCTGAAAAATTGGGCCTTTCGTGGTGGTGGTGGTGGTGGTGGTGGTGTTGCCACAACACTGTAAGCCCTCAGAGTTACTCTTGGTGGGTGCAGGAATGGGCCCTGCTGTGAATTATTAGATCAAGAATTGTAATTACATGCCCCTTTTGAACAGAATAGCACAATGACAATTTCCCTGACTGTCCAAAAAACAAGGATTTCAAAGATGGTTGATGAGGAATGCTTTAGCACAGTATAGCACAATGAGAATTTCCCTCACTGTCCTTCCCTGTCCCTACAAACAAGGTTTAGCACAGTAAAACACACTGACACTCTCCCTACCTATAGTTTTCTGTCCCTATAATTTTTTTTTTTTTAAAGATGGTTGATGAGGAATGCTTTAGCACAGTATAGCACAATGAGAATTTCCCTCACTGTCCTTCCCTGTCCCTACAAACAAGGTTTAGCACAGTAAAACACACTGACACTCTCCCTACCTATAGTTTTCTGTCCCTATAATTTTTTTTTTTTTAAAGATGGTTGATGAGGAATGCTTTATCACAGTATAGCACAATGAGAATTTCCCTCACTGTCCTTCCCTGTCCCTACAAACAAGGTTTAGCACAGTAAAACAGACTGACACTCTCCCTACCTATCCTTCTCTTTCCCTAAACTAAAGGAATCCAGGTTAAGCAAGAAAAAAAAGTCACTGTCCCTGCCTATGCTTCTCTTTCCCTGCTCCGGAACACACTACACTAGGCCGCCGTGCTGGCGGCCTTTTATAGTGTGGGGCGTGTACTAAACACCCTCAGCAATAATTGGCATCCTGCCTGTGGCCAATCATTGCTCTCCTCGCTGCCGGCGCTGTGATTGGCCAAGCATGCGGGGTCACAGTGCATGCTTGGCCAATCACAGCGCCTGGATGACACTGCGATGGCGTAGTGCATTGTGGGCCGTGAATTAGGCGCGAACGGCCCAAATCGTTCGTTGTTCGGCGAACGATCGAACAGCCGATGTTCGAGTCGAACGTATGTTCGACTCGAACACCGAGCTCATCCCTACTGATTGGTAAGCGGCAATATATTACATTTTTCATTTTGGGTTTAATAATACATCCCATTTCTACTTGTGTGACTGGTAATGCGACTTTGGACATCAAAGTCCCATGACCAGTCGTGCCGCAGGTTTTCGAATGATAACCATTCATGTACAGTTAGGTCCATATACACTGCCTTGAAAAAGTATTCAAACTCCTTGAAATAAACAGAATAAAAAAACAAAATCAAAGAATAAAAATGTGACAGCACTGCTGATGAATCGGTAAGTGAAATACAACATTAGTTCATAAAGTGCATAGATTTGTATAAAAAGTCCCCAAGTGACATCAAAGTGGTAAATCTTCATATGTGCAAAAAACGTGGATCAATTTTAAGAGGTGCTTCACTGAAACTTCACACCACTCATTAAAGTGCTCCCGCCACCGAGTGCAATGCACGTTCACCTCCTTGTTAGACCCTGCAGGGGGTCAAACACACCTTGCACATAGTGCAGTTCTCACACTAATCCTCTTGTTCCTGGCAAGCCTGGTATAGGTAATACGCTCTGCACCAGGTGCAGTATCCTCCCAATGTAGCTACTTCAGGATTGACTCCACATTAATAATCTCCAGCAGTTCCAAAGTAACATGAAAAATAACGAAATTGCCTCTACTAGTGCAGTATCCAAGGTATTAAAATGACAGAACCTCACCACCCAAGCTTAAAATACGCTCACATTTATTGAAAAGATAAAAGCATTGGTACAAAATTCCATACAGGTCTCACTTGTAGGGCACAGCCTTCCACCGCCTGGCTCTACCTCTACTAGTTACGCTACCTACCCCGTGGCTTCATCTGGAGGAACACGAAGTGGAAGGGGAAATGATAAATGGTTTTCCCAATTTTTTACACACATCTGAAAAGTGTGGCGTGTATTTGTATTCAGCCCCCTTTACTCTGATACCCCTAACTAAAATCTAGAGGAACCAATTGCCTTCAGAAGTCACCTAATAGTAAATAGAGTCCACCTGTGTGTAATTTAATCTTAGTATAAATATAGCTCTTCTGTGAAGCCCTCAGAGGTTTGTTAGAGAACCTTAGTGGCATCATGAAGGCCAAGGAACACACCAGATGGGTCAGGGAAAAAGTTGTGGAGAAGTTTAAAGCAGGGTTAGGTTTGAAAAAAATATCCCAAGCTTTGAACATCTCATGGAGCGCTATTCAATCCTTCATCCAAAAATGGAAATCGTATGGCACAACTGCAAACCTACCAAGACCTGGCCGTCCACCTAAACTTACATGCCGGGCAACGAGAGAATTAATCAGAAGCAGCTAAGAGGCCCATGGTAGCTGTGGAGAAGCTGCAGAGATCCACAGCTCCGATGGGAGAATCTGTCCACAGGAAAATTATTAGTCGTTCACTCCACAAATCTGGCCTTTATGGAAGAGTGGCAAGAAGAAAGCCATTGTTGAAAAAGCCATAAGAAGTCCCGTTTGCAGTTTGTGAGAAGCCATGTGGAAGGGGGACAGCAAACGTGGAAGAAGGGGCTCTGGTCAGATAAGACCAAAATTGAACTTTTTGGTTTAAAAGCAAAACACTATGTATAACAGGAAACTAACACTGCACATCACCCTGAACACATCATCCCCACCGTGAAAAACATGGAGGTGGCAGCATCATGTTGTGGGGATGTTTTTCTTCAGCAGGGACAGGGAAGCTGGTCAGAGTTGATGGAAGATGGATGGAGCCAAATACAGGGCAATCTTAGAAGAAAACCTGTTAGTCTGTAAAAGACTTGAGACTGGGGCGGAGGTTCAACTTCCAGCAGAACAACAACCCTAAACATACAGCCAGAGCTACAATGGAATGGTTTCGATCAAAGCATATTCATGTGTTAGAATGGCCCAGTCAAAGTCCAGACCTAAATCCAATTGAGAATCTGTGGCAAGACTTGAACATTGCTGTTCAGACGCTCTCCATCCAATCTGACTTTTGCATAGAAGAATGGGCAAACATTTTGTTGGTAGAGACATACCCAAAAAGACTTGCAGCTGTAATTGCAGCGAAAGATGGGTCTACAAAGTACTGACTCGGGCTGAATACAAATGCACGACATGCTTTTTATATATTTTGTTTTGTAAAAAAAATTTAAAACCATTTATCATTTTCTATCCACTTCACAATTATGTGCCACTTTGTTGGTCTATTACATAAAATCCCAATAAAATACATTTACGTTTTTGGTTGTAAGATGACCAAATGTGGAAAATTTCAAGGGGTACGAATACTTTTTCAAGGCACTTGTATATTTGGACGCAGGCACCATTTTTTTCCAGGTATTTACCGAAACATATTCAAGCTATAGTTATATAATGGATATTGGCTGAAAGTGCACACTTTCAGGTTTAGTTTGAGGGTATGTACATCCACATCGGAGGAAGTGTTTAGGAATTACAGCTCTTAAGAATAGCCATCCCCCCTCCTTTTCTCAAGGGACCAAAATAAATTGGACAGTCGAATCAAAAGCTGTTTCATGGCCAGGTGTGGGCTACTCCTTCGTTATTTCTTCATCAATTAAGCAGGTAAAAGGTCTGGAGTTGATTCTAAGTGTGGTACTTGCATTTGGAATCTATTGCTGTGACCCTACATGATGCGTTCAAATGAGCTGTCCATGCAAGTGAAACAGGCCATTGTAAGGCTTCAGAAATTAAACAAATCCATCAGAGAAAGCAGCAACATTAGGAGTTGCCAAATCGGCCGTTTGGTACATTCTGAGGAAAGAAGAATGCACTCGTGACCTCAGCAACATAAAAAGGCCTGGACATCCACGGAAGACAACAGCGGTGGATGATCACAAGATCCTCTCTATGGTAAGAAAAACACATTCACAGTATCCAGACAAGTGGACGCTCTCCAGGAGGTAGTCATATCATTGTCAGTCTACAATCAAGAGAAGATTTCACAAGAGCAAATACAGAGGGTTCACCACAAGGTGCAAATCATTCATAAGCCTGAAGAATAGACACGCCAGATGAGACTTTGACAAAAGAACATCTAAACAAGATTAATCTGTACCAGAATGACGGGAAGAAAAAAGTGTGGAGAAGGCTTGGAACAGCTCATGATCCAAAGCTCACGTCATCTGTAAAACATGGTGGAAGCAGTGTGATGGCATAGGCATACATTTCTTCCAGTGGCACTGGGTCATTGGTGTTTATTGATGATGTGACACCAGGAGCCAGATGAATTATGCAGTGTTTAGAGAGATACTGTCAGCCCAGATTCAGCCAAATGCAGCGAAGTTGATTGGATGGCGCTTCACAGTACAGATGGACAATAATCCAAAACACACTGCAAAAGCAACCCAGGTGCTTTTGAAGGAAAAGTGGAATATTCTGCAATGGCCGAGTCAATCACCTTGAGCATGCAGGCAAAACTGCTGAAGGCAAAACTAAAGGCAGAAAGACCCACAAACAAAACGACTGAGGACAGATGCTGTTAGAGCCTGGCAACGCATCAGAAAAGAGGAAAACCCAGTCTTTGGTAATGTCCATGGATTCCAGACTTCAGGCAGTCATTACCAGTAAAGGATTCTCCACAAAATATTAATGAACAGCTTGATTTATGATTATATTCATTTGTCCAATTACATTTGAGCCCCTGAAAATGGGGGGAATGGGGTGGGGGGGGGGCTGTATATAAAAATGGTTGCAGTTCCTAAAATTTGTAATTGATATTTATGTTCACCCCCTTGAATTAAAGCTGAAAGTCTGCACTTCAAATTAATTTGGATTGTTCCCTTTTTTACTTTTGGCTCTGTATGCCACCAGAATAAAAGTATGAAAATTGTGCTCGTGTCCAAATATACATGGACCTAACTGTGTGACTTGTAAAGGCAGAAGGTTTTTTTATCTACATTCTATGCATTAAGATAAAAAAACCTGTGTGCAGCAGCACCCCCCTAATTACTTACCTGGGCCCCATCTCTCTCCAGCGATGTCCACGAATGTCTAAGCCATCTGGGACACTCCTCCTGATTGGCTGAGACACAGCAGCAGTGCTATTGGCTCCCGTGGCTGTCAAAGTCAATCAGGATAGGGAGAGAGGGGGTGGGGCTGGGTCGGGGCTCCGTGTCTGAATGGACACATGCCCCCATGCTCCAGTGCCCCCATAGAAAGCTGCTGGCTGTGGGGGCACTCGATAGGAGGGAGGGGCCAGGAGCAATGAAGAGTAGGTTCTGGGCTGCTCTGTGCAAAACCAACTACACATAGGAGGCAAGTATAACACGTTTGTATAAAAACAAAAAAATACTTTACAATCACTTTAAAGTTGCAACGACTTTAAAATAGTTCATGCACTACCTTGGTCCGACTTTCATGCATTTTGAGGGCAATACACTTCAATGTTAACCCTCAAAAGTTGCATGAAAGTAGCACCTGAAGGTTTTACATGCAACAGTGGATTCGATTTTACAGAGGGACAAGTCACATCCAAGTCGCAACATCCAAAGTTACATATTCTAGCCAATTATTAGGTCCAAATTAGACTTTTACAATATGCTCACTGACCACAGCCTTGCGCAAAAAATAATAATCCTAGGTTATCCCATTTCTCCATCAGAGGTTTTGATTGGGTTGCTGTTATTTGTAAAGCCATTGTTTCAATGTTAGAAAACTTTTTTGAAATATGCATTTTAGAGATTTTTCTTTTCCATGAGAAGCTAATGATGTATTTACTCTTTGCAATTACTGGCCTTTCTCTATTCTTCTGAGGAAGCTGTGAAACAAGTCAAGTATGGACTACTCCCCTCTTTAGCAAGCAAATTTAACGACTAGAATATTGAAAAGGTATAATATAATGAAATATAGAAAAACTGAGAATTGATTGGTGTACGAAGTCTGCCAACATCCTATGTATCATCTAAGAAAGTTTGCACCTGGTGCATAAACTTTCTTTTATAATAATATAATATAATTAGAAGATGCAACTCATGGATTAGTCATATTGATGTTTTTTTTGCACAATGTTTGTCCAAACCTGAATTCTGTTTGTAAAAATCCTATTATGAGTAAGGAGTTTTAGAATATTAATTGAGATAGTTTTAAATATTCAATAAAAACGATGAGATGTGATTTACCATTGTACTACAATTAATGACTGGCACCTCAAAAGCCCTCATATCTGGTTACACAACTTGGGATATACTATATACGGTTGAACATACCTATAGTAAAGCCATATATAAGGACTAAGACATACCTATGTAGTAGAGCTGCAAAGTTCGGGTTAAAATGAGAATCACAATTTTTTTTGCTTAGAATAAATATCTCAATTCTCAGCGTAACTTAGCTTTCACATTATACAAAAAATTGGGCTAACTTTACTGTTTAGTTTAAATTCATTTGTGTGTTTGTTTTCCCAAAACAATTGCTTTTGAAAGACCGCTGCGCAAAAACAGTGGCATAAAATATTGCAACGACCGCCATTTTATTCTCTAGGGTCTCTGTTAAAAAAAATATGTTTAGGGGTTTTCTAGCAAAAAATACTGATTTAACTTGTAAGCAATAAGAGTCAGAAAAAGGCTAAGCCTTTAATTGATTAAACTGACCTCATTTACAGACTGAAGTTCATGTCTTTGATCTAAAAGATCTCAATGAGCAATAATGTGATAAACTATGCCAGCTGCCTTTTTATTTTTGTCAGCTGTTTTACATGAATCGTGGAAATGCCGAATTGGGGTCGTGAGGGGGGTTGGATCGAAATCGCAATTTTTTTTTTTTTCTTTAACGATTTGTCGTGCAGCTCTACTATGTAGCTGGTTAGAGGTAATACGAGGGAAAGCTTTACGGGGTCTTTTATCTGATATTTTTGTTTGAAATGCTGGTATAGAATCAAATGCCATATATTGTATACTGACTTTAATGTATTTGAAATACATTTTATATTACAAGTGTTTTGGTACATAAAAGTCCCACATTGTTTATGCAAATTTTTGATGCATGTTTACTTACACTGTGCCCTGGCCCATAATTTAATTTCCTTAATATTCTAAAGTTGGTTAAGATTTGGGTAGTTTAGGTTTAAGTGATTGTAAAGGCTATTTTTTTTTTTTTTTTATTAAAATAAGAGGTTTATACTGTACTTACCTGCTCTATGCAACTATATTAGATTGTGTGGTGGCTTACCTCCACTTTTTCAGGCCTTCTCCGGCCATCTCCTTTCCTTCTTCCTATGGGTGGCCTATGTATGGCTCCTGCTATGTCTCCTTTGAGAATAGGAAAAGTGAGCAGTGGTGCTGCATACACATCGTTGGATCGGGAAGAAAGTTGGGTAAGTGTTTAGGGAGGGGGAGAGGTGGTCAGGGGCCCAACCAACAATGAATTTTTTTTTTTTTTGCCTTAATGAAGGGAATGCATTAACCTAAAAAACAGACTTCAGAACCACTTTAACCACTTGCTTACTGGGCACTTAAGCCCCCCTTCTGCCCAGACCAATTTTCAGATTTCAGCGCTGTCACTCTTTGAATGACAATTGCGCGGTCATGCTACACTGTACCCAAATTACATTTTTATAATTTTACTACTGGAGTCTTTATTTTTTGCTAAGCAAACAAAAAAAGTCGGAAAATTTTGAAAAAAAAAAAACATGTTTCATGGTGTGTTATAGCATTTTGCAAACAGATAATTTTTCTCCATTGATGTGCGCTGATAGGCGGCACTGGTGGGCACAGATAAGGCGGCACTGATAGGTGGCACTGAGACACTGATGGGTGACACTGTGGGCACTGATGGGTGACACTATGGGCACTGATGGGTGACAATGTGGGCACTGGTTGGTGGCACAGGTGGGCACAGATGAGCTGGCAACTTCTCTCCTCGTTTGGGACCGATGTCCCTCTGACAGCCGCCGGTGATCTTTTTTTTTCTTCTTTTTTTTGCTGATTACCGGCTCTGTTTACATAACCTGGTCAGCTGTCATTGGCTGACAGTTGATCACGTGGTAAGGAGTCGGAATCGACCCCTTACTCCGATCTGTGATCAGCTGAGTCTCATAGACTCGCTGATCACAGGGCGCTCGAGCACAGGACGACGTCTAATGCCTTACTGGCAAAGTAGGTCCACGCTGTAGCCGTCATTCGGCTATAGCGCAAATCTGAAGGGGTAAAGTAGTTGTAAAGGCTGAAGGTTATTTACCGTATATACTCGAGTATAAGCCGACCCGAATATAAGCCGAGGCACCTAATTTTTACCACAAAAAACTGGGAAAACGTATTGACTCGAGTATAAGCCTAGGGTGTCCATCTGCATGCCTCACTGTGCCCATGACTAGACTGACGTTTAACATGGGAGTCTATGGAAGGGGTGCCCGGCTCTGAAAAATTGTTGCTTCCCGACCGTAGGTCCCCCAGACAACAAACTTTTGACACTTATAGAGGAGAAATGGGGCTACATGTGTGCCAAGTTTCGGATCCAGGGGACCTACGACCGGCTGGTACTGGGTCCCCAAAGTCACCAGAGAAATTACCGTTTAACATTGGAGTCTATGGAAGAGGTGCCCGGGTTTGAAAATTCGGTGCTCCCCGGCCATAGGTCCCCCGGACAATAAACTTTGCACACTTGTAGAGGGGCTACATGTGTGCCAAGTTTGGGGTCCAGGGGACCTACTTCTGGCCAGTACCGGGTCCCCAAAGTCCGGGAAATCAGGCGCAAAAAGGTGACTCGAGTATAAGCCGAGGGGGGCATCTTCAGCACAAAAAAATGTGCTGAAAAACTCGGCTTATACTTGAGTATATACGGTACTTTGCATTCTGTGGTAAAAAACCGTCAGTATGCAGCAACCCACCCACCATGCCCCCCCCCCCCCCCTTCTTACCTGAGCCCGATCTCGATCCAGCGATGTACACCAGAGCTGTCCTGGAGACGGCTGCTGGCTCAGACAGCAGCAGAATACATTGGTGTTGCACAGAGCAAGTTCTTTAACCACTTACGGACTGCCCGCCGTCATTATACGTTGCTACTTTGATAAGTACCGTTGTTATGGCAGCAGCTAGCTGGCGGTCCTCTTTTAAGATAAGTGGCCTCAGCGGGCGGATTCACCACAAGATCACTTATCGGGTCGGGAGAGGGGCCCCCCTCCCGCTGCACCTCTGTCGCCTCCGCCGTTTACCGGAGCTGTCGGTAGTGGCGGAAACGTGTTCGCTCCCCTCACTGCCTGGATGCCGAGTGAGGGGAAGATGGCCCCCGCTTGGCACCATAGCATTGGAGGGCAGAAGCAACGTCCAACGTCGCTTCCGCCCAATGCTCTTAAAGTGGTTGTAAACCCACTATTTTTATTTTTTTTTTCCCCAACGACCTGTAAGAGAAAGGCATAATGAGCTAATATGACTAGCATAATAGCTCATTATGCATCACTTACCTTAGATCGGGGCCCCGGAAGCCGTCCTCGTCTCCCTCTTCAGCCACATCCATCGCTGCGGCGATAGCCGGAATGTTACTTCCGGGTATCGCCGCACCAGCCAATCACAGCGCCGGTCCGGCGCTGTGATTGGCCGGAGCGGCGAAGACGTGACTGCGCGCATGAGCCGTCGAATTTGGCTATGTCGTCGAATGCTGCGACCTAGCCGAATTTGTGAATGGGGTTAACCCCATGCGCATGTGCGTGACGTTAACCGTGTAGGTTAAGGAGATATTTCATGCACCTACAGGTAAGCCTTAATCTAGGCTTACCTGTAGGTGTTTGTTTACAAAGTGGGTTTACAACCACTTTAAGGGGCTTTTTTTTTTGTCAAAAAAAAAACACATTTCATGTTATTTTTATTGCATTTTAGTGTAAAATATGAGATCTGAGGTCTTTTTGAACCCAGATCTCATCTTTAAGAGGTCCTGTTTTTTTTTTTTTTAAAGGACAGTGTAAAAAAAAAAACTTAAAATAAGGGAAAAAAATTTTAATTTTAAAAGCCCCGTCCCGCAGAAGCGAATGCATACGCAAGTCGCGCCCGCATATGAAAACGGCGTTCAGACCACACAAGTGTAATTCTAGCATTGGACCTCCTCTAACTCTAAACATGTAACCTGTAGAATTTTTTAAACGTCGCCTATGGAGATTTTTAAGGGTTAGTTTGTCGCCATTCCACGAGCGGGCACAATTTTAAAGCGTGTCATGTTGGGTATCAATTTACTCAGCGTAACATTATCTTTCTTTGGGCTAACTTTACTATTGTCTTAAGTAAAAAAAAAAAAAAAAATAGGATTTTTTACTCACCGTAAAATCCTTTTCTCTGAGTCCATGGACCGACACAGCTTCTCTATTGACAAAGTGGGTATTATCCGTTAATTAGGAGTGACTAGGCAGAAAAACTTGTAAAAAGTGTTGCATCACACCTTCTACAGTACCGCCCAGGGGGCGGACCCTCTGGGTATACCCTCTCAGTCTGCACATCGCAGATCAGTTCGTCAAAAAGCAGTACAAACTTAAAAGGAGGGGTGGGTGCTGTGTCGGTCCATGGACTCAGAGAAAAGGATTTTACGGTGAGTAAAAAATCCTATTTACTCTTTCGTCCATGGACCGACACAGCTTCTCTATTGACAAAGTGGGACGTCCCAAAGCAGTGTCAGAGAAAAAAACGAGGGGTGGTAACAGCATAAAAACAAACTTCACCCCAAAACACAAAACAGCACTCCTCCAACGGAGGAGTTGCAACTCTAAACAGCCGCCTGCAAAACCTTGCGGCCGAAAGAGGCATCCGAAGATGCACCTACATCAACTTTGTAGAATTTTGTGAAAGTGTGAGCGGACGACCAAGTCGCCGCTTTACATAGTTGGGAAACAGACGCTTGATGTCGGAAAGCCCAAGAGGCACCTATTGCCCTGGTCGAATGCGCCGTGACAGGAAAGGGGGGCGCCTGACCCTTTAAGGCGTAAGCCTGGATTACTATCTGTCGGATCCACCTAGAGATGGTGGCCGATGAGACTGCTTGGCCCTTCTTGGGACCAGCCACCGAAACAAACAGTGAGTCTGACTTCCGGAACAGGGAAGTAGCAGATATGTATACTCTCAAAGCTCGGACAACGTCCAAGGAATGCAACGCCGACTCCTTAGGATTCGACGGCTGAGGACACAAGGATGGAAGTACAATGTCTTCGTTGAGATGGAAAGCCGAAACGACCTTCGGAAGAAAGGAAGGCTGCGGCCGCAGCACCACCTTATCCTTGTGGAAAATCAAATAGGGAGCCTTGCAGGACAAGGCTGCCAGCTCAGAGACTCGTCTAACTGACGTAACAGCCACCAAAAAGACCACCTTCTGAGAAAGTGTCAACAGGGGAATATCTCTAATATTCTCAAACGGTGCCTTCTGAAGCACCGAGAGGACCAGGTTCAAGTCCCACGGAGGTAACGGGGGGCGGACCGGAGGGGCCACATGTCGAACCCCCTGCACAAATGTACTCACGAGAGAGTGAGTCGCCAGGGGTCGCTGAAAAAAGACAGCCAGGGCAGATATCTGTCCCTTACTCGTACTTAGGGCAAGCCTTTGGTCTACCCCATGCTGTAAAAACAGCAGGATTCTGGAAACCAAATAGGTACGCGGATGCCATTTCATTTCCTCACACATGGAGATGTAGGCCCTCCAAGTGCGGTGATAGACCTTCCTAGAGGACGGTTTCCGAGCACTTCTCATAGTAGAAATTACTGAGTCTGACAGGCCCCGGTCTCTCAGTACCTGGTTCTCAACAGCCATGCCGTTAAAGCCAATGACTGTAAAGCAGGATGGAATATGGGACCTTGCGACAGCAGGTCCTTCCGTAGTGGTAGGCGCCAGGGGACGTCTGCTACCAGACGTACTAGATCGGCGTACCAAGGACGCTGAGGCCAATCTGGAGCGATTAGGATCATTGGAATTCCCTCTGCCTCCACTCTGCGGAGCAGAAGAGGAAGAAGCCTTAAGGGAGGGAAGGCATAGATTAGCCGATACTGGCCCCACGATGCTACCAACGCGTCCGTTGCGTCTGCCCATGGGTCTCTTGACCGGGCCACAAACCTCAATACCTTCCGATTGAGTCGGGAAGCCAGAAGATCTACGTCTGGTGTGCCCCATCTTTGGCAGAGGAGTTGGAACACCTCCGGGTGTAAGGACCATTCTCCCTGGTCCAGCATCTGGCGGCTCAGGTAGTCCGCCTGCCAGTTTTCCACACCCGGAATGTACACGGCCGACAGTGCCGGTACGCTCCTCTCTGCCCACTTCAGGATGCGAGCGATCTCCGATGCTGCAGCTGAGCTTCTTGTTCCTCCTTGATGATTGACATATGCCACTGCTGTGGCGTTGTCTGACTGGATCCTGACTGGACGCCCTTGCAGTCTCTGAGACCATTTGAAGAGGCACAGCTTGATCGCCCGGATCTCCAGGACATTGATCGGCAGGAGGGCTTCCTCTGGGGTCCAGCGACCTTGCGCCGACTGGACACCCCAGACTCCCCCCCAACCTGTAAGGCTGGCGTCCGTCGTGATCACTATCCAGTAAACCGGAAGAAATGACTTCCCGGCCATTAGAGCCGGTGCTGTCAGCCACCATACCAGGGATCTCCTGACTAGGTGGCTCACTCGGATTTGATAATCCAGAGATGAAGGGCATCTGTTCCATCTGGACAGAACTTCCCTCTGTAACACTCGAGTGTGGTATTGAGCATATGGGACCGCCTCGAAGGAGGCTACCATGAGGTCCAACACTCGCATGCAAAAACGGAGTGACGACCAATTCCTGGAAGTCAGCTGCCGTACTGCAGCCCGGAGGGTCTGCAACTTCTCCACAGGGAGGAATACCTTTGCCTCTGAGGAATCCAGAATCAACCCCAGGTACACTAGGCGTTGAGTGGGCACCAATACTGACTTTTGCGTGTTTAGTATCCAACCACAGTCTCGAAGAGTCTGACAGGTAATGGACACGCTTACCTCTAATTCTGAGCTTGAAGGGCCCTTCAGCAGAAGGTCGTCCAAGTAACCTGTGATAGCGATACCCCGCTGTCTTAGAAGTGCCAGAATCGGAGCGAGCACCTTGGTGAACGTCCTGGGTGCTGAGGCAAGGCCAAACGGGAGGGCCACAAACTGGTAGTGGTTCTTCCCGATAGCAAATCGCAGAAACCTCTGGTGTCTGGAGTATATGGGGACATGCAGGTATGCGTCCTTGATGTCCAAGGAGGCCAGAAAGTCCCCCGGATGGAGAGCCGTGACTACAGATCGAACCGACTCCATCCGAAAACTTTGTACCTTCACAAAGCAATTGAGGGCTCTGAGATCCAAGCTTGGACGAACCCCCTCCTTCTTCGGCACAATGAACAGATTTGAGTAAAAACCCCGTTCCAGTTCTGGAACTGGAATAACTACCCCGCGTTCCAGTAGACCCTGGACCGCCCCATACAGGGCCTCCCGACGGGTCGGTAGTAGCTGGAGATTGGAGGTGTTGAATCTGTCCGGTGGACAAGAGAGAAACTATCTTGTAGCCTGAGGAGATTACTTCGCAAACACACCTGTCGGAGATTAGTGCTGTCCACTGAGTCGCGAATTTGCGAAGACGTCTCCCCACCCGAGAGCTGGGTGGGGGTGGACCTTCATGCGGACGCAAATTTGTCCGCAGGCTTATTGGGTATGCGGGACCAGGGACGCTTTTGTCCTTGGGCAGGCGCTTTATCGGCCTGGGGTCTTTTCCCTGTCGCCCTAGGGGGACGAAAAAACCACTTGTGTGCAGTAAAGGAGGGCCCTTGCCCTTGGCGTGGCCCCTTACCTTTGCTAATTTGGGGAAGCAAAGTGCTTTTACTTCCTGTGGCATCCTTGATGATGTCATCCAGAGAAGCCCCAAAAAGTCTGTCGCCCTTAAAAGGCAGATCCAACAGGGCTTTCTTGGAAGTCTGGTCCGCAGACCAGCCTTTTAGCCAGATCAGGTGGCGTATTGCTACTGCATAAACCGAAGTTTTAGACAGCAGGGGAATAGTATTCATGTCTGACTCGCAGACAAACCTAAGGCCCTGGACCAACAGGTCGGCCAATGTTATCTCATCAGGAGGAGCATCTCGCTCCTTAACCCCTGGAGTAGCAATCTTGCCCATTCAGTAAGTGTGTGAGACACTAGGGCCCCCGCCAATGCCGGGCGTACTGCCGAGCCTACCACTGAGTATAGGTAGCAAGCGAGTGCTTCAGCCTTCTTATCCACAGGGTCCTAGAAAACAGGAGCCCCTTCTACAGGAATTGTGGTGGCTCTATTAAGTCTGGACACCGGAGGGTCCACTATAGGGGGGAGAGGTCCATTTCTTCAGAAAACTCTCCTCAAAAGGGGTACCGTACCGCAAACCTCTTTGGGGCTGTAAAGACCCTCAGTGGGTTCTCCCATTCCTTGTATAAGAGTTTATCAAAAGACACACAAGGGAACACCTTAGCAGTGCGGGCAGGTCTATGAAACCCAAGTGGACCGGAGTCTCTGCTGCTTCTGCAGTATTTTCCAATTTTAGCATATCCCGCACTGCAGTAATAAGGTCAGATACCAAAGCCGTCTCGCGTACTGACCTGGACTTTGAGTCATTCTCACTGTCCGGTCACGGTCTGCAGTCTCTGGTGCGTCAGAATCTGGGCCCCGAGCCATAGCTGGACCTGGTTCTGCACCAGAATTATCCCCAGAAGCTTGCAGGGGATGGGGCGTTTACTACCCCCTGTATTCCCGTGTGCTGCTTCCACCCTGGCAGCAAACGCCTCTAGGATTGCCGACATAGCGTCCATAGACACCTCAGGGACACCAGCTGCTAAATCTGGTGTTTCAGGGGAGAAGACATCTGGCTCAGATGCCATGCTGACCACACGCTGACACTCACAGGGCTCCAGGCAAGATATCAATAGGCCACCCTCCTGCGCTGCAGAGATGCTGGGTCACCCAGAGGACTCACCACCCTGGATAGGTACTGCTATGCTGCGCCTGTGATGCTGTCCCCTTGCTGCTGTGTCAGTCTGCTTCTTTTATCAGCACTTCCTGTGTGAATTTTCGCGCCAGTGTAATGCACCCTAGAGGCCGGAGGCTCTCGCAAAATGGTTGCCAAAACCGTCTGTATGGAAGATAATGTGGGCTCTAAGAAAATGGCCGCCGACAGAAGATAGAGGTCAGGCAGCCATAGCCCACAAAAAAGATGGCCGCCGAACGGCAATATCTGCATACAGGGTGGACAAACATGGCCGCCGATCACCTGATAGGGGCCAGTGGGTGTGGCCGAACTACAGGAAGATGGCCGCCAGGCAGTTACAAGAGGCCAAACTTGGCATGGACCACCTCAAAATGGCCGCCGACAGCATGGAGACACAGAAACACAGGTAAGCAAAAATGACATTTCTTTTAAATGTTAGTTACAGCCAGCCCCGCTCCAGTGGGACCCCCTAGGTGACCCCCAGCACCCTTTAGCTAGAAGCCCAGGGAGGAGGGAAAGGCAGGGAGAGAGGAAAGAAAGGGGCCACAACCACTTACTTGATCTCTCCAGGAATGTCCAGCTAAATCACCCAGCCGAGGCAGGGGAGTTTTACTTACCTATCCTGCATGTATTCTGCTGGAAGACATTCCAAACAGATCATCGTCCGCGCACGGAAGGTGACTGTTGGCCAGGCATGCTGTGATTGGACCCAGAAGGGACGATCATATGTATGCCCTGGAGCATGACGCTCACCGGACAGGCTGCTGCGACTCGGCCGTAAGGTCAGCCGAAGCTGAGCGGTCCGATGCAAGCCTTGGAGCGTAAGCTCACCGGCCAGGCTGCTGCGACTCGGCCGTAAGGTCAGCCGAAGCTGAGCGGTCCGATGCAGGCCCTGGAGCGTAGGCTCACCGGCCACCCGTGGAGCGACGGGCATGTCGTGGAAAACCCAGCGCGTAGCTAGGGTCGGCACACGCTCGATGGCCGAAACTGGGGAGACTACAAGGATCGAGGATCCAGCCTGTCACCCAGTCGGCAGTTGATCGAAGATCGCAGGAAACAACAAATGTAGCAAAAAAATAAAAATATATATATCTTTTTTCCCCGGACCAATGAGCCCGAAGGGAGCCATGTCCTACTCCTTGCTAGACAGAAAAAAACTGATCTGCGATGTGCAGACTGAGAGGGTATACCCAGAGGGTCCGCCCCCTGGGCGGTACTGTAGAAGGTGTGATGCAACACTTTTTACAAGTTTTTCTGCCTAGTCACTCCTAATTAACGGATAATACCCACTTTGTCAATAGAGAAGCTGTGTCGGTCCATGGACGAAAGAGTAAATAGTTTTTGCATAATGTGAAAGATGAAGTTTCCGAACATGTCACGCTTCAAAATTGTACGCGCTCGTGGAATGGCGCCAAACTTCGGTACTTAAAAATCCCCATAGGCGACGCTTTAATTTTTTTTACTGGTTACATGTTTTGAGTTGGAGGAGGTCTAGGGCTAGAATTATTGCTCTTGCTCTAACTTTCGCAGCGCCACCTCACATGTGTGGTTTGAATACCGTTTTTTTATGTGGGCGGGACTTGTGTGTGCATTCGCTTCTGCATGCATGCTCATGGGGACAGGGGCACTTTAAATTATTTGTTTCTCTTACCGTCCATGGACTGACACAGCCTCTTAATATTTGAGTGGGTTTATGTCCCTGCTTGCAGGAGAGAACTAGGCAGAATGATATACATTCTAAAGACCAGAGCTGAACAGCCCCACCCACCTGCAGCCAGCAGCCCTCAGTTTTTTTTCTGCCTAGCAGAAGGAGAGGATGTGGCTCGCTTCGGAGCCAGTCTTCTGAAGAATTTTTATTCCTTTTGAAATTTTATTTAATTTTTTTTGATCTTCTATCAACTGTCGGCTGGGCAACAGGTTGGGTACATTGGATATCCTCGTAGTCTTCCCAGCCCGACCATCGGGCGTGCTGAATCCTCGCTCCGGCGTGCGACTCAGTTCACGACATGCCCCATGACTCCAGGGGTGGCCGGTGGGCTTTTATGCACGCGGTCCGCTATGATTGAACAGTGCCTGCTGTCTCTTTTCGCGGTCGACCGGGTCGACAGCTACTCAGTACCGAACTGTGATAGGTCTGTCAGGAACACCCCAGTAGGTCCTTCCGGACCGGGTAAGTAGTATCTCCTGCTGCAGTTAGTTGCGGCGGCCATTTTCTTGGAGCCGCGCGCGGTTTTTCTACTGTTTGGCCTCTATCGCTGCTGGAACGTTGCGGTTCTCCTCACACTCTCCTCACTGCTCATTCGCGATGTACAGCGCAGCACAGGCAACGGAACCGAGCGGTCCCCACTGGGTCGGTGAGTCCCCTGGGTAACCTCGCACAGCCAGAGAGGTGGACTTTGTACAAAAGTCTCAGAGAAGTGGCGAGTTATGGAGTCTGGTTCACCTTCTTCCCCATTTATGTCACAACAGGCAGGGCTAATGCACCTGCTGTCCCTATGGATCATTTCTTGTCAGGATGGAAGCTGTGTGCGAGCGAACGGGAGCTATAAAGCGCCCTCTCCCCACACTATCTTTAGTGGAGGAGTGCTCTGTTTCAGATATGGGCCTAGCTGCAGGTCAGGACCCTAGCTCTGAATTTTTGACATTCCTTCGGAGGAAGACTCCTGGGTCAGTAAATGACGGGACGCTTGGTAGTGAACTCATTGATGGTGAGGGACACTCTCATGCTGGAGGCTGCAGCTGGAGATCCTTTGGTGGAGACAGTCTCCCTTGCTTCATTTAAAGCTTTTCTTTTACACCATTGGCTTAGTGCTGGCTCCTGCAGGGTGCAGCACGATTCTCCTCACAGCTTCCTCACTGTTTCCTCGCACACTGCGTCTAGAGCAGCATGGATGATACAGTGATACACCTGGGGGGGGGGATTTATTTATTTGTCCAGTCCCTGTGAGCCTTCTGTGTAATATCTCTGTGGTTTCCCGCCATTTCCTGGGGACCGCTCTGACTCTGACATGACCACGGTCTGAGGTGTCAGCGGTAGTTTTTTTACCTGCAGCTTGCTTCGGCAGCACATATACACAGGTTGGAACGATACAAAGATAAGCGCCATAGTTTACCCAAATATACTTAAAACACAGTGTATGTATGTGTTATTGCTCTCTGTGTCTACGTGGATTTCTCCCACGTTCCAATGACAGTATAACATACACAATATGTTTATACACGTCTCTGAATACATTCACAGTATATGTATGTATTCTACTCTGAGTCTGCTTGGGTTCCTCCGGGTGCTCCGGTTTCCTCCCAGGCTCCAACGGTGTGTGCGCCTTGGCGCTATGCAAAGTATGAACATGATCAATATGTTTATCACACATACTATAATACCTACACGGTATGTGTATGCGGTCTGCGTGGGTTTCCTCCGGGTACTCCGGTTTCTTCCCGCACTCCAATGGTATGCGCGCTTTCGGCGCTATGCACAGCATAACCATGTGTAATATGTTTATTCACATACTACCATACCTCCACGGTATGTGTATGCAGTCTGCGTGGGTTTCCTCCCACGCTCCAATGACGTGCGCGCCTTCGGTGCCATACACAGTGTAAACATACTCAATTTGTTTATACACAACGCTAAATACATTCACAGTATATGTATGTATTTAACTCTATGGGTCTGCGTGGGTTTCCTCCCACGCTCCTACAGTGTGCGCACTTTCGGCGCTATGCACAACGTTAACATGTTCAAAATGTTTATCACACATGCTATCATACCTATACGGTATGTGTATGTAGTCTGCGTGGGGTTCCTCCGGGCTCTCCGGTTTCCTCTCATGCTCCAATGGTGTGCACGCTTTCGGCGCTATGCACAGCATAAACATGTGCAATTTGTTTATTCGCATACTGACATACCTACACGGTTGTGTATGCGGTCTGCGTGGGTTTCCTCCGGTTCTCCGGGTTTCTCCCACGCCCCAATGATGTGCGCGCCTTCGTCGCTTGCACAGTATAAAGACTTTCTGGCATCCTTGGACATCAAGGACGTTTACTTGCATGTTCCAATCTGCGCTAGTCACCAGAAGTTTCTGCACTTTGCGATGGGTGAAGTCCACTATCAATTTGTGGCACTTCCCTTCGGTTTAGCGTCGGCACTGCGGGTTTTCACCAAGGTGCTTGCCCCAATTCTGGCTTTGCTGAGACAGCGAGGCATTGCTATCGTGGGCTATCTGGACGATCTTCTTCTGAGAGCAGACACTGGCTCAGAATTAGAAGAAATTGTGACAATAGTCAGTCAGGCCCTCTGGGCCTTCAGGTGGCTTCTGAACACTCAGAAGTCAGTCCTGGTCCTGACCCAGCGTTTGGTATCTGGGTTTGATCCTGGACTCCTCGGAAGCGAAAGTCTTCCTACCCTTGGAGAAGCTGCAGACTCTTCAATCTGCGGTGCGGCTTCTGATGTCCCAAAAATGGTTATCAATCAGTTTCTGCATGAGGGTCCTGGGACTCATGGTGGCCTCTATATATTCCAGGAATAGACAACTGGCAGGCCGACTATCTGAGCCGGCAGACGTTGGACCAGGCGGAATGGTCCTTGCATCCGGAGGTGTTCCAACTCCTTTGCCGGCGGTGGGGCACGCCGGACGTGGACCTCTTGGGCTCTCGACTCAATCGCAAGGTGTCGAGATTGTGGCCAGGTCCAGGAACCCCTGGGCAGACGCCTTAGATGCGTTGGTGGCCCCGTGGGGTCAGTATCGCCTGTTATATGCCTACCCTCCACTGCAGTTGCTGCCTCGCCTGCTTCGCAGGGTGGAGGCCAAGGGCATTCTGGTGATCCTCATTGCTCCGGATTGGCCACGGCGTCATTGGTACGCCGATCTTGTGCGGCTAGTCGCGGACGTTCCTTGGTGACTGCCTCTGCTGGAGGACCTTCTGTCTCAAGGTCCCATACTTCATCCTGCTTTACAGTCCTTGGCTTTCACGGCATGGCTATTGAAAGCCAGGTGCTGAGGGACCAAGGTCTCTCAGATTCGGTCATCTCAACCATGTTGAGGGCCCAGATATCTTCCTCTAGAAAGATATATATATCACCGTACCTGGAAAGCTTACATCGCTATGTGCGAGGAGCTAGATTGGCGTCCACGGACGTATTCCATTTCCAGGATTCTGCTGTTCTTACAGTGTGGTGTGACCCAAAAGCTTGCTTTGAAGTACCATCAAGGGTCAAATTTCGGCCCTGGCTGTCTTCTTTCAACGGTTCGCCATGTGCTCCCCCTGTCAAACCTCCTCTCCCTCCTTGGGATCTGAATTTGGTGCTCTCGGTTCTTCAAGAACCTCCTTTTGAAAACATCAGAGATATCCCTCTCTTGACGTTGTCTCAGAAGGTGGCTTTCCTGGTAGCCATTACTTCTGTCAGACGGGTGTCTGAGTTGGCGGCGTTGTCTTGCAAGCCGCCTTTCTTGGTCATCCATAAGGATAAGGCTGTGTTGCATCCACGACCTTCTTTTCTTACGAAGGTGGTCTCTGCCTTTCACCTTAATGAGGACATTGTCCTGCTGTTCTTGTGTCCTCATCCGTCGCATCCCAGAGAGTTTGCGCTTCACTCGCTAGACGTGGTACGTGCCTTGCGGGTGTACCTGTCCGTTACTGCTCCCATTCGGAAGTCTGACTCACTGTTTGTGGCTGTGTCAGGCCCACAACAGGGCCAAGCGGTTTCGCCTGCCACTATTTCTAGGTGGATTAGGCAGACCGTCATACAGGCCTATGCCCTTAAGGGGCGGGCGCCTCCCTTTCAGGTTACGGCGCATTCCACCAGAGCAATTGGTGCTTCCTGGGTTTTCTGACATCAAGCATTGGTTGCACAAGTGTGCAAGGCGGCGACCTGGTCGTCCGCACATACCTTTTCAAAGTTTTACAAGGTTGATGTGGCTGCATCTTCTGATGCTTCCTTCGGCCGCAAGGTGTTGCAGGCCGCTGTTTGTTGCAACTCCTCCGTTGAAGAGCTCTGCTTGTTTGGAGTGAAGTTTGGTTTTCCTTTCTCTTTGCTCCCACCCCTCTTTTTTGACACTGCTTTGGGACATCCCACTTGTCAAATATTAAGAGGCTGTGTCAGTCCATGGACGGTAAGAGAAAATAAGATTTTTGTACTCACCGTAAAATCTGTTTCTCTGACGTCCATGGACTGACACAGCACCCACCCTTCCTTTAAGGTTTGTACTGCTTTGTTACGAACTGAGGGCTGCTGGCTGCAGGTGGGTGGGTTATGTCCGGAGGGACCTCCCCCTGGGCGGGGCTGTTCAGCTCTGGTCTTTAGAATGTATGTTATAACATTCTGCCTAGTTCTCTCCTGCAAGCAGGGACATAAACCCACTTTTAGACACTTTAAAAAAAAAAAAATTTGATCACTTTTAATCCTATTACAAGGAATGTAAACATCCCTTGTAATAGGAATATGGCATGATCCGTCTAGGCTGGGACAGCTGAAATAAAGAAAAACCGATCTCGGCTTTCCAGCCGAGGCGGCGCTATTTGTTTGAATGCAGATGCCGGGCGTGACGTCATAACATTGCGCCCGGCCTCCGAATGAAGATAGACTCCCGTGACCATCTGGCCCGCCAGAAATCTCTATAGTAAACAGCTGGGACCGGCGGATTCGTTCTCCGACTCGCCAATGGCAGCGGTGAGTCGGCAGAAGCACCGGAGGGAGGGAGGATGTCCCCTCTCGCCGCCCGTAAGAACGATGAAGTGGCTGACCAGCCGCTATGGTCGTTCTTATGGTGTAGGGAATCGCCGGCTGAAAAAGACAATATCTGAATGATGCCTGTAGCTGCAGGCATCATTTAGATATACCCGCACAAAGTTAAGGACTATATATGACAGCCGGCGGTGGGTAAGTGGTTAAAAATCTCCATAGGCGACACTTTACGTTTAAAAGCTTTTAGAGGTTATGTTTAGAGTTACACAGGTGGTCTGACACTCATGGTGATATCTCACATACAGTTGTGCTCATACGTTTATATACCCTGGCAGAATTTATGATTTCTTGGCCATTTTTCAGAGAATATGAATAATACACAAACATTTTTTACTCATGGTTAATGTTTGGCTGAAGCCATGTATTATCAATCTGTGTTTACTCTTTTTAAATCATAATGGCAACAGAAACTACCCAAATGACCCTGATCAAAAGTTTACATACCTGGTGATTTTGGCCTGATAACATGCACACAAGTTGACACAAAGGGGTTTGAATGGCTATTAAAAGTAACCATCCTCACCTGTGATCTGTTTGCCTGTAATTCGTGTGTGTTTGTAAAAAAAGGTCAATGAGTTTCTGGATTCCTGACAGACCATTGCATCTCTCATCCAGTGCTACACTGATGTTTCTGGATTCTGAGTCATGAGGAAAGCAAAAGAATTATCAAAGGATCTGCAGTAAAAGGTAGTTGAACTGTATAAAAATGAAAGGGATATAAAAAGATATCCAAGGAATTGAGAAGTGTTCAAACTCTAATCAAGAAGTGGAAAATTAGGGATTCTGTTGAAACCAAACCACGGCCAGGTAGACAACTAAAATTTCTGCCAGGAAAATTGTTCGGGATCGAATAAAAAAAACACAAAACTTCAGGTGAAATACAGGACTCTCTGAAAACATGTGGTGTGGCTGTTTCAAGATGCACAATAAGGAGGCACTTGAAGAAAGATAGGCTGCATGGTCGAGTCGCCAGAAGAAAGCCATTACGCAAAGGCCACAAACTATCCCGCTTACAATATGCCAGACAGCAGAGACAAGCCTCAAACCTTCTGGCACAAAGTCATTTGGAGTGATGGAACCAAAATTGAGCTTTTTGGCCACAACCGTAAACACTACATTTGGAGAGGAGTCAACAAGGCCTATGATGAAAGGTACACCATTCCTACTGTGAAACACTGAGGTGGATCTCTGATGTTTTGGGGATGTGTGAGCTACAAAGGCACGAAAAATTTGGTCAATATGGATGGTAAGATGAATGCAGTATGTTATCAAAAAATACTGGAGAGGAACATTTGCATTCAACAGTCAGGATGGGACGCACTTGGACATTCCAACATGACAATGATCCAAAACACAAGGCCAAGTCGAACTGTCATTGGCTACAGCAGAATAAAGTGAAGGTTTGGGAGTGGCCATCTCAGTCTCCTGACCTCCATATCATTGAGCCACTCTGGGGAGATCGCAAATGTGCAGTTCATGCAAGACAGCCCAAGAATTTACAGGAACTGGAGGCTTTTTGCCAAGAGGAATGGGCAGCTTTACCATCTCAGAAGATAAACGGCCTAAACCAAAAATACCACAGAAGCTGTCATTGATGTTAAAGGGGGCAATACACAGTATTAAGAACTGAGGGATGTAAACTTTTTTGATCAGGGTAATTTGGGTATTTTCTGTTGCGATTATGATTTAAAAATAGTACATTGATTGATAATAAATGGCTTCTGCCAAACACTAACCATGAGTGAAAAAAGTTTTTGTGTTCATATTCTCTGAAAAATGGCCAAGAAATCAAATTCTGCCAGGGTGTGTAAACTTATGAGCACAACTGTATGTGGTGCAATCGCTGTTTACATATGCATGCGGTACCTACGTGCGCTTTCACTATTACGCATGAGCATGTGCTTTCATTTTTTTTTTTTATATATTTATGCTGTCTCTTTATTCACTTTTTTTTATTAACTTTATTGCTATCACAAGGGATGAACACTATCCCTTGTTATATTATGGACCTGTGACAGATCATCTCTGGAGTCTGAGACCCCATATCGCTCCTCTGGCCTCCAATGCATCTTATCAAACTGAGATTGGTTTAATCAGATGTTTTCACAAGCCGGTAACCACTTTTAACCACTTAAGCCCGGACCATTTTGTAGCTAAAGCCCCTTTTTGCGATTCGGCACTGCGTCGCTTTAACTGACAATTGCGCGGTCGTGCGACGTGGCTCACAAACAAAATTTACGTCCTTTTTTTCCCACAAATGGAGCTTTCTTTTAGAGGTATTTGATCACCTCTGCGGTTTTTATTTTTTGCGCTATAAACAAAAATAAAGCAACAATTTTGAAAAAAATTCAATATTTTTAACTTTTTGCTATCCCCCCAAAATATATATAAAAAATAAATAAAACATTTCCTCAGTTTAGGCCGATACGTATTCTTCTACATATTTTTGGTAAAAAAAATTCGCTATAAGCGTTTGATTGGTTTGCGCAAAAGTTATAGTGTCTACAAAATAGGGGATAGTTTTATGGCATTTTTATTTATTTTTTTACTAGTAATGGCGGTGATCAGTGATTTTTTATCGTGACTGCAACATGGCGGACACATCAGACACTTTTGACACCATTTTGGGACCATTGTAGTTTTTACAGTGCCATAAAAAATGCACTGATTACTGTGAAAATGACACTGGCAGTGAATGGGTTAACCTGTAGGGGGCACTGTAGGTGTTTCCTAGGGGGTGATTACTACTGTGTGGGGGCGTGGCTTGGCGTGTGATGTCACTGATCGTCGTTCCCTATGACAGGGAACAGACGATCAGTGACACACACTAGGAAGCACGTGGAGAGGTTTGTTTACACTTACCTCTCCCCGTTCTTCAGCTCTGTGACCCGATCGCGGGACATGGCGGCGATCGGGTCCCATGGGCGTGGTCACGGAGCTCAGGACCGGGTCGCGAGCGCGCCGCCAACGGCTGGGCTTCTAAAAGAGGACGTACCTGTACTTGCTTGTGCCCAGCCGTGCCATTCTGCCGACGTATATCGGCGTGAGGCGGTACTTAAGCGGTTAAACAACAACCTGGAAGTGACGAAATATTGTACAGAAGTATGATCATGTAGTCATAACAGCATAAGGCCTCTTGCACATGATACTCCTGTTTGAGCATCTACTCTGTCAGGCTTTTTTTTTTTTTTTCACATGTGGTTCGAATATCGCTTACATATGCATGCGTGACTTATGCGTTCACTTCTGCGCGCGAGCACGGAGGTATGGAAGCAAAGCAAATTTTTGGCTGCATTCAGACCTCAAACAGACTAAAAGACGCACAGGGCTCCTGTGCAAATTGTACTGAGCCGCTGCGGAGATATGTGAACCGGCTCCATAAAGAGCCGGTTACAATCTCCTGCTGTGCGAATTGGATGCTGAGAAATCCACATCCAGTTCGCACTAGTGTGAACCCAGCCTTAAAAGGAAAAAAAAAAGAGGGATAGATGGAGATATATATATATCTCCATCTCCATCTATCCCTCTTTTTTTTTAGATAATCTCTAACGCAATCTCATGCCCACAGTTGATCCAGAGGAAGGCAAAAAATCTTTCCTGTTCCTCTTCTTACTGTAGGTAGGACTTTTTATTAAAATTTAAGGTAGCCAACAAGTTTGCTTGAGAAAAAAAATTGTAATTGTAATGTAAGTTGAGAAAAAGAATGATCTAATGGTAATTGACAACCAAAAGCCCTCAAAATCTGGGGTGCCAATTAAAATAAGGTATGGTTAGCAACTGTTAAGAACTTTTAATGTTTAGTTAGGATTGTTCCTGTATATGGTTGGATGTTTATTAGTACATATTTAAAGATTAATACAAAAAGACTGGTTGGTTACTTTTGTGCAGCCCTAAAAAGGTATCGTTGGCAGGTACCATAAGTCTATTCTCACATGTTCAGGTAAATATATCTTGGGCATAGAACTCAAAATGATGTAGTTAGTGAAAGCTCTGAAAACCCCCGTTTTAAATATTATATTATATGATTACCTTACACTGAGGAGTTAAGAAATTACAGCTTGCATATATATTCTGTATTTTTTATTTTTACAGTAGTTTATGTGAGAACTGATACAGTGAATCATTTCCTCCAAAATCAAGTGGCTAAATTGAAATTTCTAGCCTAATAAAACATGAAAACAAAAAGATACAGTAGGAATAAATACCCTGTAGGTGTCACTGTTTCTGCTGCAGCTTATTAGTTTGCCTCATGTTTCCTATAGTCACTGACTGAAGCAGTGACATCTTTTGGGTACAAGTAGGTAAAGCAGTTCATGAGTTCAAAAAACATAAATTGCTCATTTTATTTTGCTAATGCATACATTGTAAAAATGTGTGCATTAGCAAAAGACTTGCATCTCCACTGAGCATAGTCATATGGAGTAACCTGGAGATACCAGCCAGGCTCTAGTATTCACTCTATTACAGCATAAAACCTGCATGACCACAGGACAACCAGACATACTATACTTCATGACAAAGGACTGGTGTTGGCGAGAAAACAAACTAAATATCCACTCTGGATCATTGGCATTGATGGCAAAAATATTTAAGCTCCTGTGAATCCACCCAGTCATTTTCAGCTCTTTGCTTGAGATTTTCAAACTAAGAACAGGAACTGGCAGAGGGAATGGATTTTTGTTTGCTTCATCTGCTGATACTGTATGCTGACCAAATTAATTGCAGTCCTCTGTCTGCTAATCCCTTATCCTGCCTTCTTCACTGTAATGTGGTGCACACACCCAGAACTATGAGTCATGTCTGTCTCTTCCTTTTAACACCAATCTGTATACAGCCTTTTTTTTCTGCTTTCCTACTAAATTAGTTGACTCTGTGGGGCTGCTTTGTTCGGGAAAAAAGTTACCGTGTTGCCCACGACAATCAATCAGATGACAACTCTATCCCTTTCATGCAGCAAAGAAAGTCTGGAATCTGGTTGCTATAGACATCACAACTTATCTCACTTTTTTTATTATGCATGCTTAGTAATCTTTTAAACTCACATATGCATGATAAGACTTCACTTATTGTATTTGTTTTTTATTCTTCAATCCACAGCTCAGGTCCTTCCCTCCACTGAAGCCAGAAGAAATGCTGTGGGATTCCCCTCTGAGCAAGCACCAGCTACACCATGAGTGCGCTCCCTGTCTCTTCTACCTGAGCTCTGGAACCTCATCCCCTCCAGTTCCTCCCCTAAGAAGAAATTTGTGTTTGTTTTTTAACTTTTTTTGTTTTATTTTGTTTTATCTTCACAAAACCAGCAAAAATTGTACATAAGAATTTTTTTTAAATGTATCAAAATGTAAAAAAAAAAAAAAAAATTATGCGGAGATGGGGAGTATGTGAGGGGTTAGGTAGGGACTGTGGGAGGGTGGAAAGTTTGTTGTTCCCATGTGAGCAGAGCAGCCTGAAAAAGAGAAGGGCCGCTTCTGTTAAGGAAAGGGTTAAAGGATCCATTCCCTTTCCCTCACATACCCCTAATCCTGCACAACCACCCTCCCTGCCCTCCCGCCCCCCAAATTACCGGCTGCACTGAACTTGCGTATGTTAAAGCCCTACCACCACCACCCTTGGCGGTTAAAACTATTTATTGTAAATAAGGATTTCTCATAAATTGTGTATTGTCCAAAACCGGCTTTGTGTTTTCAATGTGTGAATGGCTAGATATGGTTTGGTGTATTATGTGGTGTGTTTGAGCTTAGTTTATTGAATTTGTAGTCCTTTTTTTTTTTTTCTTGTATAGCGTGGTAATCCAAGGTGACAGTGATCATGACATGTTTTTTGCTGGTCTTTGTTGTATCTTTTATCAACAGCCATATGTATTTCCTCTCTTCTTCCCTTCCTGTCCTTCCCCTTTTCTGAAATATGTATCCCTCCGCCCCCACCCCCCCTCACCTTCCGTCTTTTATCTCTCATCATTGCTTGTCCCTTATCTCCCCGTAACACGTTCTTGCTTCCTTTATGATATTGTTTATCATCTTTATTTCATCATTTATGCTGCCATAATGCTCATGCCTCTCCCTGTCATGTCTTCAGAATTCCTTTCTAAGCTGCATGTACATTAACATTTCCACCTTTAAATTTGCCTCGCTTTTCTAAGCCACCCTTTTTTAGATATTTTTGTAAGTCCTCATTCACTTCCTGACACATTACATATGCTTTTTATTGCACAACACTCCAGTATAGTCATATAGGTATACATAGGCTTTTGCAGAGCACCCAAGCCCTGCCTGTTAGAGCAGCACACCCTCATACGGCCTTGAGGGTTTATTGAATCCTATGAGCAGTTCTTCCCCCAGTGTACACCCACACTTGATTGTTTAAGAATCGTGGAAAACCTCTGAAAAAGATTGATTTCAATGTACATGCTTTCCATTGCAAAAGAGTCAAAGGTTTACACTTTTGCAGTGTAGTTCATAGGGTTCTAAAACTAAAGGCAGAGGATGAGTGGGTGATATACTCCAGTTCTGATTCCTGGCTGCTCTTCATACTGGAAGTGGAAAGCATGGATCACTGACTCAAAGGCTCATGAACACCTACCTTTAGCAATATCTCTATAGGAGACTAATCAGTGATTTACTATGCTATTGGCTTAAAGTGGCTGTAAAATCGGAAGGTTTTTTTATCTTAATGCATTCTATGCATTAAGATAAAAAAAAACTGTGTGCATCAGCCCCCCCTAATACTTACCGGAGCCCCGTCTGTCTCTGGCGATGTCCACGAGTGTCTCAGCCATCCAGGGCTCTCCTCCTGATTGTCTGAGACACAGCAGTGGTACCATTGGCTCTCACTGCTGTCAATCAGTGTCAGTTAGCCAATCAGGAGAGTGGGGGCGCTCAGTGTCTGAATCGTCACAGGGAGCTGTGACTCGGCTCGAGTGCCCCCATAGCAAGCTGCTTGCTGTGGGGGCACTCTACAGGGGAGAGGGGCCAGGAGAGCCGAAGTGGGACCCGAGAAGAGGAGGATCTGGGCAAAACCACAGGGCAGGTAAGTATAACTTGTTTCTCATTTTTTTTTCTCAAAAAATTACACTTTACAATCACATAAAGCTGGCCGAAATGTAATCAATAGGTGGCCCCGTAGGCACCACTCCACCCTGAAAAATCGAAGAAGCCAAACAACTCCAAATCCGATCAGATGCAGACACTATTTGGGTATTCTGATGGCTGGAGGTGCCAGCTGCCAGAGTACAATAGCTGCAGCAGAAGATTTATCCACCCATGCTGTTTAGTTTGAATGTTAAATTGTGTTAAAAAAAAAATCTTGGGGGTGGGGGGGGGAATCTATTTGTGTATGGCCAGCCTCTTTAAGCCCAGCAAAAATATGCACATCATAGACCAGTTACACTTCCAAACATGTCTTCGACTGGATGAGGTATTCTTTACTGAAAACTAGACCTAGATTAGAAGTAGAATTAAAGACAAAACTTTTTTTTTCTTTTTGGATAATGGAAGGAAGGGTTACAACCCCGTTTCAGTTTATTTATTTTTTTCCTATCTGTGCCCCAGTTGGAAGATTTCCTTTCACTTCCTGTCCCATAGCCTATTCCTGTTCTGGCGAGAACCCAAAATATTTGTTTTTAAATTTTACTCTTGGGGTATAATGGCAAACAAGACAAATAGAGTGAGATGTCCCCAACGGGGCACAGGCAGCAAAAACCTGACAGGTGTTCTGATCCCTACCCCTTTATCAAAAAAGAAAATGGCCTCTTATTATACATGATTTATCTAGCGCCAACAGTTTGCACAGCGCTTTAGTTATACTCTAGTTATACTTTTAAATCTGAAATACATGTTTACTTTAAATTGTCTTTTTGGATCAAGCTGGCCAAAATTAACTATTTTGCTTACTAATGAATACTCTTGTGGATAGTATGGCCACATATCAGTGAAAGACCAGTAAAGAGGTGTGCCAGAGCCATCCACCCATGTCCCTACCACAGCTAGTCAGAGGAAGGCTTGCATTCATTGATAAAAATACAGGGCTTTTTGTAAAGGGCTGAGCATCACTCAGCCCAACTTGATTTCGTTCCAGGTGCAGACAGGAAGTCCCCATACCGCTGCTGGAACACAGCGCTGAATACAGCATGTGGTTCATGCTACATGCAGTTTTACAGTGCTGACAGCAGCCACAGAAATTAGTAAAGGAAATGGTTCCTTTGGACCAAGCTGGCCCAAACAAACTTAAAGGATAAGTTGACTTCTTGCAGGTAAAAAAAGTGCATTTAGTATATCGTGGGTGCCATGCAGGACTCCATCAGACTCTGTGTAAGCTGTCTGACCGTACATCAGGCAGGCAGTTTCACATTGACAGAATCCATGTACTACCAGCATCCTGGTAGTTCATTGAGAACTACAAGCCGAAAGCTGCAACATTTCTGTAACTATAAATAAATGATGCATGCAGAGCCCCTGCACAGCGGTGTTTTTTTTTAAATTGAGGCAGTGAGCGGAGGGAGAAGATTCCCTCGCTCGCTGTCACAACAGAGGATCACAGGGTGTGGGGTCCGCTGCTACAGTAACATGTTACATGTCACACCCCGATTATGGGTATAACGTTACGAAAAGGTCAACTTATCCTTTAAAGCAGGGATCTCCAAACTATTGGGCCCTCCAGCTGTTGCGGCACTACACATCCTATGATGAATTGTAAAATGCTGACATTTACAGACATGACTAGGCATGGTGGGAATTGTAGTTCCTGAACCACTGGAGCGCCATAGTTTGGAGGCCCCTGCTTTAAAGTGAAAGTAAAGAGAGTTAGGCTTTAAACCAAGATAAGAATTGTATATGCAAACCTGAATTCCATATACTCTCCTGCTCTTGGTTAAATTTATTAGCTTAGTCTTGCAGAAATAACCCAATGCAATCTCAAAACAAGCAAAAGTTGAAAATTTCACAATCAAAAACTACCTGTTTATCTTGGGCCCTAATGCAAGCCATGTGTTTGACCATAGTGGTAGGTTGCCATCAGCTTTTGATTGAAAACACAATTGCATGGAATTGTATGGTCTACAGCAGGGATATGCAATTAGCGGACCTCCAGCTGTTGCCAAACTACAAGTCCCATCATGCCTCTGGCTCTGGGTGTCATGCTTGATGCTGTCAGTCTCACTTTGCCTCATGGGACTTGTAGTTTGGCAACAGCTGGAGGTCCGCTAATTGCATATCCCTGGTCTACAGCAACCGTTCTTATATGTTTAAAATAATTTTTCCATTTTGACTGAACAGATTAAAGTTGGGGTGGCAACTGAAATTTTCAGCGCATTTTCGATGGCTGAAGATTTGGAAGACTGAAAAAAGTGGGTGGCAAATTGCTGTGGATAGGCTTCCAAAACAGACTAGTGCACGTCAGTGTAGTCCAAGACCAGCCATTTTTACTGAGCTGGTTTTTTTTTTTATGTACATTCGGTCTCTGCTTTTTCATTTTTTTTTTTGTGTGTGTGTGTTTTAAACCCCTCATTTCTGTCCTTGCTTATGATCACTGTCCCCTGCTCTTCCCCCTCCCGAACAGTTCACACCAGGCTCTTGATGTCCCAGTCGTCAGCTTCTTCTCTCTCCTAGCAGTGCCAGCAGTGTGACAATCTCCTGCTGCTCTATGACCCTTCCTGCTCAGAACAGACTTCCTCCCACAATTCCCCCAGGCCTACATTACTATCGCCCTCCAATACTAATTACTGCAGACACACCTCATTGCTTGTGTGTGGCTGTGTGGTTTAGGGAGTAAATGCATGCATATGTGAGCACGTTGGACATATGTACATATACAGTAAGTTGCTCTTTGTATATTTGAATGAGTTATGCATTTAGCCTCAGAATCCATTCTTGCCTTGTTCCAGAGCTTCTAGAAGGAGTTTTCCTTTACTGCGCATTAGCAATGTTCAGTTTCCTGGCAGAGAAGAGGTTACTCTGTCGCGCTCGGTCGGGTTTTGTCTCTGGCAGAGAAGGCTATGCATTGCTATGCTCTGTATGTCTGTTATTGGCTGGGAAAGAGTTACATTGCTAAGCTCTGCAGTGTTCTCTGGCAGGGTGCTGGTTAATCCTCTGTTCTGGCCTTGCTGTAGATTAGTGGGGGGGTGGAGGTCACTGCTGCTCCTCCAGATTTGCCTGCGGGGGGGCTGCCTTACTGCCAGGTAAGTGGTGAGTGGGGGGGCTGCGTTGCCCAGCAACAGCCCAGATGTCTGACCCTGTACAATGTGCATTGACACAGCTGTGCGCGAAGAGGTGTGCATGCAAGATAGGGAGAGGGTTGTTTGTGAGATATAATGGATGTTTGCCGGAAAATGAAGAATATTTCCAAGACTGCCTCGTGTCACTGAAATTTCCTTTTTTGTGTAAGAGGGGAAAAAAAACATACTTTTGAGGTATACACACAGCAACATGCATATGCCTGAATGGCTAGAGATGAATATTGTGTAAATCTACATGTGAAATGTGTTCTGTGACTGAGCAGCATGTTTGCAGGAAATGGCTCAGGGCTCATGCACATGGGCATTGGCGTAGAGAACTAAATACATAAGTGCATACAAGGGAGGTAATCTAGTACATGCGATGTCACAAAATTCATATCTACTTATGAACAACTATATATACTGTGTATGTGTGTGTATATATAGATATATATCTATATATACACACACACACACCTCCCCACCCATCAATAGGCTTTCTGGGGATGAACCTTTTAATAAGTAAATATGCAGTGTTTATTTTCACGTCTTTCCTTAGTGCTGTTTTTTTTACTTAAACATTAAATTTACACGTTCTGCCACTTTCACAGAAGAAATGCCTATTTGTTTTCCGTTTTAATTGTAAATGACCATTTTATGTTATCTTGCTCTCTAAAATATTCTGGTAGCTAACATTTAAAGGATATTTTCATTGGACCTCCTCTGCATTGGGTTTGCTTTTCAATTTCATTTAAATATAGATTTTACTGGAACTTCACTTTCTGGAATGTGGTTCATGACGACGGATACACTATGCTCTGAAAGGCCAAAGAAACTTTGCAAAATCTGGAATTTTACAGTAAGTAATTTTTGAGCTGATAGGGATGTTACTTTTTTGTTTTTTAACATAAATTAACCCACACCTAGCACAGGGTCCTTTCAGCCATTCTTTCACTGATTCTGCTGCACAGCAACCAGATTTTTTTTAACCAACATAAAGCCTCAAAGTAAATATAATATTTAAAGGGTAACTCCATTTTCATGCGAAAAAAATTGCGAATAAAAAAAATATAGCATATACAATTGCAACTCAAGTCATATTATATTTGAATGTTATTAAACAGTCCCTCTTTCGTTCATGGACGGACACCGCCTTAATCTTGACAAAGTGGGTATTAGCCTTCCTTTAGGAGTGACTAGGCAGAATGTGTTAACAACTTCAAAGCTGAACAGCCCCGCCCAGGGGGCGGAGCTACTGGCTATATCCCCTCAGCCTGCACTAAGCAGCTCAGTTTTTTTTCTGCCTAGCTAAGGAGAAGACATGGCTCCTTTCGGGCCCATAGACCTGGAGGTTTTTATTCCAGATTGAAATTTTATTTTATTTCTATTTTTGTTCCTGTGATCTTCGATCAACTGCCGACTGGGTGATAGGCTGGATCCCAGATCCTTGTAGTCTCCCCAGTTTCGGCCATCGAGCGTGTGCCGACCGTAGCTACGTGCTGGGTCGTCCACGACATGCCCGTCGCTCTACGGTTGGCCATTGAGCTATATGCTCCAGGACATGCATAGGACCGGTCTATAGGGCTGAGTCGCAGCAGCCGGGCCGACAGTCACCTCTGTCACCATGCGGAAGATGGTCTGGGATGCTTCCAGCACAATCCACGCAGGAAGGGTAAGTAGTAATCCCCTGCTTCGGCAGAAAGACAGAGCTGGACATTCCTGGAGAGGTGAGTAAGGGGTTCTATCCTTCCCTTTTTCCCTGCTGGGGCTGGGCGGGGGTTTACCTGGAGGGGGGGCTCCACCTGTGTGGGAACTCTGCATGCATGTCCGCTAGATAAAGGTTATGAGCTGCCAAGAAAAGAGGGTTTGCTTACCTGTGTGTTCTGCTCCATGCTGTCGGCGGCCATTTTTCTTGTGATCCATGCTGTGTTTGGCCTCTTCTGCGCTGGTGGCCATGTTCTTGTGGTCCGCGCTGTGTTTGGCCTCTTGGCCGCTCGGCGGCCATTTTTCTTGTGATCCATGCTGTTTGGCCTCTTCTGTGCTGGCGGCCATGTTCTTGTGGTCCGCGCTGTGTTTGGCCTCTATCGGCCGCTTGGCGGACATTTTTTCACGATCCACGCTGATCAAATAGCATTTAAACGGCGCAAGCCTACAGACGCATGCTGCAGAGTGGTCAGACTGATAGCTGACAAGGAAGCAACTCTACTAGGAAGCGGACGGAAGCCGTACTACTGTTCAAGGGTGGTGAGTCCTCTGGGGGGGAACCCCTCATCTCTGTCGCAGCTAGGAGGGTGGGCTGTTGGTACCTTGACTGGAGTCCTTGTATCAGGTGCGTGGGTCAGCATGGCATCAGAAGCAGACGCTTCTCCCCCCGATACACCTGGATTGGCATCTGGTGCTCCTGAACCCCCTGTGTCAGTAGACGCTATGTCAGCGTCCTGGTTTGTTGCCACGGTGGAAGTGGCGCGTGGGCACGGGGGGGGTAAAAAGTGCCCCCTCCCCCCGCCATCGTCTGGGGACAACTCTGATGCAGAGCCGGGCCTAGCTACGGCTCATGGCCCTGGTTCTGACATATCAGAGGATGCGGACAGTGAGGATGACTCCTGGTCCGGGTCACCACGCGATAAGAATCTGATAGGTGACCTTATCACCGCAGTGCGGGATACTCTAAAGATGGAGGAGCCTGCAGAAACGCCAGAGACGTCGGTCCCTTTCGGGTTCCATAAAGCTGACCTGCACTAAGGTGTTCCTTGTGCGTCTTACCAGACAAGCTTTTATACAAGGAGCGGGACAAACCACAAAAGGTTTTCGGTCCCCAAAAAGTTTTGGCGATGCGTTACACTTTTGAGGACAGTTTCCTGAAAAGATGGACCTCTCCACCGATAATGGACCCTCAGGTGTCCAGATTAAACAGGGTAGCCACAATTCTGGTGGAAGGGGCTCCTGCTTTCAAGGACCCTGCGGACAGGAAGGCTGAAGTGGTCATGAGCTACCTATACGGCTCAGCTGTGCGCCCAACGGTGGTTGGGGCCCTGGTGTGTCAGACACTCACTGAAGGGGCAAAAATGCTGCTCCCTGGGTTAAGGCACGAGGCTCCCTCGGACGAGGTGGCTATGGCTGACCAGTTAATACAGGGCCTCAAAATTGTCTGCGAATCAGCCTTGGACACTATTCCTCTGCTGTCCAGAGCCTCAAGCTATGCGGTGGTGGTACGCCATCTGCTCTGGCTAAAAGGTTGGTTGGCGGACCAATCTTCCAAGAAGGCCCTGATGGATTGCCCTTTAAGGGCAACAGACTTTTTGGAGCATCCCTGTATGACATTATTAAATATGCCACAGGAGGTAAGAGCATGCTGCTCCCACAATCCAAAAAGGGTACGGATCCACGCCGAAGGACCCTCCTTCACCGCGCACAAGCGTTTTTCTCGTCCGCCTAGTGCGGCAAGTAAACGATCCCAGGCCGATAAAGTGCCTGCTGAGGGACAGAAGCGTCCCTGGTTTTGCAAACCCAACAAGCCTGCGAACAAATCTACGTCCGCATAAGGTCTGTCCCCACCCTTCTCTCGGGCAGGGGGACGTCTTCGCGAATTTGCGACCTGGTGGACATCTCAGATCCCCGACTGGTGGGTTTGCGAAAGTTTCTTCAGGGTACAAGATAGTTTCTCTCTTGCCCTCCGAACAGATTTTTATTTTATTTTTTCCCCTCCAACCGCCAGCTTCAGCCGACTCGTCGGGAAGCCCTAAATGGGGCGGTTCAAGATGATACGTGGGGTGATAATTCCTGTTTCAGTACAGGAACGGTTTCAGGGGTTTTACTAAAATCTGTTAGGAGTACCTAGAAGGAGGGGGTTCGTCCAATCTTGGATCTCAGGGCCCTCAATTGCTTTGTGAAGGTACAAAGATTCCGGAGGGAGTTGGTTCGCTCTGTTGTCGCTGCCCTACATCCGGGGGATTTTGGCAAGGACGCATACTTGCAGGTCCCCATATGCACCAGGCATCAGAGAGGTCTGCACTTGCGGCCGGGGAAGACCACTACCAACTTGTGGCTTCCCCTTGGCCTGGCATCAGCACCAAGGGTGTTCACCAAGGTGCTCGTCCTGATTCTGGCCCTACCAAGACAGCGGGGCATCGCTATCGTGGGCTACTTGGACGATATTCTTCTGAGGTCCACTTCAAGCTCAGAAATAGAGGTGAGCGTGTCTATAACCTGTCAGACCCTCCGATACTTTGGTTGGGTGCTGAACACTCAGAAGTCAGTATTGGTACCGACTCAACTCCTAGTGTATCTGGGGTTGATTTTGGACGACTCAGAGGCGAAAGTTTTTCTCCCTATGGGAAGGTTGCAGACCCTTCGGGCTGCGGTGCGGCAGTTGACATCCCCAAGATGGTCGTCACGCCACTTTTGCAGGCGAGTCCTGAGCCTTATGGTAGCCTCCTTTGAGGCGGTACCGTATGCGCAATTTCACACGCGAGTGCTACAGAAAGTAATTCTGTCCAGAAGGGACAAGTGCCCTTCATCCCTGGATTGTCAAGTCCGGGTAAGCCACCTAGTTAGGACTTCCCTAGTTGGTGGCTGGCATCACCGGCACTTCTGTCCGGGAAGTCGTTCCTTCCTTTTTACTTGGCGATCAAGGTCCTGGAACTCCGGGCTATCAGGCTGTGCCTCTCAACTTGGTAGCTCAGCTGCAGCGTCAAAAGTTGCTCACATCCTAAGGTGGGCAGAAAGGAGCGTACCGACCCTGTGGGCCGTAAACATTCCAGGCATGGAAAACTGGCAGGCGGAGTCGCCAGATGCTGGACCAATGAGAATGGTCTCTACACCCGGAGGTGTTTCAGCTCCTTTGCCAAGGATGGGGCTCGCCAGACATAGATCTCCTGGCTTCTCGACTCAATCAGAAGGTATTGAGGTTTGTGACCAGGTCAAGAGACCCATGGGCAGACGCGACAGATGCGTTGGTGGCACCGTGGAGTCAGTACCAGCTAATCTATGCCTTCCCTCCTCTGAAGCTCCTTCCTCATCTGCTTCGCAGACTTGAGGCATAGAGGATTCCAATGATCCCTATTGCTCCGGATTGGCCTCGGCGTCCTTGGTACGCCGATCTAGTGCGTCTGATAGCAGACGCCTCTTGGTGTCTACTGCTAAGAAAGGACCTGCTGTCACAAGGTCCCATACGCCATCCTATTTTATAGTCGCTGGCTTTAACGGCATGGCTATTGAGAGCCAGGTGCTAAGAGACCGGGGCCTGTCAGACTCAGTGATCTCTACCATAAGGAGTGCTCGGAAATCGTCCTCTAGGAAGATTTACCATCGCTCTTGGAAGACCTACATATCCATTTGTGAGGAAATGAGGTGGCATCCGCGTACTTATTTGGTTCCAGAGTCCTGCTGTTCTTACAGAGTGGGGCAATTAAGGGGCAGATATCTGTCCTGGCTGTCTTTTTATTCAACGACCGCTGGTGGCTCACTCTCTAGTGACAACGGTTGTTCAGGTGGTTTGGTATGCGCCCGCCCTCCACTACCTCCGTGGGGCTTGTATAGCAGACGTCCCTTGGCGTCTACCGCTACGAGAGGACCTGCTGTCGCAAGGTCCCATACGCCATTTTGCTTACAGTTAATGGCTTAACGACATGGCCTCTAGGTGCCTCAGAAACCACCGTTTGAGAACATAGGGAAATTCCCTTGTTGACATTTTCTCAGAAAGTGGTCCTTTTGGTGGCGTTTGTGTCAGTTAAGACAGGTTTCTGAGCTGGCAGCCTTGTCATGCAAGTCTCCTTATCTGATCTTCCACAAGGATAAGGTGGTCCGCAGCCTTCTTTTCTTCATAAGGTCGTTTCGACCTTCCATCTCAAGGAAGATATTGTACTGCCATCCTTGTGTCCTTATCCGTCGAATCCTAAGGAGATGACGTTGCATTCCTTGGACGTTGTCTGAGCTCTGAGAGTATACTTGTCTGTTACTGCTCCGTTCTGGAGTTCAGACTCACTGTTTGTTTCGGTGGCTGATCCCAAGAAGGGCCCAGCGGTCTCGTCGGCCACCATTCCGAGGTGGATCCGACAGATCATGATCAGGCTTGCGCCATAAAGAGTCGGGTGCCTCCCTTTCCCGGCGCATTCAACCAGGGCAAGAGGTGCCTCTTGGGCTTTCTGACATGAAGCGTCTGTTTCCCAAGTGTGTAAGGCGGCGACCTGGTCGTCCGTTCGTACTTTCACTAAACTTTACAAGTTGATGTGAGTGCATCTTCAGATGCTTCTTCGGCCGCAAAGTTTTGCAGGCGGCTGTTTAGAGTTACAACTCCTCAGTTGAGGAGCTCTGTTTTTTTGTTTTGGAGTGAAGTTGTTTTAATGCTGTTCCCACCCCTCGTTTTGACACTGCTTTGGGACGTCCCACTTTGTCAAGATTAAGGCTGTGTCCATCCATGAACGAAAGAGAAAATAGGATTTTTATACTCACCGTAAAATCCTTTTCTCTGAGTTCATGGACAGACACAGCACCCACCCCTCTTTTTTTTTTTTTAAGTCTACTGCTTTTGACGAACTGAGCTGCTTAGTGCAGGTTGAGGGGATATAGCTAGTTGGACCGCCCCCTGGACGGGGCTGTTCAGCTTTGAAGTTAACACATTCTGCCTAGTCACTCCTGAAGGAAGGCTAATACCCACTTTGTCAAGATTAAGGCTTTGTCCGTCCATGAACTCAGAGAAAAGGATTTTACGGTGAGTATAAAAATCCTATTTTCTCTTTCGTTCATTGACGGACACAGCAACTTAAATCTTGACCTTAGGGTTATATCGTCACCTTCAGGAGAGGACTAGGCAGAACATGTTAAAACAGCAAAACTGTACATTACCGCCCAGGGGGCTGTCCTACTGGCTATAACCCCTCACACTGCATTCAGCAGCTCAGTTTTTTTCTGCCTAGTGTAGGAGGAGGACCTGGCTCCCGGTGGGGACCATTGGTCCTGGAGATTGTTTTGTTTTTTCTGCTTTTCGATTCCTGTGATCTACTATCAACAGCCGGGCTGGGTGACAGGCTGGATAATATAGATCCTGGTAGTCTCCCCAGCCCGGCCATTGAGCGTGAGCAGGCCTTAGCTATGCGCTGGGTCGGCCACAACATGCCCCGTCTGATCCAGGGGTGGCCGGCGAGCTATATGCTCCAGGGCACACATATGACCAGGTTACTGCTGTCCGTGTCACAGTGTGCTGTGGCCAACAGCCACCCCGTACTGCTCGGGTGATGGGTCTGTGCGCGGAATGCGTCCAGCAGTCTCCACAGAAGGGTTAAGTATGGTTTCACCTGTCTCGGCAGGACGGAAGAGCTAGGCATTCCCTGGGAGGTCGAATTGGGGGTCTCTCACTGTCCTTTCTCTCCTTCCCATACTTGGGCCGCTGAGCGACTTAACGGGGGGGCTCCGTGTCTGGCGAGGGGGCTGCGCGGGGTGTTGGGGGTCCGCTGTTCTGTTCCCTATTTTCATAGTGGGGTGTTCTGGTGTGCACATTGTGAGAGGCCACCGCGCAGAGGATCAGCGTGGTCACGCCATTTTCCTGTGGTTTTAGTCAGGAAGATTCGGTGGCCATTTTCCTGTAGATTTAGTCAGGAAGTTCGGCGGCCATTTTCCTGTAGCCTTAGTCAGGAATTCTGGCGGACATCTTTTCAGAGCCCTCAGGCGGTTTTTCTTGCTGAGGCGGCCATTTTCTTGTAGTCTCAGCTTGGTTTTTGCCTCTAGCGCTGGCTATCCTTCTGGAACGGCGTGAATTGAACAGAACACCTCATGAGGGAGAGGGGATGGCACAGCGCAGTACCTGGGCCAGGGTGGAGAGTCCTGCAGGGGGCCCTCAGTCTGTGGCAGCTAGGAGGGTGGACTTTTTGTGTAACTGGCCTGCGGTCCCTAACGGGTGTCAGGCGAGTGTGGGTCAGCATGGCATCCCCAGACATACCTGCGGTGGCAACCTGCTCCCTTGCACTTGCGGTGCTTATGGACGCTTTGTCAACGGTCCTGGAGTCTTTTGTTGCCAGGGTGGAAGCAGCGTGCGGGCACAAGGGGGGGTAAAAAATGCCCGACCGTCTTCTGGGGAAAGCTCTGATTCAGACTCGGGCCTTGCTGTGGCAACCGGCCCCTGTTCTGAACTTTCAGAGGATGCGGATCAGGACCGTTCGGACAGTGAGGATGATTCCGTGTGCGGGTCAGCTCAGGAAAGGGCGCTTGTAGGAGCACTTATCACAGTGGTGCGAGATACCCTAAGAATGGAGGAAACGGCAGGGGCATCTACTGAAGTGTCGGTCCCTTTTGGGTCCTACAAGCCGGCCCGCACGGCTAAGGTGTTTCCCTTCCTAACTTACTTTGATAGATTTATCTACAAAGAATGGGAACGCCCGCAGCGGGCCTTTACGGTCCCAAAACGCATGGCCGTGCGTTACCCCTTTGAGGAGAATTACCTGAAAAAATGGACATCTCCCCCGGTTGTTGACCTCCCAGTATCCAGGTTGAATGAGGTAACCACGATTCCGGTGGAGGGGACCCCTGCCTTTAAGGACCCTGCCGATAGGAGGGCCGAGGCGGTTGCCCGGTCCATGTTTACGGTGGTGGGGTCAGCATTGTGGCTAGTGTTGGCCACGGCCCTGGTGTCCCAGACACTTACTGAATGGGCAAAATTGTTGCACCGTGAGTTAAAGAAGCAACAGGATTCCCCGGTCTGCATGGAGCTGGCAGACCAGTTGGTGCATGGCCTTAAGTATGCCTGCGATGCGGCCTTAGATACGCCCCCTTGCTTTGTAGAGCCTCAATATCTGCTGTGGTGCTACGACGCCTGATTTGGCTAAAATGCTGGTCTGCGGACCAGGCATCTAAGAAGGCTCTGGCGGATTTGCCCTTCCAGGGAGAGAGGCTCTTTGGAGCCTCGCTGGATGACCTTATTAAAAATGTTACTGGGGTAAGAGTACGTTGCTACCACAATCCAGAAAAGGAAAGGAGCCTTGCCGTAGGCCAGGACCTTCCTTTTCCGCTCAAAAGCGTTTTTTTCGTCCGCCCGGGGCGGCGGCTAAGCGTTTCCAGACCGACAGGGTGTCCACTGAGGGACAGAAGCGTCCCTGGTTTCGCAAGCCAAACATGCCTGTGAACAAATCCACGACAGCAAGAAGGTTTGCCCCTGCCCGACTCTCGGGTGGGGGGGTCGCCTTCGGGAGTTTGCAGCTCGTGGGCCCTCTGCTTTCGGACGAGTGGGTCTGCAAAGTGGTTTCATCAGGATACAAGATAGTTTCTCTCTTGTCCACCAAAAAGTTTTTTTTTCAAACCTTCATCTTCTCCCGGCTCGTCGGGGAGCCTTGTTGGGGGCAGTGCAGGACCTGCTGCTGCGCGGGCTGATGGTGCTGGTACCGTCGCAGGAAAGGTTTCAGGGATTCTACTCCAATTTGTTTGTAGTCCCAAAGAAGGAAGGGGTCTGTCCGATTCTGGACCTCAAGGCCCTCAACAGATTTGTGAAGGTGAAAAGATTCAGGATGGAATCAGTTCCCTCTGTGGTCGCTGCACTCCATCCGGGGGATTTTCTGGCGTCCCTGGACATCAGGGACGCATACATACATGTCCCCATATGCGTCAGGCATTCAGAGATTTCTGTGGTTTGCGGTCGGGGACGAGCACTACCAATTTGTAGCTCTCCCTTTTGGCCTGGCGTCGGCACCAAGGGTTTTCACCAAGGTGCTCGCCCCGATTCTGGCTTTGCTGAGACAGCGAGGATTCGCAATCGTGGGCTACCTGGACGACCTCCTTGTTAGGGCAGCTTCAACCTCAGAATTAGAGGAGGATGTGGCAATAGCCAGTCAGACTCTTCGGGAGTTGGTTGGGTTCTGAACCTCCAGAAGTCGGTGTTAGTACCGACTCAACGCCTGGAGTACCTGGGCTTGATTCTGGACTCCTCAGAGGCAAGGGTTTTTCTCCCTTCGGACAAGCTGCAGACTCTTCAGACTGCGGTAAAGCTGTTGACGTCCCGCAAGTGGTCGTCGCTGCATTTTTGCATGCGAGTCCTGGGTCTCATGGTAGCCACTTTTGAGGCGGTACCGTTTGCTCAATTCCACACTCGAGTCTTGCAAAAGGAGATTCTGTCCAAATGGGACAAGTCTCCGTTGTCTCTGGATTGTCGGATTCGGGTGAGCCACCTAGTCAGGGAATCTCTGGTCTGGTGGCTGAGGTCTCCGGCCCTTCAGTCCGGGAGGTCGTTCCTTCCTTTTCATTAGACGGTGATCACGACGGACGCCAGCCTGACCGGTTGGGGGGGAGTTTTGGGGCGTACAGTCGGCACAGGGTCGCTGGACGCAGGAAGAATTCCGCCTGCCGATCAATGTGCTGGAGCTTCGGGCGATCAGGCGGTGCCTCTCCACATGGTCACAGAGGCTACAGGGACGCCCAGTCAGGATCCAGTCGGACAACGGCGGTGGCGTATGTCAACCATCAAGGAGGAACAAGGTGCTTGGCTGCAGCATTGGAGGTCACTCACATCCTGCGGTGGGCAGAGCGGGGTGTGCCGGCTCTATCGGCCGTGTAAATTCCGGGCATAGAAAACTGGCAAGCAGACTACCTAAGTCGCCAGATGCTGGACAAAGGGGAATGGTCGATACATCCGGAGGTCTTTCGACTCCTTTGCCTGAGATGGGGCACGCCAGATGTGGATCTCCTGGCCTCTTGACTCAATCGGAAGGTGCTGAGATTTGTGGCCAGGTCCAAGGACCCATGGACGGACGCGGCAGACGCGTTTGTGGCTTCTTGGGGGCATTATCGGCTGATAAACTTCGCAGAGTGGAGACCGAGGGGATTCCGGTGATTCTAATTGCCCCAGATTGGCCTTGGTGACCCTGGTACGCCGACATGTGTACAGTGCGAATGGTGGTGGATGTTCCTTGGCGACTGCTGATGCGAGAGGACCTTCTGTCGCAGGGCCCCATTCTTCATCCTGCTTTACAGTCACTGGCTTTAACGCCGTGGCTGTTAAAAGTCAGGTGGTAAGGGCCCGAGGTCTGTCGGACTCGGTAATCTCCACTATGATGAGGGTGTGGAAGTCATCTTCTCGGAAGATTTATCATCGCACATGGAAGGCCTACATCTCTGTGTGAGGAGATGGGGTGGCGTCGGCGTACGTGTACGTATTCGGTTTATTCAGGATTCTGCTGTCTTTACAGCGGGGCGTGGATCAAAAACTTGCCTTAAAGCGGAGGTCCACCCAGAGAATTTTTTAACACTAAAATTCCTATATAAAAAAGAAAAAAATTAATAGAAAAAAATTTAAATTTATACTCACCCGAAATGCCCTTTGCTATGCGGAAGTCCCATAATCTGCCCCTTTGCCTCGGTGTATGTCCTTCTGCTTCCTCTTCTTGTGAATGGGGCGCGCTGCCTTCTGGGAACTGTGTGTATCCCAGGAGGCAGCCGCCCATTCACAAAGCGCCGTGCGAGTCGCGCATGCGCAGTAGGAAACTGGCAGTGAAGCCGTAAGGCTTCACTGCCTGTTTCCTTAGTCAGGATGGAGGAGCCGGGACCTACCAGCACAGATCGATCGACATCGCGGGCGAGTAGGACAGGTAAGTGTCCTTATTAAAAGTCAGCAGCTACAGTGTTAGTAGCTGCTGACTTTAAAAAAAAAGAAAAAATTGCGAGTGGAATCCCGCTTTAAGCACCATTAAGGGCCAGATATCAGCCTTGGCTGTCTTTTTTCAGCGACCCTTGGCGGCTCATTCTTTGAGTACGTTTTGTGCAAGGGGTTCGACATGTGGCCCCTCCGGTTCAGCCACCGCTGCCTCTGTGGGATTTGAATCTGGTGCTCTCGGTTCTTCAGAAACAGCCGTCTGAAAACATTAGGGAGATCCCCTTATTGACACTCTCTCAGAAGGTAGCCTTTCTGGTGGCTATCGCATCTGCCAGGAAGGTTTCTGAGTTGGCGGCCTTGTCTTGCAAGTCTCCCTACTTGATCCTCCACAAGGATAAGGCGGTGCTACGCCCGCAGCCTTCATTTCTTCCTAAGGTTGTTTCTGCGTTTCATCTAAATGAGGACATTGTGCTTCCGTCCTTGTGTCCTCGGCCGTCGCATCCTAAGGAGGTTGCTTTGCATTCCTTGGACGTGGTCCAGGCTCTGCGGGTGTATCTGTCTGCTACGGCTCCGTTCCGGAGGTCAGACTCACTCTTTGTGTTGGTGACTGATTCGAAGAAGGGTCTGGCGGTCTCGTCGGCCACCATTTCTCGGTGGATCAGACAGATCATGATCCAGGCTTATGCCTTGAAAGGGCGGGCGCCTCCCTTTCCTGTCATGGCACATTCGACCAGGGCAATTGGTGCCTCCTGGGCTTTCCGACATCAAGCGTCCGTTTCCCAGGTGTGTAAGGTGGCGACCTGGTCGTCCGTTCACACTTTCACTAAATTGTACAAGGTTGATGTGAGTGCATCTGCGGATGCTTCCTTTGGCCGCAAGGTTTTGCAGGCGGCTGTTTAAGGTTGCAACTCCTCCGTTGAGGAGCTCTGGTTGTTATGGGTGGAGTTTGTTTGCTTGCTGTTCCCAGCCCTCGTTTTTTTTTTACACTGCTTGGGGACGTCCCTAAGGTCAAGATTTAAGTTGCTGTGTCCGTCAATGAACGAAAGAGAAAATAGGATTTTTGTACTCCTTTTTGAATCCTTTTCTCTGAAGTTCATTGACGAACGCAGCAACCACCCCTCCTTTTTTCTGTTTGTACTTCTTTTTGATGAACTGAGCTGCTGGATGCAGTGCGAGGGGTTAAAGCCAGTAGGACCGCCCCCCTGGGCGGTACTGTACAGTTTTGCTGTTTTAACATGTTCTGCCTAGTCCTCTCCTGAAGGTTAGCGATATAACCCTATGGTCAAGATTTAAGTTGCTGTGTCCGTCAATGAACTTCAGAGAAAAGGATTTTACGGACAAAAATCCTACTTTTATACGATAGACCAACGCAAAGTGGCACTTAATTGTGAAGTGGAAGGAAAATGATGAATGGTTTTCCAATTATTATTTTTTTTACAAATATCTGAAAAGTGTAGCGTGCATTTGTATTAGTCCCCTTTACTCCGATAACCCTAACTAAAATCTAGTGAAACCAATTGCCTTCAGAAGTAACCTAATTAGTAAATAGAATGTACATGTGTGTAATTTATTCTCAGTATAAATACAGCTGTTCTGTGAAGCCCTCAGAGGTTTGTTAGAAAACCTTAGTGAACAAACCGCAAAATGAAGGCCAAGGAACACACCAGACAGGTCAGATAAAGTTGTGGAGAAGTTTAAAGCAGGGTTGGGTTATAAAAAATATCCCAAGCTTTGAACATCTCACGGAGCACTGTTTAATCCATTATCTGAAAATGGAAAGAGTGGCACAACTGCAAACCTACCAAGACATGGCCGTCTAACTAGACTGACAAGCTGGGCAAAGAGAGCATTAATCAGAGACTCAGCAAAGAGGCCCATGGTAACTCTGAAGGAGCTGCAGAGATCCACAGGTCAGGTGGGAGAATCTGTCCACAGTACAACTATTAGTGGTGCACTCCACAAATCTGGTCTTTATGGAAGAGTGGCAAGAAGAAAGCCATTGTTGGAAGAAAGCCATAAGAAGTCCCGTTTTCAGTTTGCGAAAAGCCAAGCGGGGGACACAGCAAACGTGGAAGAAGATGCTCTGGTCGGATGAGACCAAAATTTAACTTTTTTTTGCCTAAAAGCGAAACGCTACGTGTGGTGGAAAACTAACACTGCACACCACCCTGAATACACCATCCCCACCGTGAAACATGGTGGTGGCAGCATCATGTTGGGATGATTTTCTTCAGCAGAGACAGGGAAGCTGGTCAGAGTTGATGGGAAGATGTCTGGAGTCAAATATAGTGCAATCTTAAAAGAAAACCTGTTAAAGTCTGCAAAAGACTTTGAGACTGGGGCGGAGGTTCACCTTCCAGCAGGACAACGACCCTAAACATACAGCCAGAGCTACAAAAGACTTTAGATGAAAGCATATTCATGTGTTAGAATCCAACTGAAAATCTGTAGCAAGACTTGAAAATTGCTGTACACAGATGCTCTCTATGCAATCTGACAGAGCTTGAGCTATTTTGCAAAGAATGGGCAAAAATATCACTCCTAGATGTGCAAAGCTGGTAGAGACATACCCAAAAAGACTTGCAGCTGTAATTGCAGCGAAAGGTGGTTCTACAAAGTATTGCCTCGGGGGGGCTGAATACAAATGCAAGCCACACTTTTCAGATATTTATTTGTAAAAAATATTTGAAAATCATTTTCCTTCCACTTCACAATTATGTGCCACTTTGTGGTGTTCTATCACATAAGATCCCAATAAAATACATTCACGTTTATGGTTGTAACATGACAAAATGTGGAAAATTTTCAAGGGGTATGAATACTTTTTCAAGGAACCACCCAAAGGGGAATGCTTTTTTTTTTTTTCAACAAAAGTGGAGTTGCTCTTTAAACCTAGAGTAGTTCCACAGTACAGGCGGAAAAAAATCTACCTCACATTGTGATATGAAAACGCTGTATCCCCTGAACTTCCTGGTCACAAGATTTTGTGGCAGTTACAATGTATCTTAGGTGTAGTGGTAAGCATACTGAGCAAAAAAATAATAATCCGCATCACCTGAACCCCATTAAGGTCTATGGGATCTGAATCTTCTTTTTTTTGGTTATTCTCCCCTACAGAAAAATTGCTTTTAGATTAACTAGTTAATTATTTTATCCTCCAGTTCTTTAATCAACTCCTTCACTGTCTTCTAAAGCGTTGCATTCAAGTCAGTACAACCTCCATAGAACCTTAAGAGCCATACCTTGACCCCCATGCCATGGGGTATAGCTTGTAATTGCTGCTTCTGTCACTGCATCCTGCACGGATGTTTACTTCAGCACTTGGTGCAGCGCATGTAGTCAGCTGCAAGTTGCTATACAAGTCCAGGGCCTTGGTCCATTCATATGGAACCCAGAAGACCCCTTTTGAGGGTATGCCCACTACTGTAGGAGACCAGATATAGTGAACGCAGGGTCCTGGACTTAGTGACACTTTAAAATAACTCAACAAATACCTTCAAATTCCAAAATATTGCATTAAATCTGCAAAGTTGCTTATTGCATCTCTCAGACAAGGGAATACCTGGTATCTGTAGACATCCAAGATGCCTATCTGCATCTTTCTAGTTCACCTTATCAGCAATTTCTGCGCTTCTACAGTGGCATCGAGTCATTTCCAGTTTGTTGCACTGCCTTTTGGCCTATTCTTTGCTCCCAGGAAAATCATAAAGGTCCTAGCATCTTCTCAGAGTTCAGGACATTCTGGCCATGTTTGGGTGAACAATTTTCAAAAACTTGCTCTCCAGCCATTACTTCACCTAGAATACATGCCCGTCGCTCCACGTGTGGCTGGTGAGCTTTATGCTCCAGGGCATGCATATGATCGGTCTTTATGGCTCAATCACAGCATGTCGGGCTGACAGTCACCTCCGTAACTGCGCGGTAGATGGTCTGTCCGGAATGTCTTCCAGCATAATCCACGCAGGAGGACTTGGCTGGACATTCCTGGAGAGATCAAGTAAGTGATTTTGCCCTTTCTTTCCTCTCTCCCTGACTTCCCTCCTCCCTGGGCTCTGCAAGCTAAGGCTGGGGGGCTCCATCTGGAGCGGGAACTGCGCTGTAGGCTATCATTAAAATGACAATGTTTGCTGCTTACCTAAGTGTTTTCTCCCTCCATGCTGTCGGCGGCCATTTTCTTGTGGTCCACACCTGTTTTGGCCTATATCGCTCGGCGGCCATTTTCTTGTGGTCCACACTGTTCTTCAGCACAGCCGCTCGGCGGCCATTTTGTGGAAGTCTTCGGGTTCTAGGGTGCATTCTACAGGCGCGAAAGTTATACAGACAACACGCTGACAGAGGATCAGACTGACACAGGCAGCTGTGGGAGAGCATTTTAGGCGGGAGCAGACGGCAGCAGTAACAGTACCGTTCTAAGGGTGGTGAGTCATCTGGGAGACCCTGCATCTCTGTAGCAGCTAGGAGGGTGGACTATTGATACCTTGCCTGGAGTCCCTGTGGGTGTCAGGCGCGTGGGTTAGCATGACGTCAGAAGCGGACATCTTTTCCCCTGAAACACCTGAGTTGGCAGCTGGTGCCCCTGATATATCTGTGGACGCTATGTCGACAATCCTGGAGGCTTTTGTTGCCAAGGTAGAAGCGGCGAGTGGGAACACGGGGGGTTGGAAACGTCCCCTTCCCCTGCCATCTTCTGGGGATAATTCTGATGCTGAACCAAGCACGGCTGTGGCTCATGGCTTTGATTCTTATGCATCAGAGACTGCCGACCGTGACCGGTCGGACAGTGAGGATGACTCCTGGTCCGGGTCAGCACGCAAAAAGGCTTTGGTATCTGACCTTATCACTGCAGTGCGGGATACGCTGAAATTGGAAAGTGCTGCAGAGACGGCGGTCCCCTTTGGGTTCCAAAAGCTGGCCTGCACTACTAAGGTGTTTCCTTGTGTGTCTTATCTTGATAAGCTTTTATACAAGGAGTGGGAAAACCCACTGAAGGTTTTTGCAGCCCCAAAAATTTTTGCCGTCCGGTACCCCTTTTGAGGAGAGTTTCCTGAAAAAATGTGGTCCTCTCCCCCGATAGTGGACCCCCCTGTGTCCAGACTTAACAAAGTTACCACGATTCCAGTGGAAGGGGCTCCTGTCTTCAAGGACCCTGTGGACAAGAAGGCTGAGGCACTTGCTCGCTACATATACACAGTGGTGGGCTCAGCGGTGCGTCCAGCATTGGCTGGGGCTTTGGTGTCTCAGACACTTACTGAGTGGGCAAAGATGCTACTCCAAGGGTTAAAGGCACTGGAGGCTCCTCCGAATGAGGTAGCTTTGGCCGACCAGTTGGCACAGGGCCTTAAGTTTGTCTGCGAGTCAGACCTGGATACTATCCCCTTGCTGTCTACAGCCTCGGTTTATGTGGTGGCATTACGCCGCCTGATCTGGCTAAAGTGCTGGTCTGCGGACCAATCTTCCAAGAAGGCCCTGTTTGATCTGCCCTTTAAGGGCGACAGACTTTTTGGGGCCTCTCTGGATGACATTAAAGATGCCACAGAAGGTAAGAGCACATTGCTTCCGCTATCCAAAAAGGGTAAGGAGCCACGCCATAGGCAAGGGCCCTCCTTTACTACACACAAGCGTTTTTTTTCGTCCGCCCAGGGCAGCAGGTAAAAGATCCCAGGCCGATAAAGTGCCTGCTCAGGGACAAAAGTGTCCTTGGTTTCGCAAGCCTGCGGACAAATCTGCGTCCGCATGAAGGTCTGCCCCCACCCATCTCTCGGGTAGGGGGACGTCTTCGCGACTCGGTGGACATCTCTGATCTCTGACTGGTGGGTTTGCAAAGTGATCTCCTCAGGCTACAAGATAGAGTTTCTCTCTTGTCCGCCGAACAGATTCTTTCCCTCCAACCTCATGCTTCAGCCGACCCGTCGGGAGGCCCTGTATGTGGCGGTCCAGGATCTCTGGAACACGGGGTGATCATTCCTGTCCCAGGGCAGGAACAGTTTCAGCGGTTTTACTTGAATCTGTTCATAGTGCCAATTGCTTTGTGAAGATACAAAGATTCCGGATGGAGTCGGTTTGCTCTGTAGTCACTGCTCTCCATCCAGGGGACTTTCTGGCGTCCTTGGACATCAAGGACGCATACTTGCATGTTCCCATATGCTCCAGGCATCAGAGATTTCTGCGCTTCGCAGTCGGGGAGGACCACTATCAGTTTGTTGCCCTCCCGTTTGGCCTGGCATCGGCACCCAGGGTGTTCAACAAGGTGCTCGCCCAGATTCTGGTCCTTCTAAGACAGCGGGGCATCGTTATCGTGGGCTACTTGGACGACCTTCTTCTGAGGGTCGCTTCAAGCTCAGAATTAGGGGTGAGCGTGTCTATAACCTGTCAGACTCTCCGAGACTGTGGTTGGGTGCTAAACACATTGGTGCTGACTCAACGCCTAGTGTATCTGGGGTTGATTCTGAATTCCTCAGAGGCAAAGGTTTTCCTTCCTGTGGAAAAGTTGCAGACCCTTTGGGCTGCGGTGCGGCAGTTGACATCCGAAAGATGTTCGTCACTCCGTTTTTGCATGCGAGTCTTGGGCCTCATGGTAGCCTCCTTTTGAGGCGGTTCCGTATGCTCAATATCACACTCGAGTGTTGCAGAAGGAAATTCTGTCCAAATGGGATAAATGCCCATCATCCCTGGATTGTCAAATCCGGGTAAGCCACCTAGTCAGGACCTCCCTGGTTTGGTGGCTGACATCACCGGCACTTCTGTCCAGGAAGTCGTTCCTTCCTCTTCACTGGATGGTGATCATGACGGACGCCAGCCTTACCGGTTGGGGGGAGTCTGGGGTGTTTAGTCAACGCAGGGTCGCTGGACCCCAGAGGAATCCCGCCTGCCGTTCAATGTCCTGGAACTCCGGGCGGTCAGGCTGTGCCTCTTCAAAGGGTCTCAGACGCTGCAAGGGCGTCCAGTCAGGATCCAGGTGGACAACGCCACAGCGGTGGCATATATCAATCATCAAGGAGGAACAAGAAGCTCGGCTGCAGCATCGGACGCCGCTTGCATCCTGAGGTGGGCAGAAAGGAGCATACCGGCCCTGTCGGCCGTGTACATTCCGGATGTGGAGAACTGGCAGGCGGACTACCTGAGTCGCCAGAGGCTGAACCAAGGAGAGTGGTCCTTACACCCGGACGTGTTCCAGCTCTTCTGCCAAAAATGGGGCACGCCAGACATAGATCTCCTGGCGTCCCGACTCAATCGGAAGGTATTGAGGTTTGTGGCCCGGTCAAAGGACCCATGGGCAGACGCAACGGACGCGTTGGTGGCATCGTGGGGTCAGTATCGGCTAGTCTATGCCTTCCCTCCCATGAGGCGCCTTCCTCATCTACTTCGTAGAGTGGAGGCAGAGGGGATTCCAATGATCCTGATCGCTCCAGATTGGCCTCAGCGTCCTTGGTACGCCGATCTAGTACGTCTGGTAGCAGACGTCCCCTGGCGCCTACCACTACGGGAGGACCAGCTGTCGCAAGGTCCCATACTCCATCCTGTTTTACAGTCACTGGCTTTAACGGCATGGCTATTCAGAACCAGGTTCGGAGAGACCGGGGCCTGTCAGATTCGGTGATCTCTACAATGAGAAGTGCTCGGAAGCTGTCCTCTAGGAAGGTTTACCATCGCACTTGGAAGGCTTACATATCCATGTGTGAGGAGATGAAAGTGGCATCCGCATACTTATTTGGTCTCCAGAATCCTGCTGTTCCTACAGCGTGGGGTGGACCAAAGGCTCGCCTTAAAGTGGTTGTATACCCAAATTTTGTACAAGCACCTACAGGTAAGCCTACATTAAGGTTTACCTGTAGGTGCTTGTAATATCTCCGAGACCTACACAGTCTCGGAGATATTTGCAAAAAAAAACTGTACCGCTATCTACGGCGCATGCGCGCCGTAGATAACGGCGCAGGCGCACTGAGCGCGGCGGCTCTTGAATGGGAGCCTGCCGGACACTGCCGGAAATTCGCGCATGCGCGGGGATCGTGCCGTTCCCCGCGCATGTGCGGGAGTGACGTCATCGCCGCTCCGGCCAATCACAGCGCCGGAGCGGCGATACCCGGAAGTCACTCCGGGTATCATGGATTCGACGGAGGACGCGTCCGAGGACCGCTGCGGGGGCTTCGATCTAAGGTAAGTGATTGATAATGAGCTAGTATGCTAGTCATACTAGCTCATTATACCTTTGCCTTGCAGGTTAACCAAAAAAAAAAAAAGTTTTGCGGTATACAACCGCTTTAAGTACGATTAAGGGGCAGATATCTGCCCTGGCTGTCTTTTTTTCAGTGACCCCCTGGTGTCTTACTCTCTCGTGAGTACGTTTGTGCAGGGGGTTCGACATGTGGCTCCTCCGGTCTGTCCCCCACTACTTCCGTGGGACTTGAATCTGGTCCCCTCGGTGCTTCAAAGGTCACCGATTTGAGAATATTAGGGAAATTCCCTTGTTGACACTTTCCCAGAAAGTGGTCTTTTTGGTGGCTGTTAGATCAGTTAGATGGGTTTCTGAGCTGGCAGCCTTGTCATGCAAGGCTCCCTATCTGATTTTCCACAAGGATAAGGTGGTGCTGCGTCCACAGCCTTCCTTTCTTCCTAAGGTCGTTTCGGCCTTTCATCTCAATAAAGATGTACTTCCATCCTTGTGTCCTCATCCGTCAAATCCTAAGGAGTCGGCGTTGCATTCCTTGGACGTTGTCCGAGCTCTGAGAGTATACTTATCTGCTACTGCTCCGTTCCAGAGGTCAGACTCACTGTTTGTTTCGGTGGCTGGTCCCAAGAAGGGCCTAGCGGTCTCGTCGGCCACCATCTCAAGGTGGATCCGACAGCTAGTGATTCAGGCTTACGCCATAAATGGTCGGGCGCCCCCCTTTCCTGTCACGGCGCATTCGACCAGGGCAATAGGTGCCTCTTGGGCTTTCCGACATCAAGCGTCTGTTTTCCAATTATGTAAGGCGGCGACTTGGTCGTCCGTTCACACTTTCACTAAATTCTACAAGGTCGATGTAGGTGCATCTTCGGATGCTTCTTTCGGCCGGCATTGTTTTGCAGCCGGCTGTTTAGAGTTGCATCTCTGTTTTGTTTTGGGGTGGAGTTTATTTTATGCTGTTCCCACCCTTCGTTTTTTGACACTGCTTTGGGACGTCCCACTTGTCAAGAGGAAGCTGTGTCCGTCCATGAACGAAAGAGTAAATAGGATTTTTGTACTCGCCGTAAAAATCCTTTTCTCTGAGTTCATGGACGGACACAGCACCCACCCCTCCTTTTTACGTTTTTACTGCTTTTTGACGAACTGATCTGCGAGTTGCAGAGAGAGGGATTACACCCAGAGGGTCCGCCCCCTGGGTGGTACTGTATAAGGTGTGATGTGTTAACACTTTCTACAAGTTTTCTGCCTAGTCACTTCTAAATGAAGGATAATACCCACTTGTCAAGAGGAAGCTGTGTCCGTCCATGATTTTATGGTGAGTACAAAAATTCTATTTTGGACACATCCTAAGCAAAGGTTCTTCTTCCAGAGAAGAAAATTCTCTGAGCACACACCTGAGAATTGAGGTCAAAGAGACAATCTGCAATGAGATTCTTCAAAAGATTTCTAAGCCTCCAAGGCTGTACCAATCACCCAATTTCATTTGCAACCTTTCTGGCACAATATCTTATCAACCTGGAACAAACATGCGCCTTCTCTCAGCATGCCCAGCCAAGCAAGGAATTTCCTGACTGTGGATTTCTCGCCCAGCCTTAACAATGGGGATGTCTTTCCTTCCTTATCACTGCAAAGGGGATAGGGAACACGCTCGCCTGTGGAAGCCAAACTTACCATCAACATACTGCATCAGAGTAGTAAGAGTGGCTCTGCAACACTGGACCCCCCCCCCTCTACGACACCCTATCAGGGCACCAGGAGTCACAAAACCTTTGAAGGAAGCAAGCCAGATCATCTCATCTCATTCGACCAAGGCGAATGGGTCCTTCACCCTGACACCTTCAACATGATGTGTCAGAGATGGGAGACTCTGGATGTGAATAACCTGGTCTCCAGATTCAACAGCTAGCTATAATAACCTGGTCTCCAGATTCAACAGCTAGCTATATACCTCTGTTAGTGACCAGGGATCCTCTTGCACAAGCATTGGATGCTTTGAAAATCCCTTGCTCTAAGGCTCTATTCACACTAATGCGTTTTTTGATGCATTTTTCAGTAATGCAGGGAAATCTTTTAACATGGGTTCCTATGGAACATGTTGACATCAATGCATTTTTGTGCCTCTGCGTTTTTGGAAAGGGTCAGGGGTTTTTTTCCCCGCAAAATGCAGCGTTTTGCATGTAATAGAATTCAATGGACCCACATCCAAAACGCATGGTACTTGCGTTTTGGATGTGGGTCCATTGAATTCTATTACATGCAAAACGCTGCATTTTGCAGGGGAAATGCCGGCTGCCACATCCTTAACAACCGATGAGTCATCAGTTGTCAGTGGGCTTCTTGCTGAATGTAAAAAAAGAATTGCCGGCTAAAAAAAAAAATCGAGAAAAAAAACAGCGTGGGGTCCCCCCAGGTCCATACCAGGCCTTTAGGTCTAGTATGGATTCAGGGGGAACCCCCCCACCAAAAGAAAAAAAAATGGCGTGGGGGTCCCCCCAAAATCCACACCAGACCCTTTTCCGAGCATGCAGCCCGGCAGGTCAGGAAAGGGAGGGGGACAAGCGAACGCGCCCCCCCTCCCCTCCTGAACCATAGCAGGCTGCATGCCCTCAACATGGGGGTATGGGTGCTTTGGGGCAGGGGGCTCTGTGCCCCCCCACCCCACCTTGCCCCCATGTTAATGGGGACAAGGGCCTCTTCCCCCGACAACCCTTGCCCGGTGGTTGTCAGGGTCTGCGGGCGGGGGGCTTATCGGAATCTGGAAGCCCCTTTAACAAGGGAGGCCCCCCAGATCCTGCCCCCCATGTTAATGAGTATTGGGTACATTGTACCCCTACCCATTCACAAAAAAAAAAGTAGTGTAGTGTTAAATACAGTAAACAGTTTTTGACAAGCCTTTTATTAAAAATCTTCCTCCGGTCTCCTTCCACTTTCTCCTGCATCTTCATCCTCCGGTCTTCTCCTTCTCCCCCTGCTTCTTCTTCCAGTGTTCTTCTGTCTTCTTTGTCCGGTGTTTTTCTTCCTCTGCCGCCGCCGCCGCCGACCCTCCTCCGATGCTGCGGATCTGATGGCGGCGATGGCCTGCATTTCTTAAATAACGGCGGGGGCGTGGCAATTGGATTATGTCATTCGCAGGCCACGCCCCCATTGTGACGTCACTGGCCCATCATGCCCCGGGCGATGATGTCACAAGGGGGCGTGGCCTCCGGATGACCTAATCCGTTTGCCACGCCCCCTTGTAATTTAAGAAATGCAGGACATCGGTGCCGACAGATCAGCGGGACGCAGCATCGGAGGGGAGGGTAGTCTGCGGGAGTGGCGGCAGAGGAAGAACATCGGACAAAGAAGACAGAAGAAGAGCGGAAGAAACAGGGGGAGGAGGAGAAGACCGTAGGATGAGGATGCGGGAGAAGATGGAGGAAGAAGCGGAGAAAAAGATTTTTAATAAAAGACTTGTCAAAAACAGTTTACTGTATTTTAAAAAAAATAAAAAAAATTGTGAATGGGTAGGGGTACAATGTACCCCTACTCATTCACATGGGGGGGCCGGGCTCTGGGGGCCCCCTTGTTAAAGGGCGCTTCCAGATTTCGATAAGCCCCCCCGCCCACCACCGGGCAAGGGTTGTCGGGAAGAGGCTCTTGTCCCCATCAACATAGGGGCAAGGTGCCTTGTGGTGGGCGGGAGCGCAGAGCCCCCCCTGCCCCAAAGCACCCACCCCCCCATGTTGAGGGCATGCGGCCTGGTATGGTTCAGGAGGGGGGGTCGCGGCCCCCTCCTTAACAACCAGCTATATACAGTGTAAAAAACCGCTAAACGAAAATCGCCATACAAACGCGTGTCCAAAAATACGGCAAGCACCGCAAAAAGCACTGCAGAAACGCTCAAAAGCAACATGCATAGATGTGAATCGAGCCCAAGTTCAGTCTAATCTATGCCTTCCCTGCAGTGCATATTTTACCTCTGCTCCACAAAATTGGGCAAAAGAAGAAGCCAAGGATTCTTATTGCAACCCCCTGGCCCAAAAGAACCTGGTACACAGACTACTAGGAGATGACCCCTAGCCTCTCTCTAACAGGCCAGACTATCTCAGGGCCCTCCACTCCACCCTGTTTCTCTCAGTCACTAACTTTAAAGGCATAGCTATTAAAGCCAATGTCTTAAAAGAGAGAGGTCTCTGAGTCTGTCATTCCTACCTTGCTAAAACCAAAAGCCACTTCCAGAAGGATCGATTATCGTTCCTGGAACCACTTTTCTGCCTGGTGTGGACACTTCAAGCCCAGATATTACTCGGTGCCTAACATTCTGGCCTCCTTACTATCAGGACTTGACTAGAACTTGCTTGTAAGCACTGTGAAAGGACAGGTTTTGACCTTTCTCCATTATCTGGACTTGCTCTTCCTTGTAAAAAAAACAAGGTGTATCTCGGATCAGGCCTCCTTACAGAACCCTCTGCTTCTTTGGAACCTATGATTAAAATAATCGTGTGCTAAAGATATATGCTTAATAATAAACTCCAGTGGATAAGAGACAAATAGTGATTTTAAAATATATGTAGCGATACCTTCAACTAAGAAGGCCGCAGATTTAGTTTGGGCCCTGAAGACAGCTCCGCCAACCCCTGGCAATTTACTCGACCCCCTACTGGCACAGTTAGTTATGGCAGCAATATATTTCTTATACTGTATGATTAAAGTCAGACACCAAGGCAATAATGAAAGGGGTATCTAATTTACTTTAAGCTTATGGTCAAAAGGTTAACAGTGGTAACAGTTTACAGGTAATAAATTGCAGAGCCCTGCAGCAATAAACACACTATGCATTAGATGAACAGTAAAGGTGCGCCGCATGGGCGACCGTTAACTAGGCACCCTGTGGCGCAGTAACTAAATGAACGAACTAGCTGGTCAGGCCTGACTCGGATATCTAAAACTCAGTCTATAGGGGATGATGGTTTCTTCACCGGCAATTCTTTAAAGGTGGTGCACATAACAGGATAACATTTGTAATCCAGTGGGAAGATTGTAATGGAATAAACACTTTACTGTAGAATCTCTGGTGTCAAAAGTGTCCGATGTGTCCGCCATAATGTCGCAGTCATGATAAAAATCGCCCCCATTACTAGTAAAAATAATTATTAATAAAAATGCCATAAAACTATCCCCTATGTTGTAGACGCTATAACTTTTGCGCAAACCAATCAATAAACGCTTATTGCAATTTTTCTTTACCAAAAATATGTAGAAGAATACGTATCGGCCTAAACTGAGGGAAAAAAATGTTTTTTTATATATTTTTTGGGGATATTTATTATAGCAAAAAGTTAAAAATATAGCATTTTCAAAATTGTCGCTCTATTTTTGTTTATAGTGCAAAAAATAAAAACCGCAGAGGTGATCAAATTCCACCAAAAGAAAGCTCTTTTTGTGGGAAAAAAAAGCACGTCAATTTTGTTTGGTAGCTCGCTGAGAGGCTGAGACGGGTGCCTGGACTGAAATCGGTGACGTCAGCAAAGAGTGGACTTCAGCCCGCTCTCTGCTGAAAACGGGTAACAGGAGTGCAAAACGAATTGCACTCCTGTGATCCATAGAAGAAGTACAGCCAAATGAGCTTTGGCTGGACTTTTCCATTAATTACCACTGACCAAGTGAGGCAGTGGAGGGGCACAAAGGAGACTGTGCTGGTGCCAGACCTGTCTGGAACCCTATGACATCATTGGTTGGTAGGACGTGCTCTTTATTTGTATTCTGAGCATTGCAGTAACATAGCAGCATGTGGCTCCACGCACAAATTGCTTAATCCACCTGTCTGCCTTAAAAGTTGGGGCAACTTTCAAGAATTTTCACCCCTGGGGCCTTAGACAGCACCCCTGTTCAGAAAGGCTGGTCTATAGACTCATTTGGTCACAAGGCTTGACTTAATTTGGCATTTCCATAGCAGTATTTCTATCCTTGTTGTTTTGCCAGCCTAAGGAATCTGCATGCAACATGACTTCAAGCACTAGACTTTGCTTATGACCCTTTCAAAACTTGGTGTATTGTGTTGGCTTCACCTTTGAGAGTATGTTACACATTACACCTATATTTAGGTTTTAATGTATACCATGCTCCAGCAGGCACCAGACACCTACAACGTAGCTCCTGGTACCCCTATTCCTATAGGATTATTCTCTCTGGGACATATGCAGCTCCGTGGTATTAATCTGAGAAATCACATACTTCCACAAGACCTTTATTATCTGTAGCACCCTGAAGTTTAGGCAGGGTTGCTATTAAATGTATTTGCCAGGCGATTGTTGTTTGGCCAATTGTTAGATCAATTGATTCCTCTCAAAATCTTGACTTGTTGCACCCTTTCTCTTCTGTCACTAAGTGGCACTATGCTAGTGACATTAGATCAGACAGGGGCTCTGCAAGCTCAGTCATTAATGGATGTGGTGTCTCAGCCAATGGGCAGGGATCTTCTTTGGTCTCTTGGCCTGCTGGGAGAGACTATTTATTTGGGTGGAGTCAGGTTATCGGGGTTCTGTGCCACCTGGACGGCTGTCTGGATGGACGTGTGTTATGCTGCCCCGGGCTGCTAGGCCAGAAACCTATCCCAGGGACACCTGGCTGCTAGGCTGCCTGAGACCTATCCAGGAGCAGGAGAAGCAGCGTAGGGTTAGGACTACTGGTTTGTAGTCTAACTAGAAGTAGCAGTTCAGCCGGATAGGTAATCGTGCTGTGGTCGGAGCTAGAAGGGAAAGCTGTCGCCGCTAAGGAACCATCCACCTTGTTACCGGAGACCACTGTGAGTAAGCTGAAGCCATTAACTGAGCAGTCTTCTCACCAACCGGGGACAGGGAAGAAGTGGGAAAACTTAAGCAAGTGCACAGCCAGGGACCCAGGGGGACAGCAAAGGTGACGCTTGCGGAGCATCAGTGGGTGCTAAGCCAGGGACCTAGCGGGTCAGCAGGGGTGACGCTTGAAGAGTACCTGTGAGTGCCAAGCCAGGGACCCAGCAGGGAAGCAGGGGTGACGCTTGAGGAAGATACTGAGTGCTAAAAGTGGAGGAGCTCAGGGGATTCGGTGACTATTGGATCCTAAGTTTAGTGAAAGACTGGGAGTTCGTTGAGTGAAGATCCACAGTGAGTGATTGTGGAGTAAGCGGAGAACTGTTTATGTTGCCAATAGTTGAATACAACTACCGTTAGTAACTGCTACAAGATTTTTTGCCATAGAACACAATGGTCCTACCTATACAGAAGTGGTGACTGGCTGGATGCCTTCACCTGTATACCTGTATAACTGTCTAACTGTGCGAACACACAAAGCAGATTATTCCTCACACAGTATAAGAAAATTAATCTGCCCATAGGGTGCATCTTGACCTGTCTGCAGGAACAGACAAGAATGCCAACTCCTCAGGTTTATGAAGTATGTATAAAGTGAAACAAAAGGTTATATTGTCTCCTTTTTAAAGTGAGACCGTCTCAGCAGTAAGATGTGTTTCCTGCAAATAGATCACTGATGGGCAGTTTTGAGGGCTGAGAGGGTAGGATTATGGTGTATGAGTAAGACTGTTAATACCAGTCCAGGCTAGATACTGCCTTCGATCAAGAGGTAGTCCATAGATTATCTGTAGAGAGTCAGTGAGCAGTAATCCAGTTAAGCAAACTATAATCTCAAAAAGCAAGAACATTGTCCAGCGCAATTCCCAGTGAAAAGTAATAACAAAAAAAGTCTCCCCTCAGGAGCATATACTGGGGGTTTTAAAGGTAGTGGGGTGCCTAAGTAGACAGTAGGGATGAGCTTCGTGTTCGAGTCCAACTCATGTTCGACTCGAACATCGGCTGTTCGCGCCAAATTCGAGTGGCGCGTCACGGCCCATAATTCACTGCTTCATCGCAGTGCATTGCTGGCTGATGATTGGCCAAGCATGCACTATGACCCACATGCTTTGGCCAATCACAGCACCGTCAACCCACAGAGAGCCGTAATTGGCCAAAGGAAGGATGCCTTTGGCCAATCATGGCTCAGGGGAGTAGGTACACGCCCCACACTATATAAGGCCGCCTGCGTGTCAGTCTTGTGTAGTGTGTTGCGGCATTGTGAGAGTCTGAGAGAGTCAGAGTGTCATTTCATTTCAGTTAGAGCAGGCAGGCGATTCAGGTAGCTGCAGTCAGTGTATTTAATATATATATATATATATATATATATATATATATATATATATATATATATCCCAGGAGTTGTGTGTGTAAAATATATATATATATATATATATATATATATATATATATATATATATATATACACACTGTATTCAGTTTAGCTAAATCTCACTTCAGAGTGTTCCTGTTATTCTCGCTGCAGTATATTAAGTCAGTGTACTGTATACTGGGCTCAGTGTGCAGGTAAAGCTGACTGCAGACCATCCCTGTTCTCTTCCTAATAATATAGGTAGGCAGTTGATTGAGCTAAGCTGCAGTATAATAAGTCAGTGTACTGTATACTGGGCACAGTGTGCAGGTAAAGCTGACTGCAGACTATTCCTGTTCTGTTCCTAATAATACAGGCAGTTGATTGAGCTAACCTGCAGTATATTAAGTAAGCGTACTGTATACTGGGCACAGTGTGCAGGTAAAGCTGACTGCAGACTATTCCTATTCTATTCCTAATAATACAGGCAGTTGATTGAGCTAAGCTGCAGTATATTAAGTCAGTGTACTGTATACTGGGCACAGTGTGCAGCTAAAGCTGACTGCAGACAATTCCTTGTGTACCTATTCCAATACATCAAATAAAGTATGTCTGGAAGGCCAACAAGGAGAGGCAGACACACACAGGCCAATAAAAGAGAGCAAGCAGGCTCTGTGTCTAGAGGCAACAGTGCTGGTCGTGAACACGGTGCATCCTCATCAGCACGTGGCCGTGGGGCACGCTTGTCCTTTTTTTTTTCAGCAGCTGGACGCGTTGAGCCGCAACATGCAGAAGAGTTGGTAGAGTGGATGACCAAGCCATCCTCATCCTCCTCATCCTCTCTCACCCAGGCTCAGGGTACTTTGTCTGCCAAAGCGGCCTCTTCCATCGGCTCAATGGTATCAGTCACTCCTTCCCTAGCCCCACCAATGTCCTGAGGAGTCCCCTGAACTGTTTGACCACAGTGTTGGGTACATGCTGCAAGAGGATGCTCAGTGTTTTGAAGGCTCCGATGATGTTACCCAGCTTGAGGAAGGCAGTAACGTGAGCCCAGAGAGAGGGGGTGCCCAAGAAGGACAGCAAACTGACAGTCATGTTCCCCCAGCTGCAGCATACTGCCAGGTTTGCTCCAGTGACGAGGAGAGAGGGGATGATGAGGTCACTGACTCTATGTGAGTGCCTGATAGGAGGAGGAGGAGGAGGCACATCTCCAACGAGGCAGGATGCCCTCCAGGGGCCAGCTTAAGGGCAGCCAACCGACGGCATCACACCGCAGAGCTCCGCATGTGCAGGGCGCTGCTGTCTCTGCGTGTTATTCCAAAAGTTCTTTGGTGTGGGCCTTTTTTGAGACATGTGCAGCAGATCGCACCATTGCTATATGCAACATATGTCTTAAGCGTATCTCGCGTGGCCAAAACATCAGCCGCTTGGGCACCACATGCTTGACCAGACATATGTCAACCTGCCATGCAGTCCGTTGGCAAGCGTTTATTAAAGATCCACATCAAAGAACAAAGCGGACCTCTCCTTGCTCCTCATCAGCTGGAATTTCCAACCCCACTATACCTTCAGTTCTCTCAGAAACCTGCACTTTGAGGAATGAAGGTGTAGAACTAGATGTGTCACTGCCAAGTACTTGCGGGCAATCTGCTATCGGTACACCAACGTCCGATTGTACCAGGCAAATTTTCCTGCCCCAGCTGCTGCACCGCCAAAAGAAATTCCCTCCCAGCCATCCACATGCCCAGCGGTTGAATGCTTCCTTTTCTGTTGGTAGACTCTGCCCCCTTCTGCGAGTTTGTGGAATGTGCAGTACCTCAGTGGCAGGTTCCCAAATGCCACTTTTTTTCACGGAAGGCGATTCCGGCTTTCTACCGGCATGTGGAAGGCAATGTCTTGGCCTCGCTGGACAGGGCTGTCAGTGGTAAGGTGCATATTACCGCTGACTCATGGCCCACTGGGTAACTCTGCTGGCAGCTGGGAAGGATGCAGGACAGGGTGCAGTAGTGTTGGAGGTTGTCCCGCCACCACGCCTCCAAAATGCTACCAGTGCTGATTCTGACACGCCTCTCTCCTCCACCCCTCCTCTTCTTCGTCCTCCAGGGCCTCTTCCTGTGCTGATTTGTCCTCGGAACCAGCGGTGCTCTGTAGGCATTCAAGGGGCTACGCAAGTACGCAGGCAAAAAGATGCCTTGCGGTGCTTGAGCTGGTGTGTTTGGGGGACAGGAGCCACACTGGGGCAGAGATTCTGTCAGCTCTGCACGGGCAGGCTCGGAGGTGGTTGATGCCACGCCAGCTTAAGCCAGGAATGGTGGTTTGCGACAATGGCACCAACCTCCTCTCTGCCCGCCAACAGTGACAGCTGACCCATGTGCCCTGTTTGGCTCGCATCCTTAACTTGGCGGTGCAGCGGTTCTTGGGCAGGTACCCGGGCTTACAGGATGTCCTGAGGCAGGCCAGGAAAGTCTGTGTGCATTTCCGCTGGTCATATAATGCCAGTGCTCGGCTGGCTGACCTCCAAAAGAAATACAACCTGCCCAAGAACCGCCTAATCTGTGACATGCCCACGAGGTGGAACTCAACTTTGGCCATGCTGCAACAGCTGTACACGCAGCAGAGGGCCAACAATGAGTACCTGTGCGATTATGGCACCAGGACAGGGTCAGGGGAGCTTTGTTTTTTTGCCACGCCAGTGGGTCATGATCAGGGATGCATGCACTGTCCCGTCACCATTTGAGGAGGTCACGGGGATGGTGAGTAGTGACAGTGCATGCATCAGTGACACTGTCCCTCTTGTCCACCTGTTGAAGCACACGCTGCGTGGAATAATGGACAGGGCACTTAAGGCAGAACAGAGGGAGGAAGAGGAGGTTTTCCTTACCTCACAAGACCCCCTTTAACCAGACAGTGTTCCTGCTGGCCCGCCCATCACACAGGAGGAGGAGGAGGATTGTGTCAGCATGGAAGTGGAGCCTAGCACTCAGCATCAGCAGCAGTCTTCAAGGGATCATTTACAGTCCCAAGAAACCCATGGACTTGTACGTGGCTGGGAGGAGGTGGCTGTGGATCATGTAGTCCTTAGTGACCCAGAGGACTCCGGACCGAATGCATCAGCAAATCTACGCTGCATGGCCTCCCTGATCCTGCAAAGCCTGCGAAAGGATCCTCGTATTCGTGGTGTCAGGGAGAGGGATCATTACTGGCTGGCAACCCTCTTTGATCCTCGTTACAAGGGTAAGGTTGCGGACCTTATCCAGCCATCACAAAGGGAGCAGAGGATGAAACATCTTCGGGAGGCCTTGCAGAAAGGTTTGTGCAATGCGTTTCCAGAGCCTGGGAGGTTACAAATTCCTGGTCCTGGACAACGTGTTGCTGAGGCTTCGGTCAGTCACAGAAGGAGTGGTGGAGAAGGTGGCTGTCTGACCGATGCGTTCAGACAATTTTTTAGTCCGCAGCCCCAAGGTATGATCAGTTCCAGCAACCATCGCTAGCGTCTGATTCACATGGTGCAGGAATACCTAGGGGCAAGATCAGACTTGGACACCTTTCCCACCAAAAATCCCTGGGGTTACTGGGTCTTGAGGATGGATCACTGGCTAGAGCTTGCATAGTATGCAATTGAGCTACTGGCCTGTCCTGCATCCAGCGTTCTTTCGGATCGCACATTCAGTGCTGCTGGAGGCTTTGTAAGCAATCACAGGGTGCGCCTGTCCACCGACTCGGTCAATCGTCTGACCTTCATAAAAATGAATCCGTCTTGGATCACCAGCTACCAAGCACCTGATGCTAATGTAACCGAATAATTTTTTTTGAATGTGAGATCCCTTCAAGACTGCCTATGCTGATGCTGAGTGACTATCCTGTTATGCTGAGTGACTATCCTCTTCCTCCTGTATATGTTGATGGCTTGTAAGAACATTTTTGGTTCTGGGCACCGCCACCAGTGCCTAAGGCCCAATTTTTCTGCCCCTGTTTAACAGGGGCGTGTAATTATAATTTTTGCTGCAATACTTTGCAGTAGGGCTCATTCCTGCGCTCCAACTAGAGTATCTGTGAGGGGTTGCAGTGTTGTGGCACCAGTGCCTAAGGCCCAATTTTTCTGCCCCTGTTTAACCTCCCTGGCGGTATGATTCTGTCAGATTTTAGGTGCTGAAAGCGGTACAATTATTTTGCATGGAAATTTGGCGTTTTATATTGTAGGCCTTCAATTCTTAGGAATAACTCACTTAAATCTGTCTAAACCAGAGTCTAGTAGACATCCCGGGTATGATAAAGTTTGAAACACAAAATCATAAATTATAATATAATAAATAACTATAAATAATTATATAAAAAATAGTAAAAATAAAGACCGTCATCTGTATCAATCAGAGAGAGAGATTTGTAGCGTGCAAGATGCAATACTTGCTTCCTCCTTCCTCCTTGAGGAAGCAAGTATTGCATCTTGCGGTTCTATTGACACACGCCGGTCGGCGGAGACGGTGAAGTGCAACCATTTCCTATTTTTTGCTCTTATGTTATCATGTTGATGTACATACAATGTTTGAGGGGATTTAATTTGTATGGGGTACCTTTTAAAAGAATAAAACAGGATTACGCTATGTGCTTTCTTCTGTTTGTTTTTTGGGAGCCCACTACACTCTGATATCCTCCTGTTTGATGCAGTCTTTTAGTGTCTGGTTTGGATGCAGCAATATTCGTTCAATGCCTTTATTCATATCGTTCTGGTGATTGTTAACCCCGAAGGGGTGTGTGTATTCACGTGGTGGATCTGAAGGGTCGGTGGAAGGTGCACTCTACAAATCTCTTTAGGATCACCTATGGACACTTTTATGAAGCACTGAAATTAGCTGACATCTATCTAAAGACTTTATATGTGGTGTTGACCACTGTTATAATTCAACATTAGCGCTGTTTGTAGTATTGATTGATACAGATGACTGTCTTTATTTTTACTATTTTTTATACAATTTGCCATGTTTTAAATAGCTGCTTAAATATCTCTTTAATTTTTGAGAGACCAATTTCCTGTTAAACCTACTGCTCATCTGTGGACAATTACTGAGTGTTGTCCAATTTTTTTGTATTTGCAAATACTTGTGCTCCACAAGCGCTGAGTGGTGTATTATAGGCCTTTTTTATACACCCTTATTTTATAAAAATTATAACAAATAATAATAATAAAAATTATTCAATAATGTAATTAAATTAAAAACACTGAAATTTGCTCAGTTGCAGAATTGTCGCTGTCATTAGATTTAGTGTTTGATGACGAATTTCCCCACAAATCGCTATCGCTCAATTCTGCAAGTGATTCTAATTTATTATCGCTGTTTTCTAGCTGGTCTAAAACCACTTTTGACATAAAGGGACACTTTTTGGTTGCTATGGACAATCTCCAAATTCCAGGCAGAAAAAACTGTATTTATAATAAAAAAGGGATTTTTATAACAGCTTACCTGTAAAATCCTTTTCTTGGAGTACATCACGGGACACAGAGCGACTTAGTCATTACTAATGGGTTATATAGTTTACCTTCAGGTGTTGGCACTGGCCAATTCCAAACCGGAAGTACCCTCCCCTATATAAGCCCCTCCCACCCGGGAGCACCTCAGTTTTGTAGCCAAGCAATAAGTGTCCCAAAAAGAGGGGTGGGAGCTCTGTGTCCCGTGATGTACTCCAAGAAAAGGATTTTACAGGTAAGCTGTTATAAAAATCCCTTTTTCTTTTTCGTACATCACGGGACACAGAGCGACTTAGTCATTACTAATGGGACGTCCCAAAGCAATGCCAAATGAGGGGGGGGTACATAAGCTGGGCGCCATCAGGCATGAGGATCTTTTGCGGCCTGCAACACACTGCGCCCAAAGGCGAGATCCTCCTGACTTCTAACGTCTACCTGATAGAATCTAGTAAACGTGTGTACCGAAGACCATGTTGCGGCCTTACATACTTGAGCCAGGGAGGCCTGGTGATGCACTGCCCATGAAGTTCCAACCGCTCTTGTGGAGTGCGCCCTAACTTTGAACGGAGGCGGTCTCTTTCTCAAGCCATAGGCTTGTATTATGACCTGTCGAATCCACTTGGCTAAAGTAGATTTTGATGCTGCCTGACCCCTTCTGGGGCCTTCCGGCAGAACAAACAAAGAATCCGTTCTGCGAATCTGAGCAGTGGCTTTTAGATAAGCTTTAACTGCTCTTACCACATCCAAAGAATGTAATAACTTTTCCTCTACTGAGATAGGTTTGGGGAAAAAAGAAGGAAGAACCACATCTTGGTTCAAATGAAACCTCGATACCACCTTAGGAAGAAAGGCTGGATGAGGACGTAATACTACTCTGTCCTTATGGACAACCAGATATGGCTCCTTACAGGACATAGCTGCTAATTCCGACACTCTTTTAGCCGAACAAATGGCTACTAAGAAAACCAATTTCCTGGTGAGAAGAACCAAGGAAATGTGTTGTAATGGTTCAAACGGTTGTTTCTGTAGAACCGACAGAACCAGGTTTAAGTCCCAAGGACATATGGGAATACTAACCGGAGGGCTAATACGCATCACTCCTTGTATAAAGGCTTTGACTAGTGAATGCGAAGCCAAGGGCCTTTGAAAAAATATTGACAAGGCCGAAATCTGACCCTTGATAGTACTCAAGGCCAGCTTCCTATCTACAGCCCACTGTAGGAAGTCCAGAATCCTCCCTATCATGTACTTACGTGGATGCCATTTCTTGGTCTCACACCACGTAATGTACGCTTTCCAGATCCTATAATAGATCTGCCTGGATACCGGTTTCCTGGCATTGATCATGGTAGATACCACAGAATTAGAGAGCCCTCTCTTTTTCAGAATGTGGGCTTCAATAGCCAGGCCGTCAAACCTAGGGCTGGTAAGGAAGGGTGGTATATCGGTCCTTGCGACAGCAGGTCCGGACGAAGTGGGAGGGTCCAAGGACTCCTCACTGACATTTTTACCATCTCCGCGTACCATGCCCTTCGGGGCCACGCTGGAGCCACCAGAATCACTGGTTTCTTTTCTACCCTGATTCTGCGGAGTAATCGCGGTAACAATTGTGGCGGTGGGAATGCATATATCAGCTTGAACCGATCCCAAGGGAACACTAGGGCATCCGAGCCGCAAGCTAGGGGATCCCTTGTGCGAGACACAAACCTGTCCACCTTTGCGTTGAATCTGGATGCTAGCAGATCTACATCCGGTGTTCCCCACCGCTGGCATATTGCCTGGAAAACCTCGGGGTGAAGAGACCATTCCCCCGGGCATAATTGTTGGCGACTTAGAAAGTCCGCTCTCCAATTTTCCACTCCTGGGATGAAAACCGCAGATATGGCTGGGACATATCTTTCTGCCCACTCCAGGATGCAATTTGCTTCCTTCTGGGCTGCACGACTTTTGGTGCCACCCTGATGATTGATATATGCCACTGCCGTGGCATTGTCTGATTGAATTCTGACAGGGGACCCCTGGAGTTTGGATGTCCATGCTACTAGGGCATACCGGGCTGCTCGTATCTCTAAGAGATTGATGGGCAGGGCCTTTTCTGCTTCTGACCACCTGCCCTGGAGAGACCATTGCTCCAGCACTGCCCCCCAGCCGATGAGGCTGGCATCTGTAGTGACCACCTTCCAAGAAACCGGACTGAAGGGTTTCCCTCTTTCCAGATTCTGGGGCACCAACCACCAATGGAGGCTCTTGCGAACGGAAGGGGACAGGGACATTGGTAAGTCTAAAGCCTGAACTTTTTTGTTCCAGGCTGACAGTATGGCCCTTTGCAAATTCCTTGAATGGAATTGACCGTAGGGTACCGCTTCGAATGAAGCCACCATCTTTCCCAGCAGCCTCATGCAGAGACGTATGGATGGTTTTCTTTTTGTACCCACTAAGTGGGTCAAATTTCTTAAAGACGACACCTTCTCTGGAGGTAAGAAAATCTTTCTCTGATTTGAATCCAGCCTTAGCCCTAAGTATTCCAGACTTTTGACTGGTCTTAGAGCTGACTTGTCCCGGTTGATAATCCAACCGTGATATTCCAGATACTCGATTGTCTTGTGAATAGCTACTTCCAGCTTTTCCACTGAGTGGTCTATTAGTAGCAGGTCGTCTAGATATGCCATTATCGTTACACCCTGTGTTCTTAGATTGGCCAATAATGGGGCCAGAATTTTTGTGAACACTCGTGGTGCCGTGGCCAGACCGAAAGGTAAGGCTCTGAACTGAAAATGGCGCCCTTCTACTGCAAAGCGTAGAAATTTCTGATGGGCCGGAAAGATGGGAATATGCAGATAAGCATCCCTTATGTCGATCGAGGCTAGCCATTCCTGCCCTTGTAGGGCGGTGGCCACTGATCGGATCGACTCCATCCGAAAGGTCCTGATATTTAGGAACTTGTTTAGCCCTTCTAGATTTAATATGGGCCTCACGTCCCCATTTGGTTTGGGGACTGTGAAAAGGTTCGAGTAAAACCCGAATCCGCTTTCTTCCAGGGGAACCTTCATGATTACCCCTTGGAGCAATAGTTGTTCTAGTGCCAGAAGGAGGGATCCTCTCTTTTGGGGATCTCTTGGCACGTTTGACCTCATAAATTGGGCAGGAGGAGTGCCTTTTAACTCCAGCTTGTATCCCAGACTTACTGCGGAGAGCACCCATCTGTCTCTGATGGTGTCCCGCCAGGTCTCTGTGAACAACTGAAGTCTTCCCCCCACCCGATTGAGCGGGGGCAATACTTCATGCCTTAGGGGGAGGTTTTGTACCTCTCTTGATCCAGGGCTTCTTGTTACCCTGTGATTGTCCCTGATTTCTGCCCCCTGAATTTGACCGCGGAGGCCGTCGGAACTGCTTCACAGCCGATGTGCCCGGGACTGGAGAGGTAGGCCTCTTAAAAGAAGGACTTCTACCCTTGTTCTTAACCGGTAAGAGTGAACTTTTACCGGCAGAAATTTTCTGGATATATTTGTCCAGATCTTCTCCAAATAAGCGTTCTCCATGAAATGGGAAGCTAACCAGCAGTTTTTTACAGGGAGCTTCAGCAGACCAGTTTTTGAGCCACAGAAGCCTACGCATATGTACTATAGACAGCGTAAAGCGGGAGGCCTGTTGGATTGTATCCTTTATGGCGTCCACCGCAAAACACAAGGCTCTAGGCAGGTCAGCTAGGGCATGAGCCTGCTGATCTGGTAAGTCCCTTAAGACTTGTTTCAACTGATCTTTCACTGCTTGGCAGACTCCAATCGCTGCTACCGCAGGTTGTGTCACCATACTTGCTGTAGAGAAAGCAGATTTTAGTAAAGACTCCAATTTTTTATCTATTGGGTCTTTGAACATTGGAACATTATCTACTGGACATGTCAGTGATTTGTTAACAGAAGAGATGGCTGCGTCCACTATAGGGACCCTCCATTTTCTTATGAACTTATCCTCCATGGGATAGATCACCGGAAATCTCTTGGGGGGAGCAAATATTTTATCAGGATGCTCCCAATCCTGGTAAATAAGCCCTTCTAATAAAGGGTGGATTGGGAAGGAACAGACCGCCTGGGGAGCTTTTAGCGACCCCAGCGAGGAAACCGTAGTGGATGGTGGTTCCGCCAGAGGCATTTTAAATGCTGATCGGACCATGTTAGTCAGAGACTGAACCCATAATCTTTCAGCCTGAGAAGCTGAGAAAGGTTCTTCCACTGTTGATTCCTCTATAAGTGAATCAACCTCATCCTGATCCCCTTCAGGTAGGTCGATCTCTGTGTGGGGCTGTTCCTCCACTAACAGGCACTCTGAAGGAGGAGACGGAGATCGAACGCGCTTTTCCTGTGACAGGGAAGCAGCGATCAATGCTGTTAATCTCTCTTCCAATCCTCCCAGAGTTGAGGATAAAACCTCCTCTGTTATATATACAGGAGCAGGTGGACTGGGGACAGCCGCAGCACCAGGCATTCCTGCGGGGTTTCTACGGCTACTGACCTCTGCATTCTCAGGGGAGATTGGTGCAGTGCAAGCATGCCCAATATCCTCAGAGCCCGATGGAGACCCCTTTGGCTTCCTGGAAGATTTATTTCCGGAGCGTCTGGACGACATATCCTTTAAGCACAAAGCTGAGGTATTCCCGTCGTCATACACCAATTTTTGCTGGTAATAGTCTAACACAGGTGCTGCTATATACCAGCTGGTGTCCACTAAAGTGCCTTTCTATGGGGATGCCTGCATCAACCGCCTCTGTGTGCCACTGTTTGTTGCTAGCTCTGTTTGCATGCAGCTGACACTTATATTGTGTCTTTTAACCATGCTGGGACGCCCGCACATGCGCAGAAGCGCCGCGGCGCGCATCGAGCGTCATCCACCCGCCCCGCCCCTTTTTTTTCATAGGAGGCGCGTGCACGCGCCCGCGCGCGCGCCCGTGCGCCAATGGCGCCCTTTTCGAAAACCAACAGAGGACTAGGAGCCAGGGCCCTTTTTGCCGGAGGGCCTGTGCGGTGGATGAACGCAGCAACAGGGCAGAGGAAGTGGATTCCCTCAGAGAAACTTACCAGCTGCCTGGATCTTTTGAGTTGAGAAAACCAAAGATCCACATTTACAAGAAAAATGGACTACAGCGGCCTCTAGTGGTTTAACACAGGTACCGCGGTCCCTGTTTTTTTTTTTTTTTTTCTTGACTACTATTAAAATTTTACATTTTCAGTAGTTATAGGCAAACACAGATATTTAGCGGGAATACCGTTAGGTAACAGACAGAAAGACAAATTAGGCTTGGGGGTCCCCCAATAGAACCAAGTTCCTGAGGGCCCCCACTTACCTGATCCCCGCCGCAGGACTTTGTTTGGTCCACAAAAGTCCAAACTTCACCTATCACGGCAGGCATTGTAATTAAACCTTCAGGGACCGGGTTCCCAAGGATTCCACTCCCCTGGACCTGTATAGCACCCTGCACAGACAGCGTCTTGGTCGTGGGTATGACCAGAGCTCTGGATCCCAGGGTCCAGCCCTCCTAAGAGAAGCATTACAGGCAAAACCTTGCTCTTCTGCTGCAAGGCCCGGGTACCGACCGTTTAGCTATGAAGCTTTTTTGGTGGGATCCGGAACAGCTTACTAAGGCCCAAAAGAACCTGTACGCAAGCCCAGTGAAAACACATGTTACTCTTTGGCCAACACCTTAGACACTGGCAAAAAACTGAGGTGCTCCCGGGTGGGAGGGGCTTATATAGGGGAGGGTACTTCCGGTTTGGAATTGGCCAGTGCCAACACCTGAAGGTAAACTATATAACCCATTAGTAATGACTAAGTCGCTCTGTGTCCCGTGATGTACGAAAAAGAAAAGGTGCATGCAGGGCACTGGACAGAACACTAGGGACAAAGGGGATGTGTAATTTTTTTTATACAGTACTGTAATCAGTAAGATTCCAGTATACTGTATGTGTATTGTGTTTTTAGTTTTTTTGAATTTGGCGCCGATCTCCGCCCCCGTGCGCCGCAACGTCACAGGGAACGGAGCTCGGCGGCACTTGGGCACTGTGTGTGAATCGAGCGTGGAGACAGCTCACACACACAGCGGGGAGACATCGCAGGATCCAGGGAACAAGGTAAGAAACACTCCCTGTATCCTGTGATGCAGCCCGAGTCTGGCTCGGGGTTACCGCTAATGGTACTGAAATCTTACCCCGAGCCAGACTCGGGAATACCGCCAGGGAGGTTAACAGGGGCGTGTAATTACAATTTTTGCTGTAATACTTTGCAGCAGGGCTCATTCCTTCGCTCCAACTAAAGTATCTGTGAGGGGTTGCAGTGTTGTGGCACCAGTGCCTAAGGCCCAATTTTTATGCCCTTGTTCAACAGGGGCATGTAATTACAATTCTTGATCTAATATTTCACAGCAGGGCCCATTTCTGCACCCACCAAGAGTAACTGTGAGGGCTTACAGTGTTGTGGCAACACCAACACCTAATGCCCCATACACACGATCGTTTTTCATGCCGTTAAAAATGCCATTAAAAAAAATGGCCATTAAAAATGATCGTGTGTAGGCTCCAGAGAATTTTAACGACGTGAAAAACGGGCATTAAAAATTTCGAACATGCTCTCTTTTTTCACGTCTTTTTTCATGTCGTTTTTTTTAACGACGTGAAAAACGATAGTGTGTATGCTTTAACGACGTGAAAAAAAACGCGCATGCTCAGAATCAAGTATGAGACAGGAGCGCTCGTTCTGGTAAAACTAACGTTCGTAATGGAGATAGCACATTCGTCACGCAGTCACGGACTGAAAAGCACGAGACTGAAAAGAGCGAATCGTCGCTCAACAAACTTTACTAACATGAAGGGTGGCGCCATTCGAACGGAACTTCCCCTTTATAGTGCCGTTGTACGTCACTGCGCTTTGCTTGATCGTTTTTTTAAATGATCGTGTGTACGCAAGACAGGCTTGAGAGGAAACATGAAAAAAAACGACGTGAAAAACGGCAAGAAAAAAAATGGCAAGAAAAACGATCGTGTGTATGGGGCATTAGGCCCAAATTTCTGCAGAGTATATAGGGCAGGCCCCTACTTTCAAACATCTGACTTTCAAACGACTCTGTCTTACAAACAGAGGGAGACAACAGGATGTGAGAGGAAATCTACCCCTAGAAAGGGAAATTCTCTACTGTAAGAGTTAATATGGGAAAAAGGTGTCTCCTTCCCACTGATGCTTTATCACTAATCCTTGTTTCCCTAAAAACCCCAAATATACAAAATCCAATTGTCATTGGGACAGAAAGTGAGGTGAAATCTTCTGAACAGGTGCGCAGACAGCAAAACAAATGTTACAGGGGTGATAACCCTTCCCTATGTTTTCCAAAAAGCTTAAAAATAGATTTTTTGGCTGGAGCTACACTTTAAAAATGTACCAGTTCAAAATTACAAACAGATTCTACTTAAGAACAAACTTACAGTCCCTGTCTTGTTTTGCACTGCCTGTATACTGCTGTTCAGAGTATATAAGGCTTGGGGGCCCCCACGCCTTTCCTTTTTTTAATTTGGGTGCGGGGTTCCCTTTAATATCCATACAAGACCCAAATGGGCTGGGGGGAGGGTACCCATGCCGTTTTTCTCAATGATTTTCATCCATATTGCCGGGACCAGACATTACATTAAAGCCACAAGCAGTTTTAAAGGACTTTTATTCCTTTAGAAATGTAATTTTGTGCAGGGACAGTTCTAAACACGGGAAACACGCGCCACTTTACAGGCATACTATAGACACCCCCCAGGCACGATATTTAAAGGAATATTTCACTTTTATTTTTTCACTTTAAGCATCATTAAAATCACTGCTCCTGAAAAAACGTCAGTTTTTAAAACAGTTTTTTTGCAATTAATACATGTACCCTGGGGCAGGACCCAGGTCCGCAAACCCTTTTTAGGACAATAACTTTCATATTAGCCTTTAAAATTCGCACTTTTGATTTCTCCCGTTCGAGTCCCATAGACTTTAACGGGGTTCGAAAGTTCTCGCGAACTATCGGTCCATTCGCATGTTCTGGATGTGAACCGAACCGGGGGGTGTTCAGCTCATTCCTAGTAGACCGCAGTATTTGGTGTTTGGAGTCCAGTCTATATAGAGAAGGAGCCCTCCAAGGTTGTCAAGTTTGCTCATTACGGGAGATTAGTTGTAGCACTGACATAAACAGGTAAATGTAACTGATAGTTTGTGGAGATTCATTCACTTATTCTTATCCAGTCACAGCATGGCAGGGGTATTTAAAAAAAGAAAAAGGGTGTTGCCTCAGGCTACCAACTGTAGTTTGACATAGTATATGGTTTTGTATGGCATGTTAAATTTATGAAGGAGTTTCTTGACATCTGAGTATTTGGTGTAATGCCATTGAACTACTGAGGAGAAATCCGGAAATAGACTTTCTTTGGAGTCTGCAACTTCTAGATCTTTATGTAATCTAGCTTTTTGCAGAATATCTCTATCTTTATAATTTAGAAGTTTCAAAAGAAATGGCTGTGGTGGCATGCTTGGAGTAGCTGGTCTGGAAGGGGTGCTATGTGGCCGTTTGAAAGAGAATGGGGTTAAAAAGTCAGGTTGAATGTTTATTGAATTCCGCTCAAGCTTTGTGGGAGTGTTGACAGAAAGGTATTGTAAGTGTTAACCGCTATCTGTATCATTGAAAGTGGGCTCTGGTATTATTGAGGGGTCGGTATAATGAGGCTGCACAGGAATCCTATCCCTAGTCCTGTCTTTGGCCTGTGAGGAAGCTTGCTGTATGGGATCCTCCATTTGGCACCAGGAGCTTAGTTGAATTCTCTAGGAGGCTGTGGCCTATGTATATCTCCTTCTCGAATCTGAGAGGTAAGGCTCCAACACTATCTTGGGTGGCATGATCATCCTATGACGTGTTTTTTCTATTTCTCTTAGTCATGTTCGTAGCCACTTGTTAAGCTTCCCATGCTAGCATTTTTGATGCTCAGGTTTTTCCCTGTTTCATTCTACAATTTCAGATCAAACATTATTATTGCACTCTTTTCTTGTTTTTGTATCTCATCATGCATTTTTCCATCAGCCTGGGATCTCCGATTCCTACTTTGGAAGAAATCTTTCGCATCCCACACTACTGATCACAATTGAATAATTTTCCTTTAAGTTGTCTAAGTACTGATTATGTTGCTTGATTCTTAAGCTCTACCCCTCTCTATAGAGATTTTATGACTTATTAGAACCAGTTTTCCACTGTCCCTTTGTCCCTGTGACACCCTATAGCTTTTTACTCCCTACCAGTGTGGCACAGACTATTATTTCCGTCCTGGTGCCTTCTGTTTCATTGCTTGGTCATCGCAGAACACCTTGGCCTCCTTCACCAAAAAGAGTAATTGTCCTTGTTTCTCACAGTCCCTGCGAAAGATGTATCTGTAATCCATTTTCATTAAGTTTATCAGATGCTTGCCTTTTTCCCTTCTATTTACTTTTTTATTTAATACAGGTACTTATTTAGCACTGTAAATTTACGCTAGGCATGTGCATTTCGTTTCGTTCCGAATCGAAATTCAAACTAATTTTCATTATTCAGATGTTCGGATGCATCCGAAATAACGAATTACAATGCTAACGAATTCAACCGAATCCGAACATTTCGAATTGAAAACCCACGGATGAAATTCGAATAGAATTTGAAAAAAATTCTAGTCAAATCGAATTTCAAAACAATTAGAATAGAATCGAAAATATTGGAAAGAATCGAATAGAAAAACAATAGAACAGAATAAAATACAATATATATATTATATTTTATTCTATTCGGTTCTATTTTTTTTCTAGACTATTTTCTATTTCTATTCTAATCTTTTCTAATTGGAATTCGAAAACTCGGTCGCATTCGAAAATATTTCAACCAAATTCGAAAATATTTCTACCGAATTCGACAAAATTACAACCGGATTCGATTGTCTTTCAAATTCCAATTAGAAAAGATTAGAATAGAAATAGAAAATAGACTAGAAATAGACTAGGACCATTTCCCTAGTCTAGTCTATTTCTAGTCTATTTTCTGTTTCTATTCTAATCTTTTCTAATTGGAATTTGAATTCATTCTATACGAAATTCGAATGTCAGAACATGGTCTTTTCTATTCGGTTGGAATAATTTCGAATCCGGTTGAAATATTATCGAATCTGGTTGAAAGACGATCGAATCCGGTTGTAATTTTGTCGAATTTGGTAGAAATATTTTCGAATCCGGTTGAAATAGTTTCGAATGCGGTTGAAATGATTTTGAATGCGAACGATTTTACGAATTCGGTCGAAAACGGAACGAAATCCGAAAACGAATTTAACAAATCTAACTAAACAAAATTAATTAACGAATTAAAACTAAACGAAACTAAACAAATTTTTTCCTTTTGCACATGTCTAATTTACGCAATGCTTTATATATACAGTATATTGTACGTTCACATCAATCCCTCCCCTCAAGGAGCTTACAATCTAAGGTTCCTAAGTCACGTTTGTATACACATACTAGAACCAATTTAGACAGGAACCAGTTAAAGCGAACCTTCAATAGTTTTTTCAACTTTCCATCTATTAAATCTTCTGCCCTTGTTTTAACTTTGGATAGTAAAACTTTTTTTTTTCTCCCAGTAAATACCTTATACAGCCCACTTCCTGTTTCTTGTCTGGTAAAAAGCCTAGGCTTATGACATCATGCACAGCTCTCTCTCTCTCTTACTCTTGTGAGAGTTTGCCAGGAAGGAGGGGGGATAAGTCATAACTGGGCCAATGGGAGCTGCAGAATTGGAGGAGTGCCTCTGTGTAAATCCAGAAAGTGAACAGGCTGCATCTTCTACTACCCACAGTTAAAATGGATGCAGCCAGACTCAGTGGAGGGAGATTTCTGCAGCATATTTAGCAAGTACAGAATCACAGTATATATAAAATAATATGCAAAGTGGTTGGAGGGAAGCTTCAGAATGGCAAAGATGTTTTTATTATGAATTATGTGAGCAGACTGCAGTTCCTCTTTAACCTACCAGCATGTCTTTGGAGTGTGGGAGGAAACTGGAATTTCTGGAGGAAACCTGCACAGGGGGAACACTCTTCTGGGAATCTCTGGGATAACCTGGAAACTCCTCTCGCTGTATTTCCCTTTCTGGTGCTATCTCTCCATCCAGTGCAATTCTACTGTGTTGGAGAATCTTCAAGTTGGCCTATGGTACTTTCCTCCTAGATGTTCCACAACGTTTGGGGGATTTTAGTCAAAGTGGGAACTATGCCTCCATTCATCCTGGAAGCATTCTCTCTCTCACTCACAGTCTGTTTGACAAACACACAGTTTTTAGATTCCTGCATCTAAGATTCCTCAGTCATTCAGTGAGTGTCCATCCAGTAAATGTGGTTAATTTTCCCTTATTTTGTGCATTTACTCTAGTCCTTGTAGGTGTATTCTTACTAACTGAGCTTCTAATGTTCCTTTCTGGTATTTTCTGTCTTCATCTGGAACACCAGGTTGATGGCTCAGTGTTAGTGCCCTAGAGCAGACAATTCCACGGTAGAGTCACTCTTCTCCAGTGCTTTTCTTCAGATGGAATGTGCCAGTACTCAGTACTGGAACCTCCAGCAGTGTTGGGATGAAGGGAAAGGAAGCTTCCCTAGACACAAGGTTTTCATGACTATATTAAGTCAGATAAACCTACATTACCTCTTTACCCCCCAACTTAACCTTAAACTATAAATAAACAGGCGACAACCATTTTGGAGTAAAATTGGCCGCTTGGCCATTTTATTAACACTTAAAACCCATAACAATAAACCCAAAGACATTTTAAATCACTAAACACAATCCTTTTCAGATATAGCACCCTGTTGGAGACAATTGAAGGCATTGACCTTTGATTTCCCTTGTACCAGCGTGGCCCTCAAAGATCCCAGCCGCAGTGCGCCGGCTCAAGGATCATACCCTCTGAACCTTCCCCACGCTGGTACCCATCAACCGATGCCAGCTAAACCACGGTTAGCTGGCATCACCCGAGGATCCCATACCTTGATGGTTCCCCACTTCTGCCAAATTGGTCACATTGTCTACTGCCTCCAAGAATCCCCAACCGCAAACCCCATATATTTTCAATCACATCCCGTAAATAAACAGAGAAAAAAGGGCGGGAGGGTGGGAGCTTCCTCTCAACACGCTGCCCTGTGAGTGACCTGCACGTTCCCTGCGGCTCCTCCTACCCCGGGAAAAAACTAGCTGCTCAGGCCACCCCCACTCCCCTCACTTCCCCACTCCCTTAAAGTTTAACCCTTCGGTTCCCTGCTAATCTAGTCATGCCAGCCCTATGCTTATACCCTGTATCAGCTCCGGGCTTTTCTTGACTATATTAAGTCAGATAAACCTACATTACCTTTTTACCCCCCAACTTAACCTTAAACTATAAATAAACAGGCGACAACCATTTTGGAGTAAAATTGGCCGCCTGGCCATTTTATTAACACTTAAAACCCATAACAATAAACCCAAAGACATTTTAAATCACTAAACACAATCCTTTTCAGATATAGCACCCTGTTGGAGACAATTGAAGGCATTGACCTTTTATTTCCCTTGTACCAGCGTGGCCTTCAAAGATCCCAGCCGCAGTGCGCCGGCTCAAGGATCATACCCTCTGAACCTTCCCCACGCTGGTACCCATCAACCGATGCCAGCTAAACCACGGTTAGCTGGCATCACCCGAGGATCCCATACCTTGATGGTTCCCCACTTCTGCCAAATTGGTCACATTGTCTACTGCCTCCAAGAATCCCCAACCGCCACCGCCCACAGGTGTGAGACCTTACACCTGTGGACGACCCACACAACGCAGGGCCCTTTGGATGCCGTCCTGCAACGCCAAACACCATAAATCAATCCCCACGGCATTTAGATGAACACCATCCCCCCTAAGATACCGAACCGTGTCCACTTCAAGGTCCCTATGACGGACCACCATCCCCCCATTGCGCACAACAAACCTGCCCACCTCCTTATTCACTTTGATGCGGGCCTTGTTAAGTCTGTCCACTGACCGAGCCCACCTCCAAGATGTGCGGCCAATAATATCGGACCACATTACCTGGGTTTGGGGAAAATCAGTGCGAATACGTAGTACATCAAATTTTATATCCCTAACCAAATGCCGCATGGACCTGACTCCCAAATCATTGCCCCCGACATGCAGTACTAATACATCAGGGGCCCGATCCAGGTGAGAATATTTATGAACCTCCGGTAACACCTTGCTCCACAGCATGCCCGGAATCCCGATCCATCGCACCTTCGCCACCTCCCTTGGAACTCCCAACTGGCGGCCGTTCGGCCGAACGTCTGCCCGTAGGGCTCCCCAATAAACATAAGAGTGGCCCATGATCCACACGAGGCCAACGGGATGTTCTGTAAGAAAAATTTTGAGCACATGGAACCACCACCACCATATAACAGTACCCACCCCCACTTCCAAGATAACCCTTATATACTAAACAACTAAATCAATTGAGGGCGAACATACAGCTTAAAACGTTCCGATTCCCATCGCCCTATTCGTTTTATGACCGACTTATCCAAACCCCATCTGGCTGCCTCCGTGGCAGCCCCGATGCGGAAAGAGTGGGCCGAATAATCCTAAGGGTCGTACCCCCCCTTCCACTAAACACTTCTTGAACACTGAATGAAACTGGAACATTGATAAGGACAAGCCATCCTGGTGTACCAAAAACGATCCCCCCACAGGCGGGCGTAGCGCCAAAAACTCCTGTACGGCTGCCACCGGACAAACTAACGCCGATGGCACCTCGTACACGTGAACGTACTTACCTTTTCCCAATTAATCTGTCTTAGACCGCCTCAGGTAAATCACCACTGCCGCACCCTCACAACAAACGTCACCTACCAGAATGCCACCCCCAACCTTCCTAGAAGAGCTGACCAGTTCGCATAACCGGAAAGCTCCATAAAAGGCTAACGTAAAAGCCGCCCGAAACAGGCTGGCTTCATAGCTGGAAAAACAAACCCTACTCACCTGACCCAGCAACTGGTGCAACATGGGAAATGTAACCGGGCGCCTGCTGTCCCGGGACCGCCTGCCCTTTCTGTAACCCTTCAACGCCTGACGAACCCCAAACGACTTAGTGGGATCCCCACCCCCCGCCATTTTAAACCAAAAGGCCAAGCCAGCAATCTTCTTATCCATGGCCGAGGCCGACACCCCCCTCTCAAAACATAAACCAATGAAGTATAACAATAGGGAGACTACCCCATCCCCTGACACATGCCCCACTCTACCCTGCAGATCACACCACTCCTGCCAGATCTTTGCATATGCAGGACCATGTACCACTGCTCACAGAATTCCGTATCAGACCTGCAATGGTTCCAACGCCAGGTGCCAAAGATGCTGGGGACAAGGAAACCCGTGTTGCTCCACTCCCGGTGCCAACTCCCGGAACCTGTCCCACTGAAATCGAGACAAAGCATCAGCCACCTTGTTAGTCGTCCCCGGAATGTGTACCGCATAAACAAAAACATTAATTTGTAAGCAGCGCAATACCAAGTGACGCAACAAGCGCACAACTGGCAACGATGAAGCATTAACTTTGTTAATAACCTGCACCACCCCCAAATTGTCACAGTGAAGGCGAATCTTCCGATCCCGAAAGATATCGCCCCAAATTTCCAATGCCACCACGACCGGGAACAGTTCCAGCAAAACCAAGTTGCGCAGGAACCCAGCCCCCCGCCAATCCTCCGGCCACTTATCCGCACACCACCGCCCCCCCACGTACGCCCCAAAACCAGATGACCCGGCCGCATCGGTATAAAAATCCAGGTCAAAATTGCTAGCGGGGCCTGTCATCCATACCGACCGGCCATTGTACGAATCCAAGAAGACCTGCCAAACACGCAAGTCCTCCCGGTGCTCCCGCTTGAGAGTGATATAATGCCTGGGGGAAAACACACCCGCCGTGGCAGATGATAGGCGGCGGCAAAACACTCGACCCATCGGAATGATCCGACACGCAAAATTCAGCTTTCCCAACAGGGACTGAAGCTGCCTCAACTGAATTTTCCGTGTACCAGCCACTGAGCGAACTGTCGCCTGAAGGTCATGTAACTTGTCCTCCGGAAGGCGGCACTCCATGGCCCGGGAATCGATCACAATACCCAAAAAACTGATCTCGGACACAGGACCCACCGGTTTTTCCGGCGCCAAAGGGACCCCGAAACGATCCGCGACATGCTGCAATGTAGCCAGCAAGACCCCGCACACCCCCGACGACGGAGGACCCACGCACAAAAAATCATCCAAGTAATGAATGATAGAATTGATGCCCGACACATCCCGGACCACCCACTCCAGGAATGAACTGAACGTCTCAAACAGCGAGCATGAGACCGAACAGCCCATCGGCAGACAGTGGTCAACGTAGAACGAGTCCTGCCAACTGCATCCCAGCAAATAAAAACTATCCGGGTGAACGGGCAAGAGCCGAAATGCTGCTTCCACATCCGTCTTTGCCATAAGAGCCCCCTTTCCATACCGCCTGACCCAGCACATGGCCGCATCAAATGAAGTATATGACACCGAGCAGGCCTCTGGGTCAATGGCATCGTTGACCGACCCCCCCTTAGGAAAGGACAAATGGTGAATTAACCGGAATTTTCCCGGCTCCTTCTTGGGGACAACCCCCAAGGGAGATACAACCAAGTTCGACAATGAGGGGCCGGGTACGGGCCAGACATGCGGCCCAGTGACACTTCCTTGGCCAATTTGTCCGAAACTACCCCCGGATGCTCCAATGCAGAACGCAAATTCCGAGCCACTGGGGGGATAAGTTCCAATGAACACGGAATGCGGAAACCCTCCCTAAAACCCATTTCCAGGAGTCGGGCAGCCGCCCGATCCGGGTATCTATTTAGAAAAGGAAGCATCCTTACTACTATCACCGGCGTCCTCCCTCTTTCCTGAAGCGTCCCCAGACCATCCCTTACCTTGTTTAAAACACCTGGACAATGGGTGGCTACCTCCGCAGCCGGAGCACTCGTGCTTGAAACAGCAACCGTTTCCAAACCTGCAGGCTCCTTCATTGTACTGCCAACAAACCCCTTTTTTCTTTGCGGCCGACTGCCCTGGGGACTCCGAACCACCGACCTTCCCTGAAAAAACGCCGTGGGGGAGCGCGCCGAAGACATAAGCTTCATCCATAAGCTAATATCTTTATGATCCCAGCGGATAGACGGGCGAACGGCTTTACGCTGACGAAATTGTTCATCGTACTGCAGCCAAGCCTGCCCCCCATAAACCCTGTGAGCCTCCCAATGGCATCCTGGTAACAAAACAACGCCGAACAGCACTCAGGCTGTTTCTCACCAATTACACTAGCAAATATGGCGAACGCCTGAAGCCAGTTAACAAAGGAGCGAGGAATAAGGCGATAACAACGCTTTTCTTCCTCCCCTTTTTTCGACTCGTCAGGTTTAACCCTATCCAGGTTAAACTTCTCGAGGGGCAATAAGGAAAAAATCTCCACGTACTCACCTTTCCAGATTTTTTCCCTCACCTCCGACTTGAGATGTGACCCCAATGGGCCCTCAAAACACACATACACCTAGCATTTGGCAGCATCCGCCAAACGCACGATGTCTGTTGTTTTACCAGAATCTTTACCACTAGCCTGCTTGTCCGCCACTGGGGGAACCACGGGACCCACCGCCCCCCCCCCCTCTAGCGCCTGACCTGCCACCTCCCCTGACCCCGCTGCTACCACTGGTGTGGACTGAACGGGAACCCACCCGGACACAGGGGAAGCGTTGACCGGCCCCACCTCAAATTGCTGAACTAGAGAGCGCAAACCTGACAAAAGACCTTGCAATTCCCCACCTGCACCCGACGGAGCAGCCACGGCAGCCACCGCGTGGGGTGTAGGGGTGCTAACCAACACTGGCGGGGGAGGGGAAACACCCTGCCCCCCGTCGCACCCCCCCAAACCCCAGCAAACCCCCCAATACAGCCTGTAAAGAAGAAAGCGTGTTAGCATGTGACTTACCCGGCTGCACAGGAGAAGGTCCCACAGCCGCACGTCCTGCATCCACCATTGCGTCCGCGTCCAAACGCTCGTGCTCGGAGCTGGAAAGTTCCCCTTCCGATCGGAGGACAGCTGCATCAAGGTGACTTGCCACTGATGGGACCACCAACGAAGAGGCGCAGACTCCAGGTCTGGAAGCGCCGTTCCCAGCCCCCGGGCCTCGCCTCGCTCCTGCTCCAGCAGCACCCGAACTTCCGCGCTCAGTTATCCTGCCGTCCTCCATCCCATCTCCGCCCCCCGACCGGAGAGCGGACCCGTCCAGGGAAGCCAAGTTGTGGGGGGGACTGCCGGCCGCACAGGGCCACGGGCCGGCGCCCGCGAACGACCTCTTCCACGCCGGGCTGCCTCCCTGACCGGAGCATCGCCAAGGAGAGCAGCCGCCCGATCAACTCTTCCGCGACGCGCTGGCGGGACCGGGGGTGGGGAGACTGCGCTTCGGTCACCGCCAGACGAGCTCTGCCTGCAACGGGGATTCCTCCCAGCGCTACCTCTTGCCGCCGGGATAGGTGTCGGGGCAGGGGCGCCTGGAGGGGCCACCTGAGGTGGGCTCCCAAAATGGCGCTGAGCTCGGGGGGAAGTGGGGGGAGAGAAGCGCTCAGGAGGCCTTGACCTCCTAGCACGCCGGCCCCCAGAAGTACCTTCTTCCGGATCCAACACAGGCTCCCGGGCGATGGCTGCGATCTGATCCTGGATCCAGTCTGCCCCTCGGGATGCCGCCGCCGCCGCGCGCAATTGCATGATGAAATCAGCCATATCTGACATGCTGGGGAGAGAGGAGCTGCTGCACAAGTTTCCTCTCAACACGCTGCCCTGTGAGTGACCTGCACGTTCCCTGCGGCTCCTCCTACCCCGGGAAAAAACTAGCTGCTCAGGCCACCCCCACTCCCCTCACTTCCCCACTCCCTTAAAGTTTAACCCTTCGGTTCCCTGCTAATCTAGTCATGCCAGCCCTATGCTTATACCCTGTATCAGCTCCGGGCTTTTCTTGTGGGAAGGGGCACATTCGTGGCAACAAGGGGGTTGCTTTTGGTATGCTAAACATGCAACCCCATAGCACCTGAAGACTTCTGTCAGTATGGACTCGAACATAACTGTTTACCACTGGCTGCTTTAACTTCACTGTTCACTGTTGTAAACACAGCCAGCAATCACAGAGAAGGCCTTACTCACTTCCTTTGTTGGGCTTTGACAGATGACCTCAACCATACAGATCCCAGCAGTGGAAGCAAGTAGTGAAAGCCCTCTTCTGGGACGGACAGCTCTGTTTACAAAAGCGACTAGTAAAGTTACACCAGCAAACAGTGAGCTGCTGCAATATAGTGTATATCGTTATGTAGCACACTGACCCTTTTCCCTTGCTTTGGCTCAATTGCAGGAAAAAGGCACACCGTACTATATGCCCGTACCCTCCTGGTTGAGGAGGTTGAGCGGTGTTATGTATTTGGGTCCCACAGCTAGGTTCCTCCGTCAGTTGGTTCTCATCTCCTAGGATATTGGGACAAGTCTCTGTTTTCCCCCCAAGTAATTCCAATGTCCACACCACTTTAAACTCCGACATTGAGTTTATTTTCTCAATGTTTAGCAGATAGGAAAGGTGGAAGAGAGACAGGACAGCAAGGTTTGGAGGTCAGTCCAGGCACAAATGGATATCACAATCTCTACTCTATCCCAGAGTAGGGTTAGCTCACCCGGATAGTCTCCTATAAAGTGGATCCTAGCAGCCGAAGTAATGCTCGGACGTTTGATCAAGTTTTTTTCCTAGATGCGATCGGGAGACTCTCTGCCACAGAATCTATCAGACCCGGAACCTCTTAGCTTCTGGTACTTAAAGACAGGTGGCAGCCACAGCACATTACTAGGCCCTTGGTGGATAGAAGAATCCCTCCAGAGAGTTACCGGGCCCCTTCCTTCACCGTGAACTCTCACCGGTCCATCAAAAAGGTCCTCCCCCGGCCTCCTCTTCTTAGAAGCAGGCTCCCTCTTGACGGACACCCTGGGACTTCTCCTCGAAGCGGGCTCCAGCTAAAGGTGCTGGGCCCAATGTTGAAGACACAGCCCTAGGACTAAAGGTGCCTGGGACTGATGCACACGTGGCCCCATGGCCTGGAGGGCCATGCGCCACGCACCCGACTCTGGAACGAAGAACCAACCCCTCCCAGGTAGCATCTGCCCCTTATGTATCCCCTCCTGGCATGCACAGCAGGTTGACCACGCCCACTGTACCACTGCCGAGAGAGGACACCCTAAGGCACAGCACTAACACCAGTGGTTCGACCCTGACCCATTATGGCAGTGCCACCTACAGGCCACAGGGAACTGCACACCAGTATACCATCCTGGAAATAAAACAGCACAACCTACAAATTGAGAACGGTCTGAGCCTAACTACTATCTCAGACCAGCCCCTAAATTTGGGTATATAGCACCCCTAAATGGGGTGGGCGCTACAGTTACATAGTTGGTAAGGTTGAATAAAGACACTCATCAGTCTTGTTTAACCACTTCAATACACGGCTTTTTATACCACTTCCATACCGGGCCTATTCTAGCACTTCTCTCCTACATGTACAAATCATCTTCTTTTGCTAGAAAATTACTCAGAACCCCGAAACATTATATATGTTTTTTTAGCAGACACTCTAGGGAATAAAATGACGGTCATTGCAACTTTTTTTCTTGCACTGTATTTGCGCAATAATTTTTCAAACACCTTTTAAAAAAAATAAAAAAATAAATGGTTTCATGAATTAAAAAATAACAAAACTGTAAAGTTAGCCCAATTTTTTGACAAAATATGAAAGATGATGTTACGCCTAGTAAATAGATACCTAACATGTCACGCTTTAAAATTGCGCACACTTATGGAATGGCGCCAAACTTCGGTACTTAAAAATCTCCATAGGCGACGCTTTCATTTTTTTTACAGGTTACCAGGTTAGAATTACAGAGGAGGTCTAGTGCTAGAATTGTTGCACGCGCTCTAACGCACGCGGCGATACCTCACATATGTGGTTTGAACGGCGTTTACATATGTGGGCGACTTGCGTGTGCATTAGCTTCTGATCGCGAGCTACCGGGGACAGGGGCGTTTTAATTTTTTTTTTTTTAACTTATTTATTTATTTTTTTACACTTATTTTACTTTTTTTTTTTTTTTGATCACTTTTATTCCTATTACAAGGAATGTAAACATCCCTTGTAATAGGAATGTGTGTGACAGGTCCTCTTTATGGAGAGATGCGGGGTCAATAAGACCCCACATCTCTCCTCCAGGCTGGAAAGCTTGAGATCAGTGAAAAAAAATTCACCGATCTCATACTTACTAGCCGCAATGGCGGCTTTGTTTACATTTGAGGACCCGGGCGTGACGTCATCGCGCCCGGGCCTCCGACGATCATAGAGATGACTGGTGACCATCTGGTCACCAGTCATCTCTATGCTCGTCACGTGACCCACCACCGGCGCCGGAAGATTCTCTCCGGGTCCCCGATCGCACGGGAGAGCCCGGAGAAGCACCGGATGGCGGCGGGAGGGGCCACCTATAAGAACGATCAAGCAGCGGAACCGCCGCTATGATCGTTCTTATGGTGCACAGAATCGCCGGCACGTCAAAAGGATATCTGAATGATGCCTCTAGCTGCAGGCATCATTCAGATATCCCCCTACAAAGCTGAGGACGTCATATGACGTCCACCCAGGATGGGAAATCCCATCTGTGGACGTCATTTGACTATGGCTGGGTAGGGAAATGGTTAACCTGTGTTAGCATGTGTTTATGCCACTACCATTGCCCATGTATATTGTGTAGCGGGTATTTGAAGTTGTAAGGACTCTGGTGGTGTGAAGTTCCGTGAGGTCTCTGGGTGGCGCTGTTGCCTTGGGCCCGAGCTGAACATACACCGCGAACCGTGCCTTTTTGTCCTCCCCTGGAGCTGGTACAGCGGGGCGGGGAACCCGCTGTGATGCAAAGGGAGAGGTCATAAAAGGGGCGGAGGCCCTGATTTTAGGGAGAGAGTGGGAGGACGTGGCCGCACCCAGGCACCTTCAGCTTGGGTGCTGGCGTTCCGGTGTTCCAGGCCTAGACGCCCTTGGCCTAGCTGGAACAGAGATGGAGTTCATGGAGTCCATTCCAGGCACCTTTAGCCTGGGGTGAGGTACTATGGCGGATGCCTGGGGCTCAGTACCTTCGACTGAGTTCCGCGAGGGTGAGGAATCCGAGGGGGCCCTAACGCCTTGGGTGCCCGTGTCTGAGTTCGTGAGGACTGGTGCGCAGTAACTTCTCCGAAGAGTCCGGCGCAGCATCGCTGGTGACGGAGAGGCCTCCATTTCTCCCTTGGACGGATTTCTTCCCCTGACAAGGGCAAAGTGAGCGAAGGTAAATTCACGTTCTAAATTACCTAGTCAGTGGCAGTGACTATTCACCACTGGTGACAGCACAGTGGGCAGCAGCAAGAAGGGAAAGGATTGTGCCTCGATCTGTTTCCCCATTATTCAAAAGGAGAAAGACTGTTTTATTGCTTGGCAAGAAGAATAAAACGGAGTTGTACCTATTCACTGTGTGGAACTTGAGTTACTAAGCAAAGGAGCCAGGGACGAAGGACTAGACTTGGCTCTAGGACACCTACAAAAAAAGCCCAATCTCTGGCCTTCACCTCCTAGTTACGGGAGGACATGGGCCGTGGTGTGTATCATCTCTCTCTCCCAGGTACCCCTAGACAACAGCCATATAACCGATAGAGAAAGAGAGAGGGTTGAGGCCGCTACAATTGCATTAGCGAAGATGCCCCACCACCAACTCTCAAAGGGATTTCCACATCCTTATTGCTCTAACATTAAAGAACCCCTTATGCAGTTTAGGATTAACTGCTTCTTGTCCAACTTCAATGAGTGGCTGCGTGTCTTTTTAAATTACCTGAGACTGAATAGTTTACTCCCTATCCTAGAATCACCATTTAGATATTTGTATATTGCAATCGTATTTCCTTTTCTCTTCTCTCTAGTGAGAGTAAGTTTAATGATTGTAGTCGTTCCTCATAACTAAGGTCCCCCAGTCCCTTTATTAGCTTTGTTGCCCTTCTCTGAAAGACATGCTCAAAATGTGGCTGAACCAGAGTTTAATAAAGTGGTAGAATTATAGTTTTATCTTCTAAGTAAATGCATGCTAATAGTTTGCAGCCTTGCTTGCTGCAGCTTAGCACTGCGTGCTATTGCTGATCCTGTGATCTACCAGGACCCTCAGATTATTTTACAATCCCAATTTTCTCAGCAGTTCTCCCCCCTAGCAAGTACCTTACATGCATATTTTTTTATTTTTTGTATTACTTTACATTTTTCAATATTAATCCTCATTTGCCATGTAGTTACTCACCCCTCTATTTTATCGAGGTCTTGTAAAGTTTCTATATCCTGCTGTGAAGTTATTACCCTGCTTAGCTTTGTATCGTCAACAGCCACTAAGCTTGAACTATTTATACCAACCTCTATATCGTTGGAACAAATTAAACAGGATTAGCCCTGGAACTGAGCCTTGGGCTACCCCACTTGCAACTCCAGACCATTGAGAAGATACGCTATCACCACTCTCTGGACACGCTTCTGTAACCATTTTTCTATCCAGGTACATACACTATCGTCAATGCCAACAGACCTCGATTTGTAAATTAAGCTTTATCATGTGAAACTGCAGACTGCCAGGTAAGCTGCAGAGATGCTGAATGGAACAGTACTGTCAGTGATGTCAAAAGTCAGCAGCACAGGGTAACTGCTGAGGGTCGATGCAGAGTAAATTTGTGTTCTCTATATCAGGGTTCCCCAACCCCCGGTCCGCGGCCCACTGCCGGGCCGTGGCCTATTTGCAGATGGGCCGCGAAGGCTGCACTGTGTGAGGTGCGGCAGCGGGCAAGCAGAGAGATGACATCTCTCACCGCCCGCCCGGATCACGGCACTTCCGCCCACACAGCGGGGCTCCTACTGCGGTGAGGCGCGGGAGCAGAGAGATGAGATCATCTCTCGCCGCCCGCCTGGAACGCGGCACTTCCGCCCACACAGCGGGGCTCCTATACTGCGGTGAGGCGCGGGAGCAAAGAGATCATCTCTCACCGCCCGCCCCGCATTACCGCTGTTCTCCCTCACCTGCCTGTGCTGCCACCACGGCAGGTGACAAAAAAATCTACTGGCAGGTGGCAAACCACCTCTGGTGGCAGGTGGCAATCCACACCTGGTGGCAGGTGACATGGCAAGTAGCAATCCACACCTGGTGGCAGGTGACGTGGCAATCCACACCCGGTGGCAGGTGACGTGGCAATCCACACCTGGTGGCAGGTGACGTGGCAGGCGACGTGGCAATCCGCACCTGGTGGCAGGCGACGTGGCAATCCGCACCTGGTGGCAGGCGACGTGGCAATCCGCACCTGGTGGCAGGCGACATGGCAATCCACACCTGGTGGCAGGTGTTGTGGCAAGCGACAATCCACATCTGGTGGCAGGCGAGGTGGCAAGCGACAATCCACATCTGGTGGCAGGCGACGTGGCAATCCACATCTGGTGGCAGGCGACGTGGCAATCCACACCTGGTGGCAGGTGACGTGGCAAGCAACAATCCACACCTGGTGGCAGGTGACGTCGCAAGCAACAATCCACACCTGGTGGAAGGCGACGTGGCAAGTGACAAATCGCATCTGGTGGCAGATTCTGCATTATGGTGAGTTTGAACTATTTCATTTTATATTACAATGCAATGACAGAAATAATGCGCTTCAATCATCCCAACACCATATCAGCCATTGTTCTGTGATGATTGAGGCGCTAACACTAGCCATTTCCCCGACAAACTGCCCGCGAAAAGCTACATAACAACCCAAACCCCCCCCCCCCCCCCCCCCGGGCCTTGGCACGATTCTATTACACAACGCCGGTCCTCGGTGCCAAAAAGGTTGGGGACCACTGCTCTATATGACTAGCAAATCCTGATTTGAAATATGACCTTCTGCCCCTGGCCATTTCATAAGGGCCACTGTGCCCATGACATCCCCCAGCATTCTCTCTGCAGCTCACTTTAAAATTACAGTAGATGTACACAGATGTATATAGGTATATTATATGCCTAGAGCAGGGATATGCAATTAGCGGACCTCCAGCTGTTGCAAAACTACAAGTCCCATCATGCCTCTGCCTCTGGGTGTCATGCTTGCTGCTGTCAGAGTCTCGCTATGCCTCATGGGACTTGTAGTTTGGCAACAGCTGGAGGTCCGCTAATTGCATATCCCTGGCCTAGAGTAAAAAAACAACACCTAATGTTTTCCCATGGCTGGGGAGCTGCGGGTGGGATGTACGGTTCTTAAAGGAAGGTATTGGCTATACATTATATGCATATATAAACGCTAATGCTTCATTCCATCTCTGTTTACCTGCATACAGAGTATTTTCCAAAACGCAGAAGTGTCACGTTTAGGAAAATAAGGCACACGCATGTGTGGATCAATGCTGATGCAATGAAGTTTCAGCATTTACATAAGTACAGGGCCGTATGAGGGAATACTTTCCATGCTGTTCAGGTTGACTTTGTAGACAGCTGTTTTGTTGCCCAACATCCACTTAACCCATTTTCCTTGAAGGAGATGAGAAAAGGTCTTGAGAGCCTCCCAAGCTGCCAAGAGTTCTAAAACAATCAGAGTGACATGGAACAGTCCTCTTCCAATGCCCCTGAGCATGTTCTCCCAGGCAGTGGCCCCCCCCACCCCCAGAGACTAGCATTCAAACTAAAAAAGATCCAACCTCTGGGCTGAGGGGCCATCCCAGAGACCAGTTGCCTTGCACGATCTCACACCTCATCAAAGGCATACACAATAATACCTTGTGGTCCCATTGGAGAAGGAAGTGAGTCTACAATCATTTAATGTGTCACTGAGCCCAAGGGACTACTTAAATGGCTTCTATCATTAGTCTGAGATGAACCATGCAATCCTCCACACTCGATGGGGGTTTGATGACTGCGCGTGCACATCATTTGTGCCATCTTATGGTGAGGTAACACTTATTGCTGTTTGGTTCTAAGCAAGCCCCCCGGATGCAATATTTATATACAGGGAACAACTGGCATATTTGATCATTTATAAGCTATCTGAAGAGAAACAGGGTTTGAGCAACTACTGTCTTGTTGTTCGGCGATAGGTAGGTGGGACTTTACAAAGACCAGCACATCTTACAGATAGTAGAAAGTGTGGATATTCTGCAGATGTAGAAGGGCCATCACTGACATAAAAAAAACGTTTGAAAAGGTCTTCAGGGTCGTGGATAGATTGGGGAAATGTGAACTGGTAATGCTTGCCTTAGATCATAAAGCATAAGTATGTCTGGTGACTATCAGCAATTGGTATGTGTAGATAGACATTGGAGAAGTCTACAGAAATCATCCAGTAATTATTCTGTATAACTGAGATAATGATCTGAAACAATTCCAACTACAAAGTCCTGACCTTGATAAAGTTGTTCAGATTCTTTAAGTCCAGAATGATCCTGAAAGACCCGGATGCTTTTCTTGCTAAGAGTAGCCAGGTATGGGAACCTGTTGACTGCAATGGGAATGACCACCTTTATACCCTGCATAAATTCTTGAAGGTAGGATTGTAAAGACACACTCTTCTCCCTGGCGTCTATAGTCTCCACAAAGTGACTTTGATGGGGACAGAAGAAAATTATATTCTGTAATTTTTTGTGTAGCGCTACCCCCAGTTAAGAGAGACGCTGGTTTGTTTTCTCGGGCCCTGTATACAGCACCGCCAACCCCCGGAAATCTGACTCGACCCACTCTGGCACAGTTAGTCTAGGGATAGCTTCCTATCACTCTCAGGTGTATGATACTTAACAGTTCCTAAATAGACAAACAACACTCTGAGGCAGGAATATGAATAAGTAATAGCTTTACTATAAAATGGTGGCATAAAAACATGACATGCAACACTTACATGGGTCTGCAGAAACCCTGTATCAACCAATGCTACAGAGGCAGCACTATAATATGGCGCCGCGCAGTATCCACCACGCGGAGCTATTATGGCGTGCGCGCCCTAAGACACAGCAACACAAACTTTATAACTTTCCCCACCTATGTCAGGCCTGACAGTGTATGAAATAGTCCCCTTTCCCTAAGGGAGTAAGATTTTCTTCACCGGCCAGCTTTCGTCTGTGCACTTAAAGAAATGAACCAAATTGTAATCCAAAAAGGTGGTAACTCGTAGCAACAGTATGCAAATGGGGGGGGGGGTAGGCACTTCAACTCTGTCCCAACTACCGGACCCCCAAAGAACACTGGTGAGCGAACAGTGGGCCTAGGCAGTCTATAGGCCTGAATATAACTCAGTCTATGGATATGGGCAGGTGTCCGCTCACCGTTCCAGGCGCGATCCCAGCCTGGGTCTTCCACTGCGTGTGTCTGTCGCACACAGCGTCTGCAACCGATCGGGTCCCCGATCCAACTGGAGTCCTACACTGACGATCCAGGATCCACCCAGGCTCTGCAGGACGGTGAAAGGCTCTTCGGACTTCGGGTAAGGCCTTAGGCTTCAGGCCTTACCCCACAGCAGATCCGCGCAGGATGACTTGTTGCTTGAAGCGCGTTGTCCCAAGACAGCGAGCTTCGCCTCGCCTCTTCCTTAAGTAGACCCTCCCATGAGTCTCTGCGGTGGAACTTTTCACCCTGAGTCCCAACGGGGTTCTGGGTAACGTAGTCTCTCTCTTCTGCTTTTTCTTGCAGTAAAGTCTCTTCCTTACTTCCTCCCGAGTCACCTCTCACCCGGAAATTCTTGTCTCTCTGCATCAAAGGGGAACACCCCGCTACATTTGTATCATGGACACCACCTAAGTGTCCAGGATTTCGTTTGCTCAAAGCTTGAGGCAATCTGGCACCCACAGGAGCATGAGTGGTTGCACCTTCAGAACTACTTCAGGACTGACCTGATTTTTTCTTAATATTCTACAGAAAGAATCTCTGGGTTCCTCTCCACTGGGCACATAAAAAAGCCTACTCATTCTAAATGCTCTGTTATCTCGAAAGCCTGAGATGAGACCAGATTTTCCACCCATCACCCTTTGTATGGCCAAGTCAAAAAAATTCCTGAATAAATTCTTGCCATTAAAAGAAACTGAAAAAGAGCCTGCTTTAAAAAGGAATCAGTGCCTGAGCCACAAAGCCCACTTGGCTGTAACGGAATGCCCCATAATTTTTCCTGAAAGTAACAAGGTCAATGGGAAACTTAGCTAGGAAGTCTGAGGATAATTTCAGCTCCCCCAAAACTGATAATGGCTGCTGGGTTTACTCCAGACTTGACGGCTTGTTCTAAACTATCAATCTACATCTTTAATGCCTTGGAGACCAAGGTTAGGGCACTAGCTGGATGGCATGCTAGGCCTGCTGATGCATAGAGCTTATTAAGATCTGCATCAATACAGCAATCCATATGATCTTTTAAATTCCACTGAGTTCTCCATGGACAGAGTCACATGTCTGGTCAACTACCAGAGAAGTTGCCCACAGGCTTGAGTTCATCTGCCGGAGAGGATATCATTTAACAAATCGGTTCTAAAGAGTAGTTTTTTATTTTGGATTTACCCATTTCCTATGTATCACATCTCTGATTTCTTCAATGAAGGAAAAGCAAGGAACTTCTTTCTTAGGGCCCTTTCATACGATAGGCCCACTTGGAACCAACTGTCGGTTTTTCAGGTGGATCCAAGCGGGTCACCCATTGACTTATATGGGCAGGCGGATGTCATCGGAGATGTGTCCACTGACACCTGCCTGTCATCCTTGCCAATAAGATCTGCTCAAAACAGACCAATGGCAATACGTTGGCCATCCGTCCAGTAGATCGGATCGGATCTCCCATAGAGGACAGCCGGGCTCTGACAGGTCCGACCCTGCACAGCAAGCAGAGACGGACCTGTCATCCATCGGCTCAGTGAGGATCAACAGAGCGATCTCCCGCTGAGCTGGCGGAGTCTGCTGAGTGGATCCGCCCCACATGAAAGGGGCCTTAAGCTCAAAGAACTATTTCCTAACTTTTTTTTTTTTAGGCAAAGTTTTTTTTCTTTTTTTTTATCTTACCATTGCAGAGCATCTCTGACAGCTTCAACAAATGGAGTCACCAACGAAAATGCAAAGGAGTGAGAGGCAAGCTCCACAAGCCCAGCAAATCCTAGTATTAAGGTGATTGGAGATAGGACTCGGAGGCAAAGTAGATTGTAGGTTCTGGTGCTGAGGGCTACAAGCCCTATCATGGCTTCTGTGATTAGGACTATTAGAAGGAGGAGAATGTTGAGTCTTTTTGGAATGCTTTTGTCACAGATTAGGGAAACTGCTCCCACTAGGGGCAGAGTGGCTGCCCAGGACATCATGTAGCAGCTTAGTGGACACAGAGTACTCAGCCAGTCGCTCTCTTGGTGGTGGTGAGAGCCCTAAAAAGGGGCGAAGTGAAGAATCCAAGACACCGCCAGGTCTTTACCAGAGCTCCTAGAGGTGGAGGTGTTATGCTGCAAATGCTGTCCAGGTTGCGGTCCAAGCAGGCTGCAACTGAGAGCAGGTGAAATTCTTTTGCAGCACTGGGATAGTGGGTAAACAAAAAACAAGCAGGAGTGTTTGAACACACACACAGAAACACAGGCAGGGAATGCAGGTACAGGTAACGACAAACGGACACGCAGAGAAACAGACTGGTGCAGACAGTCAGGCACGTGCAGAAGGGGAAGAGACAAGACGTTGGTAGGAAACAAACAAGGGACACAGGCTCACAAGAAGGGGTACACAAGACTGGATGCACTGGGGATTACAGTGCATTCAGAAAGTATTCACAGCGCCTCACTTTTTTCGCATTTTATGTTACAGCCTTATTCCAAAATTGATTAAATTCATTATTTTCCTCCAAATTCTACAACCAATACCCCATAAAGACAACGTGAAAGAAGTTTGTTTGAAATATTTGCAAATTTTTTACAAATTAAAAAAATTACATGTACATACTGTAAATATTCTCAGCCTTTGCCATGACACTCAAAATTGAGCTCAGGTGCATCCTGTTTCCACTCATCCTTGAGATGTTTGTACAACTTGATTGGAGTCCACCTGTGGTAAATTCAGTTGATTGGACATGATTTGGAAAGGCACACACCTGTCTATATAAGGTCCCACAGTTAACAGTGCATGTTAGAGCACAAACCTAGCCATGAAGTCCAAGGAATTGTCTGTAGACCTTCGAGACAGGATTGTATAGAGGCACAGATCTGGGGAAGGGTACAGAAAAATTTCTGCAGCATTGAAGGTCCCAATGAGCACAGTGGCCTCCATCTGTAAATAGAAGAAGTTTGGGACCACCAGAACTCTTCCTAGAGCGGGCGCCCAGTCAAACTGAGCAATCAGGGATGAAGGGCCTTAGTCAGGGAGGTGACCAAGCACACGATGGTCACTCTGACAGAGCTCCAGCATTTCTCTGTGGAGAGAGAACCTTCCAAAAGAACAACCATCTTTGCAGCACTCCATTAATCAGGCCTGTATGGTAGAGTGGCCAGAGGGAAGCCACTCCACAGTAAAAATCACAAGACCGCCCACTTGGAGTTTGCCAAAAGGCACCTGAAGGACTCTCAGACCATGAGAAACAAAATTCTCTGGTCTGATGAAACAAAGATTGAACTCTTTGGCCTAAATGGCAAGTGTCATTTCTGGAGGAAACCAGGCACTGCTCATCACTAGGCCAATACCCTCCCTACAGTGAAGCATGGTGGTGGCAGCAGCATAATGCTGTGAGGATGTATTTCAGCGGTAGGAACTGCGAGACTAGTCAGGATCAAGGGAAAGATGAATAAACCTGCTCTGGACCTCAGACTGGAGTGAAGGCTTATCTTTCAACAGGACAGCATCCCTAAGCACACAGCCAAGATAACAAACGAGTGGCTACGGGAAAACTCTGTGAAAGTCCTTGAGTGGCCCAGGCAGAGCCCAGACTTGAACCCAATTGAACATCTCTAAAAAGATCTAAAAATGGTTGTGCATCGACACTCCCCATTCAACTTGATGGAGCTTGAGAGGTCCTGCAAAGAAGAATGGGAAAAACTGCCCAAAAATAGGTGTACCAAGCTTGTAGCATCATACTCAAAAAGATGTGAGGCTGTAAATGGTGCCAAAGGTGCTTCAACAAAGTATTGAGCAAAGGCTGTGTATACTTACTGTGTGCACATGTGATTTTTTAATTTTTTTATAAATTTGCAAAGATTTCAAACCAACTTCTTTCACGTTGTCAATATGGGGTATTGTTTGTAGAATTTTGAGGAGAATAATTAATTTAATCCATTTTGGAATAAGGCTGTAACATAAAAAACAAAGTGGAAAAAGCTAATCGCTGTGAATACTTTTTGGATGCACTGTATAGATAGTGTAGTAACACAAGATTTACAAAGCTGCTAGTGTGTGGACATAATTGAAACACCACAATCAAACCAAGGAAAGAGGCAATTCCACAAAAATGTCATCCTTGAAACCCTACGCTTACTGGTATTGAGGACTCTTGAGGTCTTACATTGAGGTAAAATGGCCACCTGAGGACTTCCTGTTCATCAGTAGGGATGAGCTGAACACCCCCGGGTTCGGTCCGCACCAGAACCTGCGAACGGACCGAAAGTTCGCACGAACGTTAGAACCCTATTAAATACAAGGGATGCGAACGTTCGAAATCTAAAGTGCTAATTATTACGACTATTATGCATGTTATTGTCCTAAAAAGGGTTTGGGAACCCGGGTTCTGCACCATGTATCAATGCAAAAAGAAGTTTTAAAAACGGCCGTTTTTCGGGAGCAGTCATTTTAATGATGCATAGAGTGAAAAAAAAAAGTCAAATATTCCTTTAACCACTTAAGCCCCGGACCAATACGGGCCATTATGACCAGGCCCCTTTTTGCGATTCGGCACTGCGCCGCTTTAACTGACAATTGCGCGGTCGTGCGACGTGGCTCCCAAACAAAATTGGCGTTCTTTTTTTCCCACAAATAGAGCTTTCTTTTGGTGGTATTTGATCACCTCTGCGGTTTTTATTTTTTGCGCTATAAACAAAAATAGAGCGAAAATTTTGAAAAAAATGACATATTTTTTACTTTTTGCTATAATAAATATCCCCAAAAAATATATAAAAAAACATTTTTTTTCCTCAGTTTCGGCCGATACATATTCTTCTACATATTTTTGGTAAAAAAATCGCAATCGGCATTTATTGATTGGTTTGCGCAAAAATTATAGCGTTTACAAAATAGGGGATAGTTTTAAGGCATTTTTATAAAATTATTATTTTTTTTTTAATCGCCACTAGTTATGGCGGCGATCAGCAATTTTTTTCATGACTGCGACCGTATGGCGGACACATCGGACACTTTTGACACATTTTTGGGACCATTGTAATTTTCACAGCGATCAGTGCAATAAAAATGCACTGGTTACTATGAAAATGACACTGGCAGTGAAGGGGTTAACCACTAGGGGCGCTGGAGGGGGTTAAGTGTGCCTAGGGGCGTGTTACTAACTGAGGGGGGGCGTGGCTACGACTGACGCGTCACCGGTCTCCGCTCTGATTACACAGAGCGGAGATCGCTGACATTGTCAGTAGAGGAGCGGGGAGATGATATGTTTACACACACATCTCCCCGCTCCGAGCCTCCGTGAGACGATCGCGGGGATCCCCACGGCGATCGAGTCCGCGGGACCCACGGTCCCACTCATGGGGAAGGCAGGGGGGTCGCGAGCGCACCGCCGGCGGCGCGCGTGCGACCCCGATGTCGGCAGTTAAAGGGCCACGTACAGATACGTGATTGTGCCTGTACGTGCCATTCTGCCGACGTATATCTCCGTGAAGGGGTCGGCAAGTGGTTAAATATCGTACCTGGGGGGTGTCTAAAGTATGCCTGTGAAGTGGCACGTGTTTCCCGTGTTTAGAACTGTCCCTGCACAAAATGACATTTCTAAAGGAAAAAAAGCCATTTAAAACTGCTTGCGGCTTTAATGTAATGTCTGGTCCCGGTAATATGGATGAAAATCTTTAAGAAAAATGGCATAGCTACCCCATCACCCCCCTACCCCAGCCCATTACCAGCCCCTTTGGGTCTTGTATGGATATTTAGGGGAACCCCGCACACAAAATAAAAAAGGCCCTATATACTCTGAACAGCCGTATACAGGCGGTGCATACAAGACAGGGACTGTAGGTTTGTTCTTATGTAGAATCTTTTTGTAATTTTGAACAGGTACATTGTTTAAGTGTAGCTCCAGCCAAAAAATCTATTTTTAAGCTTTTTGGAAAACATAGGGAAGGGTTATCACCCCTGTAACATTTGTTTTGCTGTCTGTGCCCCTGTTCAGAACATTTCACCTCACTTTCCGTCCCAATGACAAATGTTTTTGAAAAGTGGTTTTTTTATTGAAACAAGGATTGGTGATAAAGTATCAGTAGAGAGGAGACATCTTTTTCCCATATTAACTCTTACAGGAGAGAATTTCCCTTACTAGGGGTAGATTTTCTCTCACTTCCTGTTGTCTCCTTCTGTTTGCAAGTAGGAGTCGTTTGTAAGTTGGATTTTATGAAAGTAGGGGCCTGCCCTATATACTCTGCTGAAATTTGTCCCTTACATGTTGGTGTTGCCACAACACTGTAAGCCCTCACAGTTACTCTTGGTGGGCGCATGAATGGGCCCTGCTGTGAATTATTAGATCAAGAATTGTAATTGCATGCCCCTGTTGAACAGGGGCTTAAAAATTGGGCCTTTGGTGGTGGTGGTGGTGTTGACACAACACTGTAAGGCCCCACAGTTACTCTTGGTGGGCGCAGGAATGGGCCCTGCTGTGAATTATTAGATCAAGAATTGTAATTACATGCCCCTGTTAAACAGGGGCAGAAAAATTGGGCCTTAGGCACTGGTGCCACAACACTGCAACCCCTCACAGATACTGTACTTGGAGCACAGCAATGAGCCCTGTTGCAAAGTATTGCATCAAAAATTGTAATTACACGCCCCTGTTAAACAGGGGCTGAAAAATTGGGCCTTAGGCACTGGTGCTGGTCCCACGACACTGCAACCTCTCCCAGATACTCTAGTTGGAGTGCAGGAATGAGCCCTGCTGCAAAGCATTGCATACATTTTTTTATTTACATGCCCCTGTTAAACAGGGGCTGAAAAATTGGGCCTTAGGCACTGGTGCTGGTGCCACGACACTGCAACCTCTCCCAGATACTCTAGTTGGAGTGCAGGAATGAGCCCTGCTGCAAAGCATTGCATAAAAATTGTAATTACATGCCCCTGTTAAACAGGGGCTGAAAAATTGGGCCTTAGGCACTGGTGGCGGCACCCAGAAACAAAAATGTTCTTCCAAGCTATCATCATCAATCGGATCATTGAGGAGGAGGAGGATAGTCAGTCAACATAACAGGACAGTCACTCAGCATCAGCATCAGTCTTGAAGGGATGTGACATTTGAAATAAATTAGTCTGTTATATCAGCTTCAGGTGTTTGGTAGCTGGTGGTGATCCAAGACTGGTTCATCTTTATGAAAGTCAGTCGATCAACCGAGTCAGTGGACAGGCGCACCCTGTGATCCGTGACAAATCCTCCATCAGCACTGAATGTGCGTTCTGAAAGAACGCTGGATGCAGGACAGGCCAGTAGCTCAATTGCATACTGTGCAAGCTCTGGCCAGTGATCCATCCTCAAGACCCAGTAAGCCAGAGGATTTTCGGTGCGGAAGGTGTCCAAGTCTGACCTTGCCCCTAGGTATTCCTGCACCATGTATATCAGATGCTGGCGATGGTTGCTGGAACCGATCATACCTTGGGGCTGCGGACTAAAGAATTGTCTGAACGCATCGGTCAGACGGCCACCTTCCCCACCGCTCCTTCTTTGACTGACCGAAGCCTCAGCAACTCGTTGTCCAGGACCAGGAGTTTGTAACCTCCCAGTCTCTGGGAACGCGTTGCACAGACCTTTCTGCAAGGCCCCCCCGGAGTTGTCTCATCCTCTGCTCCTTCTGCGACGGTAAGATAAGGTCCGCAACCTTACCCTTGTACCGTGGATCAAGGAGAGTGGCCAGCCAGTAATGGTCCCTCTCCTTGATCCGAAGAATACGAGGATCCTTCCGCAGACTTTGCAGGATCAGGGAGGCCATGCAGCGTAGGTTAGCTGAGGCATTCGGTCCGGAGTCCTCTGGGTCACTAAGGACGACATGATCCGCAGCCACCTCCTCCCAGCCACATACAAGTCCACGGGTTTCTTGCGACTGTAAATCATCCCTAAAAGACTGCTGCTGATGATGCTGAGTGCCAGGCTCCACCTCCATGCTGACACAATCCTCCTCCTCCTCCTCTTCCTGTGCGATGGGTGGGACAGAAGGAACACTGTCTGGGTAAAGGGGGCCTTGAGAGGCAAGGAAGTCCTCCTCTTCCTGCCTCTGTTCTGCCTCAAGTGCCCTGTCCATTATTCCACGCAGCGTATGTTCCAACAGGTGGACAAGAGGTACAGTGTCACTGATGCATGCACTGTCACTGCTCACCATCCTCGTGGCCTCCTCAAATGGTGCCAGGACAGTGCATGCATCCCTGATCATGCCCCACTGGCGTGGTGAAAAAAACCCGAGCTCCCCTGACCCTGTCCTGGTGCCGTAGTCACACAGGTACTCATTGATGGCCCTCTGCTGTGTGTGCAGCCATTGCAGCATGGCCAACGTTGAGTTCCACCTGGTGGGCATGTCACATATAAGGCGGTTCTTGGGCAGGTTCAACTCCTTTTGCAGCTCAGCCAGGCGAGCACTGGCATTATAAGATCTGCGGAAATGCACACAGACTTTCCTGGCCTGCCTCAGGACATCCTGTAAGCCCGGGTACCTGCCCAAGAACCGCTGCACCACCAGGTTAAGGACGTGAGCCACACAGGGCACATGGGTCAGTTGTCCCTGTCGGAGGGCGGAGAGGAGGTTGGTGCCATTGTCGCAAACCACCATTCCTGGCTTAAGTTGGCGTGGCGTCAACCACCTCTCGGCCTGCCCCTGCAGAGCAGACAGAACCTCTGCCCCAGTGTGGCTCCTGTCCGCCAAACACACCAGCGCAAGCACGGCATGGCATCTTTTTGCCTGCGTACTTGCGTAGCCCCTTGAACGCCTACGGAGCACCGCTGGTTCCGAGGACAAAGCACAGGAAGAGGCCATGGAGGAAGAAGAAGAGGAGGGGGTGGAGGAGAGAGGTGTGTCACAACCAGTAGTAGCATTTTGGAGGCGTGGCGGTGGAACAACCTCCAACACTACTGCACCTTGTCCTGCATCCTTCCCAGCTGCCAAAAGAGTGACCCAATGGGCCGTGAAAGAAAGGTAACGTCCCTGTCCATGCCTGCTGGACCATGAGTCAGCGGTAATATGCACCTTACCGCTGACCGCCCTGTCCAGCGAGGCCAAGACATTGCCTTCCACATGCCGGTAGAGAGCCAGAATCGCCTTCCGTGAGAAAAAGTGGCGTTTGGGAACCTGCCACTGAGGAACCGCACATTGCACAAACTCACGGAAGGGGGCCGAGTCTACCAACTGAAAAGGCAGCAGTTGAAGCGCTAGCAATTTAGCCAAGCTAGCATTCAACCGCTGGGCATGTGGATGGCTGGGAGTGAACTTCTTTCGACGGTCCAGCAGCTGGGGCAGGGAAATTTGCCTGCTAGAATCGGACGTCGGTGTACTGCTAGCAGAGTGCCCGCAAGTACTTGGCTGTGACACACCTAATTCTACACCTTCATTCCTCTCAGTGCAGGTTTCAGAGAGGACTGAAGGTATAGTGGGGTTGGAGATCCCAGCTGATGCGGTGCAAGGAGAGGTCCGCTTTGTTCTTTGGTGTGGGTCTTTAAGGTAGGCTTGCCGACGAGCTGCATGGCAGGTCAACATATGTCTGGTCAAGCATGTGGTGCCCAAGCGGCTGATGTTTTGGCCACATGATATACGCTTGAGACATATGTTGCAAACAGCAGCTGTGCGATCTAATGCACTCGACTCAAAAAAGGCCCACACCAAAGAACTTTTTAAATTACGGGCAGAGGCAGCGCCCTGCACAGGCGGAGCTCTGCGGTGTGATTCCGTCGGTGTGCTGCCCTTACGCTGGCCCCTCGAGGGCATCTTGCCTCGTTGGAGATGTGCCTCCTCCTCATCCTCCTCCTCTCTCCTATTAGGCACCCACGTGGAGTCAGTGACCTCATCATCCCCTCCCTCCTCATCACTGGAGCCAATCTGGCAGTATGCTGCAGCTGCTGGAACATGACTGCCAGATTTGGTGTCCTTCTTGAGCATCCCCTCTCTCTGCTCTCACGCTACTTCCTTCCTCTAGCTGGGTATCATCATCAGACCCTTCGAAACGCTGGGCATCCTCCTGGAGCATGTACCCAACACTGTGCTCAAACAGTTCGGGGACTCCTCAGGAGGACATGGTGGGTCTAGGGAAGGAGTGACTGATGATGACATTGATACCAGGGAAGAGGACGCTTTGGCAGCTGCTTTGCCAGTACCCTGAGCCTGGGTGAGAGAGGATGAGGAGGATGAGGAGGGCTTGGTCATCCACTCTACCAAGTCTTCGGCATGATGCGGCTCAACACGTTCAGCTGCCGAAAAGAAGGACAAGCGTGTCCCATGGCCACGTGCTGATGGCGAGGCACGGCGTCCACGACCAGCACTGTTGTCTCTAGACACAGAGCCTGCTTGCCCTCTTTTATTGGCTCCTGACTGTCTGCCTCTCCTTGTTTGCCTTCCAGACATTCTAATGGCCTGCAGGGAGATGGGAAAACCAGCAATAAGGCCTAGCTTCAGGAGTATATTTTGCAGGAAGCACACTATGCCCGCTGTAAGTGCTGCAAATGCCTGTTGGTGTAACACACCAGGAAAACAGAGCAATAAGGCGTAGCTTCAGGAGTATATTTTGCAGGAATCACACTACGCCTGCTGTAATTGCTGCAAATGCCTGTTGGTGTAACACACTAGGAAAACAGAGCAATAAGGCGTAGCTTCAGGAGTATATTTTGCAGGAATCACACTACACCTGCTGTAAGTGCTGCAAATGCCTGTTGGTGTAACACACTAGGAAAACAGAGCAATAAGGCGTAGCTTCAGGAGTATATTTTGCAGGAATCACACTACGCCTGCTGTAAGTGCTGCAAATGCCTGTTGGTGTAACACACTAGGAAAACAGAGCAATAAGGCGTAGCTTCAGGAGTATATTTTGCAGGAATCACACTACGCCTGCTGTAAGTGCTGCAAATGCCTGTTGGTGTAACACACTAGGAAAACAGAGCAATAAGGCGTAGCTTCAGGAGTATATTTTGCAGGAATCACACTACGCCTGCTGTAAGTGCTGCAAATGCCTGTTGGTGTAACACACTAGGAAAACAGAGCAATAAGGCGTAGCTTCAGGAGTATATTTTGCAGGAATCACACTTTGCCTGCTGTAAGTGCTGCAAATGCCTGTTGGTGTAACACACCAGGAAAACAGAGCAATAAGGCGTAGCTTCAGGAGTATATTTTGCAGGAATCACACTACGCCTGCTGTAAGTGCTGCAAATGCCTGTTGGTGTAACACACCAGGAAAACACAGTAATACGGGCTAGCTTCAGGTGTATATTTTGCAGTAATCACACTACGCCTGCTGTAAGTGCTGCAAATGCCTGTTGGTGTAACACACCAGGAAAACACAGCAATACGGGCTAGCTTCAGGTGTATAATGTGCAGGAGGCACACTCCGCCTGCTGTAAGTGCTGCAAATGCCTGTTAGTGTAACACACCAGGAAAACACAGCAATAAGGGCTAGCTTCAGGTGTATACTGTGCAGGAGGCTTAGCAACAATGACACTGACACTGTCCCCTGCCTATCCTTCTCTCTCCCTGCACACAAGGTTTATCAAAGAATATGACACTGACACTCTCCCTGCCTATCCTTCTCTCTTCCTGCACACAAGGTTTAGCAAAGAATATGACACTGACACTGTCCCCTGCCTATCCTTCTCTCTCCCTGCACACAAGGTTTATCAAAGAATATGACACTGACACTCTCCCTGCCTATCCTTCTCTCTCCCTGCACACAAGGTTTAGCAAAGAATATGACACTGACACTGTCCCCTGCCTATCCTTCTCTCTCCCTTCACACAAGGTTTAGCAAAGAATATGACACTGACACTCTCCCTGCCTATCCTTCTCTCTCCCTGCACACAAGAATAGCACAAAGAATATCACACTGTCCCTGCCTATCCTTCTCTTTCCCTGCGCCGGAACACACTACACAAGGCCGCCGCGCTGGCGGCCTTTTATAGTGTGGGGCGTGTGCTAAACCCCCTGAGCTATAATTGGCCACAGGCAACCTGCCTGTGGCCAATTATGGCTCTCCTAGCTGCCAGCGCTGTGATTGGCCAAGCATGCGGGGTCACAGTGCATGCTTGGCCAATCACAGCGCCGGGATTGCACTGCGATGGCGCAGTGTATTGTGGGCCGTTCACGTCACTCGAATTTGGCGCGAACGGCCCAAATCGTTCGATGTTCACCGAACGATCGAAGAGCCGATGTTCGAGTCGAACGTATGTTCGACTCGAACACAGAGCTCATCCCTATTCATCAGCGATGTACTTCCTGATTATTAGTGACACACTTCTGGTCCAACGCTGTACCTCCAGTATCACTTCGGGCTTGTTTGCGGCCGCTTCCTTCCATCACATCCATTCTCACTTTGAATTGTAGACCTTGCCATACCCGCTGGTTGGGTTATTTACAGGAGTGCCTTCCATGTACAGTCCCACCATGATAGAGATGCTGCTCATTTGCTACACACCATGGAAACTATAGCAAGTGCATTAGCATTCACATTAACATTGTCCCTATTTTTGGACTGTGGACTTGTTTTATTTTGATCCATTTGTTCTGATTTAATAAAGTGCATTTTTGGACACTTCTTGCAAGTGGACATTCTGTCACATTAATATATTACCATTACTACATTGTACTCATGGCTCAGGCATGCAGATGAACACTTATGTGGCATTGGAGCATGTGGCAGTGGCTCAAGTTTTATATTGATCAACTCAGTCAAGCAGGTCAATTCATAAGGACATTGCCACCAAAACTCATCAGATCCCCACTGTCCTTGCACTCCAGATTTAAATTTTATCTGTGGGTCACATCTTTGGACTGTTTGCCATCCTGTTGTCATATACATCTAGGATTGCCTCAACTTTGGCGCAGTTTTCCTTTCTTTATACACTGGATTTTATGTGCTGTTAGTGTGTGGATGTGTTGCTCAAACTCTGAACAATCCAAATGCTAGCCTTTTAAAACCAAACCCCTTCTGGTATTGGCTGGAAGCTGGTGGCTGCACCCAGAGGGAAAGGCCCAGCAGTGGAGCCTGGAACAGGCAAGTGTGATAGCTTTCCGCCAGGGCATTTATCTCCGAAACAAGCAAACAAAGGCAACGCCAACTCTAATGCTGATCAAAAACTGCTTACCTTTGCCATTCATTTCCTGCCCTAGATGGTGAATTGGAAGAGCTCATAGTTGCTAGGAGTGACAATAATGTATTTAGAAAAATAACAGAAAATTATCTTCTAGAGGAGCCTTAGATGATACAGAGCCAAACTCGCCTGCAGAATAGCCACAGAAAAGACACATGGAAAAGGCAAGGAAAGAGCAGGGGATATTAGCAAACAGATATTTAAATAGCCTACCCAAAATCTGAGGGCAGAACACCAAACTACAATAAGGCACACTGCATGCGCAGCACCCGGAGGATGCAGGACTAGAAGAAAGGAGAAAAAAAGGGACACTGTGTGCCTAGAATGCCAACACAATGAGCACAATGCCTGTGTCTAGCAGCAGCCACAGGAAAAAGTAGTGAGAATCCCAGGAAAGGTTAGATGAGAGAGAGGAACAGCATATGAGCTATCTGCCATGGAAAAAAAAGGGCAGTTTATGCCACTAAATACCCAGATCCTTGGCACCTAAGGGTACACCCAAAAAGTAGGATTTACCATACAACATGGATGTTGCCCACTTTGGAGAGGTTGAACCAGGGTGGGGTGAGGTAGGGGTAAGCCAGCCAGATGAACCTGGAGCACAGAAAAAATGAACATTGGAAAGAGATTCTCCCTTTTATATTTGCAAGCTAGGTTGTCCTAACAGGTTCAGGAGGTGGAGTTCGCTTGTAGTAAGCTGTCATAAGGTGTGCCAGAAAAACACTCTGAAATGTAGACTTTTTACTTATTTGAAGGGCACATGTCAGATTTAATAAAAATAAAATATGCAGCGCTAAATAGGTGAATAAAGGACCAGTTAACCTAATCTAGTCCAAACAATAAAAACCAAAGTGAATAAATGACCAAAAATCACTAATAAACACACCGTGAAGTGATACTAAAAAGATTACCAAACAAAGGTAAAAAAAATAAAAATGATGCTGTAAATAATTAGTGAGATGAACACAATAACTAAAACATCATGAGCAAAAAGTCCCAGAACAGTAAAAGAATAAAAAAAGTGAGTGGCTAGAGAAGCTTCTTCCCAGGAAAGCTGTGCAGACTGGCAAACGTGACACCCAGGTGTGTGGTGGTCCTGCTTACCGGATAGCCAAGACTGTATCCACAGTCTCACCTAACACAGGGAATAAGGCTTCCCCACAGCCCAATGATATCCTGAACAGTTCTCACCAGCCCGAAATTATTCCAAATGGGAGAGAAAACAGAGAAACTCCATAGTGTAATAAGTAAAAATCCGGTTTAATGAATTAGTAAGGGTTACACTTACAATTGGTAGATGGTCAGTCAGCGATAAAAGACAGATAATGTGCAGCAATGACAGTGCTGCATACGGCAGCGTTGGTTCAAATTTTCCCGAGCTCCTGTACTCCGTGGATACTTCCTCGTGTATACTCAATGCGTGATGCCGTCACATGTCAGATTTACCAAATCAAACTATTTTGAGGAAAACAAAGTATCTCTTGGTTGCCATAAAAAATAAGAAAAAATGTTTTACCCAAGCCCTCCACCTAGGGTGACCACATTTCCAAACTGCCATTCAGGGACACCCCCCCCCCCCCAAAAAAAAAATTATGATTTTTGACAAAAAAAAAATGCAGATTTTTGGGGCAGGGGTGTATCATGAAATCAGCGGGCCCGTGTGCAAGATCAAAAATAGGTCCTAGGCATCAAGAAGAACAATATGGCACGCAAAGCGCGTCGTAGGGAACAGTGGACATGTCTTAAATTGCGCTAAATATTGGGCGTGGCTTAGAGGGGGTGTTGTTAAAGAGTCTGAGATGACCTATATAGTGCAGAATGTGGTAATGTTAAATAGGGAATGTAGAGTGTATGGTGGTGAGTAGTATGTACAGGAGAGGAGTGCGGAATGTATGGCGGTGGGTAATATGTACAGGAGAGGAGTGCAAAGCGTATGGCGGTGGGTAGTATGTACAGGAGAGGAGTGCAGTGTATGGCGGTGGTTAGTATTTATATGAGAGGAGTGCGGAGTGTATGGCGGTGGGTAATATGTACAGGAGAGGAGTGCGGAGTATATGGCGGTGGGTAATATGTACAGGAGAGGAGTGCAAAGTGTATGGCGGTGGGTAGTATGTACAGGAGAGGAGTGCAGTGTATGGCGGTGGGTAGTATGTATATGAGAGGAGTGCGGAGTGAATGGCGGGGGGGTAGTTAGTGGAGAGAGGAGGGAGAGGAGTGAAATACCACCTCCTGATAGTCTGTCAGCCACTGCTATACCACCTTGGTGGTGGGGCACTCCAAAGGATGCAAGGGGGCACTCTGGAGGCAGTAAGGGGGCACCCTGGAGGTTGTAGGGGGGATGTAAGGGGGCACTCTGGCGGTACTTAGTCAGAGCCCCCTTACATCCTCCGGGGTGCCCCCTTAGTGCCTCCTTACATTCTCCTCCAGAGTGCCCCCTTACATTCTCCTCCAGAGTGCCCCCTTACATCCTCCTCCAGAGTGCCCCCTTAGTACTACTGTACTAAGGGGCACTCTGTAGAAAGTAAGGGGAGGTAAGGGGGCACTCTGGAGAAAGTAAGGGGGCACTCTGGAGAAAGTAAAGGGAGGTAAGGGAGCACTCTGGGGAAAGTAAGGGGGCACTCTGTAGAAAGTAAAGGGAGGTAAGGGGGCACTCTGGAGAAAGTAAGGGGGCACTCTGGAGAAAGTAAAGGGAGGTAAAGGGGCACTCTGGAGAAAGTAAGGGGAGGTAAGGGAGCACTCTGGAGGAAGTAAAGGGAGGTAAGGGAGCACCACTACACTGACCTACCTGACCCCTAAAATGACCTGTCCACTACACTGAACCCTGCACTGACCCACCTGAGCACTATTACCTACCTGGCCTCTACACTGACCTACCTGACCACTACACTCCTTCCTGCAGTACTTACACTACTCACTGACTACTCCCCCACACAAACACAAGGTAGATCGGTGGATTTCACTCACCACTCTAGGCCAGGACTCCATCCATGAAGATCATCCATAGATGACTGGTATCCCCCTGCAGGCCGAGAACTCCGCCAGCAGCCGCCGCACGCTCGTCTGCACCGAGCACTGCCCCTCCCACTCACACACACACATGGACCGCCCAGCCCGTGGCAAGGCATCATGGGGGACAGGACAGGCTGGACCACTGGAGTCCCTGGGCGGGGGAAAGCGCGGCCCGGGTGCTGAGGAGTCTGCCTCATTAAAGATTATAATAGGGGCTGCTGAAGCCTGGAGGAAGTCACTCTTGGGACAGCAATGGCAGTCACGGCAGCACGGGATTGGAATGAGGTCGCCGACGCCTACACGCAGGGGAGAGAGCACTGGCTTGGCTGCCCACTCCCACGCTACACTACTGGGCTGGCCCGGCCAGATGACATCATCGACATTCGGCAGTCGGTGGAAAATCGCAATGCATCAGTCATTCCGGGATACTGTATTGTCCCGTAATGAGGGTGCCCAGGACCCGGGACAGATCTGCTTATTGGGCAATCCGTAACACGTGGGCACCCTACCTCCACCTAGGCAGCCTAGATTACCTGACCTCTGGCTAACAATCATTAAAGACTGCAGATTCTATTATTTACAATTAGACAGACTTTGGTAGACTTGCAGTGATGTAACATGATCAAAAAAGCACAAAAGGTAGCAGCTTACATGTAATGACTGACCAAACACGGCTGCCACATTTGTTGATGATTAAAAGCTATACAGCTATACATAGAAACAAGGCTTGTAAAATATATGAACACACCTTGTTAAAGAGGACGAAAACCCTCCGTTCAAAAACGAAAAAAATAAAGATCCTGCAAGACAAAGGCATAATCAGCTAGTATGCAAAGCATACTAGCTGATTATGTTTTACTTACCTCCGATCGAAGCCCCCGCATCGGTCCACGTCTCCCCCTCCGGCCGCCGACATGTCCCGGAGTGACTTCCTGTTATCTCTGCTCCGGTGCTGTGATTGGCCGGAGCTGCGATGACGTCACACGCATGCACGCTCGGGCCGGCAAGATCCCATTCAGAAAACCGGCAATGATGCCGGCCCGCTAGTGCGCATGCGTGTGACATCATCGGTGCTGTGTTTTTTAGCAAATATCTCCTTAACCGTGTGGGTTAAGGAGATATTTCTTGCACCTACAGGTAAGCCTTAATCTAGGCTTACCTGTAGGTGCAAGTTGTCTAAGTGGGTTTACAACCACTTTAAGATTGTACTGAGCTAATCCCTTTTCTGCATATGTGTGTAGCACTACCCCTGTAGGAGCTGCTGGTTTAGTTTTGGGCCTGCACTCTGCCTGTCAACCCCCAGAATTTGGCTCAAATCCCCTCTGGCACAATAATATGATTGGGGACCCCAATTGGCTGTAAGGGACCTCAATGATACACACACAACAATAAATGCAATAAAAGGTTGTTACCTTGGTGTTGTTCACCTGCCACTTAGCTGTAAAGACAGAGTCCCACACAAACTAACCTGAGGACCATACTTGAGCGAGGTTATGGTGGAGGAACCTCCCAGTGCAGTAATATCAACACTGGGGCACCTCTCCACCAAGTCTCACGTAAACAGTAAAACATGGGGTGATACAAACAATTATCATTAATATTTCAGAATCACGACTCTATGGCTCCCCCTGGTGGACAGTTCAATGGGTGCGTGTCCTGTAGCAACCACTTACAAAAATAGAGAAGCAAATGACTGTTCCTTTAACCACTTAAGCCCCGGACCATTTGGTAGCTAGAGGACCAGAGGTGAATTCAGAATTTTGCACTGCGCTGCTTTAACTGTAAATTGTGCGGACATGCAATGTTGTACCCAAACGAAATTTGCGTCCTTTTCTTCCCACAAATAGAGCTTTCTTTTAATGATATTTGATTGCCTCTGCGATTTTTATTTTTTGCGATATAAACGGAAAAAGACCGAAAATTTTGAAAAAAAATGATATTTTCTACTTTTTGTTATAAGAAAAATTGAATAAACTCAATTGTAGTCATACATTTAGGCCAAAATGTATTCAGCCACATGTTTTTAGTAAAAAAAATGTCAATAAGCGTATATTTATTGGTTTGCGCAAAAGTTATAGAGTTTACAAACTAGGGTACATTTTCTGAAATTTACACAGCTTTAAATTTATGACTGCCTATCTCATTTCTTGAGGTGCTAAAATGACAGGGCAGTACAAAACCCCCCCAAATGACCCCATTTTGGAAAGTAGACACCCCAAGAAAATTGCTGAGAGGCATGTTGAGCCCATTGAATTTTTTATTTTTTTGTCCCAAGTGATTGAATAATGACTAAAAAAAAAAAAAAAAATTACAAAAAGTTGTCACTAAATGATATATTGCTCACACATGCCATGGTTATATATGGAATTACACCCCAAAATACATTTTGCTGCTTCTCCTGAGTACGGGGATACCACATGTGTGGGACTTTTTGGGAGCCTAGCCGCGTACGGGACCCCGGAAACCAAGCACCGCCTTCAGGATTTCTAAGGGCGCAAATTTTTGATTTCACTCCTCACTACCTATCACAGTTTCGAAGGCCATAAAATGCCAAAATAGCACAAAACCCCCCCAAATGACCCCATTTTAGAAAGTAGACACCCCAAGGAAATTGCTGAGAGGCCTGTTGAGCCCATTGAATATATTTTTTTTTGTCCCAAGTGATTGAATAATGACAAAAAAAATAAAAAATAAATAAATTACAAAAAGTTGTCACTAAATGATATATTGCTCACACATGCCATGGTTATATGTGGAATTACACCCCAAAATACATTTTTCTGCTTCTCCTGAGTACGGGGATACCACATGTGTGGGACTTTTTAGGAGCCTAGCCGCGTACGGGACCCCGAAAACCAAGCACCGCCTTCAGGATTTCTAGGCACAAATTTTTGATTTCACTCCTCACTACCTATCACAGTTTCGAAGGCCATAAAATGCCAAAATCGCACAAAACCCCCCCAAATGACCCCATTTTGGAATATAGACACCCCAAGCTATTTGCTGAGAGGAATGGCGAGTATTTTACAGCTCTCATTTGTTTTTGAAAATGAAGAAAGAAAATATATATATATATATATATATATATATATATATATATATATATATATATATATATATATATATATTTTTTTTTTCAATTTTCAAAACTTTGTGACAAAAAGCGAGATCTGCAAAATACTCACAATACCTCTCAGCAAATAGCTTGGGGTGTCTACTTTCCAAAATGGGGTCATTTGGGGGGGTTTTGTGCTATCTGGGCATTCCATGGCCTCCGAAACTGTGATAGGCAGTGAGAAGTGAAATCAAAAATTTACACCCTTAGAAAGCCTGAAGGCGGTGCTTGGTTTTTGGGGTCCCGTACATGGCTAGGCTCCCAAAAAGTCTCACACATGTGGTATCCCCGTACTCAGGAGAAGCAACAGAATGTATTTTGGGGTGTAATTCCACATATGCCCATGGCATGTTTGAGCAATATATCATTTAGTGACAACTTTGTGCAAAAAAAAAAAAAAAATTGTCGTTTTTCCGCAACTTGTGTCAACATATAAAATATTCCATGAACTCGACATGCCTCTCAGTATATAGCTTGGGGTGTCTACTTTCCAAAATGGGGTCATTTGGGGGGGGTTTTGAACTGTTCTGGCATTTTATACACAACATTAGGAAGCTTACATCCACTCTTCTAACCACTTGAAGACAAAGCCCTTTTTGACACTTTTTGTTTACATGAAAAAAAAATTTTTTTGCAAGGAAATTATGTTGAACCCCCAAACATTATATATATATTTTTAAAGCAAAGGCCCTACAGATTAAAATGGTGGGTGTTGCATTTTTTTTTCTACACAGTATTTGCGCAGCGATTTTTCAAACGCATTTTTTGGGTTAAAAAATACACTTTTTTTAATTTTAATGCACTAAAACACACTATATTGCCCAAATGTTTGATGAAATAAAAAAGATGATCTTAGGCCGAGTACATAGATACCAAACACAACATGCTTTAAAATTTCGCACAAACGCGCATTGGCGACAAACTACATACATTTTTAAAAGCCTTTAAAAGCCTTTACAGGTTACCCCAGTAGATTTACAGAGGAGGTCTACTGCTAAAATGATTGCCCTCGATCTGACCTTCGCGGTGATACCTCACATGCATGGTGCAATTGCTGTTTACATATGACGCCAGACCGACGCTTGCGTTCGCCATTGGGCAAGAGCAGGGCAGGACAGGGGTGCTTTTTTTTTTTTTTTTATTATTAATTTTGCTTTTTTCTTTTATTTTTAAATTGTTCCTTCCAAGTATTTTTTTTTTTTTATCATTTTTATTGTTATCTCAGGGAATGTAAATATCCCCTATGATAGCAATAGGTAGTGACAGGTACTCTTTTTTTGAAAAAACTGGGGTCTTCTAGACCCTAGATTTTTCCTCTGCCCTCAAAGCATCTGACCACACCAAGATCGGTGTGATAAAATGCTTTCCCAATGGCGCTTTTTATATCCGGGGGGGGGGGGCATTCCCTCCCACTGCTTGTAAAAGCAGTCCAGAGGCTAATTAGCCGCTAGGATTGCTTTTACATGAAAGCCGGCCGCAGGCTGAAAAGAATGATACCAAGATGATACCTAAACCCGCAGGCATCAATCTGGTATAAACATTCAAAGTCCAGCAACATACCAGTACGTTGCTGGTCCTTGTTGGACATGTTTTGTAATCTTTTTATTTCATGCAGCCAGTTGGCTGAACGAAAAAAAGAGATTGATCGGTGGGTATGCCCACCATTAGAATACCGCCCTTCATCCACCCACTTCCAATGATGGGCATACACACACCATTTATATATGCCGAAGCATGGGGGCATCCTCCCGCAAAAAAGTTATGCCACACACACATGGTCGGACTTTTCCACGGGCAAGCCTCCGTCGGAATTTCGACCGTATGTACGCGGCATTAGGAGCAAAATCGCTCCTCCGCCCCTGCTGCCCCAATGCTTCGGCATATTTGCTTTTTTTTTTTAACTGTGGTGGTGAAATCACCTCCTACAGCACTGGAGTCGCAGGGATCAGGCCTGTCTCTGCGAACGCTGCAGTTATGTGTGTTTTTGTTTTGTAAGTGACAGTGATCGATCGATACTGCACTTGGGTGGCCTGGGCTGGACGGAGGGGCAAAACGCAGGTGCCAGCAGGTATCTGGGCTGATCCCGCTAACACTGCGTTTTTGGGAACCCTAAACTGCTGGGGACGCTAGTATAGATCTGATCAGATCAGATATTGATCTGTTCAGATACTATACCACTAAGGGGGGTGTATGCTTCACGCGTGGGTGTTAGCGTTACTGCCTGGGGTGTGACTCAGACCCTCTCTGACGCTAAAACCTAATTGATATCACCCGCCGGGCGATCAGGGGGTTAAACCTTTATTGGGTTATATACACGGCGGGTGCCCTGACACTATAAAAAGCAAACTAACTAACCAGCGTCACCCGTAACACTTATATGGTGATCACTGGTGAAAGGGTTAACTAGGGGCAATCAGGGGGTTAAAACCTTTATTAGATAATATATGGGGGTACCTGACGCTATAAAAACCTGCGGCGAACCTAAAAAAAATTACCAGCTACCGATCTGCATCACCGACACTAAGACAGCGTTTAGAAAAACGATTGCTTAGCGACAGTGGTGATGGGGGTGAAAGGGTTACCTGGGGGGGCGATCAAGGGGGTTAAACCTTTATTAGATAATATATTGGGGTACCTGACGCTATAAAAACATGCGGCGAACCTAAAAAAAAATACTGGCTACGATCTGCATCACCGACACTAAGACAGCGTTTAGAAAAACAATTGCTTAGCGACAGTGGTGATAGGGGTGAAAGGGTTACCTGGGGGGGCGATCAAGGGGGTTAAACCTTTATTAGATAATATATTGGGGTACCTGACGCTATAAAAACATGCGGCGAACCTAAAAAAAATTACCGGCTACCGATCTGCATCACAGACACTAAGACAGCGTTTAGAAAAACGATCGCTTAGTGACAGTGGTGATAGGGGGTGAAAGGGTTACCTGGGGGGCGATCAAGTGGGTTAAACCTTTATTAGATAATATATTGGGGTACCTGACGCTATAAAAACATGCGGCGAACCTAAATAAAATTACTGGCTACGATCTGCATCACCGACACTAAGACAGCGTTTAGAAAAACAATTGCTTAGCGACAGTGGTGATAGGGGGTGAAAGGGTTACCTGGGGGGCGATCAAGGGGGTTAAACCTTTATTAGATAATATATTGGGGTACCTGACGCTATAAAAACCTGCGGCGAACCTAAAAAAAATTACCGGCTACCGATCTGCATCACAGACACTAAGACAGCCTTTAGAAAAACGATCGCTTAGTGATAGTGTTGATAGGGGGTGAAAGGGTTACCTGGGGGGCGATCAAGGGGGTTAAACCTTTATTAGATAATATATTGGGGTACCTGACTCTATAAAAACCTGCGGCGAACCTAAAAAAAATTACTGGCTGCCGATCGGCATCACTGACGCTAAGACAGCGATCAGAAAAATGATCGCTAAGCGACAGTGGTGATAGGGGGTGAAAGGGTTATCTGGGGGTGATCAGGGGGTTAAACCTTTATTAGGGGGGGTTAGGGGGCTACACTGGACCTAAGACTAAACTTTGGTGTAAACTAAACTTTTACAGTCACAAATGTCACTGATTGCAGTGATCACTAAATAAATGGTCACTGCAATCAGTGACACTGTGACTGGGGGCTGAGGGGGTGATCTGGGGGGTGATCTGGGGTGTCTGGGGGGGCCTGGGGGGGCGATTTATGTCCCTATGTGTCCTGGTGTCAGTGTAGTGTTGTGTGCACTGACCTGATATCTTCTCTTGTACGGCGCTCGGTATATGTGAGCGCCGCACCAGAGATGACATCACTTCCTCCTGCTCCCTCTGTCTGACACAGACAGAGGGGGCATTTCCATTCACCGGGAGCGACCGCGAGGGGGTGGCCAGAAACGAATGGCTGCCCCCTCATCCCGGAATGCTCCCGGACACTTAGCCACCGCTCACTGTATAGAAGGGGGGTCCGATTGGACCCCCAAACTGTACAAAGGCAATCACGTACACTCTACGTGATTGTGCCTGTCGGTGCCATTCTGCCGACGTATATATACAGTGAGCGGTCGTTAAGTGGTTAAGAGTCCGTTAATCTTCGGCTAGCCACGTTGGTGCACTTAAACATTTGTAATCCAAAAGATAAGGTGAGGTAAGAAACTGCTAATTGAAGCACACAAGCTAACAGTACAAGGGGTACTAATTTCCCCCTTGCGTTGAGTTTCTACGTGCGGAGATGCAAACGCCAGCAAGCACAAGTAAAGCTTGTGATAGTCACACTCCTGGCAGTCAATTAACTAAACTGATGGGCAAGTGCCCACTCACCAGATGAGGCCTTGTGTTGCTGCTTTTCCTCTCAGTCCGGAGCCCTCCTTCAATGGTCCGTCTCTCGGTGACACGAGGCCACTGGTTATTCACCTGGCCGTTCTCTGGATAACAACGGATAAAAGGCTCTGGATGCTGCGGGCTGCAGACCGATCCTCCTCAGGTTGATCAGTGAGACTGTCCGCAGGAATCCCTCTCTGGCTAGGCGATCCGCTCTCAGTCCCAATAGGCCCAGGCTTCTCGGGCCTAGGCACACTCACAACAGGCCTCAACACAGGCCTCCAGCCGGCTTGAAGATGGCGTCCAGAGAGAGCGTGCTATCCGGCGTGCTTGTCTTAAATAGCTCCTCCCATCGGGCTTTGCGCGGTGCGCTGCCCTATGGTAGCACAGTGGCCTTGTGGGCAATGTAGTCTCTATGCTACTTACTGTAATGGAGTCTTTGTCTCTTGATAACCGAACCAAAACAAGTTGTAACTAACTAGCATGAAATAAACACCGAAGGGAGCCAAACTTATTCACAGCACAGATTGCAGTCCTTTAAGATGCTTGCAATGGTAACACCTTGCTACATGTGTGTATTTTTATATATATATATTTATATATATATATATATATATATATATATATATATATATATATATATATATGTATATAAAAACACACTACTGTTCCCCTATACTTTTCTACGTTTTCAAATTGTGAGATTATTATACACATTTTCTGTAGTCACAAGGCTATGGTTGGGATAGAAGAAACAAGCATCTGGAACTGACGATATTATGTTTGCTGCAGTAGAGCTGTTTAGTCGAGGTCACAGCTGTTGTCACCGTTTCCTCCAGCACAATTTATGGCCATCGTTGTCACTGACTCTTTTCTCTGTAGGTATATTCAGCCCTCAATTTTTGATTTCAAGAGGATTTGTATTGTGTCTTTATGTTGTTTCGCATTTACTGTAACTTAATACCATTTATGTGGTTCACAATCTTTAAAAAGCTGGAAAACGTGATTAGCATATATTAATATAATTGTTTTTAGCAAAGTGTACAAATGAATAATATTGCACTTTTTACATTTTCTGAATAATTTTCCAAGCACTTGGCTAGCTCTCAATCGCAGATGCGCTGCGCAGGTATGCCTAATGCCGCGTACACATGACCATTTTTCGCGTCTGGAAAAATTACATTTTTTCTCTTTGACGAGAAAAACGACCGTGTGTGGGCTTTTCATCATTTTTCCAGATGAGAAAAACGGCATGAATCACGACGAGAAAAATTAGAACATGCTCTAATTTTTCTTGTCGTGATTCACAGCATTTTTTTCCGCGGCAGTTTTCCCATAGGGAAACACTGCCGGGGAGCCTACACACGGTCGTTTTTCTCGACCAAGAGAAAAAATGTCAGGAAAACCGGCCGTGTGTAGGGGAACAAGCCGTTCCTCGTTTTTCCCGTCAATTTTCTCGATGGTGTTTTCACCGTTGAGAAAATCGATCGTGTGTACACGGCATTAGGTTTAGTGCTAAGTAGATGCTGTCCTGTGCTGGAGCTTCTTCTCACCAGTTATTAGAACCTGCAATCAGAGGCGGCTCTAGGCTTTGTGAGGCCTTAGGCAAAACTTAGACATGAGGCCCCACTCACGGCCATAATGGGAAAAATAATTCACGCAAGAAAAATGGCTGCAGAAAATGCACGGATCTAGCACACAGGTGATCAGCACCACTTCCAGGGCTCCCTCCTCACCCATCAGACATATTCAGCCAATGCAAGAGGGGGGGAGAGGGGGAGGTGAGAAAGAGAGAGGGGTAATAGAGAGATCCGATGACGCCGACATTAGTATTGATCACAGGCAAATTAGGCAGCCGCGAGGCCCCTGTGAGTGTGAGGCCTTAGGCGACCGCCTAATTTGCCTAATTAGAGAGCCGCCTCTGCCTGCAATGATCACTGAGGCTTGTTGAGTGGCAGAAACAGGCTTAGCACCATGTCAGAGCAGAAGAAATGTGGATAATACATCCAGGATCAAATTATCCTGCCGTCTAATAAAAGTTATCTGAAGGCCATAATATTAACTTCCATCCACCTTTTTGTGGCTGCTTGTCATTAGCATTTGCATACTTTGTTGATGTGATCGGTCACTTTAGGCCCCTTTCACACGGGGCGGATCCGTGCAGATCCGCCCCGTGAAGCTCCGCTTGCTCAGCGGGGATCGCTCCGTTGATCCCCGCTGAGCCGACGGATGACTGGGCGGTCCCCGCACACTGTGCAGGGACCGCCCTGTCAGAGCGCCGCTCTCCCCTATGGGGAATCGGATGACGACGGACCGTAGAGTCCGTTGTCATCCGATCCGCTCCGCCGACGGAAGGAAAAATAGGGTTTTCCTCCGTCACACTTTGGCGGAGCGGAGCGGAGCGGATGTCAGCGGACATGTCTCCGCTGACATCCGTGCTTCCATAGGGGTACATGGAGGATCCGTTTCAGGTCCGCCTAAAAAACTGACAGGCGGACCTGAACGGACCTCCGTGTTAAAGAGCCCTTACCCAAAAATGATATTTATTTTATTTAGATAATGAAGAGGAAAACAATCTAACAGCTGCTTATATCATCAGTAGTAAGAGCTCTGCACTCCAGTTCCTAAAGGCCTGTACACACAATCAGAAAACCGGAAGTAAAATTTTGTCTGCCCATGAACTCTCTGCCTATTTTCTGATCGTTAGTATGGTGCTTTCAACAGCCGATTATGAATTTTTCGGATGACAAAAACTGTATGTGCAGGCTCAAAAATTTTTGACGGATGTGAACACAATGTACAATTTTCGTTTAATTAGTACAGTTTTCGGACGAAAAATAAAACTTAGGAGCAAAACTATGCATGCTCAGAAACGAAAGAACACATAAAAAACAATTCAACACGTTACATCACTTCTGATGTTGAATTCTGTCGTACGAGAATTTTCATATGGTGAGTAACCTCTTCACTTTCGATATGAGACTAGCAGCATACAAAAAAACGGACGAAAGTTTGTCCGATAATCTGATTGTGTGTACCTGGCTTAAGTCACTACAGCTGCAGAGACCATTACTTTGGCCCACTCTGTTATATTTTTAACCACTTGCTGACCGAGCCTTAGCCAAATGATGGCTACAGTGTGGTCGAATAACTCTGGGAGTGCATACTATGACGTCCTCCCAGAATCGCGCTCCCGCACCCGGGAATATCCGTGACCGGATCTGGCACATCATGATAAAGGCCCGATGACAGCGGCCCATTACAACATGATCGCTCCGTCTAATGACAGAGCGATCCAATGTAAACGAGCCGGCACATGCCTGCTTCAGCTCTTCCCCTCTGTGTAGAAAAAAGGGGAAGAAACTGCGCTATGAAAAAAAGTTGTAAACTTAAAATAAAAATACAAAATTATTCCCAAAACTTTGTCGGAAGCTGCAGTTCTCCTGTATAACACTAACACAGTAAAGTAAATTGGAAGAAAATGGAATCGCGCTAAACCTGTGAAATCATAATTATGATTCAATAAATAAATTCTAAATGAATATGTAGTCCACCAGTGTTCAACAAATATATAAATCATAAGTAGATCATATGAATGATAAAAACATATAAATAAAGTCCACCAGTGTTCAAAAATTAATAAAGTCCATCAATATGACATCCACCAGTGCTCAAAACTTAATCAATAAAGTCCATCCGTAAGTGCAATGGCGTCTCCAAACGCTATTGGAAAGATCGTGCTGAATCCACCACCAAATTAGAAGAAATAATTTCTTACCAGATGACCGTGATCCCCCGTTACAGAGGATCAAGGAAAGCATGTAGTATAAGCACAGCTTGATTCCAATATGCAGTGAGCACACTCAAAACCCTTCAGATCGCCTCATTCAGACCGATGGGTGGATACACATAGTACATATAAAACATAAATGCTCCAAATAGTTTTTTTTATAAATTTAAAAGGTTTCGCACTATTTGGAGCATTTATGTTTTATATGTACTATGTGTATCCACCCATCGGTCTGAATGAGGCGATCTGAAGGGTTTTGAGTGTGCTCACTGCATATTGGAATCAAGCTGTGCTTATACTACATGCTTTCCTTGATCCTCTGTAACGGGGGATCACGGTCATCTGGTAAGAAGTGATTTCTTTTAATTTGGTGGTGGATTCAACACGATCTTTCCAATAGCCTTTGGAGACGCCATTGCACTTAGGGATGGACTTCATTGATTAAGTTTTGAGCACTGGTGGATTTCATATTGATTTATATTGATGGACTTTATTAATTTTTGAACACTGGTGGACTATATTCATATGTTTTTATAATTAATATGATCTACTTATGATTTATATATTTGTTGAACACTGGTAGACTACATATTGATTTAGAATTAATTTATTGAATCATAATTATGATTTCACAGGTTTAGCGCAATTCTATTTTTCTTCCAACTTCCCCTCTATGTACTGATCAGTACAGTGTAAGGGGAGAGATTGGGTGCAGCAGTGCTGTGGGCTGGATCTGTAGTGCCCACAGTGCTGATCTCTGCCCATTCATGCTCAGCCCCATCCTCATTCATGCTCAGCCCCATCCTCATTCATGCTCAGCCCCATCCTCATCCATGCTCAGCCATGCCCATCCATGCTCAGCCATGCCCATCCATGCTCAGCCATCCCCATCCATGCTTAGCCATCCCCATCCATGCTTAGCCATCCCCATCCAGGGCTCATCCATCCTCATCCACAGCTCATCCATCCCTATCCACGGCTCATCCATCCCTATCCACGGCTCAGCCATCCCCATTCAGGGCTCAGCCATCCCCAATCATGGCTCAGCCATCCCCATTCACGGCTCAGCCATCCCCATTCACTGCTCAGCCATCCCCATTCACTGCTCAGCCATCCCCATTTATGGCTCATTCATGCTCATCCATCCCCATCCATGGCTCATTTATGCCTCATTCATGCTCATCCATGCCACATCAGTTCTCTTCTGTGGCACATCCACACCACTACAGTGCCTCAAAAAAGTGTTATAGGTAGTCAAATTAGCTTTGAAATTTATACCCCTAGCACCTGATGGTGCTCCCTTCATGTTGGGCCTCTGTATGTGGCCTGGCTGTGTAAAAGTCTCACACACAGGCCTGGACTGAGACAAAAAATAGGCCCGGGCATTTTGGACTGAGCAGCCCATGACATGTTAACTGGTCCCTTCCCTACTCTCCACCCTGACAGATCCCCCGGAAGAGGGTAGGGTGTACCCGGCAGAGGTGCAGGGGGGGCGACAGGGAAAGAGCATGGAGGGGGGGTGGAGAGCACATGGAGAAACCTTGATAACATGGGGTGGGGCGAGAGCACACGGGAGAGGCAGTGAACACAGGGAGGAAGAGGAGAGTACAGGGGGGCCAGAGAGCACAGGAGTTGGGGGGTTGGGAAGCACAGGGGGAAGCAAAAACACAGGGGGAGGCGGACAACACTGAGGGGGGCTGGAGAGCACAGGGGGCAGCGGAGAGCACGGGGGAAGGTGGAGAGCACGGGGGAGTCACCGGAGAGCATGGGGGATGTGGACAGGACAGGGGGCAGCAGAGAGCATGGGGGAGGTGGAGAGCACGGGGGCAGCAGAGAGCATGGGGGAGGTGGAGAGCACGGGGGAGGCGGAGAGCACAGGGGGGCAGCAGAGAGCATGGGGGAGGTGGAGAGCACGGGGGCAGCAGAGAGCATGGGGGAGGTGGAGAGCACGGGGAGGCACCGGAGAGCATGGGGGGAGGTAGAGAGCACAGGGGGGCAGTGGAGAGCATGGGGGGAGGCTGAGAGCCCAGGGGGCAATGGAGAGCATAGGGGGGATGTGGAGAGCACAGGGGGGCACCGGAGAGCATGGGGGGAGGTAGAGAGCACAGGGGGGCAGTGGGGCAGTGGAGAGCATGGGGGGAGGCTGAGAGCCCAGGGGGCAATGGAGAGCATAGGGGGGATGTGGAGAGCACAGGGGGGCACCGGAGAGCATGGGGGGGGATGTGGAGAGCACAGGGTGGCAGCGGAGAGCATGGGGAAGGCTGAGAGCCAGGGGGAGGTGGAGAGCACAAGGGGTTAAAAAGTATGGGTGGGGCGGTGAGCACAGGAGGGGTAGCAGAAATAAGCAGGATAGGAGGAGCAGTGGGGGCGGCTGCATATAGAAGAATAATCCTCTCCTGCAGTCTCTAAATGCCTGCTTCTCCTCACACTCTCACCGGCATTCAGAGACTGCAGGAGGAAGATGGAGAGAATGATTCTTCTATATGCAGCCGCCTCCACTGCTCCTCCTATCCAGGTTACAAGGGGAGCTGCACTCACGTTCTCTCTGATCCGGCTCCAAGGTGTCTGCAGCAGGTGTCTCCTCTAGCTCCTCCCCCTTCGTGGTCGCGCCCCCGGCACAGACAGCTGAACTATACGTGCGGCCGCAGAGAGGCTGGAGGTGTCCCCTCTTGCTCCTCCCCCTTTGTGGTCACGCCCCTTGGCACAGACAGCTGAACTATACGTGTGGCCGTGGAGAGGCTGGAGGTGTCTCCTTTAGCTCCTCCCCCTTCGTGGTCACGCCCCTCGGCACAGGCAGCTGAACTATACGTGCGGCCATGGAGAGGCTGGAGGTGTCTCCTCTAGCTTCTCCCTCCATGTTTCTGTCCCCCCGGCGCCGATGGCTGAGCTGAACTGGCAGCCGGGTGGCCGGGTGAGTGGGCTCAGCAAGGACTTGCGGTCCGGCGCCCCCGGCCCACCGGGCAAGTGCCCGGTTTGCCCTATGGCCAATCTGGGCCTGCTCACACATGTGGCATCGCCATACTCAGGAGGAGTAGGAGTAGGGTGACCACATTTCCAAACTGCCATTCAGGGACACCCCCCCTCCTAAAAAATAATATTTTTTTATATCTTTTTTTGTGACCCCCACAGATTTCACTGGTTCATCCTGGGACCTGTAGTTCTTCACTGGTTGGGGGGGGGTGGTCACATCTTCAGCTCTGTGGGGTTCATGGTGGGACCTGTAGTCCTTCACTTTTGGTGTTCACATCCCCCCCAAAAGTGAAGGACTACAAATCCCAGCATGAACGCCTAATATCTAAAGATGTGACCCCCCCCAAATTTGAAGGACTACAACACCCAGCATGAACCCCTGAGATCTAAGGGTGTGATCCCATAGATTTCACAGGTTTATGCTGGGACCTGTAGTTCTTCACTATTTGGGGGGCCTCACATCTTCAGCTCTGGGGGGGGGGGTTCATGCTGGGACCCGTTGTCTTTCACTTTGGGAAGGTCACACCCCCTCAAAGTAAAGGACAACCAGTCCCAGCATGAACCCCTGGGATCTAAGGGTGTGACCCCATAGATTTCACGGGTTCATGCTGGGACCTGTATTTCGTCACTATTTGGGGGGGGGGGGTCACATCTTAAGCTCTGAGGGGTTCATGCTGGGACTTGTGTCAGTTTCATTCCGGGACACTGTATTGTCCCAGAGTAAAGGTGCCTGCAGAATGCGGGACTGTCTCGGGCAATCCGGGACACATGGTCTCCCTAAGTAGTAGAATGTATTTTGGGGTAAAATGTTTGCTATGTACATGTGTTAGAAATATTGTATAAATGGACAGCTTTGTGTAAAAAAAAATGTGTTTACATTTTCTTTCCACATTTTACAAAAACTTGGCTGCCTGGCTGTGTAAAAGTCTCACATATGTGGTATTGCCATACTTAGGAGGAATAGTAGAATGCATTTTGGGGTATAATTTGTGGTATGCATATGCTGTGTGTGAGAAATAACCTGTTTAAAAATATCTTTATTTTGCAAAGAATTGTGGGAAAAAATTACAACTTCAAAAAACTCACCATGCCTCTTACTAAATACCATGGCAAATGTCTTCTTTCCAAAAAGGGGTAATTTTGGGGTATTTGTACTGTCCTGAATTGTTAGGGTCTCAAGAAATTAGATAGGCCGTCAGTAAATCAGGTTTGATCAATTTTCAGTGATTGGCACCATAGCTTGTAGACTCTATACTTAGGGCTCTTTCACACGGGACGGATCCGTGAAGATCCGCCTCGTAAAGCTCCGCTTGCTCAGCGGGGATCGCTCCGTTGATCCCCACTGAGCCGGTGGATGACTGGGTGGTCCCCGCACCCCGCACACTGTGCAGGGACCGCCCTGTCAGAGCGCCGCTCTCCCCTATGGGGGATCGGATGATGACGGACCGTAGAGTCCGTTGTCATCCGATCCGATGACGGAAAAAAAATAGGGTTTTCCTCTGTCACACTTTGGCGGAGCGGAGCGGGTCGGATGTCAGCGGACATGTCACCGCTGACATCCGTGGCTCCATAGGAGGACATGGAGCATCTGTTCAGGTCCGCCTAAAAAACTGACAGGCGGACCGTGTGAAAGAGCCCTAATGCCCCATACACACGATCATTTTTAATGTCATTTTTAAAACTGACGTTTTTCTTGTCATTTTTTTTCTTGTTTCCTCTCAAGCCTGTCTTGCGTACACACCATCATTTTAAAAAATGTTCAAGCAAAGCGCAGTGACGTACAGCACGTACGACGGCACTATAAAGGGGAAGTTCCGTTCGAATGGCGCCACCCTTCATGTTAGTAAAGTTTGTTGAGAGACGATTCGCTCTTTTCAGTCTTGTGCTTTTCAGTCCGTTACTGCGTGACGAATGTGCTATCTCCATTACGAACGCTAGTTTTACCAGAACGAGCGCTCCCGTCTCATACTTGATTCTGAGCATGCGCGTTTTTTTTCACGTCGTTAAAGCATACACACTATCGTTTTTCACGTCGTTAAAAAAAACGACATGAAAAACGACGTGAAAAAAGAGAGCATGTTCGAAATTTTTAATGGCCGTTTTTCACGTCGTTAAAAATGCTCTGGAGCATACACGCGATCATTTTTAATGGCCATTTTTTTTAATGGCATTTTTAATGGCATGAAAAATGATCGTGTGTATGGGGCATTAGACTCCATTCACACAGGGGCAACACGACTTCCAGCCCGATTTTATGAGGCAACTCAGACACGACTTGAGTATGAATCACAGCACGACTCCAGGCAACTTACAAGGCAACTTCAAGTTGCCTGCAGGACAGGAGACATTCCAGTGGCCAATAAAACAAGAATTAGCTCTGTGGGAGGGAGGGGTTTGCCTGAGAAATGTATGTTATCTTCCTGAAAAGTTGCTTATGTTAAGACAGTGATCCGACTTCAGAGGCAACTCCCATTGAAATCAATGGGTACAGGTCGCCTAGAAGTCGGATTGAAGTAGTACAGGGACCTTTTTTGAAGTCGGAGCGACTGCAGTAGTGTGCATTAAGAAGGCTCCATTAACTTACATTGATTTCCTCAGCCAGCGCGACTTGAGGCGACTAGGGGCGACCTGGGGCGATTTGAAGTCGGATCCAAAGTTGCCCCTGTGTGAATGGGCTCTAATTTGCCACAGCCACCAGATGCAGTGTGTCACTACCCTTCCACAGCCACCAGATGCAGTGTGTCACTACCAATCCACAGCCACCAAATGCAGTGTGTCACTAGCCTTCCACAGCCACCAGATTCAGTGCGTGTCACCAGCCTTCCACAGCCACCAGATTCAGCGTGCCACCAGCCATCAGATGCAGAGGGTCACTAGCCTTCCACAGCCACCAGATGCAGAGTGTCACTAGCCTGCCAAAGCCACCAGATGCAGAGTGTCTCTAGCCTTCCACAGCCACCAAATGCAGAGCGTCACTAGCCTTCCACAGCCACCAGATTCAGCGTGTCACTAGCCTTCCACAGCCACCAGATGCAGCGTGTTACTAGCCTTCCACAGCCACCTGATGCAGAGTGTCACTAGCCTGTCAAAGCCACCAGATGCAGCGTGTCACTAGCCTTCCACAGCCACCAGATGCAGCGTGTCACTAGCCTTCCACAGCCACCAGATGCAGCGTGTCACTAGCCTTCCACAGCCACCAGATGCAGCGTGTCACTAGCCTTCCACAGCCACCAGATGCAGAGTGTCACTAGCCTGTCAAAGCCACCAGATGCAGCGTGTCACTAGCCTTCCACAGCCACCAGATACAGAGTGTCGCTACCCTTCCACAGCCACCAGATGCAGCGTGCCACTTAGCCTTTCACAGTCACCAGATGCAGAGTGGCACTAGCCTTCCACAGCCACCAGATTCAGCATGCCACTAGCCTTTCACAGGCACCAGATGCAGCGTGCCACTAGCCTTTCACAGGCACCAGATGCAGCGTGCCACTAGCCTTTCACAGGCACCAGATGCAGCGTGCCACTAGCCTTTCACAGGCACCAGATGCAGCGTGCCACTAGCCTTTCACAGGCACCAGATGCAGCGTGCCACTAGCCTTTCACAGGCACCAGATGCAGCGTGCCACTACCCTTCCACAACCACCAGATGCAGTGTGTCATTACCCTTCCACAGCCACCAGATGCAGTGTGTCAATACCCTTCTATAGCCTCCATATGCAGTGTGTCACTAGTCTGCCAAAGCCACCAGATTCAGCGTGTCACTAGCCTTCCACTGCCACCAGATGCAGCGTGTCTCTAGCCTTCCACAGCCACCAGATGCAGCGTGACACTAGCCTTTCACAGCCACCAGATGCAGGGTGTCACTAGCCTGCCAAAGCCATCAGATTTAGCGTATCACTAGCCTTCCACAGCCACCAGATGCAGAGCGACGCTAGCCTGCCACAGCCACCAGATGCAGCGTGTCACTACCCTTCCACAAAACGTATTACAGCGCACACATGCAAAAATTACATTTATCCTGCAAGGCTAGTTAAAAACACCTGAACATATTAAAAAAATACGTGGGTTTGGTCACACTATATGGTCATATAGTGCCAAGCCCACTTACTGCGACAAAGTACCCCGAATTAGTGGGTCCTACCCTAGTAATAGAATGAAAGAACCTGCGTCTCAACCATGGAAGACAAACTCCTCTATATGGGAGAACTTATGGGATTCCTCTTATGCACTGGTGGCCACTAATAAGAGGTAATGAGGAGGGGGAGGGGTGCTCCAGCCCAAGAAACCTGGTCAGGGTCTATACAACTACCCTTCCACAACCACCAGATGCAGCGTGTCACTAGCCTTCCACAGCCACCAGATGCAGAGTGTCGCTAGCCTGCCACAGCCACCAGATGCAGCAAGAGAGTCCTGGAGCAATGACAAAGAGAGAAATGAGCGGAGGGACGGCATGACAGGTGGGACAGGCAGTAGCCTAGCAGGGGCTGTGGTTCCCTTTAAGAAAAGGGGGGTGGCCGTGGGGGAAAAAGGGGAGGGGGAGCGCAGTCAGTTAGGGAGGAAGTGACGTTTTCTCACTTCCTCCATTTCACTCACGAGGTAGAAAGCTTCACAGCCGGTGCTATGGCTGATGTGGCTGAGCTATTGGCGCAATTGCGGGCCGCGGTGGCCGCGCAGGGGGCAGAGTGGCTGCAGGAACAGGTGTCTGCAGTGTTAGATGAGCGGGCGGCGGCGCCCGCCGGGGGGGGGGGGTCGCTCCGGGGCGCGCTAGGCGGTCCAGACCGCCTGAGCGGTACAGTCCGGAGGCATCCCCGAGTGGATCTACTTCCGTCCGGAGACCCGTTGGGGGCCCTCCGGCCGCATCCCCTGACCGCACGCAGCCGGTGTCGGAGGGGGGGGCCGGGAGGAATCCGCGCCGTGGACGGAGTTCGGCGGTGGGGGAGACGAGTGGCCCTCTTGCCCCTCCCCCTCCCGCGCGTAGGAGATGCGGTGACATCGCGGTCGAGGCTGCGGGTGATGCCCGGAACAGCCGTGCGGCCCAGCGTGGAGAATCCAGTTCGCGGGCCAGTGGCCGCCAGGCGGTGGCGGTCAGGGGTCCGGCGGAGCCAGCAGGACGAGCGGTGAGGGGTTTGGCGCACAGACTGATGGATGGGAGTAGAGCGGATGACACCTGTGCCAGGGGGCGGACCCGGAGTCCGTCGGTGGAGGTGGCGAGTGGGTCGGGTGTGCCAGGATCGAGAGGGCGTGATGCTCAGCCACGACAGCCCTTGCCACGTGGGTCGCGTCCGCACGGTGTGCAGCCAGCGCTTGTGTCGGCAGAATCGGATGACAACAGGTCTGGGGGGGAGCTGTCCGGGTCAGACGGTGGCGAGGACTCGGGACAACTGGCTTCGATGGAGAACAGTTCGGCGGCTGGTGGACCCAGTTTCAGGCAGCCCGGTAAGTCCCACTCTTCTGTGGTTATTTGTTCCTTATTACAAGATTTATTGGGTCAAGGGGGTGTTGGGGGGGGGGGCTTAGGCGCGACACCTGGGTCGCGTTCTTCCCCACCGGGGAGGAAAGTGGCAGGGGAGACGCAGGACTTGTGGTCTGGGTTGGAGGATTTGGTCAGGCGTTTTACGCCGGGCGGGGGCGACATGGTGTCGCCCGCGGCGGCTTGGGGGAAAACAGGGGGTTCATCGCAGGTGGCGGGGCCTTCGGATGCACCCGTGGCCCCAGGCGTGCAAGCGGTAGAGGTGTCAGAGGAGGGGCAGGCCCCATTGGAAGGGGGGGCGGCCACGGCAGGTGGGCAAGTTGCTGCGGAAGAGAAAAACAAGGAGGTGATCAGGCTGGCGGATGCCGCTAAGAATGAGATGTACATTTGTTTTGAGGCACCGTTAGGAACTCACCTCAAGCCGGAGGTCAGAGAAAAGCTGTGGAAAGGTGAGTATGTGGAGATCTTCACGTTGCTCCCCTTGGACAAATTCAACCTGGATAGGGTGAAGCCGGAAGAGAGCAGGAAGGAGGATGAGGAAAAGAGGCGTTATCGTCTTATACCCCGTACTTTCACAAATTGGTTGCAAGCGTTTGCGATCATGGCTTGTGTGATAGGGCAGAAGGCCCCGGAACATTGTTCTGGGCTGTTCATTTATTTGGAGGCGGTTAGCGAAGCGTACAGGACGTATGGTGGCGTAGCCTGGTTGAGGTATGACGAACAGTTCCGGCAGAGGATGGCCATGAGACCAGGACTGCGATGGGATCACAAGGACATCAACTTGTGGATGCGGCTGATGACAGCGTCGCGGGCCTCCAATCAGTTTTTTCAGCGGGGGGTCGGAGGTGCTGCGGCCTCAGGACAACCGACCGAGAAACGGTGGGGCTACTGCTGGCAGTTCAACGAGGGCACGTGCAAGTACGGAGCAAGCTGTCGCTTCAAGCATGTGTGTTCCGGATGTGGGGGCAGTCATGCCTTTTCCAAATGCTTTACGCGAGGCAGGGGTCGCCCCGGGGATTCTGGGGGAAAAGGGAACGACGCCAATCCGGGTGGAAAGGATGCTTCCCTTTCTCAATAGGTATCCCGACAGGCGTGCAGCCAAGTTGTTAGAGGAGGGTTTCGCCGGTGGTTTCAGAATTCCTTGCGCGCCTTTTGCAGTCCCCCCGGCAGCCAAGAACCTCCGGTCTGCCTTGCTCCATCCCTTGGTGGTTTCGGAGAAGCTAGATAAGGAGGTACAGTTGGGGCGTATGGCCGGACCGTTCACGGATGCGCCCATACCTGAGTTAGTGGTTTCTCCCTTGGGGGGTGGTCCCCAAGAGGGAACCTCAAAAATTTCGATTGATTCATCACCTGTCCTTTCCCAGGGGTGGGTCGGTGAATGATGCTCTTGCGCCGGAGGACTGCACGGTATCGTACACCTCCTTCGATGCGGCTGTGGCATGGGTGCGCAGGTGTGGACGGGGAGCGTTGTTGGCAAAAGCCGATGTTCAATCGGCTTTTCGGTGGCTACCAGTACACCCGGACAGCTTTCGTTTCTTGGGTTGCATGTGGGAGGGGGCTTACTACGTGGACCGTTGTTTGCCCATGGGTTGCTCCATCTCTTGCGCGCTCTTTGAGACTTTTAGTTCGTTCCTAGAATGGGTGGTCCGGGACGTGTCAGGGATCAGTTCGATCATCCATTATCTGGATGACTTTCTGTGCGTGGGCCCTCCGGGGTCTAACGTTTGCAGGGTCCTGCTGGGGACGCTGCAATACGTGGCCGATCGTTTTGGGGTCCCTTTGGCCCCCGAGAAGACGGAGGGCCCCACGTCGTCTTTAGTTTTTCTGGGCATAGAGCTGGATTCTGAGAAGATAGAAGATGGAATGCCGACTGCCAGAGGATAAGCTGGAAGCGTTGAAGGAGGAAGTGCGTGGTGTTATCGGCCGTCGTAAGATTCAGCTGCGACAGATGCAGTCACTATTGGGTAAGTTGTGTTTCGCTTGCAGGATAATGCCCATGGGCAGGGTATTTAGCCGCAGGTTGTCGGCTGCGACAGCCGGGGTGCGGGTTCCTACTCAATTTGTAAGCCTAACCAGAGAGCTTTGTGAGGATTTGGAAGTGTGGCACGGTTTTCTGGAATCTTTCAACGGGCGGGCGTTGTGGGCGGCCGGGCCCGTTAGCAATTTCGATCTGGACTTGTTTACGGATGCGGCTGGCTCCACGGGGTATGGGGCGTTCTGTCAGGGAAAATGGAGTGCGGCTTCATGGCCAAAGGAGTGGGAGGAAGCAGGGTTCTTGAAGAACCTGGTACTATTGGAACTTTTCCCAATTGTGGTGGCGTTTGAACTATGGGGGGATTCATTCCGGAATAGCAAGGTGCGCCTAAACAGTGATAACATGGGAGTGGTTCAGGTAGCGAATAGGTTGTCAGCCACGTCACAGCCAGTGGTGCGTTTGTTGAGACTTTTGGTTTTGCGCTGCTTGCAGTTCAATGTATTTGTGTACGCAGTACATCTTCCTGGGGTGGATAACACCCTGGCTGACGCTTGTCTCGTTTTCAGTGGGACAGGTTCCGGGAGTTGGCGCCAGCAGCGGAGCAACGCGGGGTTACCTGTCCCGACTGGATGTGGGACATTGCCTTGACAGCGCAGCGCAGTGGATAAAACGGTCGGTGGTGAACCCAGACTAGTTTGGATTTTTGGGTCACTCGTACGTGTTCTGGGGGGCAAGACTGGCTGATGTTCGGCCCAATGGAAGGCAGTTAGGAATTCCCTTACAAGAAGCCCGGGTCCGTTGGATCGGGGTGCCGGGTATGACGTGGAGTGGGGTTATGCCGGAGATACAGAGGTTCGCTGGTCGGGAAAGGGCACCGGATGTATTGGTGCTGCATGCGGGAGGTAACGACATGGGGGCCAGATCAATGCACCAACTGATACGGGACATTAAATATGATTTTTAAGGTTGTGCACTACATTCCCGGGTATTGGGGTTATTTGGTCGGACATGGTAGGCAGGACATCCTGGCGGTGGGCATGGTCGGTGGAAAAAGTTAATAAGGCCCGGATAAAAGTCAATAAGGAAGTGGGGAGAATTTTTGTGAGGGATGGTGGCCTGGTGGTGCGCCACCGTGAGTTGGACGTCGATACGTGGAGGTACCTAAGGGGAGATGGGGTCCACCTGAATGCAGTGGGCATTGACCTGTGGAACTGGGTTTGCAGGAGGGAATTCAGCAGGCCCTGAGGGTGTGGGGTTGCTCGCAAGAGTAAGGCGTTACCCCTTGCGAGCTGTGGCGGGGTTTGGTTCCTGGAAGAGGAGGTAAAAGGGGAAGTCTGGAGAAAAAGGTGGTACCCATAGGTGGTATGGGGTTATTGAGTACCTTCTGGTCAACAAGGGTTAACCAGGAAGGGGGGTAAATGGTAGGGCACTGCGGCCAGGTGTACTGTCTCCGAGTCGGTGTCTTGCGACTGGAGGCCTAAGGGATATGTTAGTCCCAGTGCCCAAGTTGGAGTTGGTGGTCTATAAGACCACCAGGGGTATTTTAAGTGTTAAGAAAAATGTTATTTAAACGGTTATTTAAGTGGTTATTTATTTCATATAAAAGTTGTTAAAATAAATAGGCCGGAAGGCCAATTTTACTCCACAACCTTGTCAGTCGTTATTTATTAGAATTGTACAAGGGGGTGGGTAAGTTGGATAGAGGGTAAGTCAAAGCGAAGGATCGGTCCTTAACATGTCAAGAGAGTCCTGGAGCAATGACAAAAAGAGAAATGAGCGGAGGGACGGCATGACAGGTGGGACAGGCAGTAGCCTAGCAGGGGCTGTGGTTCCATTTAAGAAAAGGGGGGTGGCCGTGGGGGAAAAAGGGGAGGGGGAGCGCAGTCAGTTAGGGAGGAAGTGACGTTTTCTCACTTCCTCCATTTCACTCACGAGGTAGAAAGCTTCCCACCCACCCTCCCTGTGTGAGGGGTAAGACAAGGGCGAGGGTTATGGGCGGTGTTTAGTTGGAAGTGGGGGGGTTTGGTTCCTGGAAGAGGAGGTAAAAGGGGAAGTCTGGAGAAAAAGGTGGTACCCATAGGTGGTATGGGGTTATTGAGTACCTTCTGGTCAACAAGGGTTAACCAGGAAGGGGGGTAAATGGTAGGGCACTGCGGCCAGGTGTACTGTCTCCAAGTCGGTGTCTTGCGACTGGAGGCCTAAGGGATATGTTAGTCCCAGTGCCCAAGTTGGAGTTGGTGGTCTATAAGACCACCAGGGGTATTTTAAGTGTTAAGAAAAATGTTATTTAAACGGTTATTTAAGTGGTTATTTATTTCATATAAAAGTTGTTAAAATAAATAGGCCGGAAGGCCAATTTTACTCCACAACCTTGTCAGTCGTTATTTATTAGAATTGTACAAGGGGGTGGGTAAGTTGGATAGAGGGTAAGTCAAAGCGAAGGATCGGTCCTTAACATGTCATGTCACTACTCTTCCACAGCCACCAGATGCAGCGTGTCACTAGCCTTCCACAGCCACCAGATGCAGAGTGTCACTAACCTGCCACAGCCACCAGATGCAGCGAGTCTCTACCCTTCCACAGTCACCAGATGCAGCATGTCAGAACCCTTCCACAGTCACCAGATACAGAGTGTCGCTAGCCTGCCACAGCCACCAGATGCAGCGAGTCTCTACCCTTCCACAGTCACCAGATGCAGCGTGTCACTAGCCTTCCACAGCCACCAGATGCAGAGTGTCACTAAACTGCCACAGCCACCAGATGCAGCGAGTCTCTACCCTTCCACAGTCACCAGATGCAGCATGTCAGAACCCTTCCACAGTCACCAGATACAGAGTGTCGCTAGCCTGCCACAGCCACCAGATGCAGCGAGTCTCTACCCTTCCACAGTCACCAGATGCAGCATTTTAGAACCCTTCCACAGCCACTAGATGCAGAGTGTCGCTAGCCTGCCACAGCCACCAGATGTAGCGTGTCACTACTCTTCCACAGCCACCAGATGCAGCGTGTCACTAGCCTTCCACAGCCACCAGATGCAGAGTGTCACTAAACTGCCACAGCCACCAGATGCAGAGTGTCTCTAGCCTGCCACAGTCACCAGATGCAGCATGTCAGAACCCTTCCACAGCCACCAGATGCAGCGTGTCACTAGCCTTCCACAGCCACCAGATGCAGTCACTAGCCTTTCACAGCCACCAGATGCAAAGAGTCACTAGCATGCCAAAGCCATCAGATTCAGCATGTCACTAGCCTTCCACAGCCACCAGGTGCAGAGTGTCACTAACCTTCCACTGCCATCAGATGAAAAGTGTCGCTAGTCTGCCACAGCCACCAGATGCAGCGAGTCTCTACCCTTCCACAGCCACCAGATGCAGAGTGTCAGTACCCTTCTACAGCCACCAGATCCACCTGCTAGGGTGGTGTAAAAATCCAAACTCACCGGATGTGTTAGACTCCTTTGCCCTATAGCAAAAAGAGTCTTCTGCGCTTCTAGGTCATCTGTAATGTTCTCTGATGCCCTCCATTAACTCCCCTGTAAAGGATTCCTTCAGTTATGGCTCCAGAGCTCCTGGGATGGATGGTGTGCAGTATATAATGTGTAGGAGAGAAAGCTTCTCATAGAGTATTATCCACGGGTTTATTGTAAAAAAATCAACTTACAATTAAAATGTAAAAACTGCCTTTAAGACAGAATCGGCGTTACTAAAACCTTCAGTGCTACTAGTATGGAGACATGGTGTCCCTTGCAGCATATAGTGCACGTTCCACTCTCCTGGCTGGAAGTGACATTTGAGAGTATCAGCTTGACGCGTTTCATCATAGGGATGCACCGTTATACGTTATAGTATACATCTGTATACTACCCTAGCTCGTTCGTATATTACCCTAGTCCGTCCATATACTACCTTAGCCTGTCTGTATACTACCCTAGCTCGTCCGTATACTACCCTAGCTCATCTGTATACTAGCCTAGCCCCTCCGTATACTACCCTAGCCTGCCCATATACTACCCTAGCCTGTCCATATACTACCCTAGCCTGTCCATATACTACCCCAGCCTGTCCATATACTACCCTAACCTGTCCATATACTACCCTAGTCTGTCTATATACTACCCTAGTCTATCCATATACTACCCTAGCCTGTCCATATACTAACCTAACCTGTCCATATACTACCCTAGCCAGTCCATATACTACCCTAGCTTGTCTATATACTACCCTAGTCTGTCCATATACTACCCTAACCTGTCCATATACTACCCTAGTCTGTCTATATACTACCCTAGCCTATCCATATACTACTCTAGCCTGTCTATATAACCTAGACTGACTATATACTACCCTAGCCTGTCCATATACCACCTTAACCTGTCCATATAATACCCTAGCCTATCTATATACTACCCTAGCCTGTCCATATTATACCTGCGGACCACAGCTGGCGTACCACCACTATTTGTCTTTAGTCCGAGTCCAGAGGCGCAGGGTGCGGGCCTCCAGGCCAATGGATGAAGAAATAGGTGGAGAGGCGCCGCAAAAAACTCCACCCCCGCCACCTCCACCGTGGGGGTGGAGTCAGGGGCGGCAAAATGAGGTTTCACCTAGGGTGTCGAAAATCCTTGCACCAGCCCTTACTCCAATGGCCTCCACAGTCACCAAATCTCAATTCAATAGAGCACCTTTGGGATGTGATGGAACGGGAGACTTGCATCATGGGTGTGCAGCCGACAAATCTGCATGTCAATACGGACCAAAATCTCAGAGGAATGTTTCCAACACCTTGTTGAATCTATACCACAAAGAATTAGGCAGTTCTGAAGGCAAAAGGTGGCTCAACCCGGTACTAGCAAGGTGTACCTAATAAAGTGGCCAGTGAGTATGTGTATATATATATATATATATATATATATATGTAGCGGCCTCCTCTCTCCCCTCCTTTTCTCCAGCTCGTCTGTCTCTTGTCTAGGGGTACCTTAGAGGAGAGAGTGCGGGGTCACCACGCCCAGCCTTCACCAGAGATGTTTGTGTGGTGTAAGCAAAGTTCTTGTTTTACCTTTGGGTCAGTGTTCTGCACCTGGAACCTCCAAAGAGAGTTACCTTGAACAATGTCTGCCAGAAAACGAGCCCCACACTATTAAAGTCCAACACTCCTTTATTCTTCTTAATGCAAAAGTGAACACAATCAGTTGGACTCCTTAAAGAACAGAACAGACAAGGAGGTGTGGATGCGAGTAGGCCCAGACACAATGAACTCTCCACTTTCCTTCCTGAAAGTGGGTTGCAGTCTCCCAGCGAAGGGGGGATTTCTTTCCAGGCGGTCTCCGATGGAAGGGCTCACCTGTCACCGGCAATATGCTGCACCGGGTCTTCAAGCAAGTGTCTTCCACCGGTCCTTTACGCCCTCCGGATTCGGGTACCCTCTCCCAGGGTCCCCTAGGATCTCCTTCCCTCGCGGAACTCAGTGTTGGGCACTGAGCTCCAGACCTCCATCCGAGTACCTCACCCCAGGCTAAAGGTGCCTGGAATGGAACACGACCTCCGAACGTCCTCTAGGCCTAGGCCGCCTAGAGGACCGACACGAACCACCGCCCACAGGCTGAAGGTGCCTGGGACTCGACCCTGTGACAAAGATGGCTGGCCCCTTTATACCCTCTCCCAGCAAGCACGGCGGGTTCCCCACCCCACCATACCGCTGCCGAGGGAGGACAAAAAGGAAGCACAGCACCCAGCAATGGTTCAACCCCAGCCCAAGGCGACAGCGCCACCCGCGGGGCCGCAGGGAACTGCACATCACTGGTGTCTCTGCCAGTTTTAAATACACAGAAAAGTGTATACCCGCTACACTCTCCCCCTGGTGATTTGACACTGGTCCCCAGTGTCTGGAGCAAACTATGCCCTGAACGGCTGGCATAGTCCAGTTCAGAAACCAACTACAAATTGTACAAAATAAAACTTTTTAAAACTTGGCCAACTGAAGCAATTGTGTCTGAGCCTTATGCCCCGTACACACGATCGTTTTTAATGTCATTTTTTAAACCGACGTTTTTCTCCTCGTTTTTTTTCCTGTTTCCTCTCAAGCCTGCCTTGCGTACACACCATCATTAAAAAAAACGATCAAGCAAAGCGCAGTGACGTTCAACACGTACGACGGCACTATAAAGGGGAAGTTCCGTTCGAATGACGCCACCCTTCATGTTAGTAAAGTTTGTTGAGCGACGATTCGCGCTTTTCAGTCCGTTACTGTGTAATGAATCTGCTATCTCCATTACGAACGCTAGTTTTACCAGAACGAGCGCTCCCGTCTCATACTTGATTCTGAGCATGCGCATTTTTTTTCACGTCGTGAAAGCATACACACTATCGTTTTTCACGTCGTTAAAAAAAACGACATGAAAAACGACGTGAAAAAAGAGAGCATGTCCGGAATTTTTAATGGCCGTTTTTCACGTCGTTAAAAATGCTCTGGAGCCTACACACGATCATTTTTAATGGCCATTTTTAAAAATGGCATTTTTAACGGCATGAAAAACGATCGTGTGTACGCGGCATAACAGAAAAGGGAAGGGAAACAACAACATTTTAACCATGACTTTAGAATCACAAATTCACATTACACTTTTTCCTCCCCACCCATCCTGACTAAGACCCACCCCATACTCAGTGGTCTTGATGGGATGCTCTCCTGCAGAGGAAAATAAGAAAATTAACACACATAAACCCTGACACATGTATTCGTGTAAGAGGAAAGAAACTTCTTTGTGAAGAAATCCCTTTTCTCCAAATAGTGAGTGTGTGAAAAGTGTTAACGATGCACAACACTGCCACCTGGTGACAGTGTCGCGGTAACTGCACTCGTGGAACTTTCCTTCTTCTCTTGAGCCCTATCTACCCCAGAGTCCATGATCTCTTGCTGGAAAATTGAAGAACAAAACACAGGAACAGCCCTTCATTCCTCTGGGTAACAGGGACAACAAACCCCAGAAAGTTCAGCAGCATAAGAAACAGGAACGGAGTCTCTTTCCTCCTACAGATAGAAGCGGGGATGCGGCAGAACAAGTGGCTTCAAATGCTGATCCATGGTCTCCAGCTGATACTCAATATCCTCCCCTTCTTTCCGCCGGACCAGCACCTTGAACGCGTGGATGTGCCGTCCCAACATCCATTCTGCCTTGCAATCTTTAAAACGCTGAGAGGCCTTGGGGGAACACGCCAGGTACCTGCGGGCATGTGGAACCTGAAGGCGTGTCCACACAAAGTCATTGTACCAGCACTCCCGGCACACTTCCACCTCATACAGCAACTCCTTGGACAAGTATGGATACTCCCATCCGTACTCAGCAGCAACCTTCTGGCCAAATAGGCGTTGTAGTCTCGCCAGAGGAGGCATAGTGGCTCTGTCCCCTTCGCCAGGTAAAACTATTGAGTCCGGGTGGCGAGGGACCTTGATCACATCTGGTCTGGGCATAGGTGCCCGCAACAACAGTCTCTTTTCCCCGGCATTAGGTGCAGGTGGCACCGGGAAAGCAAGAGCGGGCTGGGGACGGGACCCCTCCTCAGGCGCTGGTGCCTCCACCCGGGGTGTACTATCCCCTGTAGACATGGGTGGGTCCCTGGTTCCACGGGACGAGGCGAGAGGTACTTTGCCCCAGCCCTTTTGAGCAAACAGTTCGTCTATGGCGACATTGTCTCCCAAATCGGAGAGCGACTCTAGGTCGGAGGTGTCACACTCCTCCACGGGTATGTAGCCTGTAGTGGAAACGGGACTACCACCCCCCACGGACACACAGGGTTGTGGATCCCCGACACCTCCGCCCACACACCAAGTCCCTCCGCCTGGCTTACCTCTGCCTTTTCTTGAGGCAGGATGTCCGGAACTCTTCTTACCGGATTCATCCGGGCCGGGCGTAGGCAGGCGAGATGGTCCACCGCAACCGCTGGACGGGGCTACCATACCGGTCTTTCTCTTTGACGGTGGACGCTGTGAGACAGTGGTGACCAAGTCAGCATCCTCGGATTTCTCCCGTTGAGTAGTCACGACCTCCTCCGTGGTCGCTGCAGTGCGCGCAGGGATGGCTCTCAAAGCAGTGATTCCTCCTCTCTGAGTGGTGCTGCCTGCAACACGGCCGGGGTAAATGGTTCTCGGCTTCTCAACCGCTGGATCCACTTCAAATATAAACTCCCCACAGGCCTTGCATCGCCCGAATGGCTTCAGATGACACACCAGTCCCGAGCAGCCGGGACAAATCACACCCAGGGCCTCAACGTCCATGCATGAATACAGGGCGAATCGTCCCCTTGGCTTTAGCCGAATCCCTGTATCGGTTACCGGAGCAGCAGCAGTCAAAGACGTGGTAGGAGGATGAAGTGGAACCCACGCTGTTTGTCCGAACATGGTGACTTGCTGTTGGTCCATCGCGCACTGCAAAGTTTTGCGCCAACGTCCCACATGTAGTCCTTCACACGAATTGGACTCCTCCCCTTTGCTCCAGTTCGCAGGCTTTTCTTCTTTTTTCCTTTCTGAGTCACACCCACAAACTAAGCGGTGGGGGTGTGCCTGGTGGCGCAGTGCAAATAGAAGCCCCCACGTGTAGTCCTTCACACGGCTGAGCACCCCCCTTTTCTCGCTCTTCTGCGCGGGCCTTTCCCTTCACTGGGTCATGTCCACGACTTCGAGCAGGGATGCACTTTGACCAATAAATTGGCCCACCTACTAGGAACTCCTCCCGGCAGACACGTTCAATTCCGTAGTAACACGAACACCATACCGGACCCGAGCCCCCACGTGTAGCGGCCTCCTCTCTCCCCTCTTTTTCTCCAGCTCGTCTGTCTCTTGTCTAGGGGTACCTTAGAGGAGAGAGTGCGGGGTCACCACGCCCAGCCTTCACCACAGATGTTTGTGTGGTGTAAGCAAAGTTCTTGTTTTACCTTCGGGTCGGTGTTCTGCACCTGGAACCTCCAAAGAGAGTTACCTTGAACAATGTCTGCCAGAAAACGAGCCCCACACCATTAAAGTCCAACACTCCTTTATTCTTCTCAATGCAAAAGTGAACACAATCAGTTGGACTCCTTAAAGAACAGAACAGACAAGGAGGTGTGGATGCGAGTAGGCCCAGACACAATGAACTCTCCACTTTCCTTCCTGAAAGTGGGTTGCGGTCTCCCAGCGAAGGGGGGATTTCCTTCCAGGTGGTCTCCGATGGAAGGGCTCACATGTCACCGGCAATATGCTGCACCGGGTCTTCAAGCAAGTGTCTTCCACCGGTCCTTTACGCGCTCCGGATTCGGGTACCCTCTCCCAGGGTCCCCTAGGATCTCCTCCCCTTGCGGAACTCAGTGTTGGGCACTGAGCTCCAGACCTCTATCCGAGTACCTCACCCCAGGCTAAAGGTGCCTGGAATGGAACACGACCTCCGAACGTCCTCTAGGCCTAGGCCGCCTAGAGGACCGACACGAACCACCGCCCACAGGCTGAAGGTGCCTGGGACTCGACCCCGTGACAAAGATGGCCGGCCCCTTTATACCCTCTCCCAGCAAGCACGGCGGGTTCCCCGCCCCACCATACCGCTGCCGAGGGAGAACAAAAAGGAAGCACAGCACACAGCAATGGTTCAACACCAGCCCAAGGCGACAGCGCCACCCGCGGGGCCGCAGGGAACTGCACATCACTGGTGTCTCTGCCAGTTTTAAATACACAGAAAAGTGTATACCCGCTACACACACATATATATATATATATATATATATATATTTATTTAATTTTTTGCACATAAACATTGGTGTTTGCTATCTGTAACATGCAAAATATGCACATGTGCAATATAAGCGGTTGTGGCAGATTTCTGCATTGATCATAAAATAAAAGAATAGATGTAGCATGAAAGCGCTGATCCATAGATATTTTTCCGCAAGCAAAGGATTATAGGAGGTGGATATAAGACATAGCTGTGAGTTTTGCCTGGAAAGGCACTTCCCTCTCCACTGTCACTCAATGTCAGGGGCTGGGGACAGAGCCAGGAGCTGTGTGACATGTCAGGGACAGAAGGTGTGAGGGTGACAAGTTACCATGGATACCAGGAGGAGGGAGAGAGGAGGAAGAGGCCTTCACTGTTTTTGTCTGTCTCATGCTGTCCATTTAAGGTTTTTCCCTGTCTTTAATCTCCTCACCATTCCAGTCTCCCTCCCTTCGCATGCCTCCACCCCTCTTGATTCTGTGCTTCTCTTGTTTCCACTTTTTTCCTAACAAGTAAATTAATAAATAAAATTAAGGTTCAAGGGTAGATTGAAATTTAGGGTTGCCGCCTGCCAGGATTCAATTTCACTGACCCGAGGAGGAGACTGCTTTCTACTGAAAGGCAGAGGAATGATGCAATGACAAAGGGATAGACTGCAAAATAGTAGACTCAGGCAGATTGCAAACTGGGGAAAAAACAGACTCTGCTGGAGGGGAAGGAGGTAGCAGAGGGGTGTAAGGAGAAGAGAACAGATGGAGAACAGGGTAAGGAGTGGGGGGATTTCTGTTCTGGAAGCCCGAGGTGTCAGTAATGAGGTCAGCAGAAACTGGCACCAACAACACTGCTTTCTCTTCAAAGGCTAAATATATAGAATGAGTTCCTTTAGACTTCCTCTGGGAAGATATACCAATATGCAGGGAAAGATGTCATAGGATGGGGACAATTGAAAAAGGGTGTTTTTTTTGTTTTTTTAAACTCTTTGACAGAAAATGTACTTTGCTATGATTGTCAATACAGGCAATATTTACTAGATATTTGCGAAAAGAATTGTAGCCGGGCTTTAAAATCTAAGGGAGTGTTTGAGTGGTAGTTGTACTCAAACACATTATTTGATAGAGTTCTGTAAACCATTATTTTACTGCAGGTGGGGTACTGGTGTATAGTTCTCTGTGGCCTGTTGATGGCGCTGCCATCGGAGGCCAGGGTTGAACCGCTGGTACAGTGCTGTGCCTTGGATGTCACCTCTCGGCGGTGGTATGGTGAGCGTGTCGGCCTGCTGTGCATCCCGGGAGGGGATATAAAAGGGGCAGACCCTGTCTGTAGGGGTGAGTTCCCGGGGGTCCGACCCCGGGAGCGTGTGATTCTGTTCGTGGCCACCCCAGGCACCTTTAGCCCTGGGGTGGAGTTCCTGGTCCGATACACTGGTGGATCAGTCTCAGGCACCTTTAGCCCTGGGGTGGGGTTCCAGGCTTGGTACACTGGTGGATCAGTCCCAGGCACCTTTAGCCCTGGGGCTGCAACTGAAGGCCTTGGGTCCAGCACCTTCGGCTGGAGCCCACGGAGGGAGGAGGAATCCCAGGGTGCTGCCTTGTGAGGAGACCCGTATCTAGAAGAGGAGGCCGGGGGAGGACCGTTCCGAGGGACTGGTGAGAGATCACAGTGAAGGAAGGGGCCCGGTGACTCTCTGGAGGGATGTAATCTTCCCGTTAGAGGCCTAAAACCAGAACCAACGTCCACCAGGTCTGTGACAGAGTTGTGCAGGGATTGTGTGTGTAACCTAATTCGAGCATCATTCCAGCTGCTAGGATCCACTCTAATGGGAGACTATCCGGATGAGCTGAGACTACCTGAAGATATGGGTAGTGAATAAGTATTCGTTTGTGCCTGGACCTACTCCAACACCTCTTGCTGTCCTGATCTTCCTCCAACCTTTCCTGTTCAATGATTATGCATAAGAGAGAAATAAACTGTACGTTGGAGTTGCAATTGGTGTGGACCTTGGAGTTATTGGGGAATAGAGACTTGTCTTTATTGCAGTGAAGACGGGAACCATTCTCTGGGGAACCTGACCATAGAGACCCAGGTACATTACACCGCTCAACCTCTTCACACAGGAGGGTACGGGCATGTGGCATTGGTGTGCCCCTTTTCCTATAAGTGAGCCAAAGGGAAGGAACAAGGGGTGTGTGTGCTACAGAATCATGGAATTGATCAAATCACGCAGTTTTGTCTGCAAATGGGAGCTCCATTAAAATCTACACATTTGGCTTACATCTTTATCCCTCATTCCACCATATATTACACTCCAAGGACTCGTTTACACCATCTGCAGTTGAATACTTATGAACGCATATGCAAGAAAAATGTATGTATTTCTGTAGCGCCCCCCCCCACCCAATATTTGGGGGCGCTATGTGTACATTTAGGGGCAGTCTGAGCCAGTAGTTTGGGCTCAGACCAATTTATGATTCAATTCTGCTCTGTTCTGGGTGTGATAGTGCCTGGCAGTAGTGTTCTCCTTTGCCTGTAGGTGGCACTATCACCGCCGGCACGGGTTGAGCTACAGGCGGTATCACAGCACCTTGGGTGTCCTCTCTCGGCAGCCGTGCAGTGGGCGTGCTCTACCCGCTGTGCATGCTGGGAGAGGGTACAAAAGGGGCAGACGCCATTTGGCTCAAGGCGATTCCAGGGGGACCCCAAGGCGTTCAGGGGGGACCTCTGGTCCAGTGAGTGTGCCTCGTGGCCCGCATGGCACGAGGTGCGTGGGTATGTTTAGGCCTCGGGCACCTTCAGCCCGAGGTTCTGTTGCTGCATCGTGGGCCCAGCTCCACTGACAAGGGCCTATGCTTCAGAGAAGGATCCCAGGCTGCCCGTTTGTAGGGGGCCCATCTTTAGGAAGAGTGGTCCAGGGGAAGATCAGTCCCGGTGGAGATTAGCGACGGTACTGCTGTCTCGGGGAGAAGCCTGGAGGCTTGCCTAAAGGGGGATTCATCGTCTCTGATATCCGTACTTCATCCCGGCTGCTAGGACTGCTCTCATAGGGACTATCCGGGTGAAAAATACCCACTCAGGCTTGAGTGGCGACGAGTGTATATACTGAACTTAAGTGTTGCGTGCCTGAATCTTTCCCCTTACTTCTTTCAACTTCCTGCTCTCGCTCTCTTCAAGTTGACTCAAAGAGAAAAAAAGAATAAAGCCTTGCTGATTAGGTTTTACTCATGTGTGGACATTGGCCTTATTCCTGGAGATTTTTGTTTGCCCCTAGACAACGGAGCCAGAGGATCCACTCTGGAGAGGTAATTGCTGCAGACCCAAAACAAAACCAGCCGGTCCCTTAAATGGGACTAAGTGCTACATTTCAATAAGCCTAGTTTACACCATTGCAGGTCTTTCAGGTGCTTGAAAAAGTACAGATTAAAGGAGTGCAGTCTGTTTTGGACTCCTGTGACCCGAGTCGGTCCAGTCTCAGGGGTAGGGATGAGCTTCGTGTTCGAGTCGAACACACGTTCGACTCGAACATCGGCTGTTCGATCGTTCGACGAAGATCGAACGTTATGGGCCGTTCGCGCCAAATTCGAGTGACGCAAACCCCCCCAACAATACACTGCGCCATTGCAGTGCAATCCCGGCGCTGTGATTGGCCAAGCATGCACTGTGACCCCGCATGCTTGGCCAATCACAGCGCTGGCAGCGAGGAGAGACATAATTGGCCACAGGCAGGATGCCTGTGGCCAATCATAGCTCAGGGGGGTTTAGTACACGCCCCACACTATAAAAGGCCACCAGCGCGGCGGCCTTGTGCAGTGTGTTCCGGCATGCAGGGAAAGAGATGCATAGGCAGGGACAGTGTGTTCTATGTTCTGTTCTTTTCTCAGGCATCTGCATCTGCTGTTCTCTAAGCTAGATAGGCAGGCAGGCAGGGACAGTGTGTTATTTTCTTAGGCATCTGCGGGAGTTGCTGTTCATTGCTGTTCTCTAAGCTAGATAGGCAGGCAGGGACAGTGTGTTCTTTTCTCAGGCACCTGCAGGAGTTGCTGTTCATTGTTGTTCTCTAAGCTAGATAGGCAGGCAGGGACAGTGTGTTCTTTTCTCAGGCATCTGCAGGAGTTGCTGTTCGTTGCTGTTCTCTAAGCTAGATAGGCAGGCATGGACAGTGTGTTCTTTTCTCAGGCATCTGCAGCAGTTAGTGGGTGTTGTGTGCCCCAGCACAGTATACACCTGTATATACCCGTCATTGCTGTTCTCTAAGCTAGATAGGCAGGCAGGGACAGTGTGTTCTTTTCTCAGGCATCTGCAGCAGTTAGTGGGTGTTGTGTGCCCCAGCACAGTATACACCTGTATATACCCGTCATTGCTGTTCTCTAAGCTAGATAGGCAGGCAGGGACAGTGTGTTATTTTCTCAGGCATCTGCAGCAGTTAGTGGGTGTTGTGTGCCCCAGCACAGTATACACCTGTATATACCCATCATTGCTGTCCTCTAAGCTAGATAGGCAGGCAGGGACAGTGTGTTCTTTTCTCAGGCATCTGCAGCAGTTAGTGGGTGTTGTGTGCCCCAGCACAGTATACACCTGTATATACCCGTCATTGCTGTTCTCTAAGCTAGATAGGCAGGCAGGGACAGTGTGTTCTTTTCTCAGGCATTTGCAGCAGTTAGTGGGTGTTGTGTGCCCCAGCACAGTATACACCTAAATATACCCGTCATTGCTGTTCTCTAAGCTAGATAGGCAGGCAGGGACAGTGTGTTCTTTTTTCAGGCATTTGCAGCAGTTAGTGGGTGTTGTGTGCCCCAGCACAGTATACACCTGTATATACCCGTCATTGCTGTTCTCTAATACAGGCATCTGCAGGAGTTTGTGGGTGTTATGTGCCCTAGTACAGTATACATCTGTATATACCCGTCATTGCTGTTCTCTAATACAGGCATCTGCAGGAGTTAGTGGGTGTTGTGTGCCCTAGTACAGTATACACCTGTATATACCCGTCATTGCTGTTCTCTAATACAGGCATCTGCTGGAGTTAGTGGGTGTTGTGTGCCCTAGTACAGTATACACCTGTATATACCCGTCATTGCTGTTTTCTAATACAGGCATCTGCAGGAGTTAGTGGGTGTTGTGTGCCCTAGTACAGTATACACCTGTATATACCCATCATTGCTGTTCTCTAATACAGGCATCTGCAGGAGTTTGTGGGTGTTGTGTGCCCTAGTACAGTATACACCTGTATATACCCGTCATTGCTGTTCTCTAATACAGGCATCTGCAGGAGTTAGTGGGTGTTGTGTGCCCTAGTACAGTATACACCTGTATATACCCGTCATTGCTGTTCTCTAATACAGGCATCTGCTGGAGTTAGTGGGTGTTGTGTGCCCTAGTACAGTATACACCTGTATATACCCATCATTGCTGTTCTCTAATACAGGCATCTGCAGGAGTTTGTGGGTGTTGTGTGCCCTAGTACAGTATACACCTGTATATACCCGTCATTGCTGTTCTCTAATACAGGCATCTGCAGGAGTTTGTGGGTGTTGTGTGCCCTAGTACAGTATACACCTGTATATACCCGTCATTGCTGTTCTCTAATACAGGCATCTGCAGGAGTTAGTGGGTGTTGTGTGCCCTAGTACAGTATACACCTGTATATACCCGTCATTGCTGTTCTCTAATAAAGGCATCTGCTGGAGTTAGTGGGTGTTGTGTGCCCTAGTACAGTATACACCTGTATATACCCATCATTGCTGTTCTCTAATACAGGCATCTGCTGGAGTTAGTGGGTGTTGTGTGCCTCCAGCACAATATACACTACCCAATTGCTGGTTTTCCCATCTCCCTGCAGGCCATTACTATGTCTGGAAGGCCAGTGCATTTTTGAGTACTTGCGGGCACTCTGCTAGCAGTACACCGACGTCCGATTATAGCAGGCAAATTTCCCTGCCCCAGCTGCTGGACCGTCGAAAGAAGTTCACTCCCAGCCATCCACATGCCCAGCGGTTGAATGCTAGCTTGGCTAAATTGCTAGCACTTCAACTGCTGCCTTTTTAGTTGGTAGACTCGGCCCCCTTCCGTGAGTTTGTGCAATGTGCGGTTCCTCAGTGGCAGGTTCCCAAACGCCACTTTTTCTCACGGAAGGCGATTCCGGCTCTCTACCGGCATGTGGAAGGCAATGTCCATGCCTCGCTGGACAGGGCGGTCAGCGGTAAGGTGCATATTACCGCTGACTCATGGTCCAGCAGGCATGAACAGGGATGTTACCTTTCTTTCACGGCCCATTGGGTCACTCTTTTGGCAGCTGGGAAGGATGCAGAACAAGGTGCAGTAGTGTTGAAGGTTGTTCCGCCGCCACGCCTCCAAAATGCTACTACTGGTTGTGACACACCTCTCCTCCACCCCTCCTCTTCTTCTTCCTCCATGGCCTCTTCCTGTGCTTTGTCCTCGGAACCAGCGGTGCTCCGTAGGCGTTCAAGGGGCTACGCAAGTACGCAGGCAAAAAGATGCCATGCCGTGCTTGCGCTGGTGTGTTTGGGGGACAGGAGCCTCACTGGGGCAGAGGTTCTGTCAGCTCTGCAGGGGCAGACCGAGAGGTGGTTGACGCCACGCCAGCTTAAGCCAGGAATGGTGGTTTGCGACAATGGCACCAACCTCCTCTCCGCCCTCCGACAGGGACAACTGACCCATGTGCCCTGTGTGGCTCACGTCCTTAACCTGGTGGTGCAGCGGTTCTTGGGCAGGTACCCGGGCTTACAGGATGTCCTGAGGCAGGCCAGGAAAGTCTGTGTGCATTTCCGCAGATCATATAATGCCAGTGCTCGGCTGACTGAGCTGCAAAAGGAGTTGAACCTGCCCAAGAACCGCCCAAGAACCACCTTATATGTGACATGCCCACCAGGTGGAACTCAACGTTGGCCATGCTGCAGCGGCTGCACACGCAGCAGAGGGCCATCAATGAGTACCTGTGCGACTACGGCACCAGGACAGGGTCAGGGGAGCTCAGGTTTTTTTCACCACGCCAGTGGGGCATGATCAGGGATGCATACACTGTCCTGGCACCATTTGAGGAGGCCACGAGGATGGTGAGCAGTGACAGTGCATGCACCAGTGACACTGTACCTCTTGTCCACCTGTTGAAGCATACGCTGCGTGGAATAATGGACAGGGCACTTGAGGCAGAACAGAGGCAGGAAGAGGAGGACTTCCTTGCCTCTCAAGGCCCCCTTTACCCAGACAGTGTTCCTTGTGTCCCACCCATCACACAGGAAGAGGACGATGAAGAGGAGGAGGAGGAGGATTGTGTCAGCATGGAGGTGGAGCATGGCACTCAGCATCAACAGCAGCAGTCTTTTAGGGATGATTTACAGTCCCAACAAACCCGTGGACTTGTACGTGGCTGGGAGGAGGTGGCTGCGGATCATGTCGTCCTTAGTGACCCAGAGGACTCCGGACCGAATTCCTCAGCTAACCTACGCTGCATGGCCTCCCTGATCCTGCAAAGTCTGCGGAAGGATCCTCGTATTCTTCAGATCAAGGAGAGGGACCATTACTGGCTGGCCACTCTCCTTGATCCACGGTACAAGGGTAAGGTTGCGGACCTTATCTTGCCGTCGCAGAGGGAGCAGAGGATGAGAAAACTCTGGGAGGCCTTGCAGAAAGGTCTGTGCAACGCGTTCCCAGAGACTGGGAGGTTACAAACTCCTGGTCCTGGACAACGAGTTGCTGAGGCTTCGGTCAGTAGCAGAAGCAGCGGTGGAGAAGGTGGCCATCTGACCGATGCATTCAGACAATTTTTTAGTCCGCAGCCCCAAGGTATGATCGGTTCCAGCAACCATCGCCAGCGTCTGATATACATGGTGCAGGAATACCTAGGGGCAAGGTCAGACTTGGACACCTTTCCCACCGAAAATCCTCTGGCTTACTGGGTCTTGAGGATGGAGCACTGGCCAGAGCTTGCACAGTATGCAATTGAGCTACTGGCCTGTACTGCACCCAGCGTTCTTTCGGAACGCACATTCAGTGCTGCTGGAGGCTTTGTCACAGATCACAGGGTGCGCCTGTCCACCGACTCGGTTGATCGACTGACCTTCATAAAGATGAACCAGTCTTGGATCACCACCAGCTACCAAGCACCTGAAGCTGATAAAACAGAATAATTTATTTGGAAATGTCACATCCCTTCAAGACTGCCTATGCTGATGCTGAGTGACTGTCCTGTTATAGGAGAAAGGGAGCCGCTCAGGTGTGGAAATCCTTCAAATCACCTCCTCCCAGCAGCCGAGGGTGCAAGCAATGCTATTGACAGCAAACAGGAACGAACAAGACTTCTGGACTGCAGCACTCCAAAAAATAAAAGCCTTTATTTTAAAATAAGGAATCCAAAATACATGCTATACATCACGGCACACAGGTCAAAAAAATCCAGCTAACATGTTTCGCACTATGCTAGTGCTTATTCATAGCTACCTAGTGTCGCATGACGCATGTCCCAGGAGGGGGGGGGGCGCTCGCTTGTCCCCACCCCCTTTCCTGACCGGCCGGGCTGCGTGCTCGGATAAGGGTCTGGTATGGATTTTGGGGGGCCCCCCACGTCATTTTTTCGGCGTAGGGGGTTCCCCTTAAAATTTATACCAGACCCAAGGACCTGGTATGCTCTTGGAGGGGGAACCCATGCCGGTTTTTTATTTAAAATTTGGCTTGGAGTTCCCCCTCAAGATCATCAGAGCACAAGTCGCATGCCAAAGTCGGATCATGCAAGACGGCGTTCCGACTTTGATCCGACTTCAATGATAGTCAATGGACTGAAGTAGGATCAAAGTCGGACCAAAGTAGTACAGGGAGCATTTTCAAAGTCAGACCGACGTGTCGGACCAGTTAAGACGTCTCCCATAGGGAAACATTGATTTTTACACGTCATGCGACATGAGCTCCCAATGTCGGAGCGTTTGTCGCACCAGTGTGAACAAGGCCTCAACCCAAACTTATATTAATTACACAGGTTCTGTGGCTGATTAAGGTGGTAATTAAACTCACTTGGTGCCTTATCTGCATTAAATTAGCCTCAGAACCTGTAATTCATATGTTTTCGGGCTTAAAGGGATGAGGCGGCAACCCTATTTACAGTGTGAACCGAGGCTTACTTTAAAATCCAATAAAAAAACTAGAAAGGAAAAAAAAGGAACAGTATGCTGCATTTTTTTGTATATGAACACACAGCAAATATACTGTATGCCTGTAAACGTTTTGCCTGTAAATGTCAAAATGTGCATGGACACATAGAGTTGCTTCTATGGACTGAAAGTAAAAAACACCAAACACTTGTATAAGCAGCTTTTTTCTGTCCAGTGTGCATGAGGCCTAAGGTTTTCATGCAACTTCCTGCAAAAAAAATCCCCTCTCTGCCCACCCTTCCCCTGCTGATCAATGAAAGAGTTGTATGGGATTTGTGTATCACATGACACCGTGCTCCTATAAAAAGAAAAAAAAAAATCACTACACAGACAGTGCTATTAGAGAAAGGGGGAGAAAAAAAGATCAGCTGTCAGCTATTCATTGACAGAGAGAGAACAATGTGAAATTCAAGGAGGGAGAGCAGGATGGGAACAGTATGATACTGATGTAAGAAAAAGGTGCCAATCAGAGAAATTCTAGTCCATCAAGTTCAACCTATGTGTGTGATTACATGTCAGTATTACATTGTATATCCCTGTATGTTGTGTTCGTTCAGGTGCTAATAGTTTTTTTAAACTATCGATGCTCCCCGCTGAGACCACCGCCTGTGGAAGGGAATTCCACATCCTTGCCACTCTTACAGTAAAGAACCCTCTACGTAGTTTAAAGTTAAACCTCTTTTCTTCTCATTTTAGTGAGTGGCCACGTGTCTTGTTAAACTCCCTTCCGTGAAAAAGTTTTATCCCTATTGTGGGGTCACCAGTATGGTGTTTGTAAATTGAAATCATATCCCCTCTCAAGCGTCTCTTCTCCAGAGAGAATAAGTTCAGTGCTCGTAACCTTTCTTCATAACTAATATCCTCCAGACCCTGTATTAGCTTTGTTGCCCTTCTTTGTACTCTCTCCATTTCCAGTACATCCTTCCTGAGGACTGGTGCCCAGAACTGGACAGCATACTCCAGGTGCGGCCGGACCAGAGTCTTGTAGAGTGGGAGAATTATCGCTTTATCCCTGGAATTGAAAATGAAACCTGGAATCTCATTTGTTCGAAACAAAATCTTATGTGTCTATACGCTGGCTGAACTTGGCATTGTCTGTCTGAACAAGCAGTTCCCTAAATACCATTTAAAAGCATTTTTGTTACTTGTTCAAAGGTTCTTGTGGCTGTTTGAGCACTTTTATTTAATAAAAACAGGCTTCATGTATGAAGTGTCTGACTAGAGAACAGTCTATCTTTCCCTCCTAACAACAAATCAGTGTCTCTCTTACATGTTCAAACCCACCATAGCAACAGGAAAGAGAGGAGTTGATTAGTTGCTTGCTCAGAGGAAATTAGAAGATGTTCTTCAAAAGACTTCATACATGAGATCCAATCATCCTCAGGAATTTCTGTCACTTTTATTGCAGCTATAGTAAATATATTTGGGTTTCATATTCCATCTAATGGCACTCTTGTGCATTTCAAGGCACTTACGGTGGACCTAGAAATAATTTCACCAAAAAATTATTTTAAGAATAAATTCCATACATGTCACAACGTGCAGTAAAATTATAGTAAAAAAAAAAAATCTGTACCCTCTAGTAATAAAACCAGTTCTTAAACTCCAGGCAAGGGGTTATCAGTAACGGGTAGGGAGGGGCAGCTGGGTGCATAGTTCTCTGACCACATGCTCTTAGCTCTGGGATGGGTCCATGGCGCAGGAGATGTCTTATTTAAAGGGCATCAGTGTGTGTTTGTGATAACATTTACCTGCTGATCAAGTGTGCCTGTAATTCCCCCCCCCCCCCCCCATTTGTTCCAGTTACTGACCTTTGCTACATTGAACAGATACTTTTTCTGTCTTTCTGTCTGTCTGTCCTGATCTTTGCTACATTTTATGGATATTTCCCCTGTCTGCTGCCTGTCCTGATCTTTGCTTAGTACTGTATAATTGATATTTTTGTCTGCTGCCTGTCCTGATCTTTGCTTAGTACTGTATAATTGATATTTTTGTCTGCTGCCTGTCTTGATCTTTGCTACGCCATTAGATACCTCTGTTGTCTGCTGCCTTCCCTTTACCTTGGGTTATGCATTCTGCATTCTCTAGAGTGACTTTCAGCTTGCTTCTCCTATCAATGTACGGTACGCCTACTGGCTTTTATCTGGGGTCCACTAATTATTTTATTTATTTACTTATTACAGGTACTTATAGAGCACCATCAATTTACACAGCGCTTTACATTCATATTGTACATTCACAGGAATCCCTGCCCTCAAGAGGCTTAACCACTTAAGGACCGCCTCACGCCGATATACGTCGGCAGAATGGCACGGCTGGACACATCCACGTACAGGTATGTTGCCCTTTAAGAGCCCAGCCATGGGTCGCACGCGTGCCGCCGCCGGCACGCTCGTGACCCGGTCCTGAGCTCCGTGACCGCACCCGCGGGACCCGCGGACCCGATTGCCGCCGGTGTCCCACGATCGGGTCACAGAGCTGAAGAACGGGGAGAGGTAAGTGTAAACAAACCTCTCCCTGTGCTTCCTAGTGAGCCTGTCACTGATCGTCTGTTCCCTGTCATTGGGAACGACGATCAGTGACATCACATGCCAAGCTACGCCCCCCTACAGTAAGAAACACAAATCAGGACACACTTAACCCCTTCAGCGCCCCCTACAGGTTAACCCCTTCACTGCCAGTGTCATTTTCACAGTAATCAGTGCATTTTTATTGCACTGATCGCTGTAAAAATGACAATGGTCCCAAAATAGTGTCAAAAGTGTCCGATGTGTCCGCCATAATGTCGCAGTCATGATAAAAATCGCTGATCACCGCCATTACTAGTAAAAAAAAAAATATTAATAAAAATGCCATAAAACTATCCCCTATTTTGTAGACGCTATAACTTTTGCGCAAACCAATCAATAAACGCTTATTGCAATTTTTTTTACTAAAAATATGTAGAAGAATACGTATCGGCCTAAACTGAGGAAAAAAAAAATTATATATTTTTTGGGGATATTTATTATAGCAAAAAGTAAAAAATATTGTATTTTTTTTTTAAATTGTCGCTCTATTTTTGTTTATAGCGCAAAAAATAAAAACCGCAGAGGTGATCAAATACCACCAAAAGAAAGCTCTATTTGTGGGAAAAAAAGGACGCCAATTTCGTTTGGGAGCCACGTCGCACGACTGGGCAATTGTCAGTTAAAGCGACGCAGTGCCGAATCGCAAAAAGGGGCCTGGTCCTTTAGCTGCAAAATGGTTCGGGGCTGAAGTGGTTAAAATCTAAGGTCCCTAACTCACATTCATACATATGCTAAGACAATTTGGACAGAAGCAAATTAGCCCACCAGGATTTCAAGGACGCCGGCGGCTGCCCGCTCCTTAACAACCAGCTATTTACACTATTTGTTAAGGATTATATTACAGCAGGATTTCACTTGTAAAATACTGCATGACTTCATATAATAGTGCATGCAGTATTAGTAACTTTTTTGGGGAATTAATTTTTTTGGGGGGAAAAACGCTGTGTGGCATCTTTCCACATACTCGGATGCGGTAAGATACCACTTTGTGAATGGAGCCCTTTGTCTTTCAGACAACATTAAAGCCCAACTCCACAAATTTTTTAATTATCCCCATTGCAAGGCATAATTGATCATTCAGCCTAGGGGAAAGGAGAAACACTTTAACTTACCTGACCCTTCGCCCTCCTTGCAGATGGACCACACATCCAGAGGTAGACTGTCCCTTTAGTAAATCTACTAGTTCCCTACACCTAAACTAGCAACTAAACCTTGCAAAGTTGGCTCAGCCCCACTGCAAGGGATAATTTTTACATTTCCCTGAGTTGTGCCTTAAGGACTCATTACCCCACTCCTGCCACCTTAGAGAGCCCTAACTCATTATATTGTAGTGCCCCCCCAATATTTGGGGGCGCTATGTGGAAATTTACGGGTAGTCTGAGCCGATAGTTGGGCTCAGACCAGTCAAGGATTCGATTTTGCTTCTGCTCTGGGTGTGATACTGCCTGGCAGTAGTGTTCGCCGTTGCCTGTAGGTGGCACTGGCATAGGTTAAACTATGGGGGGCATCACAGCACCTTGGGTGTCCTCTCTCGGCAGCCGTGCAGTGGGCGTGGTCAACCCGCTGTGCATGCTGGGAGAGGGTACAAAAGGGGCAGACGCCATTTGGCGTGAGGCGATACCAGGGGGACCCCAAGGCGTTGAGGGGGGACCTCTGGTCCAGTGAGTGTGTCTCGTGGCCAGCATGGCACGAGGTGCGCGAGTGTGTTTAGGCCTCGGGCACCTTCAGCCCGAGGCCCTGTTACTGCATTGTAGGCCCAGCTCTGCTGACAAGGGCCTAGCTTCAGAGAAGGATCCCAGGCTGCCCGTTTGTAGGGGGCCCAGCTTGAGGAAAGGAGTCCAGGGGAGGATCAGTCCCAGGAGATTAGCGACGGTACTGCTGTCTCAGGGAGAGGCCTGGAAACTCGCTCTCATAGGGACTATCCGGGTGAGCAGTGCCCACTCAGGCTTGAGTGGCGACGAATGTAGATACTGAACTTAGGTGTTGCGTGCCTGAACCTTCCCCTACTTCTTTCAACTTTCTGCTCTCTCTCTCTTCAAGTTGACTCAAAGAGAAAAAGAATAAAGCCTTGCTGATTAGGTTTTACTCATGTGTGGACATTGGCCTTATTCCTGGAGATTTTTGTTTGCCTAGACAATGGAGCTAAAGGATCCAATCCAGAGAGGTAATTGCTGCAGACCCAAAACAAAAAACAGCCGGTCCCTTAAATGGGGGTAAGTGCTACAATATGTATCAGTTATCACTTACGGTAGAGACATTTGGAACGCAATGCTGCCCTACAGGGGGTGTGAGGAGCTGGAGATCTGCATAGGGAGCAGAGAGTAAAAGGGGGCACTGATTAAAGAGAAAAGGGGGGGGGGCATGACTGCAAGCTGCATTGTGATGGGGGCTGTGATTGCTAGGAACACTAATGTAAAAGATACACTGTGATATAAAGGGGACTGCACTGTAAAGGAACACTGTAATCATTATAGTGCCCCTTTACAGTGCAGTCCCCTATTTATCACAATGTGGAGGGCCTTCTCTGTGAATATCCCATCACCATCTGCCCCTGTGAATGCCTAACTGGGTGCCCCTATTGCCATTGATCAAATTTACTCATAATAGTCACCCTTATTCCTCCTCATTTGAAATTCTGCTAATTTTCCACTCTGTCTTCCAGTGTCCTTGGTGTTGGAAGCTTTGCCCAGGTTTGGAAAAAGGTTGACGATAATTTGACATCCTCAACATAATTGCTAATTTCAAGTGTTCAAGATCAGTGACTCGGTGTGGTTCTCAACTAAGAACAACTCTCTCTCTCTCTGGGTGCCATCACCCAGGTTCATTATCAAAAGATGAATCCTATTCCTTCAAACTACCTCCTTACTTGAAAAATACCAATATGTTTGATGTCTCTTAGCTGAAAGCAGCGCGCCCTTGGACTACTGTGGTCCCCAGATCTCTTGTACTTGTGGACAGGCAAAAGGAGTATGAGGTACAAAGACTTTCCTGGGTCTCAGCCTCTTTGGCTCATCAAAATGCCTGACAAGAAAGTCCAATTAGTCTCATCCCAAGAAACCAACAACTAAGGGTCTGATAGCCCCTCCTCAAGCTAATGTGGTTAATGTTAGGTAGCCTACGAGCTGCTTCCATCTTCCTTCTCAGCTGCGGGATATAGAATCTGGCCAACTCTTGGATTGTTAGGCATCCTTCCAGCGCTTACTGGTTGCCGACTTTCCCTATCTTTCTTTTCAACTGCAGGGTAATAAGTCTGGACACATGCCCCCCAGCTCTGGGATTGGTCCATGGGGTAGGAGGCACCTTATTTAAAGTGCATCAGTCTGTGCTCTGTGTTTGTGATGGTGATTAGGTACTTTTCTTTTTCGTACATCACGGGACACAGAGCTGCATAGTAATAACTATGTGGGTTATAGGCCACCTTCAGGTGATGGACACTGGCACACCCAAGACAGGAAGTCCCCTCCCCTATTAAATACCTCCCATATCGGGAGTACCTCAGTTTTTTCGCCAGTGTCTAAGGTGTTGGTCACGGTTAAAGAAGTGCTTTGAAGAAGCTCCGCTGGAGGATCCCCAGGGATCAAGCAAGCTATTCAACCGGATCCATCCAAAGTGCCACTGAGGCCAAAGTGGATGGTACCCAGGCCTCGGTAAGAAAGAGCGAGGTTTTGCCTGTAATGCCTCTCTTAGGGGGGCTGAACCCTGGAATCCAGTGCTTTGGTTATGCACCAGATACCAAAGATTTTTCTGGCAGGGTGCGATACAGGTCCAGGGGAGTGGAAACCCTATTAAGAGGAGCCAGATTTTTAGCCACTAGAGGGTGTGAAAGCAACATATACCTGTTCCATGCCCTTCAATGTGTCGCTGAGTTCAGCAGGCTTGTGTGCAGGCTTCCTCCTGGGTGCAGTCTAGCCATTTGGGTGATGTTGAGGGGGGATTGTTAGTGAAACAGCAGGCTGTGGATGCGGTCTCCCCCCCCAGGCAATCGGCGCGGTCCCAGTCTTAAGGCAGCTGTGGGTGCTGTTTTCCTCCCCCCTCGGGGGTCCTGGAGAGTCTCTCCCTCCCTCCTCTCCCCACGCCGGGTCCCGAGCGGCGCGCGTGGGAAACAGAGATTTGAATGCCGGAGAGCGTTCCAGGGAGGGGAGGAGGGTCGTGGCTTAGCGCGGCGGCACGTTTTCACACGGCGCAGGACTGTTCACCCCATAAAAACATTACCTCGTAAGAGGTATGAGCTAACGGAGGGACACAGAAGCAGTGGGGGCATGTGAGTGGTTGATACAGGCACTCCCAGTGACACATTTACTTGCATCGGGCTGAACAGTGGATAGCAGCATTACTTTGCTGGATTATAGTTCAGCGGTGGATGCGTTTTTTTTTATAGTACCTCTGTTTTTGTGCATAGGACTATGCCTTCCAGGAATTCGGGGACAAAGGCTACTAAAACGGGGACAAATTCTTCAAAAAAGGCTCCAAAGGCATCGCCATCAGGCTCTGAGGATCCTGGTCATGCCTCCACAGTGCCATCTTCTGTGGAAAAGCCTGATGGGGCTGACCAGGGTGAGTCATCGGGACTATCAGGTGCTGCAGCCAACTCCAACCTCCCAGCCCCTGCCTATATTACTGAGGAAGTTCTTTCTTCAGCTCTCATAGGTTTGGAAGAGCAGTTAGCGACTTTAATCGCATTTTCTTTCCAGTGTGGAAGGAAGCACGGTAGGTCTCCCTCCCCCGCCCTGAGTCCTCAGGCTACAGACCAGCAGTGGCCAGTGGAGGATGAGTCACCCTCAGGGGATAAAGAAGAGGGACAGACTGATGATTCCTCTTCTGAGGAATCAACTGTAGAGGAACCCTTTTCAGCCTCACAATCTGAAAAATTGCTAGTGCAATCCCTTACAGAAATGGTTCGTTCAGCATTTAAAGCATTTTTTTAAAAAAGTCAGCAGCTACAAACACTGTAGCTGCTGACTTTTAATAAGGACACTTACTTGTCCAGGGAGCCCGCGATGTTGGCCCCCCGAGGCCGATCCGTCCATCGGATCGGGTGCCGGCGCCGCCATACTAACGAAGGGAAACAGGCAGTGGAGCCTTGCGGCTTCACAGCCCATTTCCTACTGCGCATGCGCGAGTCGCATCGCACTTTGTGAATGGGCGGCTGTCTTCTGGGACACACACAGGTCCCAGAAGACAGCATGCCCCATTTCCCAGGAGGCAACTGGGAAAATCAAAATCATTGCACAGAGCAGGTTAGTCTAGCATGTTGTTATTTTAATAAAAAACAAGCTTTAATGTCGCTTTAACAGATAGTTCCGTCTGCTGCCCTTTCTAACCTATGTTTCGTTACCAGATACGTCATCTTTCTGCTACCTTCTTTGAGTTGTCTATGTCCATGAATTATGCCTCCTGACAGCCGACAGTCCTGATCTTGTTTCTCCCATTGCTATATGGTGTCTACTCTCTATTATTGAACAGCGATTGGAGAATCAAATGACTTGATGCAGCCAGAGTATATAGTTTCATGTATTAAGTCCTCTGGGCAACCAACCACATACCTGTAGGCCAGCTTGCCTTAAGGCAAAGGATGCCACTGGTGGTGAAGTTACACGTGCCTGTTATTTACACTGATTGGAGTGTCCCTTTTATTCTTGCTGTTGCCAATGCTTCTGCACCTAAAAACCTCTTTCTTCCTCTCCTTCGGTTTGTCAAAAAAAATTGACCTCTGAAATAAAAAAAAAGGGCTGAAGCTCTATTTTATTTATTTTTATTTTTTAAAGAGAAAAACTCTCTGCACCTTGTGTCTCAACTTTTGTTTGTGTTTTTAATGTCTTGGGGCTCCCCTCTTGTGTCTGCCTGGGCTTGTTTTGAAAATTTGGTTGTAGGCAGGCGCAGTTTACTTTCTCTACTGCAGGTGGCACCTGTCCGAATTCAAGAAGAACCTAGTTCCTCTTTTGTTTCCTTCGTCATCGGATTGGATACTGGCACCCATGGGACTCTGGTAGCCATCTTGGGTCAAGCAGAGTCTATTTAAAACCCTGGGCCCTGGGTTTGGTGTGCATTTTGCGAGTGGGTAGAAGAGGGACAAGCCACCCATCTGTCAGGGAAAGGTTCCAGAGGAGTAGGGAAAGCATAGGGCACATCATCCTTCCTGGAAGCCTCCCCATTTGGGTGCAGACCAGCCAGGCACCTTTGGTCCACCATTCTACTGCTGCTTTGCTGTTACCACTTGTGAGCACTTCTGGTCGTGTTGCTTTCCCACTGGGCCTGTTTGTTTTTGCTGGACTTCAATTATAATATATCGGTATATATTTTTTTACTGAAAAATAATATATATTTTTTAAAATTGCACCTGAACTCTTGTGTTTTCAGCCACTGCATCCCGCTGCACCTTCTCAAATGGTGCAAGAGTTCCAATTTGTTCAAGAGCCGAGGCTCTTGCCCTGGCTGATATTCATTAGTACACCACGGTAATAGAAATCACTGCACAGCGGCTTTCAGGTTGCAGTCCACAGGTACACGAAGACTAGCATCTTTTCTTGGCATCAACAAAAAAAATTACACGTGTATCTGATATACTACACTGTAAGTTTTACTGTAGAAAACAAACCTGCTCCTGCACAGTTTGTTCTATTATACCTGGATACATTAAACTAACATCTTGCTGCTGGTCAATTTATTCTGAAGTGTCTCTAGGACAGTACACTTATGTATAATGTAACAAGAGAGCTTCCTTGTGTCTAAGCCCTCATCTCTCATCTGCAAATCATAGAACTTAAGCAGTTTGTTAAAGTAGAGGTAAACCCAGCTACTAAAATCTCATACAGGCTTTAACATGGATTTTTTTTTTAATAAATAGCTTTTATGGAGTTGATACTGATTTAAAGGTTCTTGTTTGGGCACTTTGAGTTGTGCAGTGACAACATTCTGCTCCTTTCTCCCACAATCTCCTGTTTGTAAATCTCCCCATCAAAGACTTTCCAAAGGAAACCATAAACTGCTGTGCTAAAGCACATTGTCCAGGCATTGTTGTCACCATTTATAACAAAAAGACCTGTAAAAAGCACAATGCAGCCAGCCACAATTAGAAAATATGCAGAGAGACGTGCAGCCTTTTATCACAGTATTCCATGTAGATAGGGACCAGGGCTGGGACAAAGGGGGGTAGGGTCAGCTGCCCTGGACACATTGGGTTTATATGGTTGGAAGTGAGGGGTGTCACATGGCTGCCCTGCCTTACAGATTTTGTCATGTAAAGTATAGAGTTATATATTCACTATATTACCTAAAGTATTGGACACCTGCCTTTACACGCACATGAACTTTAACCACTTAAGCCCCGGACCATTTTGGCTAGTTAATGACCTACGATGATGCCCTACTGGCTCTCAATTGGGCACTAAGCCAGAGAAATGATATTTCATATGCCCAAAAAATCTTTTTACGTAATGCACTAGATTTTTGTTTAGGGCATACCGTATATACTCGAGTATAAGCCGACCCGAATATAAGCCGAGTCACCTAATTTTACCACAAAAAACTGGGAAAACTTATTGACTCGAGTATAAGCCTAGGGTGTCCATCTGCATGCCTCACTGTGCCTCACTTTGCCTCACTGTGTCCATGTGCATGCCTCACTGTGCCCATGCCTCACTGTCACTGTGTCCATGCCTCACTGTGCCCATGCCTCACTGTCACTGTGTCCATGCCTCACTGTGACTAGACTGATGTTTAACATGGGAGTCTATGGAGGGGGTGCCCAGCTTTGAAAAATCGGTGCTCCCCGGCCGTAGGTCTCCTAGACACCAAACTTGGCACACTTGTAGTAAAGGTGGGCTACATGTGTGCCAAGTTTGGGGTCCAGGGGACCTACGGCCGGCCAGTACCGGGTCCCCAAAATCACAGAAGAAATTACCGTTTAACATTGGAGTCTATGGAAAGGGGTGCCCGGCTTTGAAAAATCGGTGCTCCCCGTTCCTAGGTCCCCCGGACACCAAACTTTGCACACTTGTAGAGGAGGAGTTGGGCTACATGTGTGCCAAGTTTGGGGGCCAGGGGATATACGGATGGCCGGAATCAGTCGCACAAAGTTGAAGTCGGAAACAGACTCGAGTATAAGCCGAGGGGGCATTTTCAGCACAAAAAATGTGCTGAAAAACTCGGCTTATACTAGAGTATATACGGTAATTATTTTTGGTACGATGGATCTTTTTACTCCCAGAGAAGAGGCGTGGCAATGGGAGCCAAGTTCGCTCCTAGTATAGCGAATCTCTTTATGGCCGAATGGGAGGATAAGACCATTTTTAACAAAAAAAGAGATGAACTGATTCTCTATCGGAGATATATCGATGATCTTTTTTTCATCTGGGCAGGATCAACAGCCTCATTAGAAACTTTTCTAGAGAAGTTAAATAATACGCAGAATATTAACCTCACTTCTGAATATAATCATGCAAGTATTCACTTTCTGGACCTTAACATATATAGGAATGGTGACAAAATAGGAACACAAGTTTACTTTAAGCCGACTGACGCTAACAGTTACCTTCCTACACGAAGTGGGCACCACCCAACATGGTTAAGGAATATACCCAAAGGACAGATTATGAGAGTAAGACGTAATTGCTCAACAGACGCTGATTATATATCTCAAGCATGCATCCTGAAAAAGAAGGTCATCGAGAAAGGATAACGTGAGAATCAACACGATAAGATCATTGAAAAACTACTAATAGTACCAAGAATGCAATATCCTGATGGCATTGCCCCTGCTCGTAACAAGATTAGTCACGAATGGAGCTTTATTTCTGGGTATCATTCCCAGTTTAAGGAAGTAGAAAAAATATTTTTCTCTCATTGGCACGTTTTGTTTTTAGATAAAGTTTTAAAAACCGCTATTCCAGATAAACCAACTTTTATTTACAGAAAAGCCCCAAATTATGGGGATAGAGTAGTGAAGAAAATTATTGATCCACCAAGTAGACCACCCTTGTTCTGGCTTTTATGCTTGTAGGAAATGTCGCCCATGTACGGAAGTGAGTACACCCTTGAGAGCATTGGAAAGCTTTACATCCACATCAAACAATGTGATGTTTTTGATAAAAAAACTTCATAACCTGTAATTCTTCATATGTAGTTTACATCTTGGAATGTCCCTGTAAATTACAATACATTGGTCGCACAAAAAGGATGCTCAAGCTAAGGATTGCAGAACATGTGGCGAACATTAAGATAGGCTTTAAGGATCATAATGTTTCTTTACATTTTAAACTTTTTCACGATCAGAACCCTGCTGGACTGAAATTTTGGGGGGTGGATCACCTTAAACCACCATGGAGAGGGTCCAATTTAGTTAGGGAGATATCCAAGCTCGAGACCCAATGGATCCATTCTGTAGACACTCTGGTCCCTAAGGGGTTAAACGTTGACCTCGACATTAATTGCTTCATTAGCAATTATTAAATCAGTGACTTTAACATTTTAATGTTTTAATATTTTTATTATTTCATTATATTTTTAATATTTAATATCTCCATTTCTGATACATATATAACTTGGGAGGTGTGGCACCCCTTTAGTTTATTTCCTTTGCCTCCATTTTCTATATGATTTTTTATGATTATATATATATATATTGTATACTTTATGTATATTGTATATATAATATTTATCTATATACTTTTCCTTTATTTTATCTATATTCCATTATATTATTCTCCCCTTTTTTGTGGATTATATACTTTTATAATACAGCTGCTATAACCTCACATGTTTATGAAAATAAGGGTTAATGTTCTAATGATAACAGGTAATGCTGATTACCTTAGTGCAATATATGTTTTAAACTGCATTAGGTTACTATATGTTTCACTCTGCCTCATGTTTGCATTGATGCAATCAATGCCAGGGGACAGGTCTGTCACGGCTGCAGTGGCAGTATACTAGATAGGACACCTAGTGCAGCGCAAGTTATTACGATTTAAAACTCACAAAACTATTTCAAACTATTTCAGATATGTACCTGTGACTTCACTAAGGTAACTCCTTCCTTACTTTCCTGGTCGGCTAGTGTTCTGGCTAAGCTTGTTGGCCGGGACATGGCCTTCTGGATGCTAATAGCGTGCGGTATCCTATACTGAGCATCGCTGACTCTCTTCCCCCTGTCTCTAATTGGACTTCTAGCATGCCTGTCATCCGCTCTGAGACACACCAATCGGAGCGGATGTACGGCACAACTCTGGCCAATGAGCGGGGGAGAATGAGTATTTAGATCAGCCTGTCAGCGCCGTGTAGCCACGACCTCTGTTGAAGTCGATTGGAAGACGAAACCGGTCAGGGCGTGGCTACAATGACGCTTCTGTAACCAGGAACTGATGGATGTTGTTCCCTGCTAACCGGCCACAATAAGGAAGGAATTCCCCCAGCACTATAGGCGCCGCTGTGGTCATGTGGAAAGCGGTGAACACATTCACACTTATGCTTATTGACTGTTGATATTTCTGTACGTGCATTTGTAGCAGGGGTTTGCTGCATGGGGGTATTTTATTTCATTCATTAAAACGGGATTACACTATGTCAGTGTCTTTTGTGTTTTATATGAGCATTAAGTGGATTTAACCCTTGCTGCCCCCTGCTTGGTGATGACGGATGGTCAAGTGGGAGAGCCCACCAGTACTAATATCTAAGGCCCATTTGTTTCATCATTGTGGTGAGTTTGCACCCCGACGGGTGAGAGTGCCTCACGTGTGGTGAAGTCTGGGAACAGGTGTAGGATGCACTTTTGATCCACTGTTTAGAAGCACTCACGGATTTAAGACTTTCTACTGTGTCATCACCCGATTGTTTTTAATGCAAGTGGACATTTATCCAACTATAGCGCTGTTTTATCATTTGGACTTTTATGTTTCAGGATTTTTTGGATAACTTTTTATTCACATTGTCAATATCGCTGCTATGACCTCACCCTTTTATAATGAAGGTGCTGACTTTTTCAAAAGTCCCCTTATTGGCCCTTCTAAAGCATCTGACCTAGGATCATCGGTCAGGAATAGTATTATAGTTACAAAGAATTCAGTCTGGTAAATGTCTACAGTAATTTGCCAGGACATCAAATTATGAACTCGCTGCATCCACCATGAACCCTTAGTAGCAGGGAACCCAAACCTTATCTTTGATGGTATACTGTATTTAATGGACCAAAACCAGAAAAGAGCAAATTAATGACGTTTATTGTTAGGATTTACTTAAAGTTTGAGGCTCGCTCCACTAGGGCATTGTCTACTTCCTGGTCTTTTCAGCAACAGGCCTTTAAAGCTGCAAACTGGCCTATTGTTCACAATTTTTCTACGTTTTACAAGGCATTTTCAGCCTCTAATGCCAGTTTTGTCCACAACATTTTTCAGGTGACCTTATGAATTGTTTTATCTCTATATTGTTGTGTGTCAGGCTGATTGCCTATTTTGTTTGGGGTTGCCAAGCCCTCTATTAATAAATGCTTTTGGACATCCTTTAGACATGTTGAAGTATGCAAGCCAGCAGCTGCCCAGGCTGGATAAAGGGTTAATTGTTTCTTACTCCATTCCCGGGCTTTTGGTCCTGGCCAGCCCACGTGCGCTATAAAAAGGGGGACAGCTGAGGTCCAAAAAAGGCTGGTTGCAGTGGGCCCAGAGTTCCAGTATCACCAGTGAGCACATTCATTAGCGCTACCGAAGAGGCCGGGATTATCGGGAGACATCCAAGCCCTGGATAATACTGGTATGGACTCTCGCCTCATGGAGGTATGCCTGGACTACTACATTATTCTAGTCAGAATTAGGGAAAGGACGTTGTTCATGTTGAACTGTTATGCAGCATCTCTCTAGTAAAGTTACATTAACCGTTATGAGCCTGGTCTGAAGTTATTCAAAGGAGTGCATGTTGGGTCTGGCTGCTGGCACATCTAAAGAACCAGGGTCTGTAAATGTGTAGCCTGTAAATGCGTATGAAGTAACACCGTTGCCCAGAATTGTTAACTCAGCAAGATAAAAAGAGCAGTGTAGATGCTAGGAGTAACCAAGTAAAGAAACAAGCAACCAATAGTTAAGCTCCCTCTCTAACGGTCGGTATCCAATAGCAACTAGATCCGAACCTGTGTTACAGAGATCCATGGCTTGGTTATGTGGTACAGTAAGGAAAGAATTAAGTGTGAGCATGCATGAGGTATACGCTAGGTGCTTGGCCAGACCCCATTACAGTGGCGGTGCGTCCATAGTGGGCGCAGGAGCGCCGCCCCCTCTCTCCTGCACCCGTCAATCTCCAATAGATAGATTTATGCATTACATGAATCTATCTATTGTCGCCGCTGCCACCCACTATTCAGGTGTCCGGCCCCCTGTTGAGCACCGCCCATCTGAATTACAGTGGTGGGTGTGTTTCAGAAGTGCCTGATTAGAGCCGTCCGCTCTAATAGGCTTCCTGATTAGAGCCTGTGGTCTCTAACCGGCTTCCAAATGGTTAAACAGTGGGCGCACTGATGTGCGTTCCCTGTTTAAACAATGCTGTGTTAGGGAATCGCTTCCCTAACACTGACCCGCCTCTCAGCCAATCACGTGCACCGGGTCTGGTTACCGGTCACCTGATTGGCTGAAGCGACAGGCGAGCAGAGATGACATTGAGGACTCAGGGGGAGCATGGAGGAGGACGCCGCTGACCCGAAAAAGGTAAGTGCCGGGCGGGTGGGCAAACTGGCTGCATTTAATGGGGGCAAACTGGCTGTATTTGAGGCGGAAAACTGGCTGCATTTGAGGGGGCAAACTGGCTGCATTTGAGGGGAAACTGGCTGCATTTGAGGGGAAACTGGCTGCATTTGAGGGGGAAACTGGCTGCATTTGAGGGGGAAACTGGCTGCATTTGAGGGGGAAACTGGCTGCATTTGATGGGGAAACTGGCTGCATTTGATGGGGAAACTGGCTGCATTTGATGGGGAAACTGGCTGCATTTGATGGGGAAACTGGCTGCATTTGATGGGGAAACTGGCTGCATTTGATGGGGAAACTGGCTGCATTTGATGGGGAAACTGGCTGCATTTGATGGGCACACTGGATGCATTTGAGGGGGCAAACTGGCATCATTTGAGGGGGCAAACTGGCATCATTTGAGGGGGCAAACTGGCATCATTTGAGGGGGAAACTGGCTGTATTTGATGGGGCAAACTGGCGGCATTTGTTGGGGAAAACTGGCGGCATTTGATGGGGCAAACTGGCGGCAATTGATGGGCACAGTGGCTGCATTTGAGGGCACAGTGGCGACAATTGATGGGAACAGTAGCTGCGTTTGATGGGCACAGTGAGGCTGCAATTGATGGGGTTTTTTTTAAGTTTGTTTGCGCCCGCCAAACATTTTGAGCACCAGCCACCACTGCCCCACTCTGCTATTGGGAGTGAGGTAGCAGAGGTACACTGGACTGGTGAAGTGGGCGCAGGCTCAGCATGTCCCATCTAATGCAAACATACAAGTTACAGTGTGTAGTGACATGGTACAAGTCGCATTTCAGAGGAACTCTGTACATAATTACTGCAGATATGAAATAATGTTAGATTTTTCACATGACCGTAGTTTCCGCCTGGGTGGCTTTGGCCAATTATGGCTCAGGGGGTTTAGTACACGCCCCACACTATATAAGGCCGCCGGCTTGGCGGCCTTGTGTAGTGTGTTGGAGTTGTTTAATGAGAGATTACAGAGAGACAGTGTCATTTATGTTGAGTTAGATAGAGCAAGCAGGTGAGTCAGTTAGCTGCAGTTACAGTGTGTAGAGGATAGATATGCATCCTAGGTTTTGTATATATATTTATACACTGTATTCAGTTTAGCTAGATCCGTTCCTCTTATTCTCTATACTGTGACAGGCAGGTAGGCGATTGTGCTAGCTGCAGACAGTCAGTGTTTCACTTAGTGTACTGAGTGCTTTGCATAGCATTCACCTAAAGCTTACCTGAATACAGTTAGTTACTAATAGTGGTGTTCTCATAATTAAACCACAGGCAGAGAGCTGCAAGTATTTTCAGTTAGTGTACTGTGTCCCTCTCTGCACAGTTTTCCCCTAAAACTAACTGAAGACAATTGCTGCTTTCCCCATACTAATACCACAGAAGGCAGTTGATTCTGATAGCTGCATTATCAGTACAGATATATATATATATATATATATATATATATATATATATATATATATATATATATATATATATATTGTAAGATTAGGGGTTGTTAGCTCTCGTAGTAGATGCGTTTTTTCAGTGATGCAAGCCAGTCAGGAACTCTGTTTAAGGGCATGGTAGCCCATGTTTATTTAAAAGCACAAAAGTTCACAAGTACATCTGTAGTATTCACAGGGGGGTTCCACCATTCCTGTATCTTGCATACTTAACAGTTTAGCCTCGTAGCTTTACCTTCTTGCTATCCAGGCCCTTAGCCTTGGGTCTGCTCCTCAGACCCAAACAGTTTCCAAGAGTTTAAGCTTTCTCCTTGCTTACCCCTGGTCAGCACCTTTGTTGCTGTATCACTAATGATGTCTGCCTCCTGCAGACATGCACCGCCTCTGACTCCACTCAGAGGATGAGAGTCCACCTGACTCCCATGCACACAGACTTCCTCCCTGTTGGGTGGAGCCCTGATCCATAATCATGTCAGAACTAAATAGCCCAAGACACAGCTGTTCAATCAGCATGTCTTTCTTTACCAAATCTGGCGTAAACCAACACTCTTGAAGGTCGCACAGAGTCGCACCCTCACATACCCTCCCCCCTTGTTTTGAACCGGAGGGAGGAACACATGATCCCGTCACCATAATCGGGACACCTCTGTGCCAGCCATTGGCTGCGTAGGCCCATTTCTTTTTCGGGGTATGTGTCCACCAGCACTTCACCTTGGCGCCTCTGTGCCAACTATCCGTAGCAGTAGTCCTAATCTGCCCAACCTTTTCTCTAAAGGGGCACTCCACCCACATCTTCTTTCGGGTGTACTTCCACCAGCCCTTCTTCCTGAACCATGGGCTCCCACTAATCTCTCTATCCCTTCTACCTTTTGGCCTCAGGACCCTTCTTTTTCCTCCCACAGACCTACTCTCCCGGGACTGTTGGGGACCCACTTTCATGAAATCTGTCAGGGACTGGCCACTCTCACTACCTGACGCAAAATTAACCAACAACATTTGTTTCTCAGGTTCACTAACCCCTGTGTGGTTACTCTTGGCCACCAAACCATCTGTGATTAATACCATATCCTCAATAGCAATGTTCCACAAGGGGTTATTCAACACAATATTGTCATTTGGACCTCTTGTCCTGTTTGCTAGGACAGTGTCTATGGAGGGACCATCTACAGGCAAGCAGTTACTCCCTATGGGACAGTCCCGCAGTTTCACATCGCCCCCTGTTGTCCAACACTCCAACAACAATTGTCCTACCAACGCACATGTTCCACCACATTTTCCCACACCAATCTCTTTAACCATTTCTGTGTCCATTGGTACCTCAACCAATAGCTCAGAGTTGTCTGACAGTGCTCCACAGTGCCTCTCATACATATTTCCGTTACAGTTACCATCACTGTTATTTCCTGTCAGTGTCTCCGGGTACCGCAAACTGCACCTCTCTGCGAGTGATAGACTGAATCCCCACTACTGCTACGTCCGCTCCGGGCCCTTCCTTTACATGATGTGTAGCGGGTGAGACAGTACACGCGCCACATACCAACCACTGCTCAGCCACACCTCGGACCGCACCAGCAGGAATACACCCCATCACACCAGCATACGGAGAGACTTCCTGTATGTCTATTATCTCTAATTTCTCCAACAATTCCCCTGAGCGCCTTCCGCACATAACCGCCGGTGGAAGCACTCTCGAAGAGAACTGTGAGACAACTTTCCATAAAAGCAACCAACAGTGTAGCAACCAATTTTCATCAACATTGCTTAACAACGCATGTATCACCTGCGTCCACTGATTGGTACTACGCAGTACCATGTCGCCCCTCTGCTGTGGATAGACGCAGGTGTACATTGGAAAGATTCTCACCAATTCCCACAACATCTCAGAAATTTCTAGACGTGCCGCGTCTAAACACAGAACTCTAGGAACTTTTCCTTTACTAACAATGTGGAGGGGCTCATTTGCTAAGGCGTGAGAAGCCGAGACACTTAAAGAGACCTCTACCTCAGAAGCAACTGACAAAACTAGCGGCTCCCTCTGAGCACTGCAAATCGCATGTGTCACACTCCTCCTCTCACTTTCAGCAACACTGAGCCCTTCCAAATCGCTATCCATTACCCCATCAACCTGACGCTCAACATTACTCATCTCTTTTACTATAAACAAAACCTCTGCCATGTGTGCGCCCTTTTCAGATCCTTCCAACTGGACAGGGTTAATTTCTGCAAAAGCCAATGCACCCGTGTCTACCGGCCCTGCAGCCTCTCCGTCTAGCATAGCAGAAATTGTGTCCACCCCACTGTTACCCATTGAGCCTTGCAAAACAGGAAAAGGATTTTTCTGGATAGCAGCACTCCAAGATAAAAAGCCTTTATTTCAAAAGTCCAGGAATCCAAAGCATACACTGCACATCACGACACACTGATCAAAAATTAGCTGACATGTTTCACATCAATTGATGCTTACTCATAGCCATTGAGCCTTCCTTGTTTAAATGCCCTTGTGGCAAAAAAAATTTAAACACAACAGGCTGCAATAACATAACTTGACCACTTTGCTCGGGTGGCGCTTCACTAAACCCATAAGGACTGTCAGCAGTGACAGACCGTAGCAACTCATTATCACTACAAGCAATTTCAAACATTTGAGTTTTACCATTTTTCTCATCACCAAGGTCAAGTACCCTCTTATCAATCAGAGCGGCGCCACAGTTGTCCCAGTCAACCTCTGGCTCCAACACACAGAGCTCCCTGGAGGTTTCCAAGGACACCTCTGCAGCCTTAGATACTGTTGCCAAGGGGAATCGCATATCCTGCTTAGCGATCACCCCTACCTCATTAAGCATCACATTACCATAAGCACATTTATCATCAGCATTCATAAACATAGCAGTTTTATAAGCTCTATCAAATTGTCCTTTGTCAAAACGCATGGCACACCACCCTTTCTCTCCAAGGGCATTCTTTTGCCCACTAGGGCATCTTCACAGTTGTCCTGGGAAACCACTTGCCTCACCACTGCAGGCTCCTTGGTGGTTTCCCTTGGCAACTCTGCAGCACCTGTCACTATCACTAGGGAACCTGGCACACCCACTGATTTGGTCACCCCTAGCACATCTCTCCCAGCACTCTGCTGGACTACCTTAGGTGCACACAGAGTCCCACATGTCCTTTTCAATTCTTGACTTTGCTGCAAGCTGGGTTTTAACCTGTGTCTCCCCATTGCTCTGGGTAGCACACTTCAGCAAGTCCATTTTTACACCTTCTGCGGATCTCCTCACCGAACATAATGCCACTTCACTCGGATCAGTCTCACAAATTGCCACAGTCTTACCATATCCTGCAGGTGGTGTAATAGCCTTCACTTGAGTGCGTTGTCTCACAGGCTGGCCATGGAGCAACACTGCAGCCTTTCCGGATTTTCCAACATCGCCTGCAGGCAAAACAAATTTTCTGTTGTCAGGGGCAACAGCAGACCTACACACCTGGTCATACCCCTTGCAGGATGCTGGATACGATACCCTCTTCTCTGGGCTTGCAGGCAAAGCATTAAGCCCAACAACACAATCAGCAGCTGTATTCCACAAGCTTGGACAAGAAAAGATCCCGTGGCCCAGCTGACCACATTCCAGGCATGGCACTTGGCGACTTTCTCCTGTTGCTAAGGGAGACAGCACTCTCCCAACATGCAGACTTTTACTGGTATCTCTATGAGGATGGTGGTATACCTCCTCTCTGTAGCTCCTCCTTTCTGAAAACATACTTTCTCCGGTTGCTATGGGAGACCACATTCTCCCTGCTGATCTTTTCCAGCGCTCTCTAGATTGGATTGCTCCTAGGAAATTGTCGTTGTCATCTCGGTTACTATACATCCCACAGTACACCTCCTGGTACTCATCTATCAGAAAAGGTTGCACCAACTCAACCCAGCGATTTCTGGGCCATCCTCTGTAGGAAGCAATCATCGCAAACTCCTCCAAAAAATCTTCAACACTTTCCGAAGGTAACATAGGCCGTACAAAGTCAGCTGTACGGATTTCTGCTTTGTTGCCATAGGCAACCGCACACATATGCTCACTCTTTACACTCAGAGTAGGCTTCTCATATCTTTGCTTTGCTGGAGCCTGGAACACAGGGCACTTGGAAACTTCATGCCCCCATTCACTGCACCGCAAACAACGCACTTGGTTCTTAACACTTTGCACATTGACAGCTGGCCAGCTTGTACCAGCGTTGTTAGGAGCAACAGCATGTGCTTCCCCTTTAACTTGGTTCAGTGCGGCCAAGTGCATCTTGCACCAGTCTGGGGCTTGTTCTGTCGGTATCAACCCCTCCAGCCACAAAGTTCTGTCTCTCATCTCAGCAAACATTGCTTCCTTTTTGCGTTTTGACCGCCCCATCTCTGCAATCAGGCCAACAATGTTTTTTAACACAGTTCCTATTAACACAGGAAAATTTGAGGTACTGTCTCCAAGACTTGTAAACAGCACACTTTCAAATGCAGACTTCACTCTCTGCGATTCCGCTTGAACCATCCACTCACTGGACCTTTCTAAGTGGACACATCTTCTCAGGCCAGGCTGAGCTCACTTCCACAGGTACATCACCTGTATACAACACAGTCCATTAATTGAACTCCTGTGCAATGCAGTTTGCCTGGCTGCCACACACAGCTAGCAGCAGTTCACCGCAGAAAACTTCAACTTTACATTCAGATTGGCTGTTCATCACAGTATTGCTGTTAAACACACAGTTTCTTTTTACTCACTGTTTTTGGTATGCGAGGATCTGGAACTCTTCCAAAAACTGCCCAAAGCAATACCTCCACCATATGTAAGATTAGGGGTTGTTAGCTCTCGTAGTAGATGCGTTTTTCCAGTGATGCAAGCCAGTCAGGAACTCTGTTTAAGGGCATGGTAGCCCATGTTTATTTAAAAGCACAAAAGTTCACAAGTACATCTGTAGTATTCACAGGGGGGTTCCACCATTCCTGTATCTTGCATACTTAACAGTTTAGCCTCGTAGCTTTACCTTCTTGCTATCCAGGCCTTTAGCCTAGGCCTTGGGTCTGCTCCTCAGACCCAAACAGTTTCCAAGAGTTTAAGCTTTCTCCTTGCTTACCCCTGGTCAGCACCTTTGTTGCTGTATCACTAATGATGTTTGCCTCCTGCAGACATGCACCGCTTCTGACTCCACTCAGAGGATGAGAGTCCACCTGACTCCCATACACACAGACTTCCTCTCTGTTGGTTGGAGCCCTGATCCATAATCATGTCAGAACTAAATAGCCCAAGACACAGCTGTTCAATCAGCATGTCTTTGTCTTTCTTTACCAAATCTGGCGTGAACCAACACTCTTGAAAGTTGCACAGAGTCGCACCCTCACAATATGTATATATGTATATATATATATATATATATGTATATATATATATATATATACATCCCACCTTTGTGCAGCTACATCTCACTGCAGGCCATTAGTATGTCTGGAAGGCAAACAAGAAGAGGCAGACAGTCAAGCGGCAAAAAAAGAGGGCAAGCAGGCTCTGTCTCTAGAGGCAACAGTGCTGCTGGTCATGGACACAGTGCATCCTCATCAGCACGTGGACGTGGGACACGCTTGGGTTTCTTTTCGGCAGCTGGCCATGTTGAGCCGCAACATGCCCAAGACTTGGTAGAGTGGATGACCAAGCCGTCCTCATCCTCCTCGTCCTCTCTCACCCAGGCTCAGGGTACTTTGTCTGGCAAAGCAGCTGCCAAAGCGGCCTCTTCCCTCAGCTCAATGGCATCAGTCACTCCTTCCCTAGCCCCAACATGTTCTCTGAAGGAGTCCCCCGAACTGTTTGAGCACAGTGTTGGGTACATGCTCCTGGTGGATGCTCAGCGTTTTGAAGGCTCCGATGATGGAACCCAGCTGGAGGAAGGCATTAATGTGAGCCCAGAGAGAGGGGGTAGTAACGTGAGCCCAGAGAGAGGGGGTGCCCAACATGGAAAGCTATCTGGCAGTCATGTTCCCCCAGCTGCAGCATACTGCCAGATTTGCTCCAGTGATGAGGAGGGAGGGGATGATGAGGTCACTGACTTCACGTGGGTGCCTGATAGGAGAGAGGAGGAGGAGGAGGCACATCTCCAATGAGGCAGGATGCCCTCCAGGGGCCAGCTTAAGGGCAGCACACCGACTGCATCACACCGCAGAGCTCCGCATGTGCAGGGCGCTGCTGTCTCTGCACGTTATACCGAAAGTTCTTTGGTGTGGGCCTTTTTTCAGACGTGTGCAGCAGATCGCACCATTGCCATTTGCAACATATGTCTAAAGCGTATCTCGCGTGGCCAAAACATCAGCTGCTTGGGCACCACATGCTTGACCAGACATATGTCGACCTGCCATGCAGTCCATTGGCAAGCTTACCTAAAAGACATACACCAAAGAACAAAGCGGACCTCTCCTTGCTCCTCATCAGCTGGGATCTCCAATCCCACTATACCTTCAGTCCTCTCTGAAACCTGCACTGAGAGGAATGAAGGTGTAGAATTAGGTGTGTCGCAGCCAAGTACTTGCGGACAATCTGCTATCGGTACACCGACGTCAGATTGTACCAGGCAAATTTCCCTGCCCCAGCTGCTGCACCACCGAAAGAAGTTCACTCCCAGCCATCCACATGCCCAGCGGTTGAATGCTAGCTTGGCTAAATTGCTAGCACTTAAACTGCTGCCTTTTCAGTTGGTAGACTCTGCCCCCTTCTGTGAGTTTGTGGAATGTGCGGTTCCTCAGTGGCAGGTTCCCAAACGCCACTTTTTCTCACGGAAGGTGATTCCGGCTCTCTACCGGCATGTGGAAGGCATTGTCTTGGCCTCGCTGGACAGGGCGGTCAGTGGTAAGGTGCATATTACCGCTGACTCATGGTCCAGCAGGCATGGACAGGGACATTACCTATCTTTCAAGGAGCGTTGGATGACTCTGCTGGCAGCTGGGAAGGATGCAGGACAAGGTGCAGTAGTGTTGGAGGTTGTTCCGCCCCCACGCCTCCAAAATGTTACTACTGGTGATTCTGACACACCTCTCTTCTCCACCCCCTCCTCTTCTTCTTCCTCCATGGCCTCTACCTGTGCTTTGTCCTTGGAACCAGAGGTGCTCCGTAGGCGTTCAAGGGGCTACGCAAGTATGCAGGCAAAAATATGCCATGCGGTGCTTGAGCTGGTGTGCTTGGGGGACAGGAGCCACACTGGGGCAGAGATTCTGTCAGCTCTGCAGGGGCAGGCTCAGAGGTGGTTGACGCCACGCCAGCTTAAGCCAGGAAAGGTGGTTTCCGACAATGGCACCAACTTCCTCTCCGCCCTCCGACAGGAACTAACCCATGTACCCTATTTGGCTCACGTCCTTAACTTGGTGGTGCAGCGGTTCTTGGGCAGGTACACGGGCTTACAGGAGGTCCTGAAGAAGGCCAGGAAACTCTGTGGGCATTTCTGCCGGTCATATAATGCCAGTGCCCGGCTGGCTGAGCTGCAAAAGGAATCCAACCTGCCCAAGAACCGCCTAATCTGTGACATGCCCACCAGGTGGAACTCTATGTTGCCATGCTGCAGCGGCTGCACACGCAGCAGAGGACCATCAATGAGTATCTGTTGCAATATGGCACCAGGACAGGGTCAGGGGAGCTTGGATTTTTTTCCCCACGCCAGTGGGCCATGATCAGGGATGCATGCACTGTCCTGGCACCATTTGAGGAGGCCACAAGGATGGTGAGCAGTGACAGTGCATGCATCAGTGACACTGTCCCTCTTGTCCACCTGTTGGAGCACACGCTGCGTGGAATAATGGACAGGGTACTTGAGGCAGAACAGAGGCAGGAAGAGGAGGACTTCCTTACCTCTCAAGGCCCCTTTTATCCAGACAGTGTTCCTGCTGTCCCGGCTATCACACAGGAAGAGGACGAGGAGGAGGAGGACGAGAATTGTGTCAGCATGGAGGTGGAGCCTAGCACTAAGCATCAGCAGCAGTCTTCAAGGGATCAATTACAGTCCCAAGACACCCATGGACTTGTACTTGGCTGGGAGGAGGTGGCTTCGGATTATGTCGTCCTCAGTGACCCAGAGGACTCAGCACCGAATGCCTCAGCAAACTTATGCTGCATGGCCTCCCTGATCTTGCAAAGCCTGCGGAAGGATCCTTGTATTCGTGCGATCAAGGAGAGGGATCATTACTGGGTGGCAACCCTCCTTAATCCACGTTACAAAGCTAAGGTTGCGGATCTTATCTTGCCGTCACAGAGGGAGCAGAGGATAAAGCATCTTTGGGAGGCCTTGCAGAAAGGTCTGTGCAACGCGTTCCCAGAGACTGGGAGGTTACAAATTCCTGGTCCTGGACAATGTGTTGCTGAGGCTCCGGTCAATCAAAGAAGGAGCGGTGGAGAAGGTGGCCATCTGACCGATGCGTTCAGACAATTTTTTAGTACACAGCCCCAAGGTATGATCGCTTCCAGCAACCATCGCCAGCGTCTGGTTTACATGGTGCAGGAATACCTAGGGGCAAGATCAGACTTGGACACCTTTCCCACCTAAAATCCTCTGGGTTACTGGGTCTTGAGGATGGATCACTGGCCAGAGCTTGCACAGTATGCAATTGACGTACTGGCCTGCCCTGCATCCAGCGTTCTTTCGGAACGCACATTCAGTGCTGCTGGAGGCTTTGTAACCGATCACAGGGTGCACCTGTCCACTGACTCGGTTGATCGACTGACCTTCATAAAAATGAATCAGTCTTGGATCACCACCAGCTACCAAGTACCTGATGCTGATGTAACCGAATAATTTTTTGGGAAATGTCAGATCCCTTCAAGACTGCCTATCCTGTTATGCTGAGTGACTATCCTCTTCCTACTCAATAATCATGCTGATAGCTTGAAAGAACATTTTTGGTTCTGGGCACCAACAAAACAGAAATCTCCTGCGCTCCCGGTGTATCCTCAAAACATAGGTGGCGTGGTTCTGTCTAGAGGCAAAGTCTATAGTCTTGCAGCCCTCCTCAGAACAAAGGGTGTTCATATGGCTAGAAAAAGAAAGAAAACAGGAGGGCGCACCGACCTAGTGTATTACCACTTACAGGTTTATTAAAATATAAATAAAAAGCAATAGTCCTACTCACAGACAAAGCTTAAATACAAGCTTATCGGACAAGATGGCTGGAAATCTTGGCATTCACCGACAGGACTTGACAATAGGGAGGGTCAGACGATACCCCAAAAACATCCAGATGGCTTACGTTTCAGGGGCGCACCCCTTTCATCAGATCCTAAATGGTCTGTAAAAAGCTCTCAACGTGTCCTTCCTTATATATGTGTGTGCCCAAGTGAAGAAAGCCCCAGCTCAGGTGGAGAGCAATTAGCAAGCCCTATCCCCTAGTGCTGGCTCGCTCCACCCATATGGACGGGGCTTAAAACGTAAGCCATCTGGATGTTTTTGGGGTATCGTGGTAATACACTAGGTCGGTGCGCCCTCCTGTTTTCTTTCTGGTTCTGGGCACCGCCACCAGTGGCTAAGGCCCAATTTTTCAGTCCCTGTTTAACAGGGGCGTGTATTTACAATTTTTGATGCAATGCTTTGCAGCAGGGCTCATTGCTGTGCTCCAACTACAGTATCTGTGAGGGGTTGCAGTGTTGTGGCACCAGCACCAGTGCCTAAGGCCCATTTTTTCAGCCCCTGTTTAACAGGGGCGTGTATTTACATTTTTTGATGCAATGCTTTGCAGCAGGGCTCATTGCTGCGCTCCAAGTACAGTATCTGTGAGAGGTTGCAGTGTTGTGGCACCAGCACCAGTGCCTAAGGCCCAATTTTTCTGCCCCAGTTTAACAGGGGCGTGTAATTACAATTTTTGATGCAATACTTTGCAACAGGGCTCATTGCTGTGCTCCAACTACAGTATCTGTGAGGGGTTGCAGTGTTGTGGCACCAGTGCCTAAGGCACAATTTTTCTGACCCTGTTAAACAGGGGCATGTAATTACAATTCTTGATCTAATATTTCACAGCAGGGCCCATTCCTGCGCCCACCAAGAGTAACTGTGAGGGCTTACAGTGTTGTGGCAACACCACCACCACCACCACCAAAGGCCCAATTTTTCTACCCCTGTTCAACGGGGGCATGTGATTACAATTCTTGATCTAATATTTCACAGCTGGGCCCATTCCTGCACCCACCAAGAGTAACTGTGAGGACTTACAGTGTTGTGGCACCAGCACCACCACCACTAGCAAAGGCCCAATTTTTCCTACCACTGTTCAACAATGGCATGCAATTACAATTCTTGATATAATAGTTCACAGCAGGGCGTTCCAGCGCCCACCAAGAGTCAGGGCCAGACTGGGAATAAAATCCAGCCCTGGAAAAAATTTCATACCATCCCCACAGCATTATTATACCAGCGTAACAGCATAACGTCATTATTTTCTTGTTCATGAAAGGGAAAACCATACATTTTAAAGCACATTTGAAGAGTGTATTATATATAGATAAGACAGATATGAAAGCACATAGGGCTTTATATATATATATATATGTATATATATAAACGCAAATTCCAGTTAAAAGTGGTAAAAGTGGTCAATCATCAAGGGGGACCCCAGGAATTTAGAATGTGGGGGGGGGGGCACCTTCCGCAGAAACTATACACTAAGGTAAGGGGTGGTGGGTTACTGATATAGGGGGGAAATCTTTATATCAGTGCCCCCTTACATTATCATATTCACTCCCCCCTTACATCAGTGACCCCCCTCAGACTGGCCTAGCGGTGCTGTCACTGACCTCCTCTCAGGTGCACCGTGCAGTGCTCAGTCAGTTGGCTCCAGCTTGGTGGCTCTGGTTTTATCCTATATAGTCTCCTCTCCACAGTCCACACACATCTGACTTCTCCCATGACCCCCATCCCGGCGGTGCTCCCACTCTTGACTCCTCTCCAGACTCCCTCATAGACTGCAGACATGATACAGGAGATGGTCAGAGGCTGCAGACATGATACAAGAGCTCAATGCAGCCTCACCAGTGCCCATCAAATGCAGTCTCATAAGTGTCAATCAAATGCAGCCTCACTGTGCCCACCATTGCAGCCTCACTGTGCCCACCATTGCAGCCTCACTGTTCCCACCATTGCAGCCTCACTGTGCTCATCAAATGCAGCCTCACTGTGCTCATCAAATGCAGCCTCACTGTGCTCATCAAATGCAGCCTCACTGTGCTCATCAATGCAGCCTCACTGTGCCCACCATTGCAGCCTCACTGTGCCCATCATTGCAGCCTCACTGTGCCCATAAATGCAGCCTCACTGTGCCCATAAATGCAGCCTCACTGTGCCCATAAATGCAGCCTCACTGTGCTCATCAAATGCAGCTTTACTGTGCCCATGAATGCAGCCTCACTGTGCCCACCATTGCAGCCTCACTGTGCCCATCATTGCAGCCTCACTGTGCCCATCATTGCAGCATAACTGTGCCCATCAAATGCAGCTTTACTGTGCTGTGAATGCAGTCACACTGTGCCCATGAATGCAGCCTCTCCTATGCCCCATGTCCCAGTCTGCAGTCCCTGTCTGTGGGAAGGTGTGTTGTTGATGCTCGGTATGGTACCTTCCATGCCAGCAGGATGTCCATGATCGCCATTAGCAGGCAGGGTCTGTTCTCGTTTTTAATGGGGACAGTAGTGCTCCTTCCAGAGGATGTGTTTGCTGTGAGATGGAGTGGTCCCTGGCCACCTGCACCTTCAGCCGTCCTCATTTTCCAGCCCCAGTCAGCCTGTCCTCTGGTCCTGAGGAAGTGAGAGCACTGGGTGGGAGCTGGAGAGAAAGGGGAGCGGAGAGCACTGGCGGGGTTGGAGAGCACATGGGTGGGGGAAAAGAGCAGGGGGAAGTGGAGATCACAGGGGTGGAGAGTGGAGAGCGCTGGGGGGGGCTTGAGAGCACTGGGAGGGAGCCAAAAAGAACAGGGGTAGAGAGCACGGGAGGCTGAGAGGGGGAGGGGCTGGAGAGCACTGAGGGGGCTAAGAGTGTGGGAGGTAAAGAGCACTGGGGGGGATCTTGAGAGCACTTGGGGGGGGCAGAAAGAACAGGTGTGTAGAGCACGGGGGCTGGAGAGCACTGGGGGGTAAAAAGAGCAGGGGGGAGTGGAGAGCACTGGGGGGTGGAGAGCAATGGGGGGAGCTTGAGAGCACTAGTGGGGGCCAGAAAAAACAGGGGTGGAAAGTACGGGGGGCTGAAGAGCACTATGGGGGGCAGAGAGCACTGGTGGGGTTGGAGAGCAAATGGGTGGGGGCAAAAAGAACAGGGGTGGGGAGCATGATGGGCTGGAGAGCACTGGGGTGGGGGCTGGAGAGTGATGTGGAGAGCTGGAGAGTACTGGGGGGGAGAAAGAACAGGGGTGGGGAGCACGGGGTGCTGGAGAGCACTATGGGGGGCGGAGAGCACTGGCGGGGTTGGAGAGCACATGGTTGGGGGCAAAAAGAACAGGGGTGGGGAGCACGGGGGGCTGGAGAGCACTGGGGTGGGGGCTGGAGAGGGATGGGGAGAGCTGGAGAGCACTGGGGGGAAGAAAGAACAGGGGTGGGGAGCACGGGGTGCTGGAGAGCACTATGGGGGCGGAGAGCACTGGCGGGGTTGGAGAGCACATGGGTGGGCGCAAAATGCAGGGGGAGCGGAGAGAGCACTGGCGGGGTTGGAGAGCACGTGGGTGGGGGCAAAATGCAGGGGGGAGTGGAGAGCACAGGGGTGGGGAGTGGAGAGTACTGGGGGGAGCTTGAGAGCACTGGAGGGGGAGACAAAAAGAACAGGGGTGGAGAGCATGGGGGGCTGGAGAGCGATGGGTGGAGCTTGAGAGCACTTGGGAGGCAGAAAGAACCGGGGTGGGGAGCATGGGGGGGGGCTGGAGAGCACTGGGGTGGGGGCTGGGGAGTGATGGGGAGAGCTGGAGAGCACTGGGGGGGAGAAAGAACAGGGGTGGAGAGCACTGGGGGGGAGAAAGAACAGGGGTGGAGAGCACTGGGGGGGAGAAAGAACAGGGGTGGGGAGCACGGGGGGGCTGGAGAGCACTGTGGGGGGCGGAGAGCACTGGGGTGGGGGCTGGGGAGTGATGGGGAGAGCTGGAGAGCACTGGGGGGAGAAAGAACAGGGGTGGAGAGCACTGGGGAGGGGGGGGGGAGAAAGGACAGGGGTGGAGAGCACTGGGGGGGGAGAAAGGACAGGGGTGGAGAGCACTGGGGAGAGGGGGGGAGAAAGGACAGGGGTGGAGAGCACTGGGGTGGAGAGCACTGGGGGTGCAGGGGTGGAGAGCACTGGGTGGGGGGAGTGGAGAGCACTGGGATGGTGACTGGAGAGAACTGTGGGGGGGATGGAGAGTGTGGTGGGGAAGGAGAGCACTGGGGGGGGGCAGAAACAACAGAGGTGGATTGAACTGTGGGGGGGGAGGGCTGAAGAGTGGTGGGGAAGCAGAGCACTGGGGGGAGCCACAAGGAGAACTGGGAGGGGCCAGCAAAAGAAGTTGGATAGGAGGAGAAGCCGGGGGGCCGCATATAGAGGAAATTAGCTTTCTATATTCCTCCATACAGCCGCTGAATGCTTGATTCTCCTCCTCCCCCTCCTGCAAGCATTCAGCGGCTGTATGGAGGAATATAGAAAGCTAATTTCCTCTATATGCGCCCCGCCCTGCGGGCTGTACGGCGGGCATCTCCTCCTGTGTATCACGGAGTTGCCTGGCTGGGTCTGTGTTCGGCGTTGATGCTGTAACACGGTCCCGCCCCCCTAGACGGGCTCCTGTGATAGTAGATAGAGTCAGTGTTCAGCCTATCACACAAGCCGGTCTAGGGGGCGGGACCGTGTTATAGCGCCGCCACCGCCGAACACAGACCCAGCCAGGCAGCTCCGTGATACACAGGAGCAGGAGAGAGGGTACAGGGAGCACTGCAGCCGCAAGTGAAACTGGCCCCAGGACAGGCAGCCTACCGGGAAATCTCCCGGTCTCCCGGTAGGCCAGTCCGGCCCTGCCAAGAGTAACTGTGAGGGCTTACAGTGTTGTGGCAACACCAACACCTAAGGGCCAAATTTCTGCAGAGTATATACGACAGGCCCCTACTTTCAAACATCCAACTTACATACGACTCTTATTTGCAAACGGAAGGAGACAACAGGAAGTGAGAGGAAATCTACCCCTAAGAAGGGAAATTCTCTCCTGTAAGAGTTAATATGGGAAAGAGGTGTCTCCTCTCCACTGATGCTTTATCAGCAATCCTTGTTTCAATAAAAACCCCAAATTTTCAAAAAACATTTGTCATTGGGACGGAAAGTGAGGTGAACTGTTCTGAACAGGTGCACAGACAGCAAAACAAATGTTACAGGGGTGATAACCCTTCCCTATTTTTCCAAAAAGCTTAAAAATAGATTTTTTGGCTGGAGCTACACTTAAAAAATTTACCTGTTCCAAATTACAAACAGATTCTACATAAGAACAAACCTACAGTCCCTGTCTTGTATGCACCGCCTGTATACTGCTGTTCAGAGTATATAGGGCCTTTTTTTCATTTGGGTGCGGGGTTTCCCTTAATATCCATACAAGACCCAAAGGGGCTGGTAGTGGGCTGGGGGGGGGGGGGGTACCCATGTTATTTTTCTCAAAGATTTTCATCCATATTGCCGGGACCAGACATTACATTAAAGCCGCAAGCAGTTTTAAATGATTTTTTTCCTTTAGAAGTGTAATTTTGTGCAGGGACAGTTCTAAACACGGGAAACACGTGCCACTTCACAGGCATACTTTAGACACCCCCCAGGTACGATATTTAAAGGAATATTTCACTTTTTTTTTTCACTTTATGCATCATTAAAATCACTGCTCCCGAAAAAATGGCAGTTTTTAAAACTTCTTTTTGCATTGATACATGTCCCCTGGGGCAGGACCCGGGTCCCCAAACCCTTTTTAGGACAATAACTTGCATATTAGCCGTTATAATTGGCACAAACGTAGGCTGGCCCCTAGAGGCTATTTAACCCCTCTCACACGTGCCATGTTTCAGTTGTAGCAAGCAGTACAAGAATAATGGTAAAAGCACATGAGCGGCAGGGCCTACGTTCTCAATGGATTTTGAGGAAGGGATTTTATGGCAAGTATAAAAATCTTTTTTTTTCCTGTAGCAAAACCCTCCTACATCTTTTTCTGGCACAAGAATTTGCTACAATCTATTATTAAAGCGGAGCTCCACCCAAAAGGGGAAGTTCCGCTTGTCTGTCTCCTCCTCGCCTCCGGTGCCACATTTGGTACCTTATGGGGGAGAGGGGGAGCGGGCACCTGGTTTTGACAAGTACCAGCTCCCACTTCCCGCTGAGTTTGCTGCGGAAAAACTCAGCTGGAAGTTCGTATCTCGCAGCATGCCTATTGAGAAAGCGCAGCACGGTTCGCACATGCGCAGTAGGAAACCGGCAGGGAAGTCACAAGGCTTCACTGCCGGTTTTCCTTACCCAAGGTGACAGCACCAGCATCTGAGAGCCGATTCAAGAATCGGCTTGGGTGAGGACACCACGGGATCCCTGGACAGGTAAGTGCCCTAATAGTAAAAACAGCTACAGAATTTGTAGCTGCTGACTTTTAATTTTTTGGTGGGGGGGGCTGGAGCTCCTTTTTAAGATGATCAGGTATTTACCATGAAATACGGGGACACCCTACTGACCTTGCCTACTTTAATTGGAGTGGCGCAGAGGCACACAAATCACACTGCATGAAATGGTGAATTTGGGCTAATTGTGCTGATAGTGGGAGAGCTTAAAGGGGTATGGTTAAATAAAACCTACTCTGCTCTACTTAAAGAGTGAATAATACACAGAGCAGGGGTGGATCCAGAGTCTAGTCTCGGGAGGGGCACTACCAAAAAATATATATTTTTTGGGGGCAATTTATCAGGGAAATGACTGGTGTTAGCGCTTCAATGATCACGGCACCATGGTTGTTATGGTGTCAAGATGATTGAAGCGCATTATTTATATTATTACATTGTAATATAAAATGAAATGGTTCAACTCACCATAATGCTGAATCAGTGGGAGCCCCGAGTGTGTCACTTGCCACGTCACCTGCCACCAGATGCAGCTTGTCACTTGCCACGTCACCTGCCACACGTTGCGGCTTGTCACTTGCCACGTCGCCTGCCACACGTTGCGGATTGTCACTTGCCACACGTTGCGGATTGTCACTTGCCACGTCACCTGCCACACGTTGCAGATTGTCACTTGCCACATTGCCTGCCACATGTTGCAGAATGTCACTTGCCTGCCACCAGATGCAGATTGTCACTTGCCACATCACCTGCCACATGTTGCGGATTTTCACTTGCCTGCCACCAGATGCAGATTGTCACTTGCCACGTCACCTGCCACAAGTTGCGGATTGTCACTTGCCACATGTTGTGGATTGTCACTTGGCACAAGTTGCGGAATGTCACTTGCCTGCCACCAGATGCAGATTGTCACTTGCCACCTCACTGCCACACCTTGCAGATTGTCACTTGCTAAGATGGTGTTTTACTTGTCAGAGTCAGGCAGCAGAGAGATGATGTAATCTCTCTGCTGCCTGGCGGAAGTTACTGCAGGGATGCAGGGCGGGCGTGGGGCGGTGAGAGATTATGTCATCTCTCTGCTCCCCCGGCCGCCGGCTTGTTGATTGGCCAGCCGCCCGCTCACCCACAGAGCTGACCAGCTGACGGCCCACTCTCTGACTCTCACTCGCCGCCCGCCCACACACCGAGGCACCCGGCAGCCCACGCTCTCACCCGCCCATGGAGCCGCCCGCTCAGACTTTCAGGCGCCCGCAAGTTCCGCAATTACCGCCCACTCAGATTCTTCGGCGGCAGCAAGTTCCGCAACTATCGCCCGCTCAGACTCTCAGGCGCCTGCAAGTTCCGCAACTAAAACTAATTTCTCGGGGGTGGCAATTGCCCCATTGCCCCCCCCGGATCTGCCCCTGACACAGAGTGCAGGGATCAGATATGTGTAACATGCAGACTATAGGGGCCAGGAGTGTGTAATGTGCAGTAGGCTTGTGCAATTCGTTTCGTAACAAATCGAAATTCGTCCGAATTTAGCAACTTTCGGACGTTCGGAAGCATTCGAATTTCCGAACAAAGCAATTACGAATAAAACCGAATCCGAAATAAATTATATCGCAAATAGCGAATGCCCGAATGTCTTCGGCATAATTCGTTATGAAAAAAGTTAATTTGAAACCCCTTGTCTTGCCGCATCCCAGATTCTACCTGCAGGAGAAAAGACTCCTTTTCCTTGTACCTTGAAAATTTGCTGAACTTTCTGGGGTTTGTTTTCCCTCCCGGAAACCCAGGAACTGTACCCGAGTTTAACGGGTGTTGTGCTCTTTGGAGGAATGGGGAACTGTTGCTGTTTTCTCCCTTCTTCCCTCCCGCAAAGTAATCATGGACTTTGGGGTAGTTAGGGCCAAAGTACACAGAGAAGTAGTTTCGTTCCAGGATTCGACAAGTGTCTTTACCGTGACACTGTCACCAGGTGGCAGTGCTGCGCAACGTTATTCACTTTACACCACATACTTCTTGGAAGGAAGAGATTTCTCTTTGGAGAGATTTTTTCGTTCCAACACTCACACATGTGTCAGGAAGTTTTGTGTGTTTAACCTTCTTTTATCCCCTCTGCAGGAGAACATCCGTCAAGACCGCTGAGAATGGGGCGGGTTTTAGTTAGTGATGTGGGCGGGGAGACAATGTCAATGTTGTTACTGCGATATGTATGCTGTTATGTGTTGTTTCCCTTTTCCCTTCCATGTCAGGTTCAGGCACAACTACCAGTTTTTCAAATTTACATTTTTTTTTGCGCATTTTTGAAACAGTCTCTGGATTGGGTTATGTTGGCTCCCTTTGGGGCATGACTTGTTCCGGACACTGGGGACCAGTGTCAAATGGCTGGGGGGAGAGTGTAGCGGGTGTCAAATTTGGAGGGAGTATCTGGGCCATAGATGGCCCAGATACATTGATTTTTTTGGAATTTATGGACACATTGGAGTGTGGGAGGTATAAATGGTGTCATGTTCCCTGCGGTCCCTGGGTGGCGCTGTCGCCTGGGACAGGGGTTGAACTGCCATTCTAGAGCCGGGCCCTTTATGTCCTCTCGCAGCAATAGTACGGCAGGGCGGGGAACCCGCTGTGCCTGCTGGGAGGGGATATAAAGGGGGCGGACATCTTGCGCACGAGGTCCATTCCCCAGGCACCTTTAGCCTGGGGGCTGCTGCGGTTCGTCTGTGCCCAGGCGCCCTTGGCCTGGGCGCGTGGAGTCGAGTTCCATTCCAGGCACCTTCAGCCTGGGGTGAGGTACTTTACCAGGAGGCCTGGGGCCCAGTACCTTCGATTGGGTCCCGCGAGGGCGAAGCATTCCTAAGGTGCCCCTCGGTATTGGGTGCCTGAATCCAGGGCGTAAGGGACCAGAGACATGACCCTCCCGTTGAGCCGGTGCAGCATTTGGCCGGTGCCGGTGTGGGCCTCTGACAAGGGTCGTTTGTCCTAACGGAGGTATCTTCATCAGGTCAGTGGCAGGCCTCATCTAAGGCCTGTGGCCGGGGCCTCAACGTTCACCCAGGTCAGTGGAAGGGACCAAATTCACAGTCGGTGGCAGCAACTGTGCGCCAAGCCTGTTTGCACTAAACGGAACAGGAGAGACTTTAATCACTAAGTTGTGCCTGGACCTACTCTTCCCCACACCCTGTCTGTTCTTTCAAAGTTCAACCAGCCTACCTGTTGATCAAAGCAAATAAAACAGTGTTGGACTTTTATTGGTGTGGAACTCCTGTTACTGGAAGCTAAGTGTCCCTGTCTGTGACAGTGACAATCATCCTCCACAGGAGAAGCTGAGGCTCCGGCCTAAAACGCAGAACCGAAAGTAAACGGTTAGCTCATATCTCTGCATATTACATCAGAGAGCCGAGCTGGTGGTGTGCATCTTTCCCCCTTCTCCCAGATACCCCTAGACGAGTTAACCAGCCATAAAGAGAGGGGAGAAGGTGGGGGAAGACTGCTACACGTGGGGGCTCATCTGGGATTGTGTTTATGCAATGGAGCCGAAGCTATCGGAGTTTGAACTTTGCTGCCCAGAAGAGTTCCGAGTAGGTCGGCCATATTGGCCACTGCGCCAGCAGGCACACCCTCCCTGCACAGTTCGTGGGCGTGACATGGAGAAAGCCCGCGAACTGGTGTGCCAGAAGGGAGGAGTCCGGCCATGTGAAGAGGTGCACTTGGGGAGTTTATGCAGTGCGCGATGGAGCAGCAATCAGTCACCATGTTCAGCAATGCCTCGTGGGTTTCAGTCTCTAATACTGCGAGGATGACTTCAACTGCTGCTCCGATTACAGATACGGGAATTCGGCTCAAGCCCCGGGGATGATTCGCCTTGTACACCTGCAAGGATGTTGAGGCCCTGGGTATGATTTGTCCCGGATGTTCGGGACTGGTGGTACAGTTAAAGCCATTCGGGCACTGTGAGGCCTGCGGGGAGTTCACGTTTGAAGTGGAGCAATCCATAGAGAGACCTAGGGTCTTCCACCTCAGCCCTACATCAGGTGCCGCCACTCAACAAGGAGAAGTCAACGCTTGGACAGCCATCCCTCCGCGCACTGTAGAGACCTCCGTGGAGGTCGCGAACAAAGGAATGGAAGATGCAATATTCGGAGATGCTGCTTCGGTCACCACAGTTTCCCTAATCCCAGCGCCAACAAGGAAGGTCGGTCTTGTGAGAGCTTCCAGCGGCCGAGATGGAGGACAACCCCTGCGCTTTCCTGGCCCGGATGGATCCGGTAGGAAGAGTCCTGGACATCCCTTCACAAGTTTGGGTCGAGGTAAGCCAGGGAACGGGACTTGGCGTTGGGACGGAGGTGTCGGGGCCCCTTGAGCCCGTGGGTGGGAGTGATTTGGTGTCCACTACCAACTACCTGCCCGCGGAGGAGTGTGACACCTCCGACCTGGAGTCGGTCTCCGATGTGGGAGACAACGTCGTCATAGATGAACTATTTGCTGAAAAGGGCTGGGACAAGATGCCTCTCTCCTCATCCCGTAGAACCAGGGATCCACCTATGTCCACAGGGGATAGTACACCCCAGGTGGAGGCACAAGCGCCTGAGGAGGGACCCCGTCCCTGGCCTGCCCTTCAGTCCCCGGTGCCTCCTGCATCTATCACCGGGGACAAGAGACTGTCGCTGCGGACGCCTATGCCCAAATCAGAGGTGGTCAAGGCACCTCGCCATCCGGATTCGATCGTTCTGCTGGGCGAGGGAGACTGCTCCGCTATGCCTCCCTTGTCTAGGCTACAACGTTTGTTCTGCCAGAAGGTCGCCAGTGAGTATGGGTGGGAGTACCCATACTTATCTAAGGAGCTGCTTTATGAAGTAGAAGTCTGCAGGGAACGTTGGTACAATGATTTTGTGTGGACACACATCAAAGTCCCACACGCACGCAGGTACCTCGCTTGTTTCACAAAAGCCTCTCAGAGATTCAAAGACTGCAAGGCAGAGTGGATGTTGGGTCGGCACATTCGTGCTGATCCGAAGGAAAGAAGGAGAGGATGTTGAATATCATTTGGAGACTGTTGATCAACATTTGAAACCCCTTGTCTTGCCGCATCCCAGATTCTACCTGTAGGAGAAAAGACTCCCTTTCCTTGTACCTTGAAAATTTGCTGAACTTTCCGGGGTTTGTTTTCCCTCCCGGAAACCCAGGAACTGTACCTGAGTTTAACAGGTGTTGTGCTCTTTGGAGGAATGGGGAACTGTTGCTGTTGTTTTCTCCCTTCTTCCCTCCCGCAAATTAATCATGGACTTTGGGGTAGTTAGGGCCAAAGTACACAGAGAAGTAGTTTCGTTCCAGGATTCGACAAGTGTCTTTACCGTGACACTGTCACCAGGTGGCAGTGTTGCGCAACGTTATTCACTTTACACCACATACTTCTTGGAAGGAAGAGATTTCTCTTTGGAGAGATTTTTTCGTTCCAACACTCACACATGTGTCAGGAAGTTTTGTGTGTTTAACCTTCTTTTATCTCCTCTGCAGGAGAACATCCGTCAAGACCGCTGAGAATGGGGCGGGTCTTAGTTAGTGATGTGGGCGGGGAGACAATGTCAATGTTGTTACTGCGATATGTATGCTGTTATGTGTTGTTTCCCTTTTCCCTTCCATGTCAGGTTCAGGCACAACTTCCAGTTTTTCAAATTTACATTTTTTTTTTGCGCATTTTTGAAGCAGTCTCTGGATTGGGTTATGTTGGCTCCCTTTGGGGCATGACTTGTTCCGGACACTGGGGACCAGTGTCAAATTGCTGGGGGGAGAGTGTAGCGGGTGTCAAATTTGGAGGGAGTATCTGGGCCATAGATGGCCCAGATACATTGATTTTTTTAATTTATGGACACTTTGGGGTGTAGGAGGTATGAATGGTGTCATGTTCCCTGCGGTCCCTGGGTGGCGCTGTCGCCTGGGACAGGGGTTGAACTGCCATTCTAGAGCCGTGCCCTTTGTGTCCTCTCGCAGCAGTAGTACGGCGGGGCGGGGAACCCGCTGTGCCTGCTGGGAGGGGATATAAAGGGGGCGGACATCTTGCGCACAAGGTCCATTCCCCAGGCACCTTCAGCATGGGGGCTGCTGCGGTTTGTCTGTGCCCAGGCACCCTTGGCCTGGGCGCGTGGAGTCGAGTTCCATTCCAGGCACCTTCAGCCTGGGGTGAGGTACTTTACCAGGAGGCCTGGTGCCCAGTACCTTCGACTGGGTCCCGCGAGGGCGAAGCATTCCTAAGGTGCCCCCCGGTATTGGGTGCCTGAATCCAGGGCGTAAGGGACCGGAGACGTGACCCTCCCGTAGAGCCAGTGCAGCATTTGGCCGGTGCCGGTGTGGGCCTCTGGTGACCGTCCGGATGGATGTCTTCCCCTGACAGGGGTCGTTTGTCCTAACGGAGGTATTTCATGTTCTTATGGTCTGTGGCAGAGACCCATCTTCATCAGGTCAGTGGCAGGACTCATCTAAGGCCTGTGGCAGGGGCCTCAACGTTCACCCAGGTCAGTGGCAGGGACCAAATTCACAGTCGGTGGCAGCGACTGTGCGCCAAGCCTGTTTGCACTAAACGGAACAGGAGAGACTTTAATCACTAAGTTGTGCCTGGTCCTACTCTTCCCCACACCCTGTCTGTTCTTTCATAGTTCAACCAGCCTACCTGTTGATCAAAGCAAATAAAACAGTGTTGGACTTTTATTGGTGTGGAACTCCTGTTACTGGAAGCTAAGTGTCCCTGTCTGTGACAGTGACAATCATCCTCTACAGGAGAAGCTGAGGCTCCGGCCTAAAACGCAGACCCGAAGGTAAACGGTTAGCTCATATCTCTGCATATTACATCAGAGAGCCGAGCTGGTGGTGTGCATCTTTCCCCCTTCTCCCAGATACCCCTAGACGAGTTAACCAGACATAAAGAGAGGGGAGAAGGTGGGGGAAGACCGCTACACTGAAATTGGAATAAAAGAAACACACAGTAAAGTCTTGATAACTAATTTACTGAAACTTCTCTCTTGCAGTAATTTAAGATCTTGTTTGTTGACCTGCAATTCTCTCTGTTGACCACCTCTTCTTCTGGTCCCTTCATCTAATTGGAGGAGGGCTTAATCAGTCAGGGTGACTGCTATATGACAATATAACATTCATGCACTCCATTAAAGTGGTTGTAAACCCTTCCATATGTAGCGATACCCCCAGTTAAGAGGGCTGCCTTGTTTGTTTTGGGCCCTGTAGTGCACCGCTGTCAACCCCTGGCAATCGGCTCTAACCTCTCGTGGCACAGTTAGTAAAGGGGATGATAGAATTGCAATCACTCTAATATTCTATGACACAATCCCACAGTAAGGCACACAGTAATGGTATCGCACAGTAAATGACACTGACAACCAATATACTTAACTCTACTATTTTACTGTTGGTAAAGGTTAGAATGATAAACAGTATGCAATGTCACATGCAGAGCCCTGCAATATGGGTATACTTATTAAAACATCAAAACGTTCAGCAATATGATAGACAGTTTAACAGACCCCTCTGCAGCTATACTCCCTCGTGAACAAAAATGGTGCCCAGCAATGTCCTATACTAGCCAGTCAGGCCTGACTATGATTTGGGTATAGTTCTGTGGAAGAAATCTTCGCTAGCAACACGGTGGTGCACTTTAAGAACAATTGTAATCCAACAAAGTAAGGATGATCGGTAACTTTATAATGCCAGGGAGACTAATAACTCAGTTCTGCGGATTGTCTCCCCAGAGTGTAACTGCAATCACTGTAATGGCCCTGAATAAAGTTAATGGGCCTAGAGGTACTGTGGTGTAACTCTGAGCAGGTGCTCTCTCACCCGACCGGACTAGTCCTTGTCTGTTACTTCCGTTACTGTGACTTGATTCACAGTGTCCACGACACCCGGGTCTTCGGTCCTCCTGGTAACAGCACTCAGCAACAGGATCAGACGCTCCGCAGGGTCCTAGGTGGAGCGGAAGGCTCTTTGGAAAAGCACAAGGCCCAGGCTTCAGGCCTTGTACACACAGCAGGTCAGCACAGGGATCCTCTTGCTGGGAGGGAGTTGTCCAAAGAGAAAGAGCCGGGCTCCGCCTCTCCCTTATAAAGTTCACCCCAGCAGTCCTTGCACGGGGCAATGCACTCTGGGTGCTTTAAGGCATGCTGGGAACTGTAGTCTCTTGAGGTTTAAAAGAACAATACCCCGCTACACATATATACCCAGTGAAGTGACTATCCTCAGGTGAAGAAACAAAGCTTCATACATAGTACATTTTTATCTGCGGTCCTCCCTTCTCTACAGCCCTTCAAAAGTACAGAATTTATAAGTGTAGCGGACCCCCCAATAATAGGGGTCGCTATGCCTAAATTTAGAGGGTAGCCTGAGCTAATAGTTGGGCTCAGGCTGTTGAATTCTTCAAACTGGCTTCTGCTCTGATTTGATGTTACCTGGCAGTGCAGTTCCCTGTGGCCTGTGGGTGGCATTGTTGCCCCGGGATCGGCTTGAACCACGGGTAACGTTGCAGAGCTATTGGGTGTCCTCTCTCGGCGGCCGTTCAGTGGGCGTGGTCTGCCCGCTGTGCATGCCGGGAGAGGGTATTTAAGGGGCAGACGCCATTAGGCGGGGAGTTCGGAGGTGATCCAGAGGACCCCTTGGTCCTAGGCGCGTACCCCTCCTTCGGTGGCCCTCATGGCCAGGGGTACATGAATGTGTATTCAGTCCCGGGCACCTTTAGCCCGAGACTGCATCGTTCCAGGTAGGCCCAGCATCTTTAGCTGAGGCCTACATTAAAAGAGGAGTCCCGGGGTGCTCAAGTAGGGGTAACCCGCTCTGAAGGAGAGGAAACCAGGGGAGGACCTATCCAAGGGGATCGGTGAAGGAAGTCACTGTCTCGGGAGAGGCCTGGTTACCTATCAGAGGGAAGAACTCCATAATCCGCCACAAGCCCTGTAATGTGCCCCATTGGCACCTAAGGACTTAGATATTACAAGTGCTGGGAAGTTCAAGATTTGGAAGCTGTCTCTTGATCGTATCCCTAGGAAATTACAATTGAATGTTCCGTGCTCCACACCGGCTGCTAGAACCGTGAGAGGGGACTATCCGGGTGAGCAAATCCCACTCAGGCCTGAGTGGCGATGATTGTTAGTTAAGTGCCGCGTGCCTGAACCTACCTCCCTGTTCATTTTTTCTCTATCTCCAACTTTCCTGTCAAGTTATCAAGCAAGCAAAATAAACCTTTCTTTATTGGGTTTATTACTGTCTGGACAATGGCCTTCTTGAAATAAAGAGAGAGAATAGACTCTTCCCTACACTCTAGGGAAGAGAACCAACAGAAGGAGGTAACTCGCTGCAGGACCCAAATCAGATAACACCGCTCACCCTCTTCAACAAGGAGGACACTGGGCATGTGGCATGGTGTGTCCCACCTGCTAGCGGAGGTAAGCAGGGAAGGGATCTGTGTGCTACATAAGGCTTGTCTGAGCTGTGAGAAAAAGAGGGCAGAGAGCTGAAGTTACACTCTGCAGGGCTCAATGAGGAGACCACTGAGAGCTAATTGGAGGGAAGGGACACACTCCTCTTCACACAGCAACAGATCTGAGGCTGTCAATCAGCTGGAGCTCCCACCCCTGTCACCTTTTTCTTTCTCGTACATCACGGGACACAGAGCGACATAGTCATTACTAATGGGTTATATAGATACCTTCAGGTGCTGGCACTGGCAACTTCCAAAACCGGAAGTACCCTCCCCTATATAAGCCCCTCCCATCCGGGAGTACTTCATTTTTTTGCCAGTGTCTAAGGTGTTGGCCAAGAAGTAACATGTGTTTCACTGAGCTTGCGTACAGGTTCTTTTGGGCCTCAGTAAGCTATTCCGGATCCGACCAAAAAAGCTTCATAGCTAAACGGTCGGTACCCGGGCCTTGCAAGAGAAGAGCAAGGTTTTGCCTGTAATGCCTCTCTTAGGAGGGCTGGACCCTGGGATCCAGAGCTCTGGTCATACCCACGACCAAGATGTTTTCTGTGCAGGGTGCTATACAGGTCCAGGGGAGTGGAATCCTTGGGAACCCGGTCCCTGAAGGTTTGATTACAATGCCTGCCGTGATAGGTGAAGTTTGGGCTTCTGTGGACCAAACAGAGTCCTGCGGCGAGGAAAAGGTAAGTGGGGGCCCCCAGGAACTTGGTTCTATTGGGGGACCCCCAAGCCTATTTTGTCTTTCTGCCTGTTACCTAAGGTATTCCCGCTAAATATTCTGTGTATGCCTGTTACTACTGAGAAAATGTAAAACATTTTTTATAGTAGGCAAGAAAAAAAAAAAAAAAATGTGTAAGACCGCGGTACCTGTGTTAAACACTAGAGGCCGCTATGGTTCTTTTTTTCTTGTAATGTGTATTTTTTTCTTCCGAAGTCAAATCCAGGCAGTTGGTAAGTTCTCTGCGGGGAAGCTGTCTCCTCTGCCCTGTTGCTGAGCTTTTCCATCCCCGGGCCCTGCGGCAAGGGACCCTGGCTCCCATCTAGCTCCTGGTTTTTTCAAAAAAGGCGCTGAAGGCGCACGTGCCCGCGCGCGTGCGCGAGGACACGCCTCTCTATATAGAGGCAATCTGGAAAAGGGGCGGAGCGGGTGGATGACGCTCGGTGTGCGCCGCGGCGCTACTGCGCATGTGCGGGCGTCCAGCATGTTTTAAAAGCAATCAAGCTGGCTATTGAAGTGCACAAACAGAGCTAGCAACAGTAAAAAGGCACACAGAGGCGGTTGATGCAGGCATCCCCTAGAAAGGCACTTTAGTAGACACCAACTGATATATAGCAGCAATTGTGCTAGACTGTTCTCAGTAAAAAGGGTGTATTACGGCTGGAATACCTCAGCTTTGGGCTTAGGAATATGCCGTCCAGAAGCTCCGGAACTAAATCTTCCAGGAAGCAAAAGGGGTCTCCATCGGGCTCTGAGGATCTTGGGCATGCTTCTGCTGCACCAGTCTCCCCTGAAAATTCAGAGGTTAGTGACCGTAGAGACCCCGCAGGAGTGCCTGGTACTGTGGCTGTCCTCAGTTCACCTGCTCCTGTGTATGTAACAGAGGAGGTTTTTTCCTCAGCTCTGGGAGGATTAGAGGAGAGATTGTCAACATTAATCGCTGCCTCCCTGTCACAAGGAAAGGCCCGATCTCCGTCTCCTCCTTCAGAGTACCTGTTAGCGGAGCAACAGTCCCATACAGGGATCGACCTGCCTGAAGGGGATCAGGAGGAGGTTGATTCTGTTATAGAGGAATCAACTGTGGAGGAACCTTTCTCAGCATCTCAAGCTGAAAGATTATGGGTTCAGTCTTTGACTAGCATGGTCCGATCAGCATTTAAAATGCACCTTGCGGAACCATCAACCACTACTGTCTCCTCGCTGGGGTCGCTAAAAGCTCCCCAGACTGTCTGTTCCTTTCCAGTTCACCCTTTATTGGAAGGGCTCATGTACCAGGATTGGGAACATCCTGATAAAATATTTACTCCCCCCAAGAGATTTCCGGTGGTCTATCCCATGGAGGATAAGTTCATCAAAAAATGGAGGGTCCCTACAGTGGACGCAGCCATCTCTTGTGTGAATAAATCACTGACATGTCCAGTGGATAATGTCCAAATGTTCAAGGACCCAATAGATAAAAAATTGGAGTCCTTATTAAAATCTGCTTTTTCTACAGCAGGCTTGGTGACACAACCAGCAGTGGCAGCTATTGGGGTCTGCCAAGCAGTGAAGGATCAGTTGAAACAGGTCTTAAGGGACTTGCCAGATCAGCAGGCCCTTGCCCTAGCTGATCTGCCTAGAGCCTTATTCTTTGCGGTTGATGCCATAAAGGATTCAATCCATCAGGCCTCCCGCCTTACGCTGTCTGTAGTACATATGCGCAGGCTTCTATGGCTAAAAAACTGGTCTGCTGAAGCTCCCTGTAAAAAATTGCTGGTTAGCTTCCCATTTCATGGTGAACGCTTATTCGGGGAAGACCTGGAAAAATATATCCAGAAAATTTCCAACGGTAAAAGTACACTCTTGCCGGTTAAAAACAGAGTTAGAGGTCCCTCTTTTAAGAGGCCTGCTTCTCCAGTCCCTGGGGCATCGGCTGTGAAACAGTTCCGACGGCCTCCTGGGTCAAATCCCGGGGGTAAAAATCAGGGACAATCGCAGGGTAATAAAAAACCCTGGGTCAGGAGAGGTACAAAACCTCCCCCAAAGTCAAATTCATGAAGGGTTGCCCCCACTCAATCGGGTGGGGGGAAGACTCCAGTTGTTCGCAGAGACCTGGCGGGACACGATCAGAGACAGATGGGTGCTCTCCGCAGTAAGTCTGGGATACAGATTGGAGTTAAAAGACTCTCCTCCTTCCCATTTTATGAGGTCAAACGTGCCAAGGGATCCCCGGAAGAGAGAGTCCCTCCTGTTGGCACTAGAACAACTATTGCTCCAAGGAGTAATTATGGAGGTTCCCCTGTAAGAATTGGGGTTCGGGTTTTACTCAAACCTCTTTACAGTCCCGAAGCCAAACGGGGACGTGAGGCCCATATTAAATCTAAAAGGGCTAAACAAATTCCACCAAAAATTTCTACGCTTTGCAGTAGAAGGGCGCCATTTTCAGTTCAGAGCCTTACCCTTCGGTCTGGCCACAGCACCGCGAGTGTTCACAAAAATTCTGGGCCCATTGTTGGCCAATCTAAGAACGCAAGATGTAACGATAATGGCATATCTAGACGACTTGTTGCTGATAGACCACTCAGTGAAAAAACTAGAAGTGGTCGTTCACAAGACAATCAAGTATCTGGAATCTCACGGTTGGATTATCAACCGAGACAAGTCGGCCCTAAAACCAGTCAAAAGTCTGGAATACTTGGGGCTAAGGCTAGATTCAGGCCAGAAGAAAATATTCTTGCCTCGAAAAAAGGTGTTGTCTTTGAGAGATTTGATCCACTTAGTGGGTACAAAAAGACAGCCGTCCATACGCCTGTGCATGAGGCTGCTGGAAAAAATGGTGGCATCATTCAAAGCAGTACCCTACGGTCAATTCCATTCAAGGAATTTGCAAAGGGCCATACTGTCAGCCTGGAACAAGAAAGTTCAGGCCCTAGGCTTACCAATGTCCTTGTCCCCTTCCGTTCGCAAGAGCCTCCGTTGGTGGTTGGTTCTCCAGAATCGGGAAAAAGGGAAATCCTTCAGTCCGATTTCTTGGAAGGTGGTCACTACAGATGCCAGCCTTATAGGCTGGGGAGCAGTACTGGAGCAATGGTCTCTCCAGGGCAGATGGTCGGATGCGGAAAAGGCCCTGCCCATCAATCTCTTAGAGATACGAGCAGCCCGGTATGCCCTAGTAGCATGGACATCCAAACTCCAAGGGTCCCCTGTCAGAATTCAATCAGACAATGCCACGGCAGTGGCATATATCAATCATCAGGGTGGCACCAGGAGTCGTGCAGCCCAGAGGGAAGTAAATTGCATCCTGAAATGGGCAGAAAGATATGTCCCAGCCATATCCGCGGTATTCATTCCAGGAGTGGAGAATTGGAAGGCGGACTTTCTAAGTCGCCAACAATTATGCCCAGGGGAATGGTCCCTTCACTCCGAGGTTTTTCGGACAATATGTCAGCGGTGGGGAACACCGGATGTAGATCTGCTAGCATCCAGATTCAACGCAAAGGTGGACAGGTTTGTCTCTTGGACAAGGGATCCCCTAGCTTGCGGCTCGGATGCCCTAGTGTTCCCTTGGGATCAGTTCAAGCTGATATATGCATTCCCACCGCCACAATTGTTACCTCGATTACTCCGCAGAATCAGGGTAGAAAAGAAACCAGTGATTCTGGTGGCTCCAGCGTGGCCCCGAAGAGCATGGTACGCGGAGATTGTAAAAATGTCAGTGGGGAGTCCTTGGACTCTCCCACATCGTCCGGACCTGCTTTCGCAAGGACCGATATACCACCCTTCCTTACCAGCCCTAGGTTTGACGGCCTGGCTATTGAAGCCCACATTCTAAAAAAGAGAGGGTTCTCTAATCCTGTGGTATCTACCATGATCAATGCCAGGAAGCCGGTATCCAGGCAGATCTACTATAGAATCTGGAAGGCGTACATCGCGTGGTGTGAGGCCAAGAAATGGCATCCACGTAAGTACGTAATAGGTAGGATTCTGGACTTCCTACAGTGGGCTGTAGATAGGAAGCTTGCCTTGAGTACTATCAAGGGTCAGATTTCGGCCTTGTCAATATTTTTTCAAAGGCCCTTGGCTTCGCATTCACTAGTCAAAGCCTTTATACAAGGAGTGATGCGTATTAGTCCTCCGGTTAATATTCCCATATGTCCATGGGATCTAAACCTGGTTCTGTCGGTTCTACAGAAACAACCATTTGAACCATTACAGCATATTTCCTTGGTTCTTCTCACCAGGAAATTGATTTTTCTAGTAGCCATTTGTTCGGCTAAAAGAGTATCGGAATTAGCAGCTATGTCCTGTAAGGAGCCATATCTGGTTATCCATAAGGACAGAGTAGTGTTACGTCCTCATCCAGCCTTTCTTCCTAAGGTGGTATCGAGGTTTCATTTGAACCAAGATGTGGTTCTTCCTTCTTTTTTCCCCAAACCTACTTCGGTAGAGGAAAAGTTATTGCATTCTTTGGATGTAGTAAGAGCAGTTAAAGCTTATCTAAAAGCCACTGCTCAGATTCGCAGAACGGATACTTTGTTTATTCTGCCGGAAGGCCCCAGAAAGGGTCAGGCAGCGTCAAAATCTACTTTAGCCAAGTGGATTCGACAGGTCATAATGCAAGCCTATGGCTTGAGAAGGAGACCGCCTCCGTTCAAAGTTAGGGCGCACTCCACGAGAGCAGTTGGAACTTCATGGGCAGCGCATCACCAGGCCTCCCTGGCTCAAATCTGTAAGGCCGCAACATGGTCTTCAGTACACACGTTTACTAGGTTCTACCAGGTGGACGTTAGAAGTCAGGAGGATGTCGCCTTTGGGCGCAGTGTGTTGCAGGCCGCAAAAGATCCTCATGTCTGATAGCGCTCAGCTTATGTATGGTGTATCCCCCCCCTCATTGGGCATTGCTTTAGGACATCCCATTAGTAATGACTATGTCGCTCTGTGTCCCGTGATGTACGAGAAAGAAAATAGGATTTTTATAACAGCTTACCTGTAAAATCCTTTTCTTGGAGTACATCACGGGACACAGAGCTCCCACCCCTCTTTGGGGACACTTATTGCTTTGCTACAAAACTGAGGTACTCCCGGATGGGAGGGGCTTATATAGGGGAGGGTACTTCCGGTTTTGGAAGTTGCCAGTGCCAGCACCTGAAGGTATCTATATAACCCATTAGTAATGACTATGTCGCTCTGTGTCCCGTGATGTACTCCAAGAAAAGGATTTTACAGGTAAGCTGTTATAAAAATCCTATTTTTTCTCTTGGTGTCAGGAAAACTTGTCAGAAGTGACTCATCCTCAACAGAGGAATTGAACAGCAGACAGAAATACCACTTTGTGCACTTAATTGAGACAAGTACACACTATAGAGGGATATGCTTTGTTCATGTTTCATGTCTGCGGTTTACAACCACTTTAAGGGAGTGGGTCCAATACCTGCCCCCCACGCTGCACACGGTGGTTCTTCTCATCAGATTGTACCTTCTGTAGTACCCATTTCATTGCACTTACTGTGGGATCTAAAATTTTACCCATTTCCTGCAAGTGTATTATAGCATTGTAGCTGGTCAGGTGTTGGAGAGCAACCTGGTATATTCCTAATATCTGTTTTTACAATCAAGGTTAACCATGCTCACACATGCAGTGAAGCAACAGAGGAGTTTGGCCCTAGGCAGATGCTACATAGCAGGGGGTCTGGCTTATGGGTGTATAGAACAATAAAATCTACAAGCAAGCTGAAGAGAGACTGCCCTGTGAACAAGGGTGGGTCCAGAAGGAAAAGGGGTTGGTAATGGGGAAGTCTGAATGTGTCTGTTTGTAAAAAGACTTCGTAACACAGAGCTCAGCCCCTTCTGACCTAAGGACCTGGCTGAAACCACATGGATCTCTGAAGGCCTAATAGACTCAGGCCTAACTCCATGAGGCTCGCTGGGGCCTCCAATCTGAAACCAGCTGATGAAGCCATGAGTATTAAGTATCTTTCATATTATTATTAGAATTGTCATAGACTGTATCTGATATTTGTTGTACGATATGTTTCCTATTTTTAGAGGAATAAATGTAATATGACTTGGTTTACGATCAACTGTGTCTGCCTTCATAATTAACAGGGTATAGGCCTAACACGCTCTGATAGGTTAGACTAGCAAACAAGGGACTATACAATTAATACATAGATGCAATAGTTATAGATTATGGATTAATATATATTTAATATTGCATATTTTCTAATATCAGGGTAACAACGGAAGGCCCATAATGTTATCATTTGAACATTTTCGATTAAATCCAGAGATTATTATGTGTGCTCACAAAGGATCTTCTCCACCACTGCTCTCACTTTTTACCTAAAGTTATAAAAGTTGAAAAACACTTTTGGGTCTTGAGGTTGCAGTTGGTGGATAAGCTATATCTAAGGGAAGTGGACATTTCACATTGACGTCTTAGGCCTCTTTCACACGGGGCGGATCCGTGAAGATCCGCCCCGTGAAGCTCCGCTTGCTCAGCGGGGATCGCTCCGTTGATCCCCGCTGAGCCGACGGATGACTGGGCGGTCCCCGCACCCTGTGCAGGGACCGCCCTGTCAGAGCGCCGCTCTCCCCTATGGGGAATCGGATGACGACGGACCGTAGAGTCCGTTGTCATCCGATCCGCTCCGCAGACGGAAGGAAAAATAGGATTTTCCTCCGTCACACTTTTTCGGAGCGGAGCGGAGCGGATGTCAGCGGACATGTCACCGCTGACATCCGTGCTTCCATAGGGGTGCATGGAGGATCCGTTTCAGGTCCGCCTAAAAAACTGACAGGCGGACCTGAACGGACCTCCGTGTGAAAGAGCCCTTAGTGTATAAACTGCTTTTTTATTTTTTTATATTTTATAACATTAGGTCATAGCAGGCTGGCAAGTCTGAAGATTTTAACCACTAGTGGAGAAATTAATTTACCAAATAGGGATCACTGCTTTTCTTCTTTGTATTTCAAATAACCATACAGAGATTTTAGATGCCTAAACAAATAGACTGGAATTATATGCAGGGCTGGATTTACAGTACATTTTTCCCCCTATGTCAGCTACCTTATACTGCCTGCTCCCCAAAACTGATTTGGATGTCCCCCCACCACACACACACAAACTGTTACACATAAAATTGACAAAATAATCACTTATACTCTGTGGATTAAACATATCTAGATAGCAAGTAGTGATGAGCCGAACACCCCCGGGTTCGGTTCGCACCAGAACCCGCGAACAGACCGAAAGTTTGCACGAACTTTAGAACCCTATTAAATACAATGGATGCGAACGTTCGAAATCTAAAGTGCTAATTATAACGACTATTATGAATGTTATTGTCCTAAAAAGGGTTTGGGCACCCGGGTTCTGCACCAGGGGACATGTATCAATCCAAAAAAAAGTTTTAAAAACGGCCGTTTTTCAGGAGCAGTCATTTTAATGATGCATAAAGTGAAAAAAAAAAGTCAAATATTCCTTTAAATATCGTACCTGGGGGGTGTCTAAAGTATGCCTGTGAAGTGCCACGTGTTTAGAACTGTCCCTGCACAAAATTACATTTCTAAAGGAAAAAAAGCCATTTAAAACTGCTTGCGGCTTTAATGTAATCTGTAAAATAAATGGTATGTGCAGCGCAATAGCTAAGATAAAACAAAATAAAATGTGACAGTCCAATCAAATAAAACAGATATTCAAATGTCCCATTGGATAATGATAAGACAAATTCCTCATAGAAGAGAGTGAGAAGAAATCTCTGCCGACTGGGATGACGATAATGTAATGTCTGGTCCCGGTAATATGGATGAAAATCTTTAAGAAAAATGGCATAGCTACCCCATCACAGCCCCCCCCCCCTACCCCAGCCCATTACCAGCCCCTTTGGGTCTTGTATGGATATTAAGGGGAACCCCGCACACAAAATTAAAAAAGGCCCTATATACTCTGAACAGCCGTATACAGGCGGTGCATACAAGACAGGGACTGTAGGTTTGTTCTTATGTAGAATCTGTTTGTAATTTTGAACAGGTACATTGTTTAAGTGTAGCTACAGCCAAAAAATCTATTTTTAAGCTTTTTGGAAAACATAGGGAAGAGTTATCACCCCTGTAACATTTGTTTTGCTCTCTGTGCAGTGTGCACCTGTTCAGAACAGTTCACCTCACTTTCCGTCCTAATGACAAATGTTTTTTGAAAATATGGGGTTTTTATTGAAACAAGAATTGGTGATAAAGCAGTGGAGAGGAGACACTTTTTTGCCCATATTAACTCTTATGCCGCGTACACACGGCCGTTTTTCTCGTCGAGAAAAACAATTTTTTTTCCTTTCGACGAGAAAAACGATCGTCTGTGGGCTTTCTGACGTTTTTTTCGACGAGAAAAACGGCATTAACCACTTCCCGACCGCGCCATGTACAAAAGACGTCCACAGCGCGGTCGAGTTATCCTGAGTGGACGTCCCAGGGACGTCCTCACAGAATCTTGCTCCCGCGCGCCCCCCGGGGCATCACGGATCACGGTAGATGGCCGCTAATCGCGGCCGTTTACCACGTGATCGCTCCGTCAAATGACGGAGCGATCACTTGTAAACAGACCGGCGTCATTTGATGACGCCGGTTCCTCCCTCCCCTCTCTGTACCGATCGGTACAGTGTGAGAGGAGAGGGGAGGGAGCGGATCATGTCCGCTCCCTCCCCCATGTCAGCTGTGGGCTGGATCTGTGACAATTGCAGTCACAGATCCAGCCATCTATCCATCCCTGCTCAGCCATCCCTGTGCAATACTCTGCCAATACTCTGCAATACACCCTGTGCAATACTCTGCAATACACCCTGTGCAATACTCTGCAATACCCTGTGCAATACTCTGCAATACCCTGTGCAATACTCTGCAATACACCCTGCCAATACTCTGCAATACCCTGTGCAATACTCTGCAATACACCCTGTGCAATACTCTGCAATACACCCTGTGCAATACTCTGCAATACACCCTGTGCAATACTCTGCAATACACCCTGTGCAATACCCTGCCCATACTCTGCAATACCCTGTGCAATACCCTGCCCATACTGTGCAATACCCTGCCCATACCCTGCCATACTCCGCAATACTCCACAATACCCAGCAATACTCCACAATACCCAGCAATACTCCACAATACCCGGCAATACTCCACAATACCCAGCAATACTCCACAATACCCGGCAATACTCCACAATACCCGGCAATACTCCACAATACCCGGCAATACTCCACAATACCCTGCAATACTCCACAATACCCTGCAATACTCCACAATACCCTGCAATACTCCACAATACCCTGCAATACCCGGCAATACCCCGCAATACCCCGCAATACTCCTCAATACCCCGCAATACTCGTCAATACCCGGCAATACTCGTCAATACCCGGCAATACTCGTCAATACCCGGCAATACTCGTCAATACTCCTCAATACCCGGCAATACTCCTCAATACCCGGCAATACTCTGCAATAACCACTTCCCGCCCGCCGGCCGTCATATGACGTCCTTGACTTTGTGCGGAGATATCTGAATGATGGGAGCAGCTACAGGCATCATTCAGATATTCGCTTTTTCAGCTGGCGATTCCCTACACCATAACAACAATCATAGCGGCTGTTCCACTGCTTGATCGCTCTTACGGAAGGTGAGAGGGGATGCCCCCCCTCCCGCTGCCCTCCGGTGCTTCTACCGACTCACCGCTACGATCAAAGCCAAGATTGTTTTTTTTTTTGTTTTTTTTTTAGGCTTCCCAGCCTAGAGGTGAGATGTGGGGTCTTATTGACCCCATATCTCACTGTAAAGAGGACCTGTCATGCCATATTTCTATTACAAGGGATGTTTACATTCCTTGTAATAGGAATAAAAGTGCTAAAAAAAAAAATTGGGGCGGAAAAACATGTCAAACTAAAATAAATAAAGTAAAATGAACAATAAAATATATATATTTTTTTTAAAGCGCCCCTGCCCCCGCGAGCTCGCATGCAGAAGTGAACGCATACGTAAGCCCCGCCCACATATGAAAACGGTGTTCAAGCCACACATGTGAGGTATCGTTGCGAACGTTAGAGCGAGAGCAATAATTTTGGCCCTAGACCTCCTCTGTAACTCAAAACATATAACCAGTAAAAATATTTAAAGCATTGCCTATGGGGATTTTTAAGTAGCGAAGTTTGGCGCCATTCCACGAGCGTGTGCAATTTTGAAGGGTGACATGTTAGGTATCTATTTACTCGGCGTAACTTCATCTTTCACATTATGCAAAAACACTGGGCTAACTTTACTGTTTTTTTTTTCTTTTAGGCACAAAACAGTTTTTTTCCGTAAAAAACGCGTTAGAAAAATTTCTGCGCAAATACCGTGCAAGATAAAAAGTTGCAATGACCACCATTATATTCTTTAAGGTCTTTGCTAAAAAAACATATATAATGTTTTGGGGTTCTATGTAATTTTATAGCAAATAAATGATGATTTTTACATGTAGGAGAGAAATGTCAGAATTGGCCTGGGTGCTCCAGAACGCCTGAAGGTGCTCCCTGCATGTTGGGCCTCTGTATGTGGCCACGCTGTGTAAAAGTCTCACACATGTGGTATCGCCATACTCGGGAGGAATAGCAGAATGTGTTTTGGGGTGTAATTTGTGGTATGCATATGCTGTGTGTGAGAAATAACCTGCTAATATGACAATTTTGTGGAAAAAAAAAAAAAGAAAAAAAAATCTTGATTTTTGCAAAGAATTGTGGGAAAAAATGACAACTTCAAAAAACTCACAATGACTCTTTCTAAATACCTTGGAATGTCTTCTTTCCAAAAAGGGGTCATTTGGGGGGTATTTGTACTTTTCTGGCATGTTAGGGTCTCAAGAAATTAGATAGGCCGTCAGTACTTCAGGTGTGATCAATTTTCAGATATTGGCACCATAGCTTGTGGACTCTATAACTTTCACAAAGACCAAAAAATATCCACCAATTTGTACTTATTTTTACCAAAGATATGTAGCAGTATAAATTTTGGCCAAAATGTATGAAGAAAAAATACTAATTTGCAAAATTTTATAACGGAAACAAAGAAAAATTAATTTTTTTACAAAATTTTCAGTCTTTTTTCTCTTATAGCGCAAAAAATAAAAAACCCAACAGTGATTAAATACCACCAAAAGAAAGCTCTATTTGTGTGAAAAAAAGGACAAAAATTTCATATGGGTACAGTGTTGTATGACTGAGTAATTGTCATTCAAAATGTGAGAGCACCGAAAGCTGAAAATTCGTCTGGTTAGGAAGGGGGTTTAAGTGCCCGGTTGTCAAGTGGTTAAAAACGACGAGAAAAATTAGAACATGTTCTAATTTTTCTCGTCGTTTTTTTCTACATGTTTTCCGCGGCAGTGTTTCCCATAGGGAAACACTGCCGCGGAGCCCACACATGGTCGTTTTTTTCGACCAAAAAATAAATAAATGACATTTAAAACGGCCTAGGGGTAGATTTCACAGTTACTCTTGGTGGGCGCATGAATGGGCCCTGCTGTGAATTATTAGATCAAGAATTGTAATTGCATGTCCCTGTTGAACAGGGGCTGAAAAATTGGGCCTTTGGTGGTGGTGGTGGTGGTGTTGACACAACACTGTAAGGCCTCACATTTACTCTTGGTGGGCGCAGGAATGGGCCCTGCTGTGAATTATTAGATCAAGAATTGTAATTGCATGCCCCTGTTGAACAGGGGCTGAAAAATTGGGCCTTTGGTGGTAGTGGTGGTGTTGACACAACACTGTAAGGCCTCACAGTTACTCTTGGTGGGCGCAGGATTGGGCCCTGCTGTGAATTATTAGATCAAGAATTGTAATTGCATGCCCCTGTTGAACAGGGGCTGAAAAATTGGGCCTTTGGTAGTGGTGGTGGGCCTTAGGCACTGGTGCCACAACACTGCAACCCCTCACAGATACTGTACTTGGAGCACAGCAATGAGCCCTGTTGCAAAGTATTGCATCAAAAATTGTAATTACACGCCCCTGTTAAACAGGGGCTGAAAAATTGGGCCTTAGCCACTGGTGGCGGCACCCAGAAACAAAAATGTTCTTCCAAGCTATCATCATCAATCGGATCATTGAGGAGGAGGAGGATAGTCAGTCAACATAACAGGACAGTCTCTCAGCATCAGCATCAGTCTTGAAGGGATGTGACATTTGAAAATAAATTAGTCTGTTATATCAGCTTCAGGTGTTTGGTAGCTGGTGGTGATCCAAGACTGGTTCATCTTTATGAAGGTCAGTCGATCAACAGAGTCGGTGGACAAGCGCACCCTGTGATCCGTGACAAATCCTCCAGCAGCACTGAATGTGCGTTCTGAAAGAACGCTGGATGCAGGACAGGCCAGTAGCTCAATTGCATACTGTGCAAGCTCTGGCCAGTGATCCATCCTCAAGACCCAGTAAGCCAGAGGATTTTCGGTGGGGAAGGTGTCCAAGTCTGACCTTGCCCCTAGGTATTCCTGCACCATGTATATCAGACGCTGGCGATGGTTGCTGGAACCGATTATACCTTGGGGCTGCGGACTAAAGAATTGTCTGAATGCATCGGTCAGATGGCCACCTTCCCCACCGCTCCTTCTTTGACTGACCGAAGCCTCAGCAACTCGTTGTCCAGGACCAGGAGTTTGTAACCTCCCAGTCTCTGGGAACGCGTTGCACAGACCTTTCTGCAAGGCCTCCCGGAGTTGTCTCATCCTCTGCTCCCTCTGCGATGGTAAAATAAGGTCCGCAACCTTACCCTTGTACCGTGAATCAAGGAGAGTGGCCAGCCAGTAATGGTCCCTCTCCTTGATCCGAAGAATACGAGGATCCTTCCGCAGACTTTGCAGGATCAGGGAGGCCATGCAGCGTAGGTTAGCTGAGGCATTCGGTCCGGAGTCCTCTGGGTCACTAAGGAAGACATGATCTGCAGCCACCTCCTCCCAGCCACGTACAAGTCCACTGGTTTCTTGGGACTCCTCCTCCTCCTCTTCCTGTGCGATGGGTGGGACAGAAGGAACACTGTCTGGGTAAATGGGGCCTTGAGAGGCAAGGAAGTCCTCCTCTTCCTGCCTCTGTTCTGCCTCAAGTGCCCTGTCCATTATTCCACGCAGCGTATGTTCCAACAGGTGGACAAGAGGTACAGTGTCACTGATGCATGCACTGTCACTGCTCACCATCCTCGTGGCCTCCTCAAAAGGTGCCAGGACAGTGCATGCATCCCTGATCATGCCCCACTGGCGTGGTGAAAAAAACCCGAGCTCCCCTGACCCTGTCCTGGTGCCGTAGTCGCACAGGTACTCATTGATGGCCCTCTGCTGCGTGTACAGCCGCTGCAGCATGGCCAACGTTGAGTTCCACCTGGTGGGCATGTCACATATAAGGCGGTTCTTGGGCAGGTTCAAGTCCTTTTGCAGCTCAGCCAGGCGAGCACTGGCATTATAAGATCTGCGGAAATGCACACAGACTTTCCTGGCCTGCCTCAGGACATCCTGTAAGCCCGGGTACCTGCCCAAGAACCGCTGCACCACCAGGTTAAGGACGTGAGCCACACAGGGCACATGGGTCAGTTGTCCCTGTCGGAGAGCGGAGAGGAGGTTGGTGCCATTGTTGCAAACTACCATTCCTGGCTTAAGCTGGCGTGGCGTCAACCACCTCTCGGCCTGCCCCTGCAGAGCAGACAGAAACTCTGCCCCAGTGTGGCTCCTGTCCCCCAAACACACCAGGGCAAGCACGGCATGGCATCTTTTTGCCTGCGTACTTGCGTAGCCCCTTGAACGCCTACGGAGCACCGCTGGTTCCGAGGACAAAGCACAGGAAGAGGCCATGGAGGAAGAAGAAGAGGAGGGGGTGGAGGAGAGAGGTGTGTCACAACCAGTAGTAGCATTTTGGAGGCGTGGCGGTGGAACAACCTCCAACACTACTGCACCTTGTCCTGCATCCTTCCCAGCTGCCAAAAGAGTGACCCAATGGGCCATGAAAGAAAGGTAACGTCCCTGTCCATGCCTGCTGGACCATGAGTCAGCGGTAATATGCACCTTACCGCTGACCGCCCTGTCCAGCGAGGCCAAGACATTGCCTTCCACATGCCGGTAGAGAGCCGGAATCGCCTTCCGTGAGAAAAAGTGGCGTTTGGGAACCTGCCACTGAGGAACCGCACATTGCACAAACTCACGGAAGGGGGCCGAGTCTACCAACTGAAAAGGCAGCAGTTGAAGCGCTAGCAATTTAGCCAAGCTAGCATTCAACCGCTGGGCATGTGGATGGCTGGGAGTGAACTTCTTTCGACGGTCCAGCAGCTGGGGCAGGGAAATTTGCCTGCTAGAATTGGACGTCGGTGTACTGCTAGCAGAGTGCCCGCAAGTACTTGGCTGTGACACACCTAATTCTACACCTTCATTCCTCTCAGTGCAGGTTTCAGAGAGGACTGAAGGTATAGTGGGGTTGGAGATCCCAGCTGATGCAGTGCAAGGAGAGGTCCGCTTTGTTCTTTGGTGTGGGTCTTTAAGGTAGGCTTGCCAACGAGCTGCATGGCAGGTCAACATATGTCTGGTCAAGCATGTGGTGCCCAAGCGGGTGATGTTTTGGGCACGTGATATACGCTTGAGACATATGTTGCAAACAGCATCTGTGCGATCTGATGCACTCGACTCAAAAAAGGCCCACACCAAAGAACTTTTTGAATAACGGGCAGAGGCAGCGCCCTGCACAGGCGGAGCTCTGCGGTGTGATTCCGTCGGTGTGCTGCCCTTACGCTGGCCCCCCGAGGGCATCCTGCCTCGTTGGAGATGTGCCTCCTCCTCATCCTCCTCCTCCTCCTCCTCTCTCCTATTAGGCACCCACGTGGAGTCAGTGACCTCATCATCCCCTCCCTCCTCATCACTGGAGCCAATCTGGCAGTATGCTGCAGCTGCTGGAACATGACTGCCAGATTCGTGTCCTTCTTGAGCATCCCCTCTCTCTGCTCTCATGCTACTGCCTTCCTCTAGCTGGGTATCATTATCAGACCCTTCGAAACGCTGGGCATCCTCCTGGAGCATGTACCCAACACTGTGCTCAAACAGTTCGGGGGACTCTTCAGGAGGACATGGTTGGTCTAGGGAAGGAGTGACTGATGATGACATTGATACCAGGGAAGAGGACGCTTTGGCAGCTGCTTTGCCAGTACCCTGAGCCTGGGTGAGAGAGGATGAGGAGGATGAGGAGGGCTTGGTCATCCACTCTACCAAGTCTTCGGCATGATGCGGCTCAACACGTCCAGCTGCCGAAAAGAAGGACAAGCGTGTCCCATGGCCACGTGCTGATGGCGATGCACCGCGTCCACGACCAGCACTGTTGTCTCTAGACACAGAGCCTGCTTGCCCTCTTTTATTGGCTCCTGACTGTCTGCCTCTCCTTGTTTGCCTTCCAGACATTCTAATGGCCTGCAGGAAAATGGGAAAACCAGCAATAAGGTCTAGCTTCAGGAGTATATTTTGCAGGAATCACACTACGCCTGCTGTAGGTGCTGCAAATGCCTGTTGGTGTAACACACCAGGAAAACGCAGCAATACAGGCTAACTTCAGGTGTAATATGATCAGGAGGCACACTCCGCCCGCTGTAAGTGCTGCAAATGCCTGTTGCTGTAACACACCAGGAAAAAGCAGCAATACAGGCTAACTTCAGGTGTAATATGATCAGGAGGCACACTCCGCCCGCTGTAAGTGCTGCAAATGCCTGTTGGTGTAACACACCAGGAAAACGCAGCAATACAGGCTAACGTCAGGTGTAATATGATCAGGAGGCACACTCCGCCCGCTGTAAGTGCTGCAAATGCCTGTTGGTGTAACACACCAGGAAAACGCAGCAATACAGGCTAACTTCAGGTGTAATATGATCAGGAGGCACACTCCGCCCGCTGTAAGTGCTGCAAATGCCTGTTGGTGTAACACACCAGGAAAAAGCAGCAATACAGGCTAACTTCAGGTGTAATATGATCAGAAGGCACACTACTCCTGCTGTAAGTGCTGCAAATGCCTGTTGGTGTAACACACCAGGAAAAAGCAGCAATACAGGCTAACTTCAGGTGTAATATGATCAGGAGGCACACTCCGCCCGCTGTAAGTGCTGCAAATGCCTGTTGGTGTAACACACCAGGAAAAAGCAGCAATACAGGCTAACTTCAGGTGTAATATGATCAGGAGGCACACTCCGCCCGCTGTAAGTGCTGCAAATGCCTGTTGGTGTAACACACCAGGAAAACGCAGCAATACAGGCTAACTTCAGGTGTATAAGGTGCAGGAGGCTTAGCAACAATGACACTGACACTGTCCCCTGCCTATCCTTCTCTCTCCCTGCACACAAGGTTTATCAAAGTATATGACACTGACTCTCTCCCTGCCTATCCTTCTCTCTCCCTGCACACAAGGTTTAGCAAAGAATATGACACTGACACTGTTCCCTGCCTATCCTTCTCTCTCCCTGCACACAAGGTTTATCAAAGAATATGACACTGACACTCTCCCTGCCTATCCTTCTCTCTCCCTGCACACAAGGTTTAGCAAAGAATGTGACACTGACACTGTCCCCTGCCTATCCTTCTCTCTCCCTGCACAAGGTTTAGCAAAGAATATGACACTGACACTCTCCCTGCCTATCCTTCTCTCTCCCTACACACAAGTTTGAGGTACAAATAGCACTGGCACTGTCCCTGCCTATGTAACTCTTTCCCTGCGCCGGAACACACTACACAAGGCCGCCGCGCTGGCGGCCTTTTATAGTGTGGGGCGTGTGCTAAACCCCCTGAGCTATAATTGGCCACAGGCAACCTGCCTGTGGCCAATTATGGCTCTCCTAGCTGCCGGCGCTGTGATTGGTCAAGCATGCGGGGTCACAGTGCATGCTTGGCCAATCACAGCGCCGGGATTGCACTGCGATGGCGCAGTGTATTGTGGGCCGTTCGCGTCACTCGAATTTGGCGCGAACGCCCCAAATCGTTCGATGTTCGCCGAACGGTCGAACAGCCGATGTTCGAGTCGAACTTATGTTCGACTCGAACACGAGCTCATCCCTAATAGCAAGCAATTGTACTGCAAGTTTGAAAATGACTTGGTAAGCTATTGCTAGAGTTCCAAAGCTTCACAAGTTTGTTGCACAATTGCAGCAAGTCTGAAGTCCATTTTGGAGTCTATGTTAACCCTCACAGTGCTGGCGCCCCCCATAATGATGTAATCTTTTGGGTATTGTTCTTATTTGCCATCCTGGTTGCTCATATTTGTTCCATTTATTTTTAATATAAGGAGGGACCACATATACAATAATTATTATGTATTTTTTGCCGTTATACTTAATAGCTGTCACACAAGAATATGGGCTATTTTTGGGGGATATATGTGCATGTTACAGTTCATGCACATAATTACTATAGGTCCCACTCTTCCCATATAATGATTCATGGTCGTCACCTTAGATCATAATATGGTCTCTGGTCTCGACCTGTATTATGTTCACTTGGTCTAGCTAGGTCTGGCGATTTACTTAAATATTTCTTATTAATTAGGTATTCCTTTCCCTCCTTTTATGGTCCTAATTTTTCGCAACCAAATTGACTTATATTTTTCACTGCGTTTGCGTGTTCCTAGGTATGGCCTTTAGATACTGGTGCTTTTCTCATACAGGTTAACTTCCGTCCATGATGATCTGTCGTGCCTTCCTACTTCAATATGGAACGCGTCATTACCATGCGACGCTTTGCGTAATGACGTCATTACGTTTCCGTTCCTTTCCGTCTTTTTCACGCATGCGCGGTTACCCATTTGACGCCATTTAAAGCCCTCGGTGACCATTATCGGTCCACACGAGGCATTGGATGCGGCGGTCGATTTCATACTGAGGAACTATACAGGTATATTCCCTTGAGACATAGCTTTTGAGGTAGTACGCTATAACATTACCTACCATTTATGCTTTGGACCTTATGATCTCTTCTACTTTTTCTTGGTCTTTACTTTTTAGACATTTCTCCTTTGAAGTGGAAGAGCGAGATTTTCTTACAGTTGCTTCACCCTTATGGGGATGCATAATTGATGCATCTTCATTTAATTGAGGACTTCCTCCATTTGTGAAGTCTTTGTTAGTTCCCTCTCCTACTCCATGATCAGGAGGTGTTCCACTATACTGGTAGGTGTTCTTATACATATTGGATACTCCCCCCTTTTTTTAGTCTAGGCTAGGATAGGGTGTTTCTTACATTGAAATCCACTTGAGTATTAATTGTGGGCCTGCTAATTTGCTCTTTTTATCTTTTTCAATGTTTTTTTAGTGTATATACTCATTAACGTATATAGAGTCATCCCCAGTCCCGCCGCCCATCATCATTTGGGGACCCTTGTTGGAGGCCTCTGGACTCTTTCAACAGTTGAGCCCCTTCTATGGGGTGTCTTCCCCCCCCCTATTTACACCACTAACTATGCACGTGACCTGTTGACACATGGAATGTTGAACTAATCCTGGATATTTCTGTAAGCAAACATTTATTTGTTGTAACTATATTGTCTTTTTTGTACATGTACATAACAAGATACCAATCTATATTATGTAACGATTGTATATCTAACGCAATTTTTCTCTCCATAGACAACTGTTGACCTTTATGTCTACAAACACCCTGAAGAAGGGCTTACCGAAACAGCTGTTGGGTCTGATCATAAATGTCCAACCTTCTCCTTATCAATTTACCTAGCTTTCTGGATCTGTACAAATTCCATGTGATTTTTAATTCAGATTGTCCTTTTGTTTTTGTACTCATTGATTAAATTTATATTTTTTATATACTCCTGTGTGCTTTCAGTCACTTCCAAAGTCCCACCTCCAAGGGGGTTTTCTTTGTTTTGTCTCCTCACAGTGCTGGCGGGGTATGTCAAAAGACCAGGCTGATCCTCTCCCTCGAGGAATGAGACTTGTTAGTTCTTCCCCATGTTGTTAGAATGCATGACAACACAGTCTGGAGCCAGATGAAATCCCGATGAAGCTGAAGCCGGTTGCTATGGGCGACTGCTGCGAATATAATGTCTTTGCCCCATGTTGGGCACCAAATGTAGCAAGGTCCCAGGCCTCCGTCAGTCTAATGAGAACCTCCAGAGCCAGAGATAGCTGTATACGGTGGGTTGTGAGGCATGGTGGGTGTAATGCAAGTTAGATTCATTGGGCGCCAGACACTTCTTGAATGCAAAGAGATTTTATTTCTCTTGAACAGAACTTTGGGAGAGAGGGTTAGGGCCAGGACACCCTTAGGCAGTTGCAATGTTAATTGGCAGACTCCAAGACTTTTCCAGGAGAATAGTCATGCAGGGAAAGGCATCCAGCAAGACGCCACATCTGCATGTGTAGGAATGCTGTCTCCTATGGCAACAGTCTTTAACAGTTTCTAACACAAAGTGTAACAGTTCCGTCACTTCGACTACAATCACTTCTTGTAGTTCTTCAACCCACTGAGCTCCCAGTCTCTCTTTCTCTCACTAGACTAGATGATTCACTGCCACTGAATCCCCTGAGCTCCTCCAATCTTCACTGTAGTATCTTCCTCAAGCGTCACCCCCGCTTCTCTGCTGGGTCCCTAGATTGACACTCCAGATACTTCTCAAGCTTCACCCCACTGACCTGCTCGGTCCCTGGCTTGACACACAAGGCTGTTCTGCAAGCTTCACCTCCGCTCAGTGCTGGGACAAGGCCATTTGGTGCCCAGGGCGAAGATGGGAAACTGCGCCCCCCCCATTTTTAAGAAAGAATCAACGTCGTTTCAAAACAAGAATATACTTAAAACAATACAAATTCAATTAGGTTTAATGCAATAGAAACAGGAGTTCACCCACACATATCACCCCACACAGTATTGCACCCTTCACATATTGCCCCCCTTCACATATCACCCCACACAGTATTGCCCCTTCACATATCACCCCACACAGTATTGCCCCCTTCACATATCCCCCCACACAGTATTGCCCCTTTACATATCACCCCACACAGTATTGCCCCCTTCACATATCCCCCCACACAGTATTGCCCCTTTACATATCACCCCACACAGTATTGCCCCTTCACATATCACCCCACACAGTATTGCCCCTTCACATATCACCCCACACAGTATTGCCCCCTTCACATATAAACCCCCACACAGTATTGCCCCTTCACATATCACTCCACACAGTATTGCCCCTTTACATATCACCCCACACAGTATTGCCCCTTCACATATCACCCCACACAGTATTGCCCCTTTACATATCACCCCACACAGTATTGCCCCTTCACATATCACCCCACACAGTATTGCCCCTTCACATATCACCCCACACAGTATTGCCCCTTTACATATCACCCCACACAGTATTGCCCCCTTCACATATAAACCCCCACACAGTATTGCCCCTTCACATATCACTCCACACAGTATTACCCCTTTACATATCACCCCCACACAGTATTGCCCCTTCACATATCACCCCCCACACAGTATTGCCCCTTCACATATCACCCCACACAGTATTGCCCCTTTACATATCACCCCACACAGTATTGCCCCTTCACATATCACCTCCACACAGTATTGTCCCTTTACATATCACCCCACACAGTATTGCCCCTTCACATATCACCCCACACAGTATTGCCCCTTCACATATCACCCCCACACAGTATTGCCCCTTCACATATCACCCCACACAGTATTGCCCCCTTCACATATCACCCCCACACAGTATTGTCCCTTTACATATCCCCCCCACACAGTATTGCCCCTTCACATATCCTCCCACACAGTATTGCCCCTTCACATATCCCCCCACACAGTATTGCTCCCTTTACATGACCCCTCCACACAGCACTGCCCCCATTCTCCCGCTTCCCATCCTTCACAGTTCCATATATATTCCACCATTCACTCTCCTACACTACACTTCACTCTACACTACACTTATACTGACACCAACCTTTCTTTTATTTATACTAACTCTAACTGCTTGTCTTATCTCTTTGGCTGGCTGCTCCCTCTCTCCCCAGACCGGATCCACTCCCTCACCTGCAGCTTGTAGCTTCCATCAGAGGAGAGGGGGAGCCTGGAGCAGGTGAAGACAGCAGCGGTGGTCACATCGAGGTGGAGGTGGAGGCAGAGGCGGGACACCAGGAGCAACCGTGATCGCGAATAGGCCAGCCCTGCCGTGATCGCGGATAGGCCAGGCCCGCCGCCATCGCGGATAGGCCAGCCCCGCCGCGATCACGGATAGGCCAGCCGCATGACACCACTCGTCGAGTCACAGGGGGCCAGCCGGTCAGGGGCACAGGAAGTAAACATTAGGGGGACACACACTGCCTGGCGCCCCCCTTTCTACAATAAATTGCTCCGCCCAGGGCATCCGCCCCTTCTGCCCACCCCTTGTACTGGCCCTGCCTCCGCTGGCTGGGTCTCTGGCTTGATACCTACTGAAGTTTCCTGATTTTTCGCTGTCCCTGGTTGGTGAGAATTCTGATCCGATACTTGCTTCAGCTACTCACTGTGGTCCCTGGTAATAGGTTGGTTGGTCCATTAGTTAGCGACAGCTTCCCCTCTACCTATGACCACGACAGGTTCTCTGGCCATCACTTCTGGTTGGACTGCAAGCCGCAATCCCAACCCTGCACTTGCTTCTGGATAGGCTTTCAGACAGCCTAGCAGCCAGATGTGCCTGGGATAGGCCCAAACTCCGGCCTAGCAGCCCGAGCAGTACAACACACGTCCACCCAGACAGCCGTGCAGGTGGCACAGAACACTGATCACCTGACTCCACCCAAATATATACGTTCTCTCAGCAGGCCCAGGGATTTAAGAAAACCCTTGCCCATTGGCTGAGATACCCCATATACTCCTAATCTGTCCTTGCTTTGCCTTTGTCTTATCTAATGCCACCAGTACCCGGCCACCTAGCGGCAGAAGAGAGAAGTGCAGCAATTCTAGACTTAGGGTGAAATCAATTGATCCTTAATAATGAGCAAAGGTAACTACACCTGGCAGGTATATATATATTTTTTAAATCAGATCATTTTTATTGTGAACATAAATTACATTTTCATCTTACAACAAACGAGGCACATAACTGGGAGGACACAGAGGTATCCACTTTTGGCGGCCATCCGGCTACACGTATATGTTCATACCACATAAAATGTAACAGTACATACGAAATAAAGAAGCATTGACTGTAAAGTGTAACTGAGTCTGTGGTTCTTAAGTCATTGTATATTTTTTGTGTGCCCTTATTATATCCGATCTCTCTTCTCAGCTCCCAGCCCTTGGCAGGTAAATTTAGGCAGGTAAATTTAGGAGCATCCCTGCCTAAACATCATCATTTGCTACACAAATATTCTGCAAGTCTCCTGCAAGTCCTGTTTCAGTTATTTTGTGCGATAGTGATCGCAGCACAGGAGTCAATGTGGATGCATTTTCATGCTGTAGACTTGCAGAGCTCCTATTGTAGACTCACCACTGCAACATTGCTCTTGCTAGAAACTTGCCACGCTGCTCTGCAAGTGTACAACTTGCCAGAAAAGCCCATAGCAATAAATGTAATGCATAGGCGCAGGGCGGACATGACGGAGTTAACAGGATACACAGAACTAGAGATGGGGGTGGTTTTGGAAGGTGTTGAGTGGGAGAGGAGAGGAGTGAAATAAAAGAGGTTGACCCTCCCCATGAGTCACCACAGTTTGAGGAAAAGTTCAGAGCATAGGAGCTATGGCAGATGTCTAGCAGATCCTGGCCCAGCTGCGTGTGGAGGCCGCGGTGCGGGGGCCTGGGTGGCTATAAGAGACCCTGGGCACAGCGCTAGTGAGGCCTCTGACGGAAGCAAGTACAGGGGGAGGACGTCTGCGCGAGCTAGGAGGTCTAGGCCCTCAGAGCGCTTCTCTCCAGACCCCCCCCCTCGAGCTCAGCATCAATCTGAGAGTCCCCATCCGCGGGCCCCTTCGGCCCCCCCCCCGTTATGCGTTCTACTGTGCTGGATAGGGGGAATTCTGGTAGGAATCCCCTCCATAGATAGAGCTCTGCGGGCGGCCGTTCCGGGTGTCCCGGGGCGGCCTCGCGGGCCGCTTGGTGACGGGAACAGGAAAGCGCGGGCCCCCTCTGGCGTGATGTCAGTAGGCTTGGTGCCTCAGCGAGGGAGAGCTGGTGCTGCGGTCCCCAGGCCTACCACTTCCTTGGCAGGGGACTTACTTAGGAGCGGAGAGGAGCAGCGGGGAGGTTCATCGCGGCAGGCGGAGGCTACCAGGACTGAGGCCCCACACACTGGTCCTGGGACAGCGGTCCGGAAGTCGGTGAGCGGGTATGCAGCGTGGAGGAGGGGTCGGATGGCTGCGGGTCCCTCGGCATCCAGGGCAAGGTCGCCTGGTGGGCTATCGTGTGGAGATGAGCTGTCCGGTCGGATGTCGGAGGGAGAGCTGACGGTATCTGAGGAGGATGGCGTTCCCCCTGGAGGCTCGGCACCGATGGAGACGGGACGGTCGGCTGATGGGTCCACTCCTGTGCAGCCCGGTGAGTCACATTTAACTTTACCTTACTCAGGCATGTCTGCTAATGTGGGGCAGGTAGGCCAAGGGGGCGGTCCTGTAGTGCAGTTGGTTGGGGGTGCTGCAGGTTTATTGGGGTTCTTGACAGGGATCAGAGAGTTGGTCAGTAAGTTTGAGACAGCTGAGAGATGTTTGCCGGGCCTGTGGTGGCCTGAGTTCCCTCCGCGGGGTGGCTGGGTTGGTCAGTTGCGGGAGGGGGGTGATGTTACAGTGGTTGCGGCTGCAACTTCCCCGGTGTAGCCTGCAGGGCCGGTTCAGCCAATACCGGCTAAGGCTTCAGTGGCGGGGGAGGCGGCAAAAAAAAAAAAAAAAGCAGGCTGTCATTCGTTTGGCGGTTTCGTTCAAATGTGAGGTATTTTGGTGCTATGAGGGGCCGTTGGGTGCGCATCTGAAACAGGAGGTGCGGGAGACGTTGTAGAAAGGTGAATATGTGGAGATCTTCTCCTTGCTACCACAAAAAAAATAAAAAAAATAATTTTTAACCTGGATAGGGTTAAGCTGGATGATTCCAGGAAGGTGGATGAAGAAAAGCGGCGGTATAGGTTGATTCCAAGGACATTTACCAACTGGTTGCTGGCGTTAGCCATTATGGCAAGCAATATTGGAGAAAAGAACCCTGAATACTGTTCGGCGCTCTTTTGTTACCAGGATTCGGTGGGTGAGGTGTACAGAGTCTACGGGGGCACGGCATGGCTTAGATACGACGAACAGTTTAGGCAGAGGAGGGCCATTCGGCCGTCGTTGAGATGGGATCACAAAGCATATGTCCGTGGAAGCACCTTATGATTTCTGCGCGGTGCACCGAATAAGTTTCTTCATGGGGGGGCCGTTAGACCCGCGCCCCGGGACAATCGGCCGGAAACAAAAAAGGGGTGTGTTGGCAGTACGCTGCGGGGGCCTGCAAGTTTGGAGGAGCATGTCGTTACAAGCCCAAATGTTCGGGTTGTGGAGGGGCTCACCCGTCATCCAGATGCTTCAAACAGGGTAAAGGACGGTCAGGGGAGCCTGGACACAAGAGGGGGGACCCCAGGGATGGTGGAAAGGTTGCGGCAGTTTCTAGGTAGGTATCTGGATAGGAAAGCGACTATGCTGTTAGATGCGGGTTTTTCAGAGGAATTCAGGATTCCATGTCATTTTGTGGTTCTCCCGGTATCCAGTAATTTGCGTTCGGCCATGCAACATTCAGACTTAGTTTCCGAAAAACTGCGTCCGGAAGTAGCATTGGGTCGGATGGGGGGCCCCTTTCCATCAGCTCCGTTCTCTGATTTGATGGTGTCCCCTTTGGGGGTGGTTCCAGAAAAGGATCCGAATATATTTATAATATAATATATCCTTCCAAAAGGGGGTCGGTGGATGATGCCATTGACCCGGAGGCCTGTTTGGTGGGTTATACATCGTTCAATGCTGCGGTAGGCTGGGTTCGCCATTATGGGAAAGAGGTGTTGATGGCTAAGGCCGATGTGGAATCAGCTGTTCGGTTGTTCCCGGTACACCTGGATAGTTTCCGGTTGCTGGGGTGTCATTGGAGGTTGGTTCCAGAGGTGCACTGTTTTGCGTGTCTGGACAGGCCGCCCGACGTTTTAATTCTGCACGTGGGCGGCAATGACCTGGGGGTGCGATCCATGTTGGACATCACGCGGAATATCAAGTTCGATATCTCACGTCTCCGGATGGATTTTCTCAACATGGTTATGGTTTGGTCGGACATGGTGACTCGCACAACATGGAGGATGGCCTGGTGGGTTGACGGGCTTAACAAAGCTGGGAGGAAGATTAACAGGGATGTGAGCCAGTTTATGGTTAAAATGAGGGGCTGGCTGTTTGGCACATGGAATTGGAGGTGGAGACATGGAGATACTTGAGGGATGATGGAGTACACTTGAATGCGGTGGGGATTGACATGTGGGTCTTGGGGTTACAGGACGTATTTCAGAGAGCGCTTCGGGTGTGGAGGGGCACCCAAGGGTTAGGTGTTTCCCTTGGGAGCTGTGGCGGGTGTTGATCTTTGCAGGGGATGTAAGAGATTTCAGAAGGAGGAGTTCAGCACCCATCATTGGTATGGGTCCTGATGGTTGTATCCCAGCTAACGGAGGTTTAGCTGGGAATTGGTAATGGGGCACTGCGGTCAGGGATTGTCTCTGAGCCAGCTTGTCGGCTTGAGGCCTATGAACACATTGGAGAGGTACCGCAGTGCAGTATGGTTTCACAGATGTTTATGGAAGAACCTGCAAAGATCAACGCTATGTAGACTGATGGGTTAATAACGGTTATTTTATGTTAATGTTAATTTGAATATATATATTGGTTTAAATAAATTATGCTGCTACGGCCTGGGTTTTTTACTCCAATCTTGGTGTGGTCTCAATTAATATGGTAAGGTTAGGAGTCTGGGGTAAGAAAATGGTGGTAGCAGTGGGTACATCTGTTATACAATAGTCAAGTGGAAAATTGCAGCAAGTTAACAGACTTACAATTCAATACTGCCACAAATTTATAACAAGTTATCCTTGCTATCTGGGTAGGTTAACTGTTGAAAAATAAATTTATTTACATAATAGTACTGGGGAAAACTGAATCAGCACCATACTGACACAACCAGAAACATATCCACAAAGAGACAATCAGTACTGTAATTATGCAGCTAGAAACATTTCTGTAGGGACAAGATCAGTACTGTACTGACACAACCAGAAACATAGGCCTGCCTCGGCACACCCTAAGCACCCCATACTCTTTGGCATCCACTTAACTCGCTGTGTTTGGAGGAGGAGGAATGCTGCCTATGACCCCAAGAACACCATCCCCACTGTTCAACATGGAGGTGGAAACATTATGCTTTGGGGGTGTTTTTCTGCTAAGGAGACAGGACAACTTCATCAAAGGGACGATGGACGGGGGCCATGTACCATAAAATCTTGGGTGAGAACCTCCTTCCCTCAGCCAGGGCATTGAAAATGGGTCATGGATGGGTATTCCAGAATGACAATGACAATGCCCCAAAACACACGACCAAGGCAACAAAGGTGTGGCTCAAGAAGAAGCACATTAAGGTCCTGGAGTTGCCTAGCCAGTCTCCAGACCTTAATCCTACAGAAAATATGTGGAGGGAGCTGAAGGTTCGAGTTACCAAATGTCAGCCTCGAAACCTTAATGACTTGGAGAGGATCTGCAAAGAGAAGTTGGACAAAATCCCTCCTGAGATGTGTGCAAATCTGGTGGCAATATACAAAAAACTTCTGACCTCTGTGATTTTCAACAAGGGTTCTGCCACCAGGTACTATGTCATGTTTTGCAAAGGGGTCAAATACTTTCACTCATTAACCACTTTAGCCCCAGAAGAGTTTGCCCCCTTAATGACCAGGCCATTTTTTGCGATACGGCACTGTGTCGCTTTAACTGACAATTGCGCGGTCGTGCGACGCTGTACCCAAACAAAATGTATTTTTTCCCCACAAATAGAGCTTTCTTTTGGTGGTATTTAGTCACCTTTTTTTTTTTTGCTTTATAAACAAACAAATATCGCTAATTTAACCACTTGTCCCCTGCCCACTGTCAATTGACGGCGGGCGGAGGATACTCTCGTTCTGGGAGGACGTCATATGACGTCCTCCCTTTAAAACGAGCTAGGAGGCGCGCGCTCGCCGCCAGCGGCGCACGCGCGCCCCCACAGCGTTCACAAGGCCCCGGTGCGCGTGCCCGGCGGCCGCGATTGCCGCCGGGCACCCGCGATTGCCCGGGAAACGAGCAGGAAAGTGGATCTCTGTGTGTAAACACAGAGATCCACGTCCTGTGAGGGAGAGGGGACCGATGGTGTGTCCCTTGTACATAGGGACAACCATCGGTCACCTCCCCCAGTCAGTCACCTCCCCCCACAGTAAGAACACATTGAGGGAACATATTTAACCCCTTCCCGCCCCCTAGTGGTTAACCCCTTCCCTGCCAATCACATTTATACAGTAATCAATGCATTTTTATAGCAGGGATCGCTGTATAAACGTGAATGGTCCCAAAAATGTGTCAAAAGTGTCCGATGTGTCCGCCGCAATATCGCAGTCACAATAAAAAATCGCAGATCGCCGCCATTACTAATAAAAAAATAAAAAAATAAAAATGCTATAAATCTATCCCCTATTTTGTACACGCTATAACTTTTGCGCAAACCAATCAATACACGCTTATTGCGATTTTTTTTTTTTTACCAAAAATATGTAGAAGAATATGTATCGGCCTAAACTGAGGAAAATTTTATTTAAAAAAAAAAATGGGTATTTATTATAGCAAAAAGTAAAAAATAGTGTTTTTTTTCCAAACTGGACGCTCTTCTTTTGTTTATAGCGCAAAAAATAAAAACCACAGAGGTGATCAAATACCACCAAAAGAAAGCTCTATTTGTGGGAAAAAAAGGACACAAATTTCGTTTGGGAGCCACGTCGCACGACCGCGCAATTGTCATTCAAAATGTGACAGCGCTGAAAGCTGAAAAATGGCTTGGGCAGGAAGGGGGTTTTCGTGCACAGTAGAGAAGTGGTTAAAAAAAACAAAAAACTTTTTTTTTACTTTTTGCTATAAAATATATCCCCCCCCAAAATATAAAAAAACATATTTATTCATCAGTTTAGACCGATATATGTTCTTCTACATATTTTTGGTAAAAAAAAATAAAAAATCGCAATATGCGTATATTGATCGGTTTGCGCAATAGTTATTACGTCTACAAAATAGGGGATAGATTTAGGGACTTTTATTTTTTTATTGTTTTTACTACTAATGGCGGGGATCTGCGACATTGCAGCGGACAAATATGACCCCAAATGACCCTTTTTGGGAACCAGTGACATTATTACATTGATCAGTGCTAAAAAAAATGCACCGATCAATGTAAAAATGACACTGGCAGGAAAGGAGTTAACACTAGGGGGTGATCAAGGGGTTAAGTGTGTTCCCTGGGTGCGTTCCAACTGTACAGGGGATGGGCTACCAGTGACATGACAGAGATCACTGTTCCCGATTACTGGGAACAATAGATCTCTGACATGTCACTTGGCAGAACAAGGAAATGCAGCGGGCCGGCCCGCAACAGCACCAGCGCGAGCTGCCGTACAGCTACGGCGATTTGCACAGGAGTGCCATACTGTTGCCGTATAACGACGGTAAGCGGTCGCAAAGAGATTAAACAGCAAATCAATTTCTAACTTTTTTTAAATGCATTTTTCTGGATATTTTTGTTGTTATTCTGTCTCTCACTGTTAAAATAAACCTACCATTAAAATTATAGACTGATTAATTTTTTGTCAGAGGGCAAACGTACAAAATCAGCATGGGATCAAATACTTTTTTCCGTCACTGTAGTGGTAAGAGTTTTCTTCATTCTTTTCCTTCCCTCACTCCTTACTGGCCCCTCAAGAGTCCTCTTCCGACTTCTCCTTCAAAAACACCTTACTGCTCCCCCTTTTTCCCCTCCCAGTCTTCCCATTCCCCCCCCCCTTTTTTATTTTATTCTTCTTTCTCCTTCCTCTCTTCTCCCCTTCCTCCTCGCTTGCTTTCTACAGACCCACAGACCTCTCTCAACCAATATGTCATTTAGAGTGGTCTCCTGGAATTTGAAGGGTTTAAACGTCTCTGAAAATTGTACAATGTGTTTAAATGATCTCCACAGACAAAAAGTTCACATCGTATTTTTATAAGAAACACATTTCAGATCTGATAAAATTCCCAAATTGCATAATAACGGTTTCCCCACGGTATACCATAGTGCAATTCACTCCTCTAAATCAAAAGGTATGAGCATATTATTTTCCTAATCTGTTCCCTAGCAGTTCCTTGCCATGGATTGTGACACGAACGGCAGATTCTTGTTTCTCAAGTGTCGAATTATACAAAACACTTTTACCCTGGCAAATGTATATTTCCTGAATTCTGATCAGATCTTTTTTCTTGACTGCCTCCTATCTAGACGTGAGGAGTTTGCAGAAAGGAACCTTCATCTTGGGTGGGGATTTTAACTTTATGCTAGACCCATTCAAAGACTCCTTGGGGGGTCTCTCCCAATTATCCATTGCTGCCCACAAACGTCTGAAGACCCTAAATACACACCATCTCATGGACGTATGGCAGATACTACACCCCAAGGCCAGGGCAGGGATTACTTATTCTATTCTTCTGTACACAGTTCCGATAGTACTGAATTTATTTTCTGCTGAGGCACGTTTCTTTGCACATGGTGGTTAACACAGAGATTGGACACGTTGCTCTCTTGCCCCAAATTCTGTAGACATACAAGCATCCTTGTTGCCGCCTAAATTGAGATTCTGGCACCTCAATGAGACTTTACTTAATTTACCTATCCTTACAACTGAGGAACCTAGTTCCCTAGCTGAACCTATTAAACCATAGGAACTCTTGACGGCCACCTCATCCTCCCCAAATAGCAAAGCCCCAGGACCGGATGGCCTTCCTGTTATGTACTGTAACACTTTCTTCCCCTACTGACTCCACACTTTGTAGAAGCCTACAACACTATCTTGGAATGCCACGCTTTACCACCTGACCTGTCCAGGGCACAAATATTTGTAATACCAAAGCCAGATAAGTTCCCCCTTCTTTGTGCCAGTTATATACAGATTTCGCTGTTGAGTTGCGATTTAAAGTTGTTTACTAAAATTCTGGTCAATAGACTGAGCCCAATCTTACAACTGATCACCCCATCAGACCAAGTGGGATTATTTCCCTCCAGGGAAGCAAGGGATAACACCCTCTGGAAAAATACCATTATCTCTAAGGCCAAAAATGCCCCTCTTTTCCTACTTCTACTGTCTGTGGACACAAAGAAAGTCTTTGATAGGGTTGCTTGAACTTTCATGCTTTGGACTGTGATCCATGTTGAGATCCCAGACTTCATGCTTTTTTGGTTTATGGCCTTATATTCTATGCTCCTGGCAAAGGTACACATCAATAGTGTGGAATCACAGCTGTTCTATATTCAAAATGGGGTTACCAACATAAGATCATAAACAGCCTTTGCAGATGACCTCCTTTTTTACGTCACAAACCTTATGGCTTTGTCTAACTTCAAGGTTTATTTACAAAAGTCAAAGGCCTTTTATATCTCTCTGAATTCACACACTATGACGGTTCTTTGTCACAGCTTCTCATTTGGGCTTCCCAATCTATCAGATACTTAGGCACATATATTTAATAAGACCCAAATATGGTCTTTAAAATGAACTTTCTCCCCTTCCTGTTCTCAATAAAGAAGGATCTGGCTCAGTGGAACACAGTGGCTCTTTCCTGGTTCGGGAGGTACAATGTCCTGAAAATTAATGTAATGCCCCGACTTTTCTACCTGCTCCAGACTTTGTCCATTCATGAACCCAGTTCTTTCTTCTGATCAGTTAGATCAGAATATATACATTTCATTTGGAAAAGCAAAGCCCCATGTTTTAGCAAGGACATTCTGATCCTAACAAAGGTCAGAGGGGGCGTAGGACTCCCCAACCCAGCTTACGCTTAAACTGCTGTACACATGACATGTGTTATTGATTGATGCGGGCATAGTGCCATCAATCTATGGGTATCACTAAAGCAGAGCCATTCGCCGGTACCGCTGGAGGGTCTACTGTGGGCTGGTCAATTAATTCCTACCTCTATACTCAGACACCCACTAATCGGCCCAACTTTGCTAGAAATGGATAGGGGCCTTTCCCTCAAAGTTTTCCGTCCCTTATGACTCCTATCATAGGACCCCCTGAGTTCCATCTGGGACAGACTGATCAAATTTTCAGACCCTGGTGGGAGGGAGGCCTCAAGAGAGTGTTACAACTTATAACAGGAGCTAAATGGAGTAACCTCTTTTACTTCACAGCTTTGTATGCAGTTCCAGAATTAAACCTCTGTCAACTGTTGCATTTCCTTAATTCTTTACCTAAACCCAAGCACTTTCTTAGAAAAAGGAATTAACTTTCAATACCCCACTGGAACTGCTACTAGATTCCTCTACATCTAGATTCTCTGTGTCCTTTTCTAAACTGAAGGTACTGAAGCAAGCCTTATACGATTACCATTTGATCGATGTTTGGAGGGTACTGCACCGTGAAACCAGAAACTATACCTATTTTTTCCTGGTTCACTAATCTTGTAGTCGAATTAACAAATTTTTAGTTGAACATAGCTGTTTAGATCGGTCACCTGAATGTGACACAGATGCCATGGTTTGGTTAGACCATTCACCTGTATATTTGACCTTCACAATTCCCTTAGCTCCACTGAAAGAATGTGGTGTTTGAACGACGCTCTACTGGCAAACGCAGAATGTTCCACGTGTATTTCGGAGACCACTTCCAACTTTCTAGCTGACCACGCATCATATTAGGGATGAGCCGAACACCCCCCCCCCCGGTTCGCGGCAGAACATGCGAACTGGCAAAAGGTTTGTGCGAACACGCGAACACTGTTAAAGTCTATAGGACACGAACGTGAAAAATCAAAAGTAAGAATTTTAAAGGCTAATATGCAAGTTATTGCCATAAAAAGTGTTTGGGGATCTGGGTCCTTCCCCAGGGGACATGTATCAATGCTAAAAAAAAGTTTTAAAAATGGCAGTTTTTTCGGGAGCAGTGAAATATTCCTTTGCACGGTATTGTGTACACCACCAGATGTGTAATAGCAACTATGGGTGCACTGTATTGTGTACTGTGTACACCACCAGAAAAGTAGTATCAACTGCACTAGGGATGCACAGTATTGTCTACACTACCAGAAGCCTAATAGCAACTATGGGTGCACTGTATTGTGTACTGTGTACACCACCAGAAAAGTAGTAGCAACTGCACTATGGGTGCATGGTATTGTGTACACCACCAGAAGTGTAATAGCAACTATGGGTGCACCACCAGAAAAGTAGTAGCAACTGCACTATGGGTGCACGATATTGTTTACACCACTAGAAGTTTAATAGCAACTATGGGTGCACTGTATTGTGTACTGTGTACACCACCAGAAAAGTAGTAGCAACTGCACTACGGGTGAGCGGTATTGTGTACACCACCAGACGTGTAATAGCAACTATGGGTACACTGTATTGTGTACTGTGTACACCACCAGAAAAGTAGTAGCAACTGCATTAGGGGTGCACGGTATTGTGTACACCACCAGAAGTCTAATAGCAACTATGGGTTCACTGTATCGTGTACTGTGTACACCACCAGAAAAGTAGTAGCAACTGCACTATGGGTGCACGGTATTGTGTACTGTGTACACCGCCTGAAGTATATTAGAAAAAGTACACCAGGAATGGCCTGCAGTCAGATATAGGCTAAACTGGATGCAGTATATATATATATATATATATATATATATATATACACACAAGACTGACTGTATATATATATATATTAAATACACTGCAGCTAGCTGAATAACCTGCCTGCCTGCCTGCTCAATCTAAATCACACTCTCTCTCCGTCCACGCCAACAATACACTACACAGGGCCAACGTGCAGGCAGCTTTATATAGTGTGGGGCTTGGACTTAGTCCCCCTGAGCCATGATGGCATCTTAGATCGCAGAAACACCACTACCTACATTGGACAAAGACACTGTTAATGCCCTGAAAACCCTCCTCATTGAGCAGGAGGTCACTAAGGCCATCGCCAGCACTCCAGCTGGGAAAAGTCCAGACCCCGATAGCTTCACTCCTAAATTTTACAAACTCTTTGCTCCTCTCCTTACTCCATTTCTGACCAGAGTATTGAACTCACTGGCGAACGGCTCTACATTCCCTCCACAAACCCTTGAGGCACACATCTCAATTATATCTAAACCAGACAAGGACCATTCCCTCTGCTTGAACTACAGACCCATTTCTTTAATTGGGGTTGATCTTAAATTTTTTGCCAAGAAATTAGCAAATAGACTGTAATCATTACTACCCCAACTAATACACCTAGACCAGGTCAGTTTTGTAAGCGAATGAGAGACTAGGGACAACACGTTGAAAACCCTCCTGGTGATGAACTATGACCGCACTCAACATATTCCTCTATGCATCTTAGTGGTAGACGCCGAAAAGGCGTTGACTGAGTTAATTGGACGTTCCTACAATTATCTCTTCAACAGATCCGTCTAGGCCCCCACATGATATCGTGGATCATGTCCCTCTACTCTTCACTGTCAGCCAGGGAAAGGGTGAATGGTTCCCTGTCTCCTGGGTTCCCTATCGATAATGGTACACACCAGGGATGCCCACTGTCTCCCCTTCTGTACGTTCTCATGATGGAACACCTGGCAATAGCATTGAGACGGAACCCAAACATCACGGGTGTTTTTGTGGGTACTCTTCATTAGGGATGAGCCGAACACCCCCCGGTCCGGTTCGCACCAGAACCTGCGAACGGACCGAAAGTTAACGCAAACTTTAGAACCCTATTAAATACAATGGACTCGAACGTTCAAAATCAAAAGTGCTAATTATCAAGGCTAACATGCAAGTTATTGTGCTAAAAAGGGTTTGGGGACCCGGGTCCTGCCCCAGGGGACATGAATTAATGCAAAAAAAGTTTTAAAAACGTCAGTTTTTTTGGGAGCAGTGATTTTAATGATGCTTAAAGTGAAAAAAAAAGAGAGAAATATTCCTTTAAATATTGTACCTGGGGGGGTGTCTAAAGTATGCCTGTGAAGTGGCACGTGTTTCCCATGTTTAGAACTGTCCCTGCACAAAATTACATTTCTAAAGGAAAAAAAGTCATTTAAAACTGCTTGCGGCTTTAATGTAATGTCTGGTCCCGGCAATATGGATGAAAATCATTGAGAAAAATGGCATGGGTACCCCCCCCCAGCCCACTACCAGCCCCTTTGGGTGTTGTATGGATATTAAGGGGAACCCCGCACCCAAATTTAAAAAAGGCTTTATATTCTCTAAACAGCAGTTTACAGGCGGTGCAAACCAGACAGGGACTGTAGGTTTGCTCTGTTTGTAATTTGGAACAGGTACATTTTTTAAGTGTAGCTCCAGCCCAAAAATCTATTTTTAAACTTTTGGAAAACATAGGGAAGGGTTATCACCCCTGTACAGTGGCGGAATTTTCAGGGTCGCAGCAGTGGCAGCTGCGACTGGGCCCTGTAGTTCCGTGAAGTCCGGGGGGCCCGCCTGCCGCCCGTGTGAGGGGCCCGCCCACCGCCCGCCAGTATGAGGAGCCGTTCCGCCGCAGGGATCGGGTGCTGACAAGGCAGTGGATGCAGGGGCGGCACCGCGGCAACCCCCCAAGACTCCCAAGACATCTCCCCTGCCTGCACCTCTGGCTGGCCGTTTAGAGTGCAGTGGGGAGATGTGGGAGGAGGTGGAAGGCGGCGATCGGCAGCTCTATGGTGCCTGTGTGGGCAGCAAGATCTCCCTGGGGCTTGTAGTACTCGAGTGTCAGTGTGTATACAGAGGAGAGGGGAGGGGAGGGGCCTCTGACCCGGGCAGGTATTAGTTTCACTTTCACTCTGCTTGCACAATGTTGCTGATGCCCGGGTCAGAGGCCCCTCCCCCCTCACATGGTTCGGATATAGAACTACTAGCCCCAGCAAGACCCCCCTGCCTGTGGACACCATAGAGCTGCCAATCGCCACCTCCACCAGCCAGGTACAGGGGAACCCCTGCAAGGGGGGAGTCAGCTGTTTGGGGACCCTGATGTAAGAGGGGGGGGGTTTTCTGGGGACACTAATGTAAGGAAGGGGGCCTCTGGGGACACTAATGTAAGGAAGGGGGCCTCTGGGGACACTAATGTTAGGGGGGGCTCTCTGGTGATCCTGGTGTAAGGGGGGGGCTCTCTGGGGACCCAGGTGTAAGGGGGAGCTCTATGTGGACCCTGGTGTAAGGGGGGCTCTCTGGGGACCCTGGTGTAAGGGGGGGCTCTCTGGGGACCCTGGTGTAAGGGGGGGCTCTCTGGGGATCTTGGTGTAAGGGGGGCTCTCTGAGGACCCTGGTGTAAGGGGGGGCTCTATGGGGACCCTGGTGTAAGGGGGGGCTCTATGGGGACCCTGGTGTAATGGGGGGCTCTATGTGGACCCTGGTGTAAGGGGGGCTCTCTGGGGACCCTGATGTAAGGAGAGGCTCTCTGGGGACCCTGGTGTAAGGGGGGGTGGCTCTCTGAGGACCCTGGTGTAAGGGGGGCTTTCTGGGGACCCTGGTATAAGGGGGGGCTCTCTGGGGACCCTGATGTAAGGGGAGGCTCTCTGGGGACCCTGATGTAAGGGGAGGCTCTCCGGGGACCCTGGTGTAAGGGGGGGCTCTCTGAGGAACCTGGTGTAACGAGGGACTCTATGTGGACCCTGGTGTAAGGGGGGGCTCTCTGGGGACCCTGGTGTAAGGGGGGCTCTCTGAGGACCCTGGTGTATGGGGGGATCTCTGGGGACCCTGATGTAAGGGGGAGGCTCTCTGGGGACCCTGGTGTAAGGGGGGGCTCTCTGGGGACCCTGGTTTAATGGGGGGGCTCTCTGGGGACCCTGGTGTAAGGGGGGGGCTCTCTGGGGACCCTGGTGTAAGGGGAGGCTCTCTGGGGACCCTGATGTAAGGGGAGGCTCTCTGGGGACCCTGATGTAAGGGGGAGGCTCTCTGGGGACCCTGGTGTAAGGGGGGCTCTCTGAGGACCCTGGTGTATGGGGGGATCTCTGGGGACCCTGATGTAAGGGGGAGGCTCTCTGGGGACCCTGGTGTAAGGGGAGCTCTCTGGGGACCCTGGTGTAAGGGGGGGCTCTCTGGGGACCCTGGTGTAAGGGGAGGCTCTCTGGGGACCCTGGTGTAAGGGGAGGCTCTCTGGGGACCCTGGTGTATGGGGGGATCTCTGGGGACCCTGATGTAAGGGGGAGGCTCTCTGGGGACCCTGGTGTAAGGGGGAGGCTCTCTGGGGACCCTGGTGTAAGGGGAGCTCTCTGGGGACCCTGGTGTAAGGGGGAGGCTCTCTGGGGACCCTGGTGTAAGGGGAGCTCTCTGGGGACCCTGGTGTAAGGGGGAGCTTTCTGGGGACCCTGGTGTAAGGGGGGGCTCTCTGGGGACCCTGGTGTAAGGGGGGGCTCTCTGGGGACCCTGATGTAAGGGAAGGCTCTCTGGGGACCCTGATGTAAGGGGGGGCTCTCTGGGGACCCTGATGTAAGGGGAGGCTCTCTGGGGACCCTGATGTAAGGGGGAGGCTCTCTGGGGACCCTGATGTAAGGGGGAGGCTCTCTGGGGACCCTGATGTAAGGGGGAGGCTCTCTGGGGACCCTGATGTAAGGGGGAGGCTCTCTGGGGACCCTGATGTAAGGGGGAGGCTCTCTGGGGACCCTGATGTAAGGGGAGGCTCTCTGGGGACCCTGATGTAAGGGGGAGGCTCTCTGGGGACCCTGATGTAAGGGGGAGGCTCTCTGGGGACCCTGGTGTAAGGGGGAGGCTCTCTGGGGACCCTGGTGTAAGGGGGAGGCTCTCTGGGGACCCTGGTGTAAGGGGGGGGCTCTCTGGGGACCCTGGTGTAAGGGGGGGCTCTCTGGGGACCCTGGTGTAAGGGGGGCTCTCTGGGGACCCTGGTGTAAGGGGAGGCTCTCTGGGGACCCTGGTGTAAGGGGAGGCTCTCTGGGGACCCTGGTGTAAGGGGAGGCTCTCTGGCGACCCTGATGTAAGAAGAAGGGTCTCTCTGGGGACACTAATGTAATGTAAGAGGGGAGGCTCTCTGGGGACACTAATGTAAGGGAGGCTCTCTGGGGACCCCGATATAAGGGGAGGCTCTCTGGGGACCCTGGTGTAAGTAGGGAGGTTCTCTGGGGACCCTGGTGTAAGTAGGGAGGCTCTCTGGGGACCCTGGTGTAAGTAGGGAGGCTCTCTGGGGACCCCGATATAAGGGGAGGCTCTCTGGGGACCCTGATGTAAGTGGGGAGGCTCTCTGGGGACCCTGATGTAAGTAGGGAGGCTCTCTGGGGACCCTGATGTAAGGAGGGGCTCTCTGGGGACACTAATGTAGGAAGGGAGGCTCTCTGGGGACCCTAATGTAGGAGGAGGCTCTCTAGGGACCCTGATGTAAGTAGGGAGGCTCTGTGGGGTCCCTGATGTAAGGGGGGCTCTCTGGGGAGTCCCCCTATGTGATGGTGTGTGTGGGGGGGCGGTATTGAAGGACCTGGCCTTGGGGCGGCAAAGGGAGTAAATCTGGGCCTGGGCAGAGGCAGCAATGAGACTGGGGGCAGACACTGAAAAATTAAGTCAGCAGACCTGCTGACACCAATGAGAGAAGGCGAGGGAGGAGCTTTCCTCTCTGCGTGGAATACCTATACGGTCTACCCATGAGGCAAGAAGGCATCCTGGCGGGAGATTAGAAGGCACGGTGACCGTGACCGATCGAACGGAATTCCCGGGGAATCGATTGATTGACGGTAAGTGACATTTTGCAGAGCTAAGCAATCGATGCCAACCTCCACCACCTGTGCCTCTTACTGATCCCATCCCCCTACCACTCATCTCATCCCTATCCCCCCATTACTTCTACAACAGAGGTGATGGGGGGGATAGGGATGAGATCAGTGGTGGGAGGATGGGATCAGTAAGAGGCACAGGTGGTGGTGGGAGAGGATGGCACTGCCACTGCAGCCACCCCCCTCAAGTACCACCACTGCCACCCCCTCAAGTACCACAGCTGCCATCCCCCCTCAACTACCGCCGTTGCAACCCCCCTCAAAAAAAAGTATCAAAATCATGCTTTTTCGAGGGGGGGCCCTTTGTGATTTCTTGCACCGGGGCCCAGAGGTTTCTAGTTACGCCTCTGCCCCTGTAACATGTGTTTTGCTGTCTGTGCAGTGTGCACCTGTTCAGAACATTTCACCTCACTTTCCATCCCAATGACAAATGTTTTTTGAAAAGTTGTTTTTTTTATTGAAACAAGGATTGGTGATAAAGCATCAGTGGAGAGGAGACACTTTTTTCCCATATTAACTGTTACAGGAGAGAATTTCCCTTCCTAGGGGTAGATTTCCTCTCACTTCCTGTTGTCTCCTTCCGTTTGCAAATAGGAGTCGTTTGTAAGTTGGATGTTTGAAAGTAGGGGCCTGCCGTATATACTCTGCAGAAATTTGGCCCTTAGGTGTTGGTGTTGCTACAACACTGTAAAGCCGCGTACACACGATCGGTTTTACCGATGAAAACAGTCTGATGGATTTTTTTCATTGGACAAACCGATCGTGTATGGGACCCATCGGTCTGTTTTCCATCGGTGTCAAAAAATAGAACATGTTTTAAATTTTTCCGATGGATAAAAAACCGATAGCAAATTCCGATTGTCTATGGGCAAGTCCATCGGTTAAAAAACCCACGCATGCTCAGAATCAAGTCGACGCATGCTCAGAAGCATTGTACTTTATTTTTCTCAACTCATCGGAGTGTTTTACGTCACCGTGTTTGGAACGGTCGGTTTTTTGACTGATGGTGTGTAGGCAAGACTGATGGAAGTCAGCTTCATCGGTTTTCCGATGGAAAAATCCATCGGTTTAAAAACCATAGGAAATCCGATCGTGTGTACAGGGCTTTAGCCCTCACAGTTACTCTTGGTGGGTGCTGGAACACCCTGCTGTGAACTATTATATCAAGAATTGTAATTACATGCCATTGTTGAACAGTGGTAGGAAAAATTGGGCCTTGGTGGTGGTGCTGGTGCCACAACACTGTAAGTCCTCACAGTTACTCTTGGTGGGCGCAGGAATGGGCCCTGCTGTGAAATATTAGATCAAAAATTGTAATTACATGCCCCTATTGAACAGGGGCAGAAAAATTGGGCCTTTGGTGGTGGTGATGGTGGTGTTGCCACAACACTGTAAGCCCTCACAGTTACTCTTGGTGGGTGCAGGAATGGGCCCTGCTGTGAATTATTAGATAAAGAATTGTAATTACATGCCACTGTTGAACAGGGGCAGAAAAATTGGGCCTTTGGTGGTGGTGGTGGTGGTGTTGCCACAACACTGTAAGCCCTTACAGTTACTCTTGCTGGGCGCAGGAATGGGCCCTGCTGTGAATTATTAGATCAAGAATTGTAATCACATACCCCTGTTAAACAGGGGCATAAAAATTGGGCCTTAGGCACTGGTGCCACAACACTGCAACCCCTCACAGATACTGTACTTGGAGCGCAGCAATGAGCCATGCTGCAAAGTATTGCATCAAAAATTGTAATTACACGCCCCTGTTAAACAGGGGCAGAAAAATTGGGACTTAGGCACTGGTGCCACAACACTGCAACCCCTCACAGATACTGTACTTGGAGCGCAGCAATGAGCTCTGCTGCAAAGTATTGCATCAAAAATTGTAAGTGCACGCCCCTGTTAAACAGCGGCTGAAAAATTGTCCTTAGCCATTGGTGGCGTTGCCCAGAACCAAAAATGTTTTTACAAGCTATCAGCATGATCATTGAGGAGGAAGAGGATAGTCACTCAGCATAACAGGATAGTCACTCAGCATCAGCATAAGCAGTCTTGAAGGGATCTGACATTTCAAAAAAAAACTATTCGGTTACATCAGCATTAGGTGCTGGGTAGCTGGTGGTGATCCAAGACTGATTCATTTTTATGAAGGTCGGTCGATCGACCGAGTCGGTGGACAGGCGCACCCTGTGATCGGTTACAAAGCCTCCAGCAGCACTGAATGTGCGTTCCGAAAGAACGCTGGATGCAGGACAGGCCAGTAGCTCAATTGCATACTGTGCAAGCTCTGGCAAGTGATCCATCCTCAAGACCCAGTAACGCAGAGAATTTTCGGTGGGAAAGGTGTCCAAGTCTGATCTTGCCCCTAGGTATTCCTGCACCATGTAAACCAGACACTGGCGATGGTTGCTGGAACCGATCATACCTTGGGGCTGCGTACTAAAAAATTGTCTAAACGCATCGGTCAGACGGCCACCTTCTCCACCGTTCCTTCTTTGACTGACCAAAGCCTCAGCAACACATTGTCCAGAACCAGGAATTTGTAACCTCCCAGTCTCTGGGAACGCGTTGCACAGACCTTTCTGCAAGGCCTCCCAAAGATTCTTCATCCTCTGCTCCCTCTGCGACGGCAAGATAAGGTCCGCAACCTTACCCTTGTAACGTGGATCAAGGAGGGTTGCCAGCCAGTAATGATCCCTCTCCTTGATCGCACGAATATGAGGATCCCTCCGCAGGCTTTGCAGGATCAGGGAGGCCATGCAGCGTAGGTTTGCTGAGGCATTTGGTCCGGAGTCCTCTGGGTCACTCAGGACGACATGATCCGCAGCCACCTCCTCCCAGCCACGTACAAGTCCATGGGTGTCTCAAGACTGTAATTGATTCCTTGAAGACTGCTGCTGATGCTGAGTGCTAGGCTCCACCTCCATGCTGACACAATTCTCGTCCTCCTCCTCCTCGTCCTCTTCCTGTGTGATAGCCAGGCGAGCAGGAACACTGTCTGGATAAAGGGGGCCTTGAGAGTTAAGAAAGTCCTTCTCTTCCTGCCTCTGTTCTGCCTCAAGTGCCCTGTCCATTATTTTATGCAGCGTGTGCTCCAACAGGTGGACAAGAGGGACAGTGTCACTGATGCATGCACTGTCACTGCTCACCATCCTTGTGGCCTCTTCAAATGGTGCCAGGACAGTGCATGCATCCCTGATCATGGCCCACTGGCGTGGGGAAAAAAATCCAAGCTCCCCTGACCCTGTCCTGGTGCCATATTGCAACAGATACTCATTGATGGCCCTCTGCTGCGTGAGCAGCCGCTGCAGCATGGCCAACGTAGAGTTCCACCTGTTGGGCATGTCACAGATTAGACGGTTCTTGGACGGGTTGGATTCCTTTTGCAGGTCAGCCAGCCAAGCATTGGCATTATATGACCGGCGGAAATGCCCACAGAGTTTCCTGGCCTGCTTCAGGACCTCCTGTAAGCCCGGGTACCTGCCCAAGAACCGCTGTACCACCAAGTTAAGGACGTGAGCCAAACAGGGCACATGGGTCACTTGTCCCTGTCGGAGGGCAGAGAGGAGGTTGGTGCCATTGTCACAAACCACCATTCCTGGCTTAAGCTGGCGTGGCATCAACCACCTCTGAGCCTGCCCCTGCAGAGCTGACAGAATCTCTGCCCCAGTGTGGCTCCTGTCCCCCATGCACAGCAGCTCAAGCACCGCATGGCATCTTTTTGCCTGCGTACTTGCGTAGCCCATTGAACGCCTACGGAGCACTGCTGGTTCCGAGGACAAAGCACAGGTAGAGGCCATGGAGGAAGAAGAAGAGGAGGGGGTGGAGGAGAGAGGTGTGTCAGAATCACCTGTAGTAACATTTTGGAGGCGTGGTGGCAGAACAACCTCCAACACTACTGCACCTTGTCCTGCATCCTTCCCAGCTGCCAGCAGAGTCACCCAATGCGCCGTGAAAGATAGGTAACGTCCCTGTCCATGCCTGCTGGACCATGAGTCAGCTGTAATATGCACCTTACCACTGACCGCCCTGTCCAGCAAGGCCAAGACATTGCCTTCCACATGCCGGTAGAGAGCCGGAATCACCTTCCGTGAGAAAAAGTGGTGTTTGGGAACCTGCCACTGAGGAATCGCACATTCCACAAACTCACGGAAGGGGGCAGAGTCTACCAACTGAAAAGGAAGCAGTTGAAGTGCTAGCAATTTAGCCAAGCTAGCATTCAACCGCTGGGCATGTGGATGGCTGGGAGCAAACTTATTTTGGCGGTGCAGCAGCTGGGGCAGGGAAATTTGCCTGGTACAATCTGACGTTGGTGTACCAATAGCAGATTGCCTGCAAGTACTGGGCTGTGACACACCTAATTCTACACCTTCATTCCTCTCAGTGCAGATTTCAGAGAGGACTGAAGGTATAGTGGGGTTGGAGATCCCAGCTGATGAGGAGCAAGGAGAGGTCCGCTTTGTTCTTTGGTGTGGGTCTTTTAGGTAGGCTTGCCAACGAACTGCATGGCAGGTCGACATATGTCTGGTCAAGCACATGGTGCCAAAGTGGCTGATGTTTTGGCCCCGCGAGATACGCCTGAGACATATGTTGCAAATGGCAAAGGTGCGATCTGCTGCACACGTCTGAAAAAAGGCCCACACCAAAGAACTTTTGGAATAACGCACAGAGACAGCAGCGCCCTGCACATGCGGAGCTCTGCGGTGTGATGCAGTCGGTGTGCTGCCCTTAAGCTGGCCCCTGGAGGGCATCCTCCCTTGTTGGAGATGTGCCTTCTCCTCCTCCTCCTCCTCTCTCCTTTCAGGCACCCACGTGGAGTCAGTGACCTCATCATTCCCTCCCTCCTCATCACTGGAGCAAATCTGGCAGTATGCTGCAGCTGGGGTAACATGACTGCCCGATAGCTGTCCTTGTTGGGCACCCCCTCTCTCTGGGCTCGCATTACTACCCCCTCTCTCTGGGCTCACGTTACTGCCTTCCTCTAGCTGGGTTCCATCATCGGAGCCTTCAAAACGCTGGGCATCCTCCTGGAGCATGTACCCAACACTGTGGTCAAACAGTTCGGGGGACTCCTCAGGAGGACATGGTGGGGCTAGGGAAGGAGTGACTGATGCGATTGAGGCGAGGGAAGAGGCCGCTTTGGCAGCTGCTTTGCCAGACAAAGTACCCTGAGCCTGGGTGAGAGAGGATGAGGAGGATGAGGACGGCTTGGTCATCCACTCTACCAAGTCTTGGGCATGTTGCGGGTCAACATGGCCAGCTGCCAAAAAGAAGGACAAGCGTGTCCCACGGCCACGTGCTGATGAGGATGCACCATGTCCACGACCAGCACTGTTGCCTCTAGACACAGAGCCTGCTTGCCCTCTTTTATTGCCTCGTGACTGTCTGTCTCTCCTTGTTTGCCTTCCAGACATACTAATGACCTGCAGTGAGATGTAGCTGCACAAATGTGGGATGTATATATATATATATATATATATATATCTCTATACTGATTATAATGCAGCTATCAGAATCAACTGCCTGCTGTGGTATTAGTATGAGAAAAGCAGAAATTGTCTTCAGTTAGTTTTAGGTGAACAGAGGACACAGTACACTAACTGAAAATACGTGCAGCTCTCTGCCTGTGGTTTTATTATGAGAACACCACAAATTGCATTCAGGTTCCTTTAAGTGAACGCTGTGCAAAGGAAAAAAGTACTGCAGTACACTAAATTAAATTAATGCAGCTCCTTGCCTGTGGTTTTATTATGAGAACACCACTAATTGTATTCAGGTAAGCTTTAGGTGAAAGCTATGCAAAGCACACAGTACACTAAGTCAAACACTGCAGCTAGCACAATCACCTGCCTGCCTGTCACAGTATAGAGAATAACAGGAACGGATCTAGCTAAACTGAATACAGTGTATAAATATATATACAACACCTAGGATGCATATATATCCTCTACACACTGTAACTGCAGCTAACTGACTCGCCTGCCTGCTCTATCTAACTCAATATAAATGACACTGTCTCTCTCTCTCTGTAAGCTCTCTTTAACCACCACCGCAACACACTACACAAGGCCGCCACGGAGGCGGCCTTATATAGTGTGGGGCGTGTACTAAAACCCCTGAGACATAATTGGCCAAAGCTACTCTGGTTTGGGCCAATTATGGCTCTCCGTACTTTGCGCGCTGTGATTGGCCAATCATCAGCCAGCAATGCACTGCAATGCCGCAGTGAATTATGGGCCGTGACACGCCACTCAAATTTGGCGCAAATGGCCCATAATGTTCGCAATTCGACGAACAACCGAACAGGCGATGTTCGAGTCGAACATGGGTTCGACTCGAACTCGAAGCTCATCCCTACTCTTCATGCAAAACTTGTCTTAATCGCAGATGATTTGCTCTTATTTGTAACACAAGCACATATGTCCCTTCCTTCTATCCTGGAATTTCAGAGATTCAATAAAGTCAGCAACTTCAAGGTTAACTACACTAAATCTGAACTTCTCAATATATCCTTACCACAAGCGGCTATGAGGCAACTCTCGGCAAACTTTCATTTTAAGACCTGCTCCTCTTCCATCTGCTACCTAGGAATCTGAGTTTCAATTGTGGCATCCCAATTATGCTCAGGGAACCCCAATGCTGGGACCAGGGTGATCTTCCCATTCCTTCTTTTGGAAACAGAAGCAAATCCTGGATATCTAGATAGAGCATCCGCTCCAATGTTCTTTGGGCCAGGTTTACACTTCAGAGTGAATTGATAATTGGACAAGACAGTTACTCAGTGATGTCCTGTAGCACCCATTCTGGCTGTGGTTAGAATATACAGTGGGGCAAAAAAGTATTTAATCAGCCATCAATTGTGCAAGTTTTCCCACTTAAAAAGATGAGAGAGGCCTGTAATTGTCATCATAGGTATACCTCAACTATGAGAGACAAAATATGGAAACAAATCCAGACAATCACATTGTCTGATTTGGAAAGAATTTATTTGCAAATTATGGTGGAAAATAAGTATTTGGTCACCTACAAACAAGCAAGATTTCTGGCTCTCACAGACCTGTATCGTCTTCTTTAAGAGGTTCCTCTGTCCTCCACTCATTACCTGTATTAATGGCACCTGTTTGAACTTGTTATCAGTATAAAAGACACTTGTCCACAACCTCAAACACTCACACTCCAAACTCCACTATGGTGAATACCAAAGAGCTGTCGAAAGACACCAGAAACAAAATTGTAGACCTGCACCAGGCTGGGAAGACTGAATCTGCAATAGGCAAGCAGCTTGGTGTGAAGAAATCAACTGTGGGAGCAATAATTAGAAAATGGAAGACATACAAGACCACTGATAATCTCCATCGATCTGGGGCTCCACGCAAGATCTCACCCCGTGGGGTCAAAATGCTCACAAGAACGGTGAGCAAAAATCCCAGAACCACACGGGGGACCTAGTGAATGACCTGCAGAGAGCTGGGACCAACGTAACAAAGGCTACCATCAGTAACACACTACGCTGTCAGGGACTCAGATCCTGCAGTGCCAGATGTATCCCCCTGCTTAAGCCAGTACATGTCCGGGCCCGTCTGAGGTTTGCTAGAGAGCATTTGGATGATCCAGAAGAGGATTGGGAGAATGTCACATGGTCAGATGAAACCAAAGTAGAACTGTTTGGTAGAAACACAACTCGTCGTATTTGGAGGAGAGAGAATGCTGAGTTGCAACCAAAGAACACCATACCTACTGTGAAGCATGGGGGTGGCAACCTCATGCTTTGGGGCTGTTTCTCTGCAAAGGGAACAGGACGACTGATCCGTGTACATGAAAGGATGAATGGGGCCATGTATCGTGAGATTTTGAGTGCAAACCTCCTCCCATCAGCAAGGGCATTGAAGATGAAACGTGGCTGGATCTTTCAGCATGACAATGATCCCAAACACACCGCCCGGGCAACGAAGGAGTGGCTTCGTAAGAAGCATTTCAAGGTCCTGGAGTGGCTTAGCCAGTCTCCAGATCTCAACCCCATAGAAAACCTTTGGAGGGAGTTGAAAATCCATGTTGCCAAGCGACAGCCCCAAAACATCACTGCTCTAGAGGAGATCTGCATGGAGGAATGGGCCAACATACCAGCAACAGTGTGTGACAACCTTGTGAAGACTTAAAGAAAACGTTTGACCTCTGTCATTTCCAACAAAGGATATATAACAAAATATTGAGATGAACTTTTGATATTGACCAAATACTTATTTTCCATAATTTTCAAATAAATTCTTTCCAGATCAGACAATGTGATTGTCTGGATTTGTTTCCACATTTTGTCTCATAGTTGAGGTATACCTATGATGACAATTACAGGCCTTTTTAAGTGGGAGAACTTGCACAATTGGTAGCTGGCTAAATAGTTTTTTGCCCCACTGTACATCAATGATTATTATCTTTTCTTACTTCAAACTTCACTCCAGACAGATAATAATGTAACTTATCAACATTGACCCATTTAAGTGCCAGGAACTCCAACTTGCAAACTCAGTAGTCACTAGAAATGTGGCTTTGGCTGATGAAGTCTATTGGTCGTAGCCTATCTGGATACTCTTAATGCAACACTCCTCACAATTCTTCAAGGCTAGCATCTACATGGAGCACATACAGTTTATCGGCATCAGCATATGCTAAAACTGGTGCTTCTGTCAGTTTATTCTTCAACGGAGTGAAGGCCTCTTCACATGCAAAAGTCCAGTGGTCCCCAAAACGATTTTTGGAAGACCTCTTTTGATTCCTTTGACTGTACACATTAGTCTTCAAGAGGTCAGGAAGAACTTTGGCCACTTTTGATTATCCTTCTACAAATTTACAGTAGTATCCACAAAATTCATAAAAAACATAACTGTAATATTCTGAGGCTTAGGCCAGTTCTCCATTGCTTCACCTTTGGCTGAATCAGTGGCCTCTCCTTCAGCAGAGACCATAATGACCCATATTTGTCACTTATTACCTGCAGAACTTCCTCTGCTGACACCTTCAGTCCCTCTTCTTTTAGGCAAAATAATACTCTCATGAGTCGTTCTTCATGCTCTTCTAGTGTAGCCCCAAAGACGATAATATCAGCAAGATACACAAGGCAGTCTCTGCGTTCTAGATCACCCAAAACTCTGTCCATTAACCTTTGGAATGTTGCCGGTGACCTCTTATGCCTTATGGAATGCAAGTAAATTGATAGAAGCCCAAAGGACATATAAAGGTTGTTTTCTCTTGGTCTTCGGGGGCCATTGGAACTTGCAAGTATCTGGACCGTAGGTCTAACATGGTGAACCAGAAATTTCTATTTAAAGCCTCCAGAGCTTCTTCAATTTTGGGCAGTGTATACTATCAGGTATTGTCCTCCAATTCAAAGTTCTGTAATCTACACAGGCAGATGCATCTGAATATTTTTCTCACTAACACAATGGAGGAGACATCGAGACTCTTACTGTACACAATGATCCCCTGGTCTTTCATCTGATGTAATGTCTGTTGTAGTTCATCCACATTATTTGGTGCTATCCTCTGAGGTCTCTCTTTGATGAAAGTAGCATCAGTTAGTCTAAAAGTATTTGTTGAGCACTCTTAGCACAGCCTACATCCATATAATCTGTAGAGAACACCTTTGGCAAATTTGACAGACAATTTGCTATGTACATTTCTTGTTCCAGTACTCTGGCAACTGCAGGTTACTCATATCAATATTGAGGGTAAAAGCTGTATTTCTTTAATATACTCTACATACTTCAGCGTAGGGGTTAACTCTCAGCACAGGGTAGCAGTTAGCTACAACTTGGCGATGACAAATTATGACAGGATGGGGGAAACTATTGTTCACAGTAACAACTGTGGTTAATTCCACTCTGGCTCTCCAGTCCTTTCTCTCTGGAATCACTATCCACCCTTCTTTGTTCATCATCTATTCAGAAATTTCATTGAGGAGATAACTTCCATGCTCAAGCAGCTCAAGGGCAATACTGGAAGCTACTCCCAGCACTTTCTCTCCCCCTGGTGGAATTTCTACTGGCCACTCACCAATGTGATGCACTACTCTATGCTGATAGCTAACAAAGAGGACATCACAAACCTCTTGAGGTTCAGATTGGATATCGACTTGCTCAGAAGAAACAGCCCAACCTCCTTCAACTTCTGGAATGCACTATGTACTGCTACACAATTAGTGTCCAGTATCACTGGAGCTGTGTGTCAATCACCTATGTCAGAACAAACAAACAATATGATCTCCATAGGAGGAACACCCTTTTTTTTAAAATCTGGAACAGCCACAATTACTTGCAAGCTTTCAGCGACAGGATATGACTCAGGCCCCACAATTCCATTCTTTCAGTATACTAAGGCATGCAGAGAGGCAATTCTGTCAGATAACATCATATTGAGGAGCTTTGTTAGGAATGATGAGGTAGTAAGACTCTTGCTAACTGACTAGTCATTAGAGTCAACTGCAGAAGGAGGTATAGCAGTGTGAGCAGAGTGATCAGACAGTACCTGTATGTAACCCAATGCACTTACTTCTTCAGGAGTGTCTCGATACAGGTAGATTAATTCTGCAGCTAGGGACTGCAAACTTTCAAGGACATACTGCCTTCTACTGAACAGGATCACTCCCTTAGCTATGCCTGGCACTGTGCAGGTGAAATAATAACAAGGTTAGCAGAGATACTCTGTCTATCACAATCATTCAGATATACACTCAACAGCTGTGGTTAAACTTTTAGACCATATGAATGCTTACATAATTTGGCTTGGGGTTTAGCAGCATGGATAGGACATGTGGCTTAAGCCCTGTACACATGGGTGGAATGTCGCGACCCTTATGATGTGTATGGCACCCTGTCCGACAGAAGCTGGCCATTTGGTCGGCTTCTGTTGGGCGAGCATGCTGGAAAACCAGCAGCCGACCGGCTCCCGATCAGCAATCTCAGCCAATGACTGAGAGCGCTGATCAGAGTGTCCTGGCAGGGGGCCGTCCCCTAGTCAGAATACAACAGCTCAGCGGGGGAGATTAATGTACTAACATCAGATTGTTAGTACAGATGCTCCCACCAGAGCTGTCAGTTTTGTTTTTAATTCAACTCGCTGGGTTGAACAAAAAAAAAAACTAGTAGTGTGTACCAGGCATTAGACTTTCTCTCTCTCTCCACTTCCTCTTTCCAGGGGTTTAAACCCAACAACCCAGGGACAGGAAGTGCATACATAATATATTTAAAGGCATTTACAAAGTCATGCAGTAGAGGGTAGCAGATTCCTAGATAATAAATCTTTTTTTTTATAAGTAGGTGAGTTGATTAAAAGTAATAAAAAAATAAATAAATCTGACTATTCAAAGTTTTTAAGGATTATAAAATGTGGATCCTTCAGTATTATAAATAGTAAAATAGGGAATTGTATCTGATAGTAGTGACCACTTGTCTACAGCTTTTGGAGAGTGGTCAGATTACAACAGTAATAAGGGTACATTTTCTAATTGTTCAATTGCTCTTTTTCTGGACATGTGACTGCCAGAAGCACCAGTGTCCATCCAGAAGTATGAAATTGCCTCTAGATCTGGCAGAAAATAGATCAGGTGATTATCATCCCTGTCTATTTGTATCTTCTATTACAAACCTGTGATCAGGACAATGGCTATTCTGGATTGTGTAGTAGAGTAAGGTGACCAGATTTTTAAAATGAAATCCGGGGACATTTTTTTTTTTTTTTACTAGTAATGGCGGCAATCAGCGACTCTCTGCCCATCGCCGCCCGCCTCACAGCCTCACAGCCTGTCAAGTCTTACTCTTCGGGCCCCGGCTACTACTGGGTGGGGAGCGGAGGAAGATCACTCCACCAGGGTAGGCAAGGAGATAAACAGGCAGGCGGCTGACCGGGACTTGAGCCAAGGCAGAAGAACATGCGAGCGAAGCTGAATGGGCATGCACCCGAAACTGAAGAAATATTCCCTCCTCTCCGACCAACACATGATCATCAGAAAGGGGCACAGATAATGGAAAGAAATAGACCCCCCTAAGGTAGTAGGAGCGGCGGAGCAGGGGGGTGTAATTCAGATTATTTATTTTTTTAATTCTGCACTGACTGTCTTTGAAATTGAACCAGCACCTGTTCAAATTCAATCCGGGGACAAAACCGGGGACAGACTTGGTCCGGGGACAGTGTCCTCAATCCGGGGACTGTCCCCGGAAACCGGGGATGTCTGGTCACCCTATAGTAGAGCCCTTTCTCTGTCTTGCAACTTTTTGCTTCAGCTCCCCTTCCCTGCACAGAAATGGTAACACTGGAGAGATAGAAGCATGAGAAGATGACATTTGCATATAGCACAAGGACATATTTAATGCTTTTTTTTTTTAAACACAGAAAGCATGGATAGATTATCTGCTTTTTAAAATACGCACATGAACAAGTCACAATAAACGATAGGTTCTCTTTTAGGTTATAACTGTAGTTTGTCACCTACGGACAGACAAATCCTGTTTGCCAGGTTGCCATAGCTACTAAAAAGGTGCCCTTGTGTCTCTGTTATGCACTCTGCTTTCATCCAGAATGCTTTCCCATTAACCTGAAACACACGACACTAGTTCATTTGTAGAAACAAGGGGATCAGTTTGCACAATAGACCATAAGGGTTTATTCTGCAAACCGTACCCTATCCTTGTGCACTGCCTCGAGAAATGAATAGAAAACTGCTGGTTTGCAGCCTTATATTATAAGAATCAGTTTTTTTCCAGTGATGAGCGCATGGGACAAAGTTTTGGAAAGCCTTCTGTAAGGACACAAATCAGTACATAGCTGTTAAAAAAAGCAAAAGTATATTGCAGATTATAGCTAACATATATTTGGAAGCATACAATCATATAATGAAACATTTAAATAACACAGAGATTTAGGAATGCAAGCAGCATGTGAATAGCCAACTGTTCTGTGCATGCATCTGCATTGATATTTGGCAGCGCTTCACTAAAGTACCACAATATACTTTAAGTAAATAAAAGAATAAAAACATATTGTTACTCGACGTAGCACCCTGATGTTTAGGCAGCATAAGAAAAGGGAAGTTTTTCATAATTGTTATGTATCTATACAATTGTAGCAGGGTATCGCTTTAAATGAGCACAAAGACTACCATACCCAGTGTGCAGCGGGGCACCCACAGTGCATTGCCCGGCGCAAGGTGTGCTATGGAAGGACTATTTAAGAAGGGAGGAGCAACACGCGGGTCTCTTCGGACGCCGCCCTCCTAGCAAGTGGAGCCTACGTTGGGCCTGTTGTTTGGGCCTAGGGGATCCGGAGAGCTTGCCAATCATCACTGGAGAACCCAGAGTCGTCTCATCTATCTATCTCCTGCGGATGATCGAGAGGATCGGAGAGACGGGTATCGTGAGACTGTGTTCCGGGACATCAGTTACTGAAGTCGGTTGTACGGACTGGTCCAGTCAGGTGAGAGAGCACTTGCTCATTATACTTTGACTACCTTTTAGGCCCAGTATCCTTTGGTCAGGGTCCACCGTTACCGAAGTATTATACTGCACCCCAGAGAAACAGTGTGTTGTGCAGCCGGAGTTAAGTTGTCTTATTGCTTACTGAGTAACCAACAGTTTAATACCATTGGATTACAAATAATCTACAAAGTGCACCACCATTGCTAGCAAAGAACCTTCTCAACGAACTAACTGTGTGTGAATTAGTCAGGCCTGACTGTCCAGCAGGGAGACATTTGTTTGGCCGCCATATTGGCCACAAGGGGAAGGCTCGCGAGCGTAGTTTATTAAGAGACTTTGAGTGCGCATAGGACTGTTAGAACATAATACTTGTTATTTGCTTGACTATTGATATTGCAGGGACCTGCATAGATAAATGTACCATTGTCCAACCTTATATTTCTATTCAGTAAAGTATTTGTGGTTAAGCAGACAAGTGTGTGGCGTACTGTTTATCCCAGCTGAAGCAGCCAGCTCAGGTAATTTAATATTAACTATTGTGTATGCTTTATTGCGGAGTGGTGACTCCTTCAGCCTATTGGGTTTCACACTTCCATTTGTGCTAGCTGTGCCAAGGGAGGTTAGAGCCAGTTCCTGGGGGTTGACAGCAGTGTGTTACATGCCCGAAACTATACCTGCAGCCCTCTTAACTGGGGGTATTGCTACAGGTGGGGGCTCGAGTCCGGGATCCTGTACGCTGCAATCAAGCCTGCCAGAAGTACTGGCATGGGTCCGTTAACAGTGACCCAGTGGTGCGCATCAGCCAGCGCTTTTTTAGACATGGCTGTAGTTGTTGAACTCCCTGGGGAAGACTGGTCAAGGAGCGATGTAGACAGGCTCATGGAGTTACTGTCCCCAAGCCAGAAGGCATGGTTAATTGACCTCAGGCCAGACAAAGAGGCCTCCCATACCTCTGCATTGGTAGAATGGAGGGATGAGATACCTGAGAGTTTCAGAGGTCAGAGTATACAGTCCATAGACCAGAATACATACCGCTTAGCACATGCGAAGCCTATAAAGAAAGAACCCCCCGAACCGTCCCCTAGGGAAAAGCAGCTAAAAGAGACAACGATCTCTGGGCGCCTCTGACCACAATAGGCCCCGAACTCCTAAACGCTTTAGGGGACCTTGTCACAAAGTGCCAGAAGAGTAACACTGTGTGTGTGGAGACTGGGTACCGGAAGCTGAGATTTTTTTCAGGTAAACAGCCTGTACCACTCGGGGAAGAGGACTTTGATACGTGGATGGAACAAGCAATGCAAGCTGTGGAATTATGGGAAGTGACGGAAGCCCAAAAGAAACAGCGCATGAACTAAAGTTTAAAGGGGGCCGCTACAGAAGCTGTGAAGAATCTTAGATTCAGCAATACCTCTTGCACTGCCTATGACTACTTAACTATGCTGCAGGAGGAGTTTGGCCAGTTGGAGAAAGTTACTGACTTAATCTACCAGTTTGAGCATACCCTTCAACATCCAGGAGAACGTTTTTCTGAATATGTACGAAGGTTGAATAAGATGCTCTGCCAGATAGTCTTGAAGAAAGGGATGGTACCGCAGGCCATAGATGCAGCCAGGATGCGGCAGGTCATGAGGGGAGCACTGCACTCTGATCCAGTTTGGCTCCATCTAAAGACTACCGGAGGAGTTATGTCCTTAAGCTATCCAGACCTTGTGCGTGTAGTGAGAGATGAAGAGGCTTTTCTCAATGACCAACAGGCAACTGAGAAACCCACTTCCCCTCCCTCAGCAGGGGTTGGATCTGTTATGGCCACAGAACAGGACTCTAAGCTGGCTGTTCTAAAGTCACAGATGGCCCAAGTGTTGGAAATTCTGACTTCTTTAATGGCTAAAAGTTCAGGAGCTACAAAAAAGAAGACTTAAAGAAGGAAGTGTTTCAGAATGCCCCAACACCAGTCTTCCAGCAGGACAGGGAAGAAGAAGTTTGTTTTAACTGTGGAGGGGTTGGACATTACGGACGGGTGTGTCCCAGCCCTAAGAGATCCCAAAGCACATATCGCAAGCCGGCGGAAAACTCCAGAGGGCCCCGGTGAAGGAGTCAACCGGGTGCCCATCAGTTCCAGCAAGCTCCAAAGGAATCAGAGAACAGGAGAAGCTAAGAAGGGGGGACAATTCCCCACCCCACCAACTTAATACTTCTTACTTTAAGTCAAAACCTAAACCTTGGCAGGACATTAATGCATACCAGGCCCAACAAGACTTAAGGTCCAGGAAAAGATTAAAGAAGAAGAAACCACAGAAGGCCAAACCCATGGAACCAAGGAAGGAGACCTCCACGAGAAAATTTCTTGTAAAACTGGTGGGACCCTCTCGCCCTTGCAGAAGCTAGAAGACTTGGAAATATGGGGACTTGGAACCCAAAACTTCCCGTATGATGGATACCTCCCAATTAGACTGGCCTTTGACCCGTCAGTAGCCGGAGACGCAGAGATCTTCGACACATTGGCGGTAGTTTGTCCTCGCCCGCCAGGAGCCAACAAAAGTTCCCTTATAATAGGGACCAATACTGACCTGGTCAGGAGATTACTGGCCCCTATAGCCCAGGAGCAAGACGCCTCAACAGCCAGAATTCACCCTATGTTGCGACCGGCCTATCAACGGCTAGTGTTGGAACAGAAGGCTCCAGAAGAAGGAGTGGGAAAAGTCTGGAAGTTAGACAAGAAGGAAAGGGTCTTACAGCCCGGGGAAGTAACTTGTCTGAGGGCCACCGTAAAACTCACCTGGGAGCAACCTGGTCCCTTCGTAGTCCTGGAACCAGATCCTTTGGATACCCATCAAGGGCTGGAAGTGATTCCTGAGGTGGTCCCATTGAGAGCTCTGAAGAAGGCAAATGGCAGGGTGTCGGTGAGCATCAGGAACACCACCGACACACCTGTGAAGATCCCAGCCCGGATGCTGTTGGGCCAAGTGAACCCTGCCACCCCGGTTGCCTTGTCAGACTTAAAGAAGGGAGAGAGAGCTATTGTGGAGAGACTCTGTTTGGAAGATACGGCTTTACCACCGGGTTGGAAGGAGAGGGCCAAAGCCCAGTTGATTAGGTGGCAGAAGATCTTCTCCAAGGATGAGTTCGATGTGGGGTGTGCAAAAAGTGCTACCCACAGCATCTGCCTGCAGGAGGACAGACCGTTCAGGGAAAGAGTTCGGCGGGTCCCCTTGGCTGATTTGGAAGATCTGCGAGAGCAACTATCAGAGCTCAAGAGAACCGGAGTCATCCGAGTGTCCAGGAGCCCATACGCCTCTCCAATAGTGGTGGTCAGAAAAAAAAGGGTAATTGAGGCTATGTATTGATTATCAGACCCTCAATAGGAGAACGATACCTGACCAATACACCACTCCACAAATAGAGGATGCCTTACAGAATTTATCTGGAGCAAAGTGGTTCAGTGTGATGGACTTGAAGAGCGGGTATTACCAGATTCCAATGCACCCTGAAGATCGAGAAAAGACAGCATTCATCACCCCTGTGGGGTTTTATGAGTTCGATCGCATGCCTCAAGGCCTCTCAGGATCTCCAGCCACTTTCCAGCGACTCATGGAAAAGACGGTGGGAGATATGAACCTTATTGAAGTGCTGGTTTACCTGGATGACATCATTGTGTTCGGGAAGACTCTAGAAGAGCATGAGGCAAGGCTGAAAAAGGTCTTGAAGAGACTCAGTGATGAGGGACTGAAGCTTTCTTTGGAGGAGTGCCAGTTTTACCAATCTTCAGTCAACTACCTGGGGCACATTGTGTCTGCCGAAGGAGTGTCCACAGATTCTGGGAAGTTGGAGGCAGTTACCTCCTGGCCACGGCCCACCACAGTGACTGAGCTCAGGTCGTTTCTGGGATATTGCTCCTACTACCGAAGGTTTGTGGAGGGATTTGCAAAAATCGCCAAGCCATTGAATGAACTCCTGAAGACTGAAGGAGAAGAAGATGAGTCAGGGCCCAGGAAACCAGGGAAGTCCATAGAAGATCAGTGGACTGTGAGCTGTGAAGAGGCTTTCACCAGATTGAAGGAGAGCCTGACCACTGCCCCCGTCTTGGCTTATGCGGACACCAGAAATCCGTATGAACTGCATGTGGATGCCAGTCATGATGGTCTGGGAGGAGTGTTGTATCAAGAGCATGATGACCAACTGAGGCCCATTGCTTATGTGAGCAGGAGTTTGACCCCAGCTGAAAATAATTACCCCACCCACAACTTGGAATTCTTGGCCTTGAAGTGGGCTGTGGTGGATAAGTTGAACCTGTACGGAGCTGAGTTTGTGGTAAAGACAGACAATAACCCACTCACCTACCTCCTAACTACGGCCAAACTGGATGCCACCGGCCACCGTTGGCTAGCAGCTCTCTCAGGATTCACTTTCAGTCTAAAGTACAGGCCTGGGACTGGAAACAGAGACGCTGATGCCTTTCCAGAAGGTCCCATGCTCCCCCTAATCTGATGGAAGACTGGACTCGGCTGGCCCCAGAGGGAGTGCGAGCCTTGTGTCAGGGAGCAGAGTTCCAGACAAGTGGAGGGCCCAGAGCTGAAGAAATAGGAGTCTCAGCTGTTGAAGTACCCAAGTTCTACTGCAATGTGACCCAGATTGGAGAAGAGAATCTACCCAAACTTTCAAAGAAAGATTTGAGAAAATATCAAATGGAAGACCCACTGGGGAAATTGGCTCTGGAAGCATTTGAAAGCCAGAACCCCGACTTGCTTCTGAAGGACCCCTCAAAGGAGGCTCGTCTATTAAGAAGAGAATGGAACCGGCTAAAAATGCATCAAGGGGTGGTCTACCGAAGGGGCCCCTCTGATGATTTGGAGGGTAAGTGGCAACTGTTTCTGCCAGAGAAACACCGGAAGACTGTTCTGACTGCTTTGCATGATGATCATGGCCACCTGGGGTTGGAAAGAACCTTTCAACTTGTAAGGAACAGATTCTACTGGCCCTGCATGCGGGTTGAAGTGGAGGAATATTGTAACTCTTGTGCAAGATGCATACAAAGAAAGACTCTGAGGCCTCGTACACACGACCGATTTTCTCGGCAAGAACCAGCAAGAAACTTGCTGGCAGAGATGTCTTGTCGAGTAAATCGGTCGTGTGTACGTGGCTATCGGGTTTCTCGTCGAGAAAACCGACAAGTAACCTCGACGAGAAAATAGAGAACCTGCTCTCTATTTTCTCGTCGAGATTCTCGTCAGCCTGTTTCTCGACGAGAAAAGTGAGTTTGTGTACACTTACCTGTCCGCCGGTAAGCCCGCGCATGTTCGAAATGAATTCGACGCATGCGCGGTAGCTTCCTAGGCATACGTAGGGTATACCAAGATGGCGGCGACGGCATTGAATGTGACGAGCGCATGCTCGTCGTAGTCGATGACGTCACCGCGTACGCTCCATTCAAAGAACCGCGGGTTCTTTGAAACGAGCGTGTGTACACTCGGCCGGGACAAGTTTCTTGTCCAAGAATCTCGTCGAAAAAAACGACATGTTTTTTTCAACGAGAATCTCGGCCGTGTGTACGAGGCCTGACTCATCAAGCTGCCCCAATGGGCCACCTACAAAGTCAAGGGCCCTCGGATCTGGTATGCATTGATTTTCTTTGTCTGGAACCTGATTTGAGTGGACATGGGAATGTTCTGGTGATAACCGATCATTTCACTAGATACGCTCAGGCATTCCCAACCAAAGACCAAAAGGCCTCTACAGTGGCTAAGGTTCTTGTGGAAAAGTTATTTGTACGCTACGGACTACCTCAACGCCTCCACTCAGACCAGGGAAGGGATTTCGAAAGCAGACTGATTCGGAAACTGCTAGATTCACTGGGTATAAAGAAGACCCGAACCACCCCATACCACCCACAAGGGGATGCCCAACCTGAACGATTCAATCGGACATTATTGAATATGCTGGGGACTTTGATTAGTGAGAAGAAGCAGCACTGGGGCAAGCATGTGGCCGCCATTGTGCATGCATACAATAGTACGACTAGTGATGCTACTGGATATTCTCCATACAGACTGATGTTTGGCAGGGAAGCAAGACTACCGGTAGATTTAGCTTTTGGCACTTCGATAGATCATACCTCAGCAGTTTCCCGCAAGGGGTATGTGGACCGGTTGCGACAGAGCTTAAGACTGGCGTATGAGAAGGCCCAGGCGACTTCCAATCAAAGAGGAGCCAGGAATAAGCGGAGTTATGATCTCAAGGTCCGAAATTCAGGACTTACAGCCAGAAGACCGGGTGCTGTTGCGGAACTTAGGCATACCAGGGAAGCATAAGCTGGCTGACCAGTGGAGATCACAGCCCTATGTAATCTGTAAACAATTGCCAGGTTTGCCAGTGTATCAACTCAAACCAGAAGGGAGCGTGGGGCCATTGAAGACATGGCACAGGAATCACTTGCTGCCCCTCTCCGAAGCAGTTTGTTTGCCTCCCACCTCGGATCCTTCTGAACCCCTTTCAGCCTCCAACACCCCCAGACCTATCACTAGATCTCAAACAACTCTTTCAGGAGAAATGAATGCCCAAGATCTGAGTGAAGATGAGGAATTGGAACTCGATTGGCTATGGTCCCCCCAAGCACCTGAACCCATGACCATGGTCCCTTCATCATCTGAAGTCATTACTGGGGACACTTTGAATGCTGAGGCTGCTGAGTTCATACCACTTGATACTCTTAGTGAAGAATGGGAGGATGCTCTGGACACTTTTCCAGTAGAGGACCCCAGGGATTCCTTGTATCTCTCTGCACCTGAAGTGGATGCCCTTGGACCAGTGGAGCCCAATACACCTGACTTAGTAAAGGAAGAATTGAAAGGACCCATTGCAGTTGAGACCCCGGCTCCAAGGGGACAAAGACAGAGAAGGGCCATTCACCCCCCAAGAAGATTAACCTACACTCAAATGGGGGAGTGTTCAGAAGAGACAGTAGTTACAGCAAGAAGGACAGTATATAAGCCTGGTCCCTCTACTGTGAATTTAGTAGAGGGCAACCCTATCTCACTCCCTGGCACAGTTAGACAGGCCACTTCCACTAATGTGACCTGTGGGCAGGACAACCTCTCTCCCAAAGCTTGGTGGGATGTTCCTCTGCCAGGCTCCTTTGTAGCCGTGAACTGTATTTCATGTACATATGCTAACAATGATCTTTACTGCTTATCTTTGGGGACCAAAGATTTTAAGTGGGGGGAGTGTGTAGTGGGGTATTGCTCTAATTGAGCACAAAGACTACCATACCCAGTGTGCAGCGGGGCACCCACAGTGCATTGCCCGGTGCAAGGTCTGCTGGGGAAGGACTATTTAAGGAGGGAGGAGCAACACGCAGGTCTCTTCGGACGCTGCCCTCCTAGCAAGTGGAGCCTACATTGAGCCTGTTGTTTGGACTAGGCCGGAGAGCCTGGGCCTAGAGGATCCGGAGAGCTTGCCAATCATCACTGGAGAACCCAGAGTCGTCTCATCTATCTATCTATCTATCTCCTGCGGATGGTCGAGAGGATCGGAGACAACGGGTATCGTGAGACATCAGTTACTGAAGTCGGTTGTACAGACTGGTCCAGTCGGGTGAGAGAGCACTTGCTCAGTATACTTTGATTACCTTTTAGGCCCAGTATCCTTTGGTCAGGGCCCACCATTACCGGAGTGTTATACTGCACCCCAGAGAAACAGTGTGTTGTGCAGCCGGAGATAAGTTGTCTTATTGCTTGCTGAGTAACCAACAGTTTAATACCATTGGATTACAAATAATCTACAAAGTGTGCCACCATTGCTAGCGAAGAACCTTCTCAATGAACTAACTGTGTGTGAATTAGTCAGGCCTGACTGTCCAGCAGGCAGATATTTGTTTGGCCGCCACATTGGCCACGAGGGGAAGGCTCGCCAGCGTAGTTTATTAAGAGACATTGAGTGCGCATAGGACTGTTAGAACATAATACTTGTTATTTGCTTGACTATTGATATTGCAGGGCCCTGCATAGATAAATGTACCATTGTCTAACCTTATATTTATATTCAGTAAAGTATTTGTGGTTAAGCAGACAAGTGTGTGGCATATTGTTTATCCCAGCTGAAGCAGCCAGCTCAGGTAATTTAATATTAACTATTGTGTATGCTTTATTGCGGAGTGGTGACTCCTATAGCCTAGTGGGTTTCACACTTCCATTTGTGCTAGCTGTTCCAAGGGAGGTTAGAGCCAGTTCCTGGGGGTTGACAGCAGTGTGTTACAGGCCCAAAACTATACCTGCAGCCCTCTTAACTGGGGGTATTGCTACACAATCATCCATGCTAATTAAATGTTTTTACAACCCATACCTCCTCTAGTCAATGTCCTCATCTAAAGTCCAAACCTCCCTTTTCTTATGCAACTGAACCAGGGATGGATGCACATTTTTATGTGTATCATTTAAAGTCCCAAAATTCCCCCCATATATTTAGATGTTTAGGCAGGGTTGCTCCTAAATTTACCTGCCGGGTGTAGTTACCTTGGCTCATTGTTAGGGATCAATTGAGTTCACCCTAAGTCTGGAATTGCTGCACTTCTCTCTTCTGCCGCTAGGTGGCTGGGTACCTGGTGACATTAGATAAGACAAGGGCAAAGCAAGGACAGATTAGGAGTATATGGGGTACCTCAGTCAATGGGCAGGGGTTTTCTTAAATCCCTTGGTCTGCTGGTAGAACCTATATATTTGGGTGGAGTCAGGTGATCATTGTTCTGTGCCACCTGGACGGCTGTCTGGGTTGACGTGTGTTGTAATGTCCGGGCTGCTAGGCCCGAGTTTGTGCCTATCCAGGGCACATCTGGCTGCTAGGCTGTCTGAGGGTCTATCCAGAAGCAGGAGAGCAGCGTAGGGTTGGGACTGTGGCTTGCAGTCCAACCAGAAGTGCCGGTTCTGCCGGCCGGAGAACCAGTCGTGGTCGGAGTTAGAGGGGAAGCTGTCGCCACTAAGGGACCAAACACCTTATTACCAGGGACCACAGTGAGTAGCTGAAGCAAGTACCGGAGCAGTATTCTCACCAACCGGGGACGGTGAAGAATTGGGACACTTTAGCAAGTGTTAAGCCAGGGACTCAGCCAGTGGAGGTGATGCTTGCAGAGCAGTCTAGTGTGCCAAGCCAGGGACCGAGCATGCCAGTGTGGTGAAGCTTGAGAAGTATCTGGAGTGTCAAGCTAGGGACTAGGGATGAGCCGAACACCAGAACCTGCGAACGGACCGAACGTTCGCACAAACTTTAGAACCCTATTAAATACAATGGACGCGAACGTTCGAAATCTAAAGTGCTAATTATAACGCCTAATATGCATGTTATTGTCCTAAAAGGGGTTTGGGGACCCGGGTCCTGCCCAAGGGGACATGTATCAATGTAAAAATAATCTTTTAAAACGGTAATTTTTTCGGGAGCAGTGATTTTAATGATGCATAAAGTGAAAAGAAAAAGTGAAATATTCCTTTAAATATCCTACCTGGGGGGGTGTCTAAAGTATGCCTGTGAAGTGGCGCGTGTTTCCCGTGTTTAGAACTGTCCCTGCACAAAATGACATTTCTAAAGGAAAAAAGCCATTTAAAACTGCTTGCGGCTTTAATGTAATGTCTGGTCCCGGCAATATGGATGAAAATCATTGAGAAAAATGGCATGGCTACCCCCAGGAGTAGTGATGAGCCGAACACCCCTGGGTTCGGTTCGCACCAGAACCCGCGAACGGACCGAAAGTTCGTACGAACATTAGAACCCTATTAAATACAATGGATGCGAACGTTCGAATTCTAAAGTGCTAATTATAACAACTATTATGCATGTTATTGTCCTAAAAAGGGTTTGGGAACCCGGGTTCTGCACCAGGGGACATGTATCAATGCAAAAAGAAGTTTTAAAAACGGTCGTTTTTCGGGAGCAGTCATTTTAATGATGCATAAAGTGAAAAAAAAAAAGTCAAATATTCCTTTAAATATCGTACCTGGGGGGTGTCTAAAGTATGCCTGTGAAGTGCCACGTGTTTCCCGTGTTTAGAACTGTCCCTGCACAAAATGACACTTCTAAAGGAAAAAAAAGCCATTTAAAACTGCTTGCGGCTTTAATGTAATGTCTGGTCCCGGTAATATGGATGAAAATCTTTAAGAAAAATGGCATAGCTACCCCATGACCCCCCCCCCTACCCCAGCCCATTACCAGCCCCTTTGGGTCTTGTATGGATATTAAGGGGAACCCCGCACATAAAATAAAAAAGGCCCTATATACTCTGAACAGCCGTATACAGGCGGTGCATACAAGACAGGGACTGTAGGTTTGTTCTTATGTAGAATGTGTTTGTAATTTTGAACAGGTACATTGTTGAAGTGTAGCTCCAGCCCAAAAATCTATTTTTAAACTTTTTGGAAAACATAGGTAAGGGTTATCACCCCTGTAACATTTGTTTTGCTGTCTGTGCCCCTGTTCAGAACATTTCACCTCACTTTCCGTCCCAATGACAACTGTTTTTGAAATGTGGTGTTTTTCTTGAAACAAGGATTGCTGATAAAGCATCAGTACAGAGGAGACACCTTTCTCCCATATTTATTCTTACAGGAGAGAATTTTCCTTCCTAGTGGTAGATTTCCTCTCACTTCCTGTTGTCTTCTTGCGTTTGCAAGTAGGAGTCGTTTGTAAGTTGGATGTTTGAAAGTAGGGACCTGCCGTATATACTCTGCAGAAATAGGCCCCTTAGTTGTTGGTGTTGGCACAACACTGTAAGCACTCACAGTTACTCTTGGTTGGTGCTGGAACGCCCTGCTGTCAACTATTATATCAGGAATTTTAATTACATATAATTGTTGAACAGTGGTAGTAAAAATTGGGCCTTTGATGGTGGTGCTGGTGCCACAACACTGTAAGCCCTGACAGTTACTCTTGGTGGGTGCAGCAATGGGCCCTGCTGTGAATTATTAGATCAAGAATTGTAATTGCATGCCCCTGTTGAACAGGGGCTGAAAAATTGGGCCTTAGGCACTGGTGGCACAACACTACAACCCCTCACAGATACTGTACTTGGAGCACAGCAATGAGCCCTGTTGCAAAGTATTGCTTCAAAAATTGTAATGACACGCCCCTGTTAAACAGGGGCTGAAAAATTGGGCCTTAGGCACTGGTGGCACAACACTACAACCCCTCACAGATACTGTACTTGGAGCACAGCAATGAGCCCTGTTGCAAAGTATTGCTTCAAAAATTGTAATGACACGCCCCTTTTAAACAGGGGCTGAAAAATTGGGCCTTAGGCACTGGTGCCACAACACTCCAACCCCTCACAGATACTGTACTTGGAGCACAGCAATGAGCCCTATGGCAAATTATTGCTAAAAAAATTGTAATTACACGCCCCTGTAAAACAGGGGCTGAAAAATTGGGCCTTAGCCACTGGTGGCGGCACCCATAAACAAAAATGATCTTCCAAGCTATCATCATCAATCGTATCATTGAGGACTCGGAGGAGGAGGATAGCCAGTCAACATAACAGCACAGGCACTCAGCATCAGCATCAGTCTTGAAGGGATGTGACATGTTAAAATCAATTAGTCTGTTATATCAGCATCAGGTGTGTGGTAGCTGGTGGTGATCCAAGACTGGTTCATCTTGATGAAAGTCAGTCGATCAACCGAGTCGGTGGACAGGCGCACCCTGTGATCCGTGACAAATCCTCCAGCAGCACTGAATGTGCGTTCCGAAAGAACGCTGGATGCAGGACAGGCCAGTAGCTCAATTGCATACTGTGCAAGCTCTGGCCAGTGATCCATCCTCAAGACCCAGTAAGCCAGAGGATTTTCGGTGGGGAAGGTGTCCAAGTCTGACCTTGCCCCTAGATATTCCTGCACCATGTTTATCAGACGCTGGCGATGGTTGCTGGAACCGATCATACTTTGGGGCTGCGGACTAAAGAATTGTCTGAACGCATCGGTCAGACGGCCACCTTCCCCACCGCTCCTTCTTTGACTGGCCGAAGCCTCAGCAACTCGTTGTCCAGGACCAGGAGTTTGTAACCTCCCAGTCTCTGGGAACGCGTTGCACAGACCTTTCTGCAAGGCCTCCCGGAGTTGTCTCATCCTCTGCTCCCTCTGCGACGGTAACATAAGGTCCGCAACCTTACCCTTGTACCGTGGATCAAGGAGAGTGGCCAGCCAGTAATGGTCCCTCTCCTTGATCCGAAGAATACGAGGATCCTTCCGCAGACTTTGCAGGATCAGGGAGGCCATGCAGCGTAGGTTTGCTGAGGCATTCGCTCCGGAGTCCTCTGGGTCACTAAGGACGACATGATCCGCAGCCACCTCCTCCCAGCCACGTACAAGTCCACTGGTTTCTTGGGACTGTAAATCATCCCTAAAAGACTGCTGCTGATGATGCTGAGTGCCAGCCTCCACCTCCATGCTGACACAATCCTCCTCCTCCTCCTCCTCCTCCTCTTCCTGTGCGATGGGTGGGACAGAAGGAACACTGTCTGGGTAAAGGGGGCCTTGAGAGGCAAGGAAGTCCTCCTCTTCCTGCCTCTGTTCTGCCTCAAGTGCCCTGTCCATTATTCCACGCAGCGTGTGCTCCAACAGGTGGACAAGAGGTACAGTGTCACTGATGCATGCACTGTCACTGCTCACCATCCTCGTGGCCTCCTCAAATGGTGCCAGGACAGTGCATGCATCCCTGATCATGCCCCACTGGCGTGGAGAAAAAAAACCAAGCTCCCCTGACCCTGTCCTGGTGCCGTAGTCGCACAGGTACTCATTGATGGCCCTCTGCTGCGTGTGCAGCCGCTGCAGCATGGCCAACGTTGAGTTCCACCTGGTGGGCATGTCACATATAAGGCGGTTCTTGGGCAGGTTCAACTCCTTTTGCAGCTCAGCCAGGCGAGCACTGGCATTATAAGATCGGCGGAAATGCACACAGACTTTCCTGGCCTGCCTCAGGACATCCTGTAAGCCCGGGTACCTGCCCAAGAACCGCTGCACCACCAGGTTAAGGACGTGAGCCACACAGGGCACATGGGTCAGTTGTCCCTGTCGGAGGGCGGAGAGGAGGTTGGTGCCATTGTCGCAAACCACCATTCCTGGCTTAAGCTGGCGTGGCGTCAACCACCTCTCGGCCTGGCCCTGCAGAGCAGACAGGACCTCTGCCCCAGTGTGGCTTCTGTCCCCCAAACACACCAGCGCAAGCACGGCATGGCATCTTTTTGCCTGCGTACTTGCGTAGCCCCGTGAACGGCTACGGAGCACCGCTGGTTCATAGGACAAACCACAGGAAGAGGCCATGGAGGAAGAAGAAGAGGAGGGGGTGGAGGAGAGAGGTGTGTCACAACCAGTAGTAGCATTTTGGAGGCGTGGCGGTGGAACAACCTCCAACACTACTGCACCTTGTCCTGCATCCTTCCCAGCTGCCAAAAGAGTGACCCAATGGGCCGTGAAAGAAAGGTAACGTCCCTGTCCATGCCTGCTGGACCATGAGTCAGCGGTAATATGCACCTTACCGCTGACCGCCCTGTCCAGCGAGGCCAAGACATTGCCTTCCACATGCCGGTAGAGAGCCGGAATAGCCTTCCGTGAGAAAAAGTGGCGTTTGGGAACCTGCCACTGAGGAACCGCACATTGCACAAACTCACGGAAGGGGGCCGAGTCTACCAACTGAAAAGGCAGCAGTTGAAGCGCTAGCAATTTAGCCAAGCTAGCATTCAACCGCTGGGCATGTGGATGGCTGGGAGTGAACTTCTTTCGACGGTCCAGCAGCTGGGGCAGGGAAATTTGCCTGCTAGAATCGGACGTCGGTGTACTGCTAGCAGAGTGGCCGCAAGTACTTGGCTGTGACACACCTAATTCTACACCTTCATTCCTCTCAGTGCATGTTTCAGAGAGGACTGAAGTTATAGTGGGGTTGGAGATCCCAGCTGATGCGGTGCAAGGAGAGGTCCGCTTTGTTCTTTGGTGTGGGTCTTTGAGGTAGGCTTGCCAACGAGCTGCATGGCAGGTCAACATATGTCTGGTCAGGCATGTGGTACCCAAGCGGCTGATGTTTTGGCCACGCGATATACGCTTGAGACATATGTTGCAAACAGCAGCTGTGCGATCTGATGCACTAGCCTCAAAAAAGGCCCACACCAAGGAACTTTTTGAATGACGGGCAGAGGCAGCGCCCTGCACAGGCGGAGCTCTGCGGTGTGATTCCGTCAGTGTACTGCCCTTACGCTGGCCACCAAAGGGCATCCTGCCTCGTTGGAGATGTGCCTCCTCCTCATCCTCCTCCTCCTCCTCTCTCCTATTAGGCACCCACGTGGAGTCAGTGACCTCATCATCCCCTCCCTCCTCATCACTGGAGCCAATCTGGCAGTATGCTGCAGCTGCTGGAACATGACTGCCAGATTGGTGTCCTTCTTGAGCATCCCCTCTGTCTGCTCTCACGCTACTGCCTTCCTGTAGCTGGGTTTCATCATCAGACCCTTCGAAACGCTGGGCATCCTCCTGGAGCATGTACCCAACACTGTGCTCAAACAGTTCGGGGGACTCCTCAGGAGGAGGACATGGTGGGTCTAGGGAAGGAGTGACTGATGATGAGTCTGACATTGATACCAGGGAAGAGGACGCTTTGGCAGCTGCTTTGCCAGTACCCTGAGCCTGGGTGAGAGAGGATGAGGAGGAGGAGGAGGGCTTGGTCATCCACTCTACCAAGTCTTCGGCATGATGTGGCTCAACATGTCCAGCTGCCGAAAAGAAGGACAAGCGTGTCCCATGGCCATGTGCTGATGACAATGCACCGCGTCCACGACCAGCACTGTTGCCCCCAGACACAGGGCCTGCTTGCCCTCTTTTATTGCCTCCTGACTGTCTGCCTCTCCTTGTTTGCCTTCCAGACATTCTAATAGATGGCCCGCAGGGAGATGGGAAAAAAGCAATAAGGGCTACCTTCAGGTGTCCTTCTCTGTCCCTTTACTTAAGGATTTCTAAATATGGTTGAGGATGATTGCTTTTGCACAGAATAGCACAACGACAATTTCCCTGACTGTCCAAAAAACAAGGATTTCAAAGATGGTTGATGAGGAATGCTTTAGCACACTATAGCACAAGGAGAATTCCCCTCACTTTCCTTCTTTGTCCCTAGAAACAAGGACTCGCACAGTGAAAGAAACTGACACTCTCCCTACCTAGAGTTTTCTGTCCCTAGAAAAAATGTTTTTTTAAAGCACACTATAGCACAAGGAGAATTCCCCTCACTTTCCTTCTTTGTCCCTAGAAACAAGGACTCGCACAGTGAAAGAAACTGACACTCTCCCTACCTAGAGTTTTCTGTCCCTAGAATTTTTTTTTTTTTAAAGCACACTATAGCACAAGGAGAATTCCCCTCACTTTCCTTCTTTTTTCCTAGAAACAAGGACTCGCACAGTGAAAGAAACTGACACTCTCCCTACCTAGAGTTTTCTGTCCCTAGAATTTTTTTTTTTTTAAAGCACACTATAGCACAAGGAGAATTCCCCTCACTTTCCTTCTTTTTTCCTAGAAACAAGGACTCGCACAGTGAAAGAAACTGACACTCTCCCTACCTAGAGTTTTCTGTTCCTAGAAATTTTTTTTTTTTAAAGCACACTATAGCACAAGGAGAATTCCCCTCACTTTCCTTCTTTTTTCCTAGAAACAAGGACTCGCACAGTGAAAGAAAGTGACACTCTCCCTACCTAGAGTTTTCTGTCCCTAGAAATTTTTTTTTTTTAAAGCACACTATAGCACAAGGAGAATTCCCCTCACTTTCCTTCTTTTTTCCTAGAAACAAGGACTCGCACAGTGAAAGAAACTGACACTCTCCCTACCTAGAGTTTTCTGTCCCTAGAAAAAATGTTTTTTTAAAGCACACTATAGCACAAGGAGAATTCCCCTCACTTTCCTTCTTTTTTCCTAGAAACAAGGACTCGCACAGTGAAAGAAACTGACACTCTCCCTACCTAGAGTTTTCTGTCCCTAGAAAAAATGTTTTTTTAAAGCACACTATAGCACAAGGAGAATTCCCCTCACTTTCCTTCTTTGTCCCTAGAAACAAGGACTCGCACAGTAAAACACACTGACACTCTCCCTACCTATCCTTCTCTTTCCCTAAACTAAAGGAATCCAGGTTAAGCAAGAAAGAAATAAGTGTCACTGTCCCTGCCTATGCTTGTCTTTCCCTGCTCCGGAACACACTACACTAGGCCGCCGTGCTGGCGGCCTTTTATAGTGTGGGGCGTGTACTAAACACCCTCAGCAATAATTGGCCACAGGCATCCTGCCTGTGGCCAATCATTGCTCTCCTCGCTGCCGGCGCTGTGATTGGCCAAGCATGCGGGGTCACAGTGCATGCTTGGCCAATCACAGCGCCTGGATGACACTGCGATGGCGTAGTGCATTGTGGGCCGTTCGCGTCACTCGAATTTGGCGCGAACGGCCCAAATCGTTCGATCTTCGTCGAACGATCGAACAGCCGATGTTCGAGTCGAACGTATGTTCGACTCGAACACGAAGCTCATCCCTACCCAGGAGTCGTTTGTAAGTTGGATGTTTGAAAGAAGGGGTCTGCCATATATAGTCTGCAGAAATTTGCCCCTTAGGTGTTGGTGTTGCCACAACACTGTAAGCCCTCACAGTTACTCTTGGTGGGCGCTGGAAGGCCCTGCTGTCAACTATTATATCAGGAATTGTATTTACATGCCACTGTTGAACAGTGGTAGGAAAAATTGGGCCTTTGGTGGTGGTGCTGGTGCCACAACACTGTAAGCCCTCAGTTATTCTTGGTGGGTGCAGGAATGGGCCCTGCTGTGAAATATTAGATCAAGAATTGTAATTGCATGCCCCTGTTGAACAGGGGCTGAAAATTTGGGCCTTAGGCACTGGTGCTGGTGCCACAACACTGCAACCCCTCACAGATAGTGTACTTAGAGCGCAGCAATGAGCCCTGTTGCAATGTATTGCATCAAAAATGTAGGCTTTAGGTGAATGCTATGCAAAGCACACAGTAGTACACTAAGGGGCTGATTTACCAAACGTTTGCGCCATGAGTATTGGCGCATCTGCGTGCGCAATGGCTGTTTTGGTATTTACAAAACATTAGCGCCGGTATCGCAGCCCTATTTCCCATTTACTATAGTGTTCTCTGCACCCGGGAGGAGGTGCTCAGTGCGCTACTATGGACCTGGCGCAGGGCATGTTAAACTCTAAATATAAAGAAGCTGGAAGTGAGAATATAATGGGGGTGACATGGGGTGATGTGAGGAAGTGTAGTGACATCTGCCCAAATAACTAATATGCCCAAAATTGAGTGATAAAGTAACTTTTTCAAAACCAGCCCGCTGCGCCGGCAAGTACGATTCGATCTGCGGGAGTTTTTTTTGTGCTCAGCGCGGGAATTTCAATGGTTCAAATGCGCCGGGACACTGCGCCGGCAAAATCTTAGTAAATGTCAAGTCACATAAACTAATTTGCATAAGTTGAACAGGCGCAGCCCTGAACTTCACAGTGCGCCTGCAAAATGTCATTTCTAAAGGCATTTAAAAGCAGCCGCGGCTATAATGAATTGTCGGCTCCCGGCAATATAGAGAAAAGTTATAGAAAGTCATTGCTAACCAAAAAAAAAAGCGTGGGGGTTCCCCCAAATTCCATAACCAGGCCCTTCAGGTCTGGAATGGATATTAAGGGGAACCCCGCTGCAGAATTTTTAAAAAAATGACGTGCGGGTTCCCCCCAAATATCCAAACCAGGCCCTTCAGATCTGGCATGGATTTTAAGGGGAACTCCACCCCAAATTTTCTTTAAAAAATGGCGTGGAGTCCCCCCAAAAATCCACACCAGACCCTTATCCGAGCACATAACCTGGCCGGCCGCAGGGGAAAAGGGGAGGATGAGAGCGGCCCCCCCTCCCTCCTGAACCGTACCAGGCCACATGCCCTCAACATGGGGAGGATGTCCCCATGTTGATGGGGGCAAGGGCCTCATCCCCCACGACCCTTGCCCGGTGGTTGTGGGGGTCTGCGGGCGGGGGGCTTATCGGAATCTGGAAGACCCCTTTAACAAAGGGGACCCCCAGATCCCGGCCCCCCCTATGTGAAATGGTAATGGGGTACAAATGTACCCCTACCATTTCACAAGGAAAGTGTAAAAAATTTTAAAAATGACAAGAGCCGGTTTTTGACAATTCCTTTATTAATGTCTTTTCTTTTCTTCCATCTTCTTCCTTCTTCTTCTTCCATCTTCTTCTTTTCTCCATTCGGGTTTCTTCCTCCATCTTCATCTTCCTCTTCATCTTTATCTTCATCTTCATCTTCCTTCTTCCTTCGGTCTTCTCGTCCGTATCTTGCCCTGGCGTCTTCCCTTCTTCTTTCTTCTCCGGCCGCTCCGTTTGAATTGGAGTTTCCCGCTGTGTGACGCTTCAGTTCTCCACTTGGTCCGCTAACCACCCGGTGGCTCCGCCCCCTCTGTCACCACGCTGTCACCACGGGGTAAGTCCCCGTGAAATCCATGTGCGTCAGAGGGGGGCGGGGTCACCGGGTGTAAGCGGACCCGATGGGGAACTGAAGAACTGAAGCGTCGCAGAGCGGGAACCTCCAATTCAAACGGAGCGGCCGAAGAAGAAAGAAGAAGGGAAGACGCCGGAGCAAGATGCCGGACGAGAAGACCGAAGGAAGAAGGAAGATGAAGATGAAGATAAAGATGAAGAGGAAGATGGAGGAAGAAACCCGAATGGAGAAAAGAAGGAGATGGAAGAAGAAGATGGAAGAAGAAGGAAGAAGATGGAAGAAGAAGATGGAAGAAGTTGGAAGAAAAGAAAAGACATTAATAAAGGAATTGTCAAAAACCGGCTCTTGTCATTTTTTAAATTTTTTACACTTTCTTTGTGAAATGGTAGGGGTACATTTGTACCCCATTACCATTTCACACAGGGGGGGTGGGATCTGGGGGTCCCCTTTGTTAAAGGGGTCTTCCAGATTCCGATAAGCCCCCCGCCCGCAGACCCCCACAACCACCGGGCAAGGGTTGTGGGCATGTGGCCTGGTACGGTTCAGGAGGGAGGGGGGGCCGCTCTCTCGTCCCCCCCTCTTCCCCTGCGGCCTGCCAGGTTATGTGCTCGGATAAGGGTCTGGTGTGGATTTTTAGGGGGACTCCATGCCATTTTTTTTTTTACATTTGGGGTGGAGTTCCCCTTAAAATCCATGCCAGATCTGAAGGGCCTGGTATGGATATTTGGGGGGAACCCCACGTCATTTTTTTAAAAAATTTGCAGCGGGGTTCCCCTTAATATCCATTCCAGACCTCAAGGGCCTGGTTATGGAATTTGGGGGACCCCCACTTATTTTTTCTTTTTGGTTAGCAAAGACTTTCAATGACTTTTATCTGTATTGACGGGAACCAGCAATTCATTAGAGCCGCAAGGACTTTTAAATTACTATTATTTTACTTTAGAAATGTCATTTTGCTCTCCAACTGTTATAAACATGGAAAACATGTGCTACTTTACAGGCATACTATAGACACCCCCCGGTATGATATTTAGGGCCAGTTGACACCGGATGCAGTGCAGTGCATTTTTTTGATGCCTGAAAAACGCAAAGAAAGTTGATCACATTAATGCCAATGGCATAGTTCACACCACTGCAGTCCGTTCCAGTGCATTTCAGAAAGCCAAAAAATAATTGGTCATGCTGCATTTTTTAGGTACAAAACTGTACTGGACCCCAGTAAAACACATCAAAAACGCAACGGAATGTACCAAAAATGCACTGGAATGCACCGCAACGCACCTAAATGCACCAAAGACGCACTGCAACACACTTGTCCTAAGTGAAAAGAGGGGGGAAAAAACACTGGACTGCATCAAAAACGCCTCAAAAATGCACTGGAATGTGTCAAAAACGCGCATGCAGAAAAGCACCTGGAACGCACCCAGACTGCGTTTCTATAGTGTGAACTAGGGCCAGTTCACACCATAGAAACACAATCCGGATGCGTTTCAGGTGCTTTTCTGCATGCACGTTTTGATGCGTTCCAGTGCATTTTTGGTACGTTTTTGATGCAGTCCAGTGCTTTTTTTTCACCCCTCTTTTTTATTACCATAGATAAGGACAAGTGCGTTCCAGTGCGTTTTTGGTGCATTTAGGTGTGTTCCTGTGCGTTCCAGTGCGTTTATGATGCGTTTTGATGCGTTCCAGTACAGTCCAGTGCAGGTAAAATGCAGCATGTTCTACTTTTTTAGTGGAACTGGAACGCACTGGAACAAACACTGCCATTTAGAACCATATAACCAACTTTCCATGCATTTTGGATGCATAAAAAACGCAATGCACTGCATGTGGTGTGAAATGGCCCTTAAGCAATTTGGCATATTTAAAGGCACTTCTCCTTGTTTTGTTTTTGGTGTTTTCCAAATTAATGACATTGATATATGTCCCTTAGGTTGGGACCTGGGCCCCCATTTTAAGGCCAATAACTAGAAGATAAGCCAGCCAAGTGGGGACTAGCAAAATTAACAAGTCAGTTCCCATAGACTGCAATGGGATTTATTGGTGGGGGGAGGGGTGATTGTCCCATCTCTAATTTTGTAGCATGCTGGATGATGTGCTTAATTTTGGACGGGGGGAGGGGGGGGTTATTTTTTGCTAGCTGCATTGGTGTTGTTCTGCACATGCCCAGCCAGTTCGTTTTTTTTGGCGTGCTTTTTGTGTGTGAACAGCGCTTGGATATTTCTGGGCATGCTCACTCAGAGAGTGTTTTTATGGGTTAGAAATTGAAGGACATCCTTAACAGGTGTGCCCACTTTGAATTTCAGTCTCTACATTGGGAGAACTTGCATTTTGGGTGTTTCATGGACTGTGCATGTGTTTTCAATTGCCTCATTAGCACACAAACATATGTTATATAAAGCTCACAGAGCATTTGGTCGCTTGCCTTCAGAAGAGGCAAGTGGGGGGGGGGGGGCGCAAAATGTACGTGTTGGTGTCCTTATCGAGTTTGTAACACATGTATTTTATTTGTTATGTCTTTGCAAAACAGGTGTTTGGTTTATTTTGTGGATTGTATATTTTTTGTGTGGGGGAAATGTTCCCCTGAAATAATTCTGATGTTGTTAATGTGTGTTGTTTGTTCACTTTGATTTAATTGTCTGCTGCATTTTCTTGGCCAAAAATTGCTCAAGATGTTGAGTCTGTAAGTGTTCAAATTGACCATGTTTTTTATTTTGCCTTCCCTTTTGTTTTGTTGAACAATAAAATTAGATGCAAAATTTTGATGTTTGTTTTGTGTTTTCTTTGCAACAAATGTGACAGCTGATTGGCATGTCAAAACAAAACAGGTGTGATTTGTCTACCCTGGTGCCTTCAGGTAGTATATGCATGGATTGTATTGTGTGCTGCCATGGAGCATCACCAGGAAATGAAATACAGAGCGGTAAGTATTCAATTTTCCTTTTTTACTGCAGTGGTTCTCAGCCTCAGTCCTCAAGTACCCCCAACAGGACATGTTTTGTGAATTTATCTTATCGAGAATTGCTGTCCAAAAATCAAAACCATTGACTGTGATTTTAAAGCACATGTGCAAGATGAAGGAAAACCTGCAAACATGGCCTGTTTGGGGTACTTGAGAAGCACTGATTTAGAGCACTGCACTTAAAAATAGCTCAAGGCCATACAATTCTAATTGTGGGCATTTTGAGGGAAACAAAGTAAGTGTTAGAACCCCTGCGTGTGTGTTTTTTTTTTTTTTTGTAGTTTGGCCTTGGTCTCCTTTTTCTTAACATTGGCTTCACTTCCTGTCACACAGCTAAACAGGAAGTGAAGGTAAAACCCTACCAATGGCTTTTCTTGGGGACACACAGATCAATCTAACTAGTGTCCCCATTAAGCAAATTGCACTCTAGCACTTTGTTGTGTACACCCCAAATCATTGGGTAGTTTGGGGTTTAGTAAAGACAAATCCACTCTGCAGTAAAAGTGTAGCTGCTGAAAATCTGAGGGAAAGTACTGGTGATTGGATGTTACAATCATGTAAAAGCAAAGATGTTTTTTTTTTTTTTGCTTGCATGTCCCCCTCAGATATACAGCAAGTGCACTTGTAGTGCAAAGTAGATTTGCCTTTAGTAAATAAACCCCACAGTCCAAACTACCTAATAATAATTTGTGGTGTACCCCGCAATATGCTCGAGTGCAATGTGCATAATGGGGAAAGTATTTAGACTGACCTGTGTGTCCCCAAGGAAAGACATTGTTAGGGATTTTCCCTCACTTCCTGTGTGGCTATGTGACAGGAAGTGAATTTTTTGGAAGGATAAAGTGGCCAAATTATTTAGTTTAAGTTTTCAAAGACTCATTCCTAAGTTGAATTGTGATGCATGTCAATGGCCCATTTAGACCCTCTTTAATCACTTGAGATCAGCGCTATAACTGATCGACGGCCACAGCATGGTCCTCAATTGCCGGGAGTCCGTCAATAAACGTCCTCCCCTTTGCGCGTGCTGTGGTCACAGAGTCACTGAGACTCAGGTGATGACAGATCCGAGTAAGGGGCCGATCCCTGCCCGTTACCATGTGATCAGCTGTCAGCAAATGACAGCTGATCACGTGATGTAAACAAAATCTGGGTAATGGTTTTTGTTTTCTCCTTGTGCTGACAGCGTGAGCATAAAAAAAGGCAATCACCGGCTTATGTGCAAGGGACATGGGGCCCGAAGAGGAAGAGGCAATTCTGCATCATCTGTGACAATTAGTAGCCCCTGCCAGTGCCACCTATCAATGCCCACCACTGGTGCCAATCAGTGGCACCTAGCAGTGCTGCCTATCAGTGCCCATCACTGCCAACTATCATTGCCACCTAGCAGTGCCACTTCTCACTGCCCACCAGTGCCAAATAGCAATGCCACCTCTCAGTGCCCACCCTTGCCACCTTATCGGTGCCCATCAGTGCAGTCTCAGTGTACATCAATGAAGAAGAAAAATTACCTTTTTTAAAAATATTAACCAGTTTCCTACCGCCCACCGTCAAATGACATCCTAGGCTTTGGGCGGTGACATCTGAATGATGCCTGCAGTTGTAGGCATCATTCAGATATCATTCTTTTCAGCCGGTGATTCTGTGCACAATAAAAATGATCATAATGGCAGTTCCGCCGCTTGTTTGTTCTTATAGGCGGGGGGAGGGGACGTTCCCCCCCCTCTTGCCGCCATCCGGTGCTTCTCTGGGCTCTCCCGTGTCATCTGGGGCTCGGAGAACGATTTGGAGATGACTGGTGACCAGATGGTCATCAGTCATCTCTATGACCGTCGGAGGCGCGGGCACGATGTTATGACATCACGCCGTGTTCCCGTATGTTAACCAAGCCGTGATCTCGGCTGTCAGCATGAGATTGGTGATTTTTTTGGAACAATGTCATGTTTTCCAGCCTGGAGGAGAGATGCGGGGTCTTATTGACCCTGCATCTTTCCATAAAGAGGACCTGTCACACACATTCCTATTACAAGGGATGTTTACATTCCTTGTAATAGGAATAAAAGTGATCCCCAAAAATTAAAAAAAATAAAAAAAAGTAAGAAATACAAAAAAGTAAAAAAAATAAAAATAAAAAAATAAAAAAATAAGAAAAAACGCCCATGTCCCCGGTAGCTCGCGCTCAGAAGCGAACACACACGTAAGTCCCGCCCTCATATGTAAACGCCGTTCAAACCACACATGTGAGTTATTGCTGCGTGCGTTAGAACGAGTGCAACAATTCTAGCACTAGACCTCCTCTGTAATGCCAAAATGGTAACCTGTAAAAAAAATTAAGGCATCGCCTAGGGAGATTTTTAATTACTGAAGTTTGGTGTCATGCCATGTGTGTGTGCAATTTTAAAGCGTGACGTGTTAGGTATCTATTTACTCAGCATAACAACATCTTTCACATTATACCAAAAAATTGTCCGTAACTTTACTGTTTTGTAATATTTTTAGCAAACAAAAGGCGTTTGAAAATTTATTGCGCAAATACCGAGTGAGATAAAAATTTGCAATGACCGCCATCTTATTCCCTAGGGTGTCTGCTCCAAAAACATATATAATGTTTGTTGTTTTGAAGTAATTTTATAGCCATAAATTTATGATTTTTACATGAAGGAGAGAAGTGCCAGAATAGGCCCAGTGCTGAAGTGGGTAAAATATCCATTTATTTATTTTTTTAAACTCGTTCTTTTGTATTTATAGAAAAAATAAATAAAACTAAAACACAAAGGTGATCAAATAGCACCAAAAGCAAGCTCTATTTGTGTGCCAACAAATAAAACATTTTCATTGGGTTACAGTGTTGTATGAGCGCGCAATTGTCATTAAAAGTGCATCAGCGCTGAAATGTGAAACTTGGTCTGGGCAGTGCGCAAGTGGTTAATATAAGGCTACATGCACACGGACGTTTTTCAAGCCCCTTGTTTGAGCGTTTTTTGCAGCTTAAAAACATCTCTCCATGTTAGCCTATGGCCTCATGGCCACCATGGCGTTTTTGAGCTGTAAATGGCATAGGCGTTTTTAGGCCCCATGTAGACGGGACGCTGGTGCAAAGTGTTCAGAACTAAGGTTGAAAGTGGCGTTTAGAAAGGCGCGCTTTGTGGCGTTTGCATGCCGTGTTTTACCACATTTGCGTGTATATGATAAGGAGCCGCCCTAAGCTCCAAAAACAGTATTATTTACGATTTTAGCTATTTAGTGAGACCAGAGTGATATCAGCAGCTGAGAGCAGCAGTGTAGTTGTATTTAGCGTGTCACTTGCCACATCACTTGCCACAAGTTGTGGATTGTCCACAATGCAATGGAAGCAATTTCTTTTATATATATATATATATATATATATATATATATATATATATATATATATATGTATGTGTATATATATATATATATATATATATTAGGGCTGTTACTGATTAAAATTTTCGTGTTCGATTAATCGATTTTTTTTTTAATCGATTAATCGACTAATTTCGATTAATTATAACGCACATAGATATCCAACTACTTTTAGCTGATCTCCTTGCAGGCCGATTCCCAGTGCAGCTACCAACCACTGGAAAAATCGATAGCAGGATACAAAAAACACACAAAGGCAGCGCTCGATGGGAATAGCATTAAAACTTTTATAGTCTTCAAGTAGGTAACAAAATAAATATTGCACTGGAGATAAAATCGATGTAGCTACATAAACTGGAAAAATGGTGCGAGTAATATCAAACGGTAGCAAAAGCCGTCATAAAAACATGTAGCCAAGTATGATACTGGTATAAAAATGTGTACAACGATACCACTGCTGAATCCAGATGAGGAGGGGTTAACATCAGTCCGTCGGCATGTAGATGTCCCGTGAAGGGAACTATCACAACTCCCAGTGGATGGCTGTAGAATCCCAGGTTGATAGAGGGAAGTGATAGAGGGAAGTGTAACAGCCCTTGCTTGTGGCAGATAGTAAGGTCCCGCCGGCATGCAGATATGAAGGCACAGCAAAGGAGCCCTTCAGATGGACACGGCAAGCCCAAAGAATTTTGATTGATCAAAAGAATTTTGATAGATCAAAGGAATTAATCGATTAATCGAATAATTAATAGTTAATTTCCACAGCCCTAATATATATATATATATATATATATATATATATATATATATTATGGTTTTTCCTCATTTGCCATAAATTTGGAGTTTATCAATGTAAAAAAATAGGTCACCTTTAAAAACGCTTCTAAACTAAAATGCGGGTAAACGCTGGTACCGCGTCTGAAACGTGGAAATCTTTGGCGTCTGAAGGCATTTTGAGGGTTTGTGGAAAACGATTTTAAACGCAACTGCAGATTTTTTTGGCCAGGACAAAAACAGTGTTTTGGATGTAATAGAATTCAATGGACCCGCATCCAAAACGCAAGTACCGCAATTTTGCGGCGATTTTTTGTTTGACCTGTTTATAGCTGGTTGTTAAAGGAAATGTAAAAAAAAAAAAAAAAAAACGGTTCAAAAAACCAAACAAAAAAAACAGCGTGGGGTCCCCCCCCCAGGTCCATACCAGGCCCTTGGGTCTAGTATGGATTCAAAGGGACCCCCCCAAAAAAAATTAAAAAAAAATGGCGTGGGGGTCCCCCCAGAATCCATACCAGGCCCTTCAGGTCTGGCATGTATTTTAGGGGGGAACCCCGCGCCAAAAACAAAAAAAATCGCGTGGGGTCCCCTTAGAATACACACCAGACCCTTTATCCGAGCACTCAACCTGGCAGGCCGCAGGGGAAAAGGGGGGGACGAGAGAGCGGCCCCCCCTCCCTCCTGAACCGTACCAGGCCGCGTGCCCTCAACATGGGGGGTTTGGTGCTTCGGGGCAGGGGGGGCGACCTGCGGCCCTCCCCACCCCAAAGCACCCTGCCCCCATGTTGATGGGGACAAGGGCCTCTTCCCGACAACCCTGGCCGTTGGTTGTCGGGGTCTGCGGGCGGGGGGCTTATCGGAATCCGGGAGCCCCCTTTAATAAGGGGGACCCCAGATACCTGCCCCCCACCCTATGTGAATGAGTATGGGGTACATCGTACCCCTACCCATTCACCTGGTGGCAAAATAAGTCAATAAAAAAAGACCACACAGGTTTGAAAAGTAATTTATTGGGCAGCTCTGGGGGTCTTTCTGCCGGGCCCCCGCTATCTTCTGCTAGCTCTTTTGCTAGCAGGGGTCCCGGGCTTCCTCGCCGTCTTCTTCCGACTTCGGGGGTCTCTTGTTCTGTTCTCCGGTGTCTTCTCCCGCTCTCCGATGCCTTCTCCTCGATCTCCGGGGCCCGGCAGAAAGACCCCCGAAGTCAGAAGAAGACGGCGAGGAAGCCCGGGACCCCCGCTAGCAGAACATAGCAGGGGGCCCGGCACAAAGACCCCCGAAGTCGGAAGAAGACGGCGAGGAAGCCCGGGACCCCCGCTAGCAAAAGAGCTAGCAGAAAATAGCGGGGGCCTGGCAGAAAGACCCCCGGAGCTGCCCAATAAATTACTTTTCAAACCTGTGTTGTCTTTTTTTTATTGACTTATTTTGCCACCAGGTGAATGGGTAGGGGTACGATGTACCCCATACTCATTCACATAGGGTGGGGGGCCAGCATCTGGGGGCCCCCTTTTTAAAAAGCCCCCGCCCGCAGACCCCGACAACCAACGGCCAGGGTTGTCGGGAAGAGGCCCTTGTTCCCATCAACATGGGGGCAGGGTGCTTTGGGGTGGGGGGGCCGCAGGTCGCCCCCCTGCCCCGAAGCACCAAACCCCCCATGTTGAGGGCATGCGGCCTGGTACGGTTCAGGAGGGAGGGGGGGCGCTCTCGTCCCCCCCTTTTCCCCTGCGGCCTGCCAGGTTGCGTGCTCGGATAAGGGTCTGGTTTGGATTTTGGGGGGACCCCCTCGCTGTTTTTCAGCTTAAGGGGTTCACCTTAAAATCCAGACCAGACCTAAGGGTCTGGTTTGGATTTTGGGGGGACCCCACGCCGTTTTTCGGCTTAAGGGGTTCACCTTAAAATCCAGACCAGACCTAAGGGCCTGGTATGCTCCTGGAGGGGAACCCATGCCGGTTTTTTCATTAAAATTCGGCGTGGAGTTCCCCTTCATGATTCATAACAAACATGGGACAGCGAGGCTGCCGAGGACCAGCGCGATGACATCGCGCTGGAAACATTCTCGGCCGGCTAGTCTCCTCTAGGACACGACTTGAGCGGCTGCTTCACGTGCTCAGGTCGTGTCCAGGTCGCCTGGCAGAGTCACGCTGTCCCTGTGTCAGCCGGCACACGAGTCGCCCGCAAGTCGGATCCGACTTCCCGGGCGACCTCTATTCAAATCAATGGGCTCCCATAGGGAACCATTCATTTTCAATAGAGCGCCGCTGACATTTCTATTTACTATAATAGTGCGCCGCTGCTTCCTGCGCCCAGTGAAGGAGTTATCAGGCGCACCAATTAAGGTTAGAAGCAGCGCAGCGCACTGTTATTAGTAAATCAGCCCCTAAGTGAAACACTGACTGTCTGTAGCTAGCACAATCACCGGCCTGCCTGTCACAGTATAGAGAATAACTGTATCCAGGTGAGATTTAGGTGATCGCTATGCAAAGGACACAGTAGTACACTAAGGCCCCTTTCACACTGGGGCGGTTTGCAGGCGCTATTGTGCTAAAAATAGCACCTGCAAACCGAGCCTAAACAGCGGCTGCTGTCTCTCCAATGTGAAAGCCCCGAGGGCTTTCACACTGGAGCGGTGCGCTAACAGGACGTGAAAAAAAGTCCTGCTAGCCGCATCTTTGGAGCGGTGAGAGGAGCGGTGTGTTTACCGCTCCTACACTGCTCCTTCCCATTGAAAGCAATGGGAAACCGCGGTAATACCGCCGGCAATACCGCCGGAAATGCGCCTCTACAGAGGCGCATTGCGGGCGGTATTAACCCTTTTTTGGCCACTAGCGGGGGTTAAAACCACACCGCTAGCGCATTTGTAGAGGCGCATTGCCGGCGGTATTACCACGGTTTCCCATTGCTTTCAATGGGAAGGAGCGGTAAACACACCGCTCCTCTCACCGCTCCAAAGATGCGGCTAGCAGGACTTTTTTTCACGTCCTGTTAGCGCACCGCTTCAGTGTGAAAGCCCCCTTTAGGCTCGGTTTGCAGGCGCTATTTTTAGCACAATAGCGCCTGTAAACCGCCCCAGTGTGAAAGGGGCCTGACTGTCTGCAGCTAGCACAATCACCTGCCTCCCTGTCACAGTATAGAGACTAACAGGAACGGATCTATCTAAACTCAATACAGTGTATAAATATATATATACAACACCTAGGATGCATATATATCCTCTACACACTGTAACAGCAGCTAACTGACTCGCCTGCCTGCTCTATCTAACTCAATATAAATGACACTGTCTATCTCTCTGAAACTGCCTCTTTCACAAACGCCACCCTGGCTTTGGCCAATTACGGCTCTCCGTTTTTTCCGCGCTGTGATTGGCCAAGCATGCGGGTCATAGTGCATGCTTGGCCAATTATCAGCCAGCAATGCACTGCGATGCCGCAGTGAATTATGGGCCGTGTCGTGCAACACGAATTTAGCGCAAACAGACCATAAGGTTCGTTCTTCGTCGAACGATCGAACGGCTGATGTTCGAGTCGAACGTGTGTTCGACGCGAACGCGAAGCTCATCCCTACTAGGGACCCAGCAGAGAAGCGTGGGTGAAGCTTGAGGAAGATACTTAAGTGAAGATTGGAAGAGCTCAAGGGATTCGGTGGCAGTGAATCAGCAAGTCTAGTGAGAGAGACTGGGAGCTCAGCGGGTTGAGACCCTACAAGAAATGACTGTAGAGGAAGTAAAGGAGTTCATTACAACTAAGACTGTTGCCATAGGAGACAGCATTCCTACACATGCAGATGTGGTGTCTTGCTGGATGTCTTTCCCTGAATGGCTGTCTACCTGTAGAAGTCTCAGAGTCTTCTAATTAACATTGCAATTACCTAAGGGTGTCCTGGCCCTTACCCTCTCTCCCAAAGTTCTGTTCAAGAGAAATAAAATCTCTTTGCATTCAAGAAGTGTCTGGCGTCCATGAATCTATCTTGTATTACACCCACTATGCCTTACAACCCACTCTATACAGAAGGATGTCAGCAGCTCTTGGCTCTTGAGGTTCTCATAAGACTAAAGGAGGCCTGGGATCTTACTACACTCCACATAAACTGAATTGTAAAAAAGTGGTTAACATCATCAACAAGAAATTTGGTGAAGTGAACCTGGACACAGTAAATGTGAAACAGTAACGACGACAGTTCAATGACAACAATGGTGATAAATGCAGTAAAACAAAGCAAAATGTTAGCTGCATAAAAAGGAAGTTGACTGACGATGACCGTGAAAAAAATACGTTGACAAAGAAGTCTTATGCTGGCCATTCACACCTCGTTTTTAGGGTGTTTCCTGCTGAATCGGCTGAAATTCGAGCTGTGGTTGACCTTGCTGGCACCATCCATCTCAACAAACTTTGATCTGAAAGAGCTAGGCTGAATTTTTTTTGCTGAATATTGATTGCAACCAATCAAATGCATTTACTGTCCAGGTATCCTGAAAGCCGCGGGAACAGCAGCTGTAAGAATTCAGTAGCCAACAGAGGAGATTCCTCCATCCGTGCTGCTTAGCAATAGCATAGATCAGAGAATCTATTGATTTATCTTGATGTGTAAGGCTCATAGTCAAAAAACAATAGTAAATAAAAGAGTATTACCACAGTTTAAATCTATGTTGTCTGGTCTAGGTAGTCAGAATTTCTATGTACCCACTTGATACACTAAACAACAGTACACACTAAGCCCCGGTTCAAACTGTTGTAACACGCGTTTTGTCACGATAGGACGTCCTCTGGGGGTTGGGTGAAATTCGGCTATTTCCCAGACAACGTCCTATTGTGACGAAACGCGTAGGGTGGAGCCTGTGACGGTGACATCTTTACGTTGATGGGAAACACTGACAGGAAGCAGAAAGAAGCTTGTGGAGACGTGGCAATCTCCATTCTGAGACACATCGATGTATCGCTCATGAATACTCTTCGTTTTGTAAGTGCAACTTATTCTTGATCATTAAATCTGATTTTATTGAATACTACACTATGGGAGTTCCCCTTTTTTGTGTCTTCTGATTGTCCCGAGTCTAGGAGCGGTTCCAGGCATCATTAGAGGTTTTGGGGAGACTGAAATCCCTGTGCGTGGTGAGACTGCCTTTATGGCAGTCATGGAAAGCTGGTAAGGAGACTACTTATGCCCTGTACACACGACCGGTTTTCCCGTCGGAAAAAAGTAGGATGTTTTTTCCGACAGAATTCCTTTTAAGCCTGCCTTGCATACACAAGGTCACACAAAAGTTCGGTGACTTTTGACTGCCAAGAACGCGGTGACGTAAAAGACTACAACGAGCCGAGAAAATGAAGTTCTATGCTTCCGAGCATGTGTTGATTTGTTTCCGAGCATGCGTCAGAATTTAGCGCGTCGGGATTTGTACACATGATCGGAAATTCTGATTAGCTTTTTTCCTGATGGGGAAAAAAGAGAACCTGCTCTCTATCTTTTTCCAGCAGTTTTATCGTTGGAAAAAGTCTGATGGAGCATACACACGGTCGGGATTCCCGACCAAAAGCTCTCATCAGACTTTTTCTAACAGGAACGGGGCATTACTCACTGGGTGTGAATTATCTTGGATGGAGGATTTCTTTTCACGAGTTTCCTTTACAAGTTTGAAATCTACACTTCTCTTTGGATGCTCATCGGCTTTATTTTCACTTCACGGATTTATACTTTATTTTTCATCCTTGATTTCATTTTTGACCATTTCAAATATTTGGACAGTTTATATTTATTTTATCTTTATTTAATCACTTGTATATTTCATCTTATTATTGCAATTCTAATGATTTTGGCTTAATAGTTTTCGTCACTATTATCTGGAGACCTTAAACACACAACAATGAGCTTCAAGGTATACTGTATGCAAATAATAAAAACATGAGTAAAGTAGTGGTATCAAAGTGCAACGTGCATAAATAAATAACTAATAGCCTGGGTATATGCTGTGTAGAAAAAAACTGTGCAACATAAATGTGCAAAATCAGCAAAATTAACTTCCTGTGTAAAGTGAAAACAGCCTGTGCAGATGCAATAAATATGCAGAACGGACTAAGATCAAAACTTGTGCCGGCTGAAACTCTACTATATAGAGTCCAATCCAGTCCAAAGTGTGCAAAATGAAATCAAACTGTGAACAGACAGCGATGAATTATTTTCTTCTCTGTGCAAATAAGCATTCCAATGTGCAAATAACAAGAGTGCTTGAGAGATACAAATCTCTTCTTCGTGCAAACACACACACTAGTGAAAGTGGCCTCTTACCTTGCGGTAATGAGACAACCGCATGTATATATATGTAGCACACAAACCTTTTTCTCGCCTCGCTCACTTGCAAGTCAAGACACACCGTGCTATATGCCCGTACCCTCCTGTTTGAAGAGGTTAAGTGGTGTTCACAATTTTGGGTCCTGCAGCGAGTTACCTTCCTCCACTGGTTCTCTTCCCCAGAGTATGGGGTCAAGTCTCTATTTCTTCCCCAAAGAAACAATGTCCAGAACACTTTAACTCCAACAGAGAGTTTATTTTCTATTTTTGCTGCGTAGTAGATAGAAACAGATAGATGAAAGAAGGAATAGTGTGAGATTAGGCACAATCAGTAACCTCGTCGCCACTCGATCCCGAGTGGGTTTAGCTCACCCGGATAGTCCTCTCTCACAGTCCTAGCAGCCGGTGTGGAGCTCGAACTGTTCTGTCACCCTATCCCCTCCTGGGACAGGCACAGGAAATCCTCTAACCTCTGTAGACTTTTAAGAACAGGATAATGCCAATGGGCACTCTACAGGTTAGTCCTCTCAAACACGGAATCTTTCCCTCTGACAGGTCACCAGGCCTCTCCCGAGACAGCAATCTTCCATTACTCATCTCCTCAGTGGGACCGATCCTCCCCTGGCTTCCTCTCGGTCAGAGCGGGTACCCTCACCTGGGCACCCTGGGACTCCAATGGGCGAATTGTAGACCCAGTTAAAGGTACTGGGCCTACCTGGAATGTTGCAGCCTCGGGCCAAAGGTGCCCGAGACCTCTCGGCCAGTCACCGCACCCCCGAGGGGCACACCCCTCCAGCTCCTCCACTCCACTCCAACCTCCAACTCCCAACTCCCCTAAAGATGACGTCTGCCTCTTATGTACCCTCTCCTGGCATGCACAGCAGGCCGACCACGCCCACTGTACCGCTGCCGAGCAAAACAAAAATGTGTAGCGCTAAACTAAATTAGGACTGCACTCTGATCAAGTGCAGTATAAAATAGTAATATGTGAATAAACAATCAACATGGCATCTAACACAGATATGAAAACATTCAGATAATCCACCGTGATAAAAATTTGATCAAACAGTCCACAGTGATGTGAATTGTGTAGCATTGAAAGTCATCAGAAAAAACGGTATTCATTAAATGAAAACAAAATAAATGAATGCTGATGAAAAAATAGTGAATAACAGTCAAATTAATAGTGCTCCCAAAAAACTTGACGTGAAGTGACCACCACCACCAATCGATTGTAGAAAAGGCTTACCGGAGAGAGTGGACCCCATAAACATACGTTCAAAGGGTCAACCAGGCAAGGGTAAGCCACTGTGGACAGCAAATCTTCAGCAGCAATTCAAACGGGAACCACAAGCTTCAATCCAGGATGGAAAAAAGTAATCGCTTCTGTCCGGATATGCGATGAAACTTACGGACAGTGTCCGGTTAGGGCCAGGTGGTGTTACCAGATGAATTGCAAAAAAGTAAAGGAAAGAAGAGGCACATAGCGTAATACTGTATAAAAGGGTAATTTAATGTAGGTAGGAACACTTACATTTAGAAGAGTGTAACAGCGCTTGTCAAATGATCAAAATGGCAACAGTAAGGTCTCCCGACGCGTTTCGCATCCTAATGCATCATCTGGGGTGATCCCCCCACTGCTGCCCACCCTGAATTTATAGATAGTGTGACCCCTTGTTAGAGAGGACATCCCCTGGGCGTTCCTGTGTTGATAAATCACTTCCTGGTTCAGCCAAGATGGAAACCCCATGTGCGTTCCAAGCCTCTATCTGGAACTCACTGCGTATATGTGATAACATGAAATCTGGAGGTGTACCAACATGGCCGCCCACCATGTGTGTCAAGCCTCCAATTGATTCAAACAGAATGAGCTGGGCTATCTACTGAATATTTAATCCAAATTAATAATCAGCCTTTATATGTATAGGGCAACAAGCCTGGTGTGGCCAGGCAGTGCCATTACATATAACAAAAGCTCAGCCAAGCCGCACATCGAGCGGCCGCATTGGATTGCAGGCTTGTGTGTCAAGCCTCATTCTGAATCCATAATGCGGATCTAGCCTCGCTTTGGTTTTCCGGAAGTAACACAGTGTCGCTTGCGTGCCGCGCCTCGATCTGACGTGCGGGCGCGCACTAAGCCTCACTGTGAACTTACTGACGTAGCACGTCCGCAATTGATATTGGGACGGACGGCGCAACATTGCGGGCGCGCACCAAGCCTCACTATGAGGTTGCTGGCATCGCACATCCGCGAGTTATAATGGGACGGACAGCACAGCATGGTCTGTAACTGCATAGCGACACGCCCATAAAGGAAGATATGCTAATAGCGTAAATGCAATCACGTGACGCCTCACCAGCCTGTCAAAATCTGAGCAACAACATAATGGGAGTATGTTGTATTCTGGAACGCAATAATAAATGCGTTCCAGCAGTAGCTGACAGGAGGACTACAAATTATCTAATTAATCAGTATATGGAGAAATCTAATGACAGACTTTATACTATGCAAGTAATTCCACCGAAAAATAAAATAAAAACCATACAATTTAATTTAAAACCAAACATAACTCGGTATGATAAAAAATTAATTATGAAACTAAAATGGTAAAAATGGACACAGGCACGGTCCATAATATGGTATTTAGAGGTCTGTGAAATGAATCACACTCCTCTACAGGGCTTCAATATAATCCCTGTATTCCTATGTAGGCCATATTAGTGTGCAGGAAATAGTTTGCATGGAATGTGACTAAATAGGTGGATGCCCCCCCATATGTTAGCATTTTCTCACGCCCAAGGAATGTACTCCCACAAAATACATAAAGCAACATTATATATTTCTATATGTACATGGCCTACTGGTGAACATATCATTAAAACCATAAATGACAAAAAATTTATAAAATGTGACTAATAAAAATATTAGTGAAAGAGAAAGATAAAATGGGTCCATGTCTATCTAGGATTTATTGATAAATGAATTAATGTCCCACTCGACATTCAAACCAGAAGGCGTGTGCGACTGTAACTCATAAATCCAGTATGTTTCAAGTTGCGATACACCCCTGGTTTTAGGGCTACCCCTCCAAGGGGGGACAAATTGATCAATTACCAGGAATTGAGTGCCAGCAGGGTTTCTATTGTGATGTGCCCTGTAGTGCCTCGGTACTGTGTGCTGTGTATCACCGCTGAGAATGAGAGCTATATGCTCACCAACCCGCACAGAAAAAGATCGTATGGTGCGGCCAACGTATTGCTTACCACACGGACAAGTTATGAGATAAACCACGTATTTAGTGGCACATGTGCAAAAACGCTTGATGGAATAAGTTTTACCCGTAATGGTGGAATTAAATTCCAAAGTCTTACTTCTCCCTGAAGTGTTAAATTTACACACAGAGCATTTCTTACAAGGGTGATAACCCACTAATTGATAAAAAAAGGAGGGTCGCACCGGGGGATTAATAATATTAGGTGCGATTTTACTCTGAAGTGTGGGGACACCTCTAAATACCACTTTGGCTTGTTCCGGAAATACACTGTGTAGGACTCGGTCATTTTTCAGCACTCCCCAGTGTTTCACTATGATGGCTCTAACTTGTTTATGTTGGGTAGAAAAAGATGTAAGCATTGCCCATTTAAAGTTGTTATCCTGTTCTCTTTTCGGTTTGACCTCCAAAAGAGAACCTCTGTCTATTTCTAGGGTCCTTTCAAGGTCCCGTTCGATATCTATGGGGTTATAACCCTTCTCAATAAACCTAAGTTTGAGAACCTCAGCCTGTGCTTTGAATGACTCTATGGTGGTACAATTTCTACGGAGTCTTAAGAACTGGCTCCGTGGGACTGAGTTCAACCAAGAATGATGGTGACAGCTGTCAATGGGGATGAACCCATTTCGATCTGTTTTTTTGAAAAAGGTTTGAAACTGAAATCTCTGATCAATAATGCTGATCTCTAAGTCCAGAAATTGTATTTTGTCTCTACTAGCTGTATGTGTAAGGGAGATGCCTCTCTATTATTATGGTTGAGATGGCACATGAAGGTCTCCAATGACGCCATGTCACCATCCCAAAGGAGGAGGATGTCGTCTATATATCTTACCCACAACACCAACGACGGAGTGTCATGGGCATAGACGACATCCTCCTCCCACTTGGCCATAAAAAGGTTGGCGAGGCTGGGGGCAAATTTTTCCCCCATAGCCACACCGCGTGATTGCAAATTAAAATTGTCATTAAACCAAAAATAACTATGTTTAGTGGCAAACTCTAACAGTTCCATAATAAACTGGCATTGAAATGAGGCCAAAGAAGGTTCCTTCTCCAAAAAATACTGAACTGCCTCAAATCCTTTAACATGAGGTATACAAGTGTATAATGAAGCGACATCCGCTGTCACCATGATGATGTCGCTACATATATTAACACTTTCCAGTTTTCTAATGGTGGCACCCGTATCACACAGATAGAATGGCACCCGTCTTACCAAGGGCTGTAAGTAGTGATCAATATACCGACCGACTCTGGAAGTGACCGAGTTGATACCACTTACAATTGGTCGACCAGGTGGGTGTATGGGGTCCTTATGGACCTTGGGCAAAAAATAAATAGTGGGAATCCTAGGGACTGTGGGGACTAAAAAAGCTTTCTCCTTCATATTTAAAATGGATCGATCAAAACCACTGTCAACCAACTTTTGAAGATCGGCCCTAAAGCGAGATGTGGGGTTAGTAGTTAACATCTGGTATGTACCAGGCTCATTTAAAATCCTGTACATCTCTTTTTCATAGTCACATTTATCTAATATGACTATGCCACCCCCTTTGTCCGCCGGACGAATGACCAAATCTTTGTTGTGACACAGAGACTTTGTCAGGGACGTGCTGGGCTTGAACCTGGGACCTCTTCTGTGTCTGGCATTGACTCTTCCAGCGGAGCTATCTGAGATGCTGGACAGTTCCCTGCCTGATCTGCTGGATAACCTATCTGATCCATTAGACTACTCTGGTGTCTGATTACTGTTGAACTCTGAACCCCTTGCTCCTCCCATGTACTTCCTATAAAAGACATTCCAGAGATGTTGCCCCTTGCGGTTTGATCTGCTTCTGTTCCCTGAGTTCCTGATTCTGTGCTTGTATCCTGTTCCTGTGTTTGACCCGGCTTCCTGACCACGCTTCTGTCTCCAGTCCTGACCTCGGCTCGTTTGACCCTGCTCAGTTATCTGCCAGTCTGCCTGTTGCCAAGATTCGGCCTGGACTTTGACTACTCTCTGCCTGCCACTTGTGATGTTTACCTTGATGTGTATGACCCGGCTTGTCTGACTCTGCAAACCTGCACCAGCTTACCTGCATCCTCTGCTCTGCAAGCTGCACACGCTGACCTGCATCCTTTGCAATGCAAACCTGCACCTGCTGACCTGCATCCCTGCTCTGCAAACCTGCACCTGCTGACCTGCATCCCTGCTCTGCAAACCTGCACCTGCTGACCTGCATCCCTGCTCTGCAAACCTGCACCTGCTGACCTGCATCCCTGCTCTGCAAACCTGCACCTGCTGATCTGCATCCCTGCTCTGCAAACCTGCACCTGCTGACCTGCATCCCTGCTCTGCAAACCTGCACCTGCTGACCTGCATCCCTGCTCTGCAAACCTGCACCTGCTGACCTGCATCCCTGCTCTGCAAACCTGCACCTGCTGACCTGCATCCCTGCTCTGCAAACCTGCACCTGCTGACCTGCATCCCTGCTCTGCAAACCTGCACCTGCTGACCTGCATCCCTGCTCTGCAAACCGGCACCTGCTGACCTGCATCCCTGCCCTGCAAACCGGCACCTGCTGACCTGCATCCTTTGCTCTGCAAGCTGCACCTGCTGACCTGCATCTGCTGCTTCCGGGACCAGCCGTTCCAGTCTCCACTCGGCTCCACCACTCCAAGCAGTGAGGATCAGACAGGCACCCTTACCTCACCGTGCTCTTACCACCACTGTCCCCACTCCAGTGGTCTCCGAGCCGGGGTTGTACGGGAGGTCCCTCTCCGCACATCAGGCTCACACCCAAGGTACGTTACAGTATCAAACCGCCATGCCTGAGCCTGCAGGAGATACCTTGCCTATGGACAATGTCTATCGACACCTTACAGCTCTCACTCAGATCGTGAAGTCTCTGCAGGGCAGCCATGTCCGAATGGATAAGCAGACACAAACTCAAGCCACCTCTGCAGATTCACCTCCAACCCCAACTTCCTCTATTGGAATGTTACCATCTCCTGAGCCCAGGGTCCCTGTTCCTGAGAAGTTTTTCGGGGATCGGAGTAAATTCCGTGCGTTTCGCAACGCATGTGAACTTTACTTTTCGTTGCTACCTCTGACTTTTTCATCTGAAGCCACCAAGGTGGGCTTCGTTATCGCTTTGCTGCAGGGGGAACCTCAAGCTTGGGCCCATCACTTACTTGAAGTCCGCCATGTAGTTCTAGACTCTCTGCCCTCTTTTCTTGATGCCATGGCCCGACTTTATGACGATCCACAGCGGACTTCTACTGCAAGGCCGCCGAGCGGTCGAGGACTATGTGACTGATTTCAGACGCTGGAGCGCGGATACCCAGTGGAATGAGGCGGCTCTGCGGCATCAGTTCCGTCTTGGTCTCTCTGAAAGCCTGAAGGATGAGTTAGCACGGGTCGGTGTTCCTGATGTTCTAGAGACTTTAATTAATTTGTCTATCCAGATAGACCGACGACTCCGGGAGCGCAGAGCAGAAAGGTCTATCCAACAGCTCCGCCCAGCTTGGATGCTACCCCGGATACGAGCCCCTGTGTACCCTGCCAGTGCCAGTACGGTTCCAACTGAACCCTCTTCCCTCAACCAGACCGTCAAGCCAGGGCAGCTTGGACTAATGAAACATTCCCTATCGGCCAAGGAACGACTTCGTCGGCTGCAGAATTATCTATGCCTGTATTGCGGTGAACCCGGTCATTATGTCTCTTCTTGTCCTGCTAAGCTGCGCAAGGTCCTGGCTACCTCTTCTCCCAACTACTCACCTCCATCTACCAATGCTACTCACCTGGCTCTTCCTATCTCTTTCCAACTACCAGGGAGGACAATACCAGTAACTGCAATAATCGACTCAGGGGCATGTAGTTGTTTTGTCGATCTAGACTTTGCAGCAAAACAACACATCCCACTCCAACCTAAGACTCAGGGACTTTCCATTTTCCTGGCAGATGGGTCTCGCATCAAGTCCGGAGTAGTGACCCAGGAGACCCCTCCTTTGCCTGTGATCACCTCCATGGACCATAAGGAACTATTGACTTTGGATGCTATTGCATCTCCCATGTTTCCAGTTATCCTGGGTCTACCCTGGCTTCAGGCACACAATCCACAGATTGATTGGGGAACCGGAAGTATTAAGTTCCAGTCACCATACTGTCAACGCCACTGCATGCTTCCACGTCCCAGCACCTTGGGGCCTCTGTTATGCCTGGATTCAGATCCAGAGATACGAGCTTCTGTACCCAAACAATATCATGAGTTCCTGGACGTCTTCAGCAAACGAGGGGCCGAAGTCCTCCCGCCTCATCGTCCTTACGATTGTCCAATCAAGCTTCTTCCCGGTGCTGAGATTCCTTTCGGACGGATCTTCCCCCTATCTGAACGGGAGCTTGAGGTACTGAAAGAATACGTTGATGAGAACCTTAAGAGGGGTTTCATCCGTCCTTCCACTTCTCCAGCAGGGGCAGGAATCTTCTTTGTGGAGAAAAAAGACCATTCTCTTCGGCCCTGTGTAGATTACCGGGAATTAAATAAAATCACGGTCAAGAACCGGTACCCTCTGCCTCTGGTACCTGAACTTTTTCAAAGACTCAGGACTTCCTCTGTGTTTACCAAACTAGACCTGCGGGGGGCGTACAACCTGGTACGCATCCGAGCAGGGGATGAATGGAAGACTGCCTTTCGTACCAGGTTCGGCCATTACGAATACCTAGTAATGCCCTTCGGCCTATGTAACGCCCCTGCCACCTTTCAGCATCTAGTCAATGATGTTTTCAGAGACTGTCTGGACATTTATGTAGTTGTCTATCTTGATGATATTTTGATTTTTTCCTCCTCTCTTGAGCAGCACCGGAAACACGTCAAGAGTGTACTCTGTCGTCTCCGCCAGCATGGACTGTACGCAAAACCAGAAAAGTGTGAATTCGAGCGACAGAGTATCCAGTTCCTTGGCCTAGTGATCTCTACAGAGGGATTCAAGATGGACCCACAGAAGGTTTCAGCCATTCTGGATTGGCCTGCACCTTCAGATAAAAAGGGGGTGCAGCGCTTCGTTGGCTTTGCCAATTTTTATCGGAGGTTTATCAAGGGATTCTCTGCTATTATTTCCCCGATTTACGCAGCTAACGAAGCAAAATTCTCGATTACCACCACTGTCCCCACTCCAGTGGTCTCCGAGCCGGGGTTGTACGGGAGGTCCCTCTCCGCACGTCAGGCTCACACCCAAGGTACGTTACAGACTTAAGGCTGGTATCGGACAAAGGGCGGCGGTGTATACGGCTCACCGGCAACTCTGCTAGATCTTTAAGTACAAGATCCTTAAAAATACTGACTGCAGGTGCCACCGGGACTGGTGGGTTGAATAAGGACGGATTAGACAAACCCGAGTGGACAGTTCCAGATGTGGCCGCTCTATTTTCACTCATGATGGGATTGGTGATGAGGTAACGTTGCATGTTCACTTTACGAATATACTTTTGAATGTCGATGAATGTGTCGAATTTATTCCATTTCTTGGGTGGGGCAAACTTGAGGCCCTTATCCAAGACAGTTAATTCATCGTTCGTAAAGACCTTGGAGCTTAAATTGGGACCAGAGGGGGGAGGAGAATTCAGAAAAGGGAAGAAAAGGCGCATGTAAAGGGCTAAGGGGTTTTTAATTTAAGCTCCAAGGTCTTTACAAACGATGAATTAACTGTCTTGGATAAGGGCCTCAAGTTTGCCCCACCCAAGAAATTGAATAAATTCGACACATTCATCGACATTCAAAAGTATATTCGTGAAGTGAACATACAACGTTACCTCATCACCAATCCCATCATGAGTGAAAATAGAGCGGCCACATCTGGAACTGTCCACTCGGGTTTGTCTAATCCGTCCTTATTCAACCCACCAGTCCCGGTGGCACCTGCAGTCAGTATTTTTAAGGATCTTGTACTTAAAGATCTAGCAGAGTTGCCGGTGAGCCGTATACACCGCCACCCTTTGTCCGATACCGGCCTTAAGTCTCTGTGTCACAACAAAGATTTGGTCATTCGTCCGGCGGACAAAGGGGGTGGCATAGTCATATTAGATAAATGTGACTATGAAAAAGAGATGTACAGGATTTTAAATGAGCCTGGTACATACCAGATGTTAACTACTAACCCCACATCTCGCTTTAGAGCCGATCTTCAAAAGTTGGTTGACAGCGGTTTTGATCGATCCATTTTAAATAAGAAGGAGAAAGCTTTTTTAGTCCCCACAGTCCCTAGGATTTCCACTATTTATTTTTTGCCCAAGGTCCATAAGGACCCCATACACCCACCTGGTCGACCAATTGTAAGTGGTATCAACTCGGTCACTTCCAGAGTCGGTCGGTATATTGATCACTACTTACAGCCCTTGGTAAGACGGGTGCCATTCTATCTGTGTGATACGGGTGCCACCATTAGAAAACTGGAAAGTGTTAATATATGTAGCGACATCATCATGGTGACAGCGGATGTCGCTTCATTATACACTTGTATACCTCATGTTAAAGGATTTGAGGCAGTTCAGTATTTTTTGGAGAAGGAACCTTCTTTGACCTCATTTCAATGCCAGTTTATTATGGAACTGTTAGAGTTTGCCACTAAACATAGTTATTTTTGGTTTAATGACAATTTTTATTTGCAATCACGCGGCGTGGCTATGGGGGCAAAATTTGCCCCCAGCCTCGCCAACCTTTTTATGGCCAAGTGGGAGGAGGATGTCGTCTATGCCCATGACACTCCGTCGTTGGTGTTGTGGGTAAGATATATAGACGACATCCTCCTCCTTTGGGATGGTGACATGGCGTCATTGGAGACCTTCATGAGCCATCTCAACCATAATGATAGAGGCATCTCCCTTACACATACAGCTAGTAGAGACAAAATACAATTTCTGGACTTAGAGATCAGCATTATTGATCAGAGGTTTCAGTTTCAAACCTTTTTCAAAAAAACAGATCGAAATGGGTTCATCCCCATTGACAGCTGTCACCATCGTTCCTGGTTGAACTCAGTCCCACGGAGCCAGTTCTTAAGACTCCGTAGAAATTGTACCACCATAGAGTCATTCAAAGCACAGGCTGAGGTTCTCAAACTAAGGCCTCGTACACACGACCGATTTTCTCGGCAAGAACCAGCAAGAAACTTGCTGGCAGAGAGGTCTTGCCGAGTAAATCGGTCGTGTGTACGCTGCTAGCGGGTTTCTCGTCGAGAAAACCGACAAGAAACCTCAACGAGAAAATAGAGAACCTGCTCTCTATTTTCTCGTTGAGATTCTCCTCAGGCATGTTTCTCGACGAGAAAAGTGAGTGTGTGTACACTTACCTGTCCGCACGGAAGCCCGCGCATGTTCTAAATGAATTTGACGCATGCGCGGTAGCTTCCTAGGCATACGTAGGGTATACCAAGATGGCGGCGACGGCATCGAATGTGACGAGCGCATGCTCGACATAGTCGATGACGTCACCGCGTACACTCCTTTCAAAGAACCGCGGGTTCTTTGAAACGAGCGTGTGTACACTCGGCCGGGACAAGTTTCTTGTCCAAGAATCTCGTCAAAAAAAAACACATGTTTTTTTCAACGAGAAACTCGGCCGTGTGTACGAGGCCTTAGGTTTATTGAGAAGGGTTATAACCCCATAGATATCGAACGGGACCTTGAAAGGACCCTAGAAATAGACAGAGGTTCTCTTTTGGAGGTCAAACCGAAAAGAGAACAGGATAACAACTTTAAATGGGCAATGCTTACATCTTTTTCTACCCAACATAAACAAGTTAGAGCCATCATAGCGAAACACTGGGGAGTGCTGAAAAATGACCGAGTCCTACACAGTGTATTACCGGAACAAGCCAAAGTGGTGTTTAGAGGTGTCCCCACACTTCAGAGTAAAATCGCACCTAATATTATTAATCCCCCGGTGCGACCCTCCTTTTTTTATCAATTAGTGGGTTATCACCCTTGTAAGAAATGCTCTGTGTGTAAATTTAACACTTCAGGGAGAAGTAAGACTTTGGAATTTAATTCCACCATTACGGGTAAAACTTATTCCATCAAGCGTTTTTGCACATGTGCCACTAAATACGTGGTTTATCTCATAACTTGTCCGTGTGGTAAACAATACGTTGGCCGCACCATACGATCTTTTTCTGTGCGGGTTGGTGAGCATATAGCTCTCATTCTCAGCGGTGATACATAGCACACAGTACCGAGGCACTACAGGGCACATCACAATAGAAACCCTGCTGGCACTCAATTCCTGGTAATTGATCAATTTGTCCCCCCTTGGAGGGGTAGCCCTAAAACCAGGGGTATATCGCAACTTGAAACATACTGGATTTATGAGTTACAGTCGCACACGCCTTCTGGTTTGAATGTCGAGTGGGACATTAATTCATTTATCAATAAATCCTAGATAGACATGGACCCATTTTATCTTTCTCTTTCACTAATATTTTTATTAGTCACATTTTATACATTTTTTGTCATTTATGGTTTTAATGATATGTTCACCAGTAGGCCATGTACATATAGAAATATATAATGTTGCTTTATGTATTTTGTGGGAGTACATTCCTTGGGCGTGAGAAAATGCTAACATATGGGGGGGCATCCACCTATTTAGTCACATTCCATGCGAACTACTTCCTGCACACTAATATGGCCTACATAGGAATACAGGGATTATATTGAAGCCCTGCAGAGGAGTGTGATTAATTTCACAGACCTCTAAATACCATATTATGGACCGTGCCTATGTCCATTTTTACCATTTTAGTTTCATAATTATTTTTTTATCATACCGAGTTATGTTTGGTTTTAAATTAAATTGTATGGTTTTTATTTTATTTTTCGGTGGAATTACTTGCATAGTATAAAGTCTGTCATTAGATTTCTCCATATACTGATTAATTAGATAATTTGTAGTCCTCCTGTCAGCTACTGCTGGAACGCATTTATTATTGCGTTCCAGTATACAACATACTCCCATTATGTTGTTGCTCAGATTTTGACAGGCTGGTGAGGCGTCACGTGATTGCATTTACGCTATTAGCATATCTTCCTTTATGGGCGTGTCGCTATGCAGTTACAGACCATGCTGTGCTGTCCGTCCCATTATAACTCGCGGATGTGCGATGTCAGTAAGCTCACAGTGAGGCTTGGTGCGCGCCCGCACGTCAGATCGAGGCGCGGCACGCAAGCGACACTGTGTTACTTCCGGAAAACCAAAGCGAGGCTAGATCCACATTATGGATTCAGAATGAGGCTTGACACACAAGCCTGCAATCCAATGCGGCCGCTCGATGTACGGCTTGGCTGAGCTTTTGTTATATGTAATGGCACTGCCTGGCCACACCAGGCTTGTTGCCCTATACATATAAAGGCTGATTATTAATTTGGATTAAATATTTAGTAGATAGCCCAGCTCATTCTGTTTGAATCAATTGGAGGCTTGACACACATGGTGGGCGGCCATGTTGGTACACCTCCAGATTTCATGTTATCACATATACGCAGTGAGTTCCAGATAGAGGCTTGGAACACACATGGGGTTTCCATCTTGGTTGAACCAGGAAGTGATTTACCAACACAGGAACGCCCAGGGGATGTCCTCTCTAACAAGGGGTCACACTATCTATAAATTCAGGGTGGGCAGCAGTGGGGGATCACCCCAGATGATGCATTAGGATGCGAAACGCGTCGGGAGACCTTACTGTTGCCATTTTGATCATTTGACAAGCGCTGTTACACTCTTCTAAATGTAAGTGTTCCTACCTACATTAAATTACCCTTTTATACAGTATTACGCTATGTGCCTCTTCTTTCCTTTACTTCTTCGCAATTCATCTGGTAACACCACCTGGCCCTAACCGGACACTGTCCGTAAGTTTCATCGCATATCCGGACAGAAGCGATTACTTTTTTCCATCCTGGATTGAAGCTTGTGGTTCCCGTTTGAATTGCTGCTGAAGATTTGCTGTCCACAGTGGCTTACCCTTGCCTGGTTGACCCTTTGAACGTACGTTTATGGGGTCCACTCTCTCCGGTAAGCCTTTTCTACAATCGATTGGTGGTGGTCACTTCACGTCAAGTTTTTTGGGAGCACTATTAATTTGACTGTTATTCACTATTTTTTCATCAGCATTCATTTATTTTGTTTTCATTTAATGAATACAGTTTTTTCTGATGACTTTCAATGCTACACAATTCACATCACTGTGGACTGTTTGATCAAATTTTTATCACGGTGGATTATCTGAATGTTTTCATATCTGTGTTAGATGCCATGTTGATTGTTTATTCACATATCACTGTTTTATACTGCACTTGATCAGAGTGCAGTCCTCATTTAGTTTAGCGCTACACATTTTTGTTTTGTTTGTTCTTCACCATTTTCAACTGGTTGTGTGAGCTGCTATCCCAGTAGGTGGCGCGGAATTTTTTGTATTTGGTTTTCTGCTGCCGAGAGAAGACACCCTAAGGCCAGCAATGCCACCCCTGGTTCAACCCTGACCTGATATGGCAGCGTCACCTACAGGCCACAGGGAACCGTACACCAGGCAGCATCACATAGGCAGAAGCAAATACCTAGCAATCAAAATGATCCGAGCCTGGCTACCAGCTCAGACCCACCCTTAAATTTAGGCACATAACACCCCTAAAAATTAAATGCACGCTACATACACCCCCTCTTAAAATAGACACTGTCCCCAGTGTCTGCAATAAATGCACAACCCCTCAAGCCTCAGCAAGCGTGAATTTATTCCAGAAAAACTATTTACAATTGTTGAGTTGTTGTGCCTGAACCAAAATAAGGAAAAAAAAGGGACAAGAGAAAAGAAATAGAGAAGGAAAATATAGAGAACAAAACACAGTATTTGACATCCATTCTCAATGTCACATTTTCATATCACACTGTACATATTCCACCCCCTCCTAAATAACTACTCCACCCATTCTCCGGCAGAATTGCTAGTAGTTCACCTGCAGAGGGAGAGAAAAACAACATAAGGCAAAAAATCAAACATCCTAACTTCTAGTAACAGAAGCAAACCATTCCCCCTGGAAGGAATGACCGGCTTCTGTAGCATAATTTCCTGCAGAACACTTCCACCTAGTGGCAGCACACATTACTGCACTAGCCTTGGTGCACATAGGCACGTATCAATACACAAGGACACCCCCTTGATCATGACGACTTTCTTCTTTGCCCTGACTAAATCTACCCAGTGTTCAGTTCTTTTCTTGAGAAGGGAAAAAAACATTCTCCTCTGCGGGACTGAAAGGGGAGAAACACAAACAGTCCTCCGACTCCTCAACAGAGTAAATCCCCTCTTGAGCAGAGAGTTAGATCAGCAGTTCAAGGCAAGTTCCCTGAAGTGGAAATAATTTAAAAAAAAACAAGTTCCCACTTCAAAAATAGTACTTGGGATCAGGGAGAACAAGGGATTTCCACTGCTTGTCCAGTGTTTCTATGTAGTAAACAGCATCGTCTCTGTCCTTGCTGCAGATGACTACACGGTCCGCGTAAATGTGCCAACCATAAGTCCAGTCCTTGCGGCAGCCTTTATAGCGATTAGCCATTATAGCAGAACACTTCAAATATCGATAGCCTCTTGGTACTTTCACATGGTCCCATACAAAGTCAGCGTACCAACGTTCACGAGAGGCCTCAATCTCATAAAGCAGTTCTTTAGGAACATAGGGATATTCCCAACCATAGTCAGCAGCGACCTTTTTGTGTAGGAGCCGCTGCAACAGGGCTAGAGGTGGCATGGTGGCCCGATCTCCTGCTCCTAGGAAGACAATGGTGTCCGGAGACCTTCTCAATGGTGCAGGCTCCAGCGGCGGCAAAGGTGGCCGCAATGGTGCCTGGACATCTGCAACAGCAGGCACAGAATACGCCGGAGCTGGCAAAGCGGGCGCAGGATCAGTCTCCTCCCTTGCAGCAGAGACTTCCACTCGGGGTGTAGTTTCCCCAGAGTCCATTAAAGAAACTCCACCTAAACTGCGGGGTGAAGTTGCCGGGATTCTATCCCAACCTTTTCTTTCAAACACCTCATCCACATCACGATCATCTCCCACATCTGAAAATGAGTCCAACTCAGAAGTATTATATTACTCCGCCGGTAGATAGCTGGCGGTGGAGACAGACACAACGTCCTTGAAAATGGAGGGTCTTTGAGTGCTGGTTGTCCACACATCCCCTGTAGCGTGGGGTGTGGGCTTCCCTTCCCTCTCCAACAAAGTCAATGTGCCTCTTCTCCCAGCCTCCATACCTTCCCCCGACGCGGATCTCCTGGAGGTCCCTCTGGCTGGAAGATCCGGTTCAGGCAGGTGCTGGGGCAGGCTTCGACCGCGGCCGCGGGAGGCCTTTACATATCCCACCTTCCGCTTGGCGGGTGGGAGAGAGTTCTCTGTTGTAACGGAGACAGCATCTGCGATGACCTCCATTGCAAGCTCCGCAATGGTCGGAACTCCATCCTCCACATCCGTGGCAGTCGGAGCGGTGCGCGTGGCCTTGGCCGTGGGAGTACTGGTTTCCTCTTCTAGAGTAGCGACACCTGTAAGGCAGTTGACCCGGTAACCCTTTGGTTTCTCTGTCGGCTGGTCCACCTCAAAAAGGAACTCTCCACACGTAGCACACCTTCCAAAAGGCCGAAGCTGCAGTGCCTGCCTTGGCACTTAGGACAGAGCATGCCCAGGGCCTCCGCATCCCTTCACGTATAAAGCGCGAAGCGGCCCCTAGGCTTGAGCCGAATCCCTGTATCCGTCAAGGGGGCAGCAAAAGAAACAACGTCCATGGCTGTAGCAGGTGGGAACATCCGTGGTCCCGATGAAACAGAACTCCATGGGGCGGCAGACATGTTGCTTCTTTCCCTGGTCCTTTTGTGGTAATCCCAGTGTTATCTCAGAGTAAGAGGGAAAGGAAGGAATCCCAAATAGTGTAATTCCGTAATAAAAAACACTTTTATTGAACTTATAGCAATATTACTCACATTTCAGCTGTATCAAACAGGCATGTAAGAGACAAATGTTGACAAATCCTGGAAGTGTTTGTGACATTCAGCTTGTGCACTCTACCAGTTTCGTCTGGTCTGACTTCATAAAGTGTTTTTTATTACGGAATTACACTATTTGGGATTCCTTCCTTTCCCTCTTACTCTGAGATAACACTGGGATTACCACAAAAGGACCAGGGAGACAAGACACCACCAGAGTGCTGCACAGTGGCATACACTGTGAACGTTTTTCACCCCAAGAGGGGGTGAACATCTGGTGAGTGCGGTCTTTATTGGAGCACGTTCTGCTGTGGGCACCAGACTTGAAGATTAAAAAAGGTCACATCACCAGGCACTGGGCACCTAGCATCTGAAAAAAACTACAAAATCATTGGACAATCATATTGCTCAATCGAATCGCATGAGGTTGCATTTGCACCTTATTGCATAGTCGCTCAACCAAATCGCATGGGGTTGCATTCATATTGCTCAATCGAATCGCATGAGGTTGCATTTGCACCTTATTGCATAGTCGCTCAACCAAATCGCATGAGGTTGCATTTGCACTTTTCTGCATAGTCGCGAGATTTTTTGCCTAGCAAAGTTGCTGGGCATCTAGCATCAAATCATTGGACAATCACATCAATTTGCACAATTCTGCATTTTTTTTAAAAAAAAAATTTTTTGCACTTTATCGCATAGTCGCAGGACATTTTTGCATGCATCATTAATTTATTACTATCACGGTTTTATACATTGGTTTAATTTTTTACACTGTTATCACCTTTAATTGTTCACAATATTTTATTTATATATTATTTTTTATATATATTATTTTATGCTCATCATTATTTATATCCGCATTAATCTATATTTATCACATATTCATATATATTAGTGAAGCATTTAGGAGTTACACTATGGCACCAATGACACTAGTATAATATAGGGGTATTTATGTATCTATTTATATACAAAATATTCACTTGCACTCTAGAGCAAGGAAGTCCATGAATTGTAACTAGCGCCAATTCTACACCTCCCTTCAGTCTACTCATTTACTCCACCCAGGTGGATTAATTATGTAGAGGCAGCTCCTTACTTATTCATCACAGGACATATTTATACACCCCTGTTGTGTGTTCCTACTGGCATATTAGGTCCATTGCGCGGATTCACACTCACACTCTATGTTGCTTCTTTACTAGTTCAGCTCGTACTGTCCTTTGGCGCCAAACTGCCACGTGCAACACAAGTTGGCGGGGGCTCCTCCCCCTCCCTCTCTCTCTGCACGTAGCTCGCTCGCTTTTCTATACTTCAAACACGCCCACGAACTACGCAGTTAGGAAATCCAGCACAGGTCTTGGCCTGTACCTCCATTTCTCCTACAAGTGACGCAGTTCACTTTTTTTACAAAATGGTCAGCCTCCACAGAATCACACCGGGGAAAAACATAAAGTCCAGCTTCAGGGGTAGCTGCAAAGTACATAATCCCGGACTCGAGCCCCCACGTGTAGCACACAAACCTTTTTCTCGCCTGGCTCACTTGCAAGTCAAGGCACACCGTGCTATATGCCCGTACCCTCCTGTTTGAAGAGGTTAAGCAGTGTTCACAATTTTGGGTCCTGCAGCCAGTTACCTTCCTCCACTGGTTCTCTTCCCCAGAGTATGGGGTCAAGTCTCTATTTATTCCCCAAAGAAACAATGTCCAGAACACTTTAACTCCAACAGAGAGTTTATTTTCTATTTTTGCTGCGTAGTAGATAGAGACAGATAGATGAAAGAAGGAATAGTGTGAGATTAGATCCAGGCACAATCAGTAACCTCGTCGCCACTCGATCCCGAGTGGGTTTAGCTCACCCGGATAGTCCTCTCTCACAGTCCTAGCAGCCGGTGTGGAGCTCAAACTGTTCTGTCACCCTATCCCCTCCAGGGACAGGCACAGAAAATCCTCTAACCTCTGTAGACTTTTAAGAACAGGATAATGCCAATGGGCACTCTACAGGTTAGTCCTCCCAAACATGGAATCCTTCCCTCTGACAGGTCATCAGGCCTCTCCCGAGACAGCAATCTTCCATTACTCATCTCCTCAGTGGGACCGATCCTCCCCTGGCTTCCTCTCGGTCAGAGCGGATACCCTCACCCGGGCACCCTCGGACTCCAATGGGTGAATTGTAGACCCATTTAAAGGTACTGGGCCTACCTGGAACATTGCAGCCTCGGGCCAAAGGTGCCCGAGACCTCTCGGCCAGTCACTGCACCTCCGAGGGGCACACCCCTCCAGCTCCTCCACTCCACTCCAACTCCCAACTTCCCTAAAGATGGCGTCTGCGCCTTATGTACCCTCTCCCGGCATGCACAGAAGGCCGACCACGCCCACTGTACCGCTGCCAAGAGAGGACACCCTAAGGCCAGCAATGCCACCCCTGGCTCAACCCTGACCTGATATACCAGCGTTACCTACAGGCCACAGGGAACCGTACACCAGGCAGCATCACATAGGCAGAAGCAAATACCTAGCAATCAAAATGATCCGAGCCTGGCTACCAGCTCAGACCCACCCCTAAATTTAGGCACATAACACCCCTAAAAAGTAAATGTCCGCTACATATATATACTTGAAATGGCTGTTTCTCCCTTGTGTTCCTGGACCAATATGGGTCTGTACTTGTCTTTGTCTCTCAGTGGAAGCAAGGAGTCAGCCCCAAGTCAGTCTGAGTGCCTTTCCGTCCCTACACATGGCGTCACTTACACGTGACTTCATCAGGGCTTCATCCCCTGATGAAGTCACGTGTTAGTGATGCCACACATAGGGACGGAAAGGCACTCAGACTGACGTAGGCTGACGAGCTCGCCGCTCGTAGGAGATAAGTCTATTATTGTTTTTATGTTATATGAGTACCCTCGATTTTGTATTAATAAATTACCTACTGATTTAAACGTACTACACTATCCGGAACCCCCTTTCTTTTAATATCCTTCTTGCTTCCACTGAGGGACAAAGACAAGTACAGACCCATATTGGTCCAGGAACACAAGGGAGAAACAGCCATTTCAAGTATATATCATTACAGCAAGGTAAGAGGCCACTTCCACTAGTGTGTGGCCGCGTACACACGACCGGTTTTCTCTGCAAAAAAGCTCTCCCAACAGTTTTCTTGTCTTTTTAGTCGAGAAAACCGTTCGTGTGTATGCTTTCTCGTCGAGAAAACTGTCCAAAATCTCGACGAGAAAAAAGACGACCTGCGGTCTTTTTCTCGTCGGAGTCTCATTTTTTCTCTGCGTGATTCTTGTCAGACTGTGTTTGGACGAGAAAACCGTTCGTGTGTATGCTTTTCCGAGTCTTCAAAAACCGCGCATGGTCAGACTCAATATGAGACGGGAGCGCACCTTCTTGTAAAACGAGCGTTTTGAATGGAGACAGCACATTCGTCACGCGTTACCAATTTTAGCCACGTTTAAATGCTGCACATTTAAATCTTCTTTAGAATACTACAATGATGATGTGCAATTTTGATCTTTTTTGGCTGCAGATATTCGCGCATATTTAGGACTAATTTTTACCAACATTTCTGAATGCAGATCTCATGAATATGTTATTTTAGTTGATCGAGCAAGATTTTTTTTTTTTATTAATTAGTATGTTTTTATTCAGATATGCATTTTAAAATCTTCTTTAATTTCTAGTGTTCTCCTTTTTTTTTTATCCGGTGTAAATTTGACATAAAGGGATTTTTATAACAGCTTACCTGTAAAATCCTTTTCTTGGAGTACATCACGGGACACAGAGCGACTTAGTCATTATTAATGGGTTATATAGTTTACTTTCAGATGCTGGCACTGGCAACTTCCAAACCGGAAGTACCCTCCCCTATATAAGCCCCTCCCATCCGGGAGCACCTCAGTTTTGTAGCAAAGCAATAAGTGTCCCAAAAAGAGGGGTGGGAGCTCTGTGTCCCGTGATGTACTCCAAGAAAAGGATTTTACAGGTAAGCTGTTATAAAAATCCCTTTTTCTTTTTCGTACATCACGGGACACAGAGCGACTTAGTCATTACTAATGGGACGTCCCAAAGCAATGCCAAATGAGGGGAGGGATACATAAGCTGGGCGCCATCAGGCATGAGGATCTTTTGCGGCCTGCAACACACTGCGCCCAAAGGTGACATCCTCCTGACTTCTAACGTCTACCTGGTAGAATCTAGTAAACGTGTGTACTGAAGACCATGTTGCGGCCTTACAGACTTGAGCCAGGGAGGCCTGGTGATGCACTGCCCATGAAGTTCCAACTGCTCTTGTGGAGTGCGCCCTAACTTTGAATGGAGGCGGTCTCTTTCGCAAGCCATAGGCCTCGTACACACGACCGATTTTCTCGTCGTAAACAGTCAAGAAAAGTGCCGCGAGAGTTTTTTTGTCTAGAAAAACGTTCGTGTGTATGGTTTTACGACGAGAAACTTGACGAGAATCTCGACGAGAAAATAGAGAACCTGCTCTCTATTTTCTCGTCAGGAGTCCAGATTTCCTCGTCGTGTTTCTCGTCGGCCTGTTTTGTGACGAGAAAATGGTTCGTGTGTATGCTTTTACGACTCTTCCAAAAGCGCGCATGCTCAGAATCAAGTATGAGACGGGAGCGCATCTTCTGGTAAAACAAGCCTTCGTAATGGAAATAGCACATTCGTCACGCTAAAACGAACTGAAAGCACGAAGACTGAAAAGCGCGAATCGTCTCTTCCCAAACTTTTACTTCACACGCGGTAACACGAGATCAGCAAAAGCAGCCCAAGGGGTGGCGCCAAGAAAAAAGATCTTCCCCTTTATAGTGCCGTCGTACGTGCTGGACGTGAGCGCAGAGAACCACGAGGAAATTGGGAAATGACAGTGTGTACGCATAGAAAGCTTGACGAGAAAATCGACAAGCTTAACAAGAATCTCGTCGAAAAAAACGACGTGTTTTTTACGACGAGAAAATCGGTCGTGTGTACGAGGCCATAGGCTTGTATTATGACCTGTCGAATCCACTTAAGTAGATTTTGATGCTGCCTGACCCTTTCTGGGGCCTTCCGGCAGAATAAACAAAGTATCCGTCCTGCGAATCTGAGCAGTGGCTTTTAGATAAGCTTTAACTGCTCTTACTACATCCAAAGAATGCAATAACTTTTCCTCTACCGAGCTAGGTTTGGGGAAAAAAGAAGGAAGAACCACATCTTGGTTCAAATGAAACCTCGATACCACCTTAGGAAGAAAGGCTGGATGAGGACGTAATACTACTCTGTCCTTATGGACAACCAGATATGGCTCCTTACAGGACAAGGCGGCTAATTCCGATACTCTTTTAGCCGAACAAATGGCTACTAAGAAAATCAATTTCCTGGTGAGAAGAACCAAGGAAATGTGTTGCAATGGTTCAAACGGTTGTTTCTGTAGAACCGACAGAACCAGGTTTAAGTCCCATGGACATATGGGAATACTAACCGGAGGGCTAATACGCATCACTCCTTGTATGAAAGCTTTGACTAGTGAATGCGAAGCCAAGGGCCTTTGAAAAAATATTGACAAGGCCGAAATCTGACCCTTGATAGTACTCAAGGCCAGCTTCCTATCTACAGCCCACTGTAGGAAGTCCAAAATCCTACCTATTACGTACTTACGTGGATGCCATTTCTTGGCCTCACACCATGTAATGTACGCCTTCCAGATCCTATAATAGATCTGCCTGGATACCGGCTTCCTGGCATTGATCATGGTAGATACCACAGGATTAGAGAGCCCTCTCTTTTTCAGAATGTGGGCTTCAATAGCCAGGCCGTCAAACCTAGGGCTGGTAAGGAAGGGTGGTATATCGGTCCTTGCGACAGCAGGTCCGGACGATGTGGGAGGGTCCAAGGACTCCTCACTGACATTTTTACAATCTCCGCGTACCATGCCCTTCGGGGCCACGCTGGAGCCACCAGAATCACTGGTTTCTTTTCTACCCTGATTCTGCGGATTAATCGTGGTAACTATTGTGGCGGTGGGAATGCATATATCAGCTTGAACTGATCCCAAGGGAACACTAGGGCATCCGAGCCGCAAGCTAGGGGATCCCTTGTGCGAGACACAAATCTGTCCACCTTTGCGTTGAATCTGGATGCTAGCAGATCTACATCCGGTGTTCCCCACCGCTGGCATATTGCCTGGAAAACCTCGGGGTGAAGAGACCATTCCCCCGGGCATAATTGCTGGCGACTTAAAAAGTCCGCTTTCCAATTTTCCACTCCTGGGATGAAAACCGCGGATATGGCTGGGACATATCTTTCTGCCCATTCCAGGATGCAATTCGCTTCCCTCTGGGCTGCACGACTCCTGGTGCCACCCTGGTGATTGATATATGCCACTGCTGTGGCATTGTCTGATTGAATTCTGACAGGGGACCCTTGGAGTTTGGATGTCCATGCTACTAGGGCATACCGGGCTGCTCGTATCTCTAAGAGATTGATGGGCAGGGCCTTCTCTGCTTCTGACCACTTGCCCTGGAGAGACCATTGCTCCAGTACTGCCCCCCAGCCTATGAGGCTGGCATCTGTAGTGACCACCTTCCAAGAAACCGGACTGAAGGGTTTCCCTTTTTCCAGATTCTGGGGCACCAACCACCAATGGAGGCTCTTGCGAACGGAAGGGGACAGGGACATTGGTAAGTCTAAAGCCTGAACTTTTTTGTTCCAGGCTGACAGTATGGCCCTTTGCAAATTCCTTGAATGGAATTGACCGTAGGGTACTGCTTCGAATGAAGCCACCATTTTTCCCAGCAGCCTCATGCACAGGCGTATGGATGGTTTTCTTTTTGTACCCACTAAGTGGGTCAAATCTTTCAAAGACGACACCTTCTCTGGAGGTAAGAAAATCTTTCTCTGATTTGAATCCAGCCTTAGCCCTGAGTATTCCAGACTTTTGACTGGTCTTAGAGCTGACTTGTCCCGGTTGATAATCCAACCGTGATATTCCAGATACTTGATTGTCTTGTGAATAGCTACTTCCAGCTTTTCCACTGAGTGGTCTATTAGTAGCAGGTCGTCTAGATATGCCATTATCGTTACACCTTGTGTTCTTAGATTGGCCAATAGTGGGGCCAGAATTTTTGTGAACACTCGTGGTGCTGTGGCCAGACCGAAAGGTAAGGCTCTGAACTGAAAATGGCGCCCTTCTACTGCAAAGCGTAGAAATTTCTGGTGGGCCGGAAAGATGGGAATATGCAGATAAGCATCCCTTATGTCGATCGAGGCTAACCATTCCTGCCCTTGTAGGGTGGTGGCCACTAGACATGTGCACTGCCAAAAAATTCGTTAGTTTTTGTTTTCGTTTCATTCGTTTTTTTTTTTTTCTTTTTTCGGGTCATTCGTTATGATCGCAATTCGTAAATTCGTAAATTTGTACATTCGTAAATTTATACATTCGTAAATTTGTACATTCGTAAATTTGTACATTCGTAAATTTATACATTCGTAAATTTATACATTCGTAATTTCGGAAATTTGGAAATTCGATATTTTCGAAAACCCGAAAATTTGAAAATCTGAAAAAATAACTATTAAATTATAGGTATTGTAATTTCCTTTCAAATTTGGCTGTTAGCGAACGTAACGAATACAAATTTATCTGAAGTTACGCATAACCTGAAATAACAAATGCCGCATCTAAACAAATGGAACGGAACAAATTAATAATAATAATAATAATAAAACGTTTTTATTATTATTATTGTTATTTATTATTATTATTAATTCATTACGTTCCATTCGTTTAGATACGGCATTCATTATGTCGGAAAACAATTCGTAACTTCGTTAAGTTCACTAACAGCCAAATTTGAAAGGAAATTACAATACCTATAATTGAATAGTTAGTAATAGTTAAGTTATTAGTTAATTATTATTTCAGATTTCCGAATTTACTAATTTACGATTGTACGAATGTACAAATTTACGAATGTACGAATATTCGGAAATTCGTAAATTCAAATTTACGAATTTACGGATAGTTGTACATTCGTAAATTCGTGCATTGGTAAATTTGTATATTCGTAAATTCGTACATTCGTAAAGTTGAATTTACGAATATTCGTTAAAATTCGTTAAATGAGTTTTCGTTAATTCGGATATTTCCGAATTAACGAATTTGTCGAAATTCGTTAAAAAACTAATTCGGAACGAAACGAATTGCACATGTCTAGTGGCCACCGATCGGATCGACTCCATCCGAAAAGTCCTGATATTTAGGAACTTGTTTAGCCCTTTTAGATTTAATATGGGCCTCACGTCCCCATTTGGTTTGGGGACTGTGAAAAGGTTCGAGTAAAACCCGAATCCGCTTTCTTCCAGGGGAACCTTCATGATTACACCTTGGAGCAATAGTTGTTCTAGTGCCAGAAGGAGGGATCCTCTCTTCTGGGGATCTCTTGGCACGTTTGACCTCATAAATTGGGCAGGAGGAGTGTCTTTTAACTCCAGCTTGTATCCCAGACTTACTGCGGAGAGCACCCATCTGTCTCTGATGGTGTCCCGCCAGGTCTCTGTGAACAACTGAAGTCTTCCCCCCACCCGATTGAGTGGGGGCCACGCTTCATGACTTGGGGGGAGGTTTTGTACCTCTCTTGATCCAGGGTTTCTTGTTACCCTGTGATTGTCCCTGATTTCTGCCCCCTGAATTTGACCGCGGAGGCCGTCGGAACTGTTTCACAGCCGATGTGCCAGGGACTGGAGAAGTAGGCCTCTTAAAAGAAGGTCTTCTACTTTTGTTCTTAACCGGTAAGAGTGAACTTTTACCGGCAGAAATTTTCTGGATATATTTGTCCAGATCTTCTCCAAATAAGCGTTCTCCATGAAATGGGAAGCTAACCAGCAATTTCTTACAGGGAGCTTCAGCAGACCAGTTTTTGAGCCATAGAAGCCTACGCATATGTACTACAGACAGCGTAAAGCGGGAGGCCTGTTGGATTGTATCCTTTATGGCGTCCACCGCAAAACACAAGGCTCTAGGCAGGTCAGCTAGGGCAAGAGCCTGCTGATCTGGTAAGTCCCTTAAGACTTGTTTCAACTGATCTTTCACCGCTTGGCAGACTCCAATCGCTGCTACCGCAGGTTGTGTCACCATGCTTGCTGTAGAGAAAGCAGATTTTAGTAAAGACTCCAATTTTTTATCTATTGGGTCTTTGAACATTGGAACGTTATCTACTGGACATGTCAGTGATTTGTTCACAGAAGAGATGGCTGCGTCCACTGTAGGGACCCTCCATTTTTTTATGAACTTATCCTCCATGGGATAGATCACCGGAAATCTCTTGGGGGGAGCAAATATTTTATCAGGATGCTCCCAATCCTGGTAAATAAGCCCTTCTAATAAAGGGTGGATTGGGAAGGAACAGACAGCCTGGGGAGCTTTTAGCGACCCCAGCGAGGAAACCGTAGTGGTTGATGGTTCCGCTAGAGGCATTTTAAATGCTGATCGGACCATGTTAGTCAGAGACTGAACCCATAATCTTTCAGCCTGAGATTCTGAGAAAGGTTCTTCCACTGTTGATTCCTCCATAACTGAATCAACCTCATCCTGATCCCCTTCAGGTAGGTCGATCTCTGTGTGGGGCTGTTCCTCCACTAACAGGCACTCTGAAGGAGGAGACGGAGATCGGACGCGCTTTCCCTGTGACAGGGAAGCAGCGATCAATGCTGTTAATCTCTCTTCCAATCCTCCCAGAGTTGAGGATAAAACCTCCTCTGTTATATATACAGGAGCAGGTGGACTGGGGACAGCCGCAGCACCAGGCACTCCTACGGGGTTCCTACGGCTACTGACCTCTGAATTCTCAGGGGAGATTGGTGCAGTACAAGCATGCCCAATATCCTCAGAGCCCGATGGAGACCCCTTTGGCTTCCTGGAAGACTTATTTCCAGAGCGTCTGGACGACATATCCTTTAAGCACAAAGCTGAGGTATTCCCGTCGTCATACACCAATTTTGCTGGTAATAGTCTAACACAGTTGCTGCTATATACCAGCTGGTGTCCACTAAAGTGCCTTTCTATGGGGATGCCTGCATCAACCGCCTCTGTGTGCCACTGTTTGTTGCTAGCTCTGTTTGCATCCAGCTGACACTTGTACTGTGTCTTTTATACAAGCTGGGACGCCTGCACATGCGCAGAAGCGCCGCGGCGCGCATCGAGCGTCATCCACCCGCCCCGCCCCTTTTTTTTCATAGGAGGCGCGTGCACGCGCCCGCGCCCGTGCGCCATTGGCGCCCTTTTCGAAAACCAAACAGGGACTAGGAGCCAGGGCCCTTTTTGCCGGAGGGCCTGTGCGGTGGATGAGCGCAGCAACAGGGCAGAGGAAGTGGATTCCCACAGAGAACTTACCAACTGCCTGGATCTTTTGATTTGAGAAAACCAAAGATCCACATGACAAGAAAAAATGGTACACAGCGGCCTCTAGTGGTTTAACACAGGTACCGCGGTCCTCTTTTTTTTTTTTTTTTTCTTGACTACTATTAAAATTTTACATTTTTCAGTAGTTACAGGCATACACAGATATTAGCGGGAATACCGTTAGGTAACAGACAGAAAGACAAATTAGGCTTGGGGGTCCCCCAATAGAACCAAGTTCCTGGGGGCCCCCACTTACCTGTTCCCCGCCGCAGGACTCTGTTTGGTCCACAGAAGCCCAAACTTCACCTATCACGGCAGGCATTGTAATTAAACCTTCAGGGACCGGGTTCCCAAGGATTCCACTCCCCTGGACCTGTATAGCACCCTGCACAGAAAACATCTTGGTCGTGGGTATGACCAGAGCTCTGGATCCCAGGGTCCAGCCCTCCTAAGAGAGGCATTACAGGCAAAACCTTGCTCTTCTGTTGCAAGGCCCGGGTACCGACCGTTTAGCTATGAAGCTTTTTTGGTGGGATCCGGAACAGCTTACTAAGGCCCGTAAAAGAACCTGTACGCAAGCCCAGGAAAACACATGTTACTCTTTGGCCAACACCTTAGACACTGGCAAAAAAACTGAGGTGCTCCCGGATGGGAGGGGCTTATATAGGGGAGGGTACTTCCGGTTTGGAAGTTGCCAGTGCCAGCACCTGAAGGTAAACTATATAACCCATTAGTAATGACTAAGTCGCTCTGTGTCCCGTGATGTACGAAAAAGAAAAATAGTATTAAATTATCCTCTTTTTTTTGTTCTGCAAGGCGTTTTTTGGGTGTTATCTGTGGCATTTAAACTCTAGCTTTGGAGTTTTAGAAAATTACCTGCCTACTCACCAGCTAAATATGTAGCTTTAACAAAAACACATATGCAAGTATTAACTGTGTAGCACTACCCCCGTAGGAGCTGCTGTTTGTTTGATTTGGGTCTACGTCCTGCCTATCAACCCCTGGAAGTGGCTCAAACCCTCCCTTAGCACAACTGATATGAATAAGGAGTGTGAGACCTATTGAGTATTAGGAGACACAATCCTGCATACATCACACAATAACCTGTAAATGTTATTACCTTTGCTGGTCACTAGTCCTTCTAAGTGACAGAGATACTTCACACAAGTTATATGCTTAATCAAAGGTACCTTTACTCAGTATAAAAGGGAAGGGTAAAGAATCACATTAATACACAGTTGACTCTGCATGCGCATTGCAGAGTCAATAAACCAATAAGGATAGGTATCACTGAGATTAGGTAATAACAGGAAATAACATCAGCTATATATATGTACATGTATCTATATGTGTCTCTGCACGGCTAACTGGTTGCTCGCGAGCTCCCCCTTTATTGCAATACCTTGCACGTGTTCATTCCCTATAATAGGTAAGCAAGGCCTATCTGCGTCCCACTCAAAGTTCCTTTCTCCAATGAAGTCTTCGCTAGCCACCGTAGGTGCACAAGTTAAATTGTAATCCACAGGGTTTCAACAAGATGCTGTAATTATCCGCAATATACCTGAGTACTCGTGTGCCTGCCACCCACTAATGACGGATGCACCAATCTCTGATCACATAGTCTCCAGTGAGATACACTAGGCCGCAAGCTGTGGCGTGATAGGTGAAGTGTGGCTGGCACTAACTAAATCACTTTCCTCTAAGGTAGTAGTCAATTCTGGGCAGGTGCCCTTCTCACCAAACAGGCCCGACTTTCAGATAGTCTCCTCTGGCTTGTCCCGGTCACTCGATCTCCACGCTTCTGCTTCAGCTGCAGTCTCCGGACTCCGTCACTAACAGCATATGGTGATGGACGACTCCGGTCTCTTCTGGGCAATCACAGGACGCTGTGGACGATCCTCTGCTGGAAATCACTCAGGCACGCCCGTAATTTAGGCCCAGGCTTCTGGCCTAATCCTTAGGAAGCAGGCCTCCGTGCCAACTTCCTGCTTGATTGAGAGCTGGATCCAGAGAGAGAGACGCTGGCCCCTCCCCTGGTTTAAGTAGTCTGCCCAGAATGCTTTGCGGTGTTGCAATGCACCCTGGGTAATGTAGTCTGTCTTTTACTAAAAGCAACAAAGTCTTTTCTCCTAGCTGATATCTGTCCCAAAGTGCATTAGTTGCATTGTAACACTTATACCACCAGAGGGAGCCGGATTCCTTCTTTCATATGGACATCCTGCTACACACTCCCCCCACTTAAAGTCTTTGGTCCCCAAAGAGGACAACAGTATGTAACCTAACACATACTTTGGCAATACCTGCAGGGAAATTTGTTAGTTTATGCATGACAATAAACAACTTGCCTTTTCATAAGCAGGATTTAAACTTAAACAGCTCATATCATAACACAGAGCCGACAGAGGAACCTCCCACCAATTATCACAAGGAGGGAGGTTGTCCTGTATACGGACCACCGACACTTGGGTGTCTGTTTCAGATGTGCTAGGGAGTGAGCTGGGGTTGTCTTCCACTGAATCTGAATCTGGAGTGGAAGAGCTAGACTGATCAATGGTTCTCTTAGAAGTGATGATGGCCTCCTCAGAGCATTCACCCAATTGGTCGTACGTCAGTCTTTTTGGGGGGTGAATTACTCTTCTTTCCCTCTGCTCTTTAGGTATCATATTCTCAAGGACATTGGGGCTGGCTGTTTCTAGAAGCTCTTCAGGGGCTTCCTCATCTAGTTCAGGCATGTTGGGCTCCAGAACTTCAGGAGCGTCCCGCTCTCCTTCAGATAGAGACAACGACCCTTCTTCTGGGTCTTCCATTGACAAAGAGTCTGAGTCATCAGCTACCTCCTCAATGAGAATGTTTGAAGGCACGAATTCAGGAGCTTCTGCCCGAAGAGTTCCATTGTCAACTGTTTTGGGTGAGGTTTGGGAGGTGGTCATGGGTTCTGGCAATTGGGATGACCACAACCAGTCAGATTCTGCTTCTTCATCCTCTTGACCTTCATTGTCAGAGTCTCCATCTCTCACATCTGGAAGCACTGTTTGAGATCGGGTGATGGGTCTGGAACCTTGAGAAGTTGAAGGGGTTTCTTGTGAGTCAGATGCAGGAGGCATGCGAACTGCCTCGGAGAGGGGCAACAAGTGATTCCTGTGCCAGGTCTTTAACGGTCCCACGCTTCCTTCTGGCCTAATTTGGTACACAGGAAGGTTTTCCAGCTTCTTGCAGATAACATAAGGTTGGGATTTCCAACGGTCAGCCAACTTATGTTTTCCCGGAATTCCCAAGTTCCTCAACAGCACTCTATCTCCTGGCTGTAAATCTTGAATTCTGACTCTTAGGTCAAAGTTTCTTTTATTTCTCAGCCCCCGTTGGTCAGATGCTGCTTGGGCCTTTTCAAAAGCTGTCTTCAGGCTCTTTCTCAATCGGTCTACATACCCCTTGTGAGATGCTGCTGAGGTATGATCCAGCGATATGCCAAAGGCCAAGTCCACTGGCAACCGAGCCTCCCGCCCGAACATCAAACGGTATGGGGAATACCCGGTGACATCACTGGCAGTGCTATTGTAGGCATGCACTATGGCAGCTACATGCTTGCTCCAATGCTGCTTTTTCTCTGAACTCAGAGTCCCCAACATATCCAAGAGAGTCCGGTTAAACCGTTCAGGCTGAGCATCTCCTTGTGGGTGATAAGGGGTTGTCCTGGTCTTCTGGATGCCTAACAGGTCTAATAACTTCTTTATTAATTTGCTTTCAAAGTCTCTGCCCTGATCTGAATGAAGGCGTTGGGGTAGACCATAGTGCACAAAGAATTTTTCTACCAGTACTTTGGCTACTGTTGAGGCCTTCTGGTCTTTTGTTGGGAATGCTTGAGCATATCTGGTAAAGTGATCTGTTATCACCAAGACATTCCCTTGACCACTCAGATCAGGCTCCAGGCAAAGGAAGTCAATGCACACCAGTTCCATAGGTCCCTGACTTTGCAGATGGCCCATTGGGGCTGCTTGACGTGGCAAGGTCTTCCTTTGAATGCATCGGACACAGGAATGGCAATATCCTTCCACTTCAGCCCGCATGCAGGGCCAATAGAACCTATCCCGTACAAGGTGAAAAGTCCGTTCGGACCCTAGGTGACCATGGTTGTCATGGAGGGCAGCTAGGACCGCTTCTCGATATTTGGCTGGTAGAAACAGCTGCCACTTCTCTTCTGAGTCGTCAGAGGGGCCCCTTCGGTAGACCACCCCTTGACGTATGTGTAGCCGATCCCACTCCCTGCGCAACAATCGGGCTTCTCTTGGGGAGTCTGTTTCAAGCATCTCGGGACGCTGGCTTTCCAGGGCCTTTATCAGGAGTTTCCCTAAAGAGTCTTCTTCTTGCTCCTTTCTCAAATCCCTTTTTGTCAGCTTGGGCAAGCCCTCCCCTTCGACTTGGGTCACACTGCAATAGCACTTCGGTACTCCAACAGCTGAGACCACAATTTCTTCGGCTCTTGACCCACCTCTGGCTTGAAGTTCTGTCCCCTGATATAGGGCTCGCACTCCCTCTGGGTCTAGTTGGGCCCATTCTTCGGTAGGGTCGGTGGGGGCATGAGACCTCCTGGACAGGGCATCTGCATCCCTATTTCCCACTCCGGGTCGGTACTTCAAGCTGAAGGTGAAGCTTGAAAGGGCAGCCAACCACCGGTGTCCCGTTGCATCCAACTTGGCAGTGGTCAGAAGGTAGGTGAGCGGGTTATTATCTGTCTTCACCACAAACTCCGCCCCATATAGGTAGTCTCTCAGTTTGTCTACCACTGCCCATTTCAAGGCCAGGAATTCAAGCTTGTGGGTGGGGTAATTCTTCTCAGCAGGTATCAGACTCCTGCTCACATATGTGACGGGTCTTAGGTAACCATCATGTTCCTGGTACAGCACCCCACCCAGCCCATCTCGGCTGGCATCTACATGCAGTTCATAAAGCTTCTTTTGATCAGCATAGGCCAGGACTGGTGCAGTGGTAAGACTCTTCTTTAACATCTGGAAGGCTTCCTCGCACTCCCCTGTCCACTGGTCTTGAATCGACTCTTTGGGCCTTCGGGGTCCCATGGTGAGTTTCACTGGTTTGACCAGCTCTGGAACATCATCTTCCCCTTCGTTTCTGAGTAACTCGTTCAGGGGTCTGGCAATCTTGGCGAATCCTTCTACAAATCTTCTGTAGTAAGAACAGAACCCCAGGAATGACCGAAGCTCAGTCACGTTGGTAGGTCTCGGCCAAGAGGTGACGGCATCCAGCTTCTCTGGGTCCGTGGCCACCCCTTCTGCAGAAACGATATGGCCCAGGTAATGGACTGAGGACTGGTAAAATTGACACTTCTCTGGGGAGAGTTTCAGGCCCTCTTCACTGAGCCTCTTCAGGACCTTCTCCAGTCTCTCTTCATGCTCTTCTAGGGTTCTCCCGAACACGATGACGTCGTCCAAATATACCAGTACCTCTATTAGATTCATGTCCCCGACGGTTCTCTCCAGTAGCCTTTGGAAAGTGGCGGGGGCTCCTGATAACCCTTGAGGCATACGGTTGAACTCAAAGAACCCCACAGGGGTGATGAAGGCTGTCTTCTCCCGATCCTCAGGGTGCATGGGGATTTGGTAATATCCACTTTTTAGATCCATTACACTGAACCACTTGGCCCCTGACAGACTCTGCAGGGCGTCTTCAATTCGGGGAGTGGTGTATTGATCTGGGATGGTCCTTCTGTTTAGTGTTCTGTAGTCGATACACAGTCTCAGCGACCCGTTCTTCTTTCGGACTACCACTATTGGAGAAGCGTAAGGGCTCCTGGATTCTCGAATAATCCCCGTCCTCTTCAACTCAGCCAACTGTTCCCGCAAGTCTTCTAAGTCACCCAGTGGGACCCGTCGAACTCTCTCTCTAAAGGGCTTATCTTCTTGTAAGCGTATCTTGTGAGTGGCACTCCTTGCGCACCCCACATCAAACTCATCTTTAGAGAAGATCTTTTCCCACCTTGCAAGTTGAGCTTTGGCCCTTTTTCTCCATTCTGGTGGGAGGGCCGTGTCTTCAGAACAGAGCCTCTCTATGGTGACTTCACCCCTTTCTTCTTTCTTCAATTCACACGGGGCAATGGGGGTGGCTGGATTCACCTGGCCCAACAGCATTCTGGCCGGCACCTTCACTGGTGTATTAGCAGTGTTCCTTATACTCACTGAAACCCTCCCATGGCTTTTCTGTAGGGCCTTCAATGGGATCACTTCGGGGATTACTTCAATCCCTTTCTGTCTTTCCTGTGGGCCTGGTTCGAAGACAATGAAGGGGCCTGGCTGTTTCCATGTGAGCTTGACAGAAGCCCTCAGGCAAGTCACCTCTCCCGGTTGTAATACCTTCTCCGTCTTGTCTAGCTTCCAAATCTTGCCAACTCCCTCAGCCGGGGCCTTCTGCTCCAGTACCAGGCGCTGGTAGGCTTGCCTTAACATGGGGTGGACTCTTGTGGTCGGGGCTTCTTCCTGTTGGGCCAACGGTGTCAGCAGTCGCCTGACTAGATCAGTGTTGGTCCCTATGATGAGTGAGCTTTTGCTGGCCCCTGGTGGGCGAGGGCACACTACTGCCAGAGTATCGAAGGTCTCTGTCTCCCCAGCCACTGAGGGATCAAAAGTCAACTTGATTGGCAGGTAACCGTCATAGGGAAAGCTCTGAGTTCCAATACCCCATATTTCCAGTTCCTCTAATTTCTGTAGGGGCAGATGTTTAAGATGTTTATCATAGAAATCCCTATACAGAAGAGTCACTTGAGCCCCAGTGTCAAGAAGAGCCTTGGTGTAGATCCCTTCTACTTGTATGGAGACTACTGGAGAAGGCCCCACTAACTTGGCAGGGAACTCCTTCAACACAGACTTCTTGCTGGGTTCAGTTACCTGTACCCTCACTTCTTTTTTTCTTGAGTTTCCGGTGGGTCTCAGTCCCTTCTGGGTCTGGTGTGCACTGGCCTTCTGTTCAACAGCAGCCTGAGTTGTGGGACGGGGCCTAATTGGCAGAGGTTTAGGTCCCTGACTCTGATGTTTTGGATCATTGGACTTCTTGAAGGGGTTCGTGGAAACTGGTGGGCGCCCGGCTGACTCCTTCACCGGGGCCCTCTGAAGTTTTCCGCCGGCTTGCGATATCTGGATGCAACTTCATCTGGGCTGGGACACACTGCTCTAACATGCCCGATTCCCCCACAATTGAAGCATGTTATCAATCTCTTAGGCTTCTGTACTAGTTCCATATTGGAGCTAGGAGGTTTTTTTGGTTCCTCTGACGTGTTCTTGTTGTGTGGCACAGAGGCCTGGCTAGTCAGCATGGACACCATTTCTACTAGTTGTGACACCTGGGTCTTTAGGAGTTCAACTTCTGAATCACCTTCTTCTGCACTTAACATTCTGACTCGGGCAGTTGGTTCGGTGTGTTGACTCCTCCTTTTGTCTTCCAACATGGCCTCCTCCTCCCTGACTATCCGGATCAAGTCGGGGTATTCCAGGCTGCTCCCGTCCCGCCGGGTGCGTAGCAATAATGCGATGGGGTCCAAGGGTTGAGCTCCCCTCAACACCTGCTGGGCACGGGCCTCATCCACTTTTCTTGGATCTATCCCTTTCTTCAGTAGGATCCGATGCAGGATCTTATCCAGGCGTCCTATGAATTCTGACAGCTTCTCTCCCTCTTTTTGGTAGCAATGCCCCAGCTGGTAAGTGAGTTCAGTGACGTTTTCCGTCCCGCCGAACACATTCTGCAGAATATCCAGATAATCCTGTGCATTGCAGTCCTTCTTGCTTAACTTGAGGTTACGTATGGCCTCCAGAGCAGGCCCCTTTAAGCTTTCCACAATCCGTTGTTTTTTTTGTTGTTCTGGCACCTCCCATTCTTCTAGGGCCTGAGTGGCGCCATCTAGCCACTCTTCAAATCCATCTTCCACTGAAGGTACAGGTTTCTTCCCAGAAAAGGTCCTGAGTTTCCTGTATCCTGACATCAGGTAGTCTGGAGGGTCCTTTTTACACTTGGTCACAATCTCCCCCAGGACAGCGCACAATTCTGAGCTAAGGGTGGTCAATGGTGGTGAACCAGGACCCTTTTGTTGGGCGCTCCCTCCTGTGCTGGGGCCTCCTGAAGTAGTGGATGTGGGGCCATCTTTATTCTCTTCTGGGTGTATCAGGAGGAGTTCTACTTGGTTTGTAGTTTTTATGCTGGCACCCTTGAAGTAGTCAGAGATTCCGTTCCTCCACTCACATAATGCATAGGTGTGGGGATTTACAGTATCTGTCTTTATGTCAATCACCCATGGCTTCCTGTCCGTGGACAATGCTCTCAAGACTGGAGTTAGCTGCTCCTCTACCCAGGCCTCTCTCTGGATTTCAACCACCAGGCCATTTCCGGGTAGGATGCCTTCATCCCTGCACCACCGGGCTACGGCAGCAGGGTCCATTTCTGTGCTGTAAGGGTTCTGTCTAGGGGGAAAGTTGATTGCAGAACCGTAGAATATCCCGGACGAGCCCCCACGTGTAGCACTACCCCCGTAGGAGCTGCTGTTTGTTTGATTTGGGTCTACGTCCTGCCTATCAACCCCTGGAAGTGGCTCAAACCCTCCCTTAGCACAACTGATATGAATAAGGAGTGTGAGACCTATTGAGTATTAGGAGACACAATCCTGCATACATCACACAATAACCTGTAAATGTTATTACCTTTGCTGGTCACTAGTCCTTCTAAGTGACAGAGATACTTCACACAAGTTATATGCTTAATCAAACGTACCTTTACTCAGTATAAAAGGGAAGGGTAAAGAATCACATTAATACACACAGTTGACTCTGCATGCGCATTGCAGAGTCAATAAACCAATAAGGATAGGTATCACTGAGATTAGGTAATAACAGGAAATAACATCAGCTATATATATGTACATGTATCTATATGTGTCTCTGCACGGCTAACTGGTTGCTCGCGAGCTCCCCCTTTATTGCAATACCTTGCACGTGTTCATTCCCTATAATAGGTAAGCAAGGCCTATCTGCGTCCCACTCAAAGTTCCTTTCTCCAATGAAGTCTTCGCTAGCCACCGTCGGTGCACAAGTTAAATTGTAATCCACAGGGTTTCAACAAGATGCTGTAATTATCCGCAATATACCTGAGTACTCGTGTGCCTGCCACCCACTAATGACGGATGCACCAATCTCTGATCACATAGTCTCCAGTGAGATACACTAGGCCGCAAGCTGTGGCGTGATAGGTGAAGTGTGGCTGGCACTAACTAAATCACTTTCCTCTAAGGTAGTAGTCAATTCTGGGCAGGTGCCCTTCTCACCAAACAGGCCCGACTTTCAGATAGTCTCCTCTGGCTTGTCCCGGTCACTCGATCTCCACGCTTCTGCTTCAGCTGCAGTCTCCGGACTCCGTCACTAACAGCATATGGTGATGGACGACTCCGGTCTCTGCTGGGCAATCACAGGACGCTGTGGACGATCCTCTGCTGGAAATCTCTCAGGCACTCCCGTAATTTAGGCCCAGGCTTCTGGCCTAATCCTTAGGAAGCAGGCCTCCGTGCCAACTTCCTGCTTGATTGAGAGCTGGATCCAGAGAGAGAGACGCTGGCCCCTCCCCTGGTTTAAGTAGTCTGCCCAGAATGCTTTGCGGTGTTGCAATGCACCCTGGGTAATGTAGTCTGTCTTTTACTAAAAGCAACAAAGTCTTTTCTCCTAGCTGATATCTGTCCCAAAGTGCATTAGTTGCATTGTAACACTTATACCACCGGAGGGAGCTGGATTCCTTCTTTCATATGGACATCCTGCTACAACTGGAACGCAAAAAAACATTTATTCTGGTATACAAAATAATAATAACCAAACTAGAAGGCAGCGCTGGAGAGCCTGCTGCAATTTGTGCGACTGTGTGGACACCAAAATTGGAACCTTGAGAAGCACATACATTACTGAGCACAATCTGGTCTTGGACTCCCAGAGGTCAGGAACAGCAGCAGGTTAGATACATGTCCCAAGCCTGGGGAACTACAACAGGCTGCCTTCTGTCTGACCACATTGCAGAAAGGGAATCACTTCCTGGTCTTCTTGCTCCGCTTCCCTGCAGCCTTCTGGGTAGGCTTGCCTGCAGCCTTCTCTGCAGCCTTCCTTGTCCGCCTGGCTGGAGGCTGTGCCTCAGGAGGTGTACTCATGTCAGGAGGAGGAGGTGGAGCTGGAGAAGAAGGAGGTGGAGCTGGAGAAGAGGAAGGAGAAGGTTGTGAAATTGGAGGTGGAGCTGGAGAAGAAGGAGGTGGAGGAGAATAGGAAGGTGCAGGAGGATGGCCGTGGTCACAGATAACAGTGCTCTCTGTGAGTCTGCCCTCAACCCCTTATTTAAAAGGGTCATGAGCAGGGACTCACAAAGTAGCCTCTGTTCATTTTGCATCTGGGCCATTTTCATGCCCACCAATGCCGCATAGCCCTCATCAGGGGTTGGGGGCTGCTGGAGGGTGGCATGGGCCTCTTTAATGAGGGCCAGTGCTGCCACACTCACAGCCCTATCCCTCCTGCCCCTTCTTGGTGGCATGCGGATTGGTGGCACCTGACACCTTGTCCTACTACTTGGACCAGCCACCTCCTCTCTGCCACTTTGACCAGGCACCTCCTCTCTGCCACTAAGCCCAGCCTCCTCCTGCCTGACATTTTCCGCCCTCTCATCTTGGCTGACCTCCTCCTGTGTAAAAAAAGGGACATATTTTAGATTTTGTTTTCATCAATCACACACAGGGGATTAGTTTGTAAAGGCAAATCCACTTTGCAATACAAGTGCAAACTACAAGTGCACTTGTAATTGCTTGGAAAGTGGACTTGGAAGTGCAGTCGCTGGAGATCTGAGGGGGACATGCAAGGCAAAGCAAAAGCATAAATTTAGCTTAAACGTGATTGGAGATTAAAATCAGCAGAGCTTCCCCTCATTTCCGCTCTCCCCCTCTGATTTACAGTGCCTTTACTTCCAAGTTCTTTTTTGGTGAAATTTTAAGTGCTCTTTGCACTTATAGTTTGCACTTGTAGTGCAAAGTGAATTACCTGTTCTTAAAGCAGCCCCACAATGTTCAGATCATTGCCTGTTGCAAATCCTTCAAAATGTGTGTGTATAATACTCTCATTATGCCCCCATCATTTTCATATCTCCTCCCCCACTTTTTTGCCCACTAATGTCTATTGCTATGTCAATCCCTTTTTCTTGATTGCCTACCTTTTTACCCATCTTAACATCTATTTTACATCATTCACTTTTGACAAAGAAATGTGATAAAAATACTATACCTGGCTCCAGACGGACAGATCTGGGTCCTCATCCAAGATGGAAGGCTCCTCCTGATCCTGGGAAGGAACATCTTGGCTGGAGGGAAGGCTGGACAGTGATTCCCTTGCTGTAATGTGGTCATTCAGAAAGGCCAACCTGTCGTAGTACCACAAATGTGGGACATATACCTCCCCTGCTGCTGCTCCTGACCTCTGAGATGCCAGGACACGATTGCGCGCAGTCCTATATGTTCCTCTCAAGGTCCCAATTTTGGTGTCAAGCTGCTCAATGGTTGCATGGGGCACCCTGGTCTGCACAAATGGGAGCAGGCTCTCCAGCGCTGCTCTCCGAACCCCTTTTTTTATGCTGTGGATTTTTGGTCTCCCACAGAGCGGGCAGCTCCCTTAATCTGTCAATGAATTCCGATAGAAATTATTTTTCCCCAAACAAATTCATTCTTTCTGCAAGACAAAACACCAGACATAATTAAAAATGTCAATCACACTCTAAACTCGTGAAATCTTTATGCCCATATATGCCTCTCCAATCTCTATGCAGTATAGGCCACTGATGTACCAATTAGGAAATGATACCTTCGGTCTAACGTTTGGCGCTCTAAACTCCTTCGGCCGCACACAGAACGTAGGTACGTCACATGTGTGTGTTAGCTTTATATACACTACGCATGCGTGACACACGTCGCCCGCCCATGACGGTCTTTTCTCGGTGTTTCCCCGCTCCTTCTCTTTCGGCGCGCAGGCGACATGGCGGAGTCACAGCAGGTGTCTGTGAATTCAGAGAATTCCAATGAGGAGACAAGCCCAGAGCGGGAAACGTCACAAACAAGGAGGCCCTACAAGGCATCTAATATGTCCTTTGAGGAGATGGCGGAAATGGTGGCCATATTGAACAATTGTGATTATGATGCCAAGCATGGGCCGTATTCCCACCCTAATCTTCGGAAGGACAAAATTATGAAGAAAGTAGTGAAAAGTCTAAAGAAGAATTTCGGTGTGAAAAGATCCTAGGAGCAGCTCAGAAAGAGGTGATCTGACCTCAAACTGAGGGAGCCGGAGCAGTTAAGGAGCATTAACAGAATGCTTTAAAAAAGTAAGTACTTCTCCTGTGTCCCTATTGTTGTATTTCACAACTTGCATGTTGCTCCCTGTTGTGTTTTTTTCTTAATTAACATTCTTAAATTACATCTTCTACAATTTAGTGGGCACAGTAATCGGTCGATATAGACACATCGTTTGCACACTACATACGATAATTTGGCAATATCCGTTCTTTTTTATTTCCAAAAATAAATGTATGTTTAAAATCACTAAATGTTATGACATTGTTGTCTAGATGATGTGTTTGAAACTAGAATGAAATGCAAACTTGAATCAATATAAAGGAGAGGACACTCAGCAGTTGTTTACACATCTGCACTCACAGGAGCACTATAGTGTGGGCCGCCATAAGAACCTTTTTAGGGTGTCCACCACAGGTGCTACAGTGGGTACTGTGGGGGGGGCATGTGATAAAATTGTCTCCAAAATGTCTGTTTTTTAGCTTTGTATAGTTCTCAAATCTGGTCTTCATCTTGGAACTGGGCCTAAACAGACAAGTGTAACCCACCTGCAAGCAATGTTTCATATTCCTAGTTATGACTTCATATATGTGTGTGTTAAGTGTTCCATTTGTTTGAATCTCATAGGGGAGAGAAGACTGGGAGGACACCACTCCTCGGAGCCCAGGAAGCCCACACCTGCTAAAGAACCCCAACCTCACCAACCAGCCCAACCCGAGAATGTGGAGGATGTCGAATTAGATAAAGGAGAGGTGGAGGAAGGAGAAGTCGAGGAAGGAGAGGTGGAGGAGGTGGTGGAACTTGTCACTACAACAGGTCAGTATCTGTCACCCCAGCTTCAGGTTTACGAGATGTAGGCCTGGAGATTGTTATATTTTTATTTTAGGGGATGAAGATTTTGCTGAAAGTCCACGATTCTCCAGGGATAGTGCACAAAGACTCATACAACAAGTAATGGATTGTAGTACTCAACTGGACTTCATTAAAAAAAGGATTCAGGGGGGGCGTGTCCGGATGTGAGCAGCGGCGGACGTGTTTGAGAGGAGCTCCGGGTATCCTTAACACAATCCTTTGCCATCCATGCATCCACTGGCCTACACAGCTCAAGCCGTCTTGCCTACCTGTTCCTCCCTGTCCCCTGTTGGGCCCTGACCAAGTATTGAGTGGGGATCCAGTCGTGGATGCCCGGGAAGCCATCCAGTACTCTGCCTGCAGCCGCCGCCATCTTGCTGGCCTGTGTCTGACCTGTGGGAGCTGATCCTTGCCTAACAGTGGGGTAAGAAACCATCCTACATCCCCTGGACTGTTCTCCTTCCTCCTGCCTACCCCCTCCACTGCCTGGCGTGTTCTAATGGCCTGCTGAGCCGCGGGGAGCGCTCGCGGCGGCTGCGGCCTAGTGCGGCCTAGTGGAGCCTGACGGACACCGCTGTTTCCTGAGCGGCTACCCCGCGGTAGTGTGCCGACCGGACCGCAAATCGCGGACGCGGATCCCGCGGCCCTGCGACTCATCCTCCTCCCTGTGGGGACCTGTTGTGCTGATCTGTGGGGACCAATCTGTGTGGGCTGCTGCAGGTGCCCAGGGGCCTAGTGACTCTGCCATTCTGCCTGTGTCCCCCTGTTCTGAACATGTCCTAAGTGCACTCTCTGCCTGCCAACCTCCTGGACTAATTCTACCTTGCTGATCACTGTGTGCTGGGGGGCTGTATGCTCTTGCTGACTGTTAGCCTGGACTGTGCCACCCTCTGCTGCCTACGGGACATTGATCTGCTGGGGCCCCCCTTTTAGTGACCCACCAGATGTCCCCCTCTTCCAAGAAGGGGAAGAAATCCTCCGAGGCAGTTGGGATAGGCTCGTCCCCCCGGCAGCCCCATCCCCCCCCATTGCAGCCAGACCCAATACTGCTTGGACAACTCCGGGCCCTGTTGGCTGACTTGGAGATGGGTCCCAGTGAGGTTCCGGCGGCGGAGCGGACCCCGCCATCGCAGGATAGTATGGCCACAATCCTTGCCGCGATCGAGCAGAGCAAGACCTCACTGCTTGTGCGCATCGACCACCTTGCTGAGGAGTGCAATCTTATCAGAAATGACCTCGACAAAATTAGGGGGAGGATGACTGAAACTGAGACCAGGATATCCGCTACCGAAGATCTTACTGCCACTCATGCCTCGTCCATTGCTGAACTGCAGCACACGGTACAGTCCCTTGTCGCAAAATCTGATGACGCTGAGAACAGACTCAGACGCAACAATGTCAGGGTCCTGGGGATACCTGAGAGGGAGGAGGGGGACCGCCCGGCAGAATTTGCGGAGGGGTTCTTTAAAGATCTACTGGGCTTCACAGATGTTTCTCCTACCTATGTGGTTGAAAGAGCTCATCGGGTGCCCACCGGCCGCACCATCCCGGGAAATCTCCCCCGGCCCTTCTTGGTACGCTTCCTTAATTATCGAGACAGAGACAGGATTCTCTCTGAGGCCCGCAAACATCCCACTCTCAAATACAGCAACGCCTCTGTTTTTCTTTTCCCCAATTTTTCGGCTGATCTGCAGCGGAAAAGGAAGACTTTCAACGATGTCCGTAGACGGCTCAGGGAGAAGAACATAAAATATGGCATGCTTTACCCCAGCCGCCTGTGAGTCCAACACGATGGAACAATCCGATTCTTTGAGAACCCAGCGGATGCTGATGACTGGCTGACCACCTTACGTTGAAGACCCATTCCTTGATCTACTGCGTGGATTTCCTGCGCCCTGATATCCTACTAAACTGTCCTGTGAGTACATACTTACCTGATGCACGGATCTTCCATATCCTTGCTTGATTCATCCTACAAACATTCGGCAATTACCGGAGCAAACACGAACACACTTTTACACGTGACTTGCACTTGACCCTCACGGTTTAGTGTTGTGTGAGTTGAGATAGGCCTGGTGCCCTCCACTCTCTTGGAGGTACCAAATAGCTGGAGGAACTACAACCCACCCCCCTCTGGACTGCTCAGACCTTCTCGCTGTATTGGGATTCATGTCCCTCACCCATGCCCACTGTTCTATCAAGTCGCTGACTTTGGTGCCACTGATTTTTGGGATCAATATCCCCCGTCCCTCTGCTCCCTGTTTTTACAAGACGGAAGAGACAATACCTGTCAGCAGAGTGGGTGGACTGGCACCGGTAGTGTAGTGCCCCCAGTTGAGGGGTTCACTGGCACCTGTAGTTAAAGTTCTTTTCTGGGTAAAAACTATTCCCAGACCTTCCCCCCCTGTTTGGAGGAAGGCTGGGATATAGTAGGATAGGCACTCGTGCCTGGGAAGTTTGATTAAGGATTTAGTTGTTCCTTGCTCTTATGTTGTTTTTTTTTCTCTGTTTTGTTTTGTGGTATGCTTAAGTACTGTCAGTATTTTTTGCACTGTGACCGAGATCTTGCTGCTCATGGGGTGCACTGGTACATGCCCTTTAGCGTATCTCCTCAATTATTTCTCCCCATTGCCCGATGGCTAGTCAACTAGCTGACTCCTTTACCGTCCTTTCCTGGAATGTCAGAGGTCTTAACTCAAAATTCAAGCAAGCCCTTTTATTTCAATACTTAAAATCTCACTCCCCCCAGCTTATTCTCCTTCAGGAGACTCACCTCATGGGCAGTAGGATTTTGACTCTTAAAAGGCCTTGGATACAGCGAGCGATACATGCCACGTATTCCACATACGCCAGGGGTGTGTCGGTCCTTATCCACAAGAGTTTCCCCTGTGTTATTGAAGAGGTCCGGACGGATCCCCAGGGGAAATTTGTGATAGTGGTGTTCACGTTATGGTCTGTAAGATATATCATTATAAATCTGTACATCCCTCCCCCGTTTTCATCTGCAATATTGTATGAGGTCCTAGAAAAGATTTTGCCCTTCTGCCCGGGGAAGGTTCTGATTATGGGAGACTTCAATGCCATTTTGTCGCCCGACCTAGATAGACCTACCTCGCCTAGGAAACAATGCATAGACCTCTCTGCCTGGGCTCAGGCGGTGGGGCTGGTGGAGGTCTGGAGGTGGAAGCACCCTACCACAAGGACTTACTCATGTTTTTCGACATCCTATAAGACTGCTTCACGGATAGATCTGGCCTTCTCCAACCCCGCACTGTTAGCGGGCGTATTGGAGACGTCCTATCTGCCCAGCGGGCTGTCTGATCATAGTCCCCTGGTGGTGGTGCTCCGCTCCCCGGCTTCCCGGAATGCTGCGCTCTGGAGGTTGGGTACACAATGGGTCTCTCATCCTGACCTTACTGACAAACTGCTGCCCCTGCTGTCTGAATTCTGGGAAAATAATAAAGAATCCTCTTCTCCCGACATTGTCTGGGATGCCTTTAAAGCTTTCACAAGGGGACAGTATATCTCTTCTATTGCCAGCATTAAAAAACAGCAGTCGGCTGTGACTCTGGCGCTGCAGAAGACTGTTGATGACCACACTGCTACATATGGTGGTGACCCCACCCCAGTTCACTTTGATCTGCTGATGGCGGCTCGGAGGGAACTTCAGTTACACCTGGCTGAGGTCACGCGACTCGACTCCTATAGGGGTAAGCAGTAAGCAGAGGGCCTTTGAACAAGGTGATCGAAATGGCCGCCTGCTGGCCATGATGACACAACATGACCGACCCCTTACCCTTGTGTCTACCCTACAGACATCGGGGGAGGGACGGTGTCCTTCCCTTCTGATATCTTGCAGACGTTTAACTCCTTTTATGGCGCTTTGTATTCGTCCGGTCTACCCTCAGATTTTCAGCCAGAGTCGCTGAACGGCCTGCTGGATCCGTTGGTGCTTGGCTGGCTCTGTGACCATGACAGAGAGACATTGGTCCAACCATTTACGGCTTTGGAGGTCATAAAGGCTATCCGGTCCTTCCCCCCTGGCAAGGCGCCGGGGCCGGACGGACTTCCGATGGACTTTTATAGGGCTCATGTGGAACTCCTAGCGCCCCTGTTGGCACAATTATATACTGTATGTCTGCCAAACGGTGGTCTGCCTGGTTCTATGTACCATGCCTACTTGACCCTGATATATAAGGCTCCCAAAGACCCCACTTCCTGTGCTTCTTACCGCCCTATTGCCTTACTTAACTCCGACTTTAAAATTCTGACCAAGCTTCTGGCCCTTCGGTTATATCCCATGTTACCCTCAGTGATATAAAAAAAAATAAAGCAGTAAACCGCGCTAGCTTTTAAACAAATAAACAGCGGCACCTGTGATATGTGATAACATATAAAGTGTACAAAGAAGAAAAGAAAGAACAAGTGCGCTAATGTGAATTGATTAAATAGTGAAAGTCAGTAAAAAACAGATCCACATATAATAATGAAAAAATATCATATGAAGTCCAATAGTGATACAAATCCACACCTAATGCCGCGTACACACGATCGTTTTTCATGCCGTTAAAAATGCCATTTTTAAAAATGGCCATTAAAAATGATCGTGTGTAGGCTCCAGAGCATTTTTAACGACGTGAAAAACGGGCATTAAAAATTCCGGACATGCTCTCTTTTTTAACGTCGTTTTTCATGTCGTTTTTTTTAACGACGTGAAAAACGATAGTGTGTATGCTTTCACGACGTGAAAAAAAACGCACATGCTCAGAAGCAACTATGAGACGGGAGCGCTCGTTTTGGTAAAGCTAATGTTGGAAATGGAGATGGCACATTTGTCACGGTGGAATTAATAGCATTGTTTTAATGCAGCGCATTCCGTTCTTCTTTTGACATTGAGAGTTTTATGCCCAACTTGTTTCTAAAGTAATTCCAAATTGCTCTAATGATTATAAAATATTATTTTTAAGCCGCACCTCCCTCCTAAATAATACTAATAATAATAAAATAAGTTAATTCTCCTTTTTTCTTTAAATTTTATATTCTTTTTGGTTATTTTTTTTGGCCTTTTTTTAAGTTTTTTGGCTTAAATTATTCTTGTGTAAAGTTACCACAACAACCTTCCAAATGTGTCTCATTTGGCCTCAGGGAGGTTTGTGTCCCCTGATAATAACAATAATATAATTTGAGATGTCCCTGCCTGCTTCCTAGCAAGCTCTCTTTTGAAATACAAATCACATAGTCAAGTATTTAAAGGGCACTCAATTTTTTTTTATTTCAGAACATTAACAAATTAAAGTGGAAGGCAGCACTGGAGAGCCTGCTTGCATTTGTGCATCCCTTTCACCCCACAACAACCATACAAGATGTCCAAAACAAAATAGAGATTAGATCCCCCCAAAAAATGAGCCCAATCTTGTCTTGAGCTCCCAGAGGTCAGGAGCCACAGCAGATAAGTCCTATATGTCCCCAGTCTGTGGTACTACAGCAGGCATTATTTTCTTCTCTTCCTTGTAGCCTTCTCTCCAGCCTTCTCTGCAGCCTTGGTTGGTTTCTTCCTTGGAGGCTGGGGATCAGGAGGAGAGGTTGTGGCAGGAGTAGTAGGAGGAGGAGGAGGAGGTGGAGGAGTAGGGACAACCTCCGTTATGTCCGTGTACCTAGTGAGTTCACCCAGCACGCCCTTATTGATGACTTTCAATAGCAGGGTCTCACTGTAAATTTTTTGCTGCAACTCCATTTGCCCTAGTTTGTGGACGAGGACTGCGGCAAATCCCTCTTCAACAGAGGGTGCCTCTCTGAGGGCCGCTGTTGCCTCTCTGAGGAAGGCCCTGGTTTCCTCCTCCACCTGCCTACCTCTCCTTGGCCCTCATGGTTTAACTACCAGGGGAGGCATCTGGGCTCTTGTGCTGGGCCCAGCCTCCTCCTGGGTGCCACTGGGCCCAGCCTCCTCCTGGGTGCCCCTGGGCCCTGCCTCCTCCTGGGTGCCACTGGGCCCAGCCTCCTCCTGATCACCAACATCACCCTCTTCCTGGCTCTGCTCTGGCTGTAAAAAAAGAAAGGGACATTATTTATTTTGCCACATCATCATTCACAGACATTGTTCACCTCTAGACATTGTTGAAATCAATGCCAAAAGTTATGTCCTTTTCATTGATTACGCATCCTGGTTTTGTTGTCTTGGACACATAAAATTAGGCCACTACTGTATCTTGCTCTTCACAAACTTTATTGGTAGAAGTGTACATACCTTTAACAATACTAACATCTATTTAAAATCTATAATTTTGTACGATAGAAATATAGATAGCAAAACTTTACCTGGCTCCATATCTCCAAATCTGCCTCCTTAAGGCCCTGATCTTGATCCTCAGAGGACGCCAGAGCAGGGTTGACAGGAAGGCTGGAGGACTGGCTGCAGGGAAGGCTGGAGGGTTGGGTACAAGGAAGGCTGGATTGACCTCTGGGGGGAAGGGTGGAGAGAGATTCGCGCACTTCCAGCTGGTCATCCAGAAAAGCAAGCTTACTGTAGTACCACAGACTGGGTTTATAAACCTTATCTGCTGGTGCACCTGACCTCTGGGACCTCAGGACCATAGTCCTCTGGGTCCTGTATGTCCCTCTGATGGTCCCAATTTTGTTTTTGACATCTTGGAGAGTTGTTGTGGGTATCTTTGTTTGCACAAATGCAAGCAGGCTCTCCAGTGCTGCTTTCCTGGCGTCTTTATTTTTATTTCCGCCACTTTTGGTTTGCCATAATATAGGGAGCTCTTGCCATTTGTCGATGAACTCCCCCATGAAGTCTGGGTTTTTAAAAGTATTCATGATATCTGTAAAAGCGAGAAACCAAAATAAAAATATATTTCAGGCAACATTCCTCAACTGTGCATTGTCTACATATTTTGAGCACACAAATCTCCTCGTCTGATGAACCTCAAAAAGTAAAATTGTTAGGTACCTTGGTCACGACGTTCGTTGCTAACTCTCTCTCCCGAAAAATGAACGTATTTCCCAGCAATGGATCTTCACTTTATATACACAGCGCATGTGTGAAACTCTGCACGCTTTCCCCGCCCCTGACGTTCGATATTGTACTTACCCCGCCCCTTCTCGCTCGTAGTGCTGAACAAAACATGGCGGAGACACAGGTGGCTGAGATTACCTCTACAGAGGATGAAATTACAGAGGAGCCCAAATCAAGACCCAGGAGATATAAGGCATCCAACATGTCATTCGAGGAAATGGTGGAGATGGTCGCCATTTTAAAGAAGGAGGATTATGATGCCAAGCATTGTCCGTATAAAAGGCCTAATCTGGTCAAGTCCAGAATTATGGGCAAAGTGGTCAAAAGTCTCCACCAAAAATTCGGGGTGTGCAGAACGAAGGAACAGCTCAGAAAACGATGGTCAGATCTGAAGTTGCGGGAGGCCGACCAATATAAAAGAATCAAGAAAGTTATATTAAAAAGTAAGTTGTTTTTTTTGAGTTTCCATGGTACATATTATTTTCTTGTATTCTGTCGTGTATTTTTAACTTTCATATAGTACACTGAAAGATACCATCTTTTTTAGGTTCGTCCGCATAGTAAACGGACGTATTTTACCTCTTTCTCCGTACAGTTCCTCAAACGATGTTTTCGGATCATCCAGTGTGAACACCCATGTTTTTTTGATTATTTGGGGGAGTACATTTGGGCCACACTTATTTTTGGTGTGCTAATCCAAAGGAGATTTGTTCATTTAGAAAAACGATATGCATGGTAATGTTAAAGGGAGTGAATGCTCAGCAGCTGATGAAACATCTGAACGCAGTAGTACAAGTGTGGGCCTAAAGCCAAAAAGCTTGAGGGAGTCACACACAGGTGATCCAGTGTAGATACTTTGGGGTGTTACAATGTTTCAAATTTGTTCACAAAATGTATATGCTCTGTTTTGGCCTATGTATCCAATCATTTGTCCCGGTTGGCACAGGGGTTAAAAATTCAAATGGAGCATGCTTCAAAAGAATGATTAAAAAGTTTTTTTCCATGTTTCTTATTTTAGCAAAATTGAGTCGCTACTAATGAAACTATTCCTTTTATTTCAATCTCACTAGGGATTCGAAAAGCTACCTCAGATGAGACGAGAATTGCAATACCTACAACAATACCCCCAGAACCCCAGGATGGAGAGGAATGTGATGTTGTGGAAGTTGAAAGTGGCACCACCACAGGTCAGAGAGAAACCAGACACATGCATGTTAAATAGATGTAGGCCTACATATTCTATCCTACATATTTATTTTTACATTTAGGTGCAGTTCTGGCCGAAGACCCCAATAAGTTGTCACATCACAGTGCCCAGATCCTGATCCAATACCTGATGGTCTGCTGTCGTGACCTCGAAAAAATTAAGGGAGATTTGCGAGAGATCAGGGCAAACACAAAGCGGGTGGAGGAAAGGCTCCAAAATATCATGGCTGTGCTTGGGCGTGTCTAATGTTTTTACACCAAATAACGCTTTACTTGCAGAGATTTCAAATTTCTTTGGTTATTTTACCCTTAGGGCTCTTTCACACGGAGGTCCGTTCAGGTCCGCCTGTCAGTTTTTTAGGCGGACCTGAAACGGATCCTCCATGCACCCCTATGGAGGCACGGATGTCAGCGGAGACATGTCCGCTGACATCCGCTCCGCCAAAGTGTGACGGAGGAAAACCCTATTTTTCCTTCCGTCGGCGGAGCGGATCGGATGACAACGGACTCTACGGTCCGTCGTCATCCAATTCCCCATAGGGGAGAGCGGCGCTCTGACAGGGCGGTCCCTGCACAGTGTGCGGGGACCGCCCAGTCATCCGTCGGCTCAGCGGGGATCAACGGAGCGATCCCCGCTGAGCAAGCGGAGCTTCACGGGGCGGATCTGCACGGATCCACCCCGTGTGAAAGGGGCCTTAAATGACTAGCACATGTTTAGCTTTTTCAAAATTTGGAGAACTATAGTTTGTTTATGCATGGCTGGTCATGCGTTTTAATACACCTGAAATTAAGGGAACATCCACATTTCTATGGAAGTTGCCCACCTAAACAAAAAAAATAAAGGTATTTTTACATAACAAATCATTGTGGCTTCATTATGTAAATGTGGTGCTGAGTGAACTAATCAATGTTTGGTGTTTACACTGACAATGAAGGCTAATTAAAAGTTTTTTTAATCCACATGGCAAAACAAATGCACTAGGTAAACCTACCAGAAACATCAAACATTATACAATAAAAATGACAAACCAATCTTTACTTTTTAAAAAAGTTTTATTTTTTTGGTCTAAAATTATTAGAGATTGTCTGGCATTTCAATGGCCCCCCTACCCATAAAATAGTCCACATATTGGTTACGGACCTCACGTCCGGTTGGGGGGGCCAAGCCAGGACGGCCAGGTTCCAGGGCCACCAAAGTTTCTGCATTGAGTAAAGAGGCCTCAGGCCCACTCAAAGATATATAACTCATTGAATGCACCCTTAGGAAATTATGCAGCACACAGCACGTCATAACCACATGGTTCCATTTGTATGGGGCAAGGTGGATGGAGGTAAGGAAGAGGTGAAATCGGCTGGCCATGATCCCAAATGCATTTTCCACCACCCTTCTGGCTCTGGCCAGCCGATAATTGAAAACCCTCCTCTCAGGGGTGAGGGTGCGTTGCGGGAATGGCCTCATCAAATGGGGTCCCAGGCCAAACGCCTCATCCGCCACAAACACAAAAGGTAGTCCCTCCACATTCTGCTCCGCGGGTGGCAAGGCCAGCAGATCCAAAAGGAGCCGTTCTCCAAACTCCGTCTGGGCAAAAACTCCTCCATCAGACATCCTGCCATTCTTGCCAACGTCCACATAGAGGAACTCGTAGGTGGCCGACACCACTGCCATCATCACGACGCTGTGGAACCCCTTATAATTATAATAAAAGGATCCCGAATGGGGTGGTGGGACAACCCGAACATGTTTGCCGTCGATGGCTCCTCCACAGTTCGGAAAGTTCCATCGCTGGGCAAACTCGGAAGCCACATTCTGCCATTCATGTGGCGAAGAAGGGAACTGTGGAATTAAAGAAATAACAAATTAATACTTGGAGCCAGAAACATTGAAAGATGATTTCATACACACATTCATGGCCAACATTGGTAGAAACTGTTAAAAACATAAAAATTTGGAAGCAAGAAAAAAAAATAATAATAATTATGGGGGGGGGGGGGGGGGAAGGGTTGAAGATGAGTTGGGAATATCACACATGAAGGCTGTAGCACTCTGTATTGAAGTTAACAACAATGAAACATTCCGAGGCAAAATTTAGAGTGCGTTTTGGGTAAAGCACTACGATGGAACATATAATAAAAAACATGGAAATGACTAGGCAAGGTAGGTATGGCCCCAGGATAGCATGCTGGAGAGGTTAGGTAAGCCAAATTTACAGGTAGGCCTCAAACACCAAACTTTAAATAATAAAACATGGGGAGAAAGGGGACATTCCCTGCAGCTAAGAATCATGTGAATTAGGGACTGCAAATAAAGCAAATTAAAAATATCCCAAAAAAAAAAAACATACAATGTGAATTTTTGAAGAAGAACACTTACCTTAATATAGTCCTCCTGCAAAACTTGAAGGATGGCAGAACAAGTCTCTGGTATAATGATCCCCAGAGCCTGGGGGGAGATGCCTGTGGAGAACTTAAGGTCCTGCCGGCTTCTCCCAGTAGCCAGGTATCGCAACGTGGCAATGAGCCTCTGCTCAGCACTGATGGCTTCCCGCATAACGGTGTCCTGCCTGGTAATATAGGGGGACACCAAAGCCAACAGCTGCTGAAATACGGGGTCAGACATACTGAGAAAATTCCTGAAATCATCTGGATTATTCTCCCTGATCTCCCGCAACAAAGGCATGTGACAGAATTGGTGCCGCTGGAGCAACCAATTCTTGGTCCATGAACTCCTCCTGACCCTGCTCATGGCATGGAGTCGGGATGCAGCATGAACCCCTGCACCAACTACAGCACGAACTCTACGACGAGTACGTAGCCGCAACATGGCTAGATAACGGTCGGCTGAACAGAACGTACTAGAAGAACGCACGGAAGAACAGCAAGGCCTATGAAGAACAAGCTGAAAAACACGAACGTGCAGAGCAGGCCGCACTGAATAAACAGATACGAACTGACTACAAGCAGTGCTAAACAGATACGAACCCACAGGCGCAATCTGAACTCCAGAAAACGATCTTCAAAGCACGAAGACTGAAAAGCGCGAATCGTCTCTCACCAAACTTTTACTAACACGCGGAAACACGGAATTAGCAAAAGCGTCCCAAAGGGTGGCGTCATTCGAACGGAACTTCCCCTTTATAGTGCCGTCGTACGTGTTGAACGTCACTGCGCTTTGCTTGATCATTTTTTTTAATGATGGTGTGTACGCAAGGCAGGCTTGAGAGGAAACATGAAAAAAAACGACGAGAAAAACGTTGGTTAAAAAAATGACATTAAAAACGATCGTGTGTACGGGGAATAATAATGAAAAAATATGAAGTCCAATGGTGATACCATAAATTAGGTCTGAAACATATCAAAATAAAAAGTCCATTCAAATGTCAAAAAAATTAATGAAGAATGGAAGGAAGCCGTGAAGAGGTGAACCGCATCAGATTGAAATTCGGTGCATGCACACCCGTGTCCACCACCAACAATGCAACCTGCTTACCAGAGGTAAGAAACAATTGAGCCCATCCGCAATCCCAGGGAAAAGTCCAGAGAAATCCAAGCGTCACTTGATGTTCAGTGGTTGCGTCAAAGATTTCCCAAAAGGAGAGAGGAGACTCGATCGTGCATTACCCAATGTATAAATTTATTAATAAAAAGGGGTATAAAAACACTTACACAATATACGATTAAAAAAGCATAACAACCGGCCAGTCCGCCGTACCTGTCCTGTGATGATGGCGTCAGCACGCACACCTTCCCGACGTACGTTTCGTGTTCCTACACGTCGTCATGGGGATCAGGTGACGTGCTGACGCATCACGAGATATAGAAGAAGAAAAGCCAAGCCTCACTCTGAGCGGCCAATGGAGTCACGGCAATTAAACCAAGCCTCCATACCACCAGAAAGACCCGGCCATGAACCAACACATAGCCAAGCCTCACTTTGATCACGGGCGGCAATATGGAAGAAAAAAAGGGGTCAAGCCTTATTCTAAGCGGCCAATGGAGTCACGGTAATTAAACCAAGCCCCCGTACCACCAGAAAGGCCCGGCCCTAAACCAACATAACCAAGCCTCACTTTGATCACAGGCAGCAGTATACAAATGGACAAAATTAACCCCAAATGCATTAAAAATTGGAAAATGAACATATAAAATAACATTTAAGTCATAAACCTCATGCACAAAAAACTTTATCATGTATATGGGCGGGAAGGGAGTGCAAATTGATAGACAGCCTCCACCCGTCCACCGCAATGTGGTATGCTATTTGAAAAATATATGAAAATCCTTTCAACAGTGTATAATGCCGATACATATTAATATCTGTAAAGATAGAAATGCATATACACATAAAAAAGATTCCATATGTATTGCGTATTCTAACCAGTGGAGGTCAAAAAAAGACAAAAAAATACCTCAACTGGAAACAGCAACGGACAAGGGGAAGGGGAGGGGGGAGGAATACTCCAAAGTATAAGGGCCCATTGGGGGTCCCTAAGATGGTAAATTGAACATGTCAGAATATATAATAGTTGACAATTGAAGTCACCGATATAACAAGATCAACATGTACAAAGCAAGCACCCACTTATCGCAGACTAAGAGTTATCGATGAAAGCGTTGAGATCTACTACAATGTTCATCCCATATGGTACATAACTCTTCAGTCTGTGAATCCAAGCCATCTCGAGTCTGGAAATACTTCTGATCATGGAGTCACCCCTCCATCTAGCAGAGTATTTATCTATCCCCAAAAAGATGGTGTTAGTGGGGTCTTTAGCATGAACTTCCAAATAGTGCCGGGATACCGGGTGTTTTGGAAAACCTGTGAGGATGTTAGTGATATGTTCGTTTAGACGAACACGGAGATGTCGTTTTGTCCTGCCCACATATTGGAGTCCACATGGACATTGTAGGAGGTAAACGACTCTCTCCGTGGAGCAAGTGATAAAGGGCAATATCTTATGCTCAACATTGGTTACAGTCGACTTAAACGTATTGGTACATCTGTGGGTACAACCACTCAACGAACATACTCGACACCTCCTACACTGATAGAAGCCTACCAACTGATCAAGGAAGGTCTTACGCACAGAGGGAGGATCTAAAATATTGGGTGCCACTCTCCCTTGTAAGGAGGGTGCTCCCTTGTATATAACCTGAGGATGAACTGGTAATTCTCCCTGCAAGACAGGGTCATTGGTGAGAATGTGCCAATGCTTCTTATCAACTGTTTGATACCCCTATATTGAGTTGAATAGGTGGTAACAAATGGGATAGATGGCACTCTCAATTGGGACCTCGGTTTCTCAGCCAATAGGTATTTCCTATCCAATAATGCAACCTCATTTAAGGTGTCAATGAGTGAATCATTGGAATACCCTTTTTCCACAAATCGACCAACGAGGATCTGTGCTTGTGTTAGGAATTCCTTATGGTCTGTACAGTTACGTTTCAGCCTGATGAATTGGCTTTTGGGTACGGATTTAAGCCATGATGGATGGTGGCAACTGTTGGTAGGTATGTATGAATTCCTATCCATATTTTTGAAAAAAGTGGAAGTAGTGAAGGAGCCATTTTTAATACTTATTTTTAAATCCAAAAAATGAATCTCCTCCTGGCTCGCCTCAAAATTTAAGACAATACCCCTAGTGTTGTTATTGAGGTGCACCATGTAGGTATCCAAGTCTTTACGATCCCCATCCCATAGGAGGAGGACGTCGTCAATATACGTCGCCCACAACATAAGTTGGGGCGGGCGTTGAGCATAGACAACGTCCTCCTCCCATAGGGCCATAAAGAGATTGGCCAAACTAGGGGCATATTTTGCCCCCATAGCCACTCCTCTGTCTTGCCTATAAAATTGGTTGTTGAACCAGAAGTAACTCCTAGAAGCAGCAAATGATAGTAACTCGAGAATGTATGAAATCTGTTCATCGAACAGTCCGGAGTCACGCCTTAAGTAGTATTCTACTGCAAATAAACCCAAATTGTGGGGAATGATGGTATATAAGGACGTGACGTCAAAAATCACTGCTCCTGAAAAAACTGCAGTTTAAAAAAAAAAAAAATGTCCTAGTCTCCTGTCGTTTTTACTTTTTTGACACTTTTTTTGGGTGAATGGGTACAATGTACCCCATACCCATTCACATAGGGGGGCGGGATCTGAGGCCCCCCATGTTAAAGGGGGCTTTCAGATTCCGATAAGCCCCCTGTCCGCAGACCCCCACAACCACCGGGCAAGGTTTGTGGGGATGAGGCCCTTGTCCCCATCAACATGGGAACAAGGTGCTTTGGGGGACCCCAAAGCACCCTCCCCATGTTAAGGGCAAGAAGCCTGGTATAGTTCAGGAGGGGGGTGCTCTCTCGTCCCCCCTTTCCTGCCTGCCATGGCTGCTTGCTCGGATAAGGGACTGGTATGGATTTTGGGGGAGACCCCCACGGCATCTTTAAAAAAAAAATTGGCGCCGTTTTTTTCAATGGTTTTTCATCTATTTTACCGGGAGCCGACAATACATTACAGCTGCGAGCAATTTTAAATGCCATTTTTCCTTTACAAATTTCATTTTGCTGCGGTACTGTAATAAACACAGGAAAGATGTGCTACTTTACTGGCAGACTAAGGGGACCGCCAGGCACGATATTTAAAGGAATATTAAATTTTTAATGTTTCACCTTAAGCATTATTAAAATGACTGCTCCAGAAAAAACTGTAGTTTTTAAATCTTTTTTTTTGCATTGATACATGTCCCCTGGGGCAGTCCCCATACAATTTTTATGACAATAACTTGCACATAAGCCCTTAAAATTAGCACTTTTGATTTTTCATGTTCGTGTCCCATAGACTTTGCATGTTTGCAAAGATTTTTAGTCTGTTCGCATGTTCTGGTGCAAACCGAATCGGGAAGGGGGGGCGGGGGGTTGTTCGGCTCATCCCTATAGCTGAGCCTATATCGCATGGTCTCTGAACTTTACCCATTGTTGGGGTCTGCTACCTCGGCTGCCAAGCCCACATATATCTGGGTCTAGGAAAAAGAACTAGGGTCTGAATTCACCACTGCTCAGCTGACACACCTATACCAGCTCACTCACTCGAGTTCTATTGACTCTAAAATGCAGGAGACCAATTATAAGTTTTGTCACGCTGGTATCGGGTGCCTACTGACCTGGCCCGGATATACCCTTCTATCTCTGAGCTATGCTGGAGGGGTTGCGGAGACCATGGTACACTCTTACATTTATGGTGGGATTGCCCTATGATAGTGCCCTTTTGGATGGACATTCGAGCTCAGATTAAAGAAATCCTGGGCCTTGATATTCCCTACTCCCCGATACATTTTCTTCTGCACATCCCTCCTGTACCGGTTTGTCAATATAAGAAGAGCATGCTGCCCCACTTGTTGAACGCAGCCAAACGGTTGCCAAAGTCCTGGATGGAAGAATTGGGTGCGTAGGGTAAATGAGACCAAGGAGGCTGAGGACTGGATTGCGACTTATAAAGGTACCCGAGATCGTTTCACCAGCACTTAGGCACCATAGTTGGATTATGCTCGTGATTCAGTCCAAGTATCCTCCAGTTTAGATTTGGCGTTGTTGGAACTGGCGAAACCATCCCTTAGACAGCGTATTCCACCCCAAGAGTAGTGAGCCAGGATTTATTCATAGTGGTGGATGTGGTACCAATCAATGGCTCCTCTTATTATGGAGGATCCCAACTGTAATTGGTGGTGGCGGGCTTGGCGCAGACGACGACATCATCTGCGAGACTTAACGTATGATCCTATCTTTTCTTCCTCTTTTTCTTTCACCTAATTCTTTTCTTTCACTATCTTTTCTCATATTTTGAATGCTGATTTATATGTTACCTCGAGACTACGCAAATTATACTCGAGACTACGCATTAGGGGTTACAGCCATAGCTGCCCTAAGAAGGCTTTCAATAAAACTCAAAAACATGAGAGAAGCTCCTTAATATATTCAACCAACATAAACAAGGATGTAAAGTCAATGTGTTATGTGTGAATAATTACCCCTTATTGCAAACAACACAAACAAATTCGTGAAATTTAAAAAAAAATCTGGCCACTACTCTCTGCAGATCCTCTAATTAACAAACATATCAAACAACATCCAGAAATTACCTATAAAAGAGCAATGTCTGTAAAAGACCGCATAGTGCACAGCCACCATAACACAATATCTACTCCAAAAGTTACCAAGACATTTGCTTGCGGTGGATGCGATGTTTGTCGATTCATCAGCAATAGCAATGAAGTACTTCTACCTAATGGACAAATACATTCCCTTAGACAAAAAGTAACCTGTCAAACTTTGGGAGTGATTTATATTATGCAATGCCAGTGCGGCTGCTTCTATATTGGTAAAACCAAACGTCCCTTCTTTAACCACTTGACCACTGGGCACTTAAACCCCCTTAATAACCAGACCAATTTTCAGCTTTCGGTGCTCTCACATTTTGAATGACAATTACTCAGTCATACAACACTGTACCCATATAAAAATGCTGTCCTTTTTTTCACACAAATAGCGCTTTCTTTTGATGGTATTTAATCACTGCTAGGTATTTTATTTTAAGCGCTATAAAAGAAAAAATACAAAAAATTCTGTAAAAAAAATGCATTTTTCTTTGTTTCTGTTATAAAATTTAGCAAATTAGTAATTTTTCTTCATAAATTTTGGCCAAAATGTATACTGCTACACATCTTTGGTAAAAATAAGTACAAATTGTGTATATTATTTGGTCTTTGTGAAAGCTATATAGTCCACAAGCTATGATGCCAATATCTGAAAATGTATCACACTTGAAGTACTGACGGCCTATCTCATTTCTTGAGACCCTAACATGCCAGAAAAGTACAAATACCCCCCAAATTACCCCTTTTTGGAAAGAAGACATTCCAAGGTATTTAGAAAAAGGCATAGTGAGTTTTTGTAATTTTTTCCCACAAGTCTTTGCAAAATCAAGATTTTTTTTCTTTTCTTTTTTTCACAAAATTGTCATATTAGCAGGTTATCTCTCAAGCCTCGTACACACGACCAAGTTTCTCGTCCAAAACCGGCAAGAAAAGTGCCGCGTGAGCTTTTTTGTTGAGAAAACCGTTCGTGTGTATGGTTTTACGACGAGAAAATTGCCGTGAATCTCGACGAGAAAATAGAGAACCTGCTCTCTATTTTCTCGTCAGGATTCCAGATTTCCTCGTCGTGTTTCTCGTCGGCCTGTTTTGTGACGAGAAAATGGTTCGTGTGTATGCTTTTAAGACTCTTCCAAAAGCGCGCATGCTCACAAGCAACTATGAGACGGGAGCGCATCTTCTGGTAAAACAAGCCTTCGTAATGGAGATAGCACATTCGTCACGCTCCAAATTTTTGCATCGTTTAAATGTTGTGCATTGAAATCTTCGTTAGAATGTGACATTAATCCAAACGAATGAACTTCTTTTGCTGCTGATATTCACACAGAGTTATGACTATCTTTTTTTAACATTTTTCTTGTTGCTCTTAAGAAGATTTATGTGTATTATATCGTGCAAGTTTTTAGGAATATTTAAAAATTAGTTATTTTTCTAACTGATGTTAATTGTAATTTCGCAATGTTTTGGTAGTGATCTCCCATTGAATCTTTTAATATATATTATTTAAATTTTACACACTTTTTTGGGAAACACGATTTAGTTATTTTTTTGGGGGGTTGTTATCTGTCCCTTTTTTTGTCAGTCAAATGTATCTGCTTACTCCAAAGCTAGATTTTACATTTTTACAAATACACATAGTCAAGTATGAACTTAAAGAAAAATAACATTTATTCATGTTTGAACTAAAATAAAGAGAAGGCAGCGCTGGAGAAGCTGCTGCCATTTGTGCATCCCAGGGACCCCAGACCGCACAGCAACACTGTGTGGACACTAAAATTGGGAGCTTGAGAAGGCCAACATTTCTGAACACAATCTGATGCTGGCCTCCCAGAGGTCAGGAACAGCAGCAGGTGATATATATGTCCCAAGTGTGTGGTACTACAACAGGCTGCCTTCTGTCCGACCACAATGAAGCAAGGCCATCACTTCCTCGTCTTCCTGGCAACCTTCCCCGCAACCTTTCCTGAAGCCTTCCCTGCAGCCTTCCTTCTTCGTTTGGCTGGAGGCTGGGCCACTGGAGGGGTACTCCTGTCAGGAGGAGGAGGAGGTGGAGGAGAAGGGGGTGGCGCAGAAGAACAAGGTGGAGGTGGAGGAGAAGGGGGTGGGGCGGAAGAACAAGGTGGAGGTGGAGGAGAAGGGGGTGGGGCGGAAGAACGAGGTGGAGGAGAAGGGGGTGGGGCGGAAGAACAAGGTGGAGGTGGAGGAGAAGGGGGTGGGGCGGAAGAAGAATGTGGAGGTGGAGGAGAAGGGGGTGGGGCGGAAGAAGAATGTGGAGGTGGAGGAGGAGGTTGAGGTTGGGACAGTTGTGCCACCTCACAAATGGCGGTATTGGGGGTAATTTTTTCCATCACCCCCTTGTTGAGCAAGGTGATGAGCAGGGGCTCGCATAGGAGGCATTGCTCCATGCTCATCACCTTGAACTTTGCCTCCACTAGGCCGGCAATGGCCTCTTCAGGGGATGTGGGCTCTTTGAGGGTGGCATGGGCCTCTTTAATAAGGGCCATTGCTGCCTCACTGGTGGTCCTGTTCCTCCTGCCTCTTTTGGGAAGCCGGATGGGAGGCACCTGGGATCTGGTGCTTCTCCTTTGCCCTGCCACCTCCTGGCTGCCACTGGGCCCTGCCACCTCCTGGCTGCCACTGGGCCCTGCCACCTCCTGGCTGCCACTGGGCCCTTCCTCCTCCTGCCTGACAGTTTCCAGACCCTCCTCCTGGCTGATTTCATCCTGTGCATGAAAAAGGGACATAGTTTAATATGTTGTTTTAATCTTTGCATCAAACTTTATAAACATGATTGAAGCAATTAGAATGTAAATCCAGAAATCATTTTTTCTAATTTACACCTACATCAGATTGACTATTTAGCACCCAATTAAGTGCAGACTAATGTCTCAAGATCTTGATTTCACTTGTGGAACCCAAAATATTGTATGTTTCTCATCTTGACATATTTGTCAAACATTAATTTTATCCCAATACATTTTCATTTAATACTATACCTGGCTCCAGATGGCCAAATCAGGATCATCCAGGATGGCTGCCTCCTCTTGCTCCAGAGAAGGCTCAAGTTGGCTGCAGGGAAGTCTGGGGGGAAGAGTGGAGAGTGATGGCCTTGCCTCAATGTGGTCATCCAGGAAGGACATCCTGCTGTAGTACCACAAAATCGGGACATACACATCATCTGCTGCTGCTCCTGACCTCTGAGAAGCCAGGACCTTAGAGCGTTCAGTCCTGTAGGTGCCTCTCAAGCTCCCAATTTTAGTGTCCACTTGTTTTGCTGTGGCTGTGGGCACCTTGGTCTGCACAAATGGGAGCAGCTTCTCCAGCGCTGCTTTTCTCACCCCTCTTTTTTTATGGATGGGGTTTTTCGTCTCCCACAGAGCGGGCAGCTCCCTTACCCGGTCAATAAATTCCGCCAGGAACTCTTTGTCGCTAATAAAGACATTCACATTGTATCTGCAAGTTTAAGAAATAATATATAACTAATGTGAGGCAAACAGTCTAACCTCCTTAACATCGTAGTCACCATATATATCCTACAACATTCTCAAAACAGTATAGGCCAACAATTTGTACAAGTCACAAAATCACATACCTTCGTTCGCACGTCCGTCACTTGAACTCCTCTCTCCGCACACCGAACGTACTATAGTCACATGTGTGTTTGCTATATACACACCACGCATGCGTCAAAATTCGAACACGTCGCTCCGCACACGTCGCCCGCCCATGACGTTCTAACTAACATCTTTTCCCCACCCCTTCTCTTTCGGCGCGCAGACAGATATGGCGGAGTTACAGCAGGTGTCTGATAATTCCGCAACTAACGAGGAGGAGACAAGCCCGGAGACCGAGGAAACGTCACGATCAAGGAGGAGATTCAAGGCATCGAATATGTCTTTTGCCGAGATGGCAGAGATGGTGGACATCTTGCTCAAGTCTGATTATGACGCAAAGCATGGGCCGTATAGCAAACCAAATAGAGGGAAGGCCAAAATCCTCACTAAAGTCGTGAAGAGTCTGAAGACGAATTTCGGGGTGAAACGCTCAAATGAGCAGCTCAGAAAGAGGTGGTCAGACCTCAAACTGAGGGAGCCAGAGCAGTTAAGGAGCATTAAGAGAATGCTCGCAAAAAGCAAGTAAAATGTACACTTTTATGCTATTAATCCTTTTCTAAACTGACATGTTGCTGGTTTTTTTTTTTTTCTTATTGGACTCCCTTCCAAAATGTTATATTTTGAACTTGGTTGGGCACAGTAATCGTTCGTAGACATGTGCAAAAGGAAAAAATTTGTTTCGTTTTGTTTCGTTTTAATTCGTTAATTAATTAATTTTGTTTAGTTAGATTCGTTAAATTTGTTAAATTCGTTTTCGGATTTCGTTTTGTTTTCGACCGAATTCGAAAATCTGTCGCATTCGAAAATATTTCAACCGAATTCGAAAATATTTCTACCGGATTCGAAATTATTTCAACATGATTCGAAATTATTTCAATCGCATTTGAAACTATTTCAACCGGATTCGAAAATATTTTGCGACCCGAATTTGGGTCCACGTATCTCAGGGTCACTTAGTAATAGAAACCCCAAATTTGGAGATGTTATAGTTCTAGTTCTACTGTGTTTGCATACCAAATTTGGGGTTTCTAGCTACAAGTGGCCCCGAGATATGTGGCCCAAAATTCGGGTCGCAAAATGTCATTCTCTGCTGCAGAAAAGTGTTTGACATTTTGCGACCCGATTTTGGGTCCACGTTTCTCGGGGTCACTTAGTGATAGAAACTCCAAAATTGGTATGCAAACACAGGAGAACTAGCACTACAACATCCCCAAATTTGGGGTTTCTATCGCCAACTATCCCCGAGATACGTGGACCCAAAGTCGGGTCGCAAAATATTTTTGAATCCGGTTGAAATAGTTTCAAATGCGGTTGAAATAGTTTTAAATGCGGTTGAAATCATTTCGAATCATGTTGATACTATTTAAAGCAGATTCAAAAATATTTTGCGACCCGACTTTGAAAAAAAAATGAAATTGATTCTAACAGTCTGCAGGAGATCTGCAAAAAAAAAGAAGTGAAATGGCTGTTAATAGTCTACAGGAGATCTGCTAAAAAAATAAAATAAATGCTAATAGTCTGCAGGAGATCTTATGTAAAAAATAGTAATCTGCAAAAAAAATTAAACATGAAATAGATAGTATCTATATTCTATTCTATTCTATTGTTTTTCTAGTGTATTCTCTATTTCTATTCTAATCTATTCTATCCAAAGTTAAAATTAATTAATTACATTTTTTTTTATTCCTACTGTTCGAAATTAAAATGTATTCTATTCGAAATTCGAATTTCATAAGATGGTTGCATATTCTTTCTATTTTATTCTATTAAATTATATTTTTTTTCTATTCTGTTCTAATCTTTTCTATTTGAATTATAAATTTTGAAAGATGGTTAGTTACTTACTTATATACATCTGTCACATAAAAAAAAGATGTGAAATGGCTGTCATGGATGTCGATCGCAAGGCAAGTACATATGCTGTATGTCATTGTCCAAGTGCCACGTGACCGGCCACGAGTGCCACGTGACCAAGTTGTGGATTGTCCACTTGCCACGTCACCTGCCACAAGTTATGGGGTTCCTAGCACCAAGTGACCCCCAGATATGGGCGATCTGTCAAGTGCTTTTCTGCAGCAGAGAATTAAATTTTGTGACCCGACTTTGAGGCCACGTATCTCGGGGCCACTTATAGCTAGAAATCCCAAAATATTTGGTATGCAAATACATTACAACTGGCACTACAATAACCCCAAATTTGGGGTTTCTATCACCAAGTAACCCCGTTGTAATGCTAGTTCTACTGTGTTTGCATACCAAATTTGGGGTTTCTAGCTATAAGTGGCCCCGAGATACGTGGCCCCAAAGTCGGGTCACAAAATGTCATTCTCTGCTGCAGAAAAGTACTTGAAATATCGCCCATATCTGGGGGTCACTTGGTGCTAGGAGCCCCATAACTTGTGGCAGGTGACGTGGCAAGTAGACAATCCACAACTAGGTCACGTGGCAGGTCACGTGGCACTCGTGGCAGGTCACGTGGCACTCGTGGCCGGTGTCGTGGCACTCGTGGCCGGTGTCGTGGCAGGTGTTGTGGTAAGTGGACAATGACATACAGCATATGTACTTGCCTTGCGATCGACATCCGTGACAGCCATTTCACATCTTTTTTTTTATGTGACAGATGTATATAAGTAAGTAAATAACCTTCTTCCAAAATTTATAATTCAAATAGAAAAGATTAGAACAGAATAGAAAAAAAATATAATTTAGAAGAATAAAATAGAAAGAATATACAACCATCTTCTGAAATTCGAATTTCGAATAGAATAAATTTGAATTTTGAAATAGTATGAATTCAAATTTTTTAATTAATTAATTAATTTTAACTTTGGATAGAAAAGATTATAATAAAATAGAAAATAGACTAGAAAAACAATAACCCCAAATTTGGGGTTTCTATCACCAAGTAACCCCGAGATACATGGACCCAAATTCGGGTCACAAAATATTTTCGAATCCGGTTGAAATAGTTTCAAATGCAGTTGAAATTATTTCGAATCATGTTGATACTATTTCAACCGGATTCGAAAATATTTTGCGACCCGACTTTGGGTCCATGTATTTTGGGGTTACTTGGTGATAGAAACCCAAAATTTGGAGATGTTGTAGTGCTAGTTCTACTGTTTGCATACCAAATTTGGGGTTTCTAGCTACAAGTGGCCCCGAGATATGTGGCCCCAAAATCGGGTCGCAAAATGTCATTCTCTGCTCCAGTAAAGTGCTTGACATTTTGCGACCCGACTTTGGGTCCACGTATCTCGGGGTCACTTAGTTATAGAAACCCCATATTTGGTATGCAAACACAGAAGAACTAGCACTACGACATCTCCAAATTTGGGGTTTCTATCACCAAGTAACCCCGAGATACATGGACCCAAAGTCGGGTGAAAAATATTTTTAGATTCGAAAAAATTCGGATTCAGTTAAATTCGTTAGTATTGTAATTCGGATGCATCCGAATGTCCGAATAATGAAAAATTTGTCCGAATTTCGATTCGGAACGAAACGAAATGCACATGTCTAATCGTTCGTTACGTTACAGACACTTCGTTCGGCCACTATCCGCTGTTTTGGATTATTTTACAGCCACAAAAGTAATTAGACATCTGCCATTTTTTCGCAAATTTGGGGCACAAAGTTTTAGGCTAGATGATGTGTTTGTAAAGAGAATGAAATGCAAACTTTTGTCAGTGTAAAGGAGAGGACACTCAGCAGCTGCTTCCATATCTGTACTTTGGAGCACTATAGTGTGGGCCACCAGACCCGCCTTTTTTGGGTGTCCCACACAGGTGCTTCAGAGAATTTTTGTGTTGCCTACATGTCTAAAAAATGACAGACAAAGGTGAATACTAAGCATATTCTTGGTCAGAAATAATGCATTCATCTTTAACTTCTGCCCAAACACACACTTGTACCCCACTTCCAAGCAATTTAGCCTGTTTTTTTGTTTAACATAGAGAATTTCTGTGTGATAACTCTACCTTTTGTTTGATTCTCATAGGGGAGAGAAGACTGGGAGGAGGACACTCCAGGAAGCACAAGAACCCCACAGCTTCACAACAACCCCAAACTCCCAAAGACCCACAAACGAAGGATGTAGAGGAAGTTGAGGTGGAGGAAGGAGAAGTGCAGGAAGGAGAGGTGGATGACGTTGTGGAACTGGTCACCACAACAGGTCAGTATCTGTCACCACAGCTTCAGGTAAGAGAGGTAGGCCTGCAGAGTTATAATACCTTTTTATTTTGTTTTTAGGGGATGTGAATGTTGGGGTGAAGGAAAGTACAGGTTTCTCTTCTGACAGTGCCCTCCGCCTCATCCAGCAAGTGATGGAATGTAGCACGGAACTGGACAAAATTAAAGAAAGAATACATGTGATGGATCAAACATTTAAAGACATTCTCGATGTTTTGGGGAGAATTCAATAAGGCATCCCAACCCCCTTTTTTCTCATGTTTGTTCTTCAACTTTTAAAAAACTTTTTGACAATCAAACCAGCCAAAAATTGAATCTGCACACAGTGTGTCAACATGTGCTATCTGCCATCAGGGGATATCCATGTACGTCTTTTGGGGGTGCAACCCCTTCCTCGTATCTAAAGTAGGTAAACTGAGGAAGGGGTTGCACCCCCAAAACACGTCCATTGATCACCCCTGATGGCAGATAGCACATGTTGACAATAGGGATCAGGAGTCTAAAATCCCTATAGGAAAATAATCCCAATTGTGTGCATATTCAATTTTTGGCTGGGCAAGGGGTGGCAGGACCCCATATTAGGACGGGCACATAGAGACATATAGTTTGTGTAAGTGAATGTCTCAGATTGCTCCGAGGTATCCAATTTTGTAATTTTTGGAATGCAACTGTTGTTTTTGTATTTTCCTAAGAAAACAATTGCCGGTTTGTGGCCAGGCAAACAAAAAATGTAAAAATAAAAAAAAAAGGTGTGTGAATTTGCACATAGTAAAAGATTTGAACACAAACAACGTGTAGCTTCTTTTTCTAATATGCTCTAACCTTATTTGGTAAATTTTTTAAGGTTACATAGTGAAATGGTTGGTATTTACTAAAGGAAAATACACTTGGCACTACAAATGCACTAAGACAAACTAGGAGACAGGAAACCAAGAAAAGTTAGAAGTTTAAACAAGATTTTTATTTGGATCGTTAGACAGCAATCTTTAGACATAGCCTGGCATAGGAATTGCCCCCCTACCCGTGAAATAGTCCATGTATTTGTCCCGAACATCACGGGCATTTTGGGGGGGCAAGCCAGCACGGGCAGATTCCAGGCCCGACAGGGGATTATCAGGGGAAAGTCCAGCCTCAGGCAAAACTGAGGCCATATATGAATTCGATTTGCGGCAAAGAAAATTGTGTAGCACACAGCAGCATAACACTACATAGTTTATTTTGTAGTCCGCCAAGTGGATGGGAGTCCTAAAAAGGCGGAACCGGCTGGCCATTATGCCGAAGGCATTTTCAACGACTCTTCGGCCCCTGGCCAGCCGGTAATTGAACACCCTCTTCTCTGGGGTCAGGGTCCTCTGAGGAAATGGCCTCATAAGATGTGGTCCGAGCCCGAAGGCTTCATCAGCCAAAAAAACAAAGGGGAGTCCTTCAATATTCCCTGCATCCGGTGGCAATGCAAGGTCGTCACTCTGGAGACGGAGGGCAAACTCCGTCTGGATGAAGGATCCCCCATCGGACATCCGGCCATTCTTCCCTACATCAACATAGAGGAATTCATACTGTGCTGACACCACCGCCATCAGCACAATGCTATGAAACCCCTTGTAATTGAAGTAGTAGGACCCAGAACGGGGTGGCGGCACGATACGGACGTGCTTCCCGTCTATAGCACCACCGCAGTTGGGGAAGTCCCACCGCATAGCAAACTCCGATGCCACAGTCTGCCATTCCTGTGGCGTGGAAGGAAGCTGTGGAGTCAAACAAGATGAAAAAGTATTAGAATACACAAATCAAACATTACAAGTATATTCTAAGAAAATACATTAGAGGCCAACATCAAGCAAAGTCTACGTTTATTAAGGTGTTTTAAATAAGTATAATGGAAGGCTCATGTATCATATTCATCACCCCCTATGATGGTCCATTAATAAATTATAATGGGGAGGGGGGGTAGATGTGTTTGGCCACAGGATAGCATTGCAGTGGCGGTGCGTCCAGAGTGGGCGCTGGAGCACTGCCCCCTCTCTCCTGTGGCCGTCACTCAGAACAATACATAGGTTTATGCCTTGCATTAACCTATGTATTGTCTATGCCGCCCACTATTCAGGTGGATGGCCCCCTGTTAAGCGACCGACATATGAAGAACTGCGGCATTTATGGGCTTGAAATTGCATATCAGAAACAGTAAGGAAAATTGTCTTGCACATTACAGCCTGAGGGATGTAATTGGCTGCAGAAAAGTTAAATAGGGGACGCAGGGGGGGGCATTCCTTGGGTAAACACTGACAGGCTGCTCTGCCAATCATGTTCACCAAGTCTGTTTAATGGTAACATGATTGGCTGATGCAACATCAAGGGAAGGAGAAGACATCAAGGACAGAAGAAGGATGGCGCTGACCACAAGAAGGTAAGTGCAGGGCTGGGGGGGAACTGGCTGCATTGGAGGGGACAAAATGGCTGCATTAGAGGGAACAAAATGGCTGCATTGGAGGGGACAAAATGGCTGCATTGGAGGGAACAAATGGGGGCGTTTAATAGGCACCAGAGCAAAAAAGGAGGACGTTTATTTCCTAAATTGGGGTTTGAACCCCCAAACATTTGGAGCAACAGGCGCCCCTGCTGGAAAGGTTAGTGAAGGGAAATATGCATGGAGGAGAAAAAAGGGGCAATCTAAAGCTTCAGGCATACATGAGGACAAAGGGGACATTCTCAGCATATTACAATCATGGTAATTAGGGAAGGATGAAAGAAATACACACATTAGCATACATGTAATACATAAAATGTGATGTTAATGGAGAAAACTTACCCTAATATAGTCCTCCTGCAGGACTTCTCCCTGTCGCCAGGTACCGTAAGGTGGCGATGAGCCTTTGCTCAGCACTGATGGCTTCCCGCATAACGGTGTCCTGCCTGGTAATATAGGGGGACACCAAAGCCAACAGTTCCTGAAAAACGGGGTCAGACATCCGCAGAAAATTCCTGTAGTCCTCAGGATTATTCTCGACGATCTCCCGCAGCAGAGGCATGTGGCAGAATTGGTCCCCGCTGGAGCAACCAATTCTTGGTCCATGAACTCCTCCTCACACCATTCATGGACTGGTCTTGGTCCAAAACAAGCAGACCAACACCAAGCGCACGCACAGCACGAACTCGACGACGAGAACGTCCAGGCGACATGGCTAGGAAACGGTCGTCTTATCAGAACGTACAGAACAGAACGCACTTTAGAACAGCAAGGCCTATGAATAAAGAACTGAAAAACAGAAACGAACAGGCAAGAACGCACTGTAAAACAGATACAACCTGCCTAGATGCCCTGAAAGTCAAGATACGAACCCACAAGCACAAACTGAACCGCAGAAAACGATCTGAAAAGTACGAAGACTGAAAAGCGCGAATCGTCTCTTCCCAAACTTTTACTTCACACGCGGTAACACGAGATCAGCAAAAGCAGCCCATGGGGTGGCGCCAAGAAAAAAGATCTTCCCCTTTATAGTGCCGTCGTACGTGCTGGACGTGACCGCGGAGAACAACGAGGAAATTGGGAAATGTCAGTGTGTACGCATGGAAAGCTTGACGAGAAAATCGACAAGCTTAACAAGAATCTCGTCGAAAAAAACGACGTGTTTTTTACGACGAGAAACTCGGTCGTGTGTACGAGGCTTCACACACAGAATATGCATACTACAAATTACACCCCAAAACACATTCTGCTATTACTCCCGAGTATGGCGATACCACATGTGTGAGACTTTCACACAGCATGGCCACATACAGAGGCCCAACATGCAGGGAGCACCTTCAGGCGTTCTGGAGCACCCAGGCCAATTCTGACATTTCTCTCCTACATGTAAAATTCATAATTTGTATAGTTTTTTTTAGCAAAGACCCTAGAGAATACAGTGGCGGTCATTGCAACTTTTTATCTCGCACAGTATTTGAGCAGCAATTTTTCGAATGCGTTTTGTGCTTTAAAAAAACAAAACAGTAAAGTTAGCCCAATGTTTTTGCATAATGTGAAATATGAAGTTACGCAGAGTAAATAGATACCTAACATGTCACCCTTCAAAATTGCACACGCTCGTGGAATGGCGGCAAACTTCGTTTCTTAAAAATCTCCATAGGCGACGCTTTAAATTTGTTTACTGGTTACATGTTTTGAATTACAGAGGAGGTCTAGGGCCAAAATTATTGCTCTCGCTCTAATGTTCGCAGCGATACCTCACATTTGTGGTTTGAACACCGTTTTCATATGCGTTCGCTTCTGCATGCGAGCACACGGGGACAGGGGCGCTTGAAATTTATTTTTAATTTTTTTATTGTTCATTTTACTTTATTTATTTTAGTTTGACACCTTTTTCCCCAAAAATAAATTTTTTGATCACTTTTATTCCTATTACAAGGAATGTAAACATCCCTTGTAATAGGAATATGGCATGACCGGTCCTCTCTACAGTGAGATATGGGGTCAATAAGACCCCAAATCTTACCTCTAGGCTGGGAAGCCTGAAATAATAAAAAAAAAACAATCCTGGCTTTTTTTTTTAACAAGAAGAATTTTTTTTATTTAGATTTTTACAATACAAGCGATGCAAACACACAATCCTTTACATGAAGGACAATACTCAGTAACTTAGAAAACCACAACAATATTAACCACAGGATGAGTGAGAATAAGGTCCCAGGAACTTCCAACGTTAGATCAGGAGGTATACATTACAGCATAATATCCCAGGATAACCGATTTGGGGGGGAAGGGAGAGGGGGGGAGGGGGGGAAAGGGAGGGGGGAAGGGAGGAGGGAGAAGGGAAGGAAGGGGGGAGGGGAGGTGGGAAGGGAGAGAGAGGGAGGGAGGGAGGGAGGGAGGGAAGAGAAGGAACCTCAAGTAAATGGATAAACAACATAACAAAACAGGTCATCAACTCACAGGAGAACCAACCCCAGCCACCCCATCCCGTGCGTTCTCCAGGGCCCCTCCCCCCAGGCATCTATCCATCCCGACCATATTTTATCAAATTTGTTGGGGCAGTTCCGATTAAGGTAGGTAAGTTTGTAGAGTGGTAACACTGAGTTCACAACCGTACGCCACATAGAAACTGTAGGTGGCGCCGGGTCTTTCCAATAGAGGAATATCACCTTTCGTGCATAAAAGGTGGCATAGCCCAGAAACAGCCTGGTATACTTGCCCCGGACCGTTGCCCCAAAGATGTTAAGCAGCAATGCCCGAGAATCAGGTCTCAAGTCCAGGGCCGCTATTCCATTGAGGCTGTCCACTACCCCCGTCCAGTAATCCACCGGACGTGGGCAGGTCCAGATCATGTGTAGGAAGGAGGCAGCCTGCAGGTCACACCGAGGACAATTCACCGGGGTCTCCGGGTTCATAAGGGTCAGTCGTTTTGGAGTGAAGTAGGCCCTGTGGAGGAACTTAACCTGCAAAAATCGGTCTTTGGCCGAGATCATGTTCGTCACAAAGGAGGATAGGGAATACTCCCATCCCTCCTCCGTCAGGTCAGGGATGTCCCCTCTCCATTTAATCATAGCTTTCTCAAGCTTTCCATTGGGGCTTATGGACAAACAGAAGTACAGGGAGGATAGGGGTTTATCTATGACCCTGGCAGTAAGAAGTCTCTCCACAGAGTCCGATCCGAGGGCAATGGAAGGTGGGAATTGCTTATTGTACGCATGGCGTAGTTGGTAATGACGAAACAACATCCAGCCCAGCAACTGATAGGCATCTCTGAGGTCGGGGAACGAGCGCAATTTACCACCGGCAACTATGTGTTTAAGGTTCACTATCCCTTTCTTTGCCCAAACCTGGGGGTCCGGGACCGTGTTCAAGTGTGGAAGGGTGGGATTACCCCATAGGGGGAGATGGGGGGAGTATGTAACAGGGGAGCTATTACGTGCGCTAACCCTGCGCCACACTGATATCGTCGTACGCATAGGCTCCGTAAGGCCGGGGTGAGATTTCGGACCCCTGAACACCAAGTTGCTGAGGGAGGAGTATGAACCCATAATCGCCGCTTCAAGGGTCACCGCGGGGTTGTCTTTAGGCTGAGAGAACCACCACCTGACTGTGACCAAAACCGCCGCCCAAAAATACACCTGGAAATCCGGTAGGGACAAGCCACCTCGCGCAATGGGGAGCTGTAAGGTGGAGATGGCCAACCGTGGAGGTCTGCCATTCCACACAAAGGAGGATATGATACCATTTAATGTGGCGAAAAATGAGGCCGGGGGGATCAATGGGGAATTACGAAAAAAGTATAGGAATTTAGGAAGGTAGACCATTTTCACCAGATTGACCCTACCCACCGGTGAAAGAGGGAGGGATCTCCAGGCCGCGCATCTCCTCGAGAAGGTCTTCAGCAGTGGCATGAGATTCAATTCTATGTAGGAGGACAGGGGCGCTCTAATCAGTATCCCAAGATATTTGAATTCCAACGTCCAGTTTAAGGGAGTACCCGTGGGGGGGCGGGGTCCCGACAGATGGAGTGAAAAAAGGAGTGACTTTCCCCAGTTTACCTTAATTCCAGTAAACGAGCCAAACACATCCACAATGTGGAGAGCCGGTGGGAGGGAAGAAACGTCCTTAAGGAACAGGAGGGTATCGTCAGCATATAGGGATATTTTGTCCGTGACCACCCCCACAGGAATGCCCTCAACCAGGGGAGCTGTCCTAATACGTGCTGCCATGGGTTCCATGGCCAACGCAAACAAGCCAGGGGAGAGTGGGCAGCCCTGCCTAGTGCCCCGGGACAGGGGGAATGGAGACGAAAGCGAGTTGTTCGTGTGAATACGAGCCGTGGGGTCGCGGTAAAGCAGTTGGACCCATTTAACAAATTTGGGGCCAAACCCGAATTTACGCAGGACGGCCCAGAGGTAGCGCCACTCCACCGAGTCAAACGCTTTCTCCGCATCTAGAGAGGCCACCACCCCCGGATCGTCCCCGTCCGCCCTGGCAAGATGTGTGAGGAGCCGTCATATATTAATATCAGTTCCCCGCCCCGGCATAAACCCAGATTGATCAGCGTGCACCAATGCAGTGATCACAACATTCAGGCGTCCGGCTAATACCTTGGCCAATATCTTGGCATCGACATTTAGGAGAGATATCGGCCGGTACGAGGAGCACTGGTCAGGGGCCTTGCCTGGTTTGAGAATGACTACTATAACTGCCTCGGCCATGGTCTGGGGGAGACAATCCCCCTCCGCAGCCTTTTTGTAGCATAAGTTTAAATGCGGGAAGCAGCTCCTCCACATACGTCTTAAAGAGTTTGGCAGGGATGCCATCCGGGCCTGGCGTCTTACCTCCCTGTAGGGAGGACACCGCCCGCCGAATCTCGTCCAGCGTGATAGGGGCGTCTAATGCATCTCTGCAGGCGGACGTCAAGCAGGGCAGCTCCGTCTCCTCCAGATATGCCGTGAGCTCCTCGTCCGTGCATGTCAGCCGGAAGCTGTACAGCTCCTGGTAGAAGGATGCAAAGCGGCCGTTGATGGCGGCGGGATCGGTCAGCAGCGACCCATCCGAGTCAGCTATTGCCGATATGGTCACAGGTGAAGAGCTCTCCCTTGACAGCCACGCCAGCATGCTACCCGTTTTCTCCCCATGTTCGAATATGCGTTGGGATTGGTGCAGAAATTTAGTTTTGGTAGCGGATGTGCGGAGCAGAAGCACATCCCTCAGTGCGGCCTGAAAGTCAGAGTATACCCCAGAGTCCCTGGTAGCAGTGTAGTCTGTCTCAAGTGTAGTCACCCTTGCCTCAGCCCGCTTTATATCCTCCCTCATGTCCCTGCGAGTCCTCCGGATATGCGTCTGCAGGCTGCCCCTAGAGAAGGCCTTGAATGCATCCCAAGACACGGTCAGGGGTATAGTAGGGTCCAGGTCTCGCCAGTATTGTATCACCTCAGAACGATAAGGTTCAGAGATCCTGGAGTCGGACAGCCAAAATCTGGACAATCTCCACAATCCCTCCCCAGGAGCCGCGGACACACCCAGCCTCAATTGCAGAGGAGCATGATCCGAGACGCCCCGAGGAAGGATGGAGACGCCCCTGACCCTAGGGAGGACATACCCCCCCACATAGGCCAGATCTATGCGCGAGAATGTTTTATGTGAGGCCGAGTGACATGTGTAGGCCCGCTGATCAGGGTAGCGCCACCGCCACACATCAGTCAAATTGGAGGCCTCTGCCCAGGAGGACAGGTCCGAAACTGGGCCCACCACACCGGAAAGTCTGTCCAACCCAGGGTCCGGGACCAGGTTAAAATCGCCCATGATCACCACATTATCCATACCAAACACAACAATCTTAGAAACTAGCTGGTTGAGTATTCTCATGGAGGCCGGGGCGGGGGGGGCAGGTAAAGACCCACCACCACCAGCTCCACCCTATCTATCACAGCATGCATTATGACATATCTCCCATCCGGGTCCAGCTCCAGCGCCAGCAACCTAAAAGGCAGGGATTTGTGAACTAGAATGCTAACTCTCCGGAAGTAGTTGGTATGAGTGGAGTGGTAGAGGTGTCCCACCCAGGAACGCTTCAGGCTTAAAAGTTTGCTGCCAGTTAAATGCGTCTCTTGAAGGATACATATCTGGGGGCGGTCAGCATTAAGGAACTGAAACACCAGTGACCTCTTTATAGAGGAGTTGAGACCCCTAGTGTTCCATGAAACTATGGTGCACTCAGCCATATTTACCCTGTGGTACTAGATAGAGCCGGAACAAGACTACCGGACCCTGGAACCGGACCCGGACCATTACATAAATCAAAACATACCGACCCACACATCCTAAGTCACACTGTAAAACATCGCTTGTAAAAATATAAGAAAATAACAAAACATAAACAAACAGTCCCAACCATCCCCCCACCCCCCACCCCGCCACCCCCAACCCCAACTATGGGGAGGCTTAGGATCCCAACTGGAAACAAAGGCGAACACGCCTGCAATGGGGAAACGTGTGCGGAACGGCATCCACAGTCCAGCGGTTAGACGACACTCATGCAGTCCCCCACCGGGGACCGGAGCAAATAGAAAAAATAAATGTGGGTGCAGTCTCCCGGCTATGCCGAGGGTACAAACTTAAGCGCTATCAGAGTACGTGCTGACAAACTCGAGGGCCTGGGCCTCAGGACGTGGAGAAGGGGGGGAGGAAGGGGCAGAAACAGGACAAGTTTCGGACAATCCTCCAACAGTGAGGCCGCAGCGAAAAGTTCAAGTCACAGCCTCCCGGCCCCGGGGGCCATGGATTGGAGTACACAGTAGCACGTATGGCCCGTCAGGACCCAGGAAGAAGACCCAGGCCAGTGTGTAGAAAAAATAAAGGGATACAAAAATAGAAAATAACAAGGCACGTGAGAAAAGACATCAGTTGAAACAGCCCACATCAGTAGGCAATCAGCAGGAATACTCATCCTCGCGGGAGTGTGTCGATCCACATGGAGGCCTCCTCTGGGGACACGAAGAACCGAAGAGACTCGCCATCTTCCACCCTCAGCCTGGCCGGGAACAATATACTGTACTTGATGTGTTTGGAGCGAAGCCGAGTTCTCACAGCATCAAAGGATTTACGCTGTTTCTGGGTTTCCAGCGAATAGTCCGGAAAGATTAGAAGCTTGGCGTTGTCGAAGCGTAATTCACCTTGAGCCCTGGCCTCCTTCATCACCGTATCTCTGTCCTGGAAGTGGAGAAGTTTAAGGCTAAAAGTGCGGGGCAGTGCTCCCTGGGGCCCCCTGGTGGCAGGTATGCGATGAGCCCTCTCCACAGTAAAAAACGGAGAGAAGCGCGCTGAAGGGAGTATTTGTTGTAATAAGCGTTCAGCAAAGGCCGTGGGGTCAGCACCCTCAGCCCCCTCAGGGAGTCCCAGAACACGCAAATTATTTCTTCTGTTGCGATTCTCTGCGTCTTCTGCACGGGACTCCAGCACCTTGACCCTGGCCTTAAGTGAGTGAATGTCGGCCCCATGGTCGCGTACCGTGTCTTCGGTCTGGGAGACCCTGTGCTCCACCTCAGTCATTCTACCACGAAAAGCGTCAAAGTCTTTTCTAATAAACTCCACATTTGCCTGTATATGGTCCACCTTACCAGTCAGGGTAGTTATGGCATGCAGGACCGCTTTAAAATCGGCCGCCGTGGCAGGCAGCCGGTCGGGGTCTTCAACCTGGTTTTCCATCGGGGCACAGGCTTTTGGTGAGGCCGCGGCTGTGGCCTTGTCTGCAGCGTCTAACTTTGCGGCTTTCTTCTTGGAGCGTGGTTGACTTTTCCTCCTCTGCATACCCCAGGGAAACTACAGGGGATCAGGAGGCAGAGGAGGATGGCAGGAGGGGTTTTATACCCAAAAGCAAAAAAAAAAAAAAAAAGTCTTACTGCGCCGGTCCTGCGGATGTCCGGGCCGGAATAACCAGGCGAGTCCTCGGCTTCGGCCTAGTCAACAACGCCCGATCTGCAACCTTTCCTGGAGTCACAGCCGGCCATCCCCACTTCACCAGCGTCCGGATAGGGTCCCAAGGCTGGGTAGATGAAGGAGAGAAGGATCGGAGGCGTCGTACCGCGCCGGCCCCACGGAGTTTCGGGCCGGGATTCTAGGCGAGTCCCCGGCTTCGGCCTAGTCCGCGACGTCTGGCCGCGGCCCTTCCTGGGGTCACTGCTGGCCAATCTCACCCCCGAGCTGTCCAGGGCAGGGTCCCAGGGCTAGGGGGACACAGGAGGAGGAATCTGGGAGGGTCTGCACCCTATAGAAGAACTTATATAGCGCCGGTCCTGGGGAGCTCAGACAAGCACGTCTGCTCCCAGCGCCATCCCGGACACGCCCCCCTAACGATCCTGGCTTTGATCGTAGCGGTGAGTCGGTAGAAACACCGGAGGGCGGCAGGAGGGGGGACTTCCCTCTTGCCTCCCGTAAGAACGATCAAGCGGCGGAACAGGCGCTATAATCATTCTTATGGTGTAGGGAATTGCTGGCTGAAAAAGCTGATATCTGAATGATGCCTGTGGCTGCAGGCATCATTCAGATATCCCCGCACAAAGTCAAGGAAGTCATATGACGGTCGGCGGGCAGGAAGTGGTTAAAACGCATTTTTCTTTTAACACAAAGTTGTCCATTTATACAATATTTCTAATATTTCTAGCGTGTACATAGCAAAAATGACACCTCAAAATAGATTCTCCTACTCCTCCTGAGTACGGCGATACCACATGTGTGAGACTTCCACAGCCTGGCCACATACAGAGGCCGAGTACAGCCGATCATGGCTGAGCATGGCCGAGTATGGCTGAGCATGGCTGAATATGGCTGAGCATAGCTGGGTATGGCTGAATATGGCTGGGTACGGCTGGGTATCGCCAAGTATGGCTGGTGTGACGGTGGGATCCTGTGCATTCTTAAAGTGTGTTGGTTTACACCAGATTTGGTAGAGAAAGACATGCTGATTGAACAGCTGTGTGTTCGGCTATTTAGTTCTGACATGACTATGGATCAGGGCTCCACCCAACAGACAGGAAATCTGTGCATGGGAGTCAGGTGGACTCCCATCCCTTTGAGAGGGGTCAGACGCTGCATGGGTGCAGCCAGAGTATGCATGTCTGCAGGAGGCAGATGTCATTGGTGAATTAAGCAAGAAGGTGCTGACCAGGAGTAAGCGAGAAGTGAGCTTATCTCTAGGCAACTCTGTTCTGAGGAGCAGACTTTAGGCCTAGGCTAATCGCTGGATCGCTAGTATGAAAGCCAGAAGGCTAAACTGTTGAGTATGCAAAATACAGTAATGGTGGAACCCCCTGTGAGGGCTACTGATGTATTTGTGAACTTTTTGTGCTTTTAAATAAAAGTGGGCTACCCTGCCCTTAAAAATAGTTCCTGACTGGCTGGAATCACTGGAAAAATGCATCTACCACGAGAGCTAACAACCCCCAATCTTACATATGGTGGAGGTATTGTCGGGCAGTTTTGGAAGAGTTCCATATCCGCGCATACCAAAAACAGTGAGTAGAAAGAAACCGGGTGTTTTGCAGCAATACTGTGATGAACAGCCAATCTGAATGAAAAGTCAAAGTTTTCTGCGGTGAACTGCTGTTAGCTGTGTGGGACAGCCAGGCGAACTGCATTGCACAGGAGTTCAATTAATGGACTGTGTTATATACAGGTGATGTGCCTGTGGAAGTGAGCTCAATGAGGCTTGAGAGGATGTGTCCACTTAGGAAGGTCCAGTGGATGAATGATTCAAGCAGAGAGTGAAGTCTGCATGTGAAAGTGTGCTGTTTGCAAGTCTTGGAGACAGTACCTCAAATTTTCCTGTGTTAAAATGAACTGTGTTAAAAACCGTTGTTGGCCTGACTGCAGAGATGGCGTGGTAAAAATGCAAAAAGGAAGCAATGTTTGCTGAGATGAGAGACAGAGCGGGTATTGTTCCTAGCAACACTGGTGCAAGGAGTGCACAGGTGACTGCAAGTATGGAGAGTTCACCAGAGTTTGAGTCTGCAGTGGATTGGTGCAGGCGACACTTGGCTGCACTGAACCAAGTTAAAGGGGAAGTGCATGCTCTTGCCCCTGGCAACGCTGGTGCAAGATGGCCAGCTATCAATGAGCAAAGTGCTAAGAAGTTAGAACCCAGTGCGCTGTTTGCGGTGCAGTGAGGGGGGGCATAACGTTTCCAAGTGCCCTTTGTCCCAGGCTCCAGTAAAGCAAAGGTATGAGAAGCCTGCTCTGAGTGTAAAGAGTGAGCAGATGAGTGCGGTTGCCCGTGGCAACAAAGCAGAAATCCGTACAGCTGACTTCATACGGCCTATGTTACCTTCGGACTATGTTGAAGATTTTTTGGAGGAGTTTGCGATGATTGCTTCCTACAGAGGATGGCCCAGAAATCACTGGGTTGAGTTGGTGCAACCTTTTCTGATCGAGGAGTACCAGGAGGTTTACCGTGGGATGTATAGTAACCGAGATGACTACGACAATTTTCTGGGAGTAGTCCAGTCTAGAGAGCGCAGGAAAAGATCAGCAGGGAGAATGTGGTCTCCCATAGCAACCAGAGAAAGTATGTTTTCAGAAAGGAGGAGCTACGGAGAGGAGGTATACCACCATCCTCATAGAGATACCAGTAAAAGTCTGCATGTTGGGAGAGTGCCGTCTCCCTTGGCAACAGGAGAAAGTCGCCAAGTGCCATGCCTGGAATGTGGTCAGCTGGGCCACGGGATCTTTTCTTGTCCAAGCTTGTGGAATATAGCTGCTGATCGTGTTGTTGGGCTTAATGCTTTGCCTGCAAGCCCAGAGAAGAGCCTATCGTATCCAGCATCCTGCAAGGGCTATGACCAGGTGTGTGGGTCTGCTGTTACCCCTGGCAACAGGAAATTTGTTTTGCCTGCAGGCGATGTTGGAAAATCCAAGAGGGATGTAATGTTACCATGTGTCCAGGAGGGGGCGTCATCTTGTGAGAGCACAGCAAAGAAGGGACAACGCCCTCAATTGAAGCCTTCAACCCCTGCTAAAGAGAATGGTAAGACTGTTCCTGTTAAAATCATGGGAAAGACTGACTGTGTGGTTGTTCACACTGAAGTGGAAGTGACCCCAGAGGGGAGATCCACTGAAGGTGTAAAAATGAACTTGCTGCAGTGTGCTACCCAGATCAGTGGGGAGACACAGGTTAAAACCCTGCTTGCAGCGAGGTCAAAAATTGAAAAGGACATATGGACTTTGGGTACACCTAAGGTAATCCAGCAGAGTGCTGGGAGAGATGTGCTAGGGATGACCAAAGCAGTTGGTATGCCATGTTCCCTAGTGACAGTGACAGGTGCTGCGCAGTTGCCAAGGGAAACCACCAAGGAGCCTGCAGTGGTGAGGCAAGTGGTTTCCCAGGACAACTGTGAAGACGCCCTAGTGGGCAAAATAATTCCTTTGGAGAGGAAGGGTGGTGTGCTGAGTGGCACACAGGGTGTCATGCATTATGACACAAGTCAATTTGATAGAGCTTGTAAAACTGCTATGGTTATGAATGCTGATGATGAAGATATTGCTGATGATACATGTACTTATGGTAATGTGATGCTTGATGAGGTAATGGATAGCGACTTGGAAGGGCTCAGTGTTGCTGAAAGTGAGAGGATGAGTGACACATGCGATTTGCAGTGCTCAGGGGGAGCCGCAAGTTTTGTCAGTTGCCTCTGAGGTGGAGGTCTCTTTAAGTGTCTCGGCTTCTTACGCCTTAGCAAATGAGCCCCTCCACATTGTTAGTAAAGGAAAAGTTCCTAGAGTTCTGTGTTTAGACGCGGCATGTCTAGAAATAACTGAGATATTGTGGGAATTGGTGAAAATCTTTCCGATGTACACCTGCATGTATCCACCACAGAAGGGTGACATGGTACTGCGTAGTACCAATCGGTGGACGCAGGTGATACATGCGTTGTAAAGCAATGTTGATGAAAATTGGTTGCTACACTGTTGGTTGCTTTTGTGGAAAGTTGTCTCACAGTTCTCCTTAGAGAGTGCTTCCAGTGGCGGTTATGTGCGGAAGGCGCTCAGGGGAATTGTTGGAGAAATTAGAGATAATAGACATAGGGGAAGTCTCTCCGTATGCTGGTGTGATGGGGTGTATTCCTGCTGGTGCGGTCCAAGGTGCGGCTGAGCAGTGGTTGGTATGTGGCGCGCGTACTGTCTCACCCTCTACACCTCATGTAAAGGAAGGGCCCGGAACGGACGTGGCAGTAGTTGGAATTCAGTCCATCACGCGCAGAGAGGTGCAGTTTGAGGTACCCGGAGACACTTTGACAGGAAATAACAGTGATGGTAACTGTAACCAAAAAGTGTATGAGAGGCACTATAGAGCACTGTCAGACAACTCTGAGCTATTGATTGAGGTACCAATGGACACAGAAATGGTTAAAGAGATTGATGTGGAAAAATGTGGTGAAAAATGTGCGTTGGTAGGACAATTGCTATTGGAGTGTTGGACAACAGGGGGCGATGTGAAACTGCGGGACTGTCCCATAGGGAGTAACTGCTTGCCTGTAGGTGGTCCCTCCATAGATACTGTCCTAGCAAACAAAGGGACAAGAGGTCCCAATGATAATATTGAGGTTAAACGGAAGGATATGGTGTTGATCCTAGATGGTTTGGTTACCAAGAGTAACCACACAGGGGTTAGTGAGCCTGAGAAACAAATGTTGTTGATTAATGTTGCGTCAGGTAGTGAGAATGGCCAGTCCCTGACAGAGTTCATGAAAGGGGGTCCCTAACAGTCCTGGGAGAGTAGGTCTGTGGGAGAAAAAAGGAGGATCCTGAGGCCAGAAGGTAGAAGGGATAGAGAGATTAGTGGGAGCCCACGGTTCAGGAAGAAGTGCTGGTGGAAGCACACCTGGAAGAAGGTGTGGGTGGAGTGCCCCTTTAGAGAAAAGGCTGGGCAGATTAGGACTCCTGCTACTGATAGTTGGTACAGAGGCATCAAAGCCAAATGTTGGTGGAAACATACCCGGAAGAAGAAATGGGCCTACGCAACTAATGGCTGGCACAGAGGTGTCCCATTTATGATGATGGGTTTATGTGTTCCTCCCTCCGGTTCGAAACAGGGGGGGAGGATATGTGACGGTGGGATCCTGTGCGTTCTTAAAGTGTGTTGGTTTACACCAGATTTGGTAGAGAAAGACATGCTGATTGAACAGCTGTGTGTTCGGCTATTTAGTTCTGACATGACTATGGATCAGGGCTCCACCCAACAGACAGGAAGTCTGTGCATGGGAGTCAGGTGGACTCCCATCCCTTTGAGAGGGGTCAGATGCTGCATGGGTGCAGCCAGAGTATGCATGTCTGCAGGAGGCAGATGTCATTGGTGAATTAAGCAAGAAGGTGCTGACCAGGAGTAAGCGAGAAGTAAGCTTATCTCTAGGAAACTCTGTTCTGAGGAGCAGACTTTAGGCCTAGGCTAAAGGCCTGAGACAGCTGGATCGCTAGTATGAAAGCCAGAAGGCTAAACTGTTGAGTATGCAAGATACAGTAATGGTGGAAACCCCTGTGAGGGCTACTGATGTATTTGTGAACTTTTTGTGCTTTTAAATAAAAGTGGGCTACCATGCCCTTAAAAATAGTTCCTGATTGGCTGGAATCACTGGAAAAACGCATCTACCACGAGAGCTAACAACCCCCAATCTTACACTGGGTATGGCTGGGTATCGCTGAGTATGGCTGGGTATTGCAGAGTATGGCTGGGTACGGCTGGGTATCGCAGAGTATGGCTGGGTATGGCTGGGTATTGCAGAGTATGGCTGGGTATCACCGAGTATGGCCGGGTATGGCTGGGTATTGCAGAGTATGGCTGGGTATTGCAGAGTATTGCTGGATATTGCAGAGTATGGCTGGGTATTGCAGAGTTTGGCAGGGTATGGCTGGGTATGGCAGAGTATGGCTGGGTATTGCAGAGTATGGCTGGGTATTGCAGAGTATGGCTGGGTATTGCAGAGTATGGCAGGGTATGGCTGGGTAGTGCAGAGTATGGCAGGGTATGGCTGGGCAGTGCAGAGTATGGCAGGGTATGGCTGGGTAGTGCAGAGTATGGCAGGGTATGGCTGGGTATTGCAGAGTATGGCAGGGTATTGCAGAGTATGGCAGGGTATTGCAGAGTATGGCAGGGTATTGCAGAGAATGGCCGGGGGTGGCAGGGTATGGCAGAGTATGGCAGGGTATTGCAGAGTATGGCTGGGTATTGCAGAGTATGGCAGGGATGGCTGAGCATGGATGGATGGATCTCTCCGCCTCTCACACTGTACCGATCGTTACAGAGAGGGGAGAGAGGAACCGGCTTCATGACATGATGCCGGTTTGTTTACAAGTGATCGCTCTGTCATTTGACGGAGCGATCACGTGGTAAACGGCCGCTACCATAGGCCATTTACCACGATCCATGATGCGCCGGGTCCTCTGAAACCCGGCGGTCACGGACACTCCCGTGTGCGTGCCCCAGGGGGCGTGCGGGACTGCCTTGTAGCCGTCATTCGGCTATGGGCGGGTCGTTAAGTGGTTAAGAGGATCAGAGATCATGTAATTCCCATTACAAAAAGAAAAATGGAAACGGCCGTTAGCCAACATGTGGGTCTTTATCACAACTTTGACCCCTGCATGATCTCTTTTTCTGCCCTTGACCATATACCCCTAAACACTAGAGGTGGCAGTGTGGATCGTGCCCTATTACAGCTTGAGACTCGTGGATACATAGCCTCAAGGCTATGATATACCCGGGTCTCAATGAAACTGTTAGTTTCAAACCATTTTTGTAAACAAGCCATGTATGTCCACCCTAATGTGCTTGACTACCCATCCCTGTGACATGATCTTCCATATTCTCTTCTACTCTCCCTGTTCCAATTCCACCATCCCTCTTTTCCATCCCTTCTCCCTATTCCCTTGGGAATTTCTCATTCCAACCCATCCATCCCTTTTCCCCAACCCCCCACCCCCGCCCCTTACTCCCCTCCCCTTACTCCCCTCCCTTTCCAACCCATATTTCCCTATCAGTGATATCTATTAAAGGTTTATATTAATGTGTAACCAATATTGTACACATCTAATAGTATGTACTTTAATGTACAAAATGTGCACTATTGATGTATAAACGTATTAATTGCATGCTAATGAATAATGCACTCTATGAATTAATTATGTAATTTTTTTAATTTATTTTTTTGCTGTTGTGTATGTAGCGGGGTGGTCAATTTAAGGGAAGTCTCTGAGTGGTAATTAGGCTCAGACACCCTGATTTGTTAGTGGCTATGGACCATTTTTGTCTTCAGGGGATAATGCTGGTGATGAGTTCCCTGTGGCCTGCGGGTGGCGCTGCCATTCTGGGCCAGGGTTGAACTGCGAGCGTAGTGCTGTGCCTTTTGTGTCCCCTCTCAGCAGCCGTACAGTGGAGTGGGGACCCTGCTGTGCATGCCGGGAGAGGATTTAGAGGGGGCAGACATCTCCTGATCGGGTTCCACCCCCAGGCACCTTCAGCCTGTGAGAGAGTGCGGTCCATCTCTGGGTGCCCTAGGCCCGGAGGCTGTGTTCCTGTTCCATCTCAGGCACCTTTGGCCTGGGGTGAGGTACTATCCTGCTGTCCTGATCGCCTGGGTATGAAGACCCAGGGTATACGGAGAAGGCCCGGGGCCCAGCACCTTCGGCTGGGGTCCGCTAAGGATTGGGGAGTCCAGGGTGCCGCCTTGCGAGGAGACCCGCACTCTCAGAGAAGGGAGGATCATTCCGAAGGACCGATGCGGGAGTCACGGTGATGGAAGGGTCTGTTGACTCTCTAGAGGGACATCTTCTCCTTGATAGGGGCCATGTTCTAAGAGGGAAGTTCACGTTCAACAGCTCAGTGGCAGTGGCCTTATTCACCGGATCTGTGGCAGAGAACAAACTCACGGTCTGTGGCAGAGACTGTGCACCTAGTATACTGCTTGAGAATCTGAGTAGTACTGTGAAGAGCTACGTTTGTGCCTGGACCTCCTCCACACCTTGAGCTGTTCTGTTTTCTTTGCTCCAACCTTTTTCCTATCCAAGAGACTGTGTATTGAAAAGCGAGAATAAATCTTAAGTTGGAGCTTCAGCTGGTGTGGACATTCATGTTACTGGGGAAGTTAAGGACTTACTTTTACTCACAGTAGAGACGAGAATCGATCAGGGGAAGATTCTGGCCCTGTCTGCAGACAAGACCCAACAATAACTCCGCTCAACCTTTTGCACAAGAGGGTACGGGCTGATAGCGCGGTGTGCCTCTCTCCCCCTGCGAGGAGCCGAGTTAAATGCAGGATGGGGGCAAGGTCCGTGCACTAGACGTGGGGGCTCGAGTCCAGGATTTGTTTGCGGCTGGAAAGTGTTGAAACCCCCCCCAGAGTTTGAACTTTATTCCCCAGTGAAGTTCCGTGGAGGTCGGCCATATTGAGAACTACGCCACGACGAAAACCCTGACTGCGTAGTTCGTGGGCGTGCCTATAGAGAAAGCCCGCGAACAGTGCAGAATATGGGAGGAGTCTGGCCATGTGAGGAGTTGCACGTGGGTACTTTGGCGCGAAAAGGACAGTGCGCAATGGAACAGCAAGCAGGAAACATGGCGTCTCATGCCTCATGGATTCCGGCCACTACCACCATGAATATGACCTCGTTTGATGCTTCCGTGACCGATACGGGGATTACGCTGAAGCCCCGGGGACGTTTTGCCCTCTACGTGTGCAGAGATGTGGAGGCCCTCGGAGTGGTTTGTCCCGGCTGCTCGGGACTGGTGGTGCATCTCAAGCCCTTCGGCAGATGCGAGCAATGTAAGGAATTTCTATTAGAGGTGGAGCAACCTACAGAAAAACCTCAGGCTTTCCGCCTCAACTGCCTTACGGGCGCCACTACTTTGGAGGAAGGAACCAGAGCTTTGCAGCCACCCCTACGCGCACTGTTGAGACTTCGGAGGAAGTCGCAAGCAGAGATGTTCCGGAGATTGAGGAACCGGAGTCGGAGAGACCGGAGGATATTGCCTCGGTCACCACAGAGTCCTTACTCCCACCGCCCAAGAGGAAGATTGGTTTCGTGAAGGCTTCCTGCGGCCGTGGTGGAGTTACGCCCCAGCGCTTACTCGGAACGGATGCATCCAAAGGAAAAAGTTCTGGACGTCCTGGCTCAGCTACAAGCCGAGGTAAGCTGGGAAAAGAGACTCTGTCTGAGGTCCGAAGTGTCGGGGATGCTTGGGTCAGGGATCCCAGGACCCTGGAAATGGTTAGAGGCAGTGATTCATCTTCTACCCGGAGTTATTTTCCTGCGGAGGAGTGTGACACCTCTGACCTGGAGTCGGTCTCTGAGCCAGGAGACGACGCAGCCATTGATGAGGTATTTGAGCAGAAGGGTTGGGATAAGATGCCCCTGTCCTTGTCCCGTAGAAATAGGGACCCACCCATGTTCACTGGGAAGAGCACACCCCGGGTGGAGGCCCCGGAGCCTGAGGAGGGATCTGTCCCGTTGCCTGCCCTTCCACCATTGGAGATACCTGGATCCGTTGTTGGGATGGAACGAGTGTCATTGCGGGCCCCTGTGTCTGGTCCTGAGGTAGTGAAAGTACCTCGACACCCGGACGCCATAGTCTTGCCTGGTATGGGAAATCGTCTTACAATGCCACCTTTGTCCCATTTGCAGAGGTTATTTAACCAGAAGGTTGCCAGTGAATACGGGTGGGAGTACCCGTACCTGTCAAAGGAGCTTCTGTTTGAAGTGGAGGCCTATAGACACCGGTGGTATGCGGACTTTGTTTGGACACATCTTAAGGTACCCCAGGCCCGTAGGTACTATTCATGCTCTGCTACAGCTACCAAGCGGGAACAAAGACTGTAGGAAAGCCTGGATGCTTGGTCGGTACATACATGCTGATAAGGTGGTTATTTTCCGAAAGGACACAGACAATGTCGAATACCACATTGACACTTTTGATAGACATTGGAAACCACTGGTGTTGCCGCATCCACAATATTATCTTTGAGAGACCAGACTCCTTATGTTGCTTTTGTTTCTAAAGTGTACTCTCTGAAGCCCAAGAACATTTTTTGCCATTGCAGCTGGGTATTTTACTTGTTGGAAAAGCGGGAGCAGTTGTTTTTTCTTCTCTTTTCTCCCCTGTCTCAGCACCACAAAGACACAAGGACTTTGGGGTATAGATAGTTCAGGGCCACAGTAAAGAAAAAGAGGAAGATTTACCCCCAAGAGAAAAGTTGCTGGAACAGATGTCTTGACGGTGGCATGTCCACTAGGTGGGGGTGTTGCACTGTCTAAAAAAAATGTGTGTGTTTTACTTTTGGAAGGGAAGGATTGTTCCTCCGGGGAGAATCTTTTCACTTCTGCTGTTAATGTGTTGGGTTTTATATGTGCTTTCTCCCTCTGCAGGTGGACACCAAGCAAAACACTGAGAATGGGGTGGTTTTAGCTAGTGCAGATGGGGAGGGAATGTGAATATTGGAGATGTGTTTATGTGACATTTGAGACTGTAATGTGCACATTGTGTTTCTACAGTTTTTTTCTTTCATTTCTGCTTTTAACTCCCTTTTCCCCCATGTTAGGTTCCGGCACAAACAAGCAGTTTTTCAATTTGTTTTTGTTTTTCTTGTCTCTGGAATAGGCCTGACTCAGGTTTGGGAGGCATGGGTTTGATCCAGACACTGGGGACCAGTGTCCATTAGTGGGGGGAATGTGTAGCAGGGTGGTCAATTTAAGGGAAGTCTCTGAGTGGTAATTAGGCTCAGACACCCTGATTTGTTAGTGGCTATGGACCATTTTTGTCTTCAGGGGATAATGCTGGTGATGAGCTCCCAGTGGCCTGCCGGTGGCGCTGCCATTCTGGGCCAGGGTTGAACTGCGAGCGTAGTGCTGTGCCTTTTTTGTCCCCTCTCGGCAGCCGTACAGTGGAGTGGGGACCCTGCTGTGCATGCCGGGAGAGGATTTAGAGGGGGCAGACATCTCCTGATCGGGTTCCACCCCCAGGCACCTTCAGCCTGTGAGAGAGTGCGGTCCATCTCTGGGTGCCCTAGGCCCGGAGGCTGTGTTCCTGTTCCATCTCAGGCACCTTTGGCCTGGGGTGAGGTACTATCCTGCTGTCCTGATCGCCTGGGTATGAAGACCCAGGGTATACGGAGAAGGCCCGGGGCCCAGCACCTTCGGCTGGGGTCCGCTAAGGATTGGGGAGTCCAGGGTGCCGCCTTGCGAGGAGACCCGCACTCTCAGAGAAGGGAGGATCATTCCGAAGGACCGATGCGGGAGTCACGGTGAAGGAAGGGTCTGTTGACTCTCTAGGGGGACATCTTCTCCTTGATAGGGGCCATGTTCTAAGAGGGAAGTTCACGTTCAACAGCTCAGTGGCAGTGGCCTTATTCACCGGATCTGTGGCAGAGAACAAACTCACGGTCTGAGAATCTGAGTAGTACTGTGAAGAGCTACGTTTGTGCCTGGACCTCCTCCACACCGTGAGCTGTTTTGTTTTCTTTGCTCCAACCTTTTTCCTATCCAAGAGACTGTGTATTGAGAAGCGAGAATAAATCTTAAGTTGGAGCTTCAGCTGGTGTGGACATTCATGTTACTGGGGAAGTTAAGGACTTGCTTTTACTCACAGTAGAGGCGAGAATCATTCAGGGGAGGATTCTGGCCCTGGCTGCAGACAAGACCCAACAATAACGCCTTTGTCATATCGCTTTCCCTAATGTGTAACCTGTGGCCCCCTTTTGTTGTACAATTTCAGGAATCTTCCGTCAATGGTTCAGTACATTTTGATTTGTTATTTTTTATGCAATATTGTTTATGTGCCATTTTTCTATTTGTAACTATCCACCAGTTTTCCCTAATGGGTTCCCTTTAGAACTACATTTGGCTATGATATCCTCTGTCCCTGTGCCGCCCGCTGCCCCATCTGCAGAGGAGAGAGAGACGCGCGCCCACTGATTGGGGCATGTTAGCTCTCGTTGCGTCTCTTCTCCTCCCGCCCACTGGCCGCGAGGCGGTATGGGCATTGTAGTACACATAAGCTCAGGTAAATCTTACAATGTCCCGCGCATGCGCTGTGCTGTCTTCCTGACAGCGGTGTATGCGTGACGTCAGACGCCACTTGCATGGCACATGGATGCCCATATATAGGTGTCTCCTCACCACATTACATTGATGGATACACCAAGGGGAGCCACGCTGACAAATTCCTGTGTATGAGGTAAATTTTAAACGACTAACCTTCCTCTTTCTTTAAAATTGATGGTGTATCTCTGTAGTTTTTCATTTTACCCTAAACCCTTGCTGATTCTACTTTAATTACCTAACCTGCTGCCGCCTGTGTTAGTAACTTTATCTCCCTATTTTTTAGGTGGGACATGCGATCTGCAGCAGGTATATTGTTGCCAACATCCCGTGTGTAGATAACAAATAAAGAGGGGGTCCCTCTAAAGGGGTGGGACTTTAAAGGCAACTAATTGAAAATGCAAAGGAATGCGTAGAAATACTTAATTTATTTATAAACATATTAAGAAGTCAATCATATATCAACATATAATTGGCTGGCGGATAAAAACAATGTCCAAATAACAAAGCACAATTGCAAAATGTGATTTGGTGTAAATGCTGTCTCCAGAGTAAAGGTGAGGCCCGACACATTTCGGGATTGATCCCTTCCTCTGGGGCATTCTTTGTTGGAGAGCACAGAATATCTATAACAGAAACATACAAAAAATATTGGTGACAAATAAAGAGGAACAAATAAGCATCGTTGAGAGCAAAGAGACGCAAAACTGGTGGCACAATACAAGCATGCACAGTATGCACAGTAAAATAGGTATTGACAATGTGAAAAACAGAAACAAATATTATGGATGTAAACATCATAATAACCTGGTAATTGCTGCCGTGTCCAACTCAAGGGTGAAAAATGCAAATCTGAGTTGATAATATGTTATGAAAGAAAGAACTCCTGTGTAGGTTGTGAAGCACAACCCTACTTAGTGATACAACCGCCAAGTACTGCACCATCGGACCCAACTATCAGAAAGTCACCAGACCCGAAGTTGACCAAAATGAATCAATGACAGGAATAAATAGTATCGGTTCTACAAAAGAGGGAAACAGAATACATATATATTGAAAAATAATTTACAGGACAATAATTCCCATATATTGAAGGATACATGGCCATATATGGCAACCACAAGATCAAATATTGCTTAGTGGTAACAGCCTAGCCTACCCTGTATCAATAATTATTTAAATAGTAAAATGATCCAACCAGAGAAAATAATAATCAGTTTTTATGAACTAATAATCTAAAAAACAACTATGGTGCTGCATATAGCAAATAGTTAACTCTATTGGCTAGCAAGATGGCAAGATTAACAGATAGATAACCCTATTTGGCCAAAAAATAGTCAAAAGGTAGCAATAGCATATTGTCCTGGTTTAAAAATAAATCCAGTCAGACAGTAACAGAGCTATGCAGAGTGTAGAAGTAAGCAGTCAGATACCTGATATGAGGAGCAGACTTGTATAGCGGTTCAAGCATGGAGCGACCAGCAATGCACCCATGGCGAGGGACAAATGATTTAAATAGCCCCGCTCGAGCACGCCACGCATGCACACAACGTCAAAGACACAGCTGTGTACTTGTCTGAGTAGAGCGGCGTGGGAATAGGACGTCACCATGCCGTCAATGGTATCAAAGAACAGAGCCACTGGACAGCGCATGCGCGGGCCAGAATGACAAGACGTGCCGACGTGCATCGGCAATGTCGGGAAACGTAAATAGAGCTGGAAGATAAAACAACAAAGGAGACCGCGCGTGCGCACTGGTATTGCTAGGTCAGTGAGGGAAAACAGACAAACAACACAGCAGGTCTTTCTTGCAGGATGACATCACTGCATAGAACTAAGATGGTTTTTGGAAAGGCTGCTGTGCATATAAGACCTCTTCATTATAACTCATTAAGAACTATCCATTTTCTGCATGTTTATCCTGATTTTTTTAATCTATGCATCTGATCCTCAACTTTTTTTACTCCCTGTAGTTACTCATATTATACGTCTCCATCAATAGACTTTTGTCTGTAATCCAGGCACCCTTGGTCTATCTTTAATTTTTGTCTATTGATGTAAGTACGCCACGTTGTCACGTGGTTTATAATAACACTTGACTTTAGCACACCTTTGGTAATCACTTACTATCTTGGATTCCCATCTGTTTATTCAGGTGCAAACCTCCTTATTCCTTATCTATTATCACCCAACACTCATTTTCTATTATCCCTTTCATCACTGTAATTATTCCCTCCCCTCACTGTTTCCCCTCACTTTCTCCTTCTTCCGTATTTTCCCCTTATTCTCCCATCCCTTTCTTTCCACTTTTTCCCCCCCCCAGCACCCACCCCCCAACAACCCCTTTCCCTTCTCTCTTCCCTCCCCCCCTTTTTTCTCCCCCCCTCCCCTCTTACTTCCCATCCATCCCCATCGCTCCCTTCCCACTAACCTTTCTTCTCCCCTCTTTTCCTTTCTTTCGCCTTCCCCCTTCCCCTTTCTTCTCTCCTCGTCCCTTGTTTCCTTTCCTCCCCCCCCCTTCTCCCTCCCCCCTGTCTTTTTCCTCCTTCCCCACCAAGTCCCCCCTCCCCCCTTCTTTCCCTCCCCTTCCCTTTCTGCCCCCCCCTTTTATAGCCTCTCTCTCCCCCTCCCCCCCCCTCATTCTACTTCCCTTCCCAGTCTTCCACTTCTCCCCCTCCCTTCTCTATTATTATTTTTCACTTAAACTTTTGCTCTCTAGTAGAGCAACCTAAATCTCTTACTTGAAGTATTCTTATTAATCAATCTCTACAATGCTCTGTTGGATAGATTTCAGCCAAATAATCTTTTCGGACCCTGTTTGGCATTTTCCCATATGTGCTACCCATTGACGGTATTTCTTCCTGACTTGACATTGAGCCGCAGGCAAAAAGATCTTCATATGCATAGGTGTGCGCACAGGGTGTGCCGGTGTGCCCAGGCACACCCTAATCACCCTGTGCAGCACAGATTCTCCCTACTGCCCTGGCTCCCCCCTCCTTCCCTCTGCAGCACTACCGGCTTCCCTCCTTTCCTTTCCTGCCGGCTGTTGCTTCGGGGATGTTTTAGGATGAGTGAGGCAAGGGGCTGGTAAATATGTATTTATCAGCCCCTTCCCTTTCTGAATGAACATGGTGAGTGATCAGTAGTGTATGTTTGAGCTTTGGGGTGCACACCCTAATGCAATAGGCTGCGCACACTTATGTTCATATGGGTGGGCATGGCGGTTGACAGTCTATTTCACTTTAAAAATCCCCCCAAAAAAAACCTCCCTTGTGTACACATATTTACAGGGATGTTGGTGCCATTTCTTTTTTTTTTTTTTTTTTTTTTTTTATTTATTTCAAGGAACAAGGCCCACACGGACCACCATGTTACATATTAACAAACAATACAGGTAATGGTTCAACAATACCTATCACCTCTTAGAAAAGAAACAAACAGTAGGCAGTAACCATGCAAAACAGGTTCATAACAGTTGTAGTGTACAAAAATTGAATAATCCTCTCCTGCCTAGTGAAGAGAAAATGTATGTATAGGGTGAGTCATGTTCGGGGTGTTCTTGTTGATATCTGAGTGCAGGGGGATGGCAAAAAGTTACCTCCCCCATTACATGTTGCAGATAGTATACCTCATTGTAAAGTATAAGGAGTCTCGTGGTCCCATGGGTCTGGCCCCCAGTTATTTTTCTTTTTTATTCAAGTAGTTGTCGTCGCCCCCCCACCCCCAGCCTCCCATTTGTGGGGAGCTGCAGCGCAGGCGGGCGAGGCCAACTGAGAGCAAGGGAGAGCATAATAGAGAAATTGAAAAGAAAAGGGAGTAGACAGAGAATGTGGGATGGGAGGGGGGGAAGAAGGGGGCATGAGAGGGAAGGGGAGGGGGAGTGCGTCCCGTGGCCACGGAGCGCACCCAGATCTTATGTTAAGTTGGGGTCTAATGTCCATCCGTCATCACGGGTAGATCTCTAAGATATTATCCTATTTTTGTTGTTCACTCAGTGTCATCTGAACCTAGGAGAGTTTGGCCTTCGTCCGAGTATATAAATATACTCCACAATCGCCAAGTTTTGGTGTACGTCTCGTGTCTTTCCTGTGCTGTTAAAATTAGATCTTCCATTTTTCTTATTTCTTCTACCTTTCGAAGCCATAGTTTAATGGTCGGGGGGATGGCAGACTTCCAACATAGTGGGATACAGGCTTTAGCTGCATCTAATAAATGACGAAGTACTGATTTTTTATAAATTCTCTCTGGAATGTCGGATGCATGTAAGAGGAAGAAAGCTGGGTCGTCTATAAGTGTCCTTTCAGTGAATTTCTGCATGGTCTCACGTATCACTGTCCAAAATTGTGTCAGTCTAGGGCAGGACCAAAAGATGTGTAACAGGGACCCCTCCTCCGTCTGGCAGCGCCAACAGTGGTCTGATGTCAATGGGAATAGTTTATGTAGTAATGCAGGGGTTTTGTACCATCTGGAGAGTATTTTGTAATTGGTTTCCTTTGTTTTTGCACATATGGAAGATTTATGGGTATACTTAAGAATACGTTGTCGTTTGGTGTCATTGAATTGGATTCCCAGCTCCCTTTCCCATTTGAGCAGTCCTGGGGGTGTAAAGTCCTCTGGGGGTGCATTCAGGAGAGTGTAGGTCAAAGAAAGTGTATGTGGTATGGGGCCCCTCTCGTTGCACAAGTCCTCCAATGCCGTTAGTGTCTGGTCATTATCCCTCGGGGGTGGCATGGAGTTCAGGAAGTGACTCAATTGGAGTGTCCTCAAAAAATCCAAGCGGAACGGGCCTGTGGGGTCCGAGAGTTCCGCAGCCGATTTCCACCGCCCTCCTGAGCTAAAATGGGAGGCCTGGTAGATGCCCGATTCAGATAGGTTGCGGAAGCGTCTGTCTGTCAGCCCTGGTGTGAATAATGGGTTCCCCAAAATGGGTTGTAGAGGTGAGTCCTGGGAGGAGAGAGGCGTCTGGGTCACTATTTGGGCGCATATCCTTGATGTATTGCCTATTAATGGGTGGGATTTAACTTCTGGTGGTAGTCCCAAGTAACACCATGGGGTGCCTGGGAGGGGGATCTCACTTTGCGTTTGTTCTATGGAAGTCCATAGTTTGGTTTCTTGGTGGCAGCACCAGTCTATGAGCCTCACCAAATGCGTGGCTTGATAATAGGCGCAAAGGTTAGGGAGCGCTAGGCCTCCGTATAGCTTGGGAAGTACTAGTAATTTGTTAGCCAGTCTAGGCTTTTTCTTGACCCAGGTGCCATTTCTTTGACATTGTCACCTATCCGTATCACCACCCCTTACTATCCATTACAGGTGTTGTACCACGCCGCTTAACCCTTTATGGATAGGTGACATTGGCCTTTTACTCGTCTTTTTGAATAGCTTTATATATAAAAGTAATTAAATATTATAAAACTTCACTCCTCTTTTTGAATACTATTTTTGTTTTCTTAAATTTTTGATATTGCTGGACTTTCTATTATTATTTTTTTTTCTTTTCCTTTTCCTTCACCGATTAGGAACTTATCAACCCCATCTACCATGGCAGATTTTTGTGGCCAGGCATGGGAAGGTTTAATGAACAAAATCGAACTATCCCACCAAACCTCTGGTATTAAGGAGAAAGATCTTGACAGGTCATTTGTTAGGCTACAACGCCTGCTGGAGAAAAAAGTGTGAGTTTTCTGGTACAAAAAATACTTTGAAAAATATCTGGAATATAAAATTGTACCTTGGGGCCTACGTATTCAGATTTATCCCAACCTTAAAAAAGTTGATGACAATTAAATTTTTTTAAGGGAATCTAATCTGCAGACATGCTCCTCTCGAATGATTTCTATTCTCTGCTCTCAATATGAGCATGAGATCTCCTTACTTGATGAACAAATACAAAAATAAGTTGTCGAGCACACTTCGATAGCCTCCTCTACTGTATTTTCTCAAAAAGAGAAGGAAACTAAGGAAATTATAGAAAAATACACTGCTGATATTATCAAAGGTAAAGAAACTAAATTCCTGCGGGATCAATCAGCTCATGAGGGAGGTTATACGTATAAATGGAACTCAAATGTACACCCTAGACATTTTCCTAGGGAAACAAATTATACACCACATAACAGAAATGACATTATTCCTAACATCTCCTCTGCTTCCTCAATTTCCTCTAGCCAATCCACTACGTATCATGACCTGTCTGAAGACAGACTGCACAAAAAAAGAAAAGGAAATTCAGACGCTCAGTCCTTGGAATCCTTTAAATGTACTTTTGGAATGACGCAGAATCGTAGACCTCCGGGTCGTCCAAAAAACATACAATCACAGTCACCAATGTCACAGTATTCACTGCCCAACGCTACGTCTGGCACTTTCGCACCGGTTTTAACCACGGATTCAAATGCATTTTCGTCCTCATGTGCGTTACAATGTATCTCTACTAAGGTAGGTGGCCTTAACATCATATTTTCCTCCACAAACTCTCCACAACAAGCAGATTCTAAACTTGCACCTATTTTTTCAGTAAAGGTGCCAGAGATGGGCCCGAGCCCACTTCTGGACACCCTACCTCAGCAACAATTGGAAGAACAACCCAACTTGAAATAATAGGATTTTTTTGTACTCACCGTAAAATCCTTTTCTCAGACGTCCATGGACTGACACAGCATCTTCAATCTTGACAAAGTGGGTTATGTTCCTGCTCATAGGAGAAGACTAGGCAGAATGTTAAATGTTTTAACATACATTCCATTACCAGAGCTGAACAGCCCCGCCCAGGGGGCGGTCGCTCCGGATATAACCCTCCTACCTGCAGCCAGCAGCCTCAGTTTGTTTCAAAGCAGAACAAACTCAAAGAAAGGAGGGGTGGGTGCTATGTCAGTCCATGGACGTCAGAGAAAAGGATTTTACGGTGAGTACAAAAAAATCCTATTTTCGCTTAACGTCCATGGACTGACACAGCATCTTCAATCTTGACAAAGTGGGACGTCCCAAAGCAGTGTCAAAGAACGAGGGGTGGGAACAGTTTCAAGGAAAAAAAAAACAAAAACAAAAAACTTCACCCCAAGCAAGCAGAGCTCCTCAACAGAGGAGGTGCAACATTAAACAGCCGCCTGCAAAACCTTGCGGCCGAAGGAAGCATCAGAAGATGCACCCACATCAACCTTATAAAATGTAGAAAAGGTATGTGCGGACGAACAGGTTGCCGCCCTGCACACTTGTGAAACAGACGCTTGATGTCAGAAAGCCCAGGAAGCACCAATTGCCCTGGTTGAATGCGCCGCAACCGGAAAGGGAGGCGCCCGCCCCTTAAGGGCATAGGCCTGTATGACAGTCTGCCTGAGCCACCGAGAAATGGTGGCAGACGAAACCGCTAGGCCCTTTTTTGGACCAGACACAGACACAAACAGCGAGTCAGACTTCCATATCGAAGCCGTAGCAGACAGGTACACCCGCAAGGCACGTACCACATCTAATGTGTGAAGCGCAAACTCTCTGGGATGCAATCGACAAGGACATAAAGACGGAAGCACAATGTCCTCATTAAGGTGGAAGGCCGAGACCACCTTCATGAGAAAAGAAGGCTGAGGGTGTAGCACCTCCTTATCCGTATGGAGGACCAAGTATGGCGGTTTGCAAGACAAGGCCGCCAATTCAGAAACCCTTCTGACAGAAGTAATGGCTACAAGGAAAGCCACCTTCTGAGATAAAGTTAAGATAGGAATCTCTCTGATGTTTTCAAAAGCAGGTTCTTGAAGAACCGAGAGCACCAAATTTATATCCCAAGGAGGAAGAGGTGGTTTAATAGGGGGGAGCACATGGCGGACCCCCTGTACGAAGGTACTAATCAAGGAATGGCCCGCTAGCGGCCGCTGAAAGAAAACAGCTAAAGCTGAAATCTGACCCTTAATGGTGCTTAAAGCAAGCTTTTGGACCACACCACGCTTTAAAAACAGCAAGATCCTGGAAACGGAATACGTCCGTGGACGCCAATCCAGCTCCTCGCACATAGCGATGTAGGCCTTCCAGGTACGTTAGTATATCTTCCAGGAGGAAGATTTCCGTGCCCTCAGCATGGTCGAGATGACCGAATCCGAGAGAGCTCGGTCGCTCAGCACCTGGCTTTCAATAGCCATGCCGTTAAAGCCAGCGACTGTAAAGCAGGATGAAGAATGGGACCTTGAGACAGAAGGTCCTCCCGCAGCGGTAGTCGCCAAGGGAACGTCCGCCACTAGGCGCACAAGATCGGCGTACCAAGGACGCCGAGGCCAATCTGGTGCGATGAGGATCACCGGAATCCCCTCGGTCTCCACCCTGCGAAGTAGTTGAGGAAGCATCTTCAGTGGAGGATAGGCATAAATCAGCTGATACCGACCCACGGGGCCACTAACGCGTCTGATGCATCTGCCCAGGGATCCCTGGACCTGGCCACGAATCTCGACACCTTGCAATTGAGTCGAGAGGCCAGTAGGTCCACATGCGGCGTGCCCCACCTCCGGCAAAGGAGTTGAAACACCTCCGGATGTATGGACCATTCCCCCTGGTCCAACATCTGGCGGCTCAGATAGTCCGCCTGCCAGTTGTCTACTCCTGGAATGTAAACGGCCGACAGAGCCAACACGCTTCTTTCCACCCATGCCAGGATGTAAGCGGCCTCGGATGCAGTGGCCGAGCTCCGCGTTCCCCCCTGATGTTTGACATAAGCCACTGCCGTGGCGTTGTCCGACTGAATCCTGACCGAGCGCCCCGTAGTCTCTTTGACCACAAGGAGAGACACAGTCTGGTTGCCTGGAGTTCCAGGACATTGATCGGCAGACGGGATTCGTCCGGAGTCCAAAGCCCTTAGGCCGAAAGAACTCCCCAGACTCTGCCCCAGCCCGAAAGACTGGCGTCCGTCGTGATCACAGTCCACTGTCATCTTCTCACCGTCACTTTTCCTTCAAAGTCTTCACGCACTTTTGAATTTCACCATTGCCTTCAGTTTTGAATTACTTTAGGACACTCAGTTGCACAAGTTTTCACTTGTATTTCGCATATAGACATTTTGTATATATGAGGACTTCTTACTGTTCTTACTTAATATTTAAGTGTCTTTTTTTTTTATATTGCACCATTTTTATATACTCATTTGAGTGCGTCATGCATTCTTGTTAATTTTTTTGATTAGCGCTACACTTTTTGTTTCCACACCATGTCAGGGACCCACTGACCAGGTGACTCACCTGGATCTGACGATCCAGCGATAATGGAGACTTGTTCCAACAAGACAGGATCTCCTTTTGTAAGGCTCAAGTGTGGAATTGGGCATACGGCACAGCCTCGAAGGAAGCCACCATGATTCCCAGGACCCTCATGCAAAAATGGAGTGACGACCATTTGCGGGATGTCAGCACTCGTACCGCAGATTGAAGAGTCAGTAATTTTTCCAAGGGTAGAAAGACCCTCGCCTCCGAGGAGTCCAGGATCAATCCTAGGTACTCCAGACGCTGAGTCTGAACCAGGACCGACTTCTGAATGTTCAGCAGCCAACCCGAATTCTCTGAGGGCCTGACTGGCTATCAACACATTTTCCTCTAATTCTGAGCCAGAGTCTGCTCTCAGAAGAAGATCGACCAGATAGCCCATGATAGCAATGCCTCGCTGTCTCAGCAAAGCTAGAATCGGGGCAAGTACCTTGGTGAAAACCCGCGGTGCTGACGCTAAACCGAACGGAAGAGCCACAAACTGATAGTGGTCTTCGGCTATCGCGAAGCGCAGAAACTTCTGGTGACCCGCACAGATTGGGACATGCAAGTAGGCGTCCTTGATATCCAAGGATGCCAGAAAATCCTGCTGGTGGAGCACAGCAATCACCGAGCGAATGGATTCCATGTGGAATTTTCGAACCTTCACAAAGGCATTCAGGGCCCTGAGGTCCAGAATTGGACGGACTCCATCCTTCTTTGGGACCACAAAAAGATTTGAATAAAATCCCTGAAACCTCTCCTTTGACGGTACTGGCAAAATTACCCCGCACCTCTGCAAGTCCTGCACTGCCCCCAATAGGGCAGCCCGACGCGCTGGAAGGAGAGAGATATTTGAGGGAGAGAATCTGTCTGGTGGCCGGGAAAGGAACTCTATCCTGTACCCCAAGGTGACCACCTCGCATACCCACCGGTCCGAGATCCGGGAGGTCCACCGATCCGTGAACCTGCAATGTCGTCGTCCCACCCCAGAGTCGGGCGGGGGCAAGACTTCATGTGGTGGCGGGCTTGTTCGCCGGCTTGTTCGGCTTACGCACCCAGGGATGCTTCTGTCCACCAGCCGCACTCTTGTCAGTCTGGGAGAATTTTCCCGTGGACTCCGACTGACGAAAAAGCCTCTTCTGTGTAGGAAAAGAAGGGCCCAGTTTACCTCCCGTGACATTTTTAATAATGTCATCCAGGGAAGCACCAAATAGTCTCCCGCCCTTAAAAGGTAAATCCGTCAGGAGCTTCTTAGAGGCCAGGTCAGCAGACCAGCATTTCAACCAGATAAGGCGTCCGCAATACCACCGCAGACACGGAGGCCCTAGAAATTAAGGGGGCAGCGTCCATAGTGGCATCGCACACATACACCAGGCCTTGTACCAGTTGGTCAGCCAGTGCGATGCAATCCGGAGGAAGATTATGCTCCTGTACAGTCTGATGCAAAATCTTTGCCCATTCCGTGAGTGTCTGAGACACCAGGGTCGCCGCTACAATAGGACGTAGATCGGATCCCAGCATTGTGAACATGGCCCTGCTCACCACTTCTGACCTCCTATCAGTATGGTCCTTGAAGGCAGGAGTCCCCTCAACTGGGAGGGTCGTGGCTTTATTCAATCGAGCGACCGGGGGGTCAACAACCGGAGGAGAGGCCCATTTTTTAATCAGGCTCTCCTCAAAGGGGTACCTAACTGCCAGATGCTGCGAGACCGCAAAGGTCTTCTGCGGTTTTTCCCATACCTGGCCTATGAATCTGTCAAGGAAAGGTGTATAGGGAAAAACCTTTTTAGAAGTGTTGAGAAGCTGAAATTTCTACACATCTGTTTTTACAACCAAGATCAGATGAAAGGCTTGTCTCGAGGCCCCCTGGTGTGTTGGAAGCTTCAAAGAGTTTGATGACAATGGACTGCAAGTCTGCCCCCAGTGACCAAGTATGGCAGGACACTCAGTAATGTAATCTACTGAGGAAGGACTGCCCTGTGAGCAATGATTGGGTCAAAATTCAAATGGGTTGGCAAGGGAGGTGTCATGGATATGCATTAATGTCTGTCTGCCATCTTACCTTCCTCCTCATGTGTTCATCTAGAGACCAGACCTCCTTCACCTGGCTTCCTTTATAATCTCCTCCCAGCCTGACTCCACCCCAGGCCCTATCACTGAACACTATATTAACCTGTGCACTGCAAGCCTGCTTTGCTGATCAACGTGTTTGTTAGGCATTGTGTGTTTGGGTTCCTGCCTGCCGTGTGCTACGTCTGTCTCTCTGTTACGTTATTGGCTTGTCCCCGACCATCCCTGTCTGCTCGTGACCCTTGACCTTCGGCTCGTTCTTCGTTATCCTTGTCTGCTTGTGGCCCCTGACCTTCGGCTTGTTATTCGGTTCTCTCTATCGTGTGCCGCTGCTTCCCCTTATCCTACGGGGCGTGAGCTAGGAAACTCCAGGGGCCGCGACCTGGTCCCAGCCTGCAGCGTAACATCCTCACCACTAGAGGCCCTGGAGAAGACCAGCTGGGTCTTAGACTCCGCGCCCTGGGGAATCTTGGCTCTCGCTTCCGTTGGGATCCCGGTTGTGCTCCTCTGGTCCCGCTTTCCACAACCACCCAGTTTCCTACCCACAGAAGCCAGCCATAGGGTTCACTACCTCGCGGTGCACTCCTGTCCCCCTACGGTGTGCATCTGTCACCTGGCCACAGGTGACCCTGACAGTTTGATCAGCCATGAACCCGGCTGACATCCCGCTTCCCGCGGATGATCCATTGCAGGGCATAGTTCGCAGACTTGAGACCCAGGAATCAAATCAGACCCAGGTGATGCGATTCCTCCAGGATCTGGCTTCTCGATTCGAGCAGCTTCAGGTCTCCTTGGGAACCCCGAATCCGCAACCCCAAGTACAACCAGCGGCTGTACCTATCGCACCAGTCGCAGCCTCACACTCACTAAGATTGCCAGCTCCGTTCCGTTTCTCTGGGGACTCCAAGGCCTGCAGGGGGTTTCTCAGCCAATGCACTATTCATTTTGAGCTTCAGCCTCAAAGCTTCCTATCTGACCGGGCTAAGGTAGCCTATATCATTTCCCTCCTCTCCGGTGAAGCTTTGGCCTGGGCTGCCCCCCTGTGGGAGAGGAACGATCCGGTGGTTTCCAGTCTGTCCGAATTCTTGAAGCTCTTTCGTAATATCTTCGAAGAGCCGGCTCGGGCTTCTTCAGCGGCTAGTGCTGTCTTACGTCTTCGCCAAGAATCTAGTTCAGTGGGGCAATATGCTCTTCAGTTCCGTATTTACACAGCTGAATTGAGCTGGAATAATGAGGCCCTGGTCGCTACCTTTTTACATGGCCTCTCTGACCGAGTGAAAGACGAATTAGCGGGAAGAGCCATTCCCGTCGGTCTGGACGATGTAATTTCATTATGCAACCAGATCGACATTCGTTTTCAAGAGAGGTCCTTAGAAAAAAGACGCCAGCACTCTCTGGGTCCTAGCCAGTCTGAGCTCCCCTCCCTTCATTCCGTGGAGCATCCTCTACCTGCTGAAGAACCTATGCAGCTGGGCCGGACCAGACTAACCCCCGAAGAACGTGCTAGGCGCAGAACTCTGGGCTTGTGCCTCTATTGTGGGGGCAAGGGTCATTTTCGTGACTCCTGCTCGCTTCGTCCGGGAAACGCTCGGGTCTAATACATTTGGAAGGTGGAGTATTGGACCCAGAAACATCACCTTCTCGCCTGCTCTTGCCGGTGTCCCTTCATGTAGGCACTTCTCCTCAGTCAACCCTTGCATACCTGGATTCCGGGGCTGCCGGCAATTTCATGGATTGGAGAACTGCTTCTTCTATGAAGCTTACCCTTTCACCTCTCACTACCCCATTGGTAGTCTCGGAAATTGATGGCACTGTTCTCCCAGGGGGCCCTATTCGCTTCCAGACGCTACCCATTAGGATGTCGGTAGGGATTCTCCACCAGGAGTGGATATCCTTTCTTATTCTACCCAAGGCCTCTACCCCAGTTGTATTGGGCCTCCCTTGGCTACAGCTCCACTCTCCACATGTGGACTGGGTCTCTGGGCAGATCCTGGCCTGGGGTTCCTCATGTTTCTCGTCGTGTCTTCTCAAGGTGACCCCCAAGGAGAGTCTTCCGGTTGCTGCCACTTCTGTTTCTTCTGATCTTCCCGCCGCATACAGCGATTACCGGGATGTGTTCTGTAAAAAATCAGCTGAGGTGCTTCCTCCCCACAGGTCTTTTGACTGTGCTATTGATCTTGTCCCCGGAGCAACTCTACCCAGGGGTCGTACCTACCCTCTGTCCATCCCAGAGACCCAGGCCATGTCAGAGTATGTAGCAGAGAATCTGGAGAGAGGGTTCATCCGGAAATCCTCATCGCCTGCAGGGGCAGGGTTCTTTTTTGTTGCCAAAAAGGATGGTACCTTAAGACCCTGCATCGATTATCGGGGTTTAAATGCGGTTACTATTAAAAATCGATACCCCTTACCCTTAATATCTGAGCTATTCGATAGGTTGAAGGGTGCCTCCATTTTCACCAAGTTGGATCTCAGAGGCGCGTACAATCTCATTCGAATACGGGAGGGTGACGAATGGAAGACTGCATTTAACACTAGAGACGGGCATTACGAATATCTGGTGATGCCTTTTGGTCTGTGTAATGCTCCAGCCGTGTTTCAAAACTTTGTCAATGAAATCTTCAGAGATCTGCTGTACCAGTTTGTTGTCATCTATCTGGATGACATTCTGATCTTTTCTGAAAATCTGCTCGTCCACAGAAACCATGTCCGCACTGTACTTCAACGTCTTAGAGAGAACAATCTCTATGCCAAGCTGGAGAAATGTTCCTTTGAATGTTCTGAGGTCCTGTTTTTGGGGTGCTTTGTCTCATGTTCGGGGCTTCGTATGGACCCTGGGAAGGTCTTGGCTATCACCAACTGGCCTCTTCCTGCTAGCCTCAAGGCCACACAGCGCTTTCTTGGCTTCACTAATTATTATAGGCAGTTCATAAGGAATTACTCTTCCATTGCCGCGCCTATTATCGCTTTGACCAAGAAGGGTGTGAATGCCAGAGACTGGCCTCCCGAAGCTGTCTCTGCATTTCACAACCTGAAACAGGCCTTTGTTTCTGGCCCCCTCTTGAGGAGACCAAATCCTGGGAATGCATTTTTTATTGAAGTGGACGCTTCCTCAATGGGGGTGGGAGCTGTGCTTCTTCAAATCTTTGAGAAGAGACGCCAACCGTGTGCGTTCTTCTCCAAAAAAAATTCTCAGGCAGAGAGGAATTATGCCATCGGTGATCGGGAACTTCTCGCTATTAAATTGGCGTTAGAGGAGTGGCGTCATCTCTTGGAGGGTTCCCCTCACTCCATAACGATCTTTACCGATCACAAGAATTTACAGTATCTACAGAATGCTAAACGTCTGAATCCTAGACAGGCCAGGTGGAGTCTCTTCTTTGCCCGTTTTAATTTCACGATTACCTACAAACCTGGTTCCTGCAACGGTCGGGCTGATGCGCTCTCTAGGTCATTTGACACTTTGGACGAGGAGTCCGCCCCTGAACCTGAGCCGATCATTCCCACCTCATGCATTGTTGCCCACTCTACCACCCTGAAGTCTAAAATTCCGCCTGGTAAGGCCTTTGTCCCCACTGAGCTAAGAGCTAAGATCCTTCGTTGGGGACATGATTCCAAGGTGGCAGGGCATTCTGGATTCCTCCGATCCTTCCTACTCATCAGTCGTCACTACTGGTGGCCTAATCTCCGCTCAGACGTCAAAGACTACGTTAAAGCTTGTCATGTCTGTGCTCAGTCCAAATCCTCCACACAAGCTCCTGCTGGTCTCCTCATGCCCTTGCCTATTCCTAAGGAACCCTGGGCCCATATTGCCATGGATTTTATCACCGATCTCCCACTGTCTGAGAATAATACAGTCATTTGGGTGGTAATCGATCGATTCTCCAAGATGGCTCATTTTGTTCCTCTTCCTGGTCTTCCTTCTGCCCCTGCCTTGGTTCCCATTTTCATTCGAGAAATTCTCCGCCTACATGGGGTCCCTTCTCATATTGTTTCCGACAGGGGAGTCCAATTCACGTCTCGTTTTTGGAGAGCCTTTTGCAAATCCCTCAATATTGTCTTGGATTTTTCTTCTTCTTACCATCCCCAATCCAATGGACAGACTGAGAGGGTTAATCAGGAGTTAGAGGTCTTTCTTCGCACCTTTGTGTCTTCTCACCATGACGATTGGTCCTCTCTACTCCCGTGGGCAGAATTCTCCCATAACAATCATGTGAATACCAGTTCGCAGAAGACACCCTTTTTCACAGTTTATGGAAAACACCCTCAACTTCCTCTTCCTATGATCTGTTCTCCAGACATTCCAGCTTTGGCTTCGGTTCAGGAGTCTCTCAATTCCGTTTGGGGTCACGTTCATGATTCCCTCCGGGCAGCTGCTGAAAAATTCAAAGGCTTTGCAGACCGCCGCAGGCGTAAACCGCCTTCTCTTCAGCCAGGGGACAAAGTCTGGCTCTCTACCAGGAACATCAAGCTCCGAGTTCCTTCTCTGAAGTTTGCTCCACGATTCATCGGTCCATACACGGTAACTGCTAAACTGAATCCGGTTTGTTTCAAACTCCAGATTCCTAAGAGCCTTAAAATCACTAACTCCTTTCATGTTGCTCTTCTAAAGCCTTTAGTCCTCAATAAATTCTCTCGTCCTCTTCCTACCGTGGCGCCTGTCTCGGAGGATAATCAGGAGTACGAGATCAGTCAAATTCTGGACTCCCGACTCTGTAAAGGCGTTCTTCAGTACCTCGTTCATTGGAAAGGGTTTGGTCCTGAGGAGAGGTCTTGGATCACTGCATCTGAGGTCTTTGCACCTCGTCTGTTAAAGGAGTTTCATCTGAAGTTTCCCTCTAAACCTGGGCCCAGGCGGGGAAGGGGGAGGCCTCGTAAGAGGGAGGGTACTGTCATGGATATGCATTAATGTCTGTCTGCCATCTTACCTTCCTCCTCATGTGTTCATCTAGAGACCAGACCTCCTTCACCTGGCTTCCTTTATAATCTCCTCCCAGCCTGACTCCACCCCAGGCCCTATCACTGAACACTATATTAACCTGTGCACTGCAAGCCTGCTTTGCTGATCAACGTGTTTGTTAGGCATTGTGTGTTTGGGTTCCTGCCTGCCGTGTGCTACGTCTGTCTCTCTGTTACGTTATTGGCTTGTCCCCGACCATCCCTGTCTGCTCGTGACCCTTGACCTTCGGCTCGTTCTTCGTTATCCTTGTCTGCTTGTGGCCCCTGACCTTCGGCTTGTTATTCGGTTCTCTCTATCGTGTGCCGCTGCTTCCCCTTATCCTACGGGGCGTGAGCTAGGAAACTCCAGGGGCCGCGACCTGGTCCCAGCCTGCAGCGTAACATCCTCACCACTAGAGGCCCTGGAGAAGACCAGCTGGGTCTTAGACTCCGCGCCCTGGGGAATCTTGGCTCTCGCTTCCGTTGGGATCCCGGTTGTGCTCCTCTGGTCCCGCTTTCCACAACCACCCAGTTTCCTACCCACAGAAGCCAGCCATAGGGTTCACTACCTCGCGGTGCACTCCTGTCCCCCTACGGTGTGCATCTGTCACCTGGCCACAGGTGACCCTGACAGGAGGGAGTTCGAATGAGTAATGAGTGAGTTTTGTAAAAAGAGTTCGTAAGAATGAATTCAGCCCCTTCTGACCTAAGGACCTTACTAAAACCACATGGATCTCTGGAGGCCTGATAGCAGCCTAATGGCTTGACCCTAACTCCATGAGGCTCACAGGGGCCTCCAATCTATTTGATATCTGAAACCAGCCGATGAAGAGTATCTTGGGGAATGTGTTAAGTGTCGTTCATTATTATTAGTGTTGTTATTGACTGTATCTGATATCTGTTGTTAGGATATGTTTCCTATTTTTAAAATAAGTAAATATGACTAGTGATGAGCCGAACACCCCCGGGTTCGGTTCGCACCAGAACCCGCGAACGGACCGAAAGTTCGTACGAACATTAGAACCCTATTAAATACAATGGATGCGAACGTTCGAATTCTAAAGTGCTAATTATAACAACTATTATGCATGTTATTGTCCTAAAAAGGGTTTGGGAACCCGGGTTCTGCACCAGGGGACATGTATCAATGCAAAAAGAAGTTTTAAAAACGGTCGTTTTTCGGGAGCAGTCATTTTAATGATGCATAAAGTGAAAAAAAAAAGTCAAATATTCCTTTAAATATCGTACCTGGGGGGTGTCTAAAGTATGCCTGTGAAGTGCCACGTGTTTCCCGTGTTTAGAACTGTCCCTGCACAAAATGACACTTCTAAAGGAAAAAAAAGCCATTTAAAACTGCTTGCGGCTTTAATGTAATGTCTGGTCCCGGTAATATGGATGAAAATCTTTAAGAAAAATGGCATAGCTACCCCATGACCCCCCCCTACCCCAGCCCATTACCAGCCCCTTTGGGTCTTGTATGGATATTAAGGGGAACCCCGCACATAAAATAAAAAAGGCCCTATATACTCTGAACAGCCGTATACAGGCGGTGCATACAAGACAGGGACTGTATGTTTGTTCTTATGTAGAATGTGTTTGTAATTTTGAACAGGTACATTGTTTAAGTGTAGCTCCAGCCCAAAAATCTATTTTTAAACTTTTTGGAAAACATAGGTAAGGGTTATCACCCCTGTAACATTTGTTTTGCTGTCTGTGCCCCTGTTCAGAACATTTCACCTCACTTTCCGTCCCAATGACAACTGTTTTTGAAATGTGGTGTTTTTCTTGAAACAAGGATTGCTGATAAAGCATCAGTACAGAGGAGACACCTTTCTCCCATATTAATTCTTACAGGAGAGAATTTTCCTTCCTAGGGGTAGATTTCCTCTCACTTCCTGTTGTCTTCTTGCGTTTGCAAGTAGGAGTCGTTTGTAAGTTGGATGTTTGAAAGTAGGGACCTGCCGTATATAATCTGCAGAAATAGGCCCCTTAGTTGGTGTTGGCACAACACTGTAAGCACTCACAGTTACTCTTGGTTGGTGCTGGAACGCCCTGCTGTCAACTATTATATCAGGAATTGTAATTACATATAATTGTTGAACAGTGGTAGTAAAAATTGGGCCTTTGATGGTGGTGCTGGTGCCACAACACTGTAAGCCCTGACAGTTACTCTTGGTGGGTGCAGCAATGGGCCCTGCTGTGAATTATTAGATCAAGAATTGTAATTGCATGCCCCTGTTGAACAGGGGCTGAAAAATTGGGCCTTTCGTGGTGGTGGTGGTGGTGGTGGTGTTGCCACAACACTGTAAGCCCTCAGAGTTACTCTTGCTTGGTGGGTGCAGGAATGGGCCCTGCTGTGAATTATTAGATCAATAATTGTAATTACATGCCCCTGTTGAACAGGGGCTGAAAAATTGGGCCTTAGGCACTGGTGGCACAACACTGCAACCCCTCACAGATACTGTACTTGGAGCACAGCAATGAGCCCTGTTGCAAAGTATTGCTTCAAAAATTGTAATGACACGCCCCTGTTAAACAGGGGCTGAAAAATTGGGCCTTAGGCACTGGTGGCACAACACTCCAACCCCTCACACATACTGTACTTGGAGCACAGCAATGAGCCCTGTTGCAAAGTATTGCTTCAAAAATTGTAATTACACGCCCCTGTTAAACAGGGGCTGAAAAATTGGGCCTTAGCCACTGGTGGCGGCACCCATAAACAAAAATGATCTTCCAAGCTATCATCATCAATCGTATCATTGAGGACTCGGAGGAGGAGGATAGCCAGTCAACATAACAGCACAGGCACTCAGCATCAGCATCAGTCTTGAAGGGATGTGACATGTTAAAATCAATTAGTCTGTTATATCAGCATCAGGTGTGTGGTAGCTGGTGGTGATCCAAGACTGGTTCATCTTGATGAAAGTCAGTCAATCAACCGAGTCGGTGGACAGGCGCACCCTGTGATCCGTGACAAATCCTCCAGCAGCACTGAATGTGCGTTCCGAAAGAACGCTGGATGCAGGACAGGCCAGTAGCTCAATTGCATACTGTGCAAGCTCTGGCCAGTGATCCATCCTCAAGACCCAGTAAGCCAGAGGATTGTCGGTGGGGAAGGTGTCCAAGTCTGACCTTGCCCCTAGATATTCCTGCACCATGTTTATCAGACGCTGGCGATGGTTGCTGGAACCGATCATACTTTGGGGCTGCGGACTAAAGAATTGTCTGAACGCATCGGTCAGACGGCCACCTTCCCCACCGCTCCTTCTTTGACTGGCCGAAGCCTCAGCAACTCGTTGTCCAGGACCAGGAGTTTGTAACCTCCCAGTCTCTGGGAACGCGTTGCACAGACCTTTCTGCAAGGCCTCCCGGAGTTGTCTCATCCTCTGCTCCCTCTGCGACGGTAACATAAGGTCCGCAACCTTACCCTTGTACCGTGGATCAAGGAGAGTGGCCAGCCAGTAATGGTCCCTCTCCTTGATCCGAAGAATACGAGGATCCTTCCGCAGACTTTGCAGGATCAGGGAGGCCATGCAGCGTAGGTTTGCTGAGGCATTCGCTCCGGAGTCCTCTGGGTCACTAAGGACGACATGATCCGCAGTCACCTCCTCCCAGCCACGTACAAGTCCACTGGTTTCTTGGGACTGTAAATCATCCCTAAAAGACTGCTGCTGATGATGCTGAGTGCCAGCCTCCACCTCCATGCTGACACAATCCTCCTCCTCCTCCTCCTCCTCCTCTTCCTGTGCGATGGGTGGGACAGAAGGAACACTGTCTGGGTAAAGGGGGCCTTGAGAGGCAAGGAAGTCCTCCTCTTCCTGCCTCTGTTCTGCCTCAAGTGCCCTGTCCATTATTCCACGCAGCGTGTGCTCCAACAGGTGGACAAGAGGTACAGTGTCACTGATGCATGCACTGTCACTGCTCACCATCCTCGTGGCCTCCTCAAATGGTGCCAGGACAGTGCATGCATCCCTGATCATGCCCCACTGGCGTGGAGAAAAAAAACCAAGCTCCCCTGACCCTGTCCTGGTGCCGTAGTCGCACAGGTACTCATTGATGGCCCTCTGCTGCGTGTGCAGCCGCTGCAGCATGGCCAACGTTGAGTTCCACCTGGTGGGCATGTCACATATAAGGCGGTTCTTGGGCAGGTTCAACTCCTTTTGCAGCTCAGCCAGGCGAGCACTGGCATTATAAGATCTGCGGAAATGCACACAGACTTTCCTGGCCTGCCTCAGGACATCCTGTAAGCCCGGGTACCTGCCCAAGAAACGCTGCACCACCAGGTTAAGGACGTGAGCCACACAGGGCACATGGGTCAGTTGTCCCTGTCGAAGGGCGGAGAGGAGGTTGGTGCCATTGTCGCAAACCACCATTCCTGGCTTAAGCTGGCGTGGCGTCAACCACCTCTCGGCCTGGCCCTGCAGAGCAGACAGGACCTCTGCCCCAGTGTGGCTTCTGTCCCCCAAACACACCAGCGCAAGCACGGCATGGCATCTTTTTGCCTGCGTACTTGCGTAGCCCCGTGAACGGCTACGGAGCACCGCTGGTTCATAGGACAAACCACAGGAAGAGGCCATGGAGGAAGAAGAAGAGGAGGGGGTGGAGGAGAGAGGTGTGTCACAACCAGTAGTAGCATTTTGGAGGCGTGGCGGTGGGACAACCTCCAACACTACTGCACCTTGTCCTGCATCCTTCCCAGCTGCCAAAAGAGTGACCCAATGGGCCGTGAAAGAAAGGTAACGTCCCTGTCCATGCCTGCTGGACCATGAGTCAGCGGTAATATGCACCTTACCGCTGACCGCCCTGTCCAGCGAGGCCAAGACATTGCCTTCCACATGCCGGTAGAGAGCCGGAATAGCCTTCCGTGAGAAAAAGTGGCGTTTGGGAACCTGCCACTGAGGAACCGCACATTGCACAAACTCACGGAAGGGGGCCGAGTCTACCAACTGAAAAGGCAGCAGTTGAAGCGCTAGCAATTTAGCCAAGCTAGCATTCAACCGCTGGGCATGTGGATGGCTGGGAGTGAACTTCTTTCGACGGTCCAGCAGCTGGGGCAGGGAAATTTGCCTGCTAGAATCGGACGTCGGTGTACTGCTAGCAGAGTGGCCGCAAGTACTTGGCTGTGACACACCTAATTCTACACCTTCATTCCTCTCAGTGCATGTTTCAGAGAGGACTGAAGTTATAGTGGGGTTGGAGATCCCAGCTGATGCGGTGCAAGGAGAGGTCCGCTTTGTTCTTTGGTGTGGGTCTTTGAGGTAGGCTTGCCAACGAGCTGCATGGCAGGTCAACATATGTCTGGTCAGGCATGTGGTACCCAAGCGGCTGATGTTTTGGCCACGCGATATACGCTTGAGACATATGTTGCAAACAGCAGCTGTGCGATCTGATGCACTAGCCTCAAAAAAGGCCCACACCAAGGAACTTTTTGAATGACGGGCAGAGGCAGCGCCCTGCACAGGCGGAGCTCTGCGGTGTGATTCCGTCGGTGTACTGCCCTTACGCTGGCCACCAAAGGGCATCCTGCCTCGTTGGAGATGTGCCTCCTCCTCATCCTCCTCCTCCTCCTCTCTCCTATTAGGCACCCATGTGGAGTCAGTGACCTCATCATCCCCTCCCTCCTCATCACTGGAGCCAATCTGGCAGTATGCTGCAGCTGCTGGAACATGACTGCCAGATTGGTGTCCTTCTTGAGCATCCCCTCTGTCTGCTCTCACCCTACTGCCTTCCTGTAGCTGGGTTTCATCATCAGACCCTTCGAAATGCTGGGCATCCTCCTGGAGCATGTACCCAACACTGTGCTCAAACAGTTCGGGGGACTCCTCAGGAGGAGGACATGGTGGGTCTAGGGAAGGAGTGACTGATGATGAGTCTGACATTGATACCAGGGAAGAGGACGCTTTGGCAGCTGCTTTGCCAGTACCCTGAGCCTGGGTGAGAGAGGATGAGGAGGAGGAGGAGGGCTTGGTCATCCACTCTACCAAGTCTTCGGCATGATGTGGCTCAACATGTCCTGCTGCCGAAAAGAAGGACAAGCGTGTCCCATGGCCATGTGCTGATGACAATGCACCGCGTCCACGACCAGCACTGTTGCCCCCAGACACAGAGCCTGCTTGCCCTCTTTTATTGCCTCCTGACTGTCTGCCTCTCCTTGTTTGCCTTCCAGACATTCTAATAGATGGCCTGCAGGGAGATGGGAAAAAAGCAATAAGGGCTACCTTCAGGTGTCCTTCTCTGTCCCTTTACTTAAGGATTTCTAAATATGGTTCAGGATGATTGCTTTTGCACAGAATAGCACAACGACAATTTCCCTGACTGTCCAAAAAACAAGGATTTCAAAGATAGTTGATGAGGAATGCTTTAGCACACTATAGCACAAGGAGAATTCACTCACTGTCCTTCCCAGTCCCTAGAAACAAGGACTTGCACAGTGAAAGAAACTGACACTCTCCCTACCTACAGTTTTCTGTCCCTAGAAAAAATGTTTTTTTTAAGCACACTATAGCACAAGGAGAATTCACTCACTGTCCTTCCCAGTCCCTAGAAACAAGGACTTGCACAGTGAAAGAAACTGACACTCTCCCTACCTACAGTTTTCTGTCCCTAGGAAAAATGTTTTTTTTAAGCACACTATAGCACAAGGAGAATTCACTCACTGTCCTTCCCAGTCCCTAGAAACAAGGACTTGCACAGTGAAAGAAACTGACACTCTCCCTACCTACAGTTTTCTGTCCCTAGAAAAAATGTTTTTTTTAAGCACACTATAGCACAAGGAGAATTCACTCACTGTCCTTCCCAGTCCCTAGAAACAAGGACTTGCACAGTGAAAGAAACTGACACTCTCCCTACCTACAGTTTTCTGTCCCTAGAAAAAATGTTTTTTTTAAGCACACTATAGCACAAGGAGAATTCACTCACTGTCCTTCCCAGTCCCTAGAAACAAGGACTTGCACAGTGAAAGAAACTGACACTCTCCCTACCTACAGTTTTCTGTCCCTAGAAAAAATGTTTTTTTTTAAGCACACTATAGCACAAGCACAAAACACACTGACACTCTCCCTACCTATCCTTCTCTTTCCCTAAACTAAAGGAATCCAGGTTAAGCAAGAAAGAAATAAAAGTCACTGTCCCTGCCTATGCTGCTCTTTCCCTGCTCCGGAACACACTACACTAGGCCGCCGTGCTGGCGGCCTTTTATAGTGTGGGGCGTGTACTAAACACCCTCAGCAATAATTGGCCACAGGCATCCTGCCTGTGGCCAATCATTGCTCTCCTCGCTGCCGGCGCTGTGATTGGCCAAGCATGCGGGGTCACAGTGCATGCTTGGCCAATCACAGCGCCTGGATGACACTGCGATGGCGTAGTGCATTGTGGGCCGTTCGCGTCACTCGAATTTGGCGCGAACGGCCCAAATCGTTCGATCTTCGTCGAACGATCGAACAGCCGATGTTCGAGTCGAACGTATGTTCGACTCGAACACGAAGCTCATCCCTAAATATGACTTGTTTTGCTAAGCAACTGTGTCTGTCTTCATAATTAACATTGTATCACCAGGCCTAGCATTCTCTGATAGGCTAGACTAGCAAACAAGACAATACAATTAATACATAGATGCAATAGTTATATATTATAGATTAAAAGTGTATATTATTGCATATTTTACAATAAGAAGGATTAGCTCTAAATGAACCGAAGGAGACTGCCTCCACTGGAGGTTCTTCAGTAGCAGCATCCAGCTTGAGAGTGTCCTTTACAGCATCAATTAGTTCACTAACAAGCTTCCTGTCATGTACTGACCCAGATAAAGAGTCTTCCTCACAAGGAATGTCCTGGTCAAACATATCCAAAATTTCAGAACTAGGGTCCTGTGCCTCAGCAAGGCCCATATCTGAATCAGAGCACTCCCCTGGAGATGGTAGGGGGAGAGGGCGCTTTTTATCCCCTTTGTGTTCGCACGCTGCTCCCATCCTGGCAACAAATGATTCCAGGATTGCCGACAACTGGTCCATAGGGATCGCAGGTGCAGTAGCACTGCCTGTTGCCTCTAACATGAAGGGGGAAGCAGGTGACACTGACTCCATGATAAAATGGCACCCTCTGAGGCTTTGTCAATATAAGGAGAAAAGTCCACCCTCCGGCAGCACCGACTGTGGGGGGTTACCCAGGGGACTCACCAACCCGGTTAGGACCGCTCGGCTCCGCTGCCTGTGTCTGCTCCCAGCGCGAATGAACTGTGAGGAGACTGTGAGGAGAATCGCGCTGTTCCTAGTCAGCAGAAGAGGCCAAACTAGCACCAGAAAAGCACACGACTTCAACAAAATGTCCGCCGCTATTATAATTGCGCCACAGGGTGGCCACAGCAAAATGGCCGCCAATGCAGATTTACATAGTACTAAAAAATAACAAAAACATGGCGCCCGACGGCGCGAGAAAATAACATAAGGCCCAAGCTGACACAGAAGGCAAACCTACACATAAGGCAGACCCCCACGGACCCCCTCCGGGTCAGAGTGACCCCCAGGCACCCCCAGTCAGCGCATACCATAGTAAGGTGACAGAGAGTAGCAAAAATCAAGGGGGGGACAGGGAAACCCCCCCACCATAGGAACACACAGTATGTACTCACCTGCTGAGGCAGGGGAAACAGTACTTACCCGTCCAGCGAGGACCCACTGGTGTGTTCCTGACAGGCCTATCACAGTGCAGTACTGAGTAGCTGTCGGCCAGGTCCACTGTGAAAGATACAGCAAAACTGTTCAGTCATATGTGGACCCTGGAGCAAAAAGCTCACCTACCACCCATGGAGTCGTGGGGCATGTCGTGGACTGATCTCACGCTGAGCGAGAATTAGCACGTTCGATGGTCGGACTGGGAAGACTACGAGGATAGCAACTACCCAACCTGTTGCCCAGCCGACTGTTGATAGAAGAATCTCAAAAATAAAATAATAAAAATTCAAAAAGAATAAAAATATTTCTTCAAGAGACTGGCTCCGAACAGAGCCACGTCCTCTCCTCTCCTCTGCTAGGCAGAAAAAAACTGAGGCTTCTGGCTGCAGGTAGGAGGGTTATGTCCGGAGGGACCACCCCCTGGACAGGGCTGTTCAGCTTTGGCAATGGAATGTATGTTAAAACATCTAATATTCTGCCTAATCTTCTCCTATGAGCAGGAACATAACCCACTTTGTCAAGATTGAAGATGCTGCGTCAGTCCATGCACGGTAAGAGAAAATACATTTTTCCTCCTATCAGTTATCCGATGCGGAGGAGCAGGTCCTCAAGTTAGGCCTGACCTTCTGCCCGGATTCAGATGCTGACAGATTCACAATAATAAAAGACATTCATCTTTTTCCAGACTCCTGTTTAAAACTCTCTATGACAACTCGACACAATCACCTGAATCCACCGACCCCAAAGGCCCGGATGTTGGAACTTATACTTTGCAGGAACTTCATGCAATTGATGACCTCATGGAGTCATGGGAGGAGGGCCACACCGAGCCGGACTTATCTCTCGATGAATCATCGACAGATGTCCTGGATGGTGTGACCTTCCCCCCTCCCTCCTCATTTAAACTCAAGTCACGTAATTTTCCATTATTAAATAATAACCCCAACATCTGGGCCTTTGTACAACAGACCACCCAGGAAATCGAAAAGACTACCTGGTATAAGACCAAACCAAATAATCTTTCGAACAAACAAAAACAGGGATTAATCTCTCTACAGAACAATTCGTCAATAGTAATAAAACTAGCCGATAAAGGCGGTAATTTGGTAATAATGGATATTGAATTTTATGAAACTATGTGTTTACAGATTTTGCTAGATAAAAGTTGGTACGGATCCATTAGCAAATCCGTGATAGATCACTATAGTAATGAATACTATAGTATTATTCCCACAATCAAGGCACTATTGACAAGAATACTTATAATTTTCTTCACACCAAGAACCCCAAAATTCCAACCTTCTACTCTCTCCCTACAACTCATAAATCTTTAATATCACCACCTGGCAGACCTATAGTGCCCGGGTGTGAATGTTTAACTGAGAATGCCAGCAGCATTGTGGACGAGTACCTTAATCCGCATGTGGTTTCCCTTACTTCATATACCAAGGACACTATAGACCTGCTTAAAAACCTTGAAGGTGTTACCCTTCCTCCTAATACATGGTTGGTAACCATTGATATTGTAAGTTTGTACAACACTATACCCCATGAGAAGGGCCTAGCAGTAATTGAAAGTCACCCCAGAGAGAGATGCAAATTAGCTAATAGCTATAATATGTTTATAGTTGACCTCCTCGGATTTATCCTTACATGGAATGTATTTGTTTTTGGAACATCCCACTACCTCCAGGTGCAGGGGGTTGCGATGGGGACACGATGTGCCCCATCGTATGCCAACCTGTACCTGGGGGGGTGGGAGAACGTGCCAACTTTGCTTGGGCATGTTGCCTCCTGGCATCGATACATTGACAATGTATTGATGTTTTGGACCGGAACAAGAGATGAGTTGGATTTATTTATGGCCACCATTGGTAGTAACCAATACAATCTTAAATTCACAATGACATGTGATCTTGCCAGAGTAAGTTTTCTAGATTTGGAAATATTCCTTAACATGGATGGCACCTTGGGTTCCTCCCTGTTTCGAAAACCTTCGGCAGGAAACACTCTACTGCACGCGACAAGTTCCCATCCAGTTCCACTGATAAAGAGCATACCGTATAGTCAGTACCTCCTTATACGGAGGAACTGTTCTAATGATGAGGACTTCCATAAAGCAGCACGTGAATTATACTCGAGACTACGCGTTAGGGGTTACGGCCATAGCTGCCTTAAGAAGGCTTTCAATAAAACTCAAAAACATGAGAGAAGCTCCCTAATATATTCAACCAACAAAAACAAGGATGTCAAGCAATGTGTTATGTGTGAATAATTGCACCTTATTGCAAACAACACAAACAAATTTGTGAAATTTCAAAAAAATTCTGGCCACTTCTCTCTGCAGATCCTCTAATTAACAAACATATCAAACAACATCCAGAAATCACCTATAAAATAGCAAAGTCTGTAAAAGACCGCATAGTGCACAGGCACCATAACACATTATCTACTCCAAAATTTACCAAGACAGGTACATTTGCTTGCAGTGGATGCGACGTTTGTCGATTCATCAGCAATAGCAATGAAGTACTTCTACCTAATGGACAAATACATTCCATTAGACAAAAAGTAACCTGTCAAACTTTGGGAGTGATTTATGTTATGCAATGCCAGTGCGGCTGCTTCTATATTGGTAAAACCAAACGTCCCTTCTTTAAGAGGATCAGAGATCACGTAATTCCCATTACAAAAAGAAAAATGGAAACGGCAGTTAGCCAACATGTGGGTCTTTACCACAACTTTAACCCTCGCATGATCTCTTTTTCTGCCCTTGACCATATACCCCTAAACACTAGAGGTGGCAGTGTGGATTGTGCCCTATTACAGCTTGAGACTCGGTGGATACATAGCCTCAAGGCGCATGCGCCGTGCTGTCTACCTGACGGCGGTGTATGCCTGACGTCAGACACAACTTGCACGGCACATGGATGCCCATATATAAGTGTCTCCTCACCACATTACATTGCTGGATGCACCAAGGGGAGCCACGTTGACAAATTCCTGGGTATGAGGTAAATTTTAAACGACTAACCTTCCTCTTTCTTTAAAATTGATTGTGCATCTCTGCAGTTTTTTCATTTTACCCTAAACCCTAGCTCATTCTACTTTAATTACCTCACATGCTGCCACCTGTGTTAGTAACTTCAACCCCCCATTTTTTAGGGGGGACAGGCGATCTGCAGCAGGTATATGGTCACCTTTGTATAAAGGATGACGTCTTCATTATAACTCATTAAGAACTATCCATTTTCTGCATGTTTATCCTGATTTTTTTAATCTATGCAGCTTGCATCTAATCCTCAACCTTTTTTACTCCCTGTAGTTACTCATATTATATGTCTCCATCAACAGACTTTTGTCTGTAATCCAGGCACCCTTGATCTATCTTTAATTTTTATCCATTGATGCAAGTACGCCACGTTGTCACGTGGTTTATAATAACACTCAACTTTAGCACACCTTTGGTAATCACTTACTATATTGGATTCCCATCTGTTTATTCAGGTGCAAACCTCCTTATTCCTTATCTATTATCACCCAACACTCATTTTCTATTATCCCTTTCATCACTGTAATTATTCCTTCCCCTCACTGTTTCCCCTCACCTTTTCCTTCTTCCGTATTTTCCCCTCATTCTCCTATCCCTTTCTTTCCACTTTTTTCCCCCCAGCACCCACCCCCCAACAACCCCTTTCCCCTCTCTCTTCCCTTCCCCCCTTTTTTCCCTTCCCCCTCTCCCCTCTTCCTTCCCATCCATCCCCATCGCTGCCTTCCCACTAACCTTTCCTCTCCCCTCTTTTCCTTTCTTTCGCCTTCCCCCTTTCCCTTTCTTCTCTCCTTGTCCCTTGTTCCCTTTCCTTTCCCCCCCATCTCCCCTCCCACCTGTCTTTTTCCTCCTTCCCCTTCCACACCATGTCTCCCCTCCCCCCTTCTTTCCCTCCCCTTCCCTTTCCGCCCCTCCCCCTTTTCTAACCTCCCTCTCCCCCCTTTTTTTTCCCCCTCCCCTCATTCTACTTCCCTTCCCAGTCTCCCACTTCCCCCCCCTCCCTTCTCTATTATAATTTTTCACTTAAACTTTCACTCTCTAGTAGAGCGACCTAAATCTCTTATTTGGAATATTCTTATTAATCAATCTCTACAATGCCCTGCTGGATAGATTTCAGCTGAATAACCTTTTCGGACCCTGTTTGGCATTTTCCCATGTGTGCTACCCATTGACGGTATTTATTCCTGACTTGACATCGAGCCGCAGCAAAAAGATCTTTATATGGGTGAGCGATCAGGGGTGGGCATGGCGTTTTTTTTTGGGTTTTTTTTAATATCTCTTTTTTATTAATTTTTCAACATATAACACACTTTACAATACATAAAAACACATATACTCAATATTTCCCGAAGAAAAAAAGAAAGAAAGAAAGAAAGAAAAAAATAAAAAAAAATTTAAAACAACCTAAAAAAGGGATTTTTATAACAGCTTACCTGTAAAATCCTTTTCTTGGAGTACATCACGGGACACAGAGCGACTTAGTCATTACTAATGGGTTATATAGATTACCTTCAGGTGTTGGCACTGGCCAATTCCAAACCGGAAGTACCCTCCCCTATATAAGCCCCTCCCACCCGGGAGCACCTCAGTTTTGAAGCCAAGCAATAAGTGTCCCAAAAAGAGGGGTGGGAGCTCTGTGTCCCGTGATGTACTCCAAGAAAAGGATTTTACAGGTAAGCTGTTATAAAAATCCCTTTTTCTTTTTCGTACATCACGGGACACAGAGCGACTTAGTCATTACTAATGGGACGTACCAAAGCAATGCCAAATGAGGGGAGGGATACATAAGCTGGGCGCCATCAGGCATGAGGATCTTTTGCGGCCTGCAACACACTGCGCCCAAAGGCGACATCCTCCTGACTTCTAACGTCTACCTGGTAGAACCTAGTAAACGTGTGTACCGAAGACCATGTTGCGGCCTTACATACTTGAGCCAGGGAGGCCTGGTGATGCACTGCCCATGAAGTTCCAACTGCTCTTGTGGAGTGCGCCCTAACTTTGAACGGAGGCGGTCTCTTTCTCAAGCCATAGGCTTGTATTATGACCTGTCGAATCCACTTGGCTAAAGTAGATTTTGATGCTGCCTGACCCTTTCTGGGGCCTTCCGGCAGAACAAATAAAGAATCCGTTCTGCGAATCTGAGCAGTGGCTTTTAGATAAGCTTTAACTGCTCTTACTACATCCAAAGAATGTAATAACTTTTCCTCTACCGAGCTAGGTTTGGGGAAAAAAGAAGGAAGAACCACATCTTGGTTCAAATGAAACCTCGATACCACCTTAGGAAGAAAGGCTGGATGAGGACGTAATACTACTCTGTCCTTATGGACAACCAGATATGGCTCCTTACAGGACAAGGCGGCTAATTCCGATACTCTTTTAGCCGAACAAACGGCTACTAAGAAAATCAATTTCCTGGTGAGAAGAACCAAGGAAATGTGTTGTAATGGTTCAAACGGTTGTTTCTGTAGAACCGACAGAACCAGGTTTAGGTCCCAAGGACATATGGGAATACTAACCGGAGGGCTAATACGCATCACTGCTTGTATAAAGGCTTTGATTAGTGAATGCGAAGCCAAGGGCCTTTGAAAAAATATTGACAAGGCCGAAATCTGACCCTTGATAGTACTCAAGGCAAGCTTCCTATCTACAGCCCACTGTAGGAAGTCCAAAATCCTCCCTATCACGTACTTACGTGGATGCCATTTCTTGGCCTCACACCACGTAATGTATGCTTTCCAGATCCTATAATAGATCTGCCTGGATACCGGTTTCCTGGCATTGATCATGGTAGATACCACAGAATTAGAGAGCCCTCTCTTTTTCAGAATGTGGGCTTCAATAGCCAGGCCGTCAAACCTAGGGCTGGTAAGGAAGGGTGGTATATCGGTCCCTGCGACAGCAGGTCCGGACGATGTGGGAGGGTCCAAGGACTCCTCACTGACATTTTTACAATCTCCGCGTACCATGCCCTTCGGGGCCACGCTGGAGCCACCAGAATCACTGGTTTCTTTTCTACCCTGATTCTGCGGAGTAATCGCGGTAACAATTGTGGCGGTGGGAATGCATATATCAGCTTGAACTGATCCCAAGGGAACACTAGGGCATCCGAGCCGCAAGCTAGGGGATCCCTTGTGCGAGACACAAATCTGTCCACCTTTGCGTTGAATCTGGATGCTAGCAGATCTACATCCGGTGTTCCCCACCGCTGGCATATTGCCTGGAAAACCTCGGGGTGAAGAGACCATTCCCCCGGGCATAATTGTTGGCGACTTAGAAAGTCCGCTCTCCAATTTTCCACTCCTGGGATGAAAACGGCGGATATGGCTGGGACATATTTTTCTGCCCACTCCAGGATGCAATTTGCTTCCCTCTGGGCTGCACGACTCTTGGTGCCACCCTGGTGATTGATATATGCCACTGCCGTGGCATTGTCTGATTGAATTCTGACAGGGGACCCTTGGAGTTTGGATGTCCATGCTACTAGGGCATACCGGGCTGCTCGTATCTCTAAGAGATTGATGGGCAGGGCCTTTTCTGCTTCTGACCACTTGCCCTGGAGAGACCATTGCTCCAGTACTGCCCCCCAGCCTATGAGGCTGGCATCTGTAGTGACCACCTTCCAAGAAACCGGACTGAAGGGTTTCCCTCTTTCCAGATTCTGGGGCACCAACCACCAATGGAGGCTCTTGCGAACGGAAGGGGACAGGGACATTGGTAAGTCTAAAGCCTGAACTTTTTTGTTCCAGGCTGACAGTATGGCCCTTTGCAAATTCCTTGAATGGAATTGACCGTAGGGTACCGCTTCGAATGAAGCCACCATCTTTCCCAGCAGCCTCATGCAGAGGCGTATGGATGGTTTTCTTTTTGTACCCACTAAGTGGGTCAAATCTTTTAAAGACGACACCTTCTCTGGAGGTAAGAAAATCTTTCTCTGATTTGAATCCAGCCTTAGCCCTAAGTATTCCAGACTTTTGACTGGTCTTAGAGCTGACTTGTCCCGGTTGATAATCCAACCGTGATATTCCAGATACTCGATTGTCTTGTGAATAGCTACTTCCAGCTTTTCCACTGAGTGGTCTATTAGTAGCAGGTCGTCTAGATATGCCATTATCGTTACACCCTGTGTTCTTAGATTGGCCAATAATGGGGCCAGAATTTTTGTGAACACTCGTGGTGCTGTGGCCAGACCGAAAGGTAAGGCTCTGAACTGAAAATGGCGCCCTTCTACTGCAAAGCGTAGAAATTTCTGGTGGGCCGGAAAGATGGGAATATGCAGATAAGCATCCTTTATGTCGATCGAGGCTAGCCATTCCTGCCCTTGTAGGGCGGTGGCCACCGATCGGATCGACTCCATCCGAAAAGTCCTGATATTTAGGAACTTGTTTAGCCCTTTTAGATTTAATATGGGCCTCACGTCCCCATTTGGTTTGGGGACTGTGAAAAGGTTCGAGTAAAACCCGAATCCGCTTTCTTCCAGGGGAACCTTCATGATTACACCTTGGAGCAATAGTTGTTCTAGTGCCAGAAGGAGGGATCCTCTCTTTTGGGGATCTCTTGGCACGTTTGACCTCATAAATTGGGCAGGAGGAGTGCCTTTTAACTCCAGCTTGTATCCCAGACTTACTGCGGAGAGCACCCATCTGTCTCTGATGGTGTCCCGCCAGGTCTCTGTGAACAACTGAAGTCTTCCCCCCACCCGATTGAGTGGGGGCAACGCTTCATGCCTTGGGGGGAGGTTTTGTACCTCTCTTGATCCAGGGCTTCTTGTTACCCTGTGATTGTCCCTGATTTCTGCCCCCTGAATTTGACCGCGGAGGCCGTCGGAACTGCTTCACAGCCGATGTGCCTGGGACTGGAGAAGTAGGCCTCTTAAAAGAAGGACTTCTACCCTTGTTCTTAACCGGTAAGAGTGAACTTTTACCGGCAGAAATTTTCTGGATATATTTGTCCAGATCTTCTCCAAATAAGCGTTCTCCATGAAATGGGAAGCTAACCAGCAGTTTTTTACAGGGAGCTTCAGCAGACCAGTTTTTGAGCCACAGAAGCCTACGCATATGTACTATAGACAGCGTAAAGCGGGAGGCCTGTTGGATTGTATCCTTTATGGCGTCCACCGCAAAACACAAGGCTCTAGGCAGGTCAGCTAGGGCAAGAGCCTGCTGATCTGGTAAGTCCCTTAAGACTTGTTTCAACTGATCTTTCACTGCTTGGCAGACTCCAATCGCTGCTACCGCAGGTTGTGTCACCAAACTTGCTGTAGAGAAAGCAGATTTTAGTAAAGACTCCAATTTTTTATCTATTGGGTCTTTGAACATTGGAACATTATCTACTGGACATGTCAGTGATTTGTTAACAGAAGAGATGGCTGCGTCCACTGTAGGGACCCTCCATTTTCTTATGAACTTATCCTCCATGGGATAGATCACCGGAAATCTCTTGGGGGGAGCAAATATTTTATCAGGATGCTCCCAATCCTGGTAAATAAGCCCTTCTAATAAAGGGTGGATTGGGAAGGAACAGACAGCCTGGGGAGCTTTTAGCGACCCCAGCGAGGAAACCGTAGTGGATGGTGGTTCCGCCAGAGGCATTTTAAATGCTGATCGGACCATATTAGTCAGAGACTGAACCCATAATCTTTCAGCCTGAGAAGCTGAGAAAGGTTCTTCCACTGTTGATTCCTCCATAACTGAATCAACCTCATCCTGATCCCCTTCAGGTAGGTCGATCTCTGTGTGGGGCTGTTCCTCCACTAACAGGCACTCTGAAGGAGGAGACGGAGATCGGACGCGCTTTTCCTGAGACAGGGAAGCAGCGATCAATGCTGTTAATCTCTCTTCCAATCCTCCCAGAGTTGAGGATAAAACCTCCTCTGTTATATATACAGGAGCAGGTGGACTGGGGGACAGCCGCAGCACCAGGCATTCCTGCGGGGTTTCTACGGCTACTGACCTCTGAATTCTCAGGGGAGATTGGTGCAGTACAAGCATGCCCAATATCCTCAGAGCCCGATGGAGACCCCTTTGGCTTCCTGGAAGATCTATTTCCGGAGCGTCTGGACGACATATCCTTTAAGCACAAAGCTGAGGTATTCCCGTCGTCATACACCAATTTTGCTGGTAATAGTCTAACACAGGTGCTGCTATATACCAGCTGGTGTCCACTAAAGTGCCTTTCTATGGGGATGCCTGCATCAACCGCCTCTGTGTGCCACTGTTTGTTGCTAGCTCTGTTTGCATGCAGCTGACACTTGTACTGTGTCTTTTAACCATGCTGGGATGCCCGCACATGCGCAGAAGCGCCGCGGCGCGCATCGAGCGTCATCCACCCGCCCCGCCCCTTTTTTTTCATAGGAGGCGCGTGCACGCGCCCGCGCGCGCGCCCGTGCGCCATTGGCGCCCTTTTCGAAATCAAACAGGGGACTAGGAGCCAGGGCCCTTTTTGCCGGAGGGCCTGTGCGGTGGATGAGCGCAGCAACAGGGCAGAGGAAGTGGATTCCCACAGAGAAACTTACCAGCTGCCTGGATCTTTTGACTTGAGAAAACCAAAGATCCACATGACAAGAAAAATGGACTACAGCGGCCTCTAGTGGTTTAACACAGGTACCGCGGTCCCTGTTTTTTTTTTTTTTTTTCTTGACTACTATTAAAATTTTACATTTTCAGTAGTTATAGGCAAACACAGATATTTAGCGGGAATACCGTTAGGTAACAGACAGAAAGACAAATTAGGCTTGGGGGTCCCCCAATAGAACCAAGTTCCTGGGGGCCCCCACTTACCTGATCCCCGCCGCAGGACTTTGTTTGGTCCACAGAAGTCCAAACTTCACCTATCACGGCAGGCATTGTAATTAAACCTTCAGGGACCGGGTTCCCAAGGATTCCACTCCCCTGGACCTGTATAGCACCCTGCACAGACAACATCTTGGTCGTGGGTATGACCAGAGCTCTGGATCCCAGGGTCCAGCCCTCCTAAGAGAAGCATTACAGGCAAAACCTTGCTCTTCTGCTGCAAGGCCCGGGTACCGACCGTTTAGCTATGAAGCTTTTTTGGTGGGATCCGGAACAGCTTACTAAGGCCCAAAAGAACCTGTACGCAAGCCCAGTGAAAACACATGTTACTCTTTGGCCAACACCTTAGACACTGGCAAAAAACTGAGGTGCTCCCGGGTGGGAGGGGCTTATATAGGGGAGGGTACTTCCGGTTTGGAATTGGCCAGTGCCAACACCTGAAGGTAATCTATATAACCCATTAGTAATGACTAAGTCGCTCTGTGTCCCGTGATGTACGAAAAAGAAAATGAGAACAATAATCTATGCTCCTATATAAAAACCCCAGCACTGGAACCCCACACTCCATACTGACTAGGGGAATCAGGGCTGTGCAAAGAAGAGGGAAAGGGGTGCACAGAAGGAGAAGAAGAGGGAGAAAAAAAAAAAGGGAAGAAAGAAAGGGAAGGAGAGGATACAGTCCCTCGTTTTCTCCCCTAAGTGTTTTAAGGTTTATTATGTGTAAAAACTCTAATGTTAGTGCCCTTTTAAGTGAAAGTACCTATTGTGAGGTGACAAAAAGTGGTTCCAAAAACTTCTTCAAACAACAAAAAAAAAACAAAAAAAAACAGGGGGCCCCAAATATTAGAGTCCAGAAATGGACTGAAGGATGAATTTGCAAATGGCTGTGTTGATAGAGTGAAAAAACATGTATGTAAAGATAAAAAGTGACAGGGATAAGTGACCTCACCAATATGTGACAATGGGGAAGAGAAGAAGGAAAAAAAAAAAAGAGAATAAAAAAAAAAAGGGGGGGGGGAGTGAAAAATTAAGAAGGGGAGGGGGGATAGGGGAATAACATCCCCTTATTCTCCCCCTACTATCTTATGTGATGAGACACCAATATTGATGCCCCTTAAAGTGAGGTGATCCCAAAAACGACTTCACACCAAAAACCCTGGTGTTAAGGTCCATTAATGGACTATCTAAAAAAAACTAGGAAATAAATTTACAATTGGCTATATTGATAAAGTGACCCAACTTATATGTGAAAGAGAGAGGAGAGAAAAAAAAAAAGGGAAAGAAATAAAAAAAATACTTATACACAAAAAATTCACCCCCCCCCCTTCCCTATGTGCATTGATCGTAAATAATTTATCACAACTTCGTTAAATTCTCTCTCTAAATATATATAAAAAAAAAAAAAAAAAGGGGGGGGGAAATTAGGAAAAGATAAAGGGGGGGGGGGGAGGAAAAATAGGCCGGCATGCCTGGTATCTAGTGATATGTATGTCTCAGTACATTTTAGACTCCTAAGGAGTAGGCCCGACAATAGCCCCAAATAATCAGCCTTAAGATATTAATAGCTTATTCAGTAAATATAGATTGAGTCTCAGTGAGATTGTGCAAGTATCTCTCTATAGGTTGTGGTGTCCTTGAATTCCATCTACGGAGTCCAAGTTAGGATATGTCGTTGGAAAGTGTCCTTGTTACGATGAGTAATTTCTTCCATGAGATGTACCTCTGATATTTTTTGAAACCACTTTTTCACGGATGGAATCTCAGGCTGGCCCCAAAGGGTAGGTATAAGTGCTTTAGCCGTGTTAAGCAGATGTGGAACTAGAGAACATTTATATTTTCTGACAGACTCCTTAGTAGCATGAAAGAGGATGGTCCATGCATCAACAGGAAGATTAATACTGGATATTTGTTGGATGATACCAATAATGCTAGACCAATAGGGGCGGATAAGTGGGCACGACCACCATATATGAGCATGAGTTGCTCTGTTCCCGCAGTTCCTCCAACACAATGGGGAGTTGGCAGGGAACATCTGATGAAGCTTTGATGGGGTATAGTGCCATCTAGTTAGCAATTTGTAATTGACCTCAGCCATCATTGATGCTATTGATGAGATATGAGACAACTGCAGGACTTTGTCCTTTTGGCTATCTGGGATACTAGATTCCAGGTCTGCCTCCCACTTAGCAAAGAAGGGAGGGTAAGTGTCTCCTTGGAGATTGATAAGTGATTTGTAAAATACCGAGATACTATGTTCCGGTGACTCCGTTGAATTGAAGATTTCCTCAATACTATTTAAGTCCTGTATTCCTTTGAGCGGCTGAGGCAAGGTTCTAAGAAAGCCCTGCAACTGGTTATATCTCCATTTGTCCAAAAACGTAATCGGCTTGAGGCCGAATAGGTACACCCAATGGGATCATTTAACAAAAAAAAAGTACTCTAGGCAGAATTTTCATTTTAACTATGCTTACTTTACCCAGCCATGAGTGTGTCAGCGTTTTCCACTTTTGTAGATCCTCTCTAATATTATTCAATAATGGAATATAGTTATATTTAAAAAGAGACTGAGTGTGAGGCGTAAGATTCACTCCCAAATATTTCATTTTACGTTGAACCCATCTAAAAGGGAAGAGGGGTTTTAAACTTTCCACCTCCCTTCCTGGTAGGTTGATATTTAGAATTTCGGACTTGGAAATATTAATTTTAAAATTAGAAAGTGTCTGAAAAGTAGAAAAAGCTGTCATTAAATTAGGAAGTGAGATACGGGGCTGCTGAATAAAAAATAAAACATCATCCACATATGCCGCATATTTGTGAGTTTTATTACCTACTTGAATCCCATGTATATTTATGTTATGTCTTATAGTTGCCAGAAAGGGTTCAAGGGTAAGGGCAAATAAAATGGGAGAAAGGGGACAGCCCTGTCTAGTCCCATTGAATAGTTGAAATGACTCACTCAAAGTGCCGTTTATGCGGATTTGTGCCGTGGGATTAGAGTAAAGGGAGATAATACGATAGAACATCTTGGGTCCCAACCCAAAATGTTGCAGGGTCATTTTTAAGTAATCCCAGTCCACCCTATCAAACGCTTTTTCTGCATCTGTGGATACAAATAGGGTGGACTGGGATGACCTTTGAGCGTATTGTATAAGAGATATCGCCCGGAGAGAATTATCCTTGGCTTCTCTATGTGGGATAAAGCCCGTCTGATCCGTAGAAATCCAACTGGGTATAAGGGGGAGTAGTCTGTTAGCCATTACCTTTGAATATAATTTGATATCAACATTCAATAGGGAAATTGGCCTGTAGCTACTACATTGAGTAGAATCCTTATCTGTTTTAAGAATAACGGAAATGTGAGCTATAAGAGATTCCGGGCGTAATCCCGAGATCTGTGAAATTGAGTTGGCATAGGCAGTAAGCTGGGGCAAGAGAACGTCACTAAATGTTTTGTAGTATCGGGTAGTGTAACCGTCCGGTCCCGGAGCCTTACCTATCGGTGAAGATTTCAGGGCTGCCTGAAATTCCTCCACCGAAAATTCAGATTCAAGTTCACTGAGGGATGAATTTGGAATTTTAGGCAAATTCGCTTCTTTTAAGTATGCTAACATGAGGCTACGTCTCTTCTTCACAGTCAGAGACGGAGAATCACACTGCACTTTATAAAGATCTGCATAATAATCCCTAAAAGCTTTAGCAATATGAGGAGTCGCGTGGACTAAGTTACCATTAGATAGTTTTATTTTAGGGATAAATGATCTAGTCTGTTTTTCTTTAAGGGATCTTGCTAGTTGTCTGCTAGGTTTATCCCCCCACTCATAGAGTTTTTGCGAATAACGTTGGAATTTCTGAGCTGTGTCTAGATTAAGCAGATTTTTTAGTTCTTCTCTTTTCAGCGTAAGTGCTTCTAAATGGGATATGTGTAAGGTGAGTTTGTGTTGTTTATCGAGTTCAGTTATTTGATGAAGGACCTGCTCAAGTTGTTGACCATGCTCTCTTTTCCTCCTTGCCCCAAGTTCTATGAATCGGCCTCTCATAGTTGCCTTGTGAGCTTCCCATATAATAGCAGGGGATGTCTCAGAAGGTTTGTTGTCTCTAAAATATTGTGATATATGAGAGGCAAACATTGAAACCTCTGTTACATTAGAGAGAAGAGAATCGTTGAGTTTCCAATTATTGGAGCGCTGAGGTAAAGTGGACATGGTCATTGTCATCGACACAGGTGCATGATCTGATAATGTCACTGTGCCTATATCCGCAGATTTTAATAGTGGGAGGTGATAGTGATCTAAAAAAATATTATCTATTCGGGAATAAGACTGATGAGTCTTTGAAAAATGGGAGAAATCTTTTTCTTTTGGATGTAAGATACGCCACACGTCTATCAATTGCCAGTCTATAAGTTTCTTTTTAACAAAAGACAGACGCTTAAAAGAGATATTAGAACGACCATGGGATGTATCCAAAACAGGATCTAGCGACATATTTATGTCCCCTGCCAGTACAATTAGTCCCTCGGCAAAGAGTGATAAATCAGTAAGAGTTTGAGAAAAAAAAGTAGATTGGTTTTGGTTCGGGCAATATATGTTTGCTAAGGTACATTGGGTGGTGCCCAAGAAACCCTTTAAAAAAAGAAAACGGCCATGGTCATTCGCTTGCATATCTGAAAAACGAAAGGGTACACTACCACTAAAACCAATGGCCACACCCTTCGCATTATTTGTATCTGAAAGGCTATAGTACCACTGAGGAAAATATACCGAGTTCAATTTGACCTGCGTAGTATGGGTTAAATGTGTTTCCTGAAGATACACAATAGAAGAAGCCAATTTCCGTAATTCACTGGTGACCTGATGTCATTTAGCCGCCACGTTTAAACCCCTTACATTATAGGAGGTGACTTTAAGTGTCGTCATTGTCTCAGTAGAGCGTAAACCTTAAGCCTACTTATCCATGCATGCCGGTCTGAGAGGGGGAAAGATAATAAAAAAGAAACGGGTATATATTGAAAAGAAAGAGAAAAAACAAAAAAAATTACATAAACAACAAAAATGTCCATACGGACACGTGTGGGAAACCTTAATTTGTCACGCAGATATCTGCGGTGGTCCCTGTGGGGGAAGAGAGACCGGGCAGCCATCCAGAGCTCCCTTAGGAGAACGGATAAAAAAACTCGAGGGCTACCCGCTCTCCCCAACCCCAAAAGGAAAGAAGGGAAAGGGAACGTGTTGTATAAACAACACATAGGAGCATTATGCTCCACCAGCATTCAGCTGTGCATAGAATAGTGAGCAGAAAAATACTTTTTGCTCCAGTAATACACAACAGACCATGAGCATTAGATCTTTTTAGAACATTTAACTTTAACGGCTAAATCTCATTTCATTCGACATAATAGCTTACAGATATATTCAGTCAGAGAGAAAAAACGCATATTAGCCTAATTACTCTTTACTCATCTATGTTGTTGTTCAGTGCTTGGCGCGGAAAAGCGCCCTTTTTTAGTAGGAGATTTTTGCCAATGAGAGTCCTGAATATGCGAGAACTTAGGGATCGAATCCTGCCAGTTCGGGAGATCTATTGATGGAAGATTAAGGACCTTTAGAAATTGTGGTAGTTCCTCTGGGAACCGGAGGGTATGAAAGCGACCATCTTTGTTAGCAATGAGGCACGCCGGAAAACCCCATCTATAAGTGATCCCATTAGAACATAAATGTTCCAAGAGTGGTTTAAGAACTCTGCGGCGATCCAAGGTTTCTTTAGACAAGTCCGAAAAGATATTAAGAGTCGCTCCATCAAAGTCAATGTTGGGAGTACCCCTCATCTTGGCCATTATGGCATTCTTATCTGTATAGTAATGTAGGCGGCATATTACATCTCTAGGTTGCTCAGTGACTATGTTACGTGGCCTGAAAGCCCGATGAACTCGGCCAAAGCGTAGTGGATCGGTGGGTGCATTTCCCAACACTGAGTTAAATATACCGTTAATTGACGACTCCAGATCCTTATCACCAGTCGCTTCGGGCAGACCTCTGATTCGCAAGTTGTTTCTGCGATTTCTATTCTCGAGGTCCTCAAGCTTATATAGTGAGGCACGATGAGCACAGGCTATCTGTGTGACAGTCTTTTGTAGTTCTCTTATAGCTGTTTCATGAGTGTCTTGTCTCTGTTCTGTGTCCTCTACCCTTTCGAGGATATTCGCCATATCTGTTCTCACCCTCGCTATTTCCTTTTTTATTGATGTTTCAAGTCCATGGAACATCCCAGCTAACTCTTTTCTAATGCCGGTCAGCAGAGACGACATATCTGAACCCGTGGGGGACTCAGGTTCTTCCATGAGATCTAAACAGCAAAATGGTGCAGGTGAGCTTTTTTTTCAACGATTGCTAATGAAGCGAGAGATGCGTTGCGTCTCGTGTATCTAGTTTGACTGCTGCAAGCGTCAGGGCCGTTTCCACTGGTAACCAGGAAGCGCTGTATAGAGCTAGCAGCAACTTGATTACTATGTTTTTTAGAGCTGACAGAGCGATTTTTTTGGGATATCTTTGTTGGCATAATTGGAGCTTTAAGGCTGAATGCTGAGTGGAGCACCCCTCAGTTTTATCTGCTTAGCAACATATGTACCACATAGTATGGAACATATAGTTATTCAGGTCCATATCAACCATACAGTCTTACTGATATTATTTCTGTTAAATATGCTTTTTCAATGATTTTATAAATACTACCACTGGGTATTGTATCATGGTTCAATAAAAGTGCTGTCCGACCATAACATACATCCGCAAAAGAGCCAAAACACAAATCCAGGTATATATCTCCAAGGTATATTTCCTTGTTTTCTGTTGTTTGTCAATGTCTCATAATCACATGAAAAAGTAAATAGTTATTACTGACTGCCGGTATAACACAATTCAACTAAGGGGGCCGAAGGGAAAGAGCTATGTGTCAGAGGAGGCTGAAATCAAGGGCTGGCTGGCTGGGAGTCTGGGTGTAGCAAGATGGCCGCCGACTTCCAGGAGTAGGCCAGAGCCGCGGCCTTTCCTAAAACAGTAACCGACCAAAGAAGCACTGCTTTGTCTAGGGCAAAACCTCTAGACCAGCACCTATGCGGTCTGCTACTTTTAGGGGTACAAACACAGAAAAAGGAGTGTACCTGGGAGGCTATGATGATGCGGCCATCCTCTCGGATTCTGGAATAGCGTGGGGTCTCAGGGTGTCATCGGGCCACAGATGTATAATGTCGGCGCACTCCCCAACTTCAGACGGCAGACCCGCTGTCCTCTCTAACCGGCGAAACCACCAGACGTTGTGTCCAGTCCCCCTCCTCCAGTGCAGCAAATGGATGGCTGCCGGGCGGTTACAGGTAAGGCAGACAAGACAGCGCGGCAGCGGAGCTCCCAGTCCTCTCACGGCCGTCCCTGCAGCAGCAGCCAGCTAGAGCGACAATTTCGACGGTTCGATGATTCGACAGCTCCGGTTCGATGATTCGACAGCTCCGGTTCGATGATTCGACAGCTCCGGTTCCTTGACCTCAGCTCGAGAAACAAGCCATCAGTGAATTCTTCCAGCGCTCGCAGCTCCCTTGTGCATGGATAGCTGTATGACTGAATGGCAGGGCGGCTGTAGCCAGTCCAGTGATTGTCATCGGGCATGGCGGTTGACAGTCTATTTCACTTTACTATTATTAATTTTCTGTTATGCAGGGCTGTTCAGCTTTGGTAATGGAATGTATGTTAAAACATCTAATATTCTGCCTAATCTTCTCCTATGAGCAGGAACATAACCCACTTTGTCAAGATTGAAGATGCTGCGTCAGTCCATGGACGGTAAGAGAAAATACATTTTTCCTCCTATCAGTTATCCGATGCGGAGGAGCAGGTCCTCAAGTTAGGCCTGACCTTCTGCCCGGATTCAGATGCTGACAGATTCACAATAATAAAAGACATTCATCTTTTTCCAGACTCCTGTTTAAAACTCTCTATGACAACTCGACACAATCACCTGAATCCACCGACCCCAAAGGCCCGGATGTTGGAACTTATACTTTGCATGGAGTCATGGGAGGAGGGCCACACCGAGCCGGACTTATCTCTCGATGAATCATCGACAGATGTCCTGGATGGTGTGACCTTCCCCCCTCCCTCCTCATTTAAACTCAAGTCACGTAATTTTCCATTATTAAATAATAACCCCAACATCTGGGCCTTTGTACAACAGACCACCCAGGAAATCGAAAAGACTACCTGGTATAAGACCAAACCAAATAATCTTTCGAACAAACAAAAACAGGGATTAATCTCTCTACAGAACAATTCGTCAATAGTAATAAAACTAGCCGATAAAGGCGGTAATTTGGTAATAATGGATATTGAATTTTATGAAACTATGTGTTTACAGATTTTGCTAGATAAAAGTTGGTACAGATCCATTAGCAAATCCGTGATAGATCACTATAGTAATGAATACTATAGTATTATTCCCACAATCAAGGCACTATTGACAAGAATACTTATAATTTTCTTCACACCAAGAACCCCAAAATTCCAACCTTCTACTCTCTCCCTACAACTCATAAATCTTTAATATCACCACCTGGCAGACCTATAGTGCCCGGGTGTGAATGTTTAACTGAGAATGCCAGCAGCATTGTGGACGAGTACCTTAATCCGCATGTGGTTTCCCTTACTTCATATACCAAGGACACTATAGACCTGCTTAAAAACCTTGAAGGTGTTACCCTTCCTCCTAATACATGGTTGGTAACCATTGATATTGTAAGTTTGTACAACACTATACCCCATGAGAAGGGCCTAGCAGTAATTGAAAGTCACCCCAGAGAGAGATGCAAATTAGCTAATAGCTATAATATGTTTATAGTTGACCTCCTCGGATTTATCCTTACATTGAATGTATTTGTTTTTGGAACATCCCACTACCTCCAGGTGCAGGGGGTTGCGATGGGGACACGATGTGCCCCATCGTATGCCAACCTGTACCTGGGGGGGTGGGAGAACGTGCCAACTTTGCTTGGGCATGTTGCCTCCTGGCATTGATACATTGACAATGTATTGATGTTTTGGACCGGAACAAGAGATGAGTTGGATTTATTTATGGCCACCATTGGTAGTAACCAATACAATCTTAAATTCACAATGACATGTGATCTTGCCAGAGTAAGTTTTCTAGATTTGGAAATATTCCTTAACATGGATGGCACCTTGGGTTCCTCCCTGTTTCGAAAACCTTCGGCAGGAAACACTCTACTGCACGCGACAAGTTCCCATCCAGTTCCACTGATAAAGAGCATACCGTATAGTCAGTACCTCCTTATACGGAGGAACTGTTCTAATGATGAGGACTTCCATAAAGCAGCACGTGAATTATACTCAAGACTACGCGTTAGGGGTTACGGCCATAGCTGCCTTAAGAAGGCTTTCAATAAAACTCAAAAACATGAGAGAAGCTCCCTAATATATTCAACCAACAAAAACAAGGATGTCAAGCAATGTGTTATGTGTGAATAATTGCACCTTATTGCAAACAACACAAACAAATTTGTGAAATTTCAAAAAAATTCTGGCCACTTCTCTCTGCAGATCCTCTAATTAACAAACATATCAAACAACATCCAGAAATCACCTATAAAATAGAAAAGTCTGTAAAAGACCGCATAGTGCACAGGCACCATAACACATTATCTACTCCAAAATTTACCAAGACAGGTACATTTGCTTGCAGTGGATGCAACGTTTGTCGATTCATCAGCAATAGCAATGAAGTACTTCTACCTAATGGACAAATACATTCCATTAGACAAAAAGTAACCTGTCAAACTTTGGGAGTGATTTATGTTATGCAATGCCAGTGCGGCTGCTTCTATATTGGTAAAACCAAACGTCCCTTCTTTAAGAGGATCAGAGATCACGTAATTCCCATTACAAAAAGAAAAATGGAAACGGCAGTTAGCCAACATGTGGGTCTTTACCACAACTTTAACCCTCGCATGATCTCTTTTTCTGCCCTTGACCATATACCCCTAAACACTAGAGGTGGCAGTGTGGATTGTGCCCTATTACAGCTTGAGACTCGGTGGATACATAGCCTCAAGGCGCATGCGCCGTGCTGTCTACCTGACGGCGGTGTATGCCTGACGTCAGACGCCACTTGCACGGCACATGGATGCCCATATATAAGTGTCTCCTCACCACATTACATTGCTGGATGCACCAAGGGGAGCCACGCTGACAAATTCCTGGGTATGAGGTAAATTTTAAACGACTAACCTTCCTCTTTCTTTAAAATTGATTGTGCATCTCTGCAGTTTTTTCGTTTTACCCTAAACCCTAGCTCATTCTACTTTAATTACCTCACATGCTGCCGCCTGTGTTAGTAACTTCAACCCCCCATTTTTTAGGGGGGACAGGCAATCTGCAGCAGGTATATGGTCACCTTTGTATAAAGGATGACGTCTTCATTATAACTCATTAAGAACTATCCATTTTCTGCATGTTTATCCAGATTTTTTTAATCTATGCAGCTTGCATCTGATCCTCAACCTTTTTTACTCCCTGTAGTTACTCATATTATATGTCTCCATCAACAGACTTTTGTCTGTAATCCAGGCACCCTTGATCTATCTTAAATTTTTATCCATTGATGCAAGTACGCCACGTTGTCACGTGGTTTATAATAACACTCAACTTTAGCACACCTTTGGTAATCACTTACTATATTGAATTCCCATCTGTTTATTCAGGTGCAAACCTCCTTATTCCTTATCTATTATCACCCAACACTCATTTTCTATTATCCCTTTCATCACTGTAATTAGTCCTTCCCCTCACTGTTTCCCCTCACCTTCTCCTTCTTCCGTATTTTCCCCTCATTCTCCTATCCCTTTCTTTCCACTTTTTTCCCCCCAGCACCCACCCCCCAACAACCCCTTTCCCCTCTCTCTTCCCTTCCCCCCTTTTTTCCCTTCCCCCTCTCCCCTCTTCCTTCCCATCCATCCCCATCGCTGCCTTCCCACTAACCTTTCCTCTCCCCTCTTTTCCTTTCTTTCGCCTTCCCCCTTTCCCTTTCTTCTCTCCTTGTCCCTTGTTCCCTTTCCTTCCCCCCCCTTCTCCCCTCCCACCTGTCTTTTTCCTCCTTCCCCTTCCACACCATGTCTCTCCTCCCCCCTTCTTTCCCTCCCCTTCCCTTTCCGCCCCTCCCCCTTTTCTAACCTCCCTCTCCCCCCTTTTTTTTCCCCCTCCCCTCATTCTACTTCCCTTCCCAGTCTCCCACTTCCCCCCCTCCCTTCTCTATTATAATTTTTCACTTAAACTTTCACTCTCTAGTAGAGCGACCTAAATCTCTTATTTGGAATATTCTTATTAATCAATCTCTACAATGCCCTGCTGGATAGATTTCAGCTGAATAACCTTTTCAGACCCTGTTTGGCATTTTCCCATGTGTGCTACCCATTGACGGTATTTATTCCTGACTTGACATCGAGCCGCAGGCAAAAAGATCTTTATATGGGTGAGCGATCAGGGGTGGGCATGGCGGTTGACAGTCTATTTCACTTTACTGTTATAAATTTTCTGTTATGCATTAAAAAAAATTATGAATGGTTTTTAACTGTGTTTTGTTCTATGCAGTGTTACATCTAAGTGTCTTTAAAAACATCCCCTGAGGAAGCCCTGAGTGGTGAAACATGTCTGGACAATCACTCCAATGCTATTGTTGAGTGAAACTTTTCCATCTGTTTTGAACTCTAGATGTTTTACTGTATCTGTGCACACAACCTATAGCCAATATTTTTAACTATGTTTTGTCTGTAGCAATAAAATCTCTGTTATTTTACATTTTAGAGTATTGAAATTACTACTTCTTGCTGGCACCCGCAAAAATTCCCCCAAAAAACCCTCCCTTGTCTACACGTTACCTCATGTATGTTTTAAACTGACAAATAGTACTACTGTTTTGCCGCTATAGAGGAGACTACCTATGGTGGGGATGACACTGTTTTCTCTCCCCTTTGTGTCTCAAGTGTGCTTTGCTGTGGTTCCGACCTGGGTGTAGTGCCGGGGGAGGTTAGCTGGAGGCAATCATAGCCCCTTCCTCTGATATGTGACCTGGGGGAGCCATGTTGCAGCTTTCTCATTGGATTGGGCTTGCCCAAGACAGGTGATAGATATGTTCTTTAGCTGAGAACTTATATTAATGCTAGTCGGTTTTAATATTGCCGAAGTCGCCCCAAGTTCCCAAAGGGGTGCACTTCAGAGCTATGTAATACGTATAACTGCTGAACTTCTATGCTTTTTTTGTGTTCTACCTCTTTTTGCTGAATATTTATTATTATATTATTTGCTGATCTCTGGTCAGCGTGAGTAGGAAGTTTGGTTCACCTCCTCCCTGAGTGCTGACCTCTGATCCCCCTCCCTTCAGATCCTGTTCTGACTGCTCTGTGTTCACTGAACTCCAGGGTTTGGATGGAGCAGTGCTTCTGCTGGAGGGGGGGTTGCTGCTGAAACAAAGTCATAAGCTTTAGGATTTTGGAGAGAGGGTGAATATGAAGCCAGCCTAGAACTGCAGATAGCTGTCTCTGCAGTGCTGAACATGAAGCCAACGGACACATCTCTCTCTCTCCAGCTGCCAGACATCCCTGCCCAGCAATGTCTATATACCATCCCTAAGGTCCCTTTATACTTCACATAGTAGGAACAAACATTCCTGCTCACATTTTCTTTTTTTTTTCTTGTTTTTCGCTCATAGGGTAACACATTCACTTGAATGAGCTGCCATATATGTGTGACAAACATATCATAGAGGCTTTACAAACTTTTAAGGCACGCAGCTTTGCCACATGACAAAATGCATATCTGCTCAATGCATTTGGGGTGCCATTAACAATTAATGGCACCACAAGTTCTATGCGCATGTAGCGGGGTATTGCTCTTCAATCCCGCATAAACTACATTACCCAGTAGACATTGAGACACTCAGGGTGCATTGCCCCGCGCAGGGACTGCTGGGGTGGACTTTATAAGAGAAGGCGGAGCGGAAATCTTTCTCTTTGGACACCGCCCGCCCAGCAAGTGGAACTCCTGTCTGAGTTTGCTGTGACGTTAGGCCCGAAGCCTGGGCCCTTTTCCAAAGAGCCTTCCGCTCTCATCGAGGAACCCGAGGGACGTCTCTCCATTGTTGCTGCATCGTTGCCAGGAGGACCGAAGACTCGGATGTCGAGAGACCTGTGTACCTAGACACAGCAGCGGAAGAAACAGACGCAGACTGGTCCGGTTGGGTGAGAGAGCACCTGCTCAGAGACAGATACAGTATCCCTGTTACCCTTGTGGATTAGACAAGACGAAAAGGGAACGGCGCCCTCTAAATGCAGCAAGTAAAAACAGTTTTTTATTATAAAAAGGTTAAAATACACTCACATTTGAGCAGTGGTAATCGAGCGTGTCAGGGGTTGACAGGAACTTCATCCGCAGATCCTCAGGGGTGATGGTGGTTTCACGGGCAGTTGGGCTGGAGTCCTCGATCCTGTGTCTCTTCCTGCACTGGATGTTGAGCAGCGCCGGCCGGAAACTTCGATCTGGACTGTGTATGCTCCGTGCGGTCCTGGGGTCATCACTTCCGGGTCAGAGGTATGCGGGAGGTGCTTCGCGTTCGGGACATGCGTGTCCCTTCATCAGGCTAGTATGGCGGCCATCTTTGATGTGGTAATTTATACCAGAGTGAGGATTGGTGGGCGGGTTTGTCTTGTATTTTTGGCAACCATGGTAACCGCGCAAGCTGGGACATGCTGTGTGCGGCAGGGATCATACTGGGCTGATAGGTCGTGACACTCCAGGGAGGCAATGGCACAGGATGAGCCCGAGAAAATGTACACATATATAGAGAATAGCTTAGGCTGTGTATTTCGTGTGTTATTAGGAATAATACATGGTAGACTATATACTATCAATTTTTACTACATAAAACAAAACAAGCTATAAACTATATTCAGGTTCTATATTAATACTTACGGCCAAATACTGGGAATTTAATAGGAATCGTAGGGATATGATAAGAATATCTATATAGAGAAATAAAAGGTTACGTTTTTTTAAAAAAGGGGGTTTCTTTACAGAGTTATACTAATAATGAAGAAGATAACGTTAAAAATAAATAATAATTAAATAAAGATAAAAATATATATAATAACTATTAAATATAAATATAAAAATGAAAATGAAAATGTAATTAGAATGGAATTAAAATAGGATGTGATATATGAAATATGATATAGGATCTGAAGAAATGAATCTAATGGTGCTGGGGGAATATGTATACATATGTACTTGGATTATGGCACTGGGGGTGTGTACGTGATGGATACACGCAGGACTATGTGCATGCATCCATATCGGCTGCATATATTCATATGGACGCATGCCCACAAGAACATATGGGTGCATAGATCTAGAATATTGGGGAAATATAGATTATTGGGGTAAAGTATACATATACATTAATTTGATAGGTACATGAGGATATGCACCTGCAATTACTTTTAAGGCAATAGGGGAGTATTGGGTCACAGCAGGATGTTTATTTCTATGCCCTCATTGAGGCCTCCAGGCGATAAAGTATCCAAAGTATAGATCCAATAGTTCTCTCTCTCGCATAGTCTCTTGTATCGTTCAGCGGTGGGGAGGGTGTGGGGTATTGATTCAATCACCACTACTTTTAGTCCTATAGAGAGTTGTTTATGATATTGCTTGAAATGTCTGGGTACACTATGCTTATCAGAGCCCTTCTCCACTAAATTTCGGTGCTCTCCAAAACGTTTTCGCAGTGTTCGTATGGTGCGGCCTACATAGAGCAAGCCGCAGGGGCATGTGAGGCAGTATATCACGTACTCTGATCCACAATTATGGAAATCTGGAATGGTATATATTTTTCCATTATGGGTGAAGTTTTTTTGTCTATGTGTGACGTGTGAACAGGTAAGGCAGAGGCGTTTTTTACATTGGTACATGCCTTTAATGTCAAAGAACATGGATGGTGCACTAGCCGTAGGGCGCAGTGGTTTGAGTTTGCTGGGGGCTATTTGGGTTTTGATGTTTTTGGCCCGCCTGTAAGTTACTAGGGGTTTTTCACTGAGGACGGACTTAAGGTGTGGATCTTCATTAAGAATAGACCAGTGCTTTGCAAAGATTTTTTCCATTTTTTTGAATTTGTTGTGAAACTGAGTCACAAATCTGACTGGTTGTGTAGTGTCTCCTGTGTTTTTGTTGGTTGACTCCTCTTTGGTGGTCAGTATATTGGCATTTTGATAGTGTTTGTAGGCTTCATCTACCATCGGGTCAGGGTAACCCTTTTCTTTGAATTTTGTCTTGAGAATTAGGCCCTGAGTATTATAGTCCTGTTCGCGGGTACAGTTGTGTTTGAGACGGCAAAATTGGCTTTTTGGGATGTTTTTTACCCACCGGGGGTGATGGCAGCTGTTATAATGCAAATAAGAATTTCCTGCGGTGGGTTTGGTGTAGTTTGGTGTACGCCTCTGCCTTACCTGTTCACACGTCACACATAGACAAAAAAACTTCACCCATAATGGAAAAATATATACCATTCCAGATTTCCATAATTGTGGATCAGAGTACGTGATATACTGCCTCACATGCCCCTGCGGCTTGCTCTATGTAGGCCGCAGCATACGAACACTGCGAAAACGTTTTGGAGAGCACCGAAATTTAGTGGAGAAGGGCTCTGATAAGCATAGTGTACCCAGACATTTCAAGCAATATCATAAACAACTCTCTATAGGACTAAAAGTAGTGGTGATTGAATCAATACCCCACACCCTCCCCACCGCTGAACGATACAAGAGACTATGCGAGAGAGAGAACTATTGGATCTATACTTTGGATACTTTATCGCCTGGAGGCCTCAATGAGGGCATAGAAATAAACATCCTGCTGTGACCCAATACTCCCCTATTGCCTTAAAAGTAATTGCAGGTGCATATCCTCATGTACCTATCAAATTAATGTATATGTATGCTTTACCCCAATAATCTATATTTCCCCAATATTCTAGATCTATGCACCCATATGTTCTTGTGGGCATGCGTCCATATGAATATATGCAGCCGATATGGATGCATGCACATAGTCCTGCGTGTATCCATCACGTACACACCCCCAGTGCCATAATCCAAGTACATATGTATACATATTCCCCCAGCACCATTAGATTCATTTCTTCAGATCCTATATCATATTTCATATATCACATCCTATTTTAATTCCATTCTAATTACATTTTCATTTTCATTTTTATATTTATATTTAATAGTTATTATATATATTTTTATCTTTATTTAATTATTATTTATTTTTAACGTTATCTTCTTCATTATTAGTATAACTCTGTAAAGAAACCCCCTTTTTTTAAAAAACGTAACCTTTTATTTCTCTATATAGATATTCTTATCATATCCCTACGATTCCTATTAAATTCCCAGTATTTGGCCGTAAGTATTAATATAGAACCTGAATATAGTTTATAGCTTGTTTTGTTTTATGTAGTAAAAATTGATAGTATATAGTCTACCATGTATTATTCCTAATAACACACGAAATACACAGCCTAAGCTATTCTCTATATATGTGTACATTTTCTCGGGCTCATCCTGTGCCATTGCCTCCCTGGAGTGTCACGACCTATCAGCCCAGTATGATCCCTGCCGCACACAGCATGTCCCAGCTTGCGCGGTTACCATGGTTGCCAAAAATACAAGACAAACCCGCCCACCAATCCTCACTCTGGTATAAATTACCACATCAAAGATGGCCGCCATACTAGCCTGATGAAGGGACACGCATGTCCCGAACGCGAAGCACCTCCCGCATACCTCTGACCCGGAAGTGATGACCCCAGGACCGCACGGAGCATACACAGTCCAGATCGAAGTTTCCGGCCGGCGCTGCTCAACATCCAGTGCAGGAAGAGACACAGGATCGAGGACTCCAGCCCAACTGCCCGTGAAACCACCATCACCCCTGAGGATCTGCGGATGAAGTTCCTGTCAACCCCTGACACGCTCGATTACCACTGCTCAAATGTGAGTGTATTTTAACCTTTTTATAATAAAAAACTGTTTTTACTTGCTGCATTTAGAGGGCGCCGTTCCCTTTTCGTCTTGTCTGTTCCAGAGCCTCTTCTAGCTTCCAATCTGAACTGGCAGCCATCTCATTAATTTCAGCAACTCTCGCCCTAAACTTTTCCTCCATACATGGACATACATATTTACTATTAATAACTGAGCTTTCACAACTCCACCCAGTGCATTACCCCTCCCCCCTCCTCTCCTTCGTTATAGATCTCTATACAGCCCTTTCCAAAGTGCGCCATACCAAACCAAACTTTACCCTTGTGGATTACAATTTATTCTTCAAAGTGCACCACCGTTGCTAGCGAAGATTTCTTTGCAAGACTTTCACTTAGTTCAGTCAGGCCTGACTGGGTAGCGTAGACATTGCGGGGCGCCATCTTGTCCACGAGGGAGAATAGCTTCAGCAGGGACAGTGCAGGTTACAAATATACTGTATACTTGTCTGCTTATTTAAATACTGTTTTATTGCTGGGCTCTGCACATGACATGTACACTGTTGTTCTTTTGCTTACCCACAATGTTGAGTAAATACTTAAGGGGCCAAGTATACTGGTGTTGGTGTCATTTACTCAGCAGAAGTGCCGGTTAAATATAGTTTTAACTTATTGCTGTGTGTTCTTGTCATAGGATTGTGTCACCGTGAGTTGCAGGCCACACAATCCTACCATCCCCTACTAACTGTGCCAAGGGAGGGTAGAGCCGATTGCCAGGGGTTGACAGCGGTGCACTACAGGGCCCAAAATATACCAGCAGTGGGTGTCACTATACGTGGGGGCTCGAGTCCGGGATGTGTCTGCGGTTGAAAGTGTGAAAACCCCCAGGAAGAGTGAATTTATTCCCCAGTGAAGTTCCGTGGAGGTCGGCCATATTGTGAAGTGCGCCACGAGGAGAACCCTGACTGTGTAGTTCAAGGGCGTGCCTATACAGAAAGCCCACGAACGATGCAGGAGATGGGAAGAGTCTGGCCATGTGTGGAGTAGCACGTGGGGACTTTGGCGCGAAAAGGTCAGTGCGCAATGGAGCAGCGGATGGATAACATGGGGTCTCATGCCTCATGGGTTCCGGTTACTACTACTATGAAGATGACTTCATTCGCTGCTACGTTAACGCATACGGGGATTCGTCTCAAGCCTCGGGGAAGATTTGCCCTCTACGTGTGTAAAGATGTGGAGGCCCTCGGAGTGATTTGTCCCGGCTGCTCGGGACTGGTGGTTCATCTAAAGCCATTCGGGCAATGCGAGAACTGTAAGGAATTTCTATTTGAGGTCGAGCAACCTACGGAGAAGCCTCTGGGCTTCCACCTCAACTGCCTTACAGGCGCCACCACTCTGGAAGGAGGAATCAGAGCTTGTACAGCCACCCCTGCGCATACTGACGGGACTTCGGAGGAAGTCAAAGAGGAGCTTGTTGTAGCGAGCGAGAGACAGAGGATGCTGCTTCAGTTAGTACAGAGTCCTTTCTCCCACCGCCCAAGAGGAAGATCGGGTTCGTGAAAGCTTCCCGCGGCCGTGGTGGAGCAACGCCCCAGCGCTTACTCGGAACGGATGCCTCCCAAGGGAAAAGTCCCAGACGTCCTGGTTCTTCTTCAAGCCGAGGTAAGGGGAAGAGACTCTGTTAAAGGCCCCTAGCCCTAGGGATTCACATGTCAGTGAATCAGCTAGAGGGGGTGATTTGTCCTGTGCCAGGAGTTACCTTCCTGCAGAGGAATATGACACCTCCGATCTGGAGTCCATCTCTGATGCGGGTGATGACACCGCTATTGATGAACTGTTCGAGAGAAAGGGATGGGATAGGATGCCCCTGTCCTTGTCCCGTAGTGCTAGGGACTCACCCATGTCCATTGGGGAAAATACACCCCGGGTGGTGGCTTCCGAGCCTGAGGAGGGATCTGTCCCCTTGCATGCTCCTCCATCATTGGAGGCACCAGTTTCAACAGCCGAGACAAGTCGGGTGTCGCTGCGGGCCCCTGCAACTGGTCCGGAGGTAGTTAAAGTACCTCGGCACCCTGAAGCCATCGTCTTGCCTGGCGCGGGAGACTGTGCTACCATGCCGCCACTGTCCCGGCTGCAGAGACTGTTCAATCAAAGAGTTGCCAGCGAGTATGGATGGGAGTACCCGTACTTACCAAAGGAACTTTTATTTGAGGTGGAGGCCTGTAGACTACGGTGGTATGAGGACTTTGTGTGGACACACTTCAAAGTACCCCAGGCCAGGAGATACTACTCATGTTCACCCGCGGCCACTCTGCGGTTTAAGGACTGTAAAGCTGCTTGGATGTTAGGTCGGCATATCCATGCGGAAAAGGTACTCATTTGTAGGAAGGACAAGGATGATGTTGAGTATCACATAGACACTTTCGATAGACATTGGAAGCCGTTGGTGTTGCCTGACCCACATTGTTACCTGTGAGAGACAAGACTCTTTGATTTTTTTTCTCCTTGAAAACCCAGGAACTTTTGCCCTAAGTTAAGTTACTCTTTGGAGGAGTGGGAGCTGTTGCTGTTTTGATGTTCTTCCCTCCCTCCCTACCGCAAAGATAACAAAGACTTTGGGGTTGTAGACAGTTCAGGGTCACAGATCAAGAAGAAGAGGAAGTTTTACCCCGCAGTACAGAGGAAAAGTTTCTGTTGGGATGAGTGTTCTGACGTTGGCACTAACACTAGGTGGCGGTGTTGCGTAACTATTAAAGGACAATAAGGCATTATGCAGTTTTACTTGTTGGAAGGAAGGGATTCTTCTCTAGGGGAGAGCCTCTTCATTCCAACTACTGTTATTTCAGGTGTGTTTTTCTTTCCACTGCAGGTGAACACCAAGCAAGACTGCTGAGGGTGGGTCTTAGCTAGTGCAGTTGGAGGGAAATGTAAATTTTATTGAAAATTTTATGTGATTTTTTTTTTCAATTTCTTTATTTTTCCGTTTTTTTTTCCAAATTATACAGAGTATTCCATTTCATGTACATACACATAAAGAATTGAGTCATTCTCACATATTCCACATATAAATTTTTGAATCTCACATTACTGTAATTCGGTCGGTACTCTAACTTGCTTCCCGCAGGCTATTCTATACTCCGGGCCAGGTAGAACCTACATAATACTTATTCTAATTCCCCGTTCCTCCCAATACTGGTGGGAAACAAATAAAGAGTAATAAATCATGAACTAAAGCAAAAAAAGCCAGAAGAGGGTTTAAAAGGAGTCGGAACAAAGAGCAATATTTGCTCCATTCATCCCTTCTTCCTACCGCCTGGGGCAACACTCCCCACAGGTTCCGTTTCCTTATATCCAAATACTTAATCCCCTCCTTCCTACTTATCATTCCCTTTGACTCTCCTTCCTATTTTCCTACCCTCTCCACCCCAATCCCCCCCCAAAAAAAACAAAAAACCCACCCTCCCAAAACCCCTCCCCCCTGTTCCCTCTCCTCCCTCCCTCCCGCCGCCTATCTCCCACCCTCCCTATCATAAATAAAGTCATTCCATGTTGACCAGGTTTTTAAGTATAAATCTCTTTTTTCCCTACTTGTCCAAACTAAGTCTTCCATCCTATTCACTTCTTCTACTTTTTGTAGCCACATACTCATATTAGGTGCTTGTGTCTGTTTCCATTTTAGTGGTATACAGGCTTTCGCAGCATTCACTAAATGTCCCAGGATTGAATTCCTATATCTATCTCCTGGTATCTCTATTAAATGCAGTTTAAAAAATGCTGGGTCATCCGGTATTGCTATTCCACCAAATCGTTGAATAGTCTCTCGGACCTCCTTCCAAAATTCCCTTATTCTGGGGCATTCCCAAAATATATGTAACATACTGCCCTGCTCTGACTGGCATCTCCAGCACTCTCCCTTCACATTCGGGAACCATCTGTGGAGTCTCTCCGGGGTTCTATACCACTGTGAGATAATTTTATAATTTGTTTCCTGCATTTTTGTGCACGTTGCTGTTTTAAATATTGCATGAATCATTTTATTTTTTTGAGACTCCTGAAAAGTCCTCCCCAGATCAAGCTCCCATCTATGAAAGAAGGGCAGCTGGAAATCCTCAGATGGTTTAGTCAACAGCCCATACATTCTGGACACTGTATGCGTTATTGGTTCTTTTTCCATGCACATTTTCTCAAATACTGTTAGATTCCGATCTACATAGCCTGGTGTCACCGTCGTACTTAAAAAATGTCTTAGTTGTGCTGCTTGAAAAAAATCGAATTGAAAGGGCCCATTTTTTTGCATCAATTCCTGCATTGTTGGGCAGTTACCCAAGACCAAAAAATGCGAAGCCTGAAACTGACCACGTTCAATTAACCTCGCAAAAGGGCCTTTTTGTATTCCCGGTATAAATTGGGGGTTTCCCAATATAGGCGTCAATGGTGAACTACATGTCGATAACTCCTCCCTTATAAAGAGACTATTGCATACTCGCAGTGTTGTCCCTATTGTTGGGTGCGTCTTGGTATTAGTTGTAATATTTTTGAAACACCAGGGTGCTCTGCTTAGTAATTCCCTACATTGTGCCTGTTCTAAATTTGGCCATATTTTCATGTCCCTGTGTCGGCACCAATCTAATACCCGTCCTAAATGTACTGCTTGATAATACTTGTATACATTAGGCACCGCCATCCCCCCATATTGTTTTGGCAAAAAAAGTAATGACCTCCTAATTCTCGGTTGTTTACCGGCCCAAATAAATTTCATAAATAATGTTTGCATACGACTAAAGAACGATCTTGGAATTGCAATCGGGATTGCCTGAAGAAGGTACAGTATCTTTGGTAAGACGTTCATTTTGATTATATTAGCCCTTCCAAACCATGAGAACATCCCCTTGTGCCATTTCTCCAGTAATCCCCGTATTTTACTCAATATTGGGAGGAAATTTAATTCAAAAATTTTGGCTGTATCTGCCGCAATTATAGTTCCCAAATACTTCAGCCCCTGATCTGGCCATCTAAATTTATAACTTAAAGTGGTTGTATACCCACAAATATGAAATGCACCTACAGGTAAGCCTACATTAAGGCTTACCTGTAGGTGCTTGCAATATCTCCGAGACCTACACGGTCTCGGAGATATTTGCAAAAAAGAGTGCACCGCTATCTACGGCGCATGCGCGCCGTAGATAACTGCGCAGGCGCACTGAGCGCAGAGGCTCTTTGAATGGCAGTCTGCCGTACACTGGCAGAATTCACGCATGCGCGGGGATCGTGCCGTTCCCCGCGCATGCGCGGGAGTGACGTCATCGCCGCTCCGGCCAATCACAGCGCCGGAGCGGCGATACCCGGAAGTCACTCCGGGTATCATGGATGCGACGGAGGACGTGTCCGAGGACCACTGCGGGGGCTTCGATCTAAGGTAAGTGATTGATAATGAGCTAGTATGCTAGTCATACTTACTCATTATGACTTTGCCTTGCAGGTTCTGAAAAAAAAAAAAAAAAGTTTTGCGGTATATAACCGCTTTAACCTTATTGATTCCATCTGCTTCTTCGGGGTTGCTACAATCAAGGCTTCTGATTTTGCACAGTTTATCTTGAAATATGAGAGTTTACCAAACTGCTCGATTTCCTTAAACAGGTTAGGGAGGCTCACAATCGGGTTTATCATTGAAAATAACATATCGTCTGCATATGCTGCGACTTTATGCTGTGATCCCCCTATTTCAATTCCCATGATATCCTTATTTGCCCGTATTCTGCACAAAAGAGGCTCCAAAGTCAATACAAATATCAAAGGAGACAGTGGACAGCCCTGTCTTGTCCCATTTGATATCTTAAAAAGTGGGGACACCTCTCCATTAACTTTCACTTGGGCTGTAGGGACTTTATACATGCTTGCGATTCAATTAGTCATTTTCTCTCCAATTTTTATATGTCGTAGGACCGCAAACATAAACCCCCATCCCACCCGATCAAAGGCCTTCTCTGCGTCCGTTCCAAGAAAGACGCAGGGGGTCTTAGTCGAGTTCGCTATATGTATCAGATTCACTGCCTTAATGGTATTGTCCCTTGCTTCTCTTGTTGGTATGAAGCCAACTTGATCTTGATGAATCAAAAAGGGGAGTTGTTGTTGTAATCTCAAGGCTATTATCTTGCTAAATATTTTTAAATCAGCATTGAGCAGAGATATTGGCCTGTAACTGCTACATTGCTTTGGGTCCTTACCTTCTTTTGGTAATACTGATATCATGGCTTTAACTGTCTCTGAATGAAAGGGAGTTGTTTCTCCCAGATCGTTGAACATTCTAACCATAAAAGGTCCTAGCTCAGAAAAAAATGTCTTGTAATATTGGGCCGTATACCCATCTGGCCCTGGTGCTTTCCCTATCTTTGACTCTCTTACTGCATTTTGGACTTCTTCCAATGTTATTGGCAACTGCAATTTCTCACTGACCTCTATTGCCAGGCTCGGCATACCACTCGATGTTACATATTCCTCCATCTCGGCCTGCTCTGGTTCTCTCAGTCTTAGGTTATACAATGAGGAATAGTAGTCGCCAAATGCCTCCGCTATTTGTCGTGGTAGCTGAGCTTCTGTTCCATCTTTTTTTTTGACCGAAGGTATGTATGTCCTTGTCTGTATTTCACGTAAGGCCCTTGCTAATTGTCTTTCACACTTATTGCCTGATTCATAGCTGCTTTTACAACCAATCTGTAATGCCATTTTTGCTCTATACTGTAATAATTTGTTCGTTTGTCCGCGCGTTTTTAATAATTCCCGTTCTACATCTGTAGTCTGTAGCATGTTTATGTTGTGCCTCCAATCTTTGAATTTTTTCTAGTAAACCTTTTAATTTAACTTCCCTCTCTTTCTTAATCCTCGCTCCATGTTTAATCAGTACCCCTCTTATTACAGCCTTATGAGTTTCCCAGATTACTCCTAATGAACTCTCTGAGTTATCATTCGCCTGAAAGAACCAGCCCATCTCCTTTCTAATGTCCGTTACCTTCGGATCCTGTAACAGACTCTCATTTAGTTTCCACATCATTGGAGACGTCCGGTTTCTCTCCGCCAAATCATAACTCAGGAAGATCGGTGCATGGTCTGACCAAGTAATCATACCAATAGTGGATTCCCTAACTGAATGTAGTTGTTTATGAGGAATAAAGAAGACATCAATTCTTGAGTATACTTTATGCGGGTTGGAGAAAAATTAATAGTCTCTTTCCTTCGGGTGAAATAACCGCCATACATCCACCATTTTTGCCTCTGCCAATTCTTTTGCAATCCCCTTTCTTATTTTAGGTTGTATTGATGATGCCCCTGATGACGTATCCTCGTTAGGAATTAACGGGACATTAAGATCTCCTCCAAAGATCAACTGCCCCTCTGTAAATACTGTTAATTGTCTCATAATTTTTTTAACAAATATATCTTGTTGTATATTAGGAGCATAATAGGACGCCAATGTCACTACCGTCCCTCCAATTGTTCCCTTTATAAAAAGATACCTTCCCTCCCTATCTATCAGTGCATAAACCCAGGAAACTTTATTAGAAAATAAAATCGACACACCCTTTGTTTTAGCCTCTGGATTAATTGCATGGTATACCACAGGGTACTCTCTGTTCCTCAACATAGAGGGGTTGTTCTCTCTAAAATGGGTTTCTTGGATGAAGGCAATATCAATATGCTGTCTCCTCAATTCCTGTAACAACATCCGTCGTTTTTCAGGGACATTCATTCCTCTTACGTTAAATTACATAATTAGCAACGATTCCATTTCTCCTGATCTCTATTTCCCTGGAAGGGCAACCCAATAGGAGGCAGGGTACCCCCCAACGCGGGAGAACAAGAGAGGAGAAGGTAACAACAACAAAAAGAGAAAACAAAAAAAAACAAAAAACTCCCCCGCTAATCCCTATCTACTAACCCCCTATCCCTAGCCCTCCCCCTCCCTTCCTAACTATCTAGGGACTCCCCGTAGGCCCGTTGTTGGCCACCTGGAAGTTCCTAAAGCAATCCTGCTTTATTCACTCAATCACTAATACTCTTCCTTGAGTGTTTATCCTATTTGGGGGCCGGGTTGAACATCGCTGACCCCGACCTGAGCATTCCAAGCAAACCTCCACCTGATTATTCACATCTTTATCCACTTTTCCCCCGCCCACCGTCAATTGACGGCGGGCGGAGGACACTCTCATTCTGACAGGACGTCATATGACGTCCTGCCTTTAAAACGAGCTAGGGGGCGCGCCGCGTTCCCAAGGACCCGATGCGCGTGCCCGGCGGCCGCGATTGCCGCCGGGCACCCGCGATTGCCGGGAACCGAGCAGGAAAGTGGATCTGTGTGTGTAAACACACAGATCCACGTCCTGTGAGGGAGAGGGGACCGATGGTGTGTCCCTTGTACATAGGGACAACCATCAGTCACCTCCCCCAGTCAGTCACCTCCCCCCACAGTTAGAACACATTGAGGGAACATATTTAACCCCTTCCCGCCCCCCCTAGTGGTTAACCCCTTCCCTGCCAGTCACATTTATACAGTAGAAAAGAATGTAGAAACTGCCCTAAATATGCATACATGATAGCAAATAAGGGAAAAAGGAAAAAATCGCGCTAACCCGTGGCCATACTCCTAGGAGTTATGGAATGAAATTAAAACACACATCAATCGGTAAAACTAATGAGTGAACAAATTATTTTAAATATAAAAAGTGTACTGTGATCTAACTTCATAGCATATAGTCCATAAAAAAAAAAGATTCTTAAATAAAGTCCATTGAATAACACCAGTGCTCCGTGTAGAAAATCGTATAAAGTGAAATGTTGCATCCAAATTAATTTGTGACGTTCCACCACCAAACAGCAGAAGTTTCTCCTTACCAGCTACATATGACCCCCCATGACAGAGGATCAATAAATGCAGGGATCAAGCAGTTCCTCCCACAGGTCAACACAGCACATAGGACTCCTAAAGCACCAGCCTCCGATGATCATCAGTGGGCGCAAGCAGTATGTAAGAGATGAAACACACTCCACATAGTGCATTAAAACATTTAAAAGTTTATTCAATAAAAATGTATATCTAGGCCTAGTCTCCCCAGGTGTACTTCTATACTTAGTATGCTAGTCCGTTAGAACGGGCAGTATGCCAGGCGATCTTAGTTTAAGTGATACCGGGGATGCTTAGCGGGTACTGAAGTGAAGTTTTCTAATCGAATCATCAGTCCCGTAATAGTCTAGCGAATCAGAGTAACGTATGCGGCCAGTGTTAACATTTTAGTGACACTTAGGGATGCCGCGCATGTCTGATCGATGGTTTGGATCCAAAACCAGGCTTGGTTGTCTTGTACTACAAATGGAGGTGACGCAGTGCGCCGCCCGTGCCCCTGGAAGAAGTACGTTTTTTACGAAACGGACGTAGGGCGGAGCGACGCACTGACGTCACCTCTAACGCTTCCGAGAAGGACGGGTGTCTGATGAATGTGCAGCAGCCGGCACACCAGACTTAATAGGCAATTTACTACTGCATAAATGTAAGTACAACATTTTTATTGAATAAACATTTCACTTTATACGATTTTCTACACAGAGCACTGGTGTTATTCAATGAACTTTATTTAAGAATCTTTTTTTTTTTTTTTTTTTATGGACTATATGTTATGAAGTTAGATCACAGTACACTTTTTATATTTAAAATAATTTGTTCACTCGTTAGTTTTACCGATTGATGTGTGTTTTAATTTCATTCCATAACTCCTAGGAGTATGGCCACGGGTTAGCGCGATTTTTTTCCTTTTTTCCACATTTATACAGTAATCAATGCATTTTTATAGCAGGGATCACTGTATAAATGTGAATGGTCCCAAAAATGTGTCAAAAGTGTCCGATGTGTCTGCCGCAATATCGCAGTCACAATAAAAATCGCAGATCGCCGCCATTACTAATAAAAATAAAAAATAAAAAAAATGCTATAAATCTATCCCCTATTTTGTAGACGCTATAACTTTTGCGCAAACCAATCAATACGCGCTTATTGCGATTTTTTTTTTTTTACCAAAAATATGTAGAAGAATACGTATCGGCCTAAACTGAGGAAAATTTTTATTGAAAAAAAAAATGGGTATTTATTATAGCAAAAAGTAAAAAATAGTGTTTTTTTTCCAAACTGGACGCTCTTCTTTTGTTTATAGCGCAAAAAATAAAAACCGCAGAGGTGATCAAATACCACCAAAAGAAAGCTCTATTTGAGGGAAAAAAAGGACGCAAATTTTGTTTGGGAGCCACATCGCACGACCGCGCAATTGTCATTCAAAGTGTAACAGCGCTGAAAGCTGAAAAATGGCTTGGGCAGGAAGGGGGTTTTCGTGCACGGTAGGGAAGTGGTTAAACATCATTATACATTTATATACATCATATCTTCCTTATAACTTGTATCTCCAAAAAACTCCACACAGAAAAATCAAAGAAGACCAACAAACGGTTTTATATAACACACTGGACCATCTACAGAAGGAGGATGAGGTGGGGGGGGGGGGGAGAAAATGTAAAATTATCCCAGCCTAGGAGAGGCGACCTCTAATCTGCGTATTCCCCCAGTTTACTCCATATTTTTATCCCCTCCCCCATTTGCCCTATCCCCCCATCTCCCCCCTTTCTCTCCCTCCTACCTCTTCCCTCCTCTCCCTCTCTTCCTCCCCTCCTTTCTCCCTTCATTTCCCAGTCTGATCAATTCATAATAAGTAAATATAAAACTAACAAACAAAAAAATACCAATATCTTATAGCATGAAATCCCTACACTAGAGAAAAAAAATAAAAAAATATATATATATATATATATATATATATATATATATATATATATATATACATATGTAAAAAGAAAATACATTATTTATATTTAGGTATTACTATTTTACTCTATATTTCCCTTCTGTACCGGGCCTTTTCTGAGATAATTAATGTAATCAATTAATAATTAATATGGTACAATATCTCCTATATCCACACCGTCACCCCCCCAAAAAAAAGGGGGGTAGGCCTCCTCCCACCTCTATAATTATTCCTGAAAAGGAAGAGAAAAAACCTTTTCCCCCCTCCCTATATTATGTGACCCCTTAAATTCCACCCTCAAAAACCCAACCCCATCCCACCCCTCCCCCCCCTCCCCACCCCCCGACCTGTGCTCTTTCTTTTCCTTATCTCTTGGGTTTTTACCCTTACCCTTCTCGTCCCTTATCTGTGTTTTCTATGGGAAAGCTTAGTCTCTCTGCTCTCCATTCTACTGTACAACCTCCGTTCTACCCCAACTAAAAAAAAAGAAGGGGGGGACCCCCTTCCCAAACAAAAAAAAGGGGAAGGCGGAAAACCCCCTATGTAGTGCTCCCCCACCCCAATATGTGCTATACGCCCCCTCCTCTTCTTCCTCTTCCCTCCCCCCCTCCCCCCCAAACTCCATATAAAAAAAAGGCCCTTATCATACCACAGCACCTCTAATAAAAAAAAAAAAAGGGGGGGAGGGGAGGGACTACCGCAGGCAGCAATCAGCAGATACCAGGTAGGATATCTCCCTCCTGCCACCACCTGCTACCACCGTTCTCACTCCTTTCCATTCCCTCTATAAACATTTACATTTATTCAGATTTATTCATCCAGACCACCCCCAAAAAAAGGAAAAATAAACAATTTCATATATATATGGGGCCTATAGGTGGCGCTGTTGCCATAGGCCCGGGTTGAACCACAGTACAGGGTTGTGCCTTTTCTTATCCCCTCTTGGCAGCAGTGCGGCGGGGCGAGGAACCTGCTGTGCCTGTCGGGAGAGGGTATAAAAGGGGTGGCCATCTTCCAGAGGGGCCGGTCGTCGTCGTCGTCGTTCCACACCCAGGAACCTTAGGCCTGGGTGTGGGTGTCGCCCCCGGGTGCCCTAGGCCCAGGGGCCTGAGTGTGTTGCCTCTGGGTGCCCTAGGCCCGGAGGCGGAGTTGCTGTTCCATCCCAGACACTTTCAGTCTGGGGTGAGGTACTAAATAGGAGGCCCGGAGCCCAGCAACCTTCGGCTGGGGTCCGCTAAGGATCGAGAGCTCCCAGGGTACCGCCTTGCGAGGGGACCCGTATCTTGGATCGAGGAGGCCAGGGAGGTGACCCTTTCTGAAGACCCAGCGCAAAATCATGGTGACAGTGTGGGCCTCTGGTAACTCTCCGGAGGGATGTTTTTCTCTTTCACATGGGCCAAGTTCTCCAAGAAGGCAGTGCATGTTCTGTAGGTCATAGTGGCAGTGACTCTACGCACACCAGGTCAGTGGCAGTGGCCAAATAGGGCAAGGCCCTATTCACCCGGTCAGTGGTGATTCAATATTATTTTATTTGTTTATATAAGTATTACAAGGATTTACCCTAAACAAAATAGATATATATATATATATATATGGGGACCATCTACATATACTTTCAGAATACAGTATATATTCTTACAAATCTTCAGTACAAATCTTCCCTATCTATGAAAAAAAAAAGGGGGGGGGGGGGGGAGAAAAAAAAGAAAAAAAATTAGCTTATAGAACGGATCGGATATTATTCCACTAGGGAGGGGAAAAAACTGTTATGTTCACTCCAACACAGCTAAACAGTGGTAGAACTTCCCTTAACCCAATTTGGAAACTCAGATGAATGTCGAAACTTGGACCAAACGGACTAAGTATGAGAGAACTGTTCTTCTCTTCCCATTTCCCGCGCCACCAGGCCTTCCAGATCTCTAATATAGTCCATTTCAATTGCCCATTCCCCCAGGGAGGGTACTTTCGTTGATTTCCAATGTCGTGGAATGATTGCTCTGGCTGCAGTGAGGAAGTGTCTAAGCACATCCTCCTTCGCTTTCTTTAAAGATCCTGGAATCATAGTTAAGAGAGCCACTCTGGGTGATGCGTGGATAGTTGTATCCACTAGTTTTCCATATAGATCAAAGATATATTTCCAAAACCTTCTCACTGGGGGACAATCCCACCAGATATGGAGCATATTTCCCTTTGACTCATGAATAACGCCAACAGATATCAGATATATCCTGGTTAAATTGATGGAGGGTAGAGGGGCACCTATACTATCTACTCACCAGTTTATATCCCTTCTCTTGATTTTTTGTAGCTATTGACATTTTATGAGTCAAAATAAAGCTTTTTTGCCAATCCGATGTAGTTAAAGTCTGTTGGAGGTCTTTTTCCCATTTCCGTGTGTATGGGGGAAGATCTGAATGGATTGATAACAGCAGAATAGAGTATAATGCAGAGACCGAGTGTGATATTGGCTCCTCTTGCAAAAGCAGAGATTCAAAGGCAGTTGGTTTGGCATAGATATCTTGTTTTGATGGAATAGATTGTATATAACATAAAGCTTGATGCCTCTGTAGCCAATGCGTAGGATTATAAGAGAGCATCGGAGATGAAGAGGCTACCGTTAATAATGGGTCCGACTGTAGGACTTGAGCAATTCTTCTATGTTCCTGTTTATACCAAGGGCCAAATACAGTTGAGTGTAAGGCTGGAAAAAAATTGGGTGTTCCAAAGAAGGGGGTCATGGGGCTCAATTGTTTTAATATTTTATAGATGGGTGTCATATATGTAGTGTTTGCCTAGTAAGATCTGCTGGAATTGAGAGGCCTTTTCGTAGAATAGACAAAGTCCACGGAAGGGCACAGAGATCTATAGGGTTTATGTGTCCTTCTAATTGTACCCATAGCTTAGATGAGGAGTGGTGGAACTAATCAATAATACGTGTTAATATGGTCGCTTTATGATAGATAGAAACATCTGGTACCCCTACCCCACCTTGGTTTTTCGGAAGGGATAGTGTCCCAAAGCTAATTCTAGGTTGAGCCGAATTCCATATAAACTTCGAAAATAGCCGATGGATTTTATGGAAGAACAAGGCCGGGAGATGGATTGGAATAGTTTGAAACAAATATAGAAGGCGAGGGAGTATATCCATCTTAAGGGTATTAATTCTACCAAACCATGAAAGTCTCTTAAATGCATAAGATGTCAAAGCGATTTGAACTTTATGGCGCATCGGGAGAAAATTTAAGGAGTATAATTGTGATGTTGAAGCTGGTATATTAATCCCTAAATATCGAACTGACACTGGACAGGTCCTGAAAGAAAAGTTCTTCGATATTCGCTTGATGTTTGTTTGCGATAAGGAAATATTAAGAAGTTCTGATTTACTATAGTTGACTTTAAAATTACTGACTTCACTAAATCTCTGAAATTCTAGGAGTATAGAAGGAAAAGAGGTATGGGGTTTTGTTACAAATAAAAGCAAATCATCTGCAAAAAGAGCCAATTTTGCATGTAGAGGACCTACCTGAATGCCTGTAATATTTTGGTTTTGTCGCAATGCGTTTGCCAGATGCTCCATCGTAATAACATACAACAGAGACAACAATGGACAACCCTGACGTGTTCCATTGGAAATAGGGAAAGCAGGAGACAAAGATCCATTCACCCTAATTCTAGCTGATGGTGATAGATATAAGGACATAATCCGTGCTATCATATAGGGACCAATGCCAATCTGTTGAAGAGAAGATCGTAAAAACTTCCAACTAACACGGTCAAACGCCTTTTCGGCATCAACCGTTAGTAGGCAAAGAGGAATACCTTGGGTACGGGCATAATCCGTCAGCAGGAGGGCTTTAAGCGTGTTATCTCTAGCCTCTCGACCGCTGACAAAGCCAACCTGGTCCAGATGTATTAGTTGGGTGTCATGGATATGCATTAATGTCTGTCTGCCATCTTACCTTCCTCCTCATGTGTTCATCTAGAGACCAGACCTCCTTCACCTGGCTTCCTTTATAATCTCCTCCCAGCCTGACTCCACCCCAGGCCCTATCACTGAACACTATATTAACCTGTGCACTGCAAGCCTGCTTTGCTGATCAACGTGTTTGTTAGGCATTGTGTGTTTGGGTTCCTGCCTGCCGTGTGCTACGTCTGTCTCTCTGTTACGTTATTGGCTTGTCCCCGACCATCCCTGTCTGCTCGTGACCCTTGACCTTCGGCTCGTTCTTCGTTATCCTTGTCTGCTTGTGGCCCCTGACCTTCGGCTTGTTATTCGGTTCTCTCTATCGTGTGCTGCTGCTTCCCCTTATCCTACGGGGCGTGAGCTAGGAAACTCCAGGGGCCGCGACCTGGTCCCAGCCTGCAGCGTAACATCCTCACCACTAGAGGCCCTGGAGAAGACCAGCTGGGTCTTAGACTCCGCGCCCTGGGGAATCTTGGCTCTCGCTTCCGTTGGGATCCCGGTTGTGCTCCTCTGGTCCCGCTTTCCACAACCACCCAGTTTCCTATCCACAGAAGCCAGCCATAGGGTTCACTACCTCGCGGTGCACTCCTGTCCCCCTACGGTGTGCATCTGTCACCTGGCCACAGGTGACCCTGACAGTTTGATCAGCCATGAACCCGGCTGACATCCCGCTTCCCGCGGATGATCCATTGCAGGGCATAGTTCGCAGACTTGAGACCCAGGAATCAAATCAGACCCAGGTGATGCGATTCCTCCAGGATCTGGCTTCTCGATTCGAGCAGCTTCAGGTCTCCTTGGGAACCCCGAATCCGCAACCCCAAGTACAACCAGCGGCTGTACCTATCGCACCAGTCGCAGCCTCACACTCACTAAGATTGCCAGCTCCGTTCCGTTTCTCTGGGGACTCCAAGGCCTGCAGGGGGTTTCTCAGCCAATGCACTATTCATTTTGAGCTTCAGCCTCAAAGCTTCCTATCTGACCGGGCTAAGGTAGCCTATATCATTTCCCTCCTCTCCGGTGAAGCTTTGGCCTGGGCTGCCCCCCTGTGGGAGAGGAACGATCCGGTGGTTTCCAGTCTGTCCGAATTCTTGAAGCTCTTTCGTAATATCTTCGAAGAGCCGGCTCGGGCTTCTTCAGCGGCTAGTGCTGTCTTACGTCTTCGCCAAGAATCTAGTTCAGTGGGGCAATATGCTCTTCAGTTCCGTATCCACACAGCTGAATTGAGCTGGAATAATGAGGCCCTGGTCGCTACCTTTTTACATGGCCTCTCTGACCGAGTGAAAGACGAATTAGCGGGAAGAGCCATTCCCGTCGGTCTGGACGATGTAATTTCATTATGCAACCAGATCGACATTCGTTTTCAAGAGAGGTCCTTAGAAAAAAGACGCCAGCACTCTCTGGGTCCTAGCCAGTCTGAGCTCCCCTCCCTTCATTCCGTGGAGCATCCTCTACCTGCTGAAGAACCTATGCAGCTGGGCCGGACCAGACTAACCCCCGAAGAACGTGCTAGGCGCAGAAATCTGGGCTTGTGCCTCTATTGTGGGGGCAAGGGTCATTTTCGTGACTCCTGCTCGCTTCGTCCGGGAAACGCTCGGGTCTAATACATTTGGAAGGTGGAGTATTGGACCCAGAAACATCACCTTCTCGCCTGCTCTTGCCGGTGTCCCTTCATGTAGGCACTTCTCCTCAGTCAACCCTTGCATACCTGGATTCCGGGGCTGCCGGCAATTTCATGGATTGGAGAACTGCTTCTTCTATGAAGCTTACCCTTTCACCTCTCACTACCCCATTGGTAGTCTCGGCAATTGATGGCACTGTTCTCCCAGGGGGCCCTATTCGCTTCCAGACGCTACCCATTAGGATGTCGGTAGGGATTCTCCACCAGGAGTGGATATCCTTTCTTATTCTACCCAAGGCCTCTACCCCAGTTGTATTGGGCCTCCCTTGGCTACAGCTCCACTCTCCACATGTGGACTGGGTCTCTGGGCAGATCCTGGCCTGGGGTTCCTCATGTTTCTCGTCGTGTCTTCTCAAGGTGACCCCCAAGGAGAGTCTTCCGGTTGCTGCCACTTCTGTTTCTTCTGATCTTCCCGCCGCATACAGCGATTACCGGGATGTGTTCTGTAAAAAATCAGCTGAGGTGCTTCCTCCCCACAGGTCTTTTGACTGTGCTATTGATCTTGTCCCCGGAGCAACTCTACCCAGGGGTCGTACCTACCCTCTGTCCATCCCAGAGACCCAGGCCATGTCGGAGTATGTAGCAGAGAATCTGGAGAGAGGGTTCATCCGGAAATCCTCATCGCCTGCAGGGGCAGGGTTCTTTTTTGTTGCCAAAAAGGATGGTACCTTAAGACCCTGCATCGATTATCGGGGTTTAAATGCGGTTACTATTAAAAATCGATACCCCTTACCCTTAATATCTGAGCTATTCGATAGGTTGAAGGGTGCCTCCATTTTCACCAAGTTGGATCTTAGAGGCGCGTACAATCTCATTCGAATACGGGAGGGTGACGAATGGAAGACTGCATTTAACACTAGAGACGGGCATTACGAATATCTGGTGATGCCTTTTGGTCTGTGTAATGCTCCAGCCGTGTTTCAAAACTTTGTCAATGAAATCTTCAGAGATCTGCTGTACCAGTTTGTTGTCATCTATCTGGATGACATTCTGATCTTTTCTGAAAATCTGCTCGTCCACAGAAACCATGTCCGCACTGTACTTCAACGTCTTAGAGAGAACAATCTCTATGCCAAGCTGGAGAAATGTTCCTTTGAATGTTCTGAGGTCCTGTTTTTGGGGTGCTTTGTCTCATGTTCGGGGCTTCGTATGGACCCTGGGAAGGTCTTGGCTATCACCAACTGGCCTCTTCCTGCTAGCCTCAAGGCCACACAGCGCTTTCTTGGCTTCACTAATTATTATAGGCAGTTCATAAGGAATTACTCTTCCATTGCCGCGCCTATTATCGCTTTGACCAAGAAGGGTGTGAATGCCAGAGACTGGCCTCCCGAAGCTGTCTCTGCATTTCACAACCTGAAACAGGCCTTTGTTTCTGGCCCCCTCTTGAGGAGACCAAATCCTGGGAATGCATTTTTTATTGAAGTGGACGCTTCCTCAATGGGGGTGGGAGCTGTGCTTCTTCAAATCTTTGAGAAGAGACGCCAACCATGTGCGTTCTTCTCCAAAAAAAAATCTCAGGCAGAGAGGAATTATGCCATCGGTGATCGGGAACTTCTCGCAATTAAATTGGCGTTAGAGGAGTGGCGTCATCTCTTGGAGGGTTCCCCTCACTCCATAACGATCTTTACCGATCACAAGAATTTACAGTATCTACAGAATGCTAAACGTCTGAATCCTAGACAGGCCAGGTGGAGTCTCTTCTTTGCCCGTTTTAATTTCACGATTACCTACAAACCTGGTTCCTGCAACGGTCGGGCTGATGCGCTCTCTAGGTCATTTGACACTTTGGACGAGGAGTCCGCCCCTGAACCTGAGCCGATCATTCCCACCTCATGCATTGTTGCCCACTCTACCACCCTGAAGTCTAAAATTCCGCCTGGTAAGACCTTTGTCCCCACTGAGCTAAGAGCTAAGATCCTTCGTTGGGGACATGATTCCAAGGTGGCAGGGCATTCTGGATTCCTCCGATCCTTCCTACTCATCAGTCGTCACTACTGGTGGCCTAATCTCCGCTCAGACGTCAAAGACTACGTTAAAGCTTGTCATGTCTGTGCTCAGTCCAAATCCTCCACACAAGCTCCTGCTGGTCTCCTCATGCCCTTGCCTATTCCTAAGGAACCCTGGGCCCATATTGCCATGGATTTTATCACCGATCTCCCACTGTCTGAGAATAATACAGTCATTTGGGTGGTAATCGATCGATTCTCCAAGATGGCTCATTTTGTTCCTCTTCCTGGTCTTCCTTCTGCCCCTGCCTTGGTTCCCATTTTCATTCGAGAAATTCTCCGCCTACATGGGGTCCCTTCTCATATTGTTTCCGACAGGGGAGTCCAATTCACGTCTCGTTTTTGGAGAGCCTTTTGCAAATCCCTCAATATTGTCTTGGATTTTTCTTCTTCTTACCATCCCCAATCCAATGGACAGACTGAGAGGGTTAATCAGGAGTTAGAGGTCTTTCTTCGCACCTTTGTGTCTTCTCACCATGACGATTGGTCCTCTCTACTCCCGTGGGCAGAATTCTCCCATAACAATCATGTGAATACCAGTTCGCAGAAGACACCCTTTTTCACAGTTTATGGAAAACACCCTCAACTTCCTCTTCCTATGATCTGTTCTCCAGACATTCCAGCTTTGGCTTCGGTTCAGGAGTCTCTCAATTCCGTTTGGGGTCACGTTCATGATTCCCTCCGGGCAGCTGCTGAAAAATTCAAAGGCTTTGCCGACCGCCGCAGGCGTAAACCGCCTTCTCTTCAGCCAGGGGACAAAGTCTGGCTCTCTACCAGGAACATCAAGCTCCGAGTTCCTTCTCTGAAGTTTGCTCCACGATTCATCGGTCCATACACGGTAACTGCTAAACTGAATCCGGTTTGTTTCAAACTCCAGATTCCTAAGAGCCTTAAAATCACTAACTCCTTTCATGTTGCTCTTCTAAAGCCTTTAGTCCTCAATAAATTCTCTCGTCCTCTTCCTACCGTGGCGCCTGTCTCGGAGGATAATCAGGAGTACGAGATCAGTCAAATTCTGGACTCCCGACTCTGTAAAGGCGTTCTTCAGTACCTCGTTCATTGGAAAGGGTTTGGTCCTGAGGAGAGGTCTTGGATCACTGCATCTGAGGTCTTTGCACCTCGTCTGTTAAAGGAGTTTCATCTGAAGTTTCCCTCTAAACCTGGGCCCAGGCGGGGAAGGGGGAGGCCTCGTAAGAGGGAGGGTACTGTCATGGATATGCATTAATGTCTGTCTGCCATCTTACCTTCCTCCTCATGTGTTCATCTAGAGACCAGACCTCCTTCACCTGGCTTCCTTTATAATCTCCTCCCAGCCTGACTCCACCCCAGGCCCTATCACTGAACACTATATTAACCTGTGCACTGCAAGCCTGCTTTGCTGATCAACGTGTTTGTTAGGCATTGTGTGTTTGGGTTCCTGCCTGCCGTGTGCTACGTCTGTCTCTCTGTTACGTTATTGGCTTGTCCCCGACCATCCCTGTCTGCTCGTGACCCTTGACCTTCGGCTCGTTCTTCGTTATCCTTGTCTGCTTGTGGCCCCTGACCTTCGGCTTGTTATTCGGTTCTCTCTATCGTGTGCTGCTGCTTCCCCTTATCCTACGGGGCGTGAGCTAGGAAACTCCAGGGGCCGCGACCTGGTCCCAGCCTGCAGCGTAACATCCTCACCACTAGAGGCCCTGGAGAAGACCAGCTGGGTCTTAGACTCCGCGCCCTGGGGAATCTTGGCTCTCGCTTCCGTTGGGATCCCGGTTGTGCTCCTCTGGTCCCGCTTTCCACAACCACCCAGTTTCCTATCCACAGAAGCCAGCCATAGGGTTCACTACCTCGCGGTGCACTCCTGTCCCCCTACGGTGTGCATCTGTCACCTAGCCACAGGTGACCCTGACATTGGGGCAATAATGGTTGTAGGCGACTAGCTAAGATCTTAGCAAAAATGTTTACGTCGACCCCAATTAAAGATATGGGTCTGTAATTTGCACATAGAGAAAGATCCTTTTCTGGTTTCGGGATAAGTGAGATATGTGCTTCCATCGTTTGTGTAGGAAAAGTAGACCCATTCGCTATGGAATTAAATACCTGAGTCAGAAAAGGAGTGAGAAGGGGTGCAAAGTGCTTATAAAATTTAGGCGTAAAGCCATCGGGGCCTGGACTTTTACCCACTGGAGTGTTAGCAATAGCCTTAGCGACCTCTTCCTCAGTAATTGGGGTTTCTAGTTCTTCTATCGTATCTTCATCCAAGGAAGGTAATGAAGTATCTGCTATATAGGATGCCACATTATCCTCTTCAGTGACAGGTGAGCTTAGTAGTTGGTGCGGGGATATATTGTAGAGAGACTGATAGAAATCGCTGAATGTTTTCATAATTAAGGAGGGTGAAGATATAATTTCTCCATTTGGTCCCTGAAGCTGTGAAATAAAAGTAGGAGTCCGTTGTGGATTTAAGGATCGAGCCAACGACTTCCCACATTTATCGCTAAATTGGTACTGATATAGTGCCAATTCACCCGCATATGAACGGGCCGAAGATTCATATAAATTGCGCAAACACGTCCGAGCGGAGGCAACCTCCAGTAGTGTTTCAGTCGTATTTGAGCATTTATGTTCTATTTCTAAAGTTCTAAGCTTTTGGACCGCGATTGTTATATCTGCTAATCGCTTATTTTTCAATCGGGCACCTAATTGAATAAAAGACCCTCTCAAAACTGCTTTCAGGGCCTCCCATTGAATGGGAAGTGCGGTAGAGTCTAAGGCATGGTCAGCCAGGAAATTTGAGATAGTTTCCGTAATATAAGTAGAACATTCTGGATCTGCCAGTAATGCATCATTCAGACGCCACCTCCATTCTCTAAATGGAACCGAAGGAATTTTAAATGTCAGAAAAAGAGGTGCATGGTCTGACCAAACCATAGTGCCAATATCACATGTTGGTGACCAGTCAAGACAGTTATGGTCCACAAAAAAGTAGTCAATTCGACTATAGGATTGATGGGCCGGAGAGAAATAAGTGTAATCTCTTGATTTAGGATGCAATATCCTCCAGACATCTATTAAATGGTGGTCATATAGGATACGCTTCAACATCTTCAACCTAGATAGTGGAACTGCAGTTCTTGATGAAGAGGTATCCAACTGCGGGGCCATTGGAAGATTAAAATCACCACCCATAATGAGTCTCCCTTCCATGAAACCAAACAATGTTTCCAGATATCCCATCGCTGTTTGACTTTGGTTAGTGTTTGGCAGATATACATTTGCCGCTGTAAATTTAATTCCCCAAAGGGAGAAGTTAACAAAGACGTACCGTCCCTGAGGATCTGCTAAATAGTCCATTAAGTCAATAGGCAAGGTTTTGTGAAAAGCAATAGAAACTCCTTTAGCCTTCTGAACAGGATTAATACTATGGAACCACCGATTAAAGTATCTGCTGGAGCAGGTGGGAAGAGAATCAGTCTGAAAGTGAGTTTCTTGCAGGAAAAGTAAATTGACTTTATATTTGTGCATTTGGTACAAGATTTGCCCTCTGTTAGAAGCAATATTTAAACCTTTAACATTATAAGAGCATATATTTAAGAGTGGTTGAGTCACCATTGTAACAGCCATGGTGGAGAGATGAGAAGGAGCAAAAAAACAAAAACAAAAACAAAAAAAAAAAATGTAATCCTCCCGAAAAAAGGGACACTCCAGGAAAAAAAAAAAGGAGAAAAAAAAAAGAAAGGGGGGGGGGTAGGAGTGTCGCAGGGAGACCCTAATGTGCCTGCAAGACGCAGAGCACTGTGTGATACACCACACAATAGGCACTAACTGTGCCTGTCCTATGTAGGGGGTAAACAAGGAGAAAAAAATATATATATATACAAAAATCAAAACCACGAGATGTGTTCCCTGCAGCATAGCAGACATAGTATCATCATTAAAAAAAAAAAAAATGAATACAAAAATAAATATACCCAATTAATTCTCAAGTTGTTTTAAGTGCAATATATAGACCATCGCCCCTTTGAGCGGGTAAGTTAAGGTACATACTAAAACATATTATTTCCTAATTAAGCTCAAATGGAAAGAAGAAAATAGGGGGGAAGGGAGAAAAAAAAAAGGAAGAGGAGGGGGGGGGGGAAGAAGGGGGGGGGAGGGAAGAAAGGGGGGGAGGGAAGAAGGGGAGAAAGGGAAAAAAACATACATATATACATATACACATATATATATACATACACATACGAGGAATACACATATTTCCAAATTTAAGAGGAACAAATTATTTCATCTTCTCCTCTCCCCCCCCCCCCCCCCCAAAAAAAAAAAATTAAAATCAAATCAAATCTCCATATTAATCTCAAGGTAAGTCATAATGGCTTTAGCGGGAGAAAAAAGAATGAGGGGAAGAGGGAAAAAAGGGAAGGGGAGAAAGTCGGAGGGGGTGAAAGGAGGATGGGGAGAAAGGGGACGGGGAGAAAAGGGGAGAGAGGGGAGAGGAGAAAAGGAAGGGGAAAAAGGGATGGGGAAAAAGGAAAGGGGAGAAGGGGGGGGGGGCATTTAAAAAGTCTTTATTCATGTGTCCAAAAAATTAAAACTTTATTCTAACTAACTGGACTCTTTATTAGCATTTTGCGGCCCAGGTTGAGATCTAACACTTCCTCGTTGTTGAGTGGCGGTAACGACTAATCTTCCTGGTTGGTGATGCTCCTCAGGAGGGTCAAGCCAATTTGGAATAAAAATATAATGCTATGGTGGTATCCTCTACCAATCACGCTCTCTATAAATGGAAATGGAAATCAATGGATTGCGGCATCATACAGACAGATCGGAAGACAGCAGAGCAATAGTAAGACGGTGTTTCACACACCGGTTACTCTATACATGCTGACTGTTTATTTATGTGATGTAAGAGTCCATTTTTATCTAATAAAGCCGTATATATTTATTTTAAATACTACACTATCAGAGGCTTTTTTCCTGTCCTCCTCCTGTGGCATCGATCGGAGCTTGGCTCCCCCCTCCTCCCCCCTTCCTTTTTTATAGAGAGCGTGATTGGTAGAGAATACCACCATAGCATCATGAAAGAGTGGAGAAGATATAGAGGAGAGACAAGACCACAGTCTATGTCAGTGAATATACTATATGCCAGTGACCCATGTTAATGAGGTGAGAGCATTGGGAGACAGGTGTAGGATTCACCACAGGTTTAATACTCCAAACCTGTTCATCATTCATACTATTTGATCACATCCACCATTTTGGAATACAACTCCATTGATTTAAAACCTATTTGGACATTTATCGAACAGCATTTATTGCAATATTGAACTTTTTGGCACTATTTTGATTAGTTTATATATGCACTTGCACTTTATTTTGGTGGTTGAATTATTAGCACGTATTATTAATTTGCACTAGTTTTATCACTGTGTACATATTTGCCATTAGATTTATATATAAGTGATATTATGTGACACAGAGGTGTCTTAGGTGCGTCCATAAGGGCGCACGGGCGCCCCCCCTCTCTCCAGCCACCCCTCTAGCACCAATAGATAGATTCATGTATTGCATCTATAAATATCAGGGGGGCAACAGTGGAGAGACACCCCAGATGATGTCCTAGGGACAAAACGCGTCCGGAGGACCCTATTGTTGCCACATCTTTTGCACAAAGCGCTTGTTTATCAACTTAAATGTAAGTGTTCTTGCTACATTAAAATCTTGATACTTAATACAGAGTTATGCTATGTGGCCACTTTTTTCTTCCTATCCATGATATCCCTTCCATACTGACCTGGGATTTCCTGGACCATCATGTTCTGCGAGATCACCTGTTAATTGGCTATCTTCTTTTGTGACATATTCCATTCTGCTGGCATTTGGTCACTCTCGATACAGCAATTGGAGAAACACACAGGATTGTCCTGGTTCCATCGTGGTTCCACCACAAAAAGCCTGTTTGACCCATTTGAGCGTATGCTTTCCTGGGTTCAAACATTCTGGTAAGCCCCTTACCTATCGGTGGTGTTTTTTTTTCACTTCAAGTCACTTTAATAATTGTTCACTTTCAGTGCTTCAATCTTGACTTTATCACTAAGTTTTGGATTGTGTCAATACTCAAGTTTGATCACTCTAAGGATAGACATTTGTGTAATTTTTGCACTTTTTGAATCTTCTACATATGGACATTTAATTTGCATTTATGTGGACATTCATTCATTCATCATTTTTCCATTGTCACATTTGAGATTTGAGCACTATATTAATTTATGGTTTCTGGTATTCATTTATTTTGATTAGCGCTACACATTCTGTTCCCAATAGATAGATTCATGTATTGCATGAATATCTCCATGGCCGCCACTGCCACCCCACATTCAGGTGCCTGACCCCTTTTCGGCACCTGATTTACAGCGGCAGTTTTTTTTTGAAGCACCTGATTAGAGCCATAGGCTCTAATAGGCATCAAAAAAGGTGACCTGTGAGCGTCATGCTGGGCGCTCGCAGGTCACTCAGCTGTGTTAGAAAAGTAAATGAATATTCGCTTTCCTAACACTAAACCGCCTCTCCAATCAGGTGCTCGGATCTGTTACCCGTCACCTGATTGGCTGAAACAACAGGCACTGTGATTGGACGCATATCAGGCTTCCAATCACAGCAGAGGACGGGAGAAGACATCGATTAGCTGTCCCACCGAGACAGGGTAAGTACAGACGGTGGGCGGGGGGGCACACTGGTAGGGCACAGTGGGAGCATTTGATGGGGCACAGTGAGGCTGCATTCAATGCTGCACAGTGGCTGCATTTGATAGGGCACAGTGGCTGCGTTTGATGGTACAGTGGGCCACAGTAGCTGTACTTGATGGGGCACAGTGGCAGCATTTGATATGGCACAGTGGCTGCGTTTGATGGGCACAGTGGCTGCGTTTGATGGCACAGTGGCTGCATTTGATGGCACAGTGGGCCAAAGTAGCTGTATTTGATGGGGCAGAGTGGTAGCATTTGATATGGCACAGTGGCTGCGTTTGATGGGCACAGTGGCTGCGTTTGATGGGCACAGTGGCTGCGTTTGATGGGCACAGTGGCTGCGAATGACGGCTACAGCGCGGACTCCAATTGCTGGGAGGCCGTCAATAGACGTCCTCCCCTTTTCACGCACAACGCGCGCTCTCTGCAGGGTGCGCGCGGCGCGCTGTGATCACGAGTCACTAAGACTCGGGTGATCACAGATCCGTGTAAGGGGCCGGTTCTGGCCCCTTACCACGTGATCAGCTGTCAGCCAATGACAGCTGATCACGTGATGTAAACAAAGGATCGGTAATCGTTTTTTTTTATCCTCACGCTAACAGCGTGAGGAGAAATAAAAGCTGATCACCGGCTTGTGCACAAGGGACATTGGTCCCGAAGAGGAAGGAGGCACATCAGCCTCATCAGTGCCCATAAATACTGCCTGCCAGTGCCACCTGCCATTGCTACCTTCCAGTGCCCACAGTGCCACCTATCAATGCCCACAAGTGCCACCTATCAATGCCCACCAGTGATGTCAATCAGTGCCTCATCAGTGCCACCTAGCAATGCTGCCTATCAGTGTAACCTACCAGTGCCCAGTATTGCCACCCATCAGTGCCCATCACTGCCACCCATCAGTGCCCATCACTGCCACCTATCAGTGCCCATCACTGCCAGCTGTCAGTGCCACCTATCAATGCCACATATTAGTGCCACTTCTCAGTTCCCACCAGTGCCACCTATAAATGCCCTTCAGTGCCACATCTCAGTGCCGCCTATCAGTGCCCACCAGTGCCGCCTTATCAGTGCCCATCAGTACAGCCCATCAGTGCCCATCAGTGCAGCCTCATCAGCGTACATCAATGAAGGAGAACAATTACCTGTTTGCAAAATTTTATACCAAAATATAAAATATAATAAAAAAAAAATCTTCTTTTTAATTTTTTTTAACAAAAAATAAAAAACGCAGAGGTGATCAAATACCATCAAAAGAAAGCTCTATTTGTGGGGAAAAAATTATAAAAATTTAATTTGGGTACATCGTTGTATGACTGCGCAATTATTAAAAATGCATCAGCGCTGAAAGCTGAAAATTGGTCTGGGCAGGAGGGGGGTTTAAGTGCCCAGTAAGTAAGTGGTTAAGTTTAATCTGTTTGTAATTTGGAACAGGTACATTTTGTAAGTCTAGCTCCAGCCAAAAAATCTATTTTTAAGCTTTTTGGACAAAATAGGGAAGGGTTATCAACATTTGTTTTGCTGTCTGTGCCCAAGTTCAGAAGATTTCACCTCACTTTCTTTCCCAATAACAACTGGATTTAGAAAATTTGGGGTTTTAAGGGAAACAAGGATTGGTGATAAAGCATCAGTGGAGACACCTTTTTCCCATATTAACTCTTATGCCGCGTACACACGATCGTGAATCACGACATGAAAAAAAATGAAAAACGAGGGAACGGCATGTTCCCCCACACACGACCGTTTTTCCCGTCATTTTTTTCTTTGTCGAGAAAAACGACCGTGTGTGGGCTCCGTGGCAGTGTTTCCCTATGGGAAAACTGCCGCGGAAAAAAATGCTGGAAAAAACGATGAGAAAAATTAGAACATGTTCTAATTTTTCTCATCGTGATTAATGCCGTTTTTCCCGTCGGGAAAAACGTCAAAAAGCCCACAGACGATCGTTTTTCTCGTCCAAAGGAAAAAATGTCATTTTTCCCGACGGGAAAAATGATCGTGTGTACGCGGCATTATGCCGCGTACACACGATCGATTTTCTCGACGGTGAAAACACCGTCGAGAAAATCGACGGGAAAAACGAGGGAACGGCTTGGTTCCCTACACACGTCCGTTTTTCCCGTCATTTTTTTTTTTGGTCGAGAAAAACGACCGTGTGTGGGCTCCGGGGCAGTGTTTCCCTATGGGAAAACTGCAGCGGAAAAAAACTACGGGAATCACGACGAGAAAAATTAGAGCATGTTCTAATTTTTCTCGTCGTGATTAATGCCGTTTTTCCCGTCGAGAAAAACGACAAAAAGTCCACAGACGATCGTCTTTCTCATCCAAAGGAAAAAATTTCATTTTTCTCGACGGGAAAAACGGTCGTGTGTACGCGGCATTACAGGAGAGAATGTCCCTTCCTAGGGGTAGATTTCCTCTCACTTCCTGTTGTCTCCCTCCGTTTGTAAGTAGGAGTCGTTTGTAAGTCGGATGTTTAAAAGTAGGGGACCGCCTGTATATACTATATGGCCTGCCCTATATACTCTGCAGAAAATTGGGCCTTAGGTGTTGGTTGTACCAGAACACTGTAAGCCCTCACAGTGCCCATCACTGCCACCCATCAGTGCCCATCACTGCCACCTATCAGTGCCCATCACTGCCAGCTATCAGTGCCACCTATCAATGCCACCTATTAGTGCCACTTCTCAGTTCCCACCAGTGCCACCTATGAATGCCCTTCAGTGCCACCTCTCAGTGCCGCCTATCAGTTCCCACCAGTGCCGCCTATCAGTGCCCACCAGTGCCGCCTTATCGGTGCCCATAAGTGCAGCCCATCGGTGCCCATCAGTGCCCATCAGTGCAGCCTCATCAGCGTACATCAATGAAGGAGAAAAATTACCTGTTTGCAAAATTTTATAACAAAATATAAAAAAATATACTAAAAAAAAAAAAATCGGTCTTTTAATTATTTTTTTTTAACAACAGATAAAAACCACAGAGGTGATCAAATACCACCAAAGGAAAACTCTATTTGTGGGGAAAAAAATGATAAAAATGTCATTTGTGTACAGCGTTGTATGACCGCGCAATTGTCATTCAAAGTGCATCAGCGCTGAAAGCTAAAAATTGGTCTGGGCAGGAGGGGGGTTTAAGTGCCCAGTAAGCAAGTGGTTAAGTTTAATCTGTTTGTAATTTGGAACAGGTACATTTTGTAAGTGTAGCTCCAGCCAAAAAATCTATTTTTAAGCTTTTTGGATAAAATAAGGAAGGGTTATCAACATTTGTTTTGCTGTCTGTGCCCAAGTTCAGAAGATTTCACCTCACTTTCTGTCCCAATGACAACTGGATTTTGAAAATTTGGGGTTTTAAGGGAAACAAGGATTGGTGATAAAGCATCAGTGGAGACACCTTATTCCCATATTAACTCTCAAGCCTCGTACACACGACCGAGTTTCTCGTCGTTAAAAACACGTTGTTTTTCTCGACGAGATTCTTGTTAACCTTGATGAGTTTCTCGTCAAGCTTTCCATGCGTACACACTGACAATTCCAAATCTCGTCGTTGTTCTGCGCGGTCACGTCCAGCACGTATGACGGCAGTATAAAGGGGAAGATCAATTTCCCTGGCGCCACCCCTTGGGCTGCTTTTGCTGATCTCGTGTTACCGCGTGTGAAGTAAAAGTTTGGGAAGAGACGATTCGCGCTTTTCAGCCTCGTGCTTTTCAGTCCGTTACAGCGTGACGAATGTGCTATCTCCATTACGAAGGCTTGTTTTACCAGAAGATGCGCTCCCGTCTCATACTTGATTCTGAGCATGCGCGCTTTTTGAAGAGTCGTAAAAGCATACACACGAACCATTTTCTCGTCGCAAAACAGGCCGACGAGAAACACGACGAGAAAATCTAGAATCCGGACGAGAAAATAGAGAGCAGGTTCTCTATTTTTCTCGTCGAGATTCACGGCAGTTTTCTCATCGTAAAACCATACACACGAACGGTTTTCTCGACAATAAAGCTCTCTCTGCACGTTTCTTGTCGGTTTTGGACGAGAAACTCGGTCGTGTGTATGAGGCTTTACAGGAGAGAATTTCCCTTCCATGGGGTAGATTTCCTCTCACTTCCTGTTGTCTCCCTCCGTTTGTAAGTAGGAGTCATTTGTAAGTCGGATGTTTGAAAGTAGGGGACCACCTGTATATACTATACGGCCTGCCCTATATAATCTGCAGAAAATTGGGCCTTAGGTGTTGGTTCTACCAGAACACTGTAAGCCCTCACAGATACTCTTGTTGAGCGCAGGAACGGGCCCTGCTGAGAAATATTGGATCAAAAATTGTAATTACGCACCCCTGTTAAACAGGGGCAGAAAAATTGGGCCTTAGCCAGTGGTGGTGGTGGCACAACACTGTAAAGCCTCACAGTTACTCTTGGTGGGTGCAGGAATGGGCCCTGCTGTGAAATATTAGATCAAAAATTTTAATTACATGGCCCTGTTAAACAGGGGCAGAAAAATTGGGCCTTTGGTGGTGGCACACACTGTAAAGCCTCACAGATACTCTTGTTGAGCGCAGGAACGGGCCCTCCTGAGAAATATTAGATCAAAAATTTTAATTACACGCCCCTGTTAAACAGGGGCAGAAAAATTGGGCTTTAGGCGGTGGTGGTGGCACAACACTGTAAAACCTCACAAATACTTTTGTTGAGCGTAGGAACGGGCCCTGCTGAGAAATATTAGATCAAAAATTGTAATTGCGCGCCTCTGGGGGCAGAAAAATTGGGCCTTAGGCGGTGGTGGTGGTGGCACAACACTGTAAAGCCTCACAGATATTCTTGTTGAGCGCAGGAATGGGCCCTGCTGAGAAATATTAGATCAAAAATTGTAATTACACGTCCCTGTTAAACAGGGGCAGAAAAATTGGGCCTTAGGCAGTGGTGGTGGTGGTGGTACAACACTGTAAAGCCTCACAGATACTCTTGTTGAGCGCAGGAACGGGTCTTGCTAAGAAATATTGGATAAAAATTGGAATTGTGCTCCCCTGTTAAGCAGGGGCAGAAAAATTGGGCCTTAGGCGGTGGTGGTGGTGTTACACTGTAAAGCATCACAGATACTCTTGTTGAGCGCAGGAACGGGCCCTGCTGAGAAATATTAGATCAAAAATTTTAATTACACGCCCCTGTTAAACAGAGGCAGAAAAATTGGGCCTTAGGCGGTGGTGGTGGCACAACACTGTAAAGCCTCACAGATACTCTTGTTGAGCGCAGGAACGGGCCCTGCTGAGAAATATTAGATCAAAAATTGTAATTGCGCGCCCCTGTTAAACAGGGGCAGAAAAATTGGGCCTTAGCCACTGGTGGTGGTGCCACAACACTGCAACCCCTCACAGATACTTTAGTTGTGCGCAAGAACGAGCCCTGCTGTGAAATATTACAGCAAAAATTGTAAATACACGCCCCTGTTAAACAGGGGCAGAAAAATTGGGCGTTAGCCACTAGTGGTGGTGCCCAGAAACAAAAATGTTCTTAGAAGCTATCAACATGAACATTGAGGAGGAATAGGATAGTCACTCAGCATAACGGCATAGTCACTCAGCATCAGCATAGGCAGTGTTCAACGGATCTCACATTCATAGTAAAATTAATCGGTTACATCAGCCTCAGGTGCTTGGTAGCTGGTGATACAAGACTGATTTATTTTTATGAAGGTGAGTCGATCAACTGAGTCTGTGGACAGGCGCACTCTGTGATCGGTTACAAAGCCTCCAGCAGCACTGAATGTGCGTTCAGATAGAACGCTGGATGCAGGACAGGCCAGTAGCTCAATTGCATACTGTGCAAGCTCTGGCCAGTGATCCATCCTCAAGACCCAGTAACCCAGTGAATTTTCGGTTGGAAAGGTCTCCAAGTCTGATCTTGCCCCTAGGTATTCCTGCACCATGTAAAGCAGATGCTGGCGATGGTTGCTGGAACTAAAAAATTGTCTGAACGCATCGGTCAGACGGCCACCTTCTCCACCGCTCCTTCTGTGACTGACCAAAGCCACAGCAACATGTTGTCCAGGACCAGGAAATTGTAACCTCCCAGGCTCTGGAAACGCATTGCACAAACCTTTCTGCAAGGCCTCCCGAAGATGTTTCATCCTCTGCTCCCTCTGCGAAGGCTGGAAAAGTTCTGCAACCTTACCCATGTAACGTGGACAAGAAGGGTTGCCAGCCAGTACTAATCTCTCTCCTTGATACCACGAATCCGAGGGTCCTTTCGCAGGCTTTGCAGGATCAGGGAGGCCATGCAGCGTAGGTTTGCTGAGGCATTCGGTCCGGAGTCCTCTGGGTCACTAAGGACGACATGATCCGCAGCCACCTCCTCCCAGCCACGTACAAGTCCATGGGTTTCTGGGGACTGAAAACGATCCCTTGAAGACTGCTGCTGATGCTGAGTGCTAGGCTCCACCTCCATGCTGACACAATCCTCATCCTCCTCCTCCTCTTCTTGTGTTATCGGCGGGCCCACAGGAATACTGTCTGGATAAAGGGGGCCTTGAGAGGTACCATCATCGGAGCCTTCATCCTCTTGCAGCATGTACCCGATACTGTGGTCGAACAGTTCGGGGGACTCCTCCGTGCATGATGGTGGGGCTAGGGAAGGAGTGACTGATAACATTGAGCCGATGGAATAGGCCGCTTTGGCAGCTGCATTGGCAGCCAAAGTACTCTGAGCCTGGGGGACAGAGGATGAGGACGGCTTTGTGATCCACTCTACCAACTCTTCTGCATGTTGTGGCTCAACACGGCCAGCTGCTGAAAAAAAGGACAAGCGTGCCCCACGGCCATGTGCTGAGGATGCACCGTGTCCACGACAAGCACTGTTGGGTGTAGACACAGAGCCTGCTTGCCCTCTTTTAGTGGCCTGTGAGTGTCTGCCTCTCCTTGGTGGCCTTCCAGACATACTGTAAAATTAGATTAGCAAAACACTGCCTGAAGTTTACTAGAAAAAGTACACCAGGAATGGCCTGCAGTCAGGTATGGGCTTGGCTACACTAGAATGCAGTGGATTTATATGTAGGAGACAGTGTATATATATTTTATGCACTGCAGATCACTGAATCACCTGCCTGGCCTGCCTGCCTGAAAGTGTCTTTAAATACGTACACCAGGAATGGCCTGCAGTCAGGTATAGGCTTGGCTACACTACATTGTAGTGGATATATATGTAGAAGACAGTATATATATATTTTATGCACTGCAGATCACTGAATCACCTGCCTGGCCTGCCTGCCTGAAAGTGTATTTGAATACGTACACCAGGAATGGCCTGCAGTCAGATCTAGCTACACGGGATACAGTGTATATATATATATATATATATATATATATACATACAAGCCGGGATGTATATATATATATATATATATATACTAAATGCACTGCAGCTAGCTGAATCACCTGCCTGCCTGAAGTATATTAGAAACAGTACACCAGGAATGGTCTGCAGTCAGATCTAGCTAAACTGGATACAGTGTGTGTGTATATATATATATATATATATATATACAAAGCCTGGGTGTATATACAGTGGCTACAGAAAGTATTCAGACCCCCTTAAATTTTTCACTCTTTGTTATATTGCAGCCATTTGCTAAAATCATTTAAGTTCATTTTTTTTCCTCATTAATGTACACACAGCACCCCATATTGACAGAAAAACACAGAATTGTTGAAATTTTTGCAGATTTATTAAAAAAGAGAAACTGAAATATCACATGGTCCTAAGTATTCAGACTAGGGTTGAGCGAACCCGAACTGTAAAGTTCGGGTTCGTACCGGACTTTTGGGTTTTTGGTACCTAGACCCGAACCCGAACAATTTACTGTATGTTTGGGTTCGAGTTCGGTGTTCGGCAATGTAATGGCGCATTTTAAAAAGCTGCAGGGCAGCCAATCAACATTCGTTTAACTTGTGTGCCCTTAGAAGCCATCACAGCCATGCCTACTAATGGCATGGCTGTGATTGGCCAGTGCAGCATGTGACCCAGCCTCTATATAAGCTAGAGGCACATAGCACAGCACGTCACTCTGCTTTAGATAGTGTAGGGAAAGGTTGCTGCTGCTGCTTTGAGGGAGAGAAGTACAGTAGATAGGAGTCTTGATTCAGAAATCAAACTACTCAGCGATCTACCTTGATTTTGTTGTGTGGGTGCAGTGCACAATCTTTTTACCCTGCCCTGAGCCCAGGGCCAGAGAAACGATAACTTTTATCCGTCTGTTAGTTAGGTTGGTGTCGGCGGGCATTTTATGCAAGCTCAGTGCGCCAGCACTGCATATGTTACTGTGAGATACACCCTTTAGATACTGTTGGTCTATTCTGATATTCTAAAAACACCCATTTAGGGCAAAAAAATAGGATTTTTGTACTCACCGTAAAATCCGTTTCTCTGACGTCCATGGACTGACACAGCTCTCATACTGATTACGTGTGGGTATATGTCCGTGCTTGCAGGAGAAGACCTAGGCAGAATGTTAGATGTTAAAACATTCTAGAACAAGCCTGAGCTGAACAGCCCCGCCCAGGGGGGAGGTCCCTCCGGACATTACCCTCCCACCTGCAGCCAGCAGCCTCAGTTCGTAACAAAGCAGTACAAACCTTAAAAGGAAGGGTGGGTGCTGTGTCAGTCCATGGACGTCAGAGAAACTGATTTTACGGTGAGTACAAAAATCCTATTTTCTCTTATCGTCCATGGACTGACACAGCTCTCATACTGATTACGTGTGGGACGTCCCAAAGCAGTATAAGAAAAGGGTGGGAGCAAAATAGTAAGGAACAACTAAAACTTCACTCCAAACCAGCAGAGCTCCTCAACGGAGGAGTTGCAACATTAAACAGCGGCCTGCAACACTTTGCGGCCGAAGGAAGCATACGAAGATGCAGCCACATCAACCTTGTAGAACTTTGAAAAGGTATGAACGGACGACCAGGTCGCTGCCTTGCACACTTGTGCAACCGACGCTTGATGTCGGAAAGCCCAGGAAGCACCGATTGCCCTGGTGGAATGCGCCGTGACCGGGAAGGGAGGCGCCCGTCCCCTAATGGCATAGGCCTGTATAACAGTCTGTCTGATCCACCTAGAAATGGTGGCAGACGACACCGCTTGGCCCTGTTTGGGACCAGAGACAGATACAAACAGCGAGTCAGACTTCCGAATAGAAGCAGTAGCCGCCAGGTATACCCGTAAGGCACGCACCACATCCAAATTGTGAAGCGCAACCTCTCTAGGATGCGATGGATGAGGGCACAAGGACGGAAAGACAATGTCCTCATTAAGGTGAAAAGCCGAAACCACCTTAGGAAGGAAAGACGGTCGCGGACGCAATACCGCCTTATCCTTATGGAGGACCAGGTAAGGCGACTTGCATGACAGAGCTGCCAACTCAGACACCCGTCTAACAGAAGTGATGGCCACTAAAAAAGCAACCTTCTGGGACAAAGTTGAAAGAGGAATATCTCTTATATTCTCAAAAGGAGATTCCTGAAGAACCGAAAGCACCAAGTTCAGATCCCAAGGAGGGAGCGGGGGCTTGGCAGGTGGAACCACATGGCGTACCCCTGCACAAAAGTGCTAACCAACAAATGATCAGCTAGGGGTCTTTGAAAGAAAACGGGCAAGGCCGAAATCTGACCCTTAATAGTGCTCAAAGCCAGCCTTTGAGCAACACCACGCTGTAAGAACCTCAGGATTCTGGGGACAGAGTACGTGGACACCAGTCTAGTTCTTCGCACATAGCGATGTAAGCTCTCCAGGTACGGTGATAGATCTTCCTAGAAGAAGACTTCCGTGCCCTAAGCATGGTTGAAACTACCAAATCCGACAGGCCTCGGTCTTTCGGCACCTGACTCTCAATAGCCATGCCGTTAAAGCCAGAGACTGTAAAGCAGGATGAAAGATAGGACCTTGAGATAGAAGGTCCTCCCTCAAGGGCAGGCGCCAAGGGACGTCCGCGATGAGACGTACCAGGTCGGCGTACCAGTGATGCCGAGGCCAGTCCGGAGCAATGAGGATCACCGGAATGCCCTCGGCCGCTACCCTGCGCAGCAGACGAGGAAGCAACTGCAGTGGAGGGTAGACATACATCAAGTGATACTGACCCCACGGGGCCACTAACGCGTCCGAGGCATCCGCCCAGGGGTCCCTGGACCGGGCCACAAACCTCGACACCTTGCGATTGAGTCGAGACGCCATCAGGTCCACATCCAGAGTGCCCCACCGCCGACAAAGGAGTTGAAACACCTCCGGATGCAAGGACCACTCCCCCTGGTCCAGGGACTGGCGGCTCAGATAGTCCGCCTGCCACTTTTCTACACCCGGAATGTAGACGGCTGACAGCGCCGGCACGCTTCTTTCCACTCACCTTAGAATGTGGGTGACCTCGGACACCGCAGCCGAGCTCCGAGTGCCCCCCTGATGGTTGACATATGCCACGGCCGTGGCGTTGTCCGATTGGATTTTGACCAAGCGGCCCTGTAGCCTCTTCGACCATGTGGAGAGACACAGTCTGATCGCCCGCAATTCCAGGACGTTGATTGGGAGACGAGATTCAGCTGGAGTCCAGAGCCCTTGAGCTGACCGGACTCCCCACACTCCTCCCCAGCCCGTCAGGCTGGCGTCCGTTGTAATCACCGTCCAGTGGATGGGGAGGAACGACTTCCCGGCCCGAAGAGCCGGGGATCGCAGCCACCACGTCAGGGACGCCTTGACAGAGTGACTCACCTGGATCTGAAGATCCAAAGACAATGGGGACTTGTCCCAAACAGACAAAATTCCCTTCTGTAATGCCCGAGTGTGTGATTGAGCATACGGAACCGCCTCGAAGGAGGCCACCATTGGTCCCAGGACTCTCATGCAGAAGCGAATTGACGACCATTTTCGGGACGTCAGAACCTGTACTGCCGACTGAAGTGTCAGTAACTTCTCTGAGGGTAGAAACACCTTTGCTGCCGAAGTGTCCAGGATCAGACCCAGATACTCCAAGCGATGAGTCGGGACTAGAGCCGACTTCTGCTTGTTCAGAACCCATCCGAAGTCCCGGAGGGTCTGACTGACTATTGTCACATTTTCCTCCAATTCTGAGCCATTTTCTGCTCTGAGAAGGAGATTGTCTAGATAGCCCATGATAACAATTCCTCGCTGTCTCAGCAAAGCCAGAACCGGGGCAAGAGCCACGAACTGATAGTGGACTTCGCCTATGCAAAGCGCAGAAACCTCTGGTGGCTTGCGCAGATTGGGATGTGCAAGTAAGCGTCCTTGATATCCAAGGACACCAAAAAATCCCCTTGGTGGAGTGTCGCGATCACTGTGCGAATGGATTCCATCCGGAATTTTAATACCTTCACATAGGCATTCAGGGCCTTGAGGTCCAGGATTGGCCAAACCCCGTCCTTTTTCGGGACAACAAACAGGTTTGAGTTAAACCCCTGAAACCTTTCTTGTGACGGAACCGGCACAATTACTCTGCACCCGAGCAAATCCTGTACAGCCCCCAAGTGGGCCGCCCGGCTGGCCGGAATGATAGGGAGGTTCGCGGGAAAAAAACTGTCTGGGGGCGGAACTCTATCCTGTATCCCGAGGTGACCACCTCGCACACCCACCGGTCGGAGATCCGGGAGGTCCACTGCACGGAGAACCTGCGAAGACGTCCCCCCACCCCAGAGTCGAGCAGGGGCAAGACTTCATGCGGTGGTGGACTTGGGAGCTTGCTTGGTAGGCTTACGCGCCCAGGGACGTCTTTGTCCCCCAGCCGCATTCTTTTCAGCCTGGGCGGGCTTACCCGTGGAATCTGACTGACGAAAAAACGTCTTATTCGCCGGAAAGGAAGGGCCCGGCCTGCGGTGGGGCTCCTTTCCCTTAATAGACTGGGGAAGGAAGGTGCTCTTACCTCCTGTGACGTTTTTAATAATGTCATCCAGAGCGGCCCCAAACAGTCTACCGCCCTTAAAGGGCAAGTCAGCCAGGAGCTTTTTGGAAGCTAGATCGGCCGACCAGCATTTCAGCCAGATAAGGCGACGCATCACCACAGCAGAAATGGAGGCCCCCGTTATTAAAGGGGTCGCATCCACAGTGGCATCGCTCACGGAGACTAAACCCTGCGCAAGTTGGTGAGCCAGAGCAATGGTTTCAGGATCGAGATTATACTCCTGCACTGTCTGGTGCAATATCCTTACCCAGCCTGTGAGTGTCTGAGACACAAGTGTCGCCGCCACTATAGGGCGTAAGGCGGCCCCCAATAAGGTGAACATAGTTCTACATGCCACTTCTGACCTCCTGTCAGCGGGATCCTTAAATGCAGGAGTCCCTTCCATTGGGAGCGTGGTAGCCTTATTCAAACGGGCGACCGGGGGGTCGACCACTGGGGGGTGAGCCCACTTCTTAACCAGGTCCTCCTCAAAGGGGTACCTTAAGGCTATGCGCCGCGGGACCGTCAAAGTCTTCTGCGGCTTATCCCAGACTTGGTCAATGAATGTATTAAAAAAAGGCACATATGGAAAGACCTTTTTTGAAGACACGGCTTTAAAGGAACCAAAGGACAACATTCAGCTTGCGAGTGTCCCTCACAGCATCAATGAGTTCACTTACAAGCACCCTGTCATTGGTTCAAGACAGGGGTCTTCCTCACAAGGAATGTCCTGTCCAAACACATCAAAATCCTCAGAACTAGGGTCCTCAGCAGCAGTAGCTAGGCCCATATCTGAGTCAGAGCACTCCCCATGTGGAGATTGTGTGGGGAGGGGGCGCTTTACAGCCCCCGTGCATTCGCACACCGCTTCCAGCTTGACAAGGAATGATTCCAGGACTGCCGACAACTGGTCCATAGGGACCGCAGATGCAGGAGCACTGCCAGTTGCCTCTGACAAGTGTGGAGAAGCAGGTGAACCAGACTCCATATTGCCACCCTCTGAGACCTTATTCACTATTACAGTGAATAATACAGTCCACCCACTGGCTGTGCTGAGGCTGAGGAGAGGACACCCGGAGGACTCACCACCCTTAGGGACCGCTCGGTTTCGCTGTATGAGCCGCGCTGTAGCGCGAGTGAAGCCTGAGGAGAGTGAAGAATCTGTGAGGAGAAGAGGTAATTCGCGCCGTTCAGCAGCGCCGCTAGAGGCCGAAAACGAAACTGAAAGCGCCGTGGCTACAAGAAAATGGCCGCCGGGCGCCTGTATAACTGCGCATTGAGCAGCGGCAAAATGGCTGCCGATGGCGCACTTTTTAAATTTAAAACACCGCGCCAATGGCGCATGCAATAAGCCTCACACACTCCCCCAGAACACTTCCCAAGTTCACTAACAGCCATGAAGCGCCCCCCCCAGGGCAGAGCGACCCCCCAAGTATCCCCACACAGAACAGCACCAGAGCAGGGTGCAGAGAGCAGCATAACAGGGGGGAGACAGGGAGAACCCCCCACACACAGAAACACAGCCAGTATGTACTCACCTTGCAGCAGGAGAGACTACTTACCCATCCCTAGAGGGACCCACTGGCTTGTTTCAGACAGACCTATCACAGAGTCGTACTGCGTAGCTGTCGGCCCGGTCCAACGCAAAAGATACAGTAGGTACTGTTCAATATTGAGAGGACCGCGGGAGCATGAAAGCAACCCGGCCACCCCTGGAGCCATGGGGTATGTCGTGAGCTGAGTCTCACGCACACAAGGCGAGGATCAGCACGCTCGATGGTCGGACAGGGAAGACTACGAGGATACTAGTGCACCCAACCTGTTGCCCAGCCGACAGTTGATTGAAGGTCTCAAAAATAAAATAATAAAATTCCCAAAGGAATAAAATTTAAAAGTAAAATCTTCCAGGAGACTGGCTCTTGAGAGAGCCACGTCTTCTCCTTCTGCTAGGCAGAAAAAAACTGAGGCTGCTGGCTGCAGGTGGGAGGGTAATGTCCGGAGGGACCACCCCCCTGGGCGGGGCTGTTCAGCTCGGGCTTGTTCTAGAATGTTTTAACATCTAACATTCTGCCTAGGTCTTCTCCTGCAAGCAGGGACATATACCCACATGTAATCAGTATGAGAGCTGTGTCAGTCCATGGACGATAAGAGGAAAATATATTTTGCTGCATTTCCTGCATATCTGTATTTAGTGAGATACACACTTTAGATACTGTTCTCCTATTCTGCTATTCCAATTTTTTTTTAGGGCAAAACATATTTTTTTGGTGCGTTTTCTGAATATCTGTACGTGTGAGATACACCCTTTAGATACTGTTGCTCTATTCTGCTATTCTAAAAACACCCATTTAGGGCAAAAAAATAAATTTTGCAGTGTTTCCTGCATATCTGTACGTGTGAGATACACACTTTAGATACTGTTGTTTTATTCTGCTATTCAAAAAATAATAATTTTGGGAAAAAATAATTTTTTTGGTGTGTTTTCTGCATATCTGTGCCTGTGAGATACACCCTTTAGATACTGTTGCTCTATTCTGCTTTTCAAAAAAAAAACATTTAGGGGAAAAATCTTAAATTGCGGCCTAGTCTGTTTCTGTACGTGTGAGGTACACCCTTTAGATACTGTTGCTCTATTCTGGTATTCAAAAAAAACACATTTTGGGCAAAAAAATATATTTTGCAGTGTTTCCTGCATATCTGTACGTGTGAGATACACCCTTTAGATACTGTTGGTCTATTTTGCTATTCAAAAAAACACATTTAGGTGAAAAATCTTAAATTGCGGCCTAGTCTGTATCTGTACGTGTGAGATACACCCTTTAGATACTGTTGTTCTATTCTGTTATTCTAAAAAAAAAACATTTAGGGCAACAAAAAAAAATTTGCAGCGTTTGCTGCATATCTGTACATGTGAGATACACCCTTTAGATACTGTTGTTCTATTCTGCTATTCAAAAAACACCCATTTAGGGCAAGATCCTAAATTTGAGAAATATGAGGAGAATGTCAAATAAGGGACGTGGCCCCAGTCGTGGTGCTGCTGGTGGAGCTCCTGTTGCAGGGAGAGGACGTGGTCGATCTGTGCCAGCTACACGCACAAGTGAAACACCTTCCTCAGGTGCGAGTAGGCGGCAGAGCCTGCAGCAGTATTTGGTCGGGCCTAATGCGGCTCTACGAATGTTGAGGCCAGGACAAGTACAGGCGATAGTAGATTGGCTTGCTGACAGTGCCTCCAGTTCCTTCGCATTGTCTCCCACCCAGTCTCCTGCTGAAAGATCAGAGTTGGCACCTGCAGGACTTGTTCGTACCTTGTGCAGAATAGACATGTATACCGGCCTTACCCAGCCATTGTTGTATTTTTTATCTTTCTCACTCTTTTGGGGTGTACCCTAATTAAAAAAAAAAAATGTAAAACAAAAACCAGTGTTGGCTACCTCGTCCTCCTCCACCGCCGCTTCCACCTACACCGCCACATCCACCGCCACCTTAACCTCCTACTCCATATGGACCTCGTCCTCCTAGGTCAAGATTATTATTTTTTATTTTTATGTATTTTATGTTATTTTAAGTTATTTCCCTATCCACATTTGTTTACAGAGCACTTGCCATGCTCTTAACAACATTTTGCTGCAAATTGCAGCCCTCTAGCCCTTTCCATTACTTTTTTAGAGCCATTTTAGTCCTCAAAAGTTCGGGTCCCCATTGACTTCAATGGGGTTCGGGTTCGGGGTCAAGTTCGGGTCCCGAACTCAAACTTTTTTGCGAAGTTCGGCCGAACCCGTCGAACCCGAACTTCCAGGTGTCCGCTCAACTCTAATTCAGACCATTTGCTGTGACACTTATATATTTAACTCAGGTGCTGTCCATTTCTTCTGATCATCCTTGAGATGGTTCTACACCTTCATTTGATTCCAGCTGTGTTTGATTATACTGATTGGACTTGATTAGGAAAGCCACACACCTGTCTATACAAGACATTACAGCTCACAGTGCATGTCAGAGCAAATGAGAATCATGAGGTCAAAGAAACTGACTGAAGAGCTCAGAGACAGAATTGTGGCAAGGCACAGATCTGGCCAAGGTTACAAAAAAATTCTGCTGCACTTAAGGTTTCCAAGAGCACAGTGGCCTTCATAATCCTTAAATGGAAGACGTTTGGGGCGACCAGAACTATCGGGGGAGAAGAGCCTTGGTGAGAGAGGTAAAGAAGAACCCAAAGATCACTGTGGCTGAGCTCCAGAGATGCAGTCGGGACATGTGAGAAAGTTGTAGAAAGTCAACCATCGCTGCAGTCCTCCACCAGTCGGGGCTTTATGGCAGAGTGGCCCGATGGAAGCCTCTCCTCAGTGCAAGACACATGAAAGCCTGCATGGAGTTTGCTAAAAAACACCTGAAGGACTCCAAGATGGTGAGAAATAAGATTTTCTGGTCTGATGAGACCAAGATAGAACTTTTCGGCCTTAATTCTAAGCGGTATGTGTGGAGAAAACCAGGCACTGCTCATCACCTGTCCAATACAGTCCCAAAAGTGAAGCATGGTGGTGGCAGCATCATGCTGTGGGGGTGTTTTTCAGCTGCAGGGACAGGACGACTGGTTGCAATCGAGGGAAAGATGAATGCGGCCAAGTACAGGGATATCCTGGACAAAAACCTTCTCCAGAGTGCTCAGGACCTCAGACTGGGCCAAAGGTTTACCTTCCAACAAGACAATGACCCTAAGCATACAGCTAAAATAACGAAGGAGTGGCTTCACAACAACTCCGTGACTGTTCTTGAAAGGCCCAGCCAGAGCCCTGACTTAAACCCAATTGAGCATCTCTGGAGAGACCTAAAAATGGCTGTCCACCAACGTTTACCATCCAACCTGACAGGACTGGAGAAGATCTGCAAGGAGGAATCGCAGAGGATCCCCAAATCCAGGTGTGAAAAACTTGTTGCATCTTTCCCAAAAAGACTCATGGCTGTATTAGATCAAAAGGGTGCTTCTACGAAATACTGAGCAAAGGGTCTGAATACTTAGGACCATGTGATATGTCAGTTTTTCTTTCTTAATAAATCTGCAAACATTTCAACAATTCTGTGTTTTTCTGTCAATATGGGGTGCTGTGTGTACATGAGGAAAAAAATGAATTTAAATGATTTTAGAAAATGGCTGCAATATAACAAAGAGTGAAAAATTTAAGGGGGGCTGAATACTTTCCGTACCCACTGTATATACTAAATACATTGCAGCTAACTGAATCGCCTGCCTGCTCAAACTAAATGAAATGACACTCTCTCTCTCTCTCAACGCCAGCAACACACTACACAGGGCCGACATGCAGGCGGCCTTATATAGTGTGGGGCTTGGACTTAACCCCCTGAGCCATAATTGGCCAAAGGCACCCTGCCTTTGGCCAATTATGGCTCTCTTTGCTGACGGCGCTGTGATTGGCCAAAGCATGCCGCAGTGCATTATGGGGCGTTCCGCGGCGCTCAAATTTGGTGCGATTGCCCCATAATGTTCATTTTTCGACGAATGGGCGAACAGACAATGTTCGAGTCGAACTCGTGTTCAACCTGAACATAAAGCTCATCCCTACTTTTCACTACTTTTGGTGACTTCGGGGGCAATTTCAATAGACATCTGTGCAGGAACCCGCACAGATGTCTCTAAAGTCGCTCCCAAAGTCGGAGTGTAGTAGTTTGAAATTGTGCGAGTTCAGCTGAACCATCAGTGTGAACCCAGGCTGAAGGAGGTTCCAGTAATTAGTGTGTTAAGGACAGTCATTGCGTTATGAATATGTACCTGACTCAATCAATACCTAATGTTCTTGTTCAGAGGTATATAGTTGTATATCCGCAGCCAGGTGCAGGTGCAGGTGCAGAGCCAGGTGCATGGGTAATTACAGGCAGCCTCAGAAGTGACCACTGGGGTGGTAAGATAGATGATTGCACCCACAATAAAGGCGCTCCAGAACACTTCCATGAAAACGTACAAATAGCAGTAAGTGCTAGGCTCGACAGACACCCATAAATGTAAGCGTAGCGCTACCCCCAGTTAAGAGAGCCGCTTGGTTTGATTTTGGGCCCTGTGTGCAGCACCACCAACCCCTGGCAATCTTACTCGACCCACTCTGGCACAGTTAGTCTAGGGTTATATCTGTATCACATTCAAAAGTATTGCAAGGGGTAATCTCTTATCAGTAAGACAACACACTGAAGCGAGGGATTACATATAACAGTTTACTCTTATCTCAAAGGTAGCATAGGCAGAATACAACACATGCAACTGGCTTGCAGAGCCCTGCAGAAATCAATACAGCACACAATAATGGCGCTGCGCGGTACTTCACCACGCGTAGCTATTATGGTATGCACGCCCTATGGCGCACTGAACAATATCTTAACTCCCACACCGGTCAGGCCTGACATGGAGCAAATCTCAGTCACCTCCTATAGGGATTTCTTTGCATGCCAGCTTTCGGTGGTGCACTTGATGAAAAGTACTTTGTAATCCACAACCAGGCAATAACTTGAAACACTATACTGGGGGGGGGGGGACACTTCAACTCTGTCCTGCTACCGGTCCCCCCGGGGAACAGCAAATAAACGAAACTGTGGGCCTATGCAGTCTATAGGCCTGAACACGGCACAGTCTATTGGTCTGGGCAGGTGCCCGCTCACCACTCCGGACGCGATCCCAGTCCGGAACGTCCACCCTGCTGTGTATCCGCACACAGCGTCTGCAACGATCGGGTCCCCGATCCAACTGATGTCCTCACTCGACAAGTCAGATGCCACCCAGGCTCCGCAGTGGGGTGGAAGGCTCTTTGGAAGTTGCGCAAGGCGCAGGCTTCAGGCCTTGCACTGCAGCAGATCCACACAGGAAGAAACTCTTGCTTGCAGCGCGGTGTCAAAAGAGAGCCGAGCTCCGCCTCGCCTCCTCCTTAAATAACCCCTCCCATGAGTCTCTGCGATGGCTAACTGCACTCTGGGTGCCGAACAGGGTTCTGGGTAACGTAGTCCCGGGGCCTTAAAGGAGACCCTGCTACATAAGTGACAGTCTTGGGCTCACAAATTCACACTGAACCAGGATGTCCAAAAAAAGAGCCACAATTTAATAATGGCACAATAAAAGAGTCTTACATGGTGCAGCGCTGGAATACCAAAGCAGGTGAATGGTAGCTGGTTGAGGCAGGTATAATGTGCCCATTCCAGGTGAACACCGAGCCCAGAGTGACAGAGAGCCACCAACCGCAGTGGGAATTTTTTTTCGAAGGTGACTTCTCTGAAAGTCTAAAATCAACAGCTGCACAGCATGGGTTTGTTGAGGCACACCAGAAGACGGGGCACTAGAAGATGTGCCCCTAAACATGTCATCCTGATTACCAGCTCTGTTTATGGGTCTTCTGGTGTGTCTTAACAAACCCATGCTGTGCAGCTAATGATTTTCGACTTCCGGTAGCGTCACCTTCGATCACAATTCTCAACTACTAATCTCTAGGCATGATTCCCTTTCACAGTGCACAGTCTATGTGCCTTTAGTAAACCAACCCCTATTACTTGCTCCTACAGGACCATAGATCTGGGTGGCTGCTCTTAAAGGAGCAATTAACAAGAGTCTGCTCTTTAAGGGCCTACTACTACAGCTACTACTACTACAGCTACTTAAAACGACCTGTCCTATTTTTGGATATACTTCCCCCCTATGCCCTCTCTCCTATAGATGATTTCAGCAATAAATATTAAAAACACAAAAGTGACCAGCACCCAACTTATTTTTTACCCCACTGTACACTAAGAACCAGAACCTGAGATTGGAATTTTAGCCTGCCACACTACTTAGGGGTCATAAGTTTAAGATTTGTTTGACTGGCACTTTAGAAAGTGGAATTATCAGAGTGATGACATTAATAAAAGTATCAGGAATATATGGCCAAGGGACTACAAAACACTTGGTTATCCTTTAGATGTTGTTTAAAGTGGTTGTATGCCCCTTTAGCACATTTTTACCTACAGGTAAGCCTATAATAAGGCTTACCTGTAGGTAAAATTAATATCTTCTAAACCTGTATGGTTTAGGAGATATTTCCCTTGCATGCAGCCACTGACATCAGCGGCGCATGCGCTCCGAAGGTCTGGCGGATGCAGCCGGAAAATCAGAGCTCCTTGCTGGAAATTAGACTCCCGCGCATGCTGTCATCATGTCTCCGGCCACTCACAGTGCCGGAGCCGCGAACCCGGAAGAAACGCCAAGGGGAAAATGTCAGCTCCCTTGGTGGTGACCGGGATAAGATGCTGACGCTTCGGTCTAAGGTAAGTATTTCATCATGAGCTAGTATGCGTGCATACTAGCTCATTATGCCTTTGCCTTACAGGTTTTATTTTTTTTTGTTGTTTTTTTTTGCGGGTATACACATACCTCCCAACTGTCCCTGATTTTGAGGGACTGTCCCTGATTTGGAAGTCCCTCTGTCTCTCATTCCTCCTCATTTGTCCCTCATTTTGGTCTGATCTATATAGTTGTATATAAAAGGCACTATTTATCTTTTAAAAAGTGTTTCCCAGTTCTAAATCTTTCATACAATTACTAAATTGCTGCATTTGTAAACTTCAAAAGTCAATATAAATGAATAGTAGTGGTAAAAATAAAGCACTTGTGGATTTAACTAATCATTTTTTTGTATAATTCTCCTTTAAGGTGGCGTGGCATGGGGTGTGTCCTATGCCTACATACATTTGCTAATAGGTGTCCCTCATTCCCATCTCAAAAAGTTGGGAGGTATATATACAACCGCTTTAAGCTTATTCACTGCAGGTTTAAAAAAGTGGGATGCAACTGTCCATGCCCTATGCAGAAAAGTTGCTGCTTCTCCTTTAGATCCTTTACAACAGTGATGGCGAACCATGGCACCCCAGATGTTTTGAAACTAATTTCCCATGATGTTCATACACTCTGCAGTGTAGTCGGGCATCATGGGAAATGTAGTTCCAAAACATCTGGCGTACCAAGGTTCACCATCACTGCTTTAGAACGACTTTAAATGTTTTGCAAGTACAGAAAAATACCTATTGATGTTGCCTGAATTCCAGTGTCCTTGTATCTTCTTGATAACCAAACTAATATCTCAAACAATGTTTAACTATGAGCTTTCCCATCTTCTTTGACATACAGAATCCCTACCTATTTAATGGAAATAGATAGAGGTGGAGCTGCTTGTAGTTCAAATCAGGAGAGCAGCCTAAGAAGATAAAATATATAATATTTTTGTTTTGGGGTTTGAATACACTGTAGCGGCCTTCACCCTCACCCCCTTCTTCATCGGTTACTCTGGCTCTGGTCTAGGGGTATCTTGGAGGGGAGAGCGAGGTGTGCCACGGCCCATGTCCTCTCGATTACAGCATGTAGAGGTGAAGGCCAGTATCTAGTTGTATTCGGGCCTGTGTATACGCTTAGAGCCAAGTCTGTTCTGCTGATAACCCCCTTTGCTCCCAGTAATTAGAGTACCACACACTGAAAAGGTCCAACACTTATTTATTCCAAACAAATAGTCCTTTGCGAGCAGACAGTTTGAGACCCATAGAACAGTTCAGTATTGGTGGAGAGTAGGTCAAGGCACAATCCTCAAAGAAAACTAAACAGTTGAGGTTTCACCAACGGTTGCTAAGCACAGTGGCTGTTAAATAGAATTTTTGGCTTCAGAGTCTCTTCCAGCGACTCTAGTGAACAGGAACTGGAGTTACCTTCGCTACGCTGCAGCCCCTGTCAGGGGGAAGACATCCCTCCAAGGGAGTTACCAGAGGCCCCGCCGTCACCGGGTTAATGCTGTACTGGACTATCCGGAAGGGTTACACTCCCCGGCCTCCTCGCCTCAGATACGGGTCCTAACACCTTAGGGCCCCTCGGACTCCTCCACCCTCACGGAACCCAGTCGAAGTTACTGGGCCCCAGGCTCCGGCAGTAGTACCTCACCCCAGGCTTAAGGTGCCTGGGATGGACTCCATCTCTCGCTCCGGCTAGGTCAAGGGCACCTGGGCCCGGAACTCCGGGAACGCCAGCACCCAGGGTGAAGGGGCCTGGGTGCGGCCGCGTCCTCCAACTCTGAACCCCAAGGTCAGGGTGTCCGCCCCTTTTATCTCCTCTCCCCCTGCGTCACAGCGGGTTCCCCGCCCCGCTGTATCAGCGCCAGGAAAGGACAAAAAGGGAGCAGTCTTGCGGTGCAGGTTCAACTCCAGCCCAGGGCGACAACGCCACCAGCAGGCCACAGGGAACCCTGCACCACCAGAGTCCTCCAAGAACCACAAAAAGGGATTCTCAGATTCCTTAACAATTAGTACATCTGGGTTAAATAACCCAGATGCCCCCCCCCCCGAATTTAAATACCCGCTACAACACTTTAAATCAACAAGCTACAACAATAAAATCATTGATTGTTTACCACTTGTAAAAGACCACTGGAAACCATACTAAAACCTTTGAGAACTCTTTGTGGACAGGACGATCAGAAAAAAAAATTAGAAAATTTATAAAAGCTGTATTAAGCTCATACCTTTCCAAAGGTCTAAGGCAGTATATGTAAACCTCTAATACCTAACATTCTTTGAAATTGTCATTTCTGTAGGTATCTGAACACAAGCCATGTTACATATCCTAAATTACAACTTCCATCAAATAGGCAGAAACTAGGTGAGGCTTACTGTAGACCAGCCTCCAGTAGGGTGACCACATTTCCAAACTGCCATTCAGGGAAACCCCCCCCCCCCCAAAAAAAAAAGATGATTTTTTACATATTTTTTTGCCGAAGAGAGTCTGAGATTACTTATATAGTGCAGAATGTGGTAATGTTAAATAGGGAATGCAGAGTGTATGGTGGTGAGTAGTATGTACAGGAGAGGAGTGCGGAATGTATTGAGGTGGGTAATATGTACAGGAGAGGAGTGCGGAATGTATGGAGGTGGGTAGTATGTACAGGAGAGGAGTGCGCAGTGTATGACGGGGGGTATTATGTACAGGAGAGGAGTGCAGAGTGTATGGCGGGGGGTAATATGTACAGGAGAGGAGTGCGTAGTGTATGGCGAGGGGTAGTTAGTGGAGAGAGGAGGAAAAGGAGTGCAGTACCACCTCCTAATAGTCTGTCAGACACTGCTATACCACCTTGGTGGTGGGGCACTCCAAAGGATGTAAGGACCCCACACCAGCGGGATGCACAAGGGGAGGCAGTGGGGTGGACGGGGGGCTGCAGAGTGGTCAGGGGGGCCGCAGAGTAGTCAGAGGGGCAGTGGGATGGACAGGGGGACCGTGGGATGGACAGGGGGACCGTGGACCGTGGGATGGACAGGGGGACAGTGGGATTGACAGGTGGACCGTGGAATGGACAGAGGGACAGTTTGTCAGCCTCATTACTGTACTGTTCCCAGCCTCAGTGCCCGACTTGTCACCTGACCTGACCTGCCTGTTTTAAATTAATTTTCTCACCTTCTAGCTGGCTGCTGGAGTCTTGTCTTGTGTGTGTGGCTGTGCTGGTGGTGAGCGGTTGATTGAGCGCCGGTCTATGATGTTTGTTCCCTGGTCCAGCAGGCTGCAGGCAGTTGGGGGTGGCTCGGCCCGGGCCACGGAAGTGAGGAGAAGTCGGGCAATGTAGCTGGACTCGGGACACTGGGCAGCTGAGCAGTAAGCACTGGATCTGGATCTAAGCCACTAGCCAGCACTGCAGATGAATAACAGGACACTGTCTGTTACTACACAGACTCTGCTGCTTTCTCTGCTGCCGTGCGGATGGAGAAGGAGAGGAGGTGGGTCAGGTGGTTTCGGAGGCTAGCGCAGGGCAGCACTGGGTAAAGGCGCTCGTTCTGACAGAGACTCTGCGTTCTGACATGTGACGTCACTCGTTGCTAGACGCAAGTCGGGGCGGCCCTAGCAACCAGTTATTATGGTGGCTGTGTCTGTCCTCATTTCATTCCGGGACACTGTATTGTCCCGGAATGAAGGTGCCCGGGACACGGGACACAAAAATTAATTGCGGGGTAATCCTGGGCAGTCCAGGACACATGGTCACCCTAGCCTCCAGGTATGGGAGTGTTGGACACAGATCTTCACTACATGGCTGGCTGTAGCTTTAGGGCCTGTTCACACTACGTGCGGTGGGGCTGGGCAACCTTGTCTGATAAAATGTATGTAGCACCCTCTACCTAGTGTAAGTGCTAGAGTGAATTTTTTTTTGCAGGACAGGTAAATTTAGGTAAGGTAAGCTTAAAGCTAGGCCTGTTTGTTTTGATCTGTGGGGCTAGGAGTGGCTTTGAGTAGGCTGGTGACTTACAGCTAGTTTCATCTTTCGGTTACCTCCCTTCTGCTTCTAGAGGCTTCTAGAAGGAAGGTGGGGAAGAAGGGTGGAGCTGGCTGGGGTGTTCTAAGGAGCCCTGGCCAATTCCCAACCTGGTTTAGCAGGGGGCAGGTCTTCTTAAATACCTAGAGTCAGCCAAGCTTGGGAGGAGTTGTTTGGGTGGAAGAACGGGAGATGGAGTGTAAGGCTGTTGAGGCCTGGGAGGGAGCCCCCTACTCTGGGGGGGGGTGACCTTGGGCCAGGGGCTCGGAGCTGAACAGGAACCCCACACAATTCAAGGGGTGTCCTGAACGGGAGCAGGAGAGGACAGCGGGGAATACTGCCAGGAAAGTCTCCAGGAGGGATCCACCATGTGTCGGTGAGTGACAGGCACATTCGGGAGAGCTGGGAGAGGCATGCCGGAGCAGACTGGGAGTGTGCAGTCTGAGATGGATGTAGAGCCAGCGGGAGAGACTGTGATGTTACTGGCAGTGAAGTCAGGCCGCTGCAGTCGGGAGGGCTGCCGGGGTCTGCAAAGGGCTGACTGAGATCAGTAGTCCACCAAAAAGGGCAGCTTGCACCAGAACTTTCTTTGCTACACCATAGGGGCTAGCGGTCCCCTGCCTGTAATAAGGTACTTTTGCAAGAGGGCTGGCTGAAACCAGTGTCAGACCTGACCATGTGCTAGCTGCACCTGAAGAATTGTGCTGGAGGGAGAAGGAAAGATAGTCTGAAGCAATGGTTATGCAGGAAGAGAATATCTAAATTGTCCCAAACCATGCAAGAATCTTTTTCCTGGGCAATCAATGAATTCCTTAACCCCATCCAAGTTCTAATCCCTCTATAAAATACAAAAACAAAGCTGATGGACTTGTTTATTGTCTTGAAGTGTCTGGAAGTGAATGCCAGGCTGGGCAGAGTGACAGGTGGGCCATAATCACTCAGCAGCCCCTACGGGGGTACCGCTACATGTACATTTCGCAGGGCAGTTAAAGCTGAACTACAGTCCCATAGCAAGACAAGGCAAATACCTTGTGTAGCACCCTCTAATAGTGTGCTAGTGAGGACAGGTAAATGTAAGCAGGCCTGGCTGGTTGCTAGGCCTGTTTGTTTCCATTCTGGGCTGGGAGTGGCTCAGGGTAGGGCTGGGTGACTCACAGGTGGTGTCATCAGGACCCCCCATTTCTTTCCAGAGGCTTCTAGTGCTTTCTGGAACAAGAGGAGGGAGGGGAGGTGGAGCCACCTGGGGTGTTTGAGGAGCCCTGACCAATCCCCATCAGGAGTGAGAAGGTGGAAGAGCTGGAGTGAGAGGGTTCGGAGCCTGTCAAGGCCTTTGAGGGAGCTCCCAAGTCTGGGGGGGTGACCTTGGGCCTGAGCTCAGGTGCAGTCCAGACCACTTTCATTAATACATTAAGATGTCCTGGGCCGGAGGCACAAGAGATAGCAAGGAGAGGACAGTGGAATAAAACACTGCTAAGAGACTCGAGGGAGGACAACTGGTCACAGCCAGGAGGGCTGGTGAATGAGGCACAGTCAGGAGGACTGGGGAGGCATGCTTGAGAGGACAGGGAGTTTTCAGTCTGACATGGGTCAAGAACTAGGAGTGTGGACTGTGGTGGAAGGGGCAGTGGAATAAGGGCTAGCAGGACCTGAAGAGGGCTAACTGGGATCAGTAGTCGTAGTTAGGGCAGCTAGCACAAGGACTTTTCTGCTACACCATTGGGGACCACGGTCCTAGCCTGCAAAGGGCATTTTCTGAGGCCTGGCTGAGTCAGTGTCAGGCCTAACCAACAAATAGTGCTAGCTGTTCCTGGGGAACCAAGTGATGTGCTGGAGGTGACTAGAAGTCTGCAGCAAGTGATGTGCTGGTAGTGAAGTAAGGAATAATAAGCTTAAAGCAAGTTTGTGCCGGAGGAAGCTGAAGGAGTATGTACAGGGAGTGTACATAGTTGTCCCAAAACCAGGGCTGGCCCTACCATGGGTCCCAGTGGGTCCATGGGACCCGGGCGGCAAGTTGAGAGGGGTGGCAGAGGAGAGCCACCGCTACCTACATGATGCGCACTGAGTGCAGACTCAGTGAGAGTATCGCGGGCTGCATGACACAGTGCTGTCCCGCACAGCCGTGGCACTCTCACTGAGTCTGCACTCCGTGTTTCAGTGACATTCAGAGAAGGGAGATCAGTGTGATAGTGAATCTCCTCCCTTGCTTCGCCCATATCATAGAGTCGGGAGGAACTTTGTCACACGAGCTCCTGAGCAGGGGAGGCGGCAGGTGAGTCTGTATACACGAGCCTGTATATACACTATATATACCCTAGCCTCTCTGTATACCCCCTAGCCTCTCTGTATATACACTAGCCTCTCTGCATCCCCCCTAGCCTCTCTGTATACCCCCTAGCCTCTCTGTATACCCCCTAGCCTCTGTATACACCCTAGCCTCTCTGTATACACCCTAGCCTCTCTGTATACACCCTAGCCTGTCTGTATACACCCTAGCCTGTCTGTATACACCCTAGCCTGTCTGTATACACTCTAGCCCATCTGTGTACACACAAGCCTCTCTGTATATACCCTAGCCTTTCTGTATACTACACTAGCCTGTCTATATACTACACCAGCCCTTAACCTAGGTTCACACTTATGTGTTTAGTGGAAAATCGGATTTCCTGATTAATTTAATTTTAGTATTATTTATCATGATATAAAATAATGGATGTGGGGGCCTTTTGGTGGGTGTGTTTTGTTTTTTTTGGGGGTAGCAGCATTTCATTCTTGGACCCAGGCAGAAAAATGTTTTGGGCTAGCCCTGCACAAAACCAATTGCTGTTATATTGATCTATGCTGGGCATCCCATAGCTCCCATCCCCATCCAGGTTATACCCCTCAATAAACAAAAAAAAAAATCAAAGTTCACTGACTGCTTTATGTCTCGCAGTGCCTGAGAGTGAATGCAGGGCTGGGCAGGGTGACAGACAAACCACAATTCTCAGCAGCCCCTACGGGGGTACCGCTATACTTGTTTCCTCTCAGGCCAGTTCACACCACCGTGTTTCTGTGGTGTGTTCTGAAAAAAGTGGGGGATGCAATACTTTCTTTTTTTTCATATCAGTGAAGGGCAACACAAACTATCACATTGTACCACAGCCAATAGAATTTAATCAAATGTCACTTTGTAACTGTAGCACCCTCTTGTGTGCTACTTGTGATAGAGTAGGCAAAACATGGCTGGCTCAGGGTCAAGTCTGAGTCATGAAATCTGGGCCAGGGTTTACTTGAGTTCAGGGCTGGATGACTCATGCAGGCAGGTCTCTGGTGCCTCCCCCTGGTTCTGGAAAGTAGGAGAACGTTCTGGAAACTGGAGGACAGAGGCTAGAAGGGTTGATTTGCATACTCAGGGGAGCTTGGCCAATCCCCAGGCAGTGGGCAGGGGGTTAAGCCAGCCCTTAAGTATGACTGAGTCATGCTGGCAAGGGCTGTAGGGTGGAAGATGGAGATGGAATGCTGAGGGGAATGCTGGTGGCAATGAGGAAAACCCCATAGACTGAAGGGGAGGGGTTATGTTCTACCTTGGGACTTACAAGGGGAGAGACTGCCACACTTAGCAGTTCTCTCTGGAAGATAGCGATGTGCTTAAATCTTTCTTAGCCTTGCCCTGGGAGATCTCAAGAGTCAGTCGGGTAGACTGGTGAAAAAGCAGCCAGATGGGCTGGAATTTCCTGCTGTTGGTAGAGCTGCGACTAGTGTTTACGAGAGAGTTGGAAGTACTCCAGGATGCAGTTTACAACACTTTATGCTACTTCCTAAAGGCACTGAGAGTTCCTTGTCCTTAAGTGGCTGTTGCATCTTTTTACTTAGAGACTGCCAGTGTCCGAGAGTGAAGAACCGAATCTGGAGTTGTACAAAGGGAGAAAATTGTCCCTGGTTTTCATTGCTATTCAAGTTGGGCATCCCATAATTCCTATTACCCCTAATAAAACATTTAAAAAAATAAAGCTCAAAGACTGTTCCTGGTGTCTGGATGAAAGCTGTAAATGCTACTTGCCTGGCTATGTAGGAGTGGGTAACCCAGTCATCTACAACTCTTACGGGGGTAGTCCTACCTAACATTTCAATAAAGTAAAAAAATAATAATAAAAAAGTAAACAATGTGATGTGACAGGGCATTGGCACCTCTGGCATCCAACCATACACCAACTGGTGTAATCAGAGGCCCTTAAATTACCGTATTTATCGGCGTATAACATGCACAGGCGTATAACACGCACGCTAACTTTAAGAGGGAAGTTTCAGGAAAAAACTTTCCACAGCCCCCTGCGTATAACACGCAGGCACAGTTTACCCTCTATTTTCAGGGTAAAAAAGTGAGTGTTATACGCCAATAAATACAGTAATATGACAGGTTCTTCTGGCTCCCCCCTTACTACTTCCCAAGCTCCCACCACTCTACTAAATCTCCCAGAATCTCAACTCTAGATCCTATGTAAGCTCTATGTTAGTCTTTTATTTGGAGCTTCTTCCCTTCACCACATGACAATGTTAGGGCTGGTGTTTGGATATTCAGGTCCAAGCACTGCATCCTGGAAGGAAGGGGGGATATTTAGATGCTTCGCCATACCCAGAAGTATCAGGCATTTTCAGGGGCGCCTACAGATGAATGGAGTAGTGGGGTAGACCAGCAAAGGTGAATATCAGCAAGGGGGTTATATACAGTCATGTCCATAAATATTGGGACATCGACACAATTCTAATCTTTTTGGCTCTATACACCACCGCAATGGATTTGAAATGAAACGAACAAGATGTGCTTTAACTGCAGACTTTCAGCTTTAATTTGAGGGTATTTACATCCAAATCAGGTGAACGGTGTAGGAATTACAACAGTTTGTATATGTGCCTCACACTTTTTAAGGGACCAAAAGTAATGGGACAGATTAACAATCATAAATCAAACTTTCACGTTTTAATACTTGGTTGCAAATCCTTTGCAGTCAATTACAGCCTGAAGTCTGGAATGCATAGACCTCACCAGAGGCTGGGTTTCATCCCTGATGATGCTCTGCCAGGCCTCTACTGCAACTGTCTTCAGTTCCTGCTTGTTCTTGGGGCATTTTCCCTTCAGTTTTGTCTTCAGCAAGTGAAATGCATGCTCAATCGAATTCAGGTCAGGTGATTGACTTGGCCATTGCATAACATTCCACTTCTTTCCCTTAAAAATCTCTTTGGTTGCTTTCGCAGTATGCTTCGGGTTATTGTCCATCTGCACTGTGAAGCGCCGTCCAATGAGTTCTGAAGCATTTGGCTGAATATGAGCAGATAATATTGCCCGAAACACTTCAGAATTCATCCTGCTGCTTTTGTCAGCAGTCACATCATCAATAAATACAAGAGAACCAGTTTCATTGGCAGCCATACATGCCCACGCCATGACACTACCACCACCATGCTTCACTGATGAGGTGGTATACTTTGGATCATGAGCAGTTCCTTTCCTTCTCCATACTCTTCTCTTCCCATCACTCTGGTACAAGTTGATCTTGGTCTCATCTGTCCATAGGATGCTGATCCAGAACTGTGAAGGCTCTTTTAGATGTTTTTTGGCAAACTCTAATCTGACCTTCCTGTTTTTGAGGCTCACCAATGGTTTACATCTTGTGGTGAACCCTCTGTATTCACTCTGGTGAAGTCTTCTCTTGATTGTTGATTTTGACACACATACACCTACCTCCTGAAGAGTGTTCTTGATCTGGCCAACTGCTGTGAAGGGTGTTTTCTTCACCAGGGAAATAATTCTTCGGTCATCCACCACAGTTGTTTTCCGTGGTCTTCTGAGTCTTTTGGTGTTGATGAGCTCATCGGTGCGTTCTTTCTTTTTAAGGATGTTCCAAACAGTTGATTTGGCCACACCTAATGTTTTTGCTATCTCTCTGATGGGTTTGTTTTGTTTTTTCAGCCTAATGATGGCTTGCTTCACTGATAGTGACAGCTCTTTGGATCTGATATTGAGAGTTGACAGCAACAGATTCCAAATGCAAATAGCACACTGGAAATGAACTCTGGACCTTTTATCTGCTCCTTGTAAATGGGATAATGATGGAATAACATACACCTGGCCATGGAACAGCTGAGCAGCCAATTGTCCCATTACTTTTGGTCCCCTAAAAAGTGGGAGGCACATATACAAACCGTTGTAATTCCTACACCGTTCACCTGATTTGGATGTAAATACCCTCAAATTAAAGCTGAAAGTCTGCAGTTAAAGCATATCTTTTTTGTTTCATTTCAAATCCATTGTGGTCGTGTATAGAGCCAAAAAGATTAAAATTGTGTCGATGTCCCAATATTTATGGACCTGACTGTATACACCGGTATATTAAGTTTTATATTAATTTACACACTGAATTTCAATTATTTCTAAATAATCTTGAAGTCTGAAAATTTATTTTAAAGAATCCCTTCACTTCACTTTACTTCGCCAATAATGTGCAGATGAAATAAGTAACCAGGAATTTGTATTTTACATGATTGGCTAATTGAAGTGAATAAGTTATCCTCACTATGTTTTTTGTCTGCACCTTTGAAAGAGCATGTCTGAATCTAGATGTACTGAATTCCAGGAAGATTTTTTTTTTAAAAACGTAAAAAAATGAAATACAGTATTTTTAATCATTAAATTATTTTACATACAACTAAGACTAATCATCAAGAGAAATTAAACTGCGCCTGGGCCTGGGACTGCAGCTGTCAAAAATTGTAGGCGACAATCTTTAATACAATAAAACATAAATGCAGCGCTCCTAAAGTCCATAATTAGAAAGTCCACAGATCCTTTGCGGCTCCACCGACACCACAGCACACTTGGCCTCTTACCCTCAGATGTGGACCACTAGATTATAGGTGGTCTACAGTGCTCTCACACTCCTCAAGGCTGTTCCTGTTCCCCACAGATAATGTCAAGCTAGGGTCTCTTCTGAGAGCGTGTCTCCACAGGTTTAGATGTGCCAAAATAAAAATAAAATTTGCCTCATAGTGTAATATGTAAAAACACTCCAATGTGTATTACAAAAGATCCGGGGTACTCACATGTATAAAATAAAAAAACGAGCAGTTCATGTACAAATCTTCAGCGGTTCTCAACCAGCAAAATGCCCATGGTCCAAGTGTGCAGCAGCATGGTATGCTCAGATTCCAGCCAACGTGTTTCATCCGATCAGACGTTGTCAGGGGGGTGGCTACTGACCATTCATGCTTTGACTCCTGTAGGTGAGTGGACAGGCTGCCAGGTCACAAAACTATGTAATCTCTGATGGGAGGTTGTCATCTCTGCAGAGTCTAATACTTGAATTTGACTTGAATTAACATTCACATCTGCTGACAAGGACATGCTAAAAGGAAGAGAGAGCGGATAAATCATTTAGTAAGTCTGTTGCTGCTCCTTCATAGTCCAGTCACAGGCTAGGGGCAGGGAAAACCAGGTCATCATGCTGGCTGTGCTGTCTATCGTTCACGCAGGGCGGTGTTTCGTGCATCCCCATGCAGGCAGTCACATTGCTGTCAGAAAAACAATGCAGCCACCTCAACTAAGGGCTGCTAAGCTGCAAAATATATCATATTTTTGTTTTTGGGATTAGATACGGTTAAAATTAACCTTATCAAATTACAGACAAAACATGTTTTTAACCACTTCAATACAGGGCACTTTCACCCCCTTCTTGCCCAGAACAATTTTCAGCTTTCAGCACTCTCACACTTTGAATGACAATTACTCAGTCATGCAACACCATACCCAATCAAAAAATTTTATAATTTTATTCACACAGATAGAACTCTCTTTTGGTGGTATTTAATCACCACTGGGTTTTTAATTTTTTGCAATATAGGTGAAAAAAGAGCAAAAATTTTGAAAAGAAACACTTTTTTTTAGGTTCAATTATAACATTTTGCAAATAAGTAATTTTTGTTCATAAATTTGGGCCAAAATGTGAACGGCTACATATCTTTGGTAAAAATAACCCAAATTAGTGGATATTATTTAGTCTGTGTGAAAGTTATAGAGTCTACAAGCTATGGTGCCAATCATTAAACATTTATCAAACCTGATCACACTTAAAGTGGAGTTCCACCCAATTTTTTTTCTTTTTTTTATTCCACTCCTCACCCCCTTACATGCCACATTTGGCATGTAATTTTTTTGGGGGGGGAGTGGGGGCTTCAGTAGGAGTGGGACTTCCTGTCCCACTTCCTCCTTCCGCCCTGGAGCCGCCTAGGCGATACGTCATATCGCCTTGTGGCGGCTCCTCCCTGTAGGCGATCACCTGGGACGTGACAGGTCCCAGGCGATCGCCTGTCCACTCACAGAGCGCTGCACCGTTCGCGCATGCGCAGTGAGTGCCCGGCCGTGAAGCCGAAAGCTGTCACGGCCGGGTGCCCATACTGTGAATGGACGCGCTGGCGGAGGAAGGGGGAGAGGAGCGGAGCTCCAGGCGGCGCGGCGCTGGACAGTGGAGCAGGTAAGTGTATGTTTATTAAAAGCCAGCAGCTACACTTTTTATAGCTGCTGACTTTTAATAAACATAAAAAAAGGGTGGAACTCCGCTTTAATGTACTGACGGCCAATCTCATTTCTTGAGGCCCTGAAATGACAGGGTAGTACAAATACCCCCTAAATGACCCATTTTCAGAAAGTAGACAGTCCAAGGCATTTAGTAAGAGGCATGGTGAGTTTCTTGAAGTTGTAATTTTTTCACACAATTCTTGGGAAAATGAAGAAATACATTTTTTTTTTACACAAAATTATCATAATAACAAGTTATTTCGCACACAGAGCATATGCATACTTGCAGTTACATCTCAAAATACATTCTACTACTCCTCCTGAGTATGGCGATAACACATGTGTGAGACTTTTACACAGCCTGGCCACATACAGAGGACCAACATGCAGGGAGCACTGTCAGACGTTCTAGGAGCATACATTTCCTGACGACCTATCAAACTTTTGAAGGCCCTAAAGCACCAGGACAGTGGAATTACCCACAAAATTACCCAATTTTGGAAAGCAAACACCCCAATGTATATTCTATGAGGCATAATGAGTCTTTTGAACAGGTAATTTTTGTCCACAAGTTTTTGGAAAATATGGAAAGAAAATGAAAACATTTTTTTTTTTTTTTTTACACAAAGTTGTCAATTTATACGATTTTTCTACCACATAGCATGTACATAGCAACAATAACACCCCAAAATGCATTCTGCTACTCCTCCTGAGTATGGCAATACCACATGTGTGAGACTTTTACAAAGCCTGGCCACATACAGAAGCTCAACATGCCGGGAGCACCGTCAGGTGTGCTAGGAGCATAAATTACATATCTAATTTCCTGACTACCTATCACACTTTTGAAGGTACTAGAGCACCAGGACAATGGAAACGCCCACAAAATGACAACATTTTGGAAAGCAAACACCCACACATATATACTATGAGGCAAGGGCTGCAGATAGGTATTGAGGTACTCTGGGCTGGAGACAGGTACTCGGGTATTCTGAAAAGGAGGAGCTATGGCTGTGACCATAAAGTCAAAGTCACAGTGTTGACTAATACGTCTTTAATAGACGGAGTACCTCCACAACTGTAAGGGTCAAGGTATAAAAGCAAAGAGTTGTATATGGAGAACCGACTATGGTATATTTTGTGATAAAAGACTTTATTGAAGCAAATATACAAACTTATTGATTTAAATTCAAATTCACGCACCCTACAAGAAAAAAAGACAATTGTCATACAAATAAACACAGCAGGATCCCAAACACTTCTGCAGGGTAGGTATCTATGTAAGACTACACACTTGGGGCGTGACCGGATGCAGATGGAGGTGGAGAGTGTGAGGAGTGTGGAGTGAGGAAGAGAGAGCAGATGCCGGTGTGACTTCCACCTGGTTAATCCCCCTCCCCACGGCCTAGCTCCCAGCTATGTAATCGGACTAATCCTGGATTAATCCCTACCTTGGCAGTCTTGGAAGCCTTCCTCCTGTAGCCGGCGGCAGTCTCTCTCTGCATATGTGGGGGGGGGGGGATGAGCGCTGAGATCCTGGCATTGAACTGAAGGTGGCGGCATCTCTTCGTGCGGTGGATGGTCCCGCGAGATTTTGAGCAGCTTGGCGGGAGATACGAGCGGATGAAGGAGAGGAGGTCAGCGGGCCGGGAATAAACGGTGTCTACAGGGCTACTACACGGGAGAAGCGGAGGAGACTCCAAATCACCGGGACAGACGGATATTTATTGCAGGAAGCGATAAAACAACAATCGGTATGTGTTGAGAGGTGAATGGACAAAAAAAAAAAGAAAAGGACAGTCTGTAGATACACATGAAGGGGGCCCATGAGTAACAAGCGCAGCAGCAGTAGTTGCATTAATTGAACAAACCTGCTTAACCTGTTTAACCCTGCCTGACCACACAGATAACCTATGTCATATATGGACAGTTTGGGTGGCCTGAGCGGCAGGGTAGGATTTATGAAATAAACCAGGGGGGTCGTCCCTGAGGCAAATCTGTGACAACTCACCTGCTAGCTCAGCTGTCAGCTGCCGATATTAGACAGGTAAACATATCGGCTCTGGGGAGACATTCAGAAACACAAAATTACTATAAGGACCTGCTAAAACTTTTGCCAATATTTTTTTCCAATACTGTTGTCCCTATTGCCCTTACTGGTTTTTTTTACGGCAAAGGGGAGGTTGCTATAATTAAAGTGACACCCAGATATCTAGCATTTTCCTGTGATTAAAGCTGGAATAGCTGCTAAAAACATATGAGGATAGTATCACTGGGTTTGAGGTGAACTGCGCTGAATAAAGAGCTTGGTCGGCATTTTTGGTCGGTGGTAGAGTTCGGGGACTTGGAAGGATCTGCTGATTAACCTCTGATTAACTACTAGTATCAGTAATTATCAGTACAGAACAATATATGTTGTAATATTTGATAGTTGATCCCCTACAATCACATACCCACTGGAAAATGCCGGGCACCCTATCAGTGATGACGAGGAATGCTTCAAGAGAGGGGCCTAGCCCAGGGAAACAGTTACAGTCCCACCCCCAGCATCAGACACAGTCACAGTCAACACGGGGGGCTAAAGCAGGTCAGGCTGCAGCTGCGGCCGCAGCCAAACTGGAAAAATATACACATGTACCAGCACAGGCAACAGGTATAACACCTACAAAAGGGCAAGGGGCTCAACAAGTGAACACCCAGAGAAGGAGCCAGGGCCAGACAAATACCACAGGGACATCGGGTAAGACATCAGGCGATCAAGGACCAAAGGAGATAGTACAGGAGAAACCGACCGGGACAATGACCGGGTTAATACCGGAGGAAGAGCCTTCTATGAGAGAGATTCTTTTGGCAATTAATAATTGCAAATCCTCACTGACTGAAATATTTGACCAACTAAAGGGGATAAAAGAGGACATGACAGTGCTAAAACAGGAGGTTCAGGGGATTGGGGTGAGGACCTCAGCTTTGGAGGAGAGACTAAGTCAGGTCGAGGATGATGTTAACCCTATGATAGACGAGATGAAAGCAATGAGAGAACAGCTGAACATGTGCGTTAATAAAATCGATGACATGGAAAATAGATTACGAAGGAAAAATATAAGGGTACTGGGCCTCCCCGAGAAAAGTGAAGCTAATCACCCCACGGAATTTATGGAAAATTGGCTGATGGAGGTATTTGGCAAGGACTGTTTATCAAATTTTTTTTCAATAGAACGGGCTCATAGAATCCCCTTTAGAGCACCTGCGGAGGGAGGTCAGCCGAGACCAATTTTTGTTAAATTGCTACATTTCACGGACAAAATAACTATTCTTCAGAAAGCAAGAGAGATGAAGGATATACAAGTCAGGGGAGCAAGAATCTCAATTTATCCTGATTTTTCCCCTGAATTGCAGAGGCAAAGGGCCAAATTTAATGAGTGTAAACACAGACTTCAACAAAAAGGGATAAAATATGCAATGTTCTATCCGACACGTTTACGGATAACCGTAAACGGGGAAAACAAGTTTTTCAACACACCTGCGGAATTGACACTTTGGATGAATACAAAAGAAGGGGAGACATAGCAAGATAGTAAAGAGAAGCATACATTCCAAATTAGAGACACTGGTGCTCTCTCTCCACGCCTTGAGGGGGGGGAGGGGGGAAAATCTTGAAATGTTTGCATTATATGTGGGAAAATGAATGAATTTATTTATTTTCGGGTTTTTTTTTCTCTTCCCTTTTTCCGCTTCCTTTTCTTCCTCCTTTTGGGGGGTGGAGGGGGTCCCTTTTTTTTTTTCTCTTTTCTATTCCTATTTTTTTTAAAGTAATTAACTTTTTTGATATGGGAGGGGGGGGGGGAGAAGGGAGGGAGTGGGAAACATGTTTTTCGTAATTTTTTGTGGTAAATGGCACAAAGGTGGAAGGGAAAGGAAAGAAATGTATCAAATTGTAAGGAAGAGATGTGTGATAGGGAAGGGTATATGTAAAATAGTTAAAACACTAAAACAAAAAATGATAGGAGTGAATGGGGGAATGTTCACCTTAGGAGTAGGAAACGGTCACTTTAGAAGCCCTCTATATGGGCCCCAAACAGGGCAAGGGAAGGGGAGGGATACAGGGAGGGGTGTGAGGGAGGGGGTAGTGGGGGGGCAGGAATGTGTGTATGGGACACTAGAAGAAGAATATCCACATAAAATATGTTTTCAGGAGCAGATATTATTAATACACTTATTAATACACAGTTTGTCAAGGTGGGAAGTAAACTGACAGGATGAAATTAAATAGGGGTAGATGATGGAGAGTAGAGAGAAGGGGAGGGGGACTCCAATACAAGGCAAAACTATAAAGGTGAGCTCATGGAATGTACGAGGGGTAAAGGACCCAATTAAAAGACGGTCAATCTTCTCTATAGCAGAAATAAGCAACATAAAAGTGCTGTGTCTGCAGGAGACGCATCTGGATAAAGAAACCAGTAAAATATTAAGAAATAAGAAATACAAAGTACAATATCACTCCACCCACACCTCTTATTCAAGGGGTGTGAGTATCCTGATAGATTCAGGGGTTGGTGTTCTCCCGCAGACAGAGCAAGATAGACGCTAAAGGACGCTATGTGTTTCTTCATTGCTGGATAGAAACAAAGGAATATGTGGTGGCGAATGTATACATCCCCCCCGTTTGATACTGAGGTGCTTTGGGAATTAATGGAGTTTGTCATGGACAGGGAGGGTGTGCCCGTAATAGTGGCGGGGGATTTTAATATGACTATGGATAATAGCATGGATAGGCTCCCGGAGGGTGGCTCCAGGGGACACACGTCCGGCAGCCCTCTCCGCCAATTTTGTGAGGAGGTGGGTTTGGTAGACGTGTGGAGAAGGAGGCACCCGGGAGAGAGACAATTTTCTTGCCATTCAAGGACACATGCGACCCTGTCCCGGATAGACATTATACTTTGCAACGAGGAGGCGCTGGGTGAGGTGGGGGAGGTGAAATACGAACCAAGAAGCATATCAGACCATTCCCCAGTTAATTTTGAAATAAAGATGAATGAAGGATACAGGAAAGGGGATTGGAAAATAAACCCATTTTGGTTGGAGGTAATTGAGGACCCGGGAGGAATAGAGTCCAGTCTGAAGGAATTTTTAACAATAAATAAGGGATCAGCCTCAACGGGAGTGATTTGGGACGCTTTGAAGGCGTTCCTAAGGGGAATCCTAATAAAAAAAATATCATTTATTAAAAAACAATCAAGTGCCAAAGAAACCGTAGCAAGGGAAAAAGTGAAAAGGTCAGAGATGAATTATATAAGAAACCCAACTACAGAGAAACATAAGGAATGGTTGGAGACACAGGGAGAGTATAAAAAAAAGTATTAAGAAAAGCAGAAAATAAAAAACAATTCCAGAAACAGACCTTCTATGGGGAGGGGGGGAGAGTGGGGAGAATTTTGGCCCTAATAGCTAGGGCCAATGCTCCCCTATCTGTTATCCCGTTGGTCCGTGATAAGGAAGGGGAAATTAGGAGAGGCACATCAGAAATAAAAGAAGTCTTTAAGGAATACTATCAGAATCTGTACAGTAGTACACTACATGGCAACGAGGAGGGAGAGATGAGTAGTTTTTTTTCAGGTTTGCAGATTCCAAGGTTGTCAAGGGAGGATAGGGAGAGCCTGGAGGCACCACTTACACTGGAAGAATTGCAAAAAGCAACAATGGAGATAGCGGGCCAAAAGGCACCAGGACCTGATGGCTTGCCAACAGAAATATACCAAAAATACAGTGAGGCGCTGCTTCCAGGGCTCTTGGAGGTGTTTAACAGGGCAGCAGAGGAAGGAAAGCTACCTGTGTCCATGACGGAAGCAACAATTATAGTATTATTGAAAGAAGGGAAAGACCAGTTGGAAACGGCCTCGTATAGACCAATATCTTTACTGTGTGCAGATGTAAAAATCCTGGCCAAAATGATGGCAATGAGGTTAAATAAAATAATCTCAAAACTGGTGCATGCGGACCAGACGGGTTTCATCCCAGGCAGATCTACTAGCTCTAATATAAGGAGAGCATTTTTGAATACTCAACTGCCAACAGAAGTAGAGGGGTCAAGGGCCATTTTATCTTTAGATGCAACCAAGGCGTTTCACAGCCTGGAATGGCATTACCTTTGGAAAGTTCTAATAGAGTTTCAGTTTGGCCCTAAATTTATCCAATTGATTAAAACATTGTACAAAAGTCCCAGAGCAAAGGTAAGGATCAATGGTGAATGCTCAGACTGGTTCCAGTTGGCGAGAGGGACAAGGCAGGGATGTCCTCTATCACCCCTGCTCTTCGCCCTTGCCATGGAACCATTGGCCATCTCTATAAGGGCAGCCTCGGGTATAAAGGGTTTCAAGAGGAGACTGAGGGAAGAGAAGGTAGCCATGTATGCGGATGATGTCCTGTTTTTTTGGGGGGATACCCAAACCTCTTTGGAGAACGCAATAGATATGATAGGGGAATTTGGTAAGTTCTCGGGACTGACAATTAATTGGGATAAATCGGCACTTTTGCAGATAGACCCATTGATAGGACAGATTGCTCAAGTAAAGGTGGTAACTCAAATGAGATATTTGGGAGTAAATATAACAAGGGATCCAGGGCAGTATATAGATAGAAACCTAGTGCCATTGCTGACAAAACTCAGACAAAAATGTCGGGTCTGGAATAGGCTTCCTCTTTCAGTGGCCGGTAGGAATAACCTGGTAAAAATGATATGGATGCCACAAATTTTATATATTCTCCATAACTCCCCGGTATGGATACCAAAACAGTGGTTCAAAAAAATAGAGGGGGTGTTTAGAGAATTAATTTGGAGGAACGGAGCAGCAAGGATTAGTCTCCGAGCCCTACAACAACCCAAAGAGAAGGGAGGATTGGCCCTACCGAATCCCAGATACTATTTTTGGCCGCTGAGGTACAATATATGAGGGGTAGTAACCGAATAGCAGGAAAAGAAGGGCCTATGTTAAACGACACATGCCATGATACAGAGGTGGAGGCAGTGGAGGCAGACTCCTTTCGCTCCAGATGTATGACGGCCAAATTAATGGTCAAATGTTGGAAAGAGGTTAAGAGAGTCCTGGGATACAAAGGATTCTCTGAATTCTCTCCTCTATGGTATAATAGCAACCTGCAGGAACTTAAAGCTATGGGGAAGGTAGAAGAGTGGGATGGATTAGGAATACACCTATTGGCACAACTTTTTAAGGCAGGAAGAATAAAATCATTCCAAGAAATAAGGGAAGATTATGCGGTCCCAAATAAATCCTTTTATAGATATTTACAAATTAGGCACGCGTTGCAGGCACAATTTGGACAGATTACACCGGAGTGGAACGACATGCCTCTTCTCCAAAAATTGGTAAATACAGAGGCAACTAGTGGAGCAATCTCTGAGATGTATAACTCCTTAGTAAAAGCTGATTGGAGGGAAGCGTCAGATAATAAAATCAAAAGTAAATGGGAGAAAGAAGTGGGTCCACTTTCAGAGGAACAATGGGAGAGAATATTAGAAATAGGACCCAACGTGTCGCTGTCTTCATCTCAAATCATTTCCCATCTTTATCTAATACATAGAGTATATTATACACACCAAAGAATGTTTCAGTTCGGTATGAGATCGGATTCGAGTTGTCAGAGATGTGGGGACAAGAGGGGAGACCTAATGCATATGTTTTGGAGATGTCCCAAGTTATATCAATACTGGAAGCAAATAGTTGAAAAGATAAACACAGTGTTTGTGACTTCGTTGCAACCAGTAGCTAGGCTATGTGTATTGGGTCTCATGGAAGAAAGGGGACTCTCGGGAGATATACGTACAGCAATAACAAGATGTCTGTTCCATGGAAGGAAACTCATAGCGCAGAAGTGGCAGGCGGAAAAACCTCCTACAGTAACAGAATGGAGAAGAGTGATAGGTGACACTGTGACAAAAGAAGAATATATTTAGGGTTGAAAATATATTTATTGGAATTTTAACAGTGAGTACATGAAAATATATATGAAGTCACAATCCGTAAGTAGTCACATATAAGTTTGTGCAAAGAGTCAGCCAAATGGCTATCGCCCACAGCATAACTCATAATACATAGTTATACAATATCAGATGTGGTGACCGGTAATTGGAATAGAAAACGGGTACAGCTAGAAGAGCCCCGTCGTCATATACAACAGGATTGAAAACAGATATGTTAGGGATTAAGATTAAAACAAACACAAAAAAAAAAAAAGGGGGAACAAAAGGAGTGGTAGTGGGGGTCGGATGGTGGGAGTGGGGAGGGGTACAGGGGGAGAGGAAGAGAGGAAGGGAGAGAGAGATGGGAAAAGAGAAGGAAGGACAGAAAAGAGAAAGAAAAGTAGGCAAGGAGAAATCGTAGAAGAGTGTCAGAGCTACTGAGTCGGGGAACAGGGAGAGATAAGTAAGTGGCCATGGTGAGAGGGGGACCCTCAGATACAAGTCCCGTTCGTCCCACTGTCACTTTAGGTACAAGGATAATCAATTTGAGGTCGACAACATACTCGCCAGAGTGTCAGAAGAGGAGAAGCGGAGCCAGACGAACCACAGTGCTTTATATTTGTCAAAAGTATCGTTGTCAAGGGCCAGCATCTCCTCCATTCTCATAGTATCATTCATAATCGAGACCCAGTGTGACAAGGGAGGAACGGTGGTCGACTTCCAGTAGGAAGGGATGAGTTGTCTAGCTGACGACATAAAGAAACGAAGGAGGTTCTGTTTCTGGGAAGATATTGAACCCGGGAGAATAGAGAGAAGGGCAATCTTAGGGGAGGGCGTCAGCGTATTATCATAGAGTTTGTCGTAACAATCAAATACCTGAGTCCAGAAGGGGCGGATCCTCTCGCATTCCCACCAGACATGTAAGTAGGTCCCCGTAGAGGTCGAACATCGCCAGCAGGATGCCGGAGTGGACGGAAAGATTTTGTGCAATGTATAGGTGTCCCTGTACCATCTTGATAGAATCTTGTAATTTTTTTCCTGTGAATAGCAGGATATCGTAGATTTATGAGTGAAATGAAACGAAGTCTGCCAATCTGAACCTGGGATGTCCTCACCCATATCTGTAGACCATGCCCTGGTGTAAGAAGGTAAGTCAGCATGTGTAAGATTTTGTAAGAGACAGTAAATGGTCGAGAGTAGGTGTCTGGGTGTCTCGGAGTGGGAGCAAGAAGAATATATTTATATTAAGAGAGGAAATAAAAAGAAATTTAATAATATATGGGGAAAATGGTTAGAAGTGTAAACATGTTAATAGGTGGGGGATGGATGAGTAGGTGAGCAGGAAGGATGGGCGGGTGTGAATGTGGGATAAAGTGAGGAATACATGGCTAAGTTATGTATGTATTACTGTATAAGGGGAAAATGGATGTATGTTGTTTTTTTTTTGTATTTTAAATGGAAAAAATAAATAAAGAATATTGGATTAAAAAAAAAAAAAAAAAAAAAAAAGACTACACACTTCCTTGTGTTTAGCGCCCAGGAGGTGAGACTAGGGGTACTGGATTGCTACAGCACTACTTGTCTCGGATAGGGCAAATGGTAGGCTAATTACAACACTGATGCCTCCTGATCTTCCAACAAAAACCATGGTTCACGGCTCCTGGCTAGCAACACATAAATTGGAAGTACAAATAAACCATACCGTCAGCTGCAGTCTGACACATAAAGCTAATATATCAGGTGGAGAGTGATAATGAATTTCCAGCAGGCAGGGTGATTTTTCCTGCTCAATACAAGATACATCCAAAGATCCTGGAGAGTTCTGTTTCACAGCTTGCATAGGAGATCCTTAAACATGTATGTAGGATAAACAGATTGATTATGGAGTGAAAACTCTGCTGCTAAAATCACTGTCATTATTCATACAAACGATGGCTGATAAATATCAAACACACCTGCTTGGATCACCTGCATAGCAAAGACTGACAATGTTTAGATTGGCGTGGGTACACATGAGGCTACAATATCAGATGGAGAGTGATGATACATTTCCAGCAGGCAGGGTGATATTTCCTGCTCAATACAAGATGCATATAAATATCCTAATGGAATTGGAGCAAGGATCATGGAGAGTTCTGTTTTACAGCTTGCATAGAAGGATCATTGAACATGTATGCAGGATAGACAGATTGATTATGGAGTAAAAACTTTGCTAACATCACTGTCATTAATCATACAAACGATAGCAGATAAATATCAACACACCTGCTTGGTGTCATGGATATGCATTAATGTCTGTCTGCCATCTTACCTTCCTCCTCATGTGTTCATCTAGAGACCAGACCTCCTTCACCTGGCTTCCTTTATAATCTCCTCCCAGCCTGACTCCACCCCAGGCCCTATCACTGAACACTATATTAACCTGTGCACTGCAAGCCTGCTTTGCTGATCAACGTGTTTGTTAGGCATTGTGTGTTTGGGTTCCTGCCTGCCGTGTGCTACGTCTGTCTCTCTGTTACGTTATTGGCTTGTCCCCGACCATCCCTGTCTGCTCGTGACCCTTGACCTTCGGCTCGTTCTTCGTTATCCTTGTCTGCTTGTGGCCCCTGACCTTCGGCTTGTTATTCGGTTCTCTCTATCGTGTGCTGCTGCTTCCCCTTATCCTACGGGGCGTGAGCTAGGAAACTCCAGGGGCCGCGACCTGGTCCCAGCCTGCAGCGTAACATCCTCACCACTAGAGGCCCTGGAGAAGACCAGCTGGGTCTTAGACTCCGCGCCCTGGGGAATCTTGGCTCTCGCTTCCGTTGGGATCCCGGTTGTGCTCCTCTGGTCCCGCTTTCCACAACCACCCAGTTTCCTATCCACAGAAGCCAGCCATAGGGTTCACTACCTCGCGGTGCACTCCTGTCCCCCTACGGTGTGCATCTGTCACCTGGCCACAGGTGACCCTGACAGTTTGATCAGCCATGAACCCGGCTGACATCCCGCTTCCCGCGGATGATCCATTGCAGGGCATAGTTCGCAGACTTGAGACCCAGGAATCAAATCAGACCCAGGTGATGCGATTCCTCCAGGATCTGGCTTCTCGATTCGAGCAGCTTCAGGTCTCCTTGGGAACCCCGAATCCGCAACCCCAAGTACAACCAGCGGCTGTACCTATCGCACCAGTCGCAGCCTCACACTCACTAAGATTGCCAGCTCCGTTCCGTTTCTCTGGGGACTCCAAGGCCTGCAGGGGGTTTCTCAGCCAATGCACTATTCATTTTGAGCTTCAGCCTCAAAGCTTCCTATCTGACCGGGCTAAGGTAGCCTATATCATTTCCCTCCTCTCCGGTGAAGCTTTGGCCTGGGCTGCCCCCCTGTGGGAGAGGAACGATCCGGTGGTTTCCAGTCTGTCAGAATTCTTGAAGCTCTTTCGTAATATCTTCGAAGAGCCGGCTCGGGCTTCTTCAGCGGCTAGTGCTGTCTTACGTCTTCGCCAAGAATCTAGTTCAGTGGGGCAATATGCTCTTCAGTTCCGTATCCACACAGCTGAATTGAGCTGGAATAATGAGGCCCTGGTCGCTACCTTTTTACATGGCCTCTCTGACCGAGTGAAAGACGAATTAGCGGGAAGAGCCATTCCCGTCGGTCTGGACGATGTAATTTCATTATGCAACCAGATCGACATTCGTTTTCAAGAGAGGTCCTTAGAAAAAAGACGCCAGCACTCTCTGGGTCCTAGCCAGTCTGAGCTCCCCTCCCTTCATTCCGTGGAGCATCCTCTACCTGCTGAAAAATTCAAAGGCTTTGCCGACCGCCGCAGGCGTAAACCGCCTTCTCTTCAGCCAGGGGACAAAGTCTGGCTCTCTACCAGGAACATCAAGCTCCGAGTTCCTTCTCTGAAGTTTGCTCCACGATTCATCGGTCCATACACGGTAACTGCTAAACTGAATCCGGTTTGTTTCAAACTCCAGATTCCTAAGAGCCTTAAAATCACTAACTCCTTTCATGTTGCTCTTCTAAAGCCTTTAGTCCTCAATAAATTCTCTCGTCCTCTTCCTACCGTGGCGCCTGTCTCTGAGGATAATCAGGAGTACGAGATCAGTCAAATTCTGGACTCCCGACTCTGTAAAGGCGTTCTTCAGTACCTCGTTCATTGGAAAGGGTTTGGTCCTGAGGAGAGGTCTTGGATCACTGCATCTGAGGTCTTTGCACCTCGTCTGTTAAAGGAGTTTCATCTGAAGTTTCCCTCTAAACCTGGGCCCAGGCGGGGAAGGGGGAGGCCTCGTAAGAGGGAGGGTACTGTCATGGATATGCATTAATGTCTGTCTGCCATCTTACCTTCCTCCTCATGTGTTCATCTAGAGACCAGACCTCCTTCACCTGGCTTCCTTTATAATCTCCTCCCAGCCTGACTCCACCCCAGGCCCTATCACTGAACACTATATTAACCTGTGCACTGCAAGCCTGCTTTGCTGATCAACGTGTTTGTTAGGCATTGTGTGTTTGGGTTCCTGCCTGCCGTGTGCTACGTCTGTCTCTCTGTTACGTTATTGGCTTGTCCCCGACCATCCCTGTCTGCTCGTGACCCTTGACCTTCGGCTCGTTCTTCGTTATCCTTGTCTGCTTGTGGCCCCTGACCTTCGGCTTGTTATTCGGTTCTCTCTATCGTGTGCTGCTGCTTCCCCTTATCCTACGGGGCGTGAGCTAGGAAACTCCAGGGGCCGCGACCTGGTCCCAGCCTGCAGCGTAACATCCCCACCACTAGAGGCCCTGGAGAAGACCAGCTGGGTCTTAGACTCCGCGCCCTGGGGAATCTTGGCTCTCGCTTCCGTTGGGATCCCGGTTGTGCTCCTCTGGTCCCGCTTTCCACAACCACCCAGTTTCCTATCCACAGAAGCCAGCCATAGGGTTCACTACCTCGCGGTGCACTCCTGTCCCCCTACGGTGTGCATCTGTCACCTGGCCACAGGTGACCCTGACACTTGGTTTCTGAAGATCACTTGCATAGCACAAACTGACAATGTATATATGTGTGGTCAAGTGTAGCGGGCTGGCGTGGGTAGCAGGATCCACACCAAAGGAGAGTATGTAAGCGGGGTGTAGGGTGTAGCGGCTTCACAGAGGGAATCACGCGTACTGATTTTATAAGTGTAGCGATACCTTCAACTAAGAAGGCCGCAAATTTAGTTTGGGCCCTGAGAGCAGCTCCGCCAACCCCCGGCAATGTACTCGACCCCCTACTGGCACAGTTAGTATTGGCAGCAATATATCTACTCTTATACTGTATGAGTAACCCAGACACCAAGACAACAATAGTATAAAAGGTATATGATTTACTTAAGCTTTTGATAAGAAAGGGGTTAACATTGGTAACAGTTCACAGATATATATATATTGCAGAGCCCTGCAGCAATAACACACTATGCATATGAGGTGAACAGTAACAAGTGCGCCACGTGGGCGACCGTTAACTAGGTGTCCTGTGGCGCAGTAACCAAATGAACTAACTAGCTGACCAGGCCTGGCTCAGATATCTACAACTTAGTCTATAGGGGATTATGTTATTTTCTTCACCGACGGGTCTTTAACGGTGGTGCACATTAATAGAGTATCATTTGTAATCCAATGGGAAAGGTAGAGATGGAGTAAACACTTTACTATGTCAAGTGTTAGTTCAGCTCCTTTGAGGTCCTCTAATGAGAGTATCAGAAATAACTTGTGGGCCACGGCAGTCTATAGGCCTATCAACAACAACAGTATATGGCTTGGGCGTACGCCCTCTCACCCGCCCCGGACACAGTCCCAGTCCGGGGGAACTTCCACCGACTGTGTCACACACACACAATGTCTCCAGCGATCGGGTCCCCGATCTGGTCCAGGCTGTAGACAAGCGAAATCCGGAACCACCCAGGCTCGCAGTGGGGTGGAAGGCTCTTTGGTGCTGCGCAAGGCCTCAGGCTTCAGGCCTTGCACTCCGCCACATCCGCGCAGGAGGATCAGTCTCTGAAGTCTTGTATCCCAAAGAGGCCGAGCGCAGCCGCTCCTCCTCTTATATAACCCCTCCCATGAGTCTCTGCGGTGAACACTGCCGAATGGGGTTCTGGGTGATGTAGTCTCCCGGAAGTAAAAGGGAACACCCCGCTACACACTCCCCCCACTTGAACTCTTTGGTCCCCAAAGATAAACCTTAACCAAAACTATGTACAACTCTAGACAATTCTGCAAACGAAGTGGGTATAGGGAATTCCCACCAAAACTGAGGGGTGTAACTCCCTCGCCCACAGGTCACATTATCATGGGTGGCCTGCCTAACTGTGCCAGAGAGTGAGCTGGGGTTGCTCTCCACCAAATGGACAGTGGAAGGATCTGGATTTTCAGCATTTCTCCTAGCAGTAACTACAGAGTCCTCCGAGCTATTCCCCATTTGTGGGTAGGTCAGCTTCTTAGGAGGCCGAATGACTCTTCGAGCCCTTTGTTCTCTTGGGACTTCTGGCTCTGGCGCCACAGGCTCCTCTTCCTCTGAGTAACTACCACGGGCATCTTCCCAGTGTTCTGATGAAGGACTAGATGGGATGAACTCTGTGGCCTCTGGGTTCAGTGTTCCATCTGTAGTGCCTTCAGTGGGTGGAAGATCTATAGTGGAAGTTCCTGGAGTTGGGGAAGGCCACAACCAATCAAGTTCTCCTTCTTCATCTTCACTATTTTGAGAGGCTTCTCCATCTTCAGCTCGGGAAGTCTGTGACCGAGTATTCGGCCTGGGAGTATCCAGAACAGAGACCGGTTCAGGGGAATCTCTCACAGGGGGTATCCTGACTGCCTCAGCAAGTGGGAGCAGGTGGTTTCGATGCCACGTCTTCAGTGGGCCTACCTGTCCTTCTGGCTTCAACTTGTAGACAGGTAGGCCCAGCAACTTCCTACAGACGACATAGGGTTCAGATCTCCATCTGTCTGCAAGTTTGTGTTTCCCAGGGACCCCCAGATTGCGTAACAGTGCTCTATCCCCAGGCTGTAGGTCTTGTATCTGGACCTTCAAGTCGAAGTTTCTTTTGTTTCGAGCTCCTCTTTGATCTGAGGCCGCTTGAGCTTGTTCATAGGCCACTTTCAGGCTGTGTCTGAGCCTGTCCACATATCCTTTGTGGGATGTGGCTGAGGAATGGTCCAGAGAGGTGCCAAAGGCCAAGTCCACAGGTAGTCTCGCCTCTCTCCCAAACATAAGTCTGTATGGGGAGTAGCCTGTAGCATCACTAGTGGTGCAGTTGTAAGCATGTACAATGGCTGCTATGTGTTTGCTGCAATGTTGCTTCTTCTCACTTTCCAGAGTCCCCAACATGTTGAGCAAGGTTTGGTTAAACCTCTCTGGCTGAGCATCTCCCTGTGGGTGGTAAGGGGTAGTTCGAGTCTTCTTGACTCCCAACTAGTGATGAGCCGAACACCCCGGGTTCGGTTCGCACCAGAACCCGCGAACGGACCGAAAGTTCGTACGAACATTAGAACCCTATTAAATACAATGGATGCGAACGTTCGAATTCTAAAGTGCTAATTATAACAACTATTATGCATGTTATTGTCCTAAAAAGGGTTTGGGAACCCGGGTTGTGCACCAGGGGACATGTATCAATGCAAAAAGAAGTTTTAAAAACGGTCGTTTTTCGGGAGCAGTCATTTTAATGATGCATAAAGTGAAAAAAAAAGTCAAATATTCCTTTAAATATCGTACCTGGGGGGTGTCTAAAGTATGCCTGTGAAGTGCCACGTGTTTCCCGTGTTTAGAACTGTCCCTGCACAAAATGACACTTCTAAAGGAAAAAAAAGCCATTTAAAACTGCTTGCGGCTTTAATGTAATGTCTGGTCCCGGTAATATGGATGAAAATCTTTAAGAAAAATGGCATAGCTACCCCATCACACCCCCCCCCCTACCCCAGCCCATTACCAGCCCCTTTGGGTCTTGTATGGATATTAAGGGGAACCCCGCACATAAAATAAAAAAGGCCCTATATACTCTGAACAGCCGTATACAGGCGGTGCATACAAGACAGGGACTGTAGGTTTGTTCTTATGTAGAATCTGTTTGTAATTTTGAACAGGTACATTGTTTAAGTGTAGCTCCAGCCCAAAAATCTATTTTTAAACTTTTTGGAAAACATAGGTAAGGGTTATCACCCCTGTAACATTTGTTTTGCTGTCTGTGCCCCTGTTCAGAACATTTCACCTCACTTTCCGTCCCAATGACAACTGTTTTTGAAATGTGGTGTTTTTCTTGAAACAAGGATTGCTGATAAAGCATCAGTACAGAGGAGACACCTTTCTCCCATATTAATTCTTACAGGAGAGAATTTTCCTTCCAAGGGGTAGATTTCCTCTCACTTCCTGTTGTCTTCTTGCGTTTGCAAGTAGGAGTCGTTTGTAAGTTGGATGTTTGAAAGTAGGGACCTGCCGTATATACTCTGCAGAAATAGGCCCCTTAGTTGTTGGTGTTGGCACAACACTGTAAGCACTCACAGTTACTCTTGGTTGGTGCTGGAACGCCCTGCTGTCAACTATTATATCAGGAATTTTAATTACATATAATTGTTGAACAGTGGTAGTAAAAACTGGGCTTTGATGGTGGTGCTGGTGCCACAACACTGTAAGCCCTGACAGTTACTCTTGGTGGGTGCAGCAATGGGCCCTGCTGTGAATTATTAGATCAAGAATTGTAATTGCATGCCCCTGTTGAACAGGGGCTGAAAAATTGGGCCTTTCGTGGTGGTGGTGGTGGTGGTGGTGTTGCCACAACACTGTAAGCCCTCAGAGTTACTCTTGGTGGGTGCAGGAATGGGCCCTGCTGTGAATTATTAGATCAAGAATTGTAATTACATGCCCCTTTTGAACAGGGGCTGAAAAATTGGGCCTTTCGTGGTGGTGGTGGTGGTGGCGTTGCCACAACACTGTAAGCCCTCAGAGTTACTCTTGGTGGGTGCAGGAATGGGCCCTGCTGTGAATTATTAGATCAAGAATTGTAATTACATGCCCCTTTTGAACAGGGGCTGAAAAATTGGGCCTTTCGTGGTGGTGGTGGTGGTGGCGTTGCCACAACACTGTAAGCCCTCAGAGTTACTCTTGGTGGGTGCAGAAATGGGCCCTGCTGTGAATTATTAGATCAAGAATTGTAATTACATGCCCCTTTTGAACAGGGGCTGAAAAATTGGGCCTTTCGTGGTGGTGGTGGTGGTGGCGTTGCCACAACACTGTAAGCCGTCAGAGTTACTCTTGGTGGGTGCAGCAATGGGCCCTGCTGTGAATTATTAGATCAAGAATTGTAATTACATGCCCCTGTTGAACAGGGGCTGAAAAATTGGGCCTTAGGCACTGGTGGCACAACACTACAACCCCTCACAGATACTGTACTTGGAGCACAGCAATGAGCCCTGTTGCAAAGTATTGCTTCAAAAATTGTAATGACACGCCCCTGTTAAACAGGGGCTGAAAAATTGGGCCTTAGGCACTGGTGCCACAACACTCCAACCCCTCACAGATACTGTACTTGGAGCACAGCAATGAGCCCTATGGCAAATTATTGCTAAAAAAATTGTAATTACACGCCCCTGTAAAACAGGGGCTGAAAAATTGGGCCTTAGCCACTGGTGGCGGCACCCATAAACAAAAATGATCTTCCAAGCTATCATCATCAATCGTATCATTGAGGACTCGGAGGAGGAGGATAGCCAGTCAACATAACAGCACAGGCACTCAGCATCAGCATCAGTCTTGAAGGGATGTGACATGTTAAAATCAATTAGTCTGTTATATCAGCATCAGGTGTGTGGTAGCTGGTGGTGATCCAAGACTGGTTCATCTTGATGAAAGTCAGTCAATCAACCGAGTCGGTGGACAGGCGCACCCTGTGATCCGTGACAAATCCTCCAGCAGCACTGAATGTGCGTTCCGAAAGAACGCTGGATGCAGGACAGGCCAGTAGCTCAATTGCATACTGTGCAAGCTCTGGCCAGTGATCCATCCTCAAGACCCAGTAAGCCAGAGGATTTTCGGTGGGGAAGGTGTCCAAGTCTGACCTTGCCCCTAGATATTCCTGCACCATGTTTATCAGACGCTGGCGATGGTTGCTGGAACCGATCATACTTTGGGGCTGCGGACTAAAGAATTGTCTGAACGCATCGGTCAGACGGCCACCTTCCCCACCGCTCCTTCTTTGACTGGCCGAAGCCTCAGCAACTCGTTGTCCAGGACCAGGAGTTTGTAACCTCCCAGTCTCTGGGAACGCGTTGCACAGACCTTTCTGCAAGGCCTCCCGGAGTTGTCTCATCCTCTGCTCCCTCTGCGACGGTAACATAAGGTCCGCAACCTTACCCTTGTACCGTGGATCAAGGAGAGTGGCCAGCCAGTAATGGTCCCTCTCCTTGATCCGAAGAATACGAGGATCCTTCCGCAGACTTTGCAGGATCAGGGAGGCCATGCAGCGTAGGTTTGCTGAGGCATTCGCTCCGGAGTCCTCTGGGTCACTAAGGACGACATGATCCGCAGTCACCTCCTCCCAGCCACGTACAAGTCCACTGGTTTCTTGGGACTGTAAATCATCCCTAAAAGACTGCTGCTGATGATGCTGAGTGCCAGCCTCCACCTCCATGCTGACACAATCCTCCTCCTCCTCCTCCTCCTCCTCTTCCTGTGCGATGGGTGGGACAGAAGGAACACTGTCTGGGTAAAGGGGGCCTTGAGAGGCAAGGAAGTCCTCCTCTTCCTGCCTCTGTTCTGCCTCAAGTGCCCTGTCCATTATTCCACGCAGCGTGTGCTCCAACAGGTGGACAAGAGGTACAGTGTCACTGATGCATGCACTGTCACTGCTCACCATCCTCGTGGCCTCCTCAAATGGTGCCAGGACAGTGCATGCATCCCTGATCATGCCCCACTGGCGTGGAGAAAAAAAACCAAGCTCCCCTGACCCTGTCCTGGTGCCGTAGTCACACAGGTACTCATTGATGGCCCTCTGCTGCGTGTGCAGCCGCTGCAGCATGGCCAACGTTGAGTTCCACCTGGTGGGCATGTCACATATAAGGCGGTTCTTGGGCAGGTTCAACTCCTTTTGCAGCTCAGCCAGGCGAGCACTGGCATTATAAGATCTGCGGAAATGCACACAGACTTTCCTGGCCTGCCTCAGGACATCCTGTAAGCCCGGGTACCTGCCCAAGAACCGCTGCACCACCAGGTTAAGGACGTGAGCCACACAGGGCACATGGGTCAGTTGTCCCTGTCGGAGGGCGGAGAGGAGGTTGGTGCCATTGTCGCAAACCACCATTCCTGGCTTAAGCTGGCATGGCGTCAACCACCTCTCGGCCTGGCCCTGCAGAGCAGACAGGACCTCTGCCCCAGTGTGGCTTCTGTCCCCCAAACACACCAGCGCAAGCACGGCATGGCATCTTTTTGCCTGCGTACTTGCGTAGCCCCTTGAACGCCTACGGAGCACCGCTGGTTCCAAGGACAAACCACAGGAAGAGGCCATGGAGGAAGAAGAAGAGGAGGGGGTGGAGGAGAGAGGTGTGTCACAACCAGTAGTAGCATTTTGGAGGCGTGGCGGTGGAACAACCTCCAACACTACTGCACCTTGTCCTGCATCCTTCCCAGCTGCCAAAAGAGTGACCCAATGGGCCGTGAAAGAAAGGTAACGTCCCTGTCCATGCCTGCTGGACCATGAGTCAGCGGTAATATGCACCTTACCGCTGACCGCCCTGTCCAGCGAGGCCAAGACATTGCCTTCCACATGCCGGTAGAGAGCCGGAATAGCCTTCCGTGAGAAAAAGTGGCGTTTGGGAACCTGCCACTGAGGAACCGCACATTGCACAAACTCACGGAAGGAGGCCGAGTCTACCAACTGAAAAGGCAGCAGTTGAAGCGCTAGCAATTTAGCCAAGCTAGCATTCAACCGCTGGGCATGTGGATGGCTGGGAGTGAACTTCTTTCGACGGTCCAGCAGCTGGGGCAGGGAAATTTGCCTGCTAGAATCGGACGTCGGTGTACTGCTAGCAGAGTGGCCGCAAGTACTTGGCTGTGACACACCTAATTCTACACCTTCATTCCTCTCAGTGCATGTTTCAGAGAGGACTGAAGTTATAGTGGGGTTGGAGATCCCAGCTGATGCGGTGCAAGGAGAGGTCCGCTTTGTTCTTTGGTGTGGGTCTTTGAGGTAGGCTTGCCAACGAGCTGCATGGCAGGTCAACATATGTCTGGTCAGGCATGTGGTACCCAAGCGGCTGATGTTTTGGCCACGCGATATACGCTTGAGACATATGTTGCAAACAGCAGCTGTGCGATCTGATGCACTAGCCTCAAAAAAGGCCCACACCAAAGAACTTTTTGAATGACGGGCAGAGGCAGCGCCCTGCACAGGCGGAGCTCTGCGGTGTGATTCCGTCGGTGTACTGCCCTTACGCTGGCCACCAAAGGGCATCCTGCCTCGTTGGAGATGTGCCTCCTCCTCATCCTCCTCCTCTCTCCTATTAGGCACCCACGTGGAGTCAGTGACCTCATCATCCCCTCCCTCCTCATCACTGGAGCCAATCTGGCAGTATGCTGCAGCTGCTGGAACTTGACTGCCAGATTGGTGTCCTTCTTGAGCATCCCCTCTGTCTGCTCTCACGCTACTGCCTTCCTGTAGCTGGGTTTCATCATCAGACCCTTCGAAACGCTGGGCATCCTCCTGGAGCATGTACCCAACACTGTGCTCAAACAGTTCGGGGGACTCCTCAGGAGGAGGACATGGTGGGTCTAGGGAAGGAGTGACTGATGATGAGTCTGACATTGATACCAGGGAAGAGGACGCTTTGGCAGCTGCTTTGCCAGTACCCTGAGCCTGGGTGAGAGAGGATGAGGAGGAGGAGGAGGGCTTGGTCATCCACTCTACCAAGTCTTTGGCATGATGTGGCTCAACATGTCCAGCTGCCGAAAAGAAGGACAAGCGTGTCCCATGGCCATGTGCTGATGACAATGCACCGCGTCCACGACCAGCACTGTTGCCCCCAGACACAGAGCCTGCTTGCCCTCTTTTATTGCCTCCTGACTGTCTGCCTCTCCTTGTTTGCCTTCCAGACATTCTAATAGATGGCCTGCAGGGAGATGGGAAAAAAGCAATAAGGGCTACCTTCAGGTGTCCTTCTCTGTCCCTTTACTTAAGGATTTCTAAATATGGTTGAGGATGATTGCTTTTGCACAGAATAGCACAACGACAATTTCCCTGACTGTCCAAAAAACAAGGATTTCAAAGATGATGAGGAATGCTTTAGCACACTATAGCACAAGGAGAATTTCCCTCACTGTCCTTCCCTGTCCCTAGAAACAAGGATTATCACAGTGAAAGAAACTGACACTCTTCCTACCTATAATTTTCTGTCCCTAGAAAAAATGTTTTTTTAAAGCACACTATAGCACAAGGAGAATTTCCCTCACTGTCCTTCCCTGTCCCTAGAAACAAGGATTCGCACAGTAAAACACACTGACACTCTCCCTACCTATAGTTTTCTGTCCCTAGAAAAAATGTTTTTTTAAAGCACACTATAGCACAAGGAGAATTTCCCTCACTGTCCTTCCCTGTCCCTAGAAACAAGGATTATCACAGTGAAAGAAACTGACACTCTTCCTACCTATAGTTTTCTGTCCCTAGAAAAAATGTTTTTTTAAAGCACACTATAGCACAAGGAGAATTTCCCTCACTGTCCTTCCCTGTCCCTAGAAACAAGGATTATCACAGTGAAAGAAACTGACACTCTTCCTACCTATAGTTTTCTGTCCCTAGAAAAAATGTTTTTTTAAAGCACACTATAGCACAAGGAGAATTTCCCTCACTGTCCTTCCCTGTCCCTAGAAACAAGGATTATCACAGTGAAAGAAACTGACACTCTTCCTACCTATAGTTTTCTGTCCCTAGAAAAAATGTTTTTTTAAAGCACACTATAGCACAAGGAGAATTTCCCTCACTGTCCTTCCCTGTCCCTAGAAACAAGGATTATCACAGTGAAAGAAACTGACACTCTTCCTACCTATAGTTTTCTGTCCCTAGAAAAAATGTTTTTTTAAAGCACACTATAGCACAAGGAGAATTTCCCTCACTGTCCTTCCCTGTCCCTAGAAACAAGGATTATCACAGTGAAAGAAACTGACACTCTTCCTACCTATAGTTTTCTGTCCCTAGAAAAAATGTTTTTTTAAAGCACACTATAGCACAAGGAGAATTTCCCTCACTGTCCTTCCCTGTCCCTAGAAACAAGGATTCGCACAGTAAAACACACTGACACTCTCCCTACCTATAGTTTTCTGTCCCTAGAAAAAATGTTTTTTTAAAGCACACTATAGCACAAGGAGAATTTCCCTCACTGTCCTTCCCTGTCCCTAGAAACAAGGATTATCACAGTGAAAGAAACTGACACTCTTCCTACCTATAGTTTTCTGTCCCTAGAAAAAATGTTTTTTTAAAGCACACTGTAGCACAAGGAGAATTTCCCTCACTGTCCTTCCCTGTCCCTAGAAACAAGGATTATCACAGTGAAAGAAACTGACACTCTTCCTACCTATAGTTTTCTGTCCCTAGAAAAAATGTTTTTTTAAAGCACACTATAGCACAAGGAGAATTTCCCTCACTGTCCTTCCCTGTCCCTAGAAACAAGGATTATCACAGTGAAAGAAACTGACACTCTTCCTACCTATAGTTTTCTGTCCCTAGAAAAAATGTTTTTTTAAAGCACACTATAGCACAAGGAGAATTTCCCTCACTGTCCTTCCCTGTCCCTAGAAACAAGGATTATCACAGTGAAAGAAACTGACACTCTTCCTACTGTGAGGGGGTTAGCTCGGCAGCGGGTGTGTGTGACCCCCGGGATGGGCTCCCCACACAAAACAGGCCCAGCAAACGGAGGTTGTGGTTTTCAAAATCAAAAAGGTGCGGTTTATTTTCTATTTACAGTGACAAAACACAGCAAAGCAAAAGAAACATAAACAAAATAAATCCTGGTCAACTTGACCTCTGACTAAACATACAGGTTTCCTAACTAACAACTGGGATCAGCCTAGTGCTGTCCTAGTCCCTAAGTCCCTGGCTTTAAATGTCCAAGCAAATAGCCACACAGGCTTTGTCTCACCGCACAGGGGTTCACTCTCCCTAGACAGTCCACACAGGTCTGGTTCCAGGCATGAGCTAACACCTAATGAATCTGGGAGTTCTTATAGAGGCCTAAATGAGCTGACAAGCTTCAGCTGGTCTCATCAACTCCCTGTCTGCACGACGCCCCACACTCTCCCTAGAGGTATGAGTCATCCATGAGCCCACTAGCCTCAGCTGGGCTTATACAACTCTCCACCTAGTTGTATAAGTCGGCGTAAAGCCTGAATCTGGGCGAAATATATCTACCCCCCTGGATGCAACCAGGTGACTTTACCTTCCTGCTGTCACATACCCCCCCCTCTTGTTTTAACCTCGGGGTTGGAACACCAGCAATCAGGCATTCATGTACTCGAGACAAAGCATCCACATTCCCCATTTGAACGCCAGGGCGATGCTTTACTGTGAAGTTGAATTCCTGGAGGGCCAGGAACCACCTATTCACTCTTCTATTTGTTTCCTTGTTTTGAGCCATCCACTTTAACGGAGCGTGATCCGTAACCATGTCAAAGTGCCTACCTAGCAGGTAGTACCGAAGGGAATCTAGAGCCCACTTCACCGCTAAACACTCCTTTTCAACGGTGGCGTAATTTACCTCATGGGACTTCAACTTCCTGCTGAGGTAAATGACTGGGTGCTCTTCCCCGTTCCAGACCTGGGACAATACTGCTCCTAACCCCACATCTGACGCATCACTTTGTACGACAAAGTCTTTAGAGAAGTCGGGTGAGTACAACACTGGCTGGCTACATAAGGCTTGTTTCAAGAATTGGAATGCTGCCTCAGCCTCGGGGGTCCATTTAATCATGACCGACCCTTTCCCCTTCGTCAGGTTGGTTAGGGGCACAGCCTTAGAAGCAAAGTGGGGAATGAATCGCCGATAATACCCAGCGATTCCCAGAAAGGCTCGTACCTGCTTCTTGCTGTTGGGATGTGGCCAACTCTGGATGGCCTCGATTTTGTTGAGTTGGGGTTTTATTACTCCCCTCCCAATGGTGTACCCAAGATATTTGGCCTCCTCCTGCCCAATGGTACACTTCTTGGGGTTAGCCGTAAACCCCGCTTCCCGAACAGAGTCCAGGACTGCTTGCACTTTTGGCAGATGTGAGGCCCAATCTGTGCTATGGACAATTACGTCATCCAGGTAAGCCGCAGCATACTTCCGATGGGGCCTCAGCATCTGGTCCATTTTCCGCTGGAATGTGGCCGGCGCATTCTGTAACCCGAACGGCATTCTTTTATATTGGAACGCCCCGTCTGGGGTTACAAATGCGGTTTTCTCTTTGGCCGACTTGGCCAGGGGGATTTGCCAATACCCTTTTGTGAGGTCAAGAGTCGTCATGTATCGGGCTGTTCCCAGCCGGTCGATCAACTCATCAATACGTGGCATGGGGTAGGTGTCAAATTTTGTAACTTTGTTCAACTGACGAAAATCGTTACAAAATCGCCAGCTCCCATCCGGTTTAGGCACCAACACAATGGGACTAGACCAATCACTTTGGGACTCCTCTATCACCCCTAAGTTCAGCATTTTCTGTACTTCCTCCCGTATTGCCTCCCGTCGGGCCTCTGGGATCCGATAGGGTTTTAACTTCACCCTTTCACCGGGTGGGGTAATGATGTCATGCTCTACCCCAGATGTTTGTCCCGGCAGCTCAGAGAATACCTCCTTGTTGCGAAGCACAAACTCCTTAACCTCCTGTTGTTGGGGTTGTGACAAGGTGGCTGCTATTCCAACCTCAGGAATCACGCAACCAGTTTGAGCTGGTGACCAAGTGTCTGCGACTAGGGACTCTCTATCCCTCCAGGCTTTCAACAGATTAACGTGATAGATCTGTTCGGGCTTTCGCCTTCCTGGTTGTCTGACCTTGTAATTCACTTCGCTCCCTTTTTCCATTATCTCATAGGGGCCTTGCCATTTGGCAAGGAATTTACTTTCAACCGTAGGGACAAGTACCAGTATCCTATCCCCCGGGGAAAAGGTACGGGTCTTGGCTCCACGGTTGTACACTCTCTGCTGTGCTAACTGCGCTTGGGCCAAATGTTCCTTCACGATGGGCATTACCTGTGCAATTCGGTCTTGCATCAGGGCGACATGCTCAATCACACTCCTGTGGGGAGAAGTCTCACTTTCCCAAGTTTCCTTGGCAATATCCAACAGCCCTCTTGGGTGTCTCCCATACAGTAACTCAAAGGGGGAGAATCCCGTAGAGGATTGGGGCACCTCCCTAATAGCAAACATCAGATAAGAAAGTAGACAGTCCAAATCCTTTCCATCTCTATCCACCACTTTCTTCAACATTTGTTTTAGGGTTTTGTTGAATCTTTCAACCAGCCCATCAGTTTGGGGGTGATACACAGATGTACGTAATTGCGTCACTTTGAACAATTTACACAGCTCCTTCATAACCCGGGACATAAAGGGTGTACCTTGGTCCGTAAGCAGTTCTTTACAAATACCCACCCGGCTAAACACAAGAGATAGCTCTTTGGCTATGGTTTTGGCCGAGGTATTTCGGAGAGGGATCGCTTCTGGATAACGGGTGGCATAGTCCATTATAACTAATATGTACTGGTGCCCCCTAGCGGACTTGATTATAGGACCTACCAAATCCATGGCGATCCTCTCAAACGGGACCTCAATGATGGGTAGAGGGACCAGCGGGCTACGGAAATGTGGCATCGGGGCCAACCTCTGACACACAGGGCAGGAGGAACAATAATTTTCTATGTCCTTCATCACCCCCGGCCAATAGAATCTCTGTAATACCCTCTCTCGGGTTTTCTCTGTCCCCAGATGACCTCCAAGAATGTGCCCATGGGCCAACTCCAACACCAACTTCCTGTAAGGTTTGGGCACCACAAGCTGCTCAACGGTTTCTTCTGCCCTTTTTGCCACCTGATACAGTAGGTCCTTCTCTACGCTGAAGTATGGGTAAGTGCAGGTATTATCTGGGTTCACTAACTCGCCATCTATTTTCACTACGTTTTCCCGTGCCTTTATTAGGGCGGGGTCTTTCAACTGTTCTGTGGCAAAGTTTTCCCTGTGAACCTCAAGATCAGAAAACTCCACAGACGGTAGGTTTTCGTCTGAGGAGGTGGGCTCCTCTCCAGTTTCTTGAGTCTCCCCTGCCAATACTGATAAGGGAAATTCCGGAGAGTCCTCACCACTCTCAGGGGAGTTCTGGCTATCACATTCCTGGTACATAGGGGCACCAGTGGGGGGCTCAGGATCATCCCACAGTTCCCAGAACTTCGGAAAATCCCTTCCCACAATGGCGTTATGCGGTAACTAAGATACTAAGCCCACTGGATGAGAGAGGGTACCTTTGGGGGTCTCGAAACACACTGTAGTCACTGGATACTCTCGGGTGTCCCCATGCACACAAATAACAGCTACCTTGCTATTCCCAGAGACCTCTGTTTTAACTAACTCAGCCTTTATCAGGGTCACAAGGCTACCTGAATCCAGCAATACCACAACATTTCTACCATTAACACACATTTTGCATAAATGTTTCTCAGTTCCTCGAATGGCAGTGCATGCGACTGTCGCACACAGCGACTGACGTCTGCCCGTCAGAAAGTCACACTGCATGGGTTCCTCCACAACCGGGCAATTGGCTGCAATATGTCCCGCTTGCCGGCAGCGGTAGCAAACGATCCTTCTTGCCGCCTCTTGAGCCGCTGATTTCCCAGGCTGTTCTCGCCAAACTTGGGGTAGAGCTCCCACCCTCTCACTCTCTCCACCCTCACCCCTTGGAATCCTCTTATCCGCCCCTGGGGATGGTCTGGTCTTAGGGTGGAAAGTCTGAGTGTCTCTGGAAGAGGCCGTCAGGTTCTCTGTAGCCAAGTATTTCTCCACACGATCCACAAGACCATCGGCCGTCTCTGGGTCTCCATGGCTTACCCACTTTTGGATGGCAGTAGGAAGAGCTCTCAAAAATCGATCCATTACAACACGTTCCACAATCTTTGGTGCGGACAAAGTCTCTGGCTGTAGCCACTTTCTGCTCAGGTGAATGAGATCATACATTTGAGACCTGGGGGGTTTTCCAAGCTGGAAAGTCCAGTTATGCACACGCTGAGCCCGGACAGCCTGGGTGACACCCAGCCTTGCCAATATTTCAGCTTTTAGCATCACATAGTCTTTTGCTTGGTTAGGCTCTAGGTCATAGTAAGCTTTCTGCGATTCACCAGTTAACAGAGGAGCCACCAGTCCAGCCCACTGCTCCTCAGGCCACTTTTCTCTTTCAGCGGTCCTTTCAAATGTGGTCAAAAATACCTCTGGATCATCCTCTCCAGTCATTTTTGTCAATAAACGACTCACCCCAAAGGACGCGGTATTAGTGGGACGGCTTTCCTCACTGGTCTGCGGACGTTGCTGCATTACTGCTTCCATCTGTTGTTGTAGTCTCTGCTCTTGCTTCTGCAACAGGTCTATGAAGCGGGCCTCAGATTGCTGCTGGGCTTGTTGCTGAGCCTCCAGACTCTGTTGCAAAGTTGCGTTTGTCTGCTGCTGGGCTGCAAGGCTCTGTTGATGAGCTTGCTGCTGGGCTGCGAAGTTCTTTTGTAAACCTGCATTTGTCTGCTGTTGATTGGCATTTGCTAGAGCCAGCTGCTTCAGTATCTCCTCCATGCTGGCTTAAAAAAAAACTGCCCGCATTCTCCACCAACTGTGAGGGGGTTAGCTCGGCAGCGGGTGTGTGTGACCCCCGGGATGGGCTCCCCACACAAAACAGGCCCAGCAAACGGAGGTTGTGGTTTTCAAAATCAAAAAGGTGCGGTTTATTTTCTATTTACAGTGACAAAACACAGCAAAGCAAAAGAAACATAAACAAAATAAATCCTGGTCAACTTGACCTCTGACTAAACATACAGGTTTCCTAACTAACAACTGGGATCAGCCTAGTGCTGTCCTAGTCCCTAAGTCCCTGGTTTTAAATGTCCAAGCAAATAGCCACACAGGCTTTGTCTCACCGCACAGGGGTTCACTCTCCCTAGACAGTCCACACAGGTCTGGTTCCAGGCATGAGCTAACACCTAATGAATCTGGGAGTTCTTATAGAGGCCTAAATGAGCTGACAAGCTTCAGCTGGTCTCATCAACTCCCTGTCTGCACGACGCCCCACACTCTCCCTAGAGGTATGAGTCATCCATGAGCCCACTAGCCTCAGCTGGGCTTATACAACTCTCCACCTAGTTGTATAAGTCGGCGTAAAGCCTGAATCTGGGCGAAATATATCTACCCCCCTGGATGCAACCAGGTGACTTTACCTTCCTGCTGTCACACTACCTATAGTTTTCTGTCCCTAGAAAAAATGTTTTTTTAAAGCACACTATAGCACAAGGAGAATTTCCCTCACTGTCCTTCCCTGTCCCTAGAAACAAGGATTATCACAGTGAAAGAAACTGACACTCTTCCTACCTATAGTTTTCTGTCTCTAGAAAAAATGTTTTTTTAAAGCACACTATAGCACAAGGAGAATTTCCCTCACTGTCCTTCCCTGTCCCTAGAAACAAGGATTCGCACAGTAAAACACACTGACACTCTCCCTACCTATAGTTTTCTGTCCCTAGAAAAAATGTTTTTTTAAAGCACACTATAGCACAAGGAGAATTTCCCTCACTGTCCTTCCCTGTCCCTAGAAACAAGGATTATCACAGTGAAATAAACTGACACTCTTCCTACCTATAGTTTTCTGTCCCTAGAAAAAATGTTTTTTTAAAGCACACTATAGCACAAGGAGAATTTCCCTCACTGTCCTTCCCTGTCCCTAGAAACAAGGATTATCACAGTGAAAGAAACTGACACTCTTCCTACCTATAGTTTTCTGTCCCTAGAAAAAATGTTTTTTTAAAGCACACTATAGCACAAGGAGAATTTCCCTCACTGTCCTTCCCTGTCCCTAGAAACAAGGATTCGCACAGTAAAACACACTGACACTCTCCCTACCTATAGTTTTCTGTCCCTAGAAAAAATGTTTTTTTAAAGCACACTATAGCACAAGGAGAATTTCCCTCACTGTCCTTCCCTGTCCCTAGAAACAAGGATTATCACAGTGAAAGAAACTGACCTCTTCCTACCTATAGTTTTCTGTCCCTAGAAAAAATGTTTTTTTAAAGCACACTATAGCACAAGGAGAATTTCCCTCACTGTCCTTCCCTGTCCCTAGAAACAAGGATGATCACAGTGAAAGAAACTGACACTCTTCCTACCTATAGTTTTCTGTCCCTAGAAAAAATGTTTTTTTAAAGCACACTATAGCACAAGGAGAATTTCCCTCACTGTCCTTCCCTGTCCCTAGAAACAAGGATTCGCACAGTAAAACACACTGACACTCTCCCTACCTATAGTTTTCTGTCCCTAGAAAAAATGTTTTTTTAAAGCACACTATAGCACAAGGAGAATTTCCCTCACTGTCCTTCCCTGTCCCTAGAAACAAGGATTATCACAGTGAAAGAAACTGACACTCTTCCTACCTATAGTTTTCTGTCCCTAGAAAAAAATGTTTTTTTAAAGCACACTATAGCACAAGGAGAATTTCCCTCACTGTCCTTCCCTGTCCCTAGAAACAAGGATTATCACAGTGAAAGAAACTGACACTCTTCCTACCTATAGTTTTCTGTCCCTAGAAAAAATGTTTTTTTTAAAGCACACTATAGCACAAGGAGAATTTCCCTCACTGTCCTTCCCTGTCCCTAGAAACAAGGATTATCACAGTGAAAGAAACTGACACTCTTCCTACCTATAGTTTTCTGTCCCTAGAAAAAATGTTTTTTTAAAGCACACTATAGCACAAGGAGAATTTCCCTCACTGTCCTTCCCTGTCCCTAGAAACAAGGATTATCACAGTGAAAGAAACTGACACTCTTCCTACCTATAGTTTTCTGTCCCTAGAAAAAATGTTTTTTTAAAGCACACTATAGCACAAGGAGAATTTCCCTCACTGTCCTTCCCTGTCCCTAGAAACAAGGATTATCACAGTGAAAGAAACTGACACTCTTCCTACCTATAGTTTTCTGTCCCTAGAAAAAATGTTTTTTTAAAGCACACTACAGCACAAGGAGAATTTCCCTCACTGTCCTTCCCTGTCCCTAGAAACAAGGATTCGCACAGTAAAACACACTGACACTCTCCCTACCTATAGTTTTCTGTCCCTAGAAAAAATGTTTTTTTAAAGCACACTATAGCACAAGGAGAATTTCCCTCACTGTCCTTCCCTGTCCCTAGAAACAAGGATTCGCACAGTAAAACACACTGACACTCTCCCTACCTATAGTTTTCTGTCCCTAGAAAAAATGTTTTTTTAAAGCACACTATAGCACAAGGAGAATTTCCCTCACTGTCCTTCCCTGTCCCTAGAAACAAGGATTATCACAGTGAAAGAAACTGACACTCTTCCTACCTATAGTTTTCTGTCCCTAGAAAAAATGTTTTTTTAAAGCACACTATAGCACAAGGAGAATTTCCCTCACTGTCCTTCCCTGTCCCTAGAAACAAGGATTCGCACAGTAAAACACACTGACACTCTCCCTACCTATAGTTTTCTGTCCCTAGAAAAAATGTTTTTTTAAAGCACACTATAGCACAAGGAGAATTTCCCTCACTGTCCTTCCCTGTCCCTAGAAACAAGGATTATCACAGTGAAAGAAACTGACACTCTTCCTACCTATAGTTTTCTGTCTCTAGAAAAAATGTTTTTTTAAAGCACACTATAGCACAAGGAGAATTTCCCTCACTGTCCTTCCCTGTCCCTAGAAACAAGGATGATCACAGTGAAAGAAACTGACACTCTTCCTACCTATAGTTTTCTGTCCCTAGAAAAAATGTTTTTTTTAAAGCACACTATAGCACAAGGAGAATTTCCCTCACTGTCCTTCCCTGTCCCTAGAAACAAGGATTCGCACAGTAAAACACACTGACACTCTCCCTACCTATAGTTTTCTGTCCCTAGAAAAAATGTTTTTTTAAAGCACACTATAGCACAAGGAGAATTTCCCTCACTGTCCTTCCCTGTCCCTAGAAACAAGGATTATCACAGTGAAAGAAACTGACACTCTTCCTACCTATAGTTTTCTGTCCCTAGAAAAAATGTTTTTTTAAAGCACACTATAGCACAAGGAGAATTTCCCTCACTGTCCTTCCCTGTCCCTAGAAACAAGGATTATCACAGTGAAAGAAACTGACACTCTTCCTACCTATAGTTTTCTGTCCCTAGAAAAAATGTTTTTTTAAAGCACACTATAGCACAAGGAGAATTTCCCTCGCTGTCCTTCCCTGTCCCTAGAAACAAGGATTATCACAGTGAAAGAAACTGACACTCTTCCTACCTATAGTTTTCTGTCCCTAGAAAAAAATGTTTTTTTAAAGCACACTATAGCACAAGGAGAATTTCCCTCACTGTCCTTCCCTGTCCCTAGAAACAAGGATTATCACAGTGAAAGAAACTGACACTCTTCCTACCTATAGTTTTCTGTCCCTAGAAAAAATGTTTTTTTAAAGCACACTATAGCACAAGGAGAATTTCCCTCACTGTCCTTCCCTGTCCCTAGAAACAAGGATTATCACAGTGAAAGAAACTGACACTCTTCCTACCTATAGTTTTCTGTCCCTAGAAAAAATGTTTTTTTAAAGCACACTATAGCACAAGGAGAATTTCCCTCACTGTCCTTCCCTGTCCCTAGAAACAAGGATTATCACAGTGAAAGAAACTGACACTCTTCCTACCTATAGTTTTCTGTCCCTAGAAAAAATGTTTTTTTAAAGCACACTATAGCACAAGGAGAATTTCCCTCACTGTCCTTCCCTGTCCCTAGAAACAAGGATTCGCACAGTAAAACACACTGACACTCTCCCTACCTATAGTTTTCTGTCCCTAGAAAAAATGTTTTTTTAAAGCACACTATAGCACAAGGAGAATTTCCCTCACTGTCCTTCCCTGTCCCTAGAAACAAGGATTATCACAGTGAAAGAAACTGACACTCTTCCTACCTATAGTTTTCTGTCCCTAGAAAAAATGTTTTTTTAAAGCACACTATAGCACAAGGAGAATTTCCCTCACTGTCCTTCCCTGTCCCTAGAAACAAGGATTATCACAGTGAAAGAAACTGACACTCTTCCTACCTATAGTTTTCTGTCCCTAGAAAAAATGTTTTTTTAAAGCACACTACAGCACAAGGAGAATTTCCCTCACTGTCCTTCCCTGTCCCTAGAAACAAGGATTCGCACAGTAAAACACACTGACACTCTCCCTACCTATAGTTTTCTGTCCCTAGAAAAAATGTTTTTTTAAAGCACACTATAGCACAAGGAGAATTTCCCTCACTGTCCTTCCCTGTCCCTAGAAACAAGGATTCGCACAGTAAAACACACTGACACTCTCCCTACCTATAGTTTTCTGTCCCTAGAAAAAATGTTTTTTTAAAGCACACTATAGCACAAGGAGAATTTCCCTCACTGTCCTTCCCTGTCCCTAGAAACAAGGATTATCACAGTGAAAGAAACTGACACTCTTCCTACCTATAGTTTTCTGTCCCTAGAAAAAATGTTTTTTTAAAGCACACTACAGCACAAGGAGAATTTCCCTCACTGTCCTTCCCTGTCCCTAGAAACAAGGATTCGCACAGTAAAACACACTGACACTCTCCCTACCTATAGTTTTCTGTCCCTAGAAAAAATGTTTTTTTAAAGCACACTATAGCACAAGGAGAATTTCCCTCACTGTCCTTCCCTGTCCCTAGAAACAAGGATTCGCACAGTAAAACACACTGACACTCTCCCTACCTATAGTTTTCTGTCCCTAGAAAAAATGTTTTTTTAAAGCACACTATAGCACAAGGAGAATTTCCCTCACTGTCCTTCCCTGTCCCTAGAAACAAGGATTATCACAGTGAAAGAAACTGACACTCTTCCTACCTATAGTTTTCTGTCCCTAGAAAAAATGTTTTTTTAAAGCACACTATAGCACAAGGAGAATTTCCCTCACTGTCCTTCCCTGTCCCTAGAAACAAGGATTATCACAGTGAAAGAAACTGACACTCTTCCTACCTATAGTTTTCTGTCCCTAGAAAAAATGTTTTTTTAAAGCACACTATAGCACAAGGAGAATTTCCCTCACTGTCCTTCCCTGTCCCTAAAAACAAGGATTATCACAGTGAAAGAAACTGACACTCTTCCTACCTATAGTTTTCTGTCCCTAGAAAAAATGTTTTTTTAAAGCACACTATAGCACAAGGAGAATTTCCCTCACTGTCCTTCCCTGTCCCTAGAAACAAGGATTATCACAGTGAAAGAAACTGACACTCTTCCTACCTATAGTTTTCTGTCCCTAGAAAAAATGTTTTTTTAAAGCACACTATAGCACAAGGAGAATTTCCCTCACTGTCCTTCCCTGTCCCTAGAAACAAGGATTCGCACAGTAAAACACACTGACACTCTCCCTACCTATAGTTTTCTGTCCCTAGAAAAAATGTTTTTTTAAAGCACACTATAGCACAAGGAGAATTTCCCTCACTGTCCTTCCCTGTCCCTAGAAACAAGGATTATCACAGTGAAAGAAACTGACACTCTTCCTACCTATAGTTTTCTGTCCCTAGAAAAAATGTTTTTTTAAAGCACACTATAGCACAAGGAGAATTTCCCTCACTGTCCTTCCCTGTCCCTAGAAACAAGGATTATCACAGTGAAAGAAACTGACACTCTTCCTACCTATAGTTTTCTGTCCCTAGAAAAAATGTTTTTTTAAAGCACACTATAGCACAAGGAGAATTTCCCTCACTGTCCTTCCCTGTCCCTAGAAACAAGGATTATCACAGTGAAAGAAACTGACACTCTTCCTACCTATAGTTTTCTGTCCCTAGAAAAAATGTTTTTTTAAAGCACACTATAGCACAAGGAGAATTTCCCTCACTGTCCTTCCCTGTCCCTAGAAACAAGGATTATCACAGTGAAAGAAACTGACACTCTTCCTACTGTGAGGGGGTTAGCTCGGCAGCGGGTGTGTGTGACCCCCGGGATGGGCTCCCCACACAAAACAGGCCCAGCAAACGGAGGTTGTGGTTTTCAAAATCAAAAAGGTGCGGTTTATTTTCTATTTACAGTGACAAAACACAGCAAAGCAAAAGAAACATAAACAAAATAAATCCTGGTCAACTTGACCTCTGACTAAACATACAGGTTTCCTAACTAACAACTGGGATCAGCCTAGTGCTGTCCTAGTCCCTAAGTCCCTGGTTTTAAATGTCCAAGCAAATAGCCACACAGGCTTTGTCTCACCGCACAGGGGTTCACTCTCCCTAGACAGTCCACACAGGTCTGGTTCCAGGCATGAGCTAACACCTAATGAATCTGGGAGTTCTTATAGAGGCCTAAATGAGCTGACAAGCTTCAGCTGGTCTCATCAACTCCCTGTCTGCACGACGCCCCACACTCTCCCTAGAGGTATGAGTCATCCATGAGCCCACTAGCCTCAGCTGGGCTTATACAACTCTCCACCTAGTTGTATAAGTCGGCGTAAAGCCTGAATCTGGGCGAAATATATCTACCCCCCTGGATGCAACCAGGTGACTTTACCTTCCTGCTGTCACATACCCCCCCCTCTTGTTTTAACCTCGGGGTTGGAACACCAGCAATCAGGCATTCATGTACTCGAGACAAAGCATCCACATTCCCCATTTGAACGCCAGGGCGATGCTTTACTGTGAAGTTGAATTCCTGGAGGGCCAGGAACCACCTATTCACTCTTCTATTTGTTTCCTTGTTTTGAGCCATCCACTTTAACGGAGCGTGATCCGTAACCATGTCAAAGTGCCTACCTAGCAGGTAGTACCGAAGGGAATCTAGAGCCCACTTCACCGCTAAACACTCCTTTTCAACGGTGGCGTAATTTACCTCATGGGACTTCAACTTCCTGCTGAGGTAAATGACTGGGTGCTCTTCCCCGTTCCAGACCTGGGACAATACTGCTCCTAACCCCACATCTGACGCATCACTTTGTACGACAAAGTCTTTAGAGAAGTCGGGTGAGTACAACACTGGCTGGCTACATAAGGCTTGTTTCAAGAATTGGAATGCTGCCTCAGCCTCGGGGGTCCATTTAATCATGACCGACCCTTTCCCCTTCGTCAGGTTGGTTAGGGGCACAGCCTTAGAAGCAAAGTGGGGAATGAATCGCCGATAATACCCAGCGATTCCCAGAAAGGCTCGTACCTGCTTCTTGCTGTTGGGATGTGGCCAACTCTGGATGGCCTCGATTTTGTTGAGTTGGGGTTTTATTACTCCCCTCCCAATGGTGTACCCAAGATATTTGGCCTCCTCCTGCCCAATGGTACACTTCTTGGGGTTAGCCGTAAACCCCGCTTCCCGAACAGAGTCCAGGACTGCTTGCACTTTTGGCAGATGTGAGGCCCAATCTGTGCTATGGACAATTACGTCATCCAGGTAAGCCGCAGCATACTTCCGATGGGGCCTCAGCATCTGGTCCATTTTCCGCTGGAATGTGGCCGGCGCATTCTGTAACCCGAACGGCATTCTTTTATATTGGAACGCCCCGTCTGGGGTTACAAATGCGGTTTTCTCTTTGGCCGACTTGGCCAGGGGGATTTGCCAATACCCTTTTGTGAGGTCAAGAGTCGTCATGTATCGGGCTGTTCCCAGCCGGTCGATCAACTCATCTATACGTGGCATGGGGTAGGTGTCAAATTTTGTAACTTTGTTCAACTGACGAAAATCGTTACAAAATCGCCAGCTCCCATCCGGTTTAGGCACCAACACAATGGGACTAGACCAATCACTTTGGGACTCCTCTATCACCCCTAAGTTCAGCATTTTCTGTACTTCCTCCCGTATTGCCTCCCGTCGGGCCTCTGGGATCCGATAGGGTTTTAACTTCACCCTTTCACCGGGTGGGGTAATGATGTCATGCTCTACCCCAGATGTTTGTCCCGGCAGCTCAGAGAATACCTCCTTGTTGCGAAGCACAAACTCCTTAACCTCCTGTTGTTGGGGTTGTGACAAGGTGGCTGCTATTCCAACCTCAGGAATCACGCAACCAGTTTGAGCTGGTGACCAAGTGTCTGCGACTAGGGACTCTCTATCCCTCCAGGCTTTCAACAGATTAACGTGATAGATCTGTTCGGGCTTTCGCCTTCCTGGTTGTCTGACCTTGTAATTCACTTCGCTCCCTTTTTCCATTATCTCATAGGGGCCTTGCCATTTGGCAAGGAATTTACTTTCAACCGTAGGGACAAGTACCAGTATCCTATCCCCCGGGGAAAAGGTACGGGTCTTGGCTCCACGGTTGTACACTCTCTGCTGTGCTAACTGCGCTTGGGCCAAATGTTCCTTCACGATGGGCATTACCTGTGCAATTCGGTCTTGCATCAGGGCGACATGCTCAATCACACTCCTGTGGGGAGAACTCTCACTTTCCCAAGTTTCCTTGGCAATATCCAACAGCCCTCTTGGGTGTCTCCCATACAGTAACTCAAAGGGGGAGAATCCCGTAGAGGATTGGGGCACCTCCCTAATAGCAAACATCAGATAAGGAAGTAGACAGTCCAAATCCTTTCCATCTCTATCCACCACTTTCTTCAACATTTGTTTTAGGGTTTTGTTGAATCTTTCAACCAGCCCATCGGTTTGGGGGTGATACACAGATGTACGTAATTGCGTCACTTTGAACAATTTACACAGCTCCTTCATAACCCGGGACATAAAGGGTGTACCTTGGTCCGTAAGCAGTTCTTTACAAATACCCACCCGGCTAAACACAAGAGATAGCTCTTTGGCTATGGTTTTGGCCGAGGTATTTCGGAGAGGGATCGCTTCTGGATAACGGGTGGCATAGTCCATTATAACTAATATGTACTGGTGCCCCCTAGCGGACTTGATTATAGGACCTACCAAATCCATGGCGATCCTCTCAAACGGGACCTCAATGATGGGTAGAGGGACCAGCGGGCTACGGAAATGTGGCATCGGGGCCAACCTCTGACACACAGGGCAGGAGGAACAATAATTTTCTATGTCCTTCATCACCCCCGGCCAATAGAATCTCTGTAATACCCTCTCTCGGGTTTTCTCTGTCCCCAGATGACCTCCAAGAATGTGCCCATGGGCCAACTCCAACACCAACTTCCTGTAAGGTTTGGGCACCACAAGCTGCTCAACGGTTTCTTCTGCCCTTTTTGCCACCTGATACAGTAGGTCCTTCTCTACGCTGAAGTATGGGTAAGTGCAGGTATTATCTGGGTTCACTAACTCGCCATCTATTTTCACTACGTTTTCCCGTGCCTTTATTAGGGCGGGGTCTTTCAACTGTTCTGTGGCAAAGTTTTCCCTGTGAACCTCAAGATCAGAAAACTCCACAGACGGTAGGTTTTCGTCTGAGGAGGTGGGCTCCTCTCCAGTTTCTTGAGTCTCCCCTGCCAATACTGATAAGGGAAATTCCGGAGAGTCCTCACCACTCTCAGGGGAGTTCTGGCTATCACATTCCTGGTACATAGGGGCACCAGTGGGGGGCTCAGGATCATCCCACAGTTCCCAGAACTTCGGAAAATCCCTTCCCACAATGGCGTCATGCGGTAACTAAGATACTAAGCCCACTGGATGAGAGAGGGTACCTTTGGGGGTCTCGAAACACACTGTAGTCACTGGATACTCTCGGGTGTCCCCATGCACACAAATAACAGCTACCTTGCTATTCCCAGAGACCTCTGTTTTAACTAACTCAGCCTTTATCAGGGTCACAAGGCTACCTGAATCCAGCAATACCACAACATTTCTACCATTAACACACATTTTGCATAAATGTTTCTCAGTTCCTCGAATGGCAGTGCATGCGACTGTCGCACACAGCGACTGACGTCTGCCCGTCAGAAAGTCACACTGCATGGGTTCCTCCACAACCGGGCAATTGGCTGCAATATGTCCCGCTTGCCGGCAGCGGTAGCAAACGATCCTTTTTGCCGCCTCTTGAGCCGCTGATTTCCCAGGCTGTTCTCGCCAAACTTGGGGTAGAGCTCCCACCCTCTCACTCTCTCCACCCTCACCCCTTGGAATCCTCTTATCCGCCCCTGGGGATGGTCTGGTCTTAGGGTGGAAAGTCCGAGTGTCTCTGGAAGAGGCCGTCAGGTTCTCTGTAGCCAAGTATTTCTCCACACGATCCACAAGACCATCGGCCGTCTCTGGGTCTCCATGGCTTACCCACTTTTGGATGGCAGTAGGAAGAGCTCTCAAAAATCGATCCATTACAACACGTTCCACAATCTTTGGTGCGGACAAAGTCTCTGGCTGTAGCCACTTTCTGCTCAGGTGAATGAGATCATACATTTGAGACCTGGGGGGTTTTCCAAGCTGGAAAGTCCAGTTATGCACACGCTGAGCCCGGACAGCCTGGGTGACACCCAGCCTTGCCAATATTTCAGCTTTTAGCATCACATAGTCTTTTGCTTGGTTAGGCTCTAGGTCATAGTAAGCTTTCTGCGATTCACCAGTTAACAGAGGAGCCACCAGTCCAGCCCACTGCTCCTCAGGCCACTTTTCTCTTTCAGCTGTCCTTTCAAATGTGGTCAAAAATACCTCTGGATCATCCTCTCCAGTCATTTTTGTCAATAAACGACTCACCCCAAAGGACGCGGTATTAGTGGGACGGCTTTCCTCACTGGTCTGCGGACGTTGCTGCATTACTGCTTCCATCTGTTGTTGTAGTCTCTGCTCTTGCTTCTGCAACAGGTCTATGAAGCGGGCCTCAGATTGCTGCTGGGCTTGTTGCTGAGCCTCCAGACTCTGTTGCAAAGTTGCGTTTGTCTGCTGCTGGGCTGCAAGGCTCTGTTGATGAGCTTGCTGCTGGGCTGCGAAGTTCTTTTGTAAACCTGCATTTGTCTGCTGTTGATTGGCATTTGCTAGAGCCAGCTGCTTCAGTATCTCCTCCATGCTGGCTTAAAAAAAAACTGCCCGCATTCTCCACCAACTGTGAGGGGGTTAGCTCGGCAGCGGGTGTGTGTGACCCCCGGGATGGGCTCCCCACACAAAACAGGCCCAGCAAACGGAGGTTGTGGTTTTCAAAATCAAAAAGGTGCGGTTTATTTTCTATTTACAGTGACAAAACACAGCAAAGCAAAAGAAACATAAACAAAATAAATCCTGGTCAACTTGACCTCTGACTAAACATACAGGTTTCCTAACTAACAACTGGGATCAGCCTAGTGCTGTCCTAGTCCCTAAGTCCCTGGTTTTAAATGTCCAAGCAAATAGCCACACAGGCTTTGTCTCACCGCACAGGGGTTCACTCTCCCTAGACAGTCCACACAGGTCTGGTTCCAGGCATGAGCTAACACCTAATGAATCTGGGAGTTCTTATAGAGGCCTAAATGAGCTGACAAGCTTCAGCTGGTCTCATCAACTCCCTGTCTGCACGACGCCCCACACTCTCCCTAGAGGTATGAGTCATCCATGAGCCCACTAGCCTCAGCTGGGCTTATACAACTCTCCACCTAGTTGTATAAGTCGGCGTAAAGCCTGAATCTGGGCGAAATATATCTACCCCCCTGGATGCAACCAGGTGACTTTACCTTCCTGCTGTCACACTACCTATAGTTTTCTGTCCCTAGAAAAAATGTTTTTTTAAAGCACACTATAGCACAAGGAGAATTTCCCTCACTGTCCTTCCCTGTCCCTAGAAACAAGGATTATCACAGTGAAAGAAACTGACACTCTTCCTACCTATAGTTTTCTGTCTCTAGAAAAAATGTTTTTTTAAAGCACACTATAGCACAAGGAGAATTTCCCTCACTGTCCTTCCCTGTCCCTAGAAACAAGGATTCGCACAGTAAAACACACTGACACTCTCCCTACCTATAGTTTTCTGTCCCTAGAAAAAATGTTTTTTTAAAGCACACTATAGCACAAGGAGAATTTCCCTCACTGTCCTTCCCTGTCCCTAGAAACAAGGATTATCACAGTGAAAGAAACTGACACTCTTCCTACCTATAGTTTTCTGTCCCTAGAAAAAATGTTTTTTTAAAGCACACTATAGCACAAGGAGAATTTCCCTCACTGTCCTTCCCTGTCCCTAGAAACAAGGATTATCACAGTGAAAGAAACTGACACTCTTCCTACCTATAGTTTTCTGTCCCTAGAAAAAATGTTTTTTTAAAGCACACTATAGCACAAGGAGAATTTCCCTCACTGTCCTTCCCTGTCCCTAGAAACAAGGATTCGCACAGTAAAACACACTGACACTCTCCCTACCTATAGTTTTCTGTCCCTAGAAAAAATGTTTTTTTAAAGCACACTATAGCACAAGGAGAATTTCCCTCACTGTCCTTCCCTGTCCCTAGAAACAAGGATTATCACAGTGAAAGAAACTGACCTCTTCCTACCTATAGTTTTCTGTCCCTAGAAAAAATGTTTTTTTAAAGCACACTATAGCACAAGGAGAATTTCCCTCACTGTCCTTCCCTGTCCCTAGAAACAAGGATGATCACAGTGAAAGAAACTGACACTCTTCCTACCTATAGTTTTCTGTCCCTAGAAAAAATGTTTTTTTAAAGCACACTATAGCACAAGGAGAATTTCCCTCACTGTCCTTCCCTGTCCCTAGAAACAAGGATTCGCACAGTAAAACACACTGACACTCTCCCTACCTATAGTTTTCTGTCCCTAGAAAAAATGTTTTTTTAAAGCACGCTATAGCACAAGGAGAATTTCCCTCACTGTCCTTCCCTGTCCCTAGAAACAAGGATTATCACAGTGAAAGAAACTGACACTCTTCCTACCTATAGTTTTCTGTCCCTAGAAAAAATGTTTTTTTAAAGCACACTATAGCACAAGGAGAATTTCCCTCACTGTCCTTCCCTGTCCCTAGAAACAAGGATTATCACAGTGAAAGAAACTGACACTCTTCCTACCTATAGTTTTCTGTCCCTAGAAAAAAATGTTTTTTTAAAGCACACTATAGCACAAGGAGAATTTCCCTCACTGTCCTTCCCTGTCCCTAGAAACAAGGATTATCACAGTGAAAGAAACTGACACTCTTCCTACCTATAGTTTTCTGTCCCTAGAAAAAATGTTTTTTTTAAAGCACACTATAGCACAAGGAGAATTTCCCTCACTGTCCTTCCCTGTCCCTAGAAACAAGGATTATCACAGTGAAAGAAACTGACACTCTTCCTACCTATAGTTTTCTGTCCCTAGAAAAAATGTTTTTTTAAAGCACACTATAGCACAAGGAGAATTTCCCTCACTGTCCTTCCCTGTCCCTAGAAACAAGGATTATCACAGTGAAAGAAACTGACACTCTTCCTACCTATAGTTTTCTGTCCCTAGAAAAAATGTTTTTTTAAAGCACACTATAGCACAAGGAGAATTTCCCTCACTGTCCTTCCCTGTCCCTAGAAACAAGGATTATCACAGTGAAAGAAACTGACACTCTTCCTACCTATAGTTTTCTGTCCCTAGAAAAAATGTTTTTTTAAAGCACACTACAGCACAAGGAGAATTTCCCTCACTGTCCTTCCCTGTCCCTAGAAACAAGGATTCGCACAGTAAAACACACTGACACTCTCCCTACCTATAGTTTTCTGTCCCTAGAAAAAATGTTTTTTTAAAGCACACTATAGCACAAGGAGAATTTCCCTCACTGTCCTTCCCTGTCCCTAGAAACAAGGATTCGCACAGTAAAACACACTGACACTCTCCCTACCTATAGTTTTCTGTCCCTAGAAAAAATGTTTTTTTAAAGCACACTATAGCACAAGGAGAATTTCCCTCACTGTCCTTCCCTGTCCCTAGAAACAAGGATTATCACAGTGAAAGAAACTGACACTCTTCCTACCTATAGTTTTCTGTCCCTAGAAAAAATGTTTTTTTAAAGCACACTATAGCACAAGGAGAATTTCCCTCACTGTCCTTCCCTGTCCCTAGAAACAAGGATTCGCACAGTAAAACACACTGACACTCTCCCTACCTATAGTTTTCTGTCCCTAGAAAAAATGTTTTTTTAAAGCACACTATAGCACAAGGAGAATTTCCCTCACTGTCCTTCCCTGTCCCTAGAAACAAGGATTATCACAGTGAAAGAAACTGACACTCTTCCTACCTATAGTTTTCTGTCTCTAGAAAAAATGTTTTTTTAAAGCACACTATAGCACAAGGAGAATTTCCCTCACTGTCCTTCCCTGTCCCTAGAAACAAGGATGATCACAGTGAAAGAAACTGACACTCTTCCTACCTATAGTTTTCTGTCCCTAGAAAAAATGTTTTTTTTAAAGCACACTATAGCACAAGGAGAATTTCCCTCACTGTCCTTCCCTGTCCCTAGAAACAAGGATTCGCACAGTAAAACACACTGACACTCTCCCTACCTATAGTTTTCTGTCCCTAGAAAAAATGTTTTTTTAAAGCACACTATAGCACAAGGAGAATTTCCCTCACTGTCCTTCCCTGTCCCTAGAAACAAGGATTATCACAGTGAAAGAAACTGACACTCTTCCTACCTATAGTTTTCTGTCCCTAGAAAAAATGTTTTTTTAAAGCACACTATAGCACAAGGAGAATTTCCCTCACTGTCCTTCCCTGTCCCTAGAAACAAGGATTATCACAGTGAAAGAAACTGACACTCTTCCTACCTATAGTTTTCTGTCCCTAGAAAAAATGTTTTTTTAAAGCACACTATAGCACAAGGAGAATTTCCCTCGCTGTCCTTCCCTGTCCCTAGAAACAAGGATTATCACAGTGAAAGAAACTGACACTCTTCCTACCTATAGTTTTCTGTCCCTAGAAAAAAATGTTTTTTTAAAGCACACTATAGCACAAGGAGAATTTCCCTCACTGTCCTTCCCTGTCCCTAGAAACAAGGATTATCACAGTGAAAGAAACTGACACTCTTCCTACCTATAGTTTTCTGTCCCTAGAAAAAATGTTTTTTTAAAGCACACTATAGCACAAGGAGAATTTCCCTCACTGTCCTTCCCTGTCCCTAGAAACAAGGATTATCACAGTGAAAGAAACTGACACTTTTCCTACCTATAGTTTTCTGTCCCTAGAAAAAATGTTTTTTTAAAGCACACTATAGCACAAGGAGAATTTCCCTCACTGTCCTTCCCTGTCCCTAGAAACAAGGATTATCACAGTGAAAGAAACTGACACTCTTCCTACCTATAGTTTTCTGTCCCTAGAAAAAATGTTTTTTTAAAGCACACTATAGCACAAGGAGAATTTCCCTCACTGTCCTTCCCTGTCCCTAGAAACAAGGATTCGCACAGTAAAACACACTGACACTCTCCCTACCTATAGTTTTCTGTCCCTAGAAAAAATGTTTTTTTAAAGCACACTATAGCACAAGGAGAATTTCCCTCACTGTCCTTCCCTGTCCCTAGAAACAAGGATTATCACAGTGAAAGAAACTGACACTCTTCCTACCTATAGTTTTCTGTCCCTAGAAAAAATGTTTTTTTAAAGCACACTATAGCACAAGGAGAATTTCCCTCACTGTCCTTCCCTGTCCCTAGAAACAAGGATTATCACAGTGAAAGAAACTGACACTCTTCCTACCTATTGTTTTCTGTCCCTAGAAAAAATGTTTTTTTAAAGCACACTATAGCACAAGGAGAATTTCCCTCACTGTCCTTCCCTGTCCCTAGAAACAAGGATTATCACAGTGAAAGAAACTGACACTCTTCCTACCTATAGTTTTCTGTCCCTAGAAAAAATGTTTTTTTAAAGCACACTATAGCACAAGGAGAATTTCCCTCACTGTCCTTCCCTGTCCCTAGAAACAAGGATTCGCACAGTAAAACACACTGACACTCTCCCTACCTATAGTTTTCTGTCCCTAGAAAAAATGTTTTTTTAAAGCACACTATAGCACAAGGAGAATTTCCCTCACTGTCCTTCCCTGTCCCTAGAAACAAGGATTATCACAGTGAAAGAAACTGACACTCTTCCTACCTATAGTTTTCTGTCCCTAGAAAAAATGTTTTTTTAAAGCACACTATAGCACAAGGAGAATTTCCCTCACTGTCCTTCCCTGTCCCTAGAAACAAGGATGATCACAGTGAAAGAAACTGACACTCTTCCTACCTATAGTTTTCTGTCCCTAGAAAAAATGTTTTTTTAAAGCACACTATAGCACAAGGAGAATTTCCCTCACTGTCCTTCCCTGTCCCTAGAAACAAGGATTCGCACAGTAAAACACACTGACACTCTCCCTACCTATAGTTTTCTGTCCCTAGAAAAAATGTTTTTTTAAAGCACACTATAGCACAAGGAGAATTTCCCTCACTGTCCTTCCCTGTCCCTAGAAACAAGGATTATCACAGTGAAAGAAACTGACACTCTTCCTACCTATAGTTTTCTGTCCCTAGAAAAAATGTTTTTTTAAAGCACACTATAGCACAAGGAGAATTTCCCTCACTGTCCTTCCCTGTCCCTAGAAACAAGGATTATCACAGTGAAAGAAACTGACACTCTTCCTACCTATAGTTTTCTGTCCCTAGAAAAAATGTTTTTTTAAAGCACACTATAGCACAAGGAGAATTTCCCTCACTGTCCTTCCCTGTCCCTAGAAACAAGGATTATCACAGTGAAAGAAACTGACACTCTTCCTACCTATAGTTTTCTGTCCCTAGAAAAAAATGTTTTTTTAAAGCACACTATAGCACAAGGAGAATTTCCCTCACTGTCCTTCCCTGTCCCTAGAAACAAGGATTATCACAGTGAAAGAAACTGACACTCTTCCTACCTATAGTTTTCTGTCCCTAGAAAAAATGTTTTTTTTAAAGCACACTATAGCACAAGGAGAATTTCCCTCACTGTCCTTCCCTGTCCCTAGAAACAAGGATTATCACAGTGAAAGAAACTGACACTCTTCCTACCTATAGTTTTCTGTCCCTAGAAAAAATGTTTTTTTAAAGCACACTATAGCACAAGGAGAATTTCCCTCACTGTCCTTCCCTGTCCCTAGAAACAAGGATTATCACAGTGAAAGAAACTGACACTCTTCCTACCTATAGTTTTCTGTCCCTAGAAAAAATGTTTTTTTAAAGCACACTATAGCACAAGGAGAATTTCCCTCACTGTCCTTCCCTGTCCCTAGAAACAAGGATTATCACAGTGAAAGAAACTGACACTCTTCCTACCTATAGTTTTCTGTCCCTAGAAAAAATGTTTTTTTAAAGCACACTATAGCACAAGGAGAATTTCCCTCACTGTCCTTCCCTGTCCCTAGAAACAAGGATTCGCACAGTAAAACACACTGACACTCTCCCTACCTATAGTTTTCTGTCCCTAGAAAAAATGTTTTTTTTAAAGCACACTATAGCACAAGGAGAATTTCCCTCACTGTCCTTCCCTGTCCCTAGAAACAAGGATTATCACAGTGAAAGAAACTGACACTCTTCCTACCTATAGTTTTCTGTCCCTAGAAAAAATGTTTTTTTAAAGCACACTATAGCACAAGGAGAATTTCCCTCACTGTCCTTCCCTGTCCCTAGAAACAAGGATTATCACAGTGAAAGAAACTGACACTCTTCCTACCTATAGTTTTCTGTCCCTAGAAAAAATGTTTTTTTAAAGCACACTATAGCACAAGGAGAATTTCCCTCACTGTCCTTCCCTGTCCCTAGAAACAAGGATTATCACAGTGAAAGAAACTGACACTCTTCCTACCTATAGTTTTCTGTCCCTAGAAAAAATGTTTTTTTAAAGCACACTATAGCACAAGGAGAATTTCCCTCACTGTCCTTCCCTGTCGCTAGAAACAAGGATTCGCACAGTAAAACACACTGACACTCTCCCTACCTATAGTTTTCTGTCCCTAGAAAAAATGTTTTTTTAAAGCACACTATAGCACAAGGAGAATTTCCCTCACTGTCCTTCCCTAGAAACAAGGATTATCACAGTGAAAGAAACTGACACTCTTCCTACCTATAGTTTTCTGTCCCTAGAAAAAATGTTTTTTTAAAGCACACTATAGCACAAGGAGAATTTCCCTCACTGTCCTTCCCTGTCCCTAGAAACAAGGATTATCACAGTGAAAGAAACTGACACTCTTCCTACCTATAGTTTTCTGTCCCTAGAAAAAATGTTTTTTTAAAGCACACTATAGCACAAGGAGAATTTCCCTCACTGTCCTTCCCTGTCCCTAGAAACAAGGATTATCACAGTGAAAGAAACTGACACTCTTCCTACCTATAGTTTTCTGTCCCTAGAAAAAATGTTTTTTTAAAGCACACTATAGCACAAGGAGAATTTCCCTCACTGTCCTTCCCTGTCCCTAGAAACAAGGATTCGCACAGTAAAACACACTGACACTCTCCCTACCTATAGTTTTCTGTCCCTAGAAAAAATGTTTTTTTTAAAGCACACTATAGCACAAGGAGAATTTCCCTCACTGTCCTTCCCTGTCCCTAGAAACAAGGATTATCACAGTGAAAGAAACTGACACTCTTCCTACCTATAGTTTTCTGTCCCTAGAAAAAATGTTTTTTTAAAGCACACTATAGCACAAGGAGAATTTCCCTCACTGTCCTTCCCTGTCCCTAGAAACAAGGATTATCACAGTGAAAGAAACTGACACTCTTCCTACCTATAGTTTTCTGTCCCTAGAAAAAATGTTTTTTTAAAGCACACTATAGCACAAGGAGAATTTCCCTCACTGTCCTTCCCTGTCCCTAGAAACAAGGATTATCACAGTGAAAGAAACTGACACTCTTCCTACCTATAGTTTTCTGTCCCTAGAAAAAATGTTTTTTTAAAGCACACTATAGCACAAGGAGAATTTCCCTCACTGTCCTTCCCTGTCCCTAGAAACAAGGATTATCACAGTGAAAGAAACTGACACTCTTCCTACCTATAGTTTTCTGTCCCTAGAAAAAATGTTTTTTTAAAGCACACTATAGCACAAGGAGAATTTCCCTCACTGTCCTTCCCTGTCCCTAGAAACAAGGATTCGCACAGTGAAAGAAACTGACACTCTTCCTACCTATAGTTTTCTGTCCCTAGAAAAAATGTTTTTTTAAAGCACACTATAGCACAAGGAGAATTTCCCTCACTGTCCTTCCCTGTCCCTAGAAACAAGGATTATCACAGTGAAAGAAACTGACACTCTTCCTACCTATAGTTTTCTGTCCCTAGAAAAAATGTTTTTTTAAAGCACACTATAGCACAAGGAGAATTTCCCTCACTGTCCTTCCCTGTCCCTAGAAACAAGGATTATCACAGTGAAAGAAACTGACACTCTTCCTACCTATAGTTTTCTGTCCCTAGAAAAAATGTTTTTTTAAAGCACACTATAGCACAAGGAGAATTTCCCTCACTGTCCTTCCCTGTCCCTAGAAACAAGGATTATCACAGTGAAAGAAACTGACACTCTTCCTACCTATAGTTTTCTGTCCCTAGAAAAAATGTTTTTTTAAAGCACACTATAGCACAAGGAGAATTTCCCTCACTGTCCTTCCCTGTCCCTAGAAACAAGGATTCGCACAGTAAAACACACTGACACTCTCCCTACCTATAGTTTTCTGTCCCTAGAAAAAATGTTTTTTTAAAGCACACTATAGCACAAGGAGAATTTCCCTCACTGTCCTTCCCTGTCCCTAGAAACAAGGATTATCACAGTGAAAGAAACTGACACTCTTCCTACCTATAGTTTTCTGTCCCTAGAAAAAATGTTTTTTTAAAGCACACTATAGCACAAGGAGAATTTCCCTCACTGTCCTTCCCTGTCCCTAGAAACAAGGATTATCACAGTGAAAGAAACTGACACTCTTCCTACCTATAGTTTTCTGTCCCTAGAAAAAATGTTTTTTTAAAGCACACTATAGCACAAGGAGAATTTCCCTCACTGTCCTTCCCTGTCCCTAGAAACAAGGATTATCACAGTGAAAGAAACTGACACTCTTCCTACCTATAGTTTTCTGTCCCTAGAAAAAATGTTTTTTTAAAGCACACTATAGCACAAGGAGAATTTCCCTCACTGTCCTTCCCTGTCCCTAGAAACAAGGATTCGCACAGTAAAACACACTGACACTCTCCCTACCTATAGTTTTCTGTCCCTAGAAAAAATGTTTTTTTAAAGCACACTATAGCACAAGGAGAATTTCCCTCACTGTCCTTCCCTGTCCCTAGAAACAAGGATTATCACAGTGAAAGAAACTGACACTCTTCCTACCTATAGTTTTCTGTCCCTAGAAAAAATGTTTTTTTAAAGCACACTATAGCACAAGGAGAATTTCCCTCACTGTCCTTCCCTGTCCCTAGAAACAAGGATGATCACAGTGAAAGAAACTGACACTCTTCCTACCTATAGTTTTCTGTCCCTAGAAAAAATGTTTTTTTAAAGCACACTATAGCACAAGGAGAATTTCCCTCACTGTCCTTCCCTGTCCCTAGAAACAAGGATTCGCACAGTAAAACACACTGACACTCTCCCTACCTATAGTTTTCTGTCCCTAGAAAAAATGTTTTTTTAAAGCACACTATAGCACAAGGAGAATTTCCCTCACTGTCCTTCCCTGTCCCTAGAAACAAGGATTATCACAGTGAAAGAAACTGACACTCTTCCTACCTATAGTTTTCTGTCCCTAGAAAAAATGTTTTTTTAAAGCACACTATAGCACAAGGAGAATTTCCCTCACTGTCCTTCCCTGTCCCTAGAAACAAGGATTATCACAGTGAAAGAAACTGACACTCTTCCTACCTATAGTTTTCTGTCCCTAGAAAAAATGTTTTTTTAAAGCACACTATAGCACAAGGAGAATTTCCCTCACTGTCCTTCCCTGTCCCTAGAAACAAGGATTATCACAGTGAAAGAAACTGACACTCTTCCTACCTATAGTTTTCTGTCCCTAGAAAAAAATGTTTTTTTAAAGCACACTATAGCACAAGGAGAATTTCCCTCACTGTCCTTCCCTGTCCCTAGAAACAAGGATTATCACAGTGAAAGAAACTGACACTCTTCCTACCTATAGTTTTCTGTCCCTAGAAAAAATGTTTTTTTTAAAGCACACTATAGCACAAGGAGAATTTCCCTCACTGTCCTTCCCTGTCCCTAGAAACAAGGATTATCACAGTGAAAGAAACTGACACTCTTCCTACCTATAGTTTTCTGTCCCTAGAAAAAATGTTTTTTTAAAGCACACTATAGCACAAGGAGAATTTCCCTCACTGTCCTTCCCTGTCCCTAGAAACAAGGATTATCACAGTGAAAGAAACTGACACTCTTCCTACCTATAGTTTTCTGTCCCTAGAAAAAATGTTTTTTTAAAGCACACTATAGCACAAGGAGAATTTCCCTCACTGTCCTTCCCTGTCCCTAGAAACAAGGATTATCACAGTGAAAGAAACTGACACTCTTCCTACCTATAGTTTTCTGTCCCTAGAAAAAATGTTTTTTTAAAGCACACTATAGCACAAGGAGAATTTCCCTCACTGTCCTTCCCTGTCCCTAGAAACAAGGATTCGCACAGTAAAACACACTGACACTCTCCCTACCTATAGTTTTCTGTCCCTAGAAAAAATGTTTTTTTAAAGCACACTATAGCACAAGGAGAATTTCCCTCACTGTCCTTCCCTGTCCCTAGAAACAAGGATTATCACAGTGAAAGAAACTGACACTCTTCCTACCTATAGTTTTCTGTCCCTAGAAAAAATGTTTTTTTAAAGCACACTATAGCACAAGGAGAATTTCCCTCACTGTCCTTCCCTGTCCCTAGAAACAAGGATTCGCACAGTAAAACACACTGACACTCTTCCTACCTATAGTTTTCTGTCCCTAGAAAAAATGTTTTTTTAAAGCACACTATAGCACAAGGAGAATTTCCCTCACTGTCCTTCCCTGTCCCTAGAAACAAGGATTATCACAGTGAAAGAAACTGACACTCTTCCTACCTATACTTTTCTGTCCCTAGAAAAAATGTTTTTTTAAAGCACACTATAGCACAAGGAGAATTTCCCTCACTATCCTTCCCTGTCCCTAGAAACAAGGATTATCACAGTGAAAGAAACTGACACTCTTCCTACCTATAGTTTTCTGTCCCTAGAAAAAATGTTTTTTTAAAGCACACTATAGCACAAGGAGAATTTCCCTCACTGTCCTTCCCTGTCCCTAGAAACAAGGATTCGCACAGTAAAACACACTGACACTCTCCCTACCTATAGTTTTCTGTCCCTAGAAAAAATGTTTTTTTAAAGCACACTATAGCACAAGGAGAATTTCCCTCACTGTCCTTCCCTGTCCCTAGAAACAAGGATTATCACAGTGAAAGAAACTGACACTCTTCCTACCTATAGTTTTCTGTCCCTAGAAAAAATGTTTTTTTAAAGCACACTATAGCACAAGGAGAATTTCCCTCACTGTCCTTCCCTGTCCCTAGAAACAAGGATTATCACAGTGAAAGAAACTGACACTCTTCCTACCTATAGTTTTCTGTCCCTAGAAAAAATGTTTTTTTAAAGCACACTATAGCACAAGGAGAATTTCCATCACTGTCCTTCCCTGTCCCTAGAAACAAGGATTATCACAGTGAAAGAAACTGACACTCTTCCTACCTATAGTTTTCTGTCCCTAGAAAAAATATTTTTTTAAAGCACACTATAGCACAAGGAGAATTTCCCTCACTGTCCTTCCCTGTCCCTAGAAACAAGGATTATCACAGTGAAAGAAACTGACACTCTTCCTACCTATAGTTTTCTGTCCCTAGAAAAAATGTTTTTTTAAAGCACACTATAGCACAAGGAGAATTTCCCTCACTGTCCTTCCCTGTCCCTAGAAACAAGGATTATCACAGTGAAAGAAGCTGACACTCTTCCTACCTATAGTTTTCTGTCCCTAGAAAAAATGTTTTTTTAAAGCACACTATAGCACAAGGAGAATTTCCCTCACTGTCCTTCCCTGTCCCTAGAAACAAGGATTATCACAGTGAAAGAAACTGACACTCTTCCTACCTATAGTTTTCTGTCCCTAGAAAAAATGTTTTTTTAAAGCACACTATAGCACAAGGAGAATTTCCCTCACTGTCCTTCCCTGTCCCTAGAAACAAGGATTATCACAGTGAAAGAAACTGACACTCTTCCTACCTATAGTTTTCTGTCCCTAGAAAAAATGTTTTTTTAAAGCACACTATAGCACAAGGAGAATTTCCCTCACTGTCCTTCCCTGTCCCTAGAAACAAGGATTATCACAGTGAAAGAAACTGACACTCTTCCTACCTATAGTTTTCTGTCCCTAGAAAAAATGTTTTTTTAAAGCACACTATAGCACAAGGAGAATTTCCCTCACTGTCCTTCCCTGTCCCTAGAAACAAGGATTCGCACAGTAAAACACACTGACACTCTCCCTACCTATCCTTCTCTTTCCCTAAACTAAAGGAATCCAGGTTAAGCAAGAAAAAATAAATGTCACTGTCCCTGCCTATGCTTCTCTTTCCCTGCTCCGGAACACACTACACTAGGCCGCCGTGCTGGCGGCCTTTTATAGTGTGGGGCGTGTACTAAACACCCTCAGCAATAATTGGCCACAGGCATCCTGCCTGTGGCCAATCATTGCTCTCCTCGCTGCCGGCGCTGTGATTGGCCAAGCATGCGGGGTCACAGTGCATGCTTGGCCAATCACAGCGCCTGGATGACACTGCGATGGCGTAGTGCATTGTGGGCCGTTCGCGTCACTTGAATTAGGCGCGAACGGCCCAAATCGTTCGATCTTCGTCGAACGATCGAACAGCCGATGTTCGAGTCGAACGTATGTTCGACTCGAACACCGAGCTCATCCCTACTCCCAACGAATCTAAGAGCTTCTGGATTAGCTGACTTTCAAAGTCTCTTCCTTGATCTGAATGAAGTCGCTGGGGCAGCCCATAATGGACAAAATACTTCTCCATGAGTATCTTGGCTACAGTGGAAGCCTTCTGGTCTTTGGTTGGAAAAGCTTGGGCATACCGGGTGAAATGATCGGTTATCACCAGAACATTTCCCAGTCCACTCAGGTCGGGTTCGAGGCAGAGGAAATCAATGCATACCAGATCCATTGGGCCTTGACTTTGTAGATGGCCCATTGGGGCAGCTTGATGAGGTAAAGTCTTCCTCTGGATGCAACGTGCACATGAGTGGCAGTACTCTTCTACTTCTGCCCTCATACAGGGCCAATAGAACCGACTTATAACAAGTTGAAAGGTCCTTTCAGCCCCTAGGTGACCATGATTGTCATGCAGGGCAATCAGAACAGTCTCTCGATGTTTCTCTGGGAGGAACAGTTGCCATTTATCTTCTGAGTCATCAGAGGGGCCCCTTCGGTAGACCACTCCCTGATGTACCTGCAACCTGTCCCACTCTTTCCTCAACAGGCGAGCTTCCTTTGAGGGATGACGCAGGAGTCTGTTTGGATCCTGATTCTCCAGGGCCTCCAGAACCAATTTCCCCATGGATCTTCTAACTGGTCACATCTTAGTTCCCTCTTGGACAACTTTGGCAGATGGTCTTCTCCCAGCTGAGTTACTCCACAGTATTGTTTGGGGACTCCTACCATTGTAACTCCTATCTCTTCCGCCCTTGAGCCCCCTCTGGCTTGCAATTCAGCCCCTTGACAAAGGGCCCGCACCCCATCAGGTGCTACTTGAGTCCAGTCTTCCATGTCACAGTTGGGACCATGGGATCTCCTGGACAGAGCGTCTGCATCTCGATTCCCAATCCCTGGCCTGTACTTTAGGCTGAAATTGAATCCAGACAATGCGGCCAGCCACCTGTGTCCAGTGGCGTCCAGTTTTGCTGTAGTGAATAAGTAGGTCAGGGGGTTGTTGTCAGTCTTCACAGTGAACTCTGCCCCGTACAGGTAGTCCTTGAGTTTGTCTACTACTGCCCACTTAAGGGCCAAGAACTCCAGTTTGTGAGTGGGGTAGTTTTTCTCAGAGGGGGTCAGGCTCCTGCTCACGTAGGCAACAGGCCGTAGTTGTTCTTCGTGTTCTTGATAAAGTACTCCTCCCAGACCGTCATGACTAGCATCTACGTGTAGTTCATAGGGTTTGGTTGGGTCTGCATAGGCCAGGACTGGAGCAGTGGTTAGGCTTTTTTTCAATGCCTGAAAGGCCTCTTCACATTTCTGGTTCCACTGATCTTGGACTGACTCTCCCGGCTTCCGGGGTCCTGAGTCGTCTTCTTCTCCCTCAGTCTTGAGCAGTTCATTTAATGGTCTAGCAATTCGGGCGAATCCTTCCACAAACCTCCTGTAATAGGAGCAGAACCCCAAGAAGGACCGGAGCTCTGTTACTGTGGTGGGTCGTGGCCAGGAGGTAACTGCCTCCACTTTCTCAGGGTCTGTGGCCACCCCTTCTTCAGACACTATGTGTCCCAAATAGTTCACAGAAGATTGGTATAACCGACACTTCTCAGGCGAAAGCTTGAGTCCCTCCTCACTGAGTCTCCTCAAGACTTTTTCCAGCCTCTCCTCGTGTTCCTCTAGGGATCTTCCAAAGACAATGACATCGTCCAGGTATACAAGGACTTCAATAAGGTTCATGTCCCCTACAGTCTTCTCCATGAGACGTTGGAAAGTAGCTGGGGCTCCAGACAGACCTTGGGGCATCCGGTCGAATTCAAAGAAACCCACTGGGGTTATGAAAGCTGTCTTCTCCTTGTCTTCTGGGTGCATAGGGATCTGATAGTACCCACTCTTGAGATCCATAACGCTGAACCACTTGGCTCCAGACAAGCTCTGTAGGGCATCCTCTATCCTCAGAGTGGTGTATTGGTCGGGTATGGTTCTCCTGTTAAGAGTCCTGTAGTCGATACAGAGCCTCAATGATCCATTCTTCTTCCTGACCACCACTATCGGGGAGGCATAGGGGCTTCTAGACTCCCGGATTACACCAGTCCTCTTGAGTTCTGCGAGTTGTTCCCTCAGATCCTCCAGATCTGCTAGTGGGACCCGCCTGACCCTTTCTCTGAAGGGCTTATCTTCTTGGAGGCGGATCCGATGGGTGGCACTCCTTGCACACCCCACATCGAACTCATCCCTGGAGAAGATCTTCTCCCATCTGGTCAACTGGGCCTTGGCTCTCTCCTTCCAAGCCCTGGGCAGGTTCGGGTTTTCCATGGATAGCTTCTCCCAAGCATCTCCTCCTTCGCCTGCCCCCTTTACTTCCGACAAGTTGACCGGGGCCGCAGGGCTCACCTGGCCCAGCAGCATCCTGGCCGGGATTTCCATGGGTCCATCTGTATTGTTCCTAACACTCACTGGAACTCTACAATGGGCCTTCTTCAGGGCCTTCAGCGGAATCACTTCTGGTATCACTTCCAGGCCGGGGAGCTCTTCCCTTGGGTCAGACTCCAACATGACAAAAGGTCCAGGTTGCTCCCAAGTAAGCTTCACAGTGGCCCTGAGACAGGTTACTTCGCCGGGCTGCAACACCACCCCTTCTCTTCCAAGTCTCCACACCTTCCCTATCCCCTCTCCAGGGGTCTTCTGCTCTAGGACCAGCCGCTGATAAGCCGTCTTCAGCATGGGGTGAATCCTGGTTCCCGCTGACCCCTTCTCTTCCACTAGAGGGGTCAGAAGTCTTCGGACCAGGTCCGTGTTTGTCCCTATTATAAGAGAACTCTTGTTGGCTCCTGGCGGCCGAGGGAACACTACCGCCAGAGTATCAAACACTTCAGCTTTTCCAGCCACGGATGGGTCAAAGATCATCCTGACAGGCAAATAGCCATCTTAGGGGAAATTCTGGGTCCCAATCCCACATATCTCTAGTCCCTCTATCTTCTGGATGGGCAGGTGACTCAAGTGTTTCTCATAGAAATCCCGGTATAACAGGGTCACTTGTGCCCCAGTATCCAAGATGGCCCTGGTGTAGATTCCCTCCACTTGAAGGTGCACTATGGGAGATGGGCCTACTAGCCTCTCTGGATATGGCCTGGCAGGGGTTTCCTTCTTCTGGCCCCTTCCCTTCGGACTTTCTCCCATCCAGTTCCCTTTGGACTTTAATCTTTCTTGAGCCTGGTATGCATTAATTTCCCCCCTCTCAATGGGTGTACAGACCCGCTGAGGGATATTATTGATTTTCCTAGGTGTGCACCCCCTCTGGGGAGTGCTGTGCCTCTTCTGAGGGGTCTTGCCCCCTTTCTCTGGGGTGTATCTTTGTTGAGGAATGATGTATTTCTTCTGAGGCGTTTTATCTCTACTTTCCTACTGCTTCGCTTTCAGCTTGGAGCTCATTGAAGGTGATGGGCATGGGCACCCGGTTGACTCCTTCACCGGGGCCCTCTGGAGTTTCCCGCCGGCTTGCGGTTGTCCAGCTTCTTCTTCTTGGGACTAGAACAAGTAGCCGCAACATGGCCAATTCCTCCACAGTTAAAGCAGACTATATCGCCCCATTCTTGTAAAGATGCGGGTGCCGAAGCAATTGGGAACAGTTCCTTCCGTGGTACCTCTCTCTTGGGACCCTCTGTGTCTTTCGTCATCAGAGAGGTCAACATTTCTAACACCTTGGACATTTGTGCTTTTAAAGTGTCTACCTCTGAGTCTCTTTCAGTAGTCATCACTGGGTTGACTAGCACCTGTGCGGGGACAACATTTGCCTTAATCATTTGCTGTTCCTGTTGTAGCGCCTCCTCATCTCTGATGATTTTTATCAAGTCAGCATAAGTCAGCAGCGTTCCACCTCCCAAGGTTTTCAGGTGCAGCCAAACTGGATCTGAGCGTAACGCTCCCTTTAGGACTTGCTTCATTCTTGCCGCATCTGCATCTTGGGGCTTCATTCGCTTCTTCAACACAATCTTGCACAGCAACCTGTTTAGTCTCCTAACATATTCTGACAGTTTCTCCCTTGGTTGTTGGAAAGTATGTTCAAATTGGTATACCATCTCTGTCACCTTTTCCAATTGACCAAACTCTTCCTGTAGCATAGCTAGACAGTCTTGAGCCGTGCAATCGGCATTCCCAAACCGATAACTTTTCACTGCTTCTGCTGCTGCGCCTTTAAGGCTTTCTATCACTCGTTGCCTCTTCTGCGCTTCAGGCACCTCCCATGCCTCTACTGCCTGCAATGCCTGCTCCACCCAGGTATCAAAATCTTCTTCCCCTGCAGGGACAGGGAGCTTCCCTGAGAATGTCTTCAATCTCCGGTAGCTAGTTTCTACATGCACTGTGTTGGTCTTCTGACATTTGATTAGCAGATCTCCTATCGCCTTTATCAATTCTGGTGCTATAGCAGTGGCAGGTGCGGGTGTCACCGGGGGCGTCACCCTGTCTCCCTTTACTTGTGAGGCGCGGGCCGCAGCCTGCGGTGATCCCATCGGTGATGGTTCCTTCTTTATAGTTAAAGCAGGCGCCACCCTATAGGTTCTATTATCTGGCGTCTTTACACACTTGTACTTGCAAGCCTCTGGTATCCCGTCTCCATATTCCACTAGTGAAGTGAACTACTAGTGAAGTGATTCCACTAGTGACACTATGAAGTGTCTGGGTCTGCCTTTATATCTATCACCCATGGTGTGTGACCTGGGGACACTGACTTCATCAACTCCTCTACCGTCTCAGTCTTCCATTCCTCCCCTGGGAGGCTGATGACTATTGAGTTGTTTGGCTCTGCCCTTACGGCTTTGCACCACTCTTCTATGGCTTGTGGATCCATGGGGTCCATGCCGGTACTTCTGGCGTTCACCTGCTGTATCAGGATCCCGGACGAGAACCCCCACGTGTAGCGATACCTTCAACTAAGAAGGCCACAAATTTAGTTTGGGCCCTGAGAGCAGCTCCGCCAACCCCCGGCAATGTACTCGACCCCCTACTGGCACAGTTAGTATTGGCAGCAATATATCTACTCTTATACTGTATGAGTAACCCAGACACCAAGACAACAATAGTATAAAAGGTATATGATTTACTTAAGCTTTTGATAAGAAAGGGGTTAACATTGGTAACAGTTCACAGATATATATATATTGCAGAGCCCTGCAGCAATAACACTAGACATGTGCATTCGTTTTCGTCCGAATGCATTTTCGTCCGAATTTCAGCTATTTTCGTTATCGTTTTAACAAACGGAAACGAAAGCACAGAATCCGAAAACCGAAAGATCCGACATAAACAAATGCTTTATTTTCGTTTTCGTTGCTACAACAGTTCGATATAGATAGGAGATTCGACGTGACGCTGACAATAACAATCTGTGTCTATCGAATCTGTGGTCGAATGTGCCTAACCTTAACTCTATTAGTCCAAGATTATTCTACATAGGAGAGAAAAGATTCGACATTATAGAGAGAAAAGATTCGACATAGGAGAGAAAGATTCGACATAGGAGAGGAAAGATTCGACATAGGAGAGGAAAGATTCGACATAGGAGAGAAAAGATTCGACATAGGAGAGGAAAGATTCGACATAGGAGAGGAAAGATTCGACATAGGAGAGGAAAGATTCGACATAGGAGAGGAAAGATTCGACATAGGAGAGGAAAGATTCGACATAGGAGAGAAAAGATTCGACATAGGAGAGAAAAGATTTGACATTATAGAGAGAAAAGATTTGACATTATAGAGAGAAAAGATTCGACATAGGAGAGAAAAGATTCGACATTATAGAGAGAAAAGATTCGACATAGGAGAGAAAAGATTCGACATTATAGAGAGAAAAGATTCGACATAGAGAGAAAAGATCACTGCTTGTGGGCGGAACATTCGACAGACACCATAAGCCTTCAATGACAGATTCGACCTTAATTAATTCAGATTTTCGGACGAATGCAATTTTTAACGAAAAACGAAATAAATAAAAACGAATTTCGGGAGTAACTAAATAAATTTATTTTTTGCACGAAAACGAAATTCCGAAACGAAATATTTCAGTGTGCACATGTCTAAATAACACACTATGCATATGAGGTGAACAGTAACAAGTGCGCCACATGGGCGACCGTTAACTAGGTGTCCTGTGGCGCAGTAACCAAATGAACTAACTAGCTGACCAGGCCTGGCTCAGATATCTACAACTTAGTCTACAGGGGATTATGTTCTTTTCTTCACCGGCGGGTCTTTAACGGTGGTGCACATTAATAGAGTATCATTTGTAATCCAATGGGAAAGTTAGAGATGGAGTAAACACTTTACTATGTCAAGTGTTAGTTCAGCTCCTTTGAGGTCCTCTAATGAGAGTATCAGAAATAACTTGTGGGCCACGGCAGTCTATAGGCCTATCAACAACAACAGTATATGGCTTGGGCGTACGCCCTCTCACCCGCCCCGGACACGGTCCCAGTCCGGGGGAACTTCCACCGACTGTGTCACACACACACAATGTCTCCAGCGATCGGGGCCCCGATCTGGTCCAGGCTGTAGACAAGCGAAATCCGGAACCACCCAGGCTCACAGGGGGGTGGAAGGCTCTTTGGTGCTGCGCAAGGCCTCAGGCTTCAGGCCTTGCACTCCGCCACATCCGCGCAGGAGGATCAGTCTCTGAAGTCTCGTGTCCCAAAGAGGCCGAGCGCAGCCGCGCCTCCCCTTATATAACCCCTCCCATGAGTCTCTGCGGTGAACACTGCCGAATGGGGTTCTGGGTGATGTAGTCTCCCGGAAGTAAAAGGTAACACCCCGCTACATAAGCCAGGCAACGTTTATTACCGGAGAGAGGGTAGTAGCAAGAGTATTTACAGCAGTAATGCAAGTAGTTTCACTCCAAGCATGAAGGCACAGATACACAGCACCGTCACTTCTGGTGTAAGCAGTTGTATTTGTCAGCACTATAGGCACTTCTCACTAGGGTGACCACTTGTCCCGGACAACTTCATTGCGGGACAATACAGTGTCCAGGACCCGGAATGAAATGACAGACACAGCCACCATAATGACTGGTTGCTAGGGCCGCCCCCCGACTCACGTCTAGCAACAAGTGACGACTGGCCAGTACCATTTAATATAGCGGGGGGGGGCGCAGCTGCAGGTGAAGTTCTGTCACGGCCGCCAGTGTCATAGCCAGTACACATGTGTGTGTTTGGGGGACAGGAGCCACACTGGGGGCAGAGGTTCTGTCTGCTCTGCAGGGGCAGGCCGAGAGGTGGTTGACGCCACGCCAGCTTAAGCCAGGAATGGTAGTTTGCGACAATGGCACCAACCTCCTCTCCGCTCTCCGACAGGGACAACTGACCCATGTGCCCTGTGTGGCTCACGTCCTTAACCTGGTGGTGCAGCGGTTCTTGGGCAGGTACCCAGGCTTACCGGATGTCCTGAGGCAGGCCAGGAAAGTCTGTGTGCATTTCCGCAGATCTTATAATGCCAGTGCTCCTCGCCTGGCTGAGCTGCAAAAGGAGTTGAACCTGCCCAAGAACCGCCTTATATGTGACATGCTCACCAGGTGGAACTCAACGTTGGCCATGCTGCAGCGGCTGCACACGCAGCAGAGGGCCATCAATGAGTACCTGTGCGACTACGGCACCAGGACAGGGTCAGGGGAGCTCGGGTTTTTTTCACCACGCCAGTGGGGCATGATCAGGGATGCATGCACTGTCCTGGCACCATTTGAGGAGGCCACGAGGATGGTGAGCAGTGACAGTGCATGCATCAGTGACACTGTACCTCTTGTCCACCTGTTGGAACATACGCTGCGTGGAATAATGGACAGGGCACTTGAGGCAGAACAGAGGCAGGAAGAGGAGGACTTCCTTGTCTCTCGAGGCCCCCTTTACCCAGACAGTGTTCCTTCTGTCCCACCCATCGCACAGGAAGAAGAGGAGGAGGAGGAGGAGGATTGTGTCAGCATGGAGGTGGAGCCTGGCACTCAGCATCATCAGCAGCAGTCTTTTAGGGATGATTTACAGTCCCAAGAAACCAGTGGACTTGTACGTGGCTGGGAGGAGGTGGCTGCGGATCATGTCGTCCTTAGAGACCCAGAGGACTCTGGACCGAATGCCTCAGCTAACCTACGCTGCATGGCCTCCCTGATCCTGCAAAGTCTGCGGAAGGATCCTCGTATTCTTCGGATCAAGCAGAGGGACCATTACTGGCTGGCCACTCTCCTTGATCCACGGTACAAGGGTAAGGTTGCGGAACTAATCTTACCGTCGCAGAGGGAGCAGAGGATGAGACAACTCCGGGAGGCCTTGCAGAAAGGTCTGTGCAACGCGTTCCCAGAGACTGGGAGGTTACAAACTCCTGGTCCTGGACAACGAGTTGCTGAGGCTTCGGTCAGTCAAAGAAGGAGCGGTGGGGAAGGTGGCCGTCTGACCGATGCGTTCAGACAATTCTTTAGTCCGCAGCCCCAAGGTATGATCGGTTCCAGCAACCATCGCCAGCGTCTGATATACATGGTGCAGGAATACCTAGGGGCAAGGTCAGACTTGGACACCTTCCCCACCAAAAATCCTCTGGCTTACTGGGTCTTGAGGATGGATCACTGGCCAGAGCTTGCACAGTATGCAATTGAGCTACTGGCCTGTCCTGCATCCAGCGTTCTTTCAGAACGCACATTCAGTGCTGCTGGAGGATTTGTCACGGATCACAGGGTGCGCCTGTCCACCGACTCTGTTGATCGACTGACCTTCATAAAGATGAACCAGTCTTGGATCACCACCAGCTACCAAACACCTGAAGCTGATATAACAGACTAATTTATTTTCAAATGTCACATCCCTTCAAGACTGATGCTGATGCTGAGAGACTGTCCTGTTATGTTGACTGACTATCCTCCTCCTCCTCAATGATCCGATTGATGATGATAGCTTGGAAGAACATTTTTGTTTCTGGGTGCCGCCACCAGTGGCTAAGGCCCAATTTTTCAGCCCCTGTTTAACAGGGGCGTGTTATTACAATTTTGTATGCAATGCTTTGCAGCAGGGCTCATTCCTGCACTCCAACTAGAGTATCTGGGAGTGGTTGCAGTGTCGTGGCACCAGCACCAGTGGCTAAGGCCCAATTTTTCTGCCCCTGTTTAACAGGGGCGTGTAATTACAATTTTTGATGCAATACTTTGCAACAGGGCTCATTGCTGTGCTCCAAGTACAGTATCTGTGAGGGGTTGCAGTGTTGTGGCACCAGTGCCTAAGGCCCAATTTTTATGCCCCTGTTTAACAGGGGCATGTAATTAAAAAATTTTATGCAATGCTTTGCAGCAGGGCTCATTCCTGCACTCCAACTAGAGTATCTGTGAGTGGTTGCAGTGTCGTGGCACCAGCACCAGTGGCTAAGGCCCAATTTTTCAGCCCCTGTTTAACAGGGGCGTGTAATTACAATTTTTGATGCAATACTTTGCAACAGGGCTCATTGCTGTGCTCCAAGTACAGTATCTGTGAGGGGTTGCAGTGTTGTGGCACCAGTGCCTAAGGCCCAATTTTTCTGCCCCTGTTTAACAGGGGCATGTAATTACAATTCTTGATCTAATAATTCACAGCAGGGCCCATTCCTGCGCCCACCAAGACTAACTGTGAGGCCTTACAGTGTTGTGTCAACACCACCACCACCACCACCAAAGGCCCAATTTTTCAGCCCCTGTTTAACAGGGGCGTGTAATTACAATTTTTGATGCAATACTTTGCAACAAGGCTCATTGCTGTGCTCCAAGTACAGTATCTGTGAGGGGTTGCAGTGTTGTGGCACCAGTGCCTAAGGCCTAATTTTTATGCCCCTGTTTAACAGGGGCATGTAATTACAATTCTTGATCTAATAATTCACAGCAGGGCCCATTCCTGCGCCCACCACGACTAACTGTGAGGCCTTACAGTGTTGTGTCAACACCACCACCACCACCACCACCACCAAAGGCCCAATTTTTCAGCCCCTGTTCAACAGGGGCATGCAATTACAATTCTTGATCTAATAATTCACAGCAGGGCCCATTCATGCGCCCACCAAGAGTAACTGTGAGGGCTCACAGTGTTGTGGCAACACCAACATGTAAGGGGCAAATTTCAGCTGAGTATATACGGCAGGCCCCTACTTTCAAACATCCAACTTACAAACGACTCCTCCTTGCAAACGGAAGGATACAACAGGAAGTGAGAGGAAATCTACCCCTAGGAAGGCAAATTCTCTCCTGTAAGAGTTAATATGGGGAAAAAAGTGTCTCCTCTCCACTGATGCTTTATCACCAATTCTTGTTTCAATAAAAACTCCAAATTTTCAAAAAATATTTGTCATTAGGACGGAAAGTGAGGTGAACTGTTCTGAACAGGTGCACACTGCACAGACAGCAAAACAAATGTTACAGGGGTGATAACCCTTCCCTATGTTTTCCAAAAAGCTTAAAAATAGATTTTTTGCCTGGAGCTACACTTAAACAATGTACCTGTTCAAAATTACAAACAGATTCTACATAAGAACAAACCTACAGTCCCTGTCTTGTATGCACCGCCTGTATACGGCTGTTCAGAGTATATAGGGCCTTTTTTATTTTGTGTGCGGGGTTCCCCTTAATATCCATACAAGACCCAAAGGGGCTGGTAATGGGCTGGGGTGGGGGGGGGGGGTGTGTGATGGGGTAGCTATGCCATTTTTCTTAAAGATTTTCATCCATATTACCGGGACCAGACATTACATTAAAGCCACAAGCAGTTTTAAATGGCTTTTTTTCCTTTAGAAATGTAATTTTGTGCAGGGACAGTTCTAAACACGGGAAACACGTGGCACTTCACAGGCATACTGTAGACACCCCCCAGGCACGATATTTAAAGGAATATTTGACTTTTTTTTATCACTTTATGCATCATTAAAATGACTGCTCCAGAAAAACTGCAGTTTTTAAAACTTCTTTTTGCATTGATACATGTCCCCTGGTGCAGAACCCGGGTTCCCAAACCCTTTTTAGGACAATAACATGCATAATAGTCGTTATATTTAGCACTTTAGATTTCGAACGTTCACATCCATTGTATTTAATAGGGTTCTAAAGTTCGTGCGAACTTTCGGTCCGTTCGCGGGTTCTGGTGCGAACCGAACCCGGGGGTGTTCGGCTCATCACTATTGCTGATACAGAACTCCGTAGGAACCCTGAGCTATCCCTCACAGGCCGGAACACTCTCCCTACCTTCTCCTAACTCTCCCTCACAAGCGGGGTCTCTGTCCCTGTCTCCACACACACGTGTTCTCCCCTCAACGTGGCTGGGCTTTCCTATATATAAGATATCCACCCAAACATGGCCAACCAAATCTCCCGAGATTTTGCTGTCCTATCGGGACACCAGGCTTCTTCAAAATGGTGCTGGAGACAAATATAGAGGCCAAACAGCTCTGAACATATGTACACATAACCATATCAAATCGGCTGAAAAGTGAGTATATACACTTGCTAACCCACTTCCTCTTGCAGCCAGCTAGGCTGCCCTGAACTACTTCCCCATCCCTTTAAGAATTGCAATCCCTTGCATGCACCTAGGGAGAGGTAATTAACACAGTGCAATATTATAGCAAGCAAGAAAACAAGCAATACATAACAGTTCAAGTCACATAGTCAGAATACTTGACAGGTTTCAGTCCCCTGGTAATACGCTTGGGTGAGCGAGGCTCCGGATCTTCCAAATCTTCCAAATGTCCATCTCCCTCCGAGGCAACAGGATCGGTAGGCGCTATTTCATCCATAAGAGGCTCATCCTCCTCAGGAGTGTGGGCACTCTGCACATCTGGCTCCCTAGCAGATAAGTCCCATTCAGTATCAGCCTGGTTCTCTGTATCTCCCCCAGCTAGGGATGATGTCTCTACCGCCAGCAGAGGGGGCAGGTACCAGGTTGCAAAGTCACTGTTGAGGACATCCTGGCTGTTGTCCCATTTAGCAGATGGGGGAAAGACAGGAATAGGATTATCCGTTCGTGAATCAGCACTGAACACAAAGGGACGAAGGAGATTACGATGCAGTCTCTTGTGAGGTCCATTCGGCCTCTCTGAAACCAGATCATACACAGGCCGCCCAGGGAAAGGTTGTTGCTTAACTCGATATGGACATGGCTCCCACTTGGGCTCCAGCTTGCTGCCCCTCAGATGTTTAGGATTCATCACCAAGACTCTGTCTCCTGGTGTAAGTGGCAACAATTGAACAATACATTCCTCCGCTAAATCCTGGTGCTTTCCCAGTACTATCTGTTTGGCTTGATACAGGCGGTGCCAGTGATCTTGGACCCATTCCTCTGGGGTCCTTGACGTAATAGGCTCTGGAGTTTCCAAGAGTATATCCACCAGTAAATGGCCACAACGCCCATGTGACAGGGGTCACTTTGGGCACAGGGTGAGCAAGAAAATAATAGACATTAAGAGTATGTCTTGGATTGCTTTAAAATGGGACAGTGATATTCTTCCTCAATATTCCCCAGGATATCTGTAAAGAACTATTTACTGTTTGTTGATTCTGAACTCAACAGGTTAACTGAAAATGTGACTCCTTCATAATGTTGGGACACATACTGTTAGATGCTAATGTCACCTTTTGTGATGTAAATAAATCTAGGAGGATGGCTTCTGAGAATCTTTCATCGTGATAATTGACCCTGTGATGTGTACTGTAGTTTAGGAGACAGCAAGGCTAGCCTAAAGGGAATGTGTCTGAGTCATCAGTTGTAGTTAATTAGCTCATGTAAATTAGGTCTGGTCAAAGGTGTATTGTCAGAGGAAAATGAGGAGAATGTAAGAACCTCCTCTTTTGGTGTATAAAACTTGTAGTTTTTCAAAAAAAGATTCATTCCTGCTTGAACCTCATACAGAGCGTTATCTCATATCTGGGGGAGAGAATCATTCGTATGGGGTCTTATTCGGCTGGTTAGAGTGTCGGTAGCTGCCTGGTGTTCGGAAAGGGAAAATCTTAAACGGCGTGAACCCCTTTCGTATTGGGATTGCCGTTACAGCCTAAACATCAGAAAATGAGGAGTATAACCAGTGGCTCGATGCACAGTCTGATTGAAAGCCCAAACAACATCTCCTACATACTGCGGCGAACGTTCTCGATGCTCTTGCTCTAATGTGCAAATCAATCCCAACAATGTGCGATTAAAGCATTCACAGGCCCCAAATACTGGATTTTTGTTTTCATGAAATGACATTTTTCCGGTTTGAGCCAAAGGCCATACTGGGCTAGCCGCTGAAGGACTTTTTCCAGATGTAGCAAATGGTCCTCGAACGTTCTGGAAAAGATGATGATGTCATCTAAGTAAATCAGGACAGATTCAAAGTTCAAGTCTCCCAAGCAACGTTCCATTAGCCTTTGGAACGTACTGGGGGCATTAGTCAGGCCAAAGGGCATCCGATTAAACTTGTATAGTGCCAGAGGGGTGATAAAGACCATTTTTTCACGATCTTCCTTTTTTACCGGGACCTGCCAATATCCGCTGGCCAAATCTAGCATGGAGAAGTACTGGGCCTGTACCAAGGCCATTAGGGATTCTTTGACCCGGGGCAGGGGGTAAGCATCCCGATGGATACAGGCATTCAATCTGTGATAGTCCACACAAAAATGTAAGTTGCCATCCTTCTTCCGCACAAGAACTAGGGGCGCAGCCCAGGGACTATGACTCTCTCGAATCACCCCCCCCTTGCAGCATTCCGCGTAATAGGTCTTTGACCTCTTGACAAAGAGTGGGGGTATATTACGATACCTTTTCCGAATAGGAGCCGTGTCTCCAGTGTGGATGGAATGATCAAAAGCATTAGTACAGCGGTAGTCTTCAGGGCCTTGAGAGAATGCCACCAAATGTCTGCAAACTAGTTGCTGGAGCTTGTTGCTTTGTTCCGGGGTCATCCCCTGCACCGGAAGTGCCAGTTGTGTTAACAATTTCGGGAAATGGGTCTCAGCTGAATCAGGTAGAGCCGTCTGCAAAGCAGCACAGGCGGCCTCCACCCCAGGGCAAGGATCAGTAATGCAGCTTTTGGGTACTGTATACAAATCTGCAATGGCCACGTTCGTGGGCACTTGGATAGGTGTGGACCCCAAGTTAACCAGTTGCACCAACACTTGTCCCTGCCGGACAACAGACAGAGTTCTGGCTACCAACCATTCACCTTTGGTTTCCAGGTTGCGTTGTGGTTCGATCATCACAGTGGCCCCTCTTACTAGGGATGAGCTTCGAGTTCGAGTCGAACTCATGTTCGACTCGAACATTGCCTATTCACAATTTGGGGTGTTCGCAGCAAATTTGAAAAGCCGCGGAACACCCTGTAAAAGTCTATGGGAGAAATCTAAAGTGCTAATTTTAAAGGCTTATATGCAGGTTATTGTCATAAAAGGTGTTTGGGGACCCGGGTCCTGCCCCAGGGGACATGTATCAATGCAAAAAAAAGTTTTAAAAACTGCATTTTTTTTCGGGAGCAGTGATTTTAATAATGCTTTAAGTGAAACAATAAAAGTGAAATATTCCTTTAAATTTTGTACCTAGGGAGTGTGTATAGTATGCCTGTAAAGCAGCTCTTGTTTCCCGTGCTTAGAACTGTCCCTGCACAAAGTGTCATTTCTGAAGGAAAAAAAGTCATTTAAAAGCACTCCGAGCACGCAACCTGGCAGGCCACAACAAAAGAGGGGGGGGGGGACGAGAGAGCGACCCCCCCCTCCTGAACCGTACCAGGCCACATGCCCTCAACATGGGGAGGATGCTTTGGGGGTCTGTGACCACTCAAAGCACCATGTCCCCATGTTGATGGGGACAAGGGCCTCATCCCCACAACCCTTGCCCGGTGGTTGTGGGGGTCTGCGGTCGGGGGGCTTATCGGAATCTGGAAGACCCCTTTAACAAAGGGGACCCCCAGATCCCGACCCCCCCATGTGAGATGGTAAGGGGTACATTGTACCCCTACCATTTCACAAAGAAAGTGTAAAAAAAATGTAAAAAAAAACACACAGACACCTTTGGGAAAGGTCCTTTATTAAAAATAAAAAATAAATTAAAAAAAAGATTCCAGCGGCGGTAATCCACTCTCGGTATCCTGCGATCGGTGGTCTCCTCTCCGGGGTCCAGCGATGGATGATCTCTCCTCTCCGGGGTCCAGGCTCCAACGATAATGTCCAGCGCAGCACTCTTCACCGGAGCGGAGACACCCCGGGAATGACGCCGCCGAAGCCAGTGACAGCTCTTAAGAAGCTGAGGGCGGGACCACCCGTCACGTGACCCCGTCCCCCTCTGACGCAAGGGGAAACCCGGGCTTCCCCAGTGACGTGCGGTGACCCCGCCCACCTCCGATGTAACGCAGGTTTCAGAGGACGTTTTTAAAACTTTTTTTTGCATTGATACATGTCCCCTGGGGCAGGACCCGGGTCCCCAAACACTTTTTATGACAATAACTTGCATATTAGCCTTTAAAATTAGCACTTTCGATTTTTCATGTTCGAGTCCCATAGACTTTACCGGTGTTCGGATGTTCGAACAAATTTATTGCCTGTTCGCAAGTTCTGGTGCAAACCGAACTGGGGGGTGTTCGGCTCATCCCTACCTCTTACGTGTCTTCTAGCTACCACAGGAAGGGGACACACCAACTCTTGACGTGGTGGTATAATAACCCGATGACGGGCAGGGAGACGGATGACCCGCACTTTCTCTGTATGTTTGAACATTCCGACAAGCATTGATCAGATTCTGCAGCTGTGGTTCTGATTGCCCGGATGCTTGCGTTGAAGCCTCCCACAGAAGGCGAGTTAAGTCCAGTTCTTTTAGAGTGTTCATGCCCATTCATGACCACAACCCGAACCTAGGGAGTGTTTGCTCATAAACTTTCATGGACATCCAAGTGACCCCTACTACTGGAATAGGTAGGTTGTTAGCAGTGTTGTTCATCTTACGTTAAAAAAGTAATTAGTTACAGTTACAAATTACTTCTTCCAAAAAGTAATGGAGTTAGTTACTACATTGAAAAAGTAATTAGTTACTCAGCAAAGTAACTATATTGGTTATATTATATATACACGGGGCGGGGGCGGGGCGGTAGAAGGATGATATATATGTAATTTTTTCAGTGTATAAAAATAATAGGAGGGATAACAATAAATAATATTGGTACTGTGCCCATGCCTCACTGTGCCCATGCTTCACTGTGCCCAATGCCTCACTGTGCCCGTGCCTCACTGTGCCCGTGCCTCACTGTGCCCATGCTTCACTGTGCCCATGCCTCACTGTGCCCATGCTTCACTGTGCCCAATGCCTCACAGTGCCCGTGTCTCACTGTGCCCATGCCTCACTGTGCCCATGCTTCACTGTGCCCAATGCCTCACTGTGCCCGTGCTTCACTGCGCCCGTGTCTCACTGTGCCCGTGTACCTCAGATCGGCAGCGTCCCGACTCCCGGCGGCCATTCCATTATTCAAAAGCCGCGCCTCCTTCAGTCCTCCTCATCTGTGATAGGCGGAACACTCAATTTCCCAGCATTCAGTGTTCCGCCTATCACTGACATCCGCTCATCCTCATAACACAGACGAGGATGAGAGGATGTCCGTGATAGGCGGAACACTGCCTGCTGGGAAATTGAGTGTTCCGCCTATCACAGACGACGAGGACTCGGGAGGCGCGGCTTTTGAACACTACAATGGCCGCCCTCTGTCTGCATAACACGCTGTTCAGGTAGGCAGACGGCGGCTTGCAGTTAGTTAATGTTACATTACATCTACTCACGGCGGCTGCGGCAAGTAGATGTAATTAGGGTAACACCGCCCAAGTAATGGGAACGGCGGTGCCATGAGGGGAAGAGTAATCAGTTAGATTACTCGTTACCCCAAAAAGTGGCTACGTTACCTAACGCCGTTTATTTAAACGGCGTTAGTTACAACACTGGTTGTTAGCAGCTTTCAGCCTCAACCAGGAGGGGTCTAGAGTTGGGGTTGGCCCGAAATGTTGCTGGTAGAACGAATAGGCCATAGTGGTAACTTCTGATCCAGTGTCCATCAGACATCTAGCCGGCTGTCTGATGAGCATCACTGTCACCACTGGGAACCCAGAAATTATTGCAGGATCACGTTGAGGCAGTGAACGAACATTTCTTGTGGGTCGCCCCTCCGCCACAGGAATCTCTAGTTTAAAGGATGGCTTTGTACGTTCTGGGTTCCCCGTCACGCACAATTCCTGGTGACGTGGCCTAACCGTCCACACTGCAAGTATTTTCGGTCAATATCGGGGTCCCTGCAGAGGGTGTTGATCGCTGCCCGGGGTTGTTTGGACCCGCTCCGCAGAGCTGCCACCTCTTGCCAGAGGGAGGCAACTATATCAACTAGGTCTCGTACGACCTTTTCCATCGAGGGTATCCCCGCTTTCGAGGCGATAGCAGGGCATGGGGCAGTTGCTTCCTCCCGCTCCACTGACCACCTGGCTCCATGAGCGAGGGTAACATGGCTTCTGGCACAACCCGTTCATGGTCTGGCTCTTCCTGTACCCTCTTAATGGCCTCTTGTAGAATAGTAGCGAATTTCACCGTACCATCAATCCTCACTCGATCCCTTAAGGCTCTATTTAATGAAGAGGACCATACACCAGCGAGGAACTGGTCCCGGATAAGCTGATGGGGTTAGCGACCCCAGTTCCGGCAGGAGCAATTTTCTCCTCCAACCAGCACCAGATTTCCTGTAAGGCCACTGCAAATTGAGGGATAGTCTCTTGGTCGTGCTGTTCCCGACAAAATAAACTCTTGTGGAGTTCGGCTATGGAGGTACTCTCGCCATACAAGCTTTCTAGGCGACCCACAATAGCTGTTCTGCTATCCCTTTCCTTCTCGGGCAGAACCATCACAGCCCGGCGGGCTTCTCCTTCAAGCGCATTAACAGCCAAATCTGTAAAGTGTGCTGCGGGTATTTTGAACAAACGGACTGAACTGTCCAATCTCTCCACCCAGTCTGTCAGGGGAATATTTGTGCCATTAAATTTTGGAATCAGGGCCAAAGCCGCTCCATATGGTGCTATAATTGACCCTCTAGCCACTCCCCTGCTTGAGGAGGATGGTTATGACATCCTGCCATCTACGCCAAAATGTAAGCGGGGTGTAGGGTGTAGCGGCTTCACAGAGGGAATCACACGTACTGATTTTATAAGCCAGGCAACTTTTATTACTGGAGAGACGGTAGTAGCAAGAGTATTTACAGCAGTAATGGCAAGTAGTTTCACTCCAAGCATGGAGGCACAGATACACAGCACAGTCACTTCTGGTGTAAGCGGTAGTTGTATTCATCAGCACTATAGGCACTTCTCACTGACTGACACAGTATAAACCCAAGCATGCAATGCGTATCTGTAGAGGCTGATATTCACACACGTTACCCGGTAACAGCGGTATTCCTTCAGCAGAGGGATATATCCGAAACAGGGAGTCTTTTATCCGACCAGGATTGCTAATACAGAACTCCGTAGGAACCCTGAGCTATCCCTTACAGGCCGGAACACTCTCCCTACCTTCTCCTAACTCACCCTCACAAGCAGGGTCTCTTGTCCCTGTCTCCACACATACGTGTTCTCCCCTCAACGTGGCTGGGCTTTCCTATATATAAGATATCCACCCAAACATGGCCGACCAAATCTCCTGAGATTCTGCTGTCCTATCAGGACACCAGGCTTCTCCAAAATGGTGCTGGAGACAATTATAGAAGCCAAACAGCTCTGAACATATGTACACATAAACATATCAAATCGGCTGAAAAGTGAGTATATACACTTGCTAACCCACTTCCTCTTGCAGCCAGCTAGGCTGCCCTGCACTACAGCAGTACATGGAAAAGGTGAATACTGTGGCCTTCAGGCTCTCGCCCTTCTCTGATAGAGATTTAGGCAATGGATCCCTCCTCCATTCAAGGCAGACTTCTATGATGTGGCTCCCACACACTGGTTTCAAATGCTGTCTCCAGTAGTAAATGCCTCACAGTGACACACATCCACTGTGAAATGGGAGTGCCAATCCTGCTGAAGCTGTGGCAGTCCTCCAAGGCCCTCCAGAGCCACGTGTCTAATAAAGGCTGGGTTGATGGTTTGTAGGGTGTGATTAGAAGTCCCGCTGCGCCCTGTGCTTATTTGTATGACAATTGTCTTTTTTTAATCCATTTTTTACTGGTGTCTGGTAGGGTGGGCGAATTCGCCTTTAAATCAATACGTTTTCATATTTTCTTCAATAAAGCCTTTTATCACAAAATATACCATAGTAGGTTCTCCATATACAACTCTTTGCTTTTATACTTGGGTATTCTTGGCTGGAGACGGATACTCTAATGGGCTGGAGACAGGTACTAAGGTACGGTGATGGGCTGCAGATAGGTACTCGGGTACTCTGATGGGCTAGAGATAGTTACTCTGGGCTGGAGACAGGTACTCGGGTACTCTGATGGGCTGCAGGTAAATCCTCGGATGATCTGGGCTGAAGACAGGTACTTGGGTACTCTGGGCTGGAATCAGGTACTCTGATGGGCTGGAGGCAGGTACTTGGGTACTCTGATTGACTGCAGATAGGTACTTGGGTACACTGATGGGCTGGAGATAGGTACTCAGATAGGATGGTGACAGATACTCAGATGAGCTGGTGACAGGTACTCTGATGGGCTGGTGACAGGTACTCTGATGGGCTGGTGACAGGTACTCTGATGGGCTGGTGACAGGTACTCTGATGGGCTGGAGACAGGAACTCTGATGGGCTGAAGACAGGAACTCTGATGGGCTGGAGACAGGTACTCTGATGGGCTGGAGACAGGTACTCTGATGGGCTGGAGACAGGTACTCTGGTGGGCTGGAGACAGGTACTCTGATGGGCTGGAGACAGGTACTCTGGTGGGCTGGAGACAGGTGCTCTGGTGGGCTGGAGACAAGTACTCGGGTACTCTGATGGGCTGGAGACAAGTACTCGGGTACTCTGATGGGCTGAAGACAGGTACTCTGGCATTTCGATGGGCTGGAGACAGGTACTTGGGTACTCTGATGGGCTGCAGATAGGTACTCGGGTACTCTGATGGGCTGGAGACAGGTACTCAGGTACGGTGATGGGCTGCAGATAGGTACTCAGGTACTCTAATGGGCTGGAGATAGTTATTCTGGTACTCTGGGCTGGAGACAGGTACTTGGGTACTCTGAAGGGCTGCAGATAGATACTCGGGTAATCTGGGCTGGAGACAGGCACTCTGATGGGCTGGTGACAGGTACTCGGTGTCGTGGAAACATAGGTTGTATTCAGAGCATGCAGCCCATATTTCCTGTGCTAAATAAGCACACACTTCAGATTTCATCTCATTGCAATAATGCTATCTTTACGCTAAATTTCACTCACCACCATTCGTCCCAATCATCCCAAGAAAGCAGCACCACACAGCTATGTTCTCATCTCAGCATCCCAGCCTGACTGCCAAGCCGACGCCCCATCAAAGGCTTTTATTAAACTCCAAAAGATCTGACAAACAGGAAGTGATGGCTGCAGCAGCCAATCACCTCCTCCATGGGAGGAGACATCACAGGATGTCCCCTCCACACAGGAAGTGAGGACACAGCAAATGCCCATACAAGGACATCCCTTCCAACAGGGTTATTTAAATACATGGATACAATAATAATACAATACATGCATAAAACAAACGAACCAATCACAGACATGTATACATTCAAATAGACTATCAGTGGCATGCACTGCTTCCAATGACGGGAACTATACGACAATTATGCCTCAATGGACCACAATTGTCGTATAGCTATGCTACTGTTCTTGTGGACACAGATCTGTCCGCTCTGAGTCATTTAATGCCAACGTCAAGAAGTGGCCAGTCCCCTGACGAGGCATAAAACAACATCTCTAAATGGAGCAAACATCGCTGTTTCCATAGGAAGATTTTACCGCCACCGATCTTCCACCAACGTCTGTATGTGCAAATACGCTCAGATGAGCGCATTACAGCAAAACTGACATTGGGGGACATCTGACAACATACATTAATACATTTTTCCACAACAGTCCTCCCTTTTTTGTCATATGCACCCCATGTCCATCGATGAAAATTGATCTGCTTCTTACACCTGGAAATGAATCAGTCCTTACAATCAATAAAAAGGAAAAACACGGCTTGACATGTAGACTCTGTTCTTCAGGGACATGACTTATAAAAGGAGGACACAACATGGTGAGCTGTAGTAATCGCCGATCCGTCTGTGATTCTCTGTGTCTTGTATGTGGGTCCGGCTTCGGGGCGTCTCATCAAGGAAACTCTGGTCACGCGTCCAATCAGGCAACAGGAGCACCTCGTCACGACATAGAAAGAATAGAAATAAAAACGACATGAGTATATATATTCCCACTTCCTTTAACCACGATCCGCTGCGTAGCGATACCTTCAACTAAGAGGGCCGCAGATTTAGTTTGGGCCCTGAAGACAGCTCCGCCAACCCCCGGCAAATTTACTCGACCCCCTACTGGCACAGTTAGTTATGGCAGCAATATAATTCTTATGCTATATGATTAAACTCAGACACCAAGGCAATAATGAAAGGGGTATCTAATTTACTTTAGATTTGTGGTAAAAAGGTTAACAGTGGAAACAGTTTACATGAAATAGGTTGCAGAGCCCTGCAGCAATAAACACACTATGCATTTAATGAACAGTAAAGGTGCGCCGCGTGTGCGACCGTTAACTAGACGCCCTGTGGCGCAGTAACCTAATGAACTAACTAGCTGGCCAGGCCTGGCTCAGATATCTAAAACTCAGTCTCTAGGGGATGATGGTTTCTTCACCGGCAAGTCTTTAAAGGTGGTGCACATAACAGAATAACATTTGTAATCCAGTGGGAAGATTGTAATAGAACAAACACTTTACTGAAGATCCTCTGAGTTCAGCTCTGATATGGATCTCCAGTGAGAGTATCAGATATAAACTTGTGGGCCACGGCAGTCTATAGGCACATCAGCAATAAACAGTATATGGTCTGAGCATACGCTCGCTCACCCCTCCGGACGCGATCCCAGTCCGGGAACTTCCACCGACTGTGTCCTCACACACAGTGTCTCCAGCGATCGGGTCCCCGATCCAACCAAGGCTGTGGATAAGCGAAGTCAGATGCCACCCAGGCTCGCAGCGGGGTGGAAGGCTCTTTGGTGCTGCACAAGGCCTCAGGCTTCAGGCCTTGTACACCGGCACAGCCGCACAGGAGGATCAGTCACTGAAGTCTCGTGTCCCAAAGAGGCCGAGCCCAGCCTCGCCTTCTCCTTTTATAACCCCTCCCATGAGTCTCTGGGGTGGAAACATTGCCGAAAGGGGTTCTGGGCAAGGTAGTCCTGGGAGTCTTAAAGGGGACCCTGCTACACACTCCCCCCACTTAAATTCTTTGGTCCCCAAAGAAAATTCTAGCATACACTGCGTACAACCCCAGACAACATTGCATAAGAGGTTGGCATAGGGAATTCCCACCAAAACCGAGGGGTTGGATTCCCTTGCCCACAGGTCACACTATCCTGAGTGGCCTGCCTAACTGTGCCAGAGAGTGAGTGGGGGTTGCCCTCTACCAAATGAACAGTGGAGGGATCCGGATTCTCTACACTCCTCCTAGCAGTGACCACAGAATCCTCTGAGCTCTTCCCCATTTGTGGGTAGGTCAACTTTCTGGGAGGCCTTATGACTCTGCGAGCCCTTTGTTCCCTTGGAGTTTCTGGCTCTGGCGCCACAGGCTCTTCTTCTGTAACAGGTTCAGGCAACATGGCAGGCTCTGTAACATCTGCTTCAGGAGCCGAGGAATACATAGAGTCTCTAGGGTCCTGTTCAGGGTAAACATCACAGGCATCTTCCCAGTAATCCGATGAAGGACTAGATGGGATGAATTCAGCAGCTTCTGCATTCAGTTGTCCATCTATAGTGTCTTCAGTAGTTGGAAGATCTATAGCAGAAGCTCCTGGGGTTGGGGAAGGCCACAGCCAGTCAAGTTCTCTTTCTTCATCTCCACTGAGTTCAGAAGCTTCTCCATCTTCAGCCCGAGAGGTCTGGGACCGAGTGTTTGGCCTGGGGGTATCTAGAATAGAGACTGGTTCAGGGGAGTCCCTCGATGGGGGTATCCTGACCACTTCAGCAAGTGGGAGCAGGTGGTTTCGATGCCACGTCTTCAGTGGTCCTACCTTTCCTTCTGGCTTCAACTTGTAGACAGGTAGGCCCGGCAGCTTCCTACAGATGACATAGGGTTCAGCTCTCCATCTGTCTGCAAGTTTGTGTTTTCCAGGGACCCCCAGATTGCGTAGCAGTACTCGATCCCAGGGCTGCAGGTCTTGTACCCAGACCTTCAAGTTGAAGTTTCTTTTGTTTCGGGCTCCCCTTTGATCTGAGGCCGCTTGAGCTTGTTCATAAGCTACTTTCAGGCTGTGTCTGAGCCTGTCCACATTCCCTTTGTGGGATGTGGTTGAGGAATGGTCTAAAGAAGTGCCAAAGGCCAGGTCCACAGGCAACCTCGCTTCTCTCCCAAACATGAGTCGATATGGGGAGTAGCCTGTAGCATCACTGGTGGTGCAGTTGTAAGCGTGTACTATAGCTGCTATGTGTTTGCTCCAATGTTGTTTCTTCTCACTTTCCAGAGTCCCCAACATGTTGAGCAGGGTTCGGTTAAACCTCTCCGGCTGAGCATCTCCCTGTGGGAGGTAAGGTGTAGTTCGAGTTTTCTTGATTCCTAACGAATCCAGGAGTTTCCGGATCAGTCGACTCTCAAAGTCCCTTCCTTGATCTGAATGAAGTCGCTGGGGCAGCCCATAATGGACAAAATACTTCTCCATAAGTACCTTGGCTACTGTGGAAGCCTTCTGATCTTTGGTTGGGAAAGCTTGGGCATACCGGGTGAAATGTTCGGTTATCACCAGAACATTTCCTAGTCCACTCAGGTCGGGTTCGGGGCAGAGGAAATCAATGCATACCAGATCCATTGGGCCTTGACTTTGTAGATGACCCATTGGGGCAGCTTGATGGGGTAAAGTCTTCCTCTGGATGCAGCGTTCACATGAATGGCTGTACTCTTCCACTTCTGCCCTCATGCAGGGCCAATAGAACCGACTTCTGACAAGTTGAAAGGTCCTTTCCGCCTCTAGGTGGCCATGATTGTCATGTAGGGCAATCAGAACAGTCTCTCTGTGTTTTTCCGGAAGAAACAATTGCCATTTATCTTCCAGGCCATCAGAGGGGCCCCTTCGGTAGACCACTCCCTGATGCACCTGTAACCTGTCCCACTCTTTCCTCAACAGGCGAGCTTCCTTTGAGGAGTGACTCAGAAGTCTGTTTGGATCCTGATTCTCCAGGGCTTCCAGAACAAATTTCCCCATGGGGTCTTCTAATTGGTCACATCTTAGCTCCTTCTTAGACAGCTTGGGTAGATGGTCTTCCTCCAGTTGAGTTACTCCACAGTATTGTTTGGGGACTCCTACCATGGTAACTCCTATCTCTTCCGCCCTTGAGCCCCCTCTGACTTGTAATTCAACCCCTTGACAAAGGGCCCGCACCCTGTCAGGTGCCACTTGAGTCCAGTCTTCCATTTCACGGATGGGACCATGAGATCTTCTGGACAAAGCGTCTGCATCTCGATTCCCAATCCCTGGCCTGTACTTTAGGCTGAAATTGAATCCAGACAATGCGGACAGCCACCTGTGTCCAGTGGCGTCCAGCTTTGCTGTAGTGAATAGGTAGGTAAGGGGGTTGTTGTCGGTCTTCACAGTGAACTCCGCCCCATACAGGTAGTCTTTGAGCTTGTCTACTATCGCCCACTCAAGAGCCAGGAACTCCAGCTTGTGAATGGGGTAGTTTTTCTCAGAGGGGGTCAGGCTCCTGCTCACGTAGGCAACAGGCCGTAGTTGCCCTTCGTGTTCTTGGTAAAGTACTCCTCCCAGACCGTCATGACTAGCATCTACATGTAGTTCATAGGGTTTGGTTGGGTCTGCGTAGGCCAAGACTGGAGCAGTGGTTAGGCTCTTCTTCAACGCCTGGAAGGCCTCTTCACACTTCTGGTTCCACTGATCTCTGACTGACTCTCCCGGCTTCCTGGGCCCTGAGTCGTCCTCTTCTCCCTCAGTCTTGAGCAGTTCATTCAATGGTCTAGCAATTCGGGCGAATCCTTCCACAAACCTCCTGTAATAGGAGCAGAACCCTAAGAAGGATCCGAGTTCTGTTACTGTGGTGGGTCGTGGCCAGGAGGTGACTGCCTCCAATTTCTCAGGGTCTGTGGCCACCCCTTCTTCAGACACTATGTGCCCCAGATAGTTCACAGAAGACTGGTAGAACCGACACTTCTCAGGCGAAAGCTTGAGTCCCTCCTCACTGAGTCTCCTAAACATTTTTTCCAGCCTCTCCTTGTGTTCCTCCAAGGTTCTCCCAAAGACAATGACATCGTCCAGGTATACAAGGATTTCAATAAGGTTCATGTCTCCTACAGTCTTCTCCATGAGACGTTGGAAGGTAGCAGGAGCTCCAGACAGTCCCTGAGGCATTCGATCAAACTCAAAGAACCCCACTGGGGTTATGAAGGCTGTCTTCTCCTTGTCTTCTGGATGCATAGGGATCTGATAGTATCCACTCTTAAGATCCATAACGCTGAACCACTTGGCTCCAGACAAACTCTGTAAAGCGTCCTCTATCCTCGGAGTGGTGTACTGGTCGGGTATGGTTCTCCTGTTGAGAGTCTTGTAGTCTATACAGAGCCTCAATGACCCATTCTTCTTCCTGACCACCACTATCAGGGAGGCATAGGGGCTTCTAGACTCCCGGATCACACCAGTCCTTTTGAGTTCTGCAAGTTGTTCCCTTAGATCCTCCAGATCTGCCAGTGGGACCCGCCTGACCCTCTCTCTGAAGGGCTTATCTTCTTGGAGGCGGATCCGATGGGTGGCACTCCTTGCACACCCCACATCGAACTCATCTTTGGAGAAGATCTTCTCCCATCTGGTCAACTGGGCCTTGGCTCTCTCTTTCCAAGCCCTGGGCAGGTTCGGGTTTTCCATGGCCAGCTTCTCCCAAACATCTCCTCCTTCACCTGTCCCCTTGACTTCTGACAGGGTAACAGGGGCAGCAGGGCTCACCTGGCCCAGCAGCATTCTGGCTGGGATTTCCATGGGGCCATCTGTAGTGTTCCTAACACTCACCGGAACTCTACAATGGGCCTTCTTCAGGGCCTTCAGTGGAATCACTTCTGGTATCACTTCCAGACCGGGGGACTCTTCCCTTGGGTCGGACTCCAACATGACAAAGGGTCCAGGCTGCTCCCAAGTAAGCTTCACAGTGGTTGAAGAAAGAAAGAAAGGTCTTCTGGACGCAGCACTCCGGTTAAAAAGCCTTTATTCCAAAAAAAGGTTCAGGAAACCAAAAACACTCTGCACAACACAACAAACTGATCACGTCTGGCTGACGCGTTTCACACTATTTAAAGTGCTTACTCATAGCTTCACAGTGGCTCTGAGACAGGTTACTTCGCCGGGCTGCAACACTACCCCTTCTCTTCCAAGTCTCCACACCTTCCCTATTCCCTCTCCAGGGGTCTTCTGCTCTAGGACCAGCCGTTGGTAGGCCGTCTTCAGCATGGGGTGGATCTTGGTGGCCGCTTGCCCCTTCTCTTCCACTAGAGGGGTCAAGAGTCTTCGGACCAGGTCCGTGTTCGTCCCTATTATAAGGGAACTCTTGTTGGCTCCTGGCGGTCGGGGGCACACAACTGCCAGGGTGTCAAACACTTCGGCCTTCCCAGCCACTGATGGGTCAAAAGTCATTTTGACGGGCAGATAGCCATCGTAGGGGAAACTCTGGGTTCCAATCCCACATATTTCCAGTTCCTCTATCTTCTGGATGGGCAGGTGACTCAAGTGTTTATCGTAGAAATCCCAGTATAGTAGGGTCACTTGTGCCCCAGTATCCAAGATTGCTCTGGTGTAGACTCCTTCCATTTGAATGGGCACTATAGGAGATGGGCCTACCAGCTTCTCCGGATATGGCCTGGCAGGGGTCGCCTTCTTCTGGCCCTTTCCCTTCGGACTCTCTCTCGTCCAACTCCCTTTGGACTTGTAGCTGCAATATGGCCAATTCCTCCACAGTTAAAGCAGACTATATCTCCCCATTCTTGTAAAGATGCGAGTGCTGAGGAAATTGGGAATAATTCCTTCCTTGGTACTTCTCTCTTGGAACCCTCTGGGTCTTTGGCTATCAGAGAGGACAACATCTCTAACACCTTGGACATTTGTGATTTTAGAGTGTCTACCTCTGAGTCTCTTTCAGGGGTCATCACTGGATTGACTAGCACCTGTGCGGGGACAACATTTGTCTTAATCATTTGCTGGTCCTGTTGTAGAGCCTCCTCATCTCTGATGATTTTTATCAAGTCAGCATAAGTCAGTAACGTTCCTCCTCCCGAGGTTTTCAGGTGCAGCCAGACTGGATCCGAGCGTAACGCTCCCTTTAAGACTTGCTTCATTCTTGCCGCATCTGTATCTTGGGGCTTCATTCCCTTCTTCAACACGATCTTGCACAGCAACCTGTTCAGTCTCCTAACATACTCTGAGGCCTCGTACACACGGCCGAGATTCTCGTTGAAAAAAACATGTCGTTTTTTTCGACGAGATTCTTGGACAAGAAACTTGTCCCGGCCGAGTGTACACACGCTCGTTTCAAAGAACCCGCGGTTCTTTGAAAGGAGCGTACGCGGTGACGTCATCGACTACGTCGAGCATGCGCTCGTCACATTCGATGCCGTCGCCGCCATCTTGGTATACCCTACGTATGCCTAGGAAGCTACCGCGCATGCGTCAAATTCATTTCGAACATGCGCGGGCTTCGGGGAGGACAGGTAAGTGTACACACACTCACTTTTCTCGTCGAGAAACATGCCGAGGAGAATCTCGACGAGAAAATAGAGAGCAGGTTCTCTATTTTCTCGTCGAGGTTTCTTGTCGGTTTTCTCGACGAGAAACCCGATAGCAGCGTACACACGACCGATTTACTCGGCAAGACCTCTCTGCCAGCAAGTTTCTTGCTGGTTCTTGCCGAGAAAATCGGTCGTGTGTACGAGGCCTGAGAGTTTCTCCCTTGGCTGTTGGAATGTATGTTCAAATTGGTAGACCATCTCTGTCAACTTTTCCAATTGACCAAACTCTTCCTGTAGCATGGCTAGACAGTCTTGAGCCGTGCAATCTGCATTCCCAAACCGAAAGCTTTTCACTGCTTCTGCTGCTGCGCCTTTGAGGCTTTCTATCACTCGTTGCCTCTTCTGCGCTTCAGGCACCTCCCATGCCTCTACTGCTTGTAATGCCTGCTCCACCCAGGTATCAAAATCTTCTTCCCCTGCAGGGACAGGGAGCTTCCCTGAGAATGTTTTCAGTCTCCGGTAGCTAGTCTCTACATGCACCGTGTTTGTCTTCTGACATTTGATTAGTAGATCCCTTATTGCCTTTATCAATTCTGGTGATTTAGCAGTGGCAGGTGCGGGTGCCACCGGGGGTGTCACTCCACCTCCTCTTTCTGGTGAGGTACGGGCCGCAGCCTGCGGTGATCCCATCTGTGATGGTTCCTTCTTTATAGTTATTGCGGGCGCCAACCTATAGGTTCTATTGTCTGGCGTCTTTACACACTTGCGCTTGCAAGCCTCTGGTATCCCGTCTCCGTATTCCACCAGTGCATACTGATATGAAGTGTCTGAGTCTGATTTTATATCTATCACCCATGGTGTGTGATCTGGGGACACTAACTTCATTAACTCCTCTACCATCTCAGTCTGCCATTCCTCCCCTGGTAGACTGATGACTATCGAGTTGTTCGGCTCTGCCCTAGAGGTTTTGCACCACTCTTCTATTGCTTGCGGGTTCATGCCGGCACCTCTGGCGTTTAATTGCTGTATCAGGATCCCGGACGAACCCCCACGTGTAGCGATACCTTCAACTAAGAGGGACGCAGATTTAGTTTGGGCCCTGAAGACAGCTCCGCCAACCCCCGGCAAATTTACTCGACCCCCTACTGACACAGTTAGTTATGGCAGCAATATAATTCTTATGCTATATGATTAAACTCAGACACCAAGGCAATAATGAAAGGGGTATCTAATTTACTTTAGATTTGTGGTAAAAAGGTTAACAGTGGAAACAGTTTACATGAAATAGGTTGCAGAGCCCTGCAGCAATAAACACACTATGCATTCAATGAACAGTAAAGGTGCGCCGCGTGGGCGACCGTTAACTAGTGGCGCAGTAACTTAATGAACTAACTAGCTGGCCAGGCCTGGCTCAGATATCTAAAACTCAGTCTCTAGGGAATGATGGTTTCTTCACCGGCAAGTCTTTAAAGGTGGTGCACATAACAGAATAACATTTGTAATCCAGTGGGAAGATTGTAATACAACAAATACTTTACTGAAGATCCTCTGAGTTCAGCTCTGATATGGATCTCCAGTGAGAGTATCAGATATAAACTTGTGGGCCACGGCAATTTATAGGCACATCAGCAATAAACAGTATAAACAGTATATGGTCTGAGCATACGCTCGCTCACCCCTCCGGACGCGATCCCAGTCCGGGAACTTCCACCGACTGTGTCCTCATACACAGTGTCTGAAGCCATCGGGTCCCCGATCCAACCAAGGCTGTGGATAAGCGAAGTCAGATGCCACCCAGGCTCGCAGCGGGGTGGAAGGCTCTTTGGTGCTGCACAAGGCCTCAGGCTTCAGGCCTTGTACACCGGCACATCCGCACAGGAGGATCAGTCACTGAAGTCTCGTGTCCCAAAGAGGCCGAGCCCAGCCTCGCCTCCTCCTTTTATAACCCCTCCCATGAGTCTCTGGGGTGGAAACATTGCCGAAAGGGGTTCTGGGCAAGGTAGTCCTGGGAGTCTTAAAGGGGACCCCGCTACAGCTGTAAAATAAAAATTAGATCCCCAAAGATTCCCAGACCCTTAAAAGGACTCCCAACCTTCACTTAGCTACAGCTCTGGCTTCAACAGTTACATGAAGAACCCTATCCTTAACAGATGAGAATTGTTCAATCGTATACTAAGCTCGAGCCCCCCCCCCCCACCCTGTACATTCAGAACACCCTGCCCAGACCTGGTCGGGGTTGGTGAACAATCCCCTTCTAGCTGTCCCTGCCATTCTTAAATTCCTGCGCCATCAGATCCTCGCGATCGGCCGCGACATAAGATGCTGGGACAGCTTCACCATCACGCATGAACCTCTTGCATTGGGGGAATTACCTTATAAGCTGCAGATCCGCATAAGCACCAAACTAAAGTTCAAACAAACTTGTGGGCTACCTAGATACCCAAACCGACAAGAGGCAGAGCTATTAAAACTATAACCAATTTTACCCTCTAAAAATGCATCGTTAGATTCCATTGACAAGTGTCTGTTTGGAGTCTTCACCAGTTTGTCAAAACTCCTCATACCCATAATAACATCATAAATGGCATGTACCGCTGTCATCGCTGGGGTACTAAAACTCGGTGGAGACTCAGAACAGACCCAGCAATCGGTCCTGTTCGCTTTCTGAGCTAGTCAGGAAATACACTTTAAATAATAACTTGGGATGCTTTTCATCGTTACCCTTGCTAAAATTTACTAAACAACAAAAATATAAATAAACAAAGATACTACTCAGTTCTTTGATGTGGTTGAGTCGCTTCTTGCAGTGGCTGGCGTGGTCTCATCCCTCAAGCTTCTTTACAACGACCCAGTCACCTGGTTGGAAAGAATGTAAACTGGTTATTGTGTCAGGGTCCAGGAGGGACTCGTGAACCCTGTGGTGGACATTTTGAAGTTCATGTCACAGCGATCGCACCCACCCCATCAGCCGAGAATATAAGTGACAGCTAATGAGGAAAGTACGACTCTGGTTTTGATTGACCTCCAAACAACCCTCATATGACAATAACCCAGACATCGGGACTGTGGTCACTGCATAACCTGTGCGTGGCTTACAATACCTGGAACCATTGACAAACGGTTCTTAGCATCTGGGATGGGAACCTACTTCACCAGACTGCTGCTTGCCGATTCAAATTCTCAAAGAAAGACAGTCTTGGCACAAACTTGGTTAGAATTACAGAGGTTAACATTATTTGTTTGAAAAAAAAAAAAAACCTGTCATTCTTACATTTATCACTTCTCCCCCAATTTTCTTCCTCATTACAGACTGAAGGAAGAAATGTGTGGTGCAGGAAAAAAGAAACAATGAAATAGCCTATGATACTTTTACCTCCTTAGACTCATATTTATCCATATGTACAGCTGTCTACATACACCTGTTCTCTGTGTACACACTCCTTGGACCTGAAAAATACTTATAAGCAAAATCATTACTCTATCCTTCATATTTAACCTGCAAAGAATGGTAAACAATAATGACATTCCCGTACATTGGTAAATTGTCAATGACATTCTTTCAAAATCGATTCAAACAAAACCCTCTGTAACCCTTACTTTTCCCGTTCCTACAAAAATACAACAGCCGCGACGCATCGGAGGATCACCGTGGTAAGTTCGAACATATTCACGTTACTACATACAAACATTCCGATACAAATGTGGGGGGGATACTTAATAGTTTCCAAAACAAAAAATTAAAAAAACAAAAACAGACAGAATTCTCCCTTCACTCTTTCAGCAATAGAAAAAAATACAATGGGACAAACATGAGAGCAGCTCGAGAACCTTGCATGGACCAGCCATACAAAGTTCAAACAAACGGGCATGAGAATTTAACCACCGTTCCTCCTCTGAGAATCACAAAAACGTGTACTACACCTCCAACACTCATCATTACAGATTTCTGAAGCCGCAGCTGAACTACATCCACTCCAGAGGGATACCCAAAATAGTATCCTTGGACCACCTATGTTAATCTTTTTGGGGTTCAAAGGCCTTTGCCCCAAAACTAGGCTTCGTGCACTGTGTGACAGTCTGACTGTGGGAAGCCTCCATTCCTTCCCTTTGCACAGACCTACTTGTGTCCATGGCGATTCGAATTGGATTATCGTCTTAAACCTGCGTCCAGGTTAAACCGTTGCACCCATTTCGGAGAGCACCCCCCGGTGTCTTCTTATACGGTGGATTGAAAAACTACAACCACTATATCTGGTCCAGTCCCCAACTAGAAACCCTAACCAAGGCGTCAACTCTATGGCTTGTTGTCCCAACACTTTTGGAACTGCAACAACCACAGATCAACCCCCAAATTAGGCCTCTACCCCTCACAGTGTATGCATACACAGGCATTTTCCGCTATACACCCATACACTGTGTTGCCAGACTAAACCACACAGAACAATTACGCCCGTTTACCACCTGCAGAACAATGTGGCTTCTCTCTGTATCTAGATGATAAAACAATGGTGATGCCCCCCTGTTTGCTCTCTACCCAAAACTGTATTTCAGTACAAAACTGGAACAAAATATAAAACACTTTTAAACGCCAAAATGCTTTCCATTTTCCTTCCAAACACAAATCTCATTGGCCAACCTTTCAGACAACCCCAAGCTCCTCCCACCAACTTCCTGTTGATACATAAAATGCTGAAAAGAACCTCCTGTTACATGCTCAGCTCTCAAAAAAACTAAACTGGTTTATTTACATATCATTTGTTCAGGAAGAGGGAGGGGGAGGGGGAGCCTAGCCCCAATCGCCTTGTCTATCAAGACACCAAAAAATCCATGGCTAAACATCATATATATTTCAACAATTTAAAAAACCTTGGCAAGGGAAAGGATGGAATAAACCCCCCTTTGCAAATGGGAGGGAATCGCCCCCGACCCAAACATCCCCTGGAGGTCAAACCACAAGTTGAGACTCAAGCCTCGTACACACGACCGAGTTTCTCGGCAAGAACCAGCAAGAAACTTGCTGGCAGAGCTTTCTTGCCGAGTAAATCGGTCGTGTGTACGCGGCTATCATGTTTCTCGTCAAGAAAACCGGCAAGAATCTCGACGAGAAAAATAGAGAACCTGCTCTCTATTTTCTCGTCGAGATTCTTGTCAGCATGTTTCTCAACGAGAAAAGTGTGAGTGTGTACACTTACCTGTCCTCCGGGAAGCCCGCGCATGCTCGAAATGACTTCGACGCACGCGTGGTAGCTTCCTAAGCATAGGTAGGGTGTAGCAAGGTGGCGGCGACGGCATCGAATGTGACGAGCGCACGCTCGTCGTAGTCAACGACGTCACCGCGTTCGCTCCATTCAAAGAACCGCGGGTTCTTTGAATGGAGCGTCTGTACACTCAGCCGGGACAAGTTTCTTGTCCAAGAATCTCGTCAAGAAAAACGACGTGTTTTTTCTTGACGAGATTCTCGGTCGTGTGTACGAGGCTTCAAATACAAAACTCCTGCAAAAAGATGGCTCTAGGAGTTTCGACCAAACCCCCACTCCTCCTTTACAGGCTATACAATACAAGCTTCAAAAAATGAATTGCCTTCTGGGAAACTCCCAAATATTTAAACATGAAAACACACACACTGTGTACAAAAACTCTGTTAGTCTTACAATCTATCAAATTCAGTGTAAAGTAGGGATTTCACTTAAAAACGAAATCCAATACAAAAACTGCCGCTCATATACTGAAAAGTCAGCTAACCCTGCAATAGCTTACATTCACTTAAATGAAAACAGAAAATCCCCATCCCAACACCATCTGTATGGAGTTTGCATGTTCTTCCTGTGTCTGCGTTGGCTTCCTCCCACACTCCAAAGACATGCTGGTAGGTCAACCAGATCCCCTCTATAAATGGGACCCAGCATGCAAGCGCGTCGGGACCCCTCGGGGTAAGACCGCGCTATATCAAGACACCACTCTACTCAACTCAAAAGGCGATGCTTACAAAAACAATTTAAACCTGCGAATTCAACATTAAACAAAAAGAGCCTCTCAGTATGTCACCCTGGTGTCTCACTACTCTCCCCAGCAGTGCACAGGCCAAACTGCAAACGCATAGAACAGACGAAAACTGCGCCAATCAACAAATGTTAATATAGCATCCAGGGGCTGTGTTTGCTAACCTGGAGCTTCCTATCTCAAACTGTAAACGTCTCTCAAGATGGCCGACAAGCCAGGACAACAAAATGGTGGATGACCACCGCACACCTCATGGACAACAACAAAAATGGCGCCTTTAACGCATGCAATTTTTCCCGCCAAAACCAGCCTCTCCTCACCAAAAATGTTTTTCTTCACAAAGACTGACTACACCATTGAAACTTTTCTAAATGATCATCACAATCCACTGAAAAATGTGTCAGCTACACTCTACAAGGCTCACACCTGAGACACCACATGTACACTTACAAACTTTTTTTTAAAACCCTTTGGCCACTAAACAGCACATTCAATAAATGTAAGTTACATGCACAACATTATTCAACACTTTTCTCTACCTAAAGTTCACACACATACACACACACACAGTGGCATCAGTTTCCATAACAAGCCATCGCACAGACATACTATTGTCTGGCTTCTAGCAATGCCTGGCCACTTGGATATGCGGCGGGAACTTTCAACCCAAAAACCAAACCCCTTAGTTAAAATATTTTTACACTTATGGGGGCATGTGTCTTTGTCCCATACAAAGGCAAAATATCACAATCTATCCATTTCTATTTTTCATAGAAATCACAAATGCTACACACATACAGTATATTGTTGCTTGTAACATCAGATCATCTCTCAGGGCAAACCCCTGCATGCTATTTACAGAGAGTCACCAACTTTCACCATTGTAACTGATGACCATGCTGCCTGCCCCTCCCCCACTAAAGCACATGGCACACAGAGACCAGACTTTAACAATGCATAAAACAATCTAATCACATACAGTCTATATTTCTCATTTAGTTACACTCTTACAGCATGCAGCTTCCCCACATAAACATCCAGGCACATACGATCGGATTCACAGACATACGATCTCTCCCCCAACAAAATCACACACACATCTCTCAGACAAACACACACACACAAACTTACAGCATTATTTCAAAAAGACAAAAAATTTGTTCTTTTACAGAGCAGAGCCCCTACGCATCGGATCGTGCATCCATACTTCCTCCATCTCGACTCGATGCCCAAAGGGGCTCCATCTAGTCCCCCCAGAGTCGTCATTTTCTGTCGTGGAAACATAGGTTGTATTCAGAGCATGCAGCCCATATTTCCTGTGCTAAATAAGCACACACTTCAGATTTCATCTCATTGCAATAATGCTATCTTTACGCTAAATTCCACTCACCACCATTCGTCCCAATCATCCCAAGAAAGCAGCACCACACAGCTATGTTCTCATCTCAGCATCCCAGTCTGACTGCCAAGCCGGCGCCCCATCAAAGGCTTTTATTAAACTCCAAAAGATCTCACAAACAGGAAGTGATGGCTGCAGCAGCCAATCACCTCCTCCATGGGAGGGGACATCACAGGATGTCCCCTCCACACAGGAAGTGAGGACACAGCAAATGCCCATACAAGGACATCCCTTCCAACAGGGTTATTTAAATACATGGATACAATAATAATACAATACATGCATAAAACAGACAAACCAATCACAGACATGTATACATTCAAATAGACTATCAGTGGCATGCACTGCTTCCAATGACGGGAACTATAAGACAATTATGCCTCAATGGAGCACAATTGTCGTATAGCTATGCTACTGTTCTTGTGGACACAGATCTGTCCGCTCGGAGTCATTTAATGCCAACGTCAAGAAGTGGCCAGTCCCCTGACGAGGCATAAAACAACATCTCTAAATGGAGCAAACATCGCTGTTTCCATAGGAAGATTTTCCCGCCACCGATCTTCCACCAACGTCTGTATGTGCAAATACGCTCAGATGAGCGCATTACAGCAAAACTGACATTGGGGGACATCTGACAACATACATTAATAAATTTTTCCACAACATCGGGTACTCTGATGGGCTGTAGATAGATACTCTAGTACTTTAATGGGCTGGTGACAGATACTCTAATGGGCTAGAGACAGGTACTCGGGTACTCCGATGGGCTGGAGACAGGTACTCGGGTACTCTGATGGGCTGGAGACAGGTACTCCGGTTCTCAGATGGGCTGAAGACAGGTACTCCGGTACTCTGATGGGCTGGAGATAGATACTCGGTGACATGTACTCTTTATTACTGGGCAATCTGGGGACTGTGCTTTACATTGTAAGCGGTAACTAGCTATTACCACAATCTACTCCTCACACAGAATCGGTGTGTGAGAAGGAGAACCCGGAAACAGCTAGTTACCGCAGTTTGTTGACATTTGTGACCGGCTGTGACTGGACACAACGGGTCAAGTGGTAAAGAGCCAATTTCTTTATCCTAATCAGAAATAGGCTGTATCAGAGTGACGGAGTCTTTAGAGGCAGGCAAAGGCGGGGCGCATTGCAATTAGCAATGTGATTTAAAGCGGAGATTCACCCAAAAGAGGAACCTCTGCTTTTGAGCACTCCTCGCCCCCTTACATGCCACATTTGGCATGTCATTTTTTTGGGGTGGGGAGAGGGTACCTTCTTTTTAGAGGCACTTCCTGTCCCACTTCCTTCTTTCGCTTCTCGGCCGCCTAGGCGACTCCTCCTCTCCCCCTAGGTGGCCCCTCCCTGCAATCTTCTGGGAAACGTCACAGGTCCCAGAAGATTGCCTGGCCAATAGCAGAGCGCAGTGCGACTCGCGCATGCGCAGTGCTTCCCCAGCCGTGAAGTCGTAAGCTGTCATGGCCGGGTGCCCACAGTTGCTATGACGGGACTGCGGAGAGGAGGGAGAGAGGAGCGAGGCAGGTGTAACAGGTGTAACTCCACTTTAAGGTACATATTAAGGCAGAAAACATATTTCTTATTTTATTATCAATATAGTAAGTAGCTCAGGGACAGGACTTAAGGGGGCAAGAAATTAGAATGAGCAGACACACACACAGGAAATTGACTCTCTCAGTGACACTGACAGCAGGCTGTAGCAGCGCAGATGAAGATGACAACTCACGGACCCGACATGTCCCCTTCTGAGTCACAGTGACAGTCTCTCTCCACACCAGGTGGTCCCTTCATCCATTTCAGTCCAACAGCACTGACAGTCCTGCTCCCGGCTTGCCTTTATCTTGTCCCACAGACCCGCACATGAGGCTCCAGCTTCTTCGCTCAGCTCCCTTGTACCATGACATCACATGACACACTCAGGCACTACCTTTGCCAGACCCGCTCCCTGCCGGCGCCACCGAACACACTGTAGCAGGCACTCGGATGGTCTCAGCCAGCTCCGGACCGTAACTGCGCATGCACAGTTCCAAGCTAAGCGTAACAGCCATATTTTTTACTGCCAATCGTTTCCTGCCACTAGCATTTTCTGGCAGGAGAAAAGTGCCCATTTTTTAAAGGCTGCCAGTAAAAATACTGACAGTTGGCAACATTGCTGCACAGCAAGTCACGAGAAAGAGGAGAGTGCTCTGCACTGTGAACTGTTATCAGTTGAGTCTGAATTGTCAATGTGCTGCAATGCTCCTGCTACTGAAGAATTGGGCCGGAGTGATGTTTATGCAGCAAAGCAGTGAAAAAGCAACTTGTCTGGACATTTGTTTATTCTAGGTAACAAGCCTCAGGGGAAAAATGTATGTGAGCGGGCTTCAGGCCAGAAGAAGATGACACAAAATAACAGAGTTTCGATAAAACAACAGAAGAGTGACTGTCCTATGCAAGAAGAAGAGATGTGGATTCATAGTCAACCAATGCAGGCCCATTTACATGTATATTTACGTTGGGCCAATGTTACTATGCCTAAAAAAAAAACATATCTAGAATTCGACTTAAACCATGTGCTGATCGCTCTATTGCAGTTTTACTGCTACAGGGCGGCAGCTGTGCGCTGGATCATGTATATATACGTGATTTATCATTTCCGCCTGTAGGGGGCACTTGCACACCGCCAGTGCACCACTTCTGCTCTGAATAGTCACAGCAGAAACCGATCTGTGGGTGTCGGGCACTCAATGTCGCCGATCGTCAGCAAAAAACATTTAAAAAAGTGTATTTTTTCCAACTTTAGTCCTTTGTTTTTTTATTAAAAAAAGTGTATTTTTTTCCAAAAAATTGCACTTGAAAGACCACTATGCAAATACAGTGTGACATTAAATATTGCAACGATCGCCATTTTATTTTATAGGGTCTCTGCTAAAATATATATATATATATATATATATATATATGTATGTATGTATGTATGTATGTATATATATATATATATATATATATATATATATATACACACACACACACACACGTACATATACGTTTTGGGGGTTCTAAGTAATTTTCTAGCAAAAAAATATATTTAAACTTGTAAACAAAAAGTTCCAGAAAAGGCCTGGACAGCAAGTGGTTAAGGCCTCATTCACACTGAGGCAGTTTTCAGGCGTTTTAGCGCTAGAAATAGCACCTGAAAACTGCCTCAAATTCATTACAATGGGTGCTTTTACACCCGGGCGGTGCGCTTGTGTGACGTTTGGAAAAGTCCGGCAAGCAGCATCTTTGGGGTGGTTTGGGAGCGACAGCACCCAAAAAACGCCCCTGCACATTGCAATGAATGGGCAGTGCTTTCGAAGCGCCACAACACAGGAGTTTTTAAAATGAGTGCTGCTTTACCACTACCGACTGGTGCTTTCAGTGTGAATGCAGCCTAATGGCCTGTACACACAATCTGAATATCGTACGAAAACTATTGTCCGAAGAAGAATCGTACAATAATCGAATCGTTAGTACAGAGCTTTCGAGAGCCGATCACGACAATTCATCCGATATTATTCAATCGGACAAGCGCGAAAATTTTCCTCGTACGATACCAGATCGTACGATTTCCATTTAGTCAGTATAGTTGTCGTCTGAAAATAAAATACGCACAAATACATTACAACTAGGGCTGTTACTGATTAAAATTTTCATGTTAGATTAATCTATTTTTTTTAAAATCGATTAATCGACTAATTTCGATTGATTATAACGCACATACAGATCCAACTACTTTTAGCTGATCTCCTTGCAGGCCGATTCCCAGTGCAGCTACCAACCACTGGAAAAATGGATAGCAGGATACAAAAAACACACAAAGGCAGCGCTCAATGGGAATAGCATTAAAACTTTTATAGTCTTCAAGTAGGGAACAAAATATATATTGCACTGGAGATAAAATCGATGTAGATAAACTGTAAAAATGGTGTGAGTATTACCAAACGGTAGCAAAAGCAGTCATAAAAACATGTAGCTAAGTATGGTACTGGTATAAAAATGTGTACAACGATACCACTGCTGAATCCAGATGAGGAGGGGTTAACATCAATCCGTCGGCATGTAGATGTCCCGTGAAGGGAACTATCACAACTCCCAGTGGATGGCTGTAGAATCCCAGGTTGATAGAGGGAAGTGATAGAGGGAAGTGAACCAGCCCTTGCATGTGGCAGATAGTAAGGTCCCGCCGGCATGCAGATATGAAGGCACAGAAAAGGAGCCCTTCAGATGGACACGGCAAGCCCCGCCGGTGTCCATGACGTCACCGGATCTCCAACGGAACTCCCTGAAGCCGGCGGAGAGGTGAGTACCGATCAAAACAATTTTGATCGATCAAAAAAATTAATCGCTTAATCTATTAATTAATAGTTAATTTCCACAGCCCTAATTACAACACATGACATTACTTCCGATTTTTCTTTCTGTCGTATGAGACTTTTCGTAACTTTAGTAACCTATTCAATTTCTACTTGCGACTATTAAGCGAAATAAGTCGGACCATCTGTCGTCCGATTTTCAGAACATGTGTACGGGCCATTAAGCCTGGTACACACGGTACGATTGTTGGAAGGGGATTGTCTGTCGACAGACTGTTGTCCTAAATTCTTACCGTTAGTACGCTCCTTTTGACAATTGTTGTCCAATTTACGGCCAACAAATGTTGCATGACAGGCTAGTAAATTTTCGATAGACAACGGCTCCACGTCTGATTTTCATATGGTCGGTAAACAAATTCGTCACACAAAAGTCGAAAGTACAAACACGCATGCTCGGAATCAATGCTCACCAAACACAAAATTAGCAGAAGGGGCCCAAAGGGTGGCGCTCAAGAGCTGAAATTCCTCTTAGTACGTCACTACGTTCGTGTTTGTGGCACGACAATTTTGTGACTTTAGTATGCAAGACAAGATCCTGGCACACACCCTTTTGACAAAAATCAGACGCTCGGTTGGCCAACAATCGTACCGTGTGTTCACGGCTTTAGGCTTCATGTACACTTCTGCTGGTAAACGGATGTTTAGGAGCAGTTTGGCCTTTTTTTCTTCTGTCCCCTGAACACTCCTCTGTTATCTTATCAGTACATGTACACAGGGTCATCTGTAGTCCTTTCTAGGCAGTTGAGTTAAGAAAAAAAAATTGGAAAGCGTTCAGGACGGATGTTCAGAGGCATTCGAAATGCAAAATTCGTATATAACAGCTTGTAAACGCGGTAACTCGCGTTTAGCCGCGTTTCTTTTACAGTCGTTTTTAATGGAGAAACATTTTTGACTATTTTCAATGTAAAAAACGCTTCTAAACGCAAACGCAGCATGTACAAGTGGAACAATGGACGTTTTTAAACGTTGGTTACTATCTGTCAAGTTAAATCGTTCAGGAGAGGTTTTAAAACGTCCTTGTACATGAAGCTTTAGCGCAGCGGGAACCCGCATTTCCCTGGGCATCTTTTTTTTGGTGTATTTTTGCACAGCGTGCATAAACCAGCCCATTATGCGCAACAAAAAACGCCATAAGAGCTCCAGAACTTTTTGGGGCATAAAGTGTCACGCCACGCGCTGTTTTAACGTGTTTGTCGTATGGTGTTTGTGAAGTGTTTTTGAAGTATGCGCATTTCTACGTGCGATACAGAAACATGACGGTGTGCATACAGCCTAAAACTAGAATAGCAAAAACAGTTCCTTTAAATACATTTGCACTCTAAAAATAAGAGGCAGGCACAGAAAGTGGAATTCCACACATTTCAGAGAAGAAGTCTCAGCACGTCAGCGGAAATTCTTTTTGCACAATTTTGGATGTACTGTAGCAGACGCCTCACAATGAGACAACGTGAACCCAATAGGATTTACCATGAGCTGAACTACGGCTCGTTCATGTCTCCAGTTCAGCCGGCATTTTATCGGCGCCCTTTCCCTTAACCGCCTATGACGCTTGGGCTACGAAGACATGGTCGCTCATACTACACACCTTGCTGAGGAAAGGCCACAGTCATATTTTCATAAACGTCCTCTATTAAGACGTGCTGTACGCTGTGCCCAGGAAGGAAGCAGAGTCTAGCCTATCAAAATCATGACGGAAGTATTCGGAGCCAATCCAAAGCAGCGCAGACGTAGACGTAGCCAATCAGCGGTGGGGATGGAACGATCCTGACCAACCAGTATGCGCCTGGGGAGGGTTCTGGTGGGGCGCTGTCCAAGTGGTCTGTGTTGCTTTTTTCCCCGGTGAAAGGCGCTGACACCCCGGGGATAAGGTGAGGGGGGTAACTTTAAGTTATTTGTATGGGGGAGCGGTTTTTTTCAGTAATTAGGCTACTATGTTCACTTACGCCTGTACACCAGACTTCACATGGGGGTCTTCCTTTAGAACTTTGTACTGTATTCAGGAGGAAAGTCACCAGTCATTGCTATATGTGTAATTACAAGTGCTGTGATAGTCTAGTCTAGTTTATTTGGACAGCTTGGCAGGTGGCAGTGATGTGGGCAAAATAAGGGTACAAAACGCCTGGCACTTTCCCTGCTAACAATTACAATAAAGTTATAGTACATTTATGTAAACAAATAAAGATTGAGGTATATTTAACCACCTAAGGACCAAGACTATTTCTGACATTTGTTGTTTACAACTTAAAATCAGTATTTTTTTGCTACAAAATTACTTAGAACCCCCCAAATATATATATATATATATATATATATATATATATATATATATATATATATAAAGACCCTAGAGAATAAAATGGCGGTAGTTGCAATACTTTGTCACCTTATTTGCGCAGCAGTCTTACAAATGCAATTTTTTTTGGGGAAAAAATACACTTATTTTTTTAAATAAAAAAATAAGAAAACAGTAAAGTTAGCCCAAATTTTTTGTATAATGTGAAAGATGATGTTATACCGAATAAATTGATACCTAACGTGACATGTTTTAAAATTGCGCATGCTCGTGGATATGCGTTCGCTTCTGGGTGCGAGCTTGGAGGGACAGGGTGCTTTTTTTCCTCTCTCTCTCATATACCGGTATATATATATATATATATATATAATTATAGATAAAAAAAAAAAATGATCTTATTTTACTTTTTTTTTTTTTATTTTTATTTTTTTTTTTTTTTTTTACACTGTCCCTTTTTTCAATATTTTTATTCTTATTATAAGGAATGTAAACATCCCTTGTAATAGAACTAAGCAGGACAGGGCCTCTTTAACGCAGGATCTGGGATCAAAAAGACCTCAGATCCCACATTTACACTTAAAAGCAAAGAATAATGTAATTTTACTTTTACATAAAAAAAAAAAAAAAAAAAAAAAAAAGGCCCTTTTAAGGCCGGAGGGCGGAAGTGACATTTGACGTCGCTCCGGTCCTCCGAGGGCAAAGAGTCACGTGGATGCCATGTTGCCCTCACTCAACTTCCTGCCCATCGTTCCAGGGGATCCGATTGTTTTCCCCTTTACCGACGGCTCCAAGAACAACCGGAAAGCGACGGGGGCACCGGTACCGCTGCCTAAAAAAAATCATCCCGTGGCGAATCCGCGGCTGGGACCACTTTTGCCGGATCGCCCACTGTTTAAAAAAATACCCGGTATTTAATGTCAAAGAAATACAGTGGGCGGTCCGGAAGTGGTTAAAGTAGAACTTTAGGCAAAGCCTTTTTTTGTAGTTTTGGATAGAGTGGATAGGAATCGGAACCCCTGTCAGGTTTTTATTGCCGTTTGTGTCCCCGTTAAGGAGATTTATGCTCTCTATTTGTTCTGTTTACCGTTATTGTTGAAGGTGAAAGTAAAATAAAATCACAAATGTTTGGTTGTCCCCAGAAAAGTAATAGAGGGGAAACCTTCCAATGGGAACACTACTTCTGGTGACCTGGGGGTCCCCAAGAAATTCCCTTAATTTGCAGGGATTTCCTCTTACTTCCTGTTTGGCTATGGGACAGGAAGTGAAGGGAAATCTCCTCTTTGGGATACAGATGGTAAAAAAAAAAAAAAAAAAACTGACAGGGGTTATAACCCTCCCTTACTCGATCCCCCAAAAAATGGGCACTGATAAGACAGCACTGATGAGGCTGCACTTATGGGCATTGATGAACTGCACCGTACTGATGCCATCCACTGCCAAATATCTGTAGGAGGGGTTTCCACCATCCCTGCAAAGTTTGCAGTCATTTTTATGTCTTATTTTCAGTGTGATGTGTATTATATGTGACTTTATATATCAGAGACCGTTATTGTGATTTTGAAGTCTATTGAGATTTCCTTACATTAGAGGGTTCCACCATTATTGTGGTATTGATTAGTAAGTTAGCACTGCACTTTTTTTTGTTTTTTTCTCATGCCGACATTTTATTGTGCTATATGCTAATGTAGAGCAGCATGGCGCGGCTCTTTCTGTGGTGCGGCTAGGGATGTTCTCATAGACACCATACAAGCACTGAGTGCTGTTACAAAGATCTCAAAGCTGTAGCAGGAGGAGGAATATTTATAAACAGACTTTCACCTGTCCCAGG